>CM031236.1:319813279-321143168 GCA_018340775.1 Taxus wallichiana var. yunnanensis
TTATATATACCACATACATTCCACACTATAGAAAAAATTTTAATGTTCCATTTATAATCTACAAATCATAACATTAAAATCCACATTCCTGATAAATATCACCACATGAAAATATTTCATGACTAAAACATGCGACACATTCATATTGATGCTAAAAACATACAATTTCATCAAATCCCTACAATGTTAATGTAACATTATGAAGGGAAATAAGATAATATAATTATTATATCACTACAATGCTAGTATTAATCAATAAAAGAAAAATTTCATAGAAATGTCTTAGACATCATGTGCCCCAAATCACATAGTCAAACTAAAATTTCTCCAATCCAAATATCCATTACAATATAGTAATGATCAACACATATCACAATGAAACACATGAAGAATGGCTCCTATAACAATAAATAGTGTTTAAGATAAGTGAACACCCCTTAAACATGATTTCCTCCTGGAATTTATTGGAATAGGTGAGGGTATTGGGTACACAGTGTGAAACATCCTCCCTAGTTGTTGAGTTCTCATCATATCTGCCCCACTATACTCATACTTCATCAATATCACATCCATGAAATCTCATGGGCATGCACTCTAGAATGCACACATGCTCCACCATCAAGTGTCCTCCCTCCTATACATGTGGCCTTAATCATTGTAGACTAGTGTTCTACCTAGTGGATCTCAAGTGTTTCATAGACTTGATGTACTCTGCCAATAGTACCAACTATGGTCTCAAAAGTGGGGGCTTTCCCTAGCTATAACTAAAGAATTCTGAGGAAAACTCTCTAGAGATGATTTAGGTTGTTACACCCAAAACAAGCCCCCGGTGTTCTATGTTACGCTTATATACCTCTTGGGCCCTTGGTACCCCGAGTAAAAAGAACTTGTGGGTCTGTTTGATAGGACTACTATGGGCGGCCCCCTGCCGACCGAGATCTTTGTTGACCCTGAAACATTTTTATCCTCTCTGAGGTATACCCATGCTCATGTCCCTATGAGAATCATACATATTCTAAAATCTCTATTGTGCCCGTTGTGGTGGTGGTAGTGGTGGTGGTCGAGAGGTGGAGTGAGAAGGTCTAAACCGACCACGCGGAGGAGGTGGAACTCCTTTCGACATACTATCCTTTATTTTTGAAGGCCTAACTTGACCTTATCTCATGCCTATTATGTTCTCCCTATGTTCTCATATGTTATATAGGCCTTCTACGGCCTTTACAAGTGTCTCGTGGGAAATGCATCCTAACAACACCACCCAATTAGAGGTTTATACTTCTAAATAACCTATGTATGAACATTGGCTCATCCTACATGTAGTCCACATACTATAATAAGTCTAAAAATATCCCCTCATATTCAACCACTGTCGAAGATAACTATCGTAGGTCATGGAAATCGTTAATGTGTTATTGGATGAAGCATCGAGAGATGTATCGTGCTCTGAAACTCTCCTCAAAATATCCCAATTCATTGTCTTAGGGTCAAGGATATTTTCTCCTTTGTACACCACCACACTTCTTTTTTATCTCTAAGTAGATGAATCGTAACATGAGCTTGGGTGTTTCTCATGTAAGGGAATAGTTTGAAGCATCCTTTAAAATTCCCTAACCAAGTTGTTATCTAAATAAATCCCTAGTTATTTGGACAACTTACAATCATAGCATGACTCTAAGGTTCTATACTATAGGTTGTGCACAATTAAATTGGCTCATTGGCACATTCCCTTGGCTTCTTCTCCTCACGTGCACCTTTTGCACACCCACCTTCTCCCAAAATGTTTATGCATCCTACACAAACACCTTAAATTTCTTCCAATCAACTAAGTCCTGGTACTCTTGCACACCCCACACATTACTTTGTAATAGTTTCTCCTTGACCATACATTTCTTCCTTAGGAATTTCTCCCATTTCTACCATGTGTATGACCATGCACATACCCTTCCTCTATTTTCCTCTCTTGTTTCATTCTTTCATGTGCATGCCTTTGCACCTTCTTCTACACCATTTTGTGCCACATCATCCTCTGACAAGCTTGAGTGTGCTACATGCAACCAACTAGAGCATGCCAGCTGGGTGTCGAATCCATACAACCAACCGGTGTATGACATGTGGTAGAAACAACAAAATAGTTGGCTAACCTTTCAACCAATCCATGTGTGCCACAAGTATTGCATGTAAAAACAGCTCTAACAATCTTCTGATAGCCATATCTTTTGCTACAGAGCTCCGATTGGTGCGCATCTAGTCTCAATCGATAACTGCTAATGTAGGCTACAGTGTTTGATATTAAAATTCAAAATTTTGGTGGATCTGGTAGGTGAGAAATGGGAAAACATATTTCTGGGCATTATTGAGCAAATATGATTGCTCCAACCACTTGATTTGACATGGATTTCTCCTCCTTCCTTCTCCAACATGCCAAACAAACTTAGGGAAGTGTATTTGATAGATTTACAGGTGGATTTATAGGCATTGAATTCTTGTTATTGGTGGTTGTATTTAAAATTTAGGTTTTCCTCCTTCTCCTCTTATTCTTTCATCAATTCATCTATAAATGTAAGAGTTGGGCTCATTGTTAATGTTGGAAATTTTGGATCCTTAAGCTCTTTGCTAAGGACTTCATATCTTTGTATTTTGAGTTACAGACCTCTAGAGTGGCTCGTGTATGTGGATATTGGCCTCTTGCACCATTGTAACATATTGTGCATCCTTGGAAGTAATAGAAGCATCATTTTTGGCTAATTTATTCCTTAGCATGTTTATATTCTTCGCTCTTGCCTCCCTCTTGCATTGTGTGCTTGTTGTTTCACTTTAAATACCTTGCATCATCACTTTCTGGTTGTGTTTCATGAAATTGATGGTGTAAGTGCTTATTGGTTTATTTTATGCATGCCTAGCCTTTCCTCATGATTCCTCTTTCATTTTCACTTAGAACATGTATTTTTCATCCCTCTTTTTCTTTTACTATCGCCTCCCTTTTAGTTTTAGTTTTCCTTTCTATTATCCTTCTATCCCTAGTCCCTTGGAATTATTAGCCAAGCTTCTCCCTTCCAACATTAGGATTAGTAGTAGAAGTAGAGATAGATAGAGGAACTGGCATTCTCCAGAGATTCATCTCAAGCACGTAAGGTCCCACAACTTGGAGACGGTTCCATTGTTGTCTCAAAAAAACTCGGTTCTTCTAGATCCGAGACACGTGCATGTTTAACAACCAACATTTTCTAGCATGCCCAGGTGGGGCAAGATGTGAAGTATTATATTTTAGCATTGCTAATTTTGGTATGTGACTTAGCAACTTTCAACCTTTTGAGGCTCATTTCAAACACATCTGGTGACCCCAAACACTAAGATCTACTATTTTAGTATCTAGAGCACATTGTTATGAGAAGAATACATACCGGATAGAGTATTGCGGTTGAACAATCCTTTAAATATCTACATCTTTCATCATAAAGCACACATAGAAGAAACTCCATGTGTGCGTCTCCATCTCCAATGCATCATGTCCAATCTACTCCTCCTCATAATAGAAAAGTGTTCCCTAACATGGCACTTCAAACTCCTCCTCCTCCAAGGAAATTTTCCATCTTCACTAGTGGAAGCCCACTCAGTCTCAATGCATAACATGATATGTCAGTAGTTGTGCTCAAAAACATTCCATACTTCACAAGAGAAAATCAAGTAACCCCTATCAAGCATATTTAATATGTAGAAAATGTGTGATTTATCTACCTCATCACGCATGATGATGTAGCTATTAGGCTTTGTGCAGCCCCTTTCAAAGGAAAGTCACTCCAATGGTATCATGGCCTAAGACCATTATCTATTACCACCTGGGAAGAGCTTGGAAAAAATCTATGCAACTACTTTGAAGACAAGTCAGATCACTTGTATTTAGTGGAGCATCTAACTACAATGAACCTCATGCCTAATGAACAAATGGCTGACTTCAACATCAGATTCTAAAAGACTTAGGACATAATTCCTCAATTGGTAAGGCTTACATCCCAGTATGCATTCCTATATTATTTAAGGGATTTGAATAGTGACATCTCAGTCATGATTCAATCCATGGGAGGTATGACTTTACTTGTTGCATACAACATTGCAATAAGGATCAAAAATAGTCTCATCTAGGTGGGTAAGTTAGCGTATAAGCCTCCTACACCCTTGTTCCCAGATGTGTCTTCGCCCCCCATCTTTCTATTTCCCTTGTTCCATTGAAGAGCATGCAACCTATTGAATTCATGTCCTATTATCTAGCATAGCGAAAGAAGATGAAGAATTAAAGGCCCTTATTAGAAACTTGTCCAATAAGGTCATATCATTAGAGAAGTAGTAGGCGCGGGCATACAAAGGTAGTTCTAATTAGGCACAAAATTAAAGTAATCAACCTTGGAAAAATAAAAATATAAATTAGAGACACGGGAAGAACCAAGAGAATGATAGATGGCATGTTAACATGTACTTTCCTTTACAAGTTATTCCTCCCATATAACCCCTTACAAAGTGCCCAAAAAATTCAAGAACTTTTCCCCGTCCAAAAACATGGTACAAGAGTATGAATGGTTCTTTCCTTGCAATATGCCTCATAGTAAGTATCATTGCGCTAATGTTGCATGCCCGTAGGCTTATATGATCCAAAATGCTTCTAAATATTAGCCTTTCATTAGCACGAGTGAGCACGAGAACCAAGAAAATTTGAAGGCTCATTTTGAAGCCAACTTAATATTTTTGGTTTCGATAAATTTTGCACAATCAACCAAGTTATAGATGATGTAAAAAGACCGCGCACCCAAGTTACGAGACAACATAAGATAAACGAAGAGGATGTTTGAGTCTGCGCATAGGTCTCCATTCCAAAGCAACATTGGTGACACTCAAAGTATAAATATGTAGCTAAGGCATCTGGTAGTAAAAGTTCCCAAGTTCCTACATGTGAGGCTCCGTGCAATGCTCCTTCTCAAGTATCATGTGCCCCTCATTTGGTAGGTTAAGCCTCTGTGCTAGCTAAGGTTCTTACCTCTGTACTTGAATAATCAAGAAAGGATGTTATTGTACCTCAAATACACAAGTCAGTGGGTATTCCATTTAGCATTGTGGACCAAATGAAGAAGAAAAACATAAATGTCATAATGTGGTATGCCCTGACTATTTCATCTTAGCATGACCTATTACATGAGGTTGTGGCCCAACTTCCACATGCTGATCCAGCTGTTCAAAAGTCACACACTTCTGTTAATATCTTCCAAGAAGAGGAGAAGCAAGTAAGTAAGGTTGTCAAAACCCCACCCTTCTATGTCCTTAATCATAGTCAAACATCTTGTGCATAATGTATGATTGACTCATGTGCTAGTACTTCTTTCATGCCTAAGAAAATTGTTGATGTCTTAGGTCTTAAGTATAACCCCTTAACAAAAGGATTCCTACAACTTGATGGTTTAACTATCACTACCCTAGGAATCATCAAGGATATTTAGTTAACCCTCCATGTATGTCTAAGTCTAACAATAACTCAATATGTTTCAATCATTGATCTTCCCCCTTTTTTCCCTATGTCTATCAAAGGAATTTACTGCTAAAATGGGTGGTTACTTATCTTCGATTGCTCACATATATTACTCAACACAAGGTATGGTACCTAGTTTACCATACAAGATGAGACAATATTTTACTATCATGTAGAGTCATATGTCCCATCCCCTCTCCAATCCAACTATTTAATCCAAGAAGAACAAGTTTCAATTTACAAGAGGAGCCTCTCACACCTCCTATCCTATATTTAGTGTTGGATGAATGGGTGCAAAGACACCATAGATTTTATCTATATACTAAGGAGATGGAAACTTATGAAACCGGGATTGGTACCTATTACATTATTGAAGAATAAGTTGTGTTTCCACATAAGATCAAGTAAAATGAACAAACCATAGTCTATGGAAGTTATACTTTGATGGATCTAGAAGAAGAAATGATGCGGGAGAAGGAGTTCTCATTTCCCCTAACGATGAGAAATTCTTATTTATGCACAGTTGCGATTCACATGTTTTAATAATGTGGCAGGTTATGAGGCTCGTGCATGGTTCACTTATAACTGAAAAGAAGAGAATCAACACATTGCAGGTCTTTGGGGACACAGAGCTAGTTATCCACCAAGTCACCAATAAGTGCACTTTGCAAGGAATATACTTCTCAAATCTTATAAACACAGATTCTAGGATCTCCTTAAGAGATTTGATGCTCTAAATCTATAGGTGGTGCCACACAAGATGAACAAAGAGGCTGATAAAATGGTTGTACTTGGTTTGCAGTTCTCCCCCTATTGAGGACTTCATCAAAGAAAACACTCAAGACATCAAGATGGTGATTATTTCATCCATTATGGATAACAACATCAATAGGTAGGTGTTTGACATCAATGCACATATCATCTAGTTCATCCAGAATGAAGCTAAGTTCTCATCAAGCATGTAAGTTGATTTGCATGACAATTATGGTGACCAAGTGATACAACTGAAGACAAACAAGTTACCTAAAGGGTTGGTCAACTTGGAAAAAATATTTATCCTTGATGATGAGTTCAAGGGTGAAGAAAATTATACATGTGCCACACAAAAATAATTCTCCCCATTACTATTGCATGTGGAAAGGAGTTGTTGCTCAATAAATATTGAATGCATAAAGAAAAGTAGGACTTCATTTCTCTCAACCAAAAATAAAATGATATCTTATCAAGGGAGTTTGAAAACCTCAAAGGTTTTGATCTAAGTATTTCTCAACACTCCATTGACCTCGATCCTAGTATTAAGCTAGTTAAACAAAAGTAGGGGCTAGTTAATCCAAAGATAGATCCCCTCATGAGGAAGGAGTTATCTAAACTCATTGAGGCAAAAATAATATTTCCGATAAAGTATTTTACTTGGGTCATGAATATTTTTTTGGTATGCAAGAATAATGGTGAAATCAGACTCTGTGTTGATTTTAGATATTTTAACAAGGTATCATTGAAGGATCATTATCATGTACCTTCTATGGAGCATATTTTACAGACAGTGGTTGGCATGCAGAGATTCTCAATGTTGGATGGGTATTCTAGCTTCAATCAGATCCTATTCAAGGAAGAGGATCAATTCAAAACTATGTTTACAACCAAGTGGGGGACATATGTATATCGAGAGGATGCCCTTTGGCTTGTCAAATGTAGGCAAAAATTTCAGCACACCATGGATATTGCATTCAAATGATATATCAATAAGTTCATCTTGGTCTACCTTGATGACATCACAGTCTTCTCAGGGAAAACATGGATCACATGGCACACTTGGAGAAATTATTTGAGAGATGTGGAAAGTTTGGGGTGTCTCTTAACCCTAAGAATTGTAATTTTGAAATAGCACATGACAATATTATAAACCATGTGGTCTCTAAGGATGGCATCACAATTGATCCTGAGCGCATTTCCATCATCCTGACCATTTCCTTTCCAATGCACAAGAAATCCTTACATTCCTTTTGTCAACAAAAATCAACTTTGTTAGGAGATTCATCCCTAACTTTGCAGGACTAGTAAGGCCCATCACCCTCATGCTCAAAAAATACATAGCTTTCAAATGGACAACAAAAGGGAAAGAAATCTTCAACAAGATCAAGCAAGAGATTGCTTGTGCGTGCCAACACTTATAAACTTGGATTACTCAAAGGATTTATTGCTTTATACTTATGCCGTATACGCAAGTGTTGTTGATTTCCTAACACATGAAAATGAACAAATAATGGAGCAACTAATGGCTTTCTTTAGTAATACATTGAAGGAATATGAATTAAGATATAGTCACATAGAGAAATAGATCTATTCCATCATGCACATGCTCAAGAAGTTTAAAATCATACTCTCTAAAAATCATATTAAGGTGTTATTTTCACATGCAAGTGTTCAAGACTTCATCATGGGAGCATAAATCAATGAAAACAGAACACGATGGGTGACAAAAAATTATGGAGTATTATGTGACTATCAAAACCACAAATTTGGTAAGAGAGAAATGCACTATGCAAAAAAAGCTCGAGAATTCCCATGAACCCTGACACTTCATTATTTTTGGATGAAGACCTCCTATGCATAAAACTTGAATAGAATGAAGCCCCTATCACATGTTCCTAGATGAAGGACATGATCATGTTCTTTTCTCGAGGGTGCATACCCTCCTAGTTTGAGAAAATAAAAGAGAAGACATATGAGGTTGCAATCTATCCCATATGTGTTGATTTATGGTCTTCTCTTTAAGAAGAATCTTGATGATGTGTTGTTAAGGTGTAGCAATGGCATGCAGACTAAAAAAGTGTTAGCAAAATTTCACGATGGATTCTCTTGTGGAAAATTCTCTTCCAAAACTACAACAATGAAGATCATGATGGTAGGAATTTTTTTACCCACCCTTTTCGTAGACATGCACAATTGGGTTACAAAATTCAAAGAATGTGCTTTCTGTACAGGTAATAAAATATTGGCACTGCTTCCCCTCCTACCCATCCAATTGGATAAACCTTTTACACAATGAGGTCTTGAATTCATAGGCATGATCAATCCTCCTTCAAGTGTTGGCCACAAATGGGTGCTAATAGCTACAGACTACTTCACAAGATGGATAGAAGTTGTCACGCTCAAGGAATCAACCGATTCAGTCATCTTGGAATTTCTCGAAGGCATCATGACAAGGTTTGGTATTCCTCAAACCATTATCTCTAATAATGCAAAATCCTTCCTTGGTACCAAAATTACTGATTGGGTGCTAAGTCTTGGAATATATTTGAAGACTTCTTCCAATTATTACCCTCAAGGAAATGGTTTGGAAGAGTCAACAAACAAGAACTTGATCAAGATCATGAAACATGTGATGAATATCAACCAAAAATAGTGGCATACAAAGGTATCATGCATGCTCTGGGTAGATAGGATCACAACCAAAAGGTAATAGGTATATCACCTTATAAGTTAGTTTATGGTAAGGAAGCTAGAATCCCCTTATCTCTTAAATTTTCTTTATTAGAGTTTTCTTAGCATCTGGAATTGGAGGATGTGGACAAATGAGAAATCAGAATGGAAGAACTAGTTAAACTTGAAGAATCAGAAACTCTACCATGATCAAGCTAGAATAGCATCAGCAATCAACAAAGAAGTGGTTTGATAGAAAGGCTAGGCCTCAATCTTTCAAATTTTTGGACTTGGTCTTAGAATGGGATGTTGATAGAGCTAAACTAGGACACCATTCAAAGTTTGATGTGCTTTGGAGTGGCCCATTTATCATCAGTTCATGCAAGGAGGATAACTCTTTCAAGTAGTCTCATCTTGATGGAGGCGCACTACAAATCTCAATCAATGGGATACATCTCAAACCATTCCATTGAATTGGATGCATCATTTTTGTATATATTAGAGTAATTTTCAGTTCCTCTAAGTGTGTTTTGTGCACATTATTTTTTGTACATAGTTATTTCTTCTCACTTGCTTCTTATGCACACTCTTCTTTTGCTTCTCGGATGCAAGTTATCTTTTAGTAGTTTTCAATAGTTTTTACAGCATTTAGAAAAAGTTTAGAAATGTTTCATCAAGTGATTTCAGGGGATAGTTGTTTCAAATTTGTAGATCAGAGATTCATATTCATAGTAGAATCCATGCCCAATGAATGCTCCAAGATATTAATCTCCTTTATCTAGCAGGAAAATGGCCCCAAATTTCACCAAAAATGTTATCCAAATAACTCCCCTAATTATTTGGACATCTTACAATTACATCCTAACTCGAGGTTCTATATTATAGGTTGTGCACACTTCAATCATCTCATTGACACATTCCCTTAGTTACTTCTCCTTGTGCACCTTGCATGATCTACTTTTACACTTCTCTTCCTTTCGTTTTCCTTTTCCTCTTTGTTTCATTTTCCCTCATGCGCACCTTCTACACACGCACCTTCTCTCAAACAATTTATGCATCCTATGCATGTGCCTTAAATTACTTAATATAAACTAAGTCCCTAACACTCTCGCATGCCCCTCATATTACTTTGTACTAGTTGTGCCTTCACCATACATTTATTCCTTAGGAATTTCTAACACATTCATAATCTTGTGCAATCCCTTCCTCTTTTTTCCTTCGACACTTCATTCTTCTGCATGCATGCCTTCATGCCTTATTTTTTCCATTTTTTGGCACATCATCCTCTCACAATATTGAGTGTGATACATGCAACCAACTAGAATAGGTCAGCTAGGTTCCGAATCCTTACAACCAATCGAGTGTATAACATGTGGTAGAAATGAAAAAATAGTTGGCTAACATTTCATCCAATCCATCCACGCCATGTGTCTTGTGTGTGTGCGAGATGGATCTAACAATCATCTTGTTTCACCTTTTTCTTAGATTGTTTCTTTGAATCATTGACAAAACAGATAGGGTAACAGGGTAGGAGGAATACCTGTTCAAATTTCAGTTGATGGGTTGTTGTACGCGTATGACTTCTGAATCCATAGCTGACCGTGAGATATTCCTTTTGTCTAAGAGGAACTACCTGTAATAAAAGCAAGACCACCAAAAATAATTAAACAATATGGGTAGTGAATTGCCTAGCATGAGCTAGATCCGGGAAGTATGGTACTTCCTAGATGGCTATCAGTCCACTGTTTTAAACAAATTAATGTTGAAAAAGGTAAATCCTATTGTTATTTTAAAATGATTTAGGTATCTCACTTAAAACACAATAAGAAAATAGATCTAATCTAACAGGCTAAGATAGAATAGAATCCACAGGTCAAATGGTTGGTTCTAGGTTTTGTAGGTCTGATAAAGGTCTTGGGTAGGTCAAAAGTGAGTGAGGGTGAGGTAAAATAAGGTGGATAGGTCTCTATTTAAGGCTGTGTAGGCAAACACAGAGACCGACGTTGGTCAGGGGTGATCGACCGCGGTTAGGTATAACCGTGCCGGTTCCTGTGAGATTTGGAAATGTCATGAATCAGGGTTTTGGTCTCCTTTGTGATTGCACAAAGGATTTAGTTGGTTGGGAGGAGGTATTAGGTGAATGGGATAGGTTTTTACGAGGTTTTGATGGGTCTATGGAGGAAAAAATGTTGGAGATGGTCAATAAGGAGCAAGATAAACAATGGGTGATAAAATAATGATGAAATGAAATAACCAGGAAAGTATGATATTGTACTTACTTGGATTTCATTCCTAAAGGCTTGTGTGTGATGGATGGAGGTGCCGATGGTGGGTTTGAAGGCTGTAAGTGATCACCAACTAAAGAAAAGCTTCTTATGGGCTGCATGCACACTCCTCTTTTGCTTGGATAATTCAGAAGGTGGTTGGGATGGTTGTGTAGGAGAAGATGTTCAATCTCCTTCTTTGGATGTCAGTTCTTACTGGAATTGGCTCTCTGAAGATGCGTTATCTCTCTGAGATGTCGTTCTTTCTTGTCAACTTTCTTGCTTCATTTTCCAACCTCCTTCTTCCAAGTTTCAACTTTGAGAAATAAGGTTGTTTTGGGTTAAAAGGTGTAACCGACGGTGGTCCAGCTTAACGCGATGCTTAGGGGGTAACCGCCATCGATCAAGGCGGGATTTCCTAGGTTTACCAAACTTAGGGAGATCCTCTTAATTTACTTGGATCTTGTGTCATTATTCCATGGATTGGATTGGGAGCTTCTGTGATCATGTGGGAATGTGGTTAGAGGGAGTGTAGGCATTGATTTTTAGGGTTTGGGTAAGTCTTAGTTAGTTATGGTAACTTTCTAAGAATAGGTCTTAAGTTGAGTTAGCTTGGTGAGGTGTCTAAGTGAACTATATGTGTAGGTATTATTTAAATAAGATATTTAAATAATAAATATAGTGAGGATAATGAGTTAATTTAATTAAATTAATACTAGTGAGGTGAAGGTGAAGGATGAAGGTGATCCGCCTCAAACCGTAAACCCCTTTTGATGAAGTAAGCAACACTAACAAAAAAAGAGGTTGGAGCCCCTCAAACCAAGAAATGATGAGTGGTTTGATAAAAGGTAAATGTGAGGAAAAGGTAAATGGGTGTAGGGGAAGAGGGTGAAAGGTCTACTTGGGTGATCTTAGGTAATGGGTCAGGGCCAAAGGTAGTAGCATTTAAACGCATGCACACGTATAAAATGCAGCATGCTACCGAGTTGAAGAGCAGGAAAAATCTACATCGTCTAAGGTCGATAGGTTTATCCAAACAAGGGTGAAGTGAATCTGGTATCCAAGGTATAGGATAAGGTTAGGAAACACAACGTAGGTTAGGTGTAGGAACGTTTAGGTATGTTCCGGTACACCAAAGGTAGGGTTAGGATAAACGGTCACGACAATAGGCTAGGTAAGGTCATTAGGTCAACAACACAGGTAACAGTGCCGCAAGGTATAGCGAACACATGAGGTCAAAGGTCACTAGCGATGGTCCAGGTCCAAATATCGAGATCATGGCATGGGTAAGGCTAAGGTAGGGGTAAAATAATAAAGTGTCAACAACAGATGTAAGGAGGTTGAAGAAGGTGGAGGGCCAGAGGTGAAGGTAAAGTGGTTCAAGTAGGTGTAGGGAGGGAAAAAGAAAAGGGAGGTAAGGAAAATGAGGTAAATGAGAGGGTAATGAGTACATAGGGTAACCGACATCGGTCGGTATGAACCAATGACGGTGTATGGGAACCAACGGTGGTAGTCTAGGTCATCAGACCGATAGCGGTCAAGGGTTAACCGACATCGGTCGGGTTGAGTAGGGTATAAAAAGTGGAAAACCCGCATTTGAAAAATTCATTGGTGCATTTGGAAAAGGAGAAAAGGACAAGAAGAGAGAAAAGGAGGAAGAGGACAAAAGATTATAGTAGAGAGCTTGGGTGGCAAGCCACATAGGTGAGAGTGGGTGAGTGAGAGGTGGGGCTGCAAGATCGGCAAAGTGACACGATTCGTGTGGCTAAGGAGTGGTTGTGCGGTGGAGGATGGTAGAGGCTAGGAGAGGTAGGTAGGATGGGTAAGTTAGGAAGGCATATTAATACATATTGTTGGTTGGATGCGGGCACAGGATGAGCTGCGATGAGGGACCAAGAGCCACTTATAGTACTAGAACTACATAGTGAGGTATGACTTTGAGGAGTGGAACCACATTGATGATGTCGGCTTGGATTGGGATCCATCGTTATGCTATTCGAGTGATGATATTTAGGTGATGTTGTTGTGATGTGTATGAGTTTTACTTTATTATGATATGGATGGAAAATAGAAGAGCTAGGCATGATAGAGTCAGGTCATAGGCATGGATCGAGTCAGGTGATAGGCATGGATCAAGTATAGGTCAGTTTTAGGTATGGATCGAGTCGTTTAGTTTAGGTATGGATTGAGTTAGGTCGGTTTAGGTATGGATCGAGTCAGGTTGGTTTAGGCATGGATCAAGTTAGGTCGGTTTAGGCATGGATCGAGTCAGGTTGGTTTAGGCATGGATGTTCATTTCGGTATTTTGGTAACAAATGGCAATGTAAATGCATGAGATAGTGTAAAATGTGAAAAATGTTGGTTATGTATGAAAATGTGAAATAATATAAGTGGTAAAAGGTATGTGGGATATGGTTTAAATGTCAAGGTTTTTGAGATGAATAGGAAATTAGGTAATGGTGGGGCAAATGGTTAGGGTAAAGAGTGATCGAGCTAACCTTCCAGGGCCCCATGCCCTAAAAGTGCTACCTACATAGTCCCAGTGAAAAGGGACCTCAGACCGATGTAGTTCTCCCATAAGCTAGGGAAGAAGATGAAAATGAGTTGGTAGGTTTGTGGTCATGTTGTGGGTTTGGGTTTAATAGGTGGAGGTAGATGATAGTAAAAAAATGTTGCAAGTGAGGGCGACTATGGTGAAAGGGGAGGATGACCCCAAAAGGTAAGCGTCGAGGACTAAGTCCTATATAAGAAAATCAAAAGGTGATGAAGAAGAGAAAAGATAAGAGGGGGCAAGAAAGCCACCCAATTGGTAAGGATCAAAACGTATAAAACACATCTATAGATAAGCAAATGAACATAAGACCCTAAAGACATTACATGATTGATAATTCTAAGAGTGACAAAGAGTCACATGATCACCAAATGTCATAGGTTCAGTAGGTCCCTTGAGGTATGAAGTGAAAAGACAATGGGTAAGGAGGTGCAGGTAATTGGGTCATAAAATGGGAAGTAGAATGCCTTGGGCAATAGAGCCAAGATCACAATAGGCAAGTCCATGATGAAAAAGTGTATTTTTTATTTTTTTTTTCTTTTTTGACTTTTAGATAGACTGATCGATGCAGGGAAGTCTATATGGGAGGAATATATGTCTCCTTGAGGTCTTCACGAAGCTGATCGATGCGGGAAGCTTCTGAATTTTGATTTTTGAGGAGATAGTCTTCTTTTTGGAAAAACTATGTAGAGAGTTGTGAGCCTTTTATATCTGTCCTTCGAGGGTTTTAGTCTACTTATAACAACAAATGAAGGTGGAAGATGTCCTTTTGAGGGATTCATCTTTGATATTGGAAGTTTGACTCATGGAGTTGACCCCTTATATTGGAAGATGTCCTTCTGAGGGTTTCATCTTGTTGTTTTTTTTTATTTTTTGGATTTTAAGTCATGGACGAGACTATAACAAATCATTTGGTTCTTTTTGAGAAGGAAAGGGTGAATGATCATGGGATCTCATCTAAAAGAAGACAAAAAGTATCCATGAGAATCATGCCATGTGTAGAGCCGTGGTGCACATATTTAAGATAAGGAAAAAGGGTGACGGGTAATCACATGATCCATGTTTAATCGTTGGAGATGAGATGTGGAAAAGGTAAATGGTGCTCAAGGGATGAGCATGAACTAGATAAATAGTGATGTAGGACTAGAGGTCAACAGTAGAATGGTCGAAGATGTAATGCATTAAGGGGCTCAGGTTTGGGTTTACCCTCAAGCGAGGACAAATGATAGGCACTTGATCCATAGGTATGAGTTACAATGTATGGTCCAAGCCAATTAGGAGAAAATTTTCCCCATTTTCTTTTCTCTGCTTTGGTTATGTGTTGATTTTCTTTCAAAACAAGGTCACCAACTTGGAAGGTTCGTTCATGAACACATTTTTCATAAGCATGTTTGATACGTTGTTGATAAACTTGAAGGTGATCTAGAGCATTAAGACGACGTTCATCTAATAACTCCAGTTGTGCTAAGCGGTCTTGATGAAAGTCATCATCAGTAAGCATGTCATGGAGAGAAATACGAAGTGAGGGGATCTGACTTTGAGAGGCAGAACAACCTTGGTACCATAGACCAGTGAAAAGGGTGTAGCCATAGTGGCAGTGTGAATACTAGTACGGTATGCCCATAGAGCAAAAGGAATGTGCATATGCCAATCCTTCCCAGTATCATCAACCACTTTCATCGTTTTGTTGAGGGTTTTGTTATTGGATTTGGCTTGGCCGTTGGTTTGTGGGTAATAAGGTGAGGAGAAACTAAGTTGAATGCCGAAGGCATCACAAAGTTTTTGCAGTGTTTTGTTTTTGAATTGTTTTCCATTATCAGTGATGAGTCGATGAGGGACACCAAAGCAATAAATGATGTGATGGTTAATGAACTCACATATTTTCTTGGCTTTTGTGGAGATAAGTGGTATGGCTTCTACCCATTTTTTGTAGTATTCGGTAGTGGTTATGATCCATTGATGGCGTTGGGAAGAATGAGGATTGATTTCTCCAACAAGATCCAAACCCCATTGAGAGAAGGGCCAAAGGTCACGAGCGACCTATAAGGCATGACTGGGTGTATGATGAAGGTTGGAATTTTGTTGACATTTCATGCAGCATTTGACATAGTCACAATAATCATGATTAAGGGTCGGCCAATAATAGCCTAGGCAAAGAATACGCTTAGCAACAGTAAGGCCACTAAAGTGACCTCCACATATGCCATCATGAACCTCCTTAATGGTATAAGGAATTTCATAACTTGTGAGGCATCGTAAGAGAATACCATCAAAGTTGTGTTTATAGAGGATTCCCCTAGAATGATGAAACGAGAGACCTTTTTAAGGAAGGCGCGTTGTCCGTTATGAGTGAGATCAGGAGGTAAGATGGAGAGAGAAAGGTAGTCGAGTACTATTTATACCAAAGGTCACTTGGGTTAGGGGTGTCATTTCCGATTGAGTAAACATCATGAGGTAAATAAGAAGGTGAATTTAGGCATTGTAAAATGACAAATATTTTGGAATTAGTAGGGGAAGTGGGTATTTGGGAAGCTAAACAGGCCATAGTATCTACATTTTTTGTTAAACATGGGATGGTTTGAAGGGTGTAACAATCAAAGGTGGCCAAAAGTATGTCTACATGATGTTTATACTTTTGAAGTATCTCATTATGATATTGGCACATACCATTAACTTGTTTTATGACCAATTGTGAATCACCAAAGATTTGGATTGATTTGACATTGAGGGCATAGGTGGTCCTGAGACCGAGGACAAGCGCTTCATACTCGGCAATATTGTTGGTGTATTCAAAGTCTAGTTTGAAAGATAAAGGCATGGGTTCTCCATCCGGAGGGACGAGGATAACACCAGCTCCACCCCATGCACGACACACTTGGAACCATCGAAAAATAGTGTCATTTGGTAAGGTAGTTCATCCAGGAAAGGGTAGTAATGGATTCATCGGGGAAGTCAAAATTAGACGGTTGGTCCCCTCGATAATAGGTGCATTAGCCATTGGTCGAAATAGCCTAACCCTCAATGGACTTTTGGTGAATTAATTCAAGGTCAAGATTAGCTAAAATCCTAAGCCAACATGTGGCACATTGATTTTGATAGGGTTTGGCATACATGAAGTGTAAAGGGTCAGTGTTGGTCATAACATAGGTTTTATGGTTGAGTAGGTAATGGCGGAGTTTGGTGGTAACGAAAAATAAGGCTAACCAAAGTTTTTCAGGGTGAGTGTATCGGGTTTCATAGTCCGTAAGGGTATGGCTGATATAATAAACCGTCTACTCCCTATGTTGTTCATCATAATGAGCAAGCATAGCCCCTAAGGAGTGATTGGTAGTTGATATGTATAGGTAAAAAGGTTGATCGTATTTTAGTAGAATGAGTGCGGGTCGTTGGAGAAGGTATTTTATTAAGGCCTCAAAATCTTTTGGTAGTCATCATCCCATTTGAAAGAGACATCCTTCCTAAGAAGACGATGAAATGGTTGACAGTACATGTAGGAGAGTTGGGAAATAAATTGATGAATGGATCAAATTTACCTTGCAAGGCTACGGAGTTGTTTGAGGTTCATGGGTGGAGGCATTTCTAGAATGGCCTTGACTTTAGCCAAGTCAACTTCTATACCACGTAAGGAAATGATAAATCCCAGGATATTTCCTAAGAGAACTATGAAGACACACTTTTTAGGTTGAAGGCGGACACAATATTTAATGAGGTGATCAAATATGGTTTCGAGGATAGTGAGGTGCTTAGCGCAGCATTTAGATTTAGCCAAGAGATCATCCACTTAATCTTCCAATATGTGATGCATGATATCATGGAATATGTAAGTCATAGCACACCGATATGTAGCACCAGTGTTTTTAAGGCCAAAATGCATGACTTGATGGTAGAAGGTCCCCCAAGGGGTAATGAATGTGGTTTTGTGCTGATCCTTTGGGGCAAGCAAAATTTGGTTATAACCCGAGAAACCATCCATGAGTGAGAGCATCTCGTGACTAGCGGTAAGGTCTACCAATTGATCAATACCGGCAAGGGAAAGTCATCTTTCGAGAAGGTGAGGTTGAGGTCACGGAAGTCCATGTAAATGTGGAGTCCTCCTATTGCTTTAGTGACAGGGACAATGTTAGAAATCCATCGAGGATAATCAATGGGTAAGATGAAGGAAATGGAAAGAAGGTGCTGAAGTTATTCTTTGACGAGAAGAGAAATGCGAGGGTGCATTTTACTCAGCTTTTGTTTGATAGATTTGGCATCGGGAATGGTTATGATATTGTGGACCACTATGGTGGGATCAATACGGCATGTCCACGTAAGACCAAGTGAAAGTGTGGTTATGAGCTCGGAGAAAGGAAGTGAGGGCTTCCTTTTCAAAGAAACATCTAAAGATTGTCCGATCTTAAGGATGTGCAGGTCATCCCGAGTATGAATTTTGATCTCAATAGTTGATTCATTCAACATGGTTTGTGTCTCATATGGTAATGACTAATGAATATATGAGTCTTCGCACTGGTAGGTGAGTATGGATTCATCACCACGACATTGAATGACGTTAATGGTTAGTGTGTCGTCTTTGATCATCTCGGGATAAAGGAATGGGAGAGTGGAAGGGGCCTCACCTTCACATTGATAAGTCAAAGTCCCAAGGAAATGGTGTTTATGAAAAAAAAATAGGAGGGATAGATTCAGGATCCATCGAATCTATCGGTGAGGGTGGTGATGAAGGTAGAGAAGGGCTAGGGTCCTCAATGAATTCAATGCGGGCTTGTTTGGTAGAAGGTTTGGGGAAGTCGATACCACTACGGTCATTATGTTTGTGGGTGGTACATGGAATAACAGTATGGTGAACCTTCTCGTAAAATATGAAACCAAAACCCTTCCATGCACAGCAGTGTAGGAAGGTGTGGGTGAAACGGTGATTGGTAAGTGATTGGAAGTCAGCAGAAAATGGGCGGGGTTGTGAAGGTGGTTTAGGTGTGTAAGTGGTAGTATCAAGTCCCCCATAGGTGAGACGAGTATGAAGATGAGGAGGACCATAAAGGAGGTGTTCTCACATATGGTGATCATAGCGAGGGTGTTGGTGAAGGCTTCCATACTCATGCGGAGTAAGGAATGTGTTGACACTATATAGGTAGTATTCCCTAGAGTGAGGCATTGAAAAACACCTTCCAAGGGATTAGTGGTTGGTATGTGGGTAGCTGGTATGGACGATGTGTCAGAGGTTGATGCGGAGGTGGTGTTAATAGATTGGGCAGCTAATGGGTCAGCTATGGAGGTTATAGCAGTAGTAGGCATGGAGGAGGTATGTGCGGTGAAAGCAACGACTGTACTAGTAGGTGTGGGTGTAGGTGTAGGTGAAGCGGTATTGGTTGCGGAAGTAGACGGCTTGACCGGTATGAGTACATCATTGGGTCGGTAAAGCATGTTACATGTTTTGAAAGGTGATGGATCAACTGGAATGGTGTAAGTGTGTCCCTCATGTTCAAACTTTACACAACGATGCAAAGTGGAGGGAACACAACCCATGACCTGGATCTAGGGTCTACCAAGAAGCAAGTTATATTGGAATTCCCCCTCTAAAACATAAAACAATTCTAGAAAAGTATGGGGGCCCATGCGAATGTGAAGAATGATAGTGCCTAGTGTGCTAGGTGATAGTGTTGTTGAATGAACGCAACATGACCGGATGTTTGTGCATGTAATTGTCAGGTATGTGCATTTGAGCAAATGCATGGGATGAAATGATGTTAATGCTAGTACCTCCATCAATCATCACATGGTGTACCCATATGTCATCAATGTGTACAAATATGAAGAGGGTTGGGTCCGGGTCATCATTTTGGTATGGCGTGATCTCTACCTCTAAGAAACTAAGGGAGGCCACTTGGTGAACAAGGTGAGGTGAGGATGAAGGTGGTAATTTGGTGAGAGAGGCTACATGATGGGGTGTGATAATGGATGCTTGCCTCGATGGGACTCTAAGGTTTGGATGAGGTCATATAAGGACATTTTGAGGGGTGATTGGTGTAATTGTTTGAGCATGGTGCGATGTGTGACACCATTAGAAATGGGGTATGTGGGGCCGCAGATAGTTATCTTAGGTATGGGTGCAGATGGTATGTTAGGTATAGGATTGGTTGGTGGGTTAGTTGCCTTTTCTTTACCCTTCTGCACATGTGTAGTAATGTGTACCATGTTGATTTGAGGGAATTTGTCAAATGGAGAGGGTGTAGGGTAAGTGGTATAACGACATGAAGGGAAAAAACCTATGGGAGGAGAAAAGCCTGTGAGGTCAGTTTAGGTGCAGCGACATTTGGGTGGTGGTGTGGCAAGTTCTCTTGATGTGAACCATGTTAATTTCAAATTTTGTGTGTGGTTCTGGGAGGAGCTATGAGGGTGGAGGTTGTGGTTATTGAGTACATAGTGTGGGAATGGGGGTAGGTGAAGCAAGATCCTCATCAAGAAGGTCATCGTCATCAAAGTTGGTTTTGGGTGGACACAATTGGATAAGGATGATTTTCAAATCCTTGCAGTTCTCCACATCATGCCCTAGCACATGATGGTATGCACAAATTTTGGTATCATCAAACCCCTTTGCCTTGGGTTTGAGGGGTCGTAAGGTCGGAGTGGTGGTAATATGATAACAGAAGTCTCAAGGAGGTTGGTTAAAATTTTGGCATAGGACCCTACTATTGGATTACAATGGGAAGTGAATGTGGGTTTGGGCGTAGGTGTGGTCAGTTTTTTGGGAATTATTTTTGGAAGTGTAGGAACAAGTTGAGCTATGGGTTTAGGTGCTAGTGTGGTTTGAGGTATCGGTCGGGTTCATTTAGGTATGGGTATAGTAGATGGACGGGTAGGAAGGTGTGGTTTTGTTTTGACTACCTTGTTGTGGGGTAGTGGGGTTTTTTTTTTGGGTTACGACCTTCTTAGGTAAAGGTGATGTGGGTATATGGGGTCTAGAAGGAAAATCAGATGGAGGAAGAGGTCGAGTTACCCACGGGGATAATGGGGTTGCTATGAAGGTATATGATGCAGGTCATGCTTGGGGTGTAAGGGACAATGACTGAAGTGTAGTAGGTAGTGAAGTAATGGCTGAAGGTATCGGAGGTATTGGTGGTAAAGGGACTATAGGTGCAGGTATGAGTCATGTTGTGTGTCTAGGTAGGTTAGAGATTTGTGAGGTAGGAATGGGTGGTTGTGTTATTGGGTTATGAATGGGTGAGGGGTGCTTGACCATGTTGGGCAAATAAGGTCTTAAGATAGATGGGACAAGTGTGGGTGTGATTGGTGTGGTAAGGGTATGAGGTTGATGAGTTTGTTTCTTTAGTTTTGGTGTCAGAGTAGGTGTGGTTTTGGAGGATGTAGCTAAATCCAGTTTAATAGGTGGATGAGTAAGGTTGGTGATCGGGGTAACTCCTAAAGTGGTAATAGGTTTAGTGGAGGTAAATATTGTGGGTATGGGTTTGGGTTTAGGCATAGGTCAAGTTATGGGTAAGGGTGTGGTGTGAGTGCTAATGGGTATCATGGAAGGGGTTGCAACAGTAGTGGTTATATGTGGTTTAACAGGTGGAAATGTGCTTGGGTATATAGTGGAGGTATCATCGAGGGATCTCTACATTTGTGTTGAGACAGGGAGTAAGAAGCATCCCCATAATAAATCCTATCCACATAAGCTAAGTGATCAGCCAAACATGAGAATGGCACGTTTGTAGGTGGATTTGGTGAGTACCTAATGGGAATTCCCATAAAATGAATCTTGGAGATGGGGAATCGGTCGGCTTCAGCTTCCGTGGGTAAGAGAGATGAAAGTAGGTCTATTAGATGTCAAGTAATGAGATGGAGAATGCTCACCCGAGGTAAAAGTATCCCCCACCGGGTTTGTGATGGGTGAAAGGGATGATGGGAGTTCCTCTATGAGTGGAGGAACGGATAGTTTCTCCTCTGTGGGTGGAGGAGGTAATGGGTTCTCCTCTATGGGTGGAGGAGTTATAGTAGGTAAAGGTTCACTAAGTGAAGAAGCTAGGGGTGAAATGGTCTCAATGTTAGTAGAAGACTCCTCCGTAGGTGATGTAGGAGATGAAGGGTGTTCTTTTATTGGTGAAAGAACAATGAAGGTTGGTTCCACTTTGGAAGGAGGATTTCCAGCTAGGATTTCCTCTATGGAAGGAATGTGAGGTAATTGAGATGTAACAGGTACCTCGTTAAATATTGCGTGAACCTCACGGGTATGGGTATCGTGATTGGATGTCTCACCAGTTTGATTGGATGAAGGGGCATGATTGGGAAATGGTTTTTTAAAGATTTGTAGATTTTGGTTAGGGGTGGCATTAGGATTATCCATAGTCAAATCACCTTTCTCGAGAATTTCTTGGACAATATTCTTAAAAGTGATGTAGTTACCATCACTATGACTCTTTATGTGGTGATAATTATAGAAATCTTGTTCCTTATACCATGCGGGCATGGGGTGAGAAGGTAAAAACTAGTGTGTGGTTTTATGGGTGGAAGGGTGATGGCACCAACTTTGATAAGCTTCTCTTAGACATAAGAGTAAGGTTCCCCGATTAGGGTATATTTTTTTGCTCTTGACTAAATCAAAAAGCTTGAATAGGTGATAAATTAGATGAGGCGTAGCTTGATTGGATGGATGAACTTAGTGGGCCTTTACCTTGAGTACCACTACGTTAGCCCCGAATCTCTAACTTTCATGCCATAGTGAATGCATCATCAAATGTTCTAAAATTTTGGACTGTAAGGTTGGGGAGATATGCCTAGCACAAGCTCATTTGAATATCTCGATGAGTTTAGTTTGTGGCAATTGAAAGGTAAGTTGATTGATTAGGCTACGCACTGACCAACGTGACAAAATCTGCAAAAGATTCATCCTCATCTTGACGTGTGGAATATAGATCGGTCATGGTAACTTTCTTGGCGATGTTTATGGAAAAATGATCTAATAAATCTTGGGCTACCTGATTAAATGAAAATATGGAGTTTCTAGGTAACCCACTATACTAGTCTAATGCAAGTCCAGTGAGGGACATGGGAAAATTTCTCAAAAGTAAGGCATCATCATGAGCAATCAAACAACACCCATGTTTAAATGAGTGCAAATGCTGTTGTGGGTCTTCCTTACTATTAAAATGATTGAATTTGGGCATTTCCCAATGCACAGGGTATGAACGGATGGGAATAGATGGGTGAATAGGCTCATTGCAAATCTCTTCATAAGTGAGAGTGTTGTAGGAGCCAAACCGATGCCTCCGTGTCTACATATTATCCATCATCAATTTAATTAGGTCATTGATGGGTTGTGATGATTGTATGCCTCCTATAACGTGAGGAGGTTGGTTTTGGGTGTATAATGGGTGGGGCATTCCAGTGTATGGGGCTGCCATGTAAGGTGGCAGAGAAGAAGAAAGGAAATAGGGTACGTACCCAGAATGAATGATAGATGAAACAGGTGGTTGTTGGTAGTATGTATATGGGGGAGGAAGGGTCGTGGTAACCCTAGTGTTAATAGGGGCTAATGATTGTGGAATAGAAAGAACTATGTTATGAAATAAGGTAGAGGTCACCAACACTAGAGGTGGGAACGTAGCTATAGGTATATGTGAGATATGAGGAATGGATGAGGTTGTGTTCGGGGTAATCATCGAGGGTATGGTAGATGTACTGGTGCTACGGGGTAATGAGGCGTACTACTCATAGCGGGTATAGGACCTAACTGTGAAATGACTGGGGGTAAGGTGGATGTAGGTAACACGGAGCTAGATGGGGCTGATGTGGAAGTGGGTACAAGAGTTGGGGGATAGATATGGGCATGCCATATATCAACTGACTTGAGGTGTCTCGAGTGGACGAATGGGAGAGATAAAACTACAAGGCAATAGGGTTCTGGTCAAGGAGTCGTGCGAACTCCTCATCTCCGGTAGCGATATTGGTAGGCTAGATGGGATCCATGGTTGGTGATAGAATAGAGGGTGGTGAAGGACTAGGTGGGAGAGATTGGAGACTAGAGTGGAACACGAGGGCATTCACTTATCTTTGGGTTAGTACCATGTGAACCAGTACTGATCAAGCGATGCTGCTTCTTTGTAAATAATATAGAGAATAGCAGAAATAGGTGAATTTGGTGATAAAAAATGGATGAAGTAACAAATGGTGAGTGGAATGTGAAATAGGTTAACCGATGCTAGTTAGGGAAAATTGACGTTGGTCAAGGGTAACCGCTATTGGTCACTACGAGAAGATGGACATTAAATAAACAAAGAGGTAGAAGGTAAAATTTGAAAAGTATGTAAAACACAGGAATGTGTAAAATGTCAATGGAAAAATTTACGATGATAGAAACTATGGAAAGTGGAAGAAAGTGAAGCAAGAATGTCCTTTTGAATAGGTTAGCAAAAGGACGTAGAATCGATGTCAATTGAGTGTAACCGATGGTAGTCAGAGGTAACCGATGGCGGTTACTGTGAGATTGAAATAGTGATAAGAAAAAGTGGTTGTGAATTAGAATTTGATGTGGAATCGACCCAGAATTACTCGGAATGATGGTGATATGGCCCAGAACACTCGGTAAAGCCGGAATACACCAACTATGATGGGGAGTGTGCAAGGAAATACAAAAATAATGATCGAAAGATCTCACCTCAAAACATAAATCAAACAGAACACTAAGAAAGAACGTTCCTAGAGTGCCTATTCTATTACGTTTGTTCATCTTATGCTATTTAGGGATTGACACATGAATTGTGAAATAGATTTTTGGTGAGGATGGATTCCTACAAAGAATAAGATCTAACGGGTGAGGTTTTAGGTATGTTATGGTGGGGATGGGCTATGCTCAAGTATGACTCAACGAGTAGTAGTGGGTGCCCACTATGTCGTAATCGTGTGATCACCTACAACTTCTTCTAGGTAAGATGTTGTTTAAGAATGTATGTATTTGACTTTTTGTGTGATTTGGTAAGACTCAAAGAAAGTGAAAAGGATAGAAGTTCTTTTCTACGATTCGTTTGTCAACCATCAGCTAGTAATGACATCCAGCGTATAGGTTGCCCTCAATTAATGTGAGCTAATGAGCTAAATTAGAATGCAATTCACTTTTTTAAACCCAAATCAAAAGCATGATATTCGATGACAAAAATAGATGAATAGGAAGAGGGATGCTCTTTCACTAAAATGTAGAAAGCATGAAGAGATGATTCCTTTTAAATACACCAAAAGAAAAATTTCCTTTAGAGCAAATAGAAAGGAGTGGATTACCAGGGAATAAAATTAGTGTGTACGCTTTTAGAAGGGAAACAAACACATAATTTTTTCCTAGGAATGAATGAAATGCAAGGAACCCCAGATGGGTCCCACCAGGTGCCCAAAATGTTTCACCTTTTTCTTAGATTGTTTCTTTGAATCATTGATGAAACAGATAGGGTAACAGGCGTAGGAGGAATACTTGTTCAAATGTCGATTGATGGGTTGTTGCATGCGTATGAATTTTGAATCCACAACTAACCATGAGATCTTCCTTTTGGCTAGGAGGAACTACCTGTAATGAAAGCAAGACCACCAGAAAGAATTAAACAATATGGGTAGTGAACTGCCTAGTGTGAGCTAGATCCGAGAAGTATGGTACTTCCTAGATGGATGTCAGTCCACTATTTTAAACAAATTAATGTTGAAAACAAGGTAAATCCTATTGTTATTTTAAAATGATTTAGGTATCTCACTTAAAACACAATAAGAAAATAGATCTAATCTAACATGCTAAGCTAGAATAGAATCCACAGGTCAAATGGTTGGTTCTAGGTTCTGCAGGTCTGATAAAGGTCTCGGGTAGGTCACAAGTGAGTGAGGGTGAGGTGAAATTAGGTGTATAGGTCTCTATTTAAGGATGTGTAGGCAAACATAGAGACCAACATCGGTTAGGGGTGACCGACCGCGGTTAGGTATAATCGGTGCCGGTTATTGTGAGATTTGAAAAAGTCACAGAATAGGGTTTTGGTCTCCTTTGTGATTACACAAAGGATTTATTTGGTTGGGAGGAGGTATTAGGTGACTAGGATAGGTTTTTACGAGGTTTTTATGGGTCTATGGAGGTACAAAATGTTGGAGATGGTCAATAAGGAGCAAGATAAACAATGGGTGATAAAACAATGATGAAATGAAATAACCAGGAAAGTATGATATTGTACTTACTTGGATTTCGTTCCTGAAGGCTTATGTGTGATGGATGGAGGTGTTGATGGTGGGTTTAAAGGCTGCAAGTGATCACTAACTAAAGAAAATATTTTGCATGGGCTGCATGCACACTCCTCTTTTGCTTGGATAGTTCAGAAGGTGGCTGGGATGGTTGTGTAGGAGAAGATGCTCAATCTCCTTCCTTAGATGTCAGTTCTTGCTGGAATTGGCTCTCAAAGATGCGTTATCTCTCTGAGATGTCATTCTTTCTTGTCAAATTTCTTGCTTCATTTTCCAACCTCCTTCTTCCAAGTTCTAACCTTGAGAAATAAGGTTGTTTTGGGTTAAAATGGGTAACTAATAGTGGTCGGCTTAATCGGTGATAGTTAGGGGTAATCGACATCGGTCAAGGCGGGATTTTATAGGTTTACTAAACTTAGGAGATCCTCCTAATTTCCTTGGATCTTGTGTCATTATTCCATGGATTAGACTAGGAGCTTCCATGATCATGCGGGAATGTGGTTAGAGGGAGTGTAGGCATTGATTTTTAGGGTTTGGGTAAGTCTTAGTTAGTTATGGTAACTTGTTAAGAATAGGTCTTAAGTTGAGTTAGCTCGGTGAGGTGTCTAAGTGAACTATATGTGTAGGTATTATTTAAATAATATATTTAAATAATAAATATAGTGAGGATAATGAGTTAAATTAATTAAATTAATACTAGTGAGGTGAAGGGGGCCATGGCTAGGTGAATGTGATGAAGGGAGCTTATTTGTCGAGGGACCAAAGGGGAGTGTGACCTAATTTTAGTGTCTACACATCTGACATCCATATATTTTGTTATAGATATCTAATCATCTTACGCCTAGTATCAATCCATAGCTGATAAGGTAGGATACAATGTTTGATATTCAAATTCAAAATTTTGGTGGATATGGTAGGTGAGAAATGGGAAAATGTCTTTTTGGGCATTGATGAGCAAATTTGATTGCTCCAACCACTTGATTTGACATGGATTTCACCTCCTTCCTTCTCCTACACACCAAACAGACTTAGGGAAGTACATTTGATAGATTTATAAGTGGATTTGTAGGAATTGAATGCTTTTTGTTGGTGGTTATATTTCAAATTTGGGTTTTCCCTCCTTCTCCTCTTCTTCTTCCATCGATTTATCTATAAATGTAAGATTTAGGCTCATTGTTAATGTTGGACATTTTTGATCCTTAAGCTCTTTGCTAAGGACTTCATATCTTTGTATTTTGAGTTGTAGACCTCTAGATCTAGCTCATGCATGTGGATATTGGCCTATTGCGCCATTGTAATAGATTGTGCATCCTTGGAAGTAATATAGGCATCGTTTTGTGGCTATTTTATGCCTTAGCATGTTTATATTTTTCTCTCGTGCCTCCCTATTGCATTACATGCTTGTTGTGTCACTTTAAATTCCTTGCATCGTCATTTTTGGTTGTGTTTCATGAAATTGATGGTGTAAATTCTTATTGGTTTGTCTTATGCATGCCTAGCCTTCCCTCATGCTTCCTCTTTTGTTTGTACTTAAAATAGGTAGTTTTCATCTCTCTTTTTCTAGTGCTATCGCCTCCCTTTTAGTTTTAGTTTTCCTTTCTATTATCCTTCTATCCCTAGTCCCTTTGCATTTCTAGCCTAGTTTCTCCCTTCTAGAATTAGGAGTAGTAGTAGTAGTAGAGATAAATAGAGGAACCAGACTTCTCCTGGAGATTCATCTCAAGCACATAAGGTCCCACAACTTGGAGATGGTTCCATTTTTGTCTTAGAAAAACTCAATTCTTTTGAATCGAGACACATGTGTATGTTTGAAAACCAACACAAGCCTTATCCTGAAACTAATAGTGTCTTTAGAATACGTGGGTGGTATAAGCTTTAGTATCTCTACGATATGCTCAGTGGGATCATCATGATAACCTCATGGACTCTCCTCGAGTAAACCACTCAGTATTAGAGGAATCCTAGTCCTCTTCCTATATCATGAAGCTACTTCTCTGTCACCTATAGGTGGTGGTCCCTATGATCCTGCGGTGCCACCTCTGTCTTAGCTTCTCTACTACTCTCTCCCTAAAAATAATTGTGAACTCTTGTAGTTCCTATAGTATATGGGGGCCAATGGTTTCTAGATTCAAGTGTTGTTAGTGGTGTTGGTTACCATGGTGGGGGTTTGGTTGTTCTCCCATTAGCAACTACTCATTGAAAGATCTCGTGTGTCCTTTATAGACCGGGAAAAAAATTTAGTATATGGTAGAGGATTAATAACCATATCATGTTTATAATTTTATAAGCCAACATAAAGTTATGAAAATGATTTACCATTTAATATTTTATCCTAGGTCCTAGTGATTAAACCTACACTTTGATACCAAGTGTCATGACCACAAATTTAGCGTCCAAAACAACTAAGTATAAAGGTAGAAAATTATGGAATATTTTTTTAAGGTCTTAATCAAAAGATTCACGATTCTATGATTGTAGTCATTTTTATACCCTTATAACAAAATTCTAATCCCATGCATGTTATCCTATCACCCAATGGGTGTTGGGCGCTCACTCGAGGCATGTGCTTTGGTGTCAGCCCCTCCTTTAAGTGAGTCTTGTGAGAATACATCATCTATGATAGATACTTAAGTGCAAAAGAATGGGAAAGAACCATGCATTCATTTAGAGAACTTAGGATGAGTTTTCATACCAATGCATCCATAAAAGAGAAGTATCTAACGAACACAAAACTGATCCACAACACAAAGGAAATGCACTAGGATTTATGCTCATGAATACATATATTTTTTAGAACATAACCTTATATTCATATTAATGAGTTCAATAACCACATTACATTCATTGAGGCCATAACAGACCAATATAATAATGCAGAGCAAGGTCATGCATCAGAAACTAAACTTCGTCCTTCATATTACAAGGATAAACACAGACCCATCCCTCTAAATATGCCATCATTCCTATGTTTTTTCTAATCCTAACCCATAATATCCTTCATAATATTTCTACAGGGCTTCACCTCTTTTCCACCACCTCTGCTCTCTCAAAATCTAACACCTTATTCTACCCACACAACTCTATATATAGCTTTTGGCCTTCATCACCATGCCTTCTGAGGTAACAGATCAGATGTCAAGTGTCCAAGTGGTCCTCAAATGGAGCATGTCTCCTTTGATCTGAGCTCTCCACTCTTTTCAATGATTTACTTTTGGATCCTTCCATTACATGCATGGAATATTCCATTATTGATCCTTCAGCTGCTAAGCTTGCACCTTATCCACTCTGCATGCTAGATGGGTCACACTTTCCTCATGTGTTGTCTAGAACTTTGAATATGGTTAAGTCCTTAAACCCATCTTGTATTACGCGTGCGCTCCGTGTGTTCTACTTTACCCTTCTAGAACCCTGCCCTGCATGCCTTCAACCCACGTGCCCTTCTTCAATTAGGTCTTGTGTGCCCATGCACCTTCTTGTACTTAGAAAATATTTTGGGGCCCAACATCACCCCACACTATGCCTATTCTCTATCCTCGAAAACACTTCTCTTCAATGAATAAAGAATGGCGGGCTCTGAATAGGGAAAAAGAATTAAGGAATATAACATTGGGAGAAATAATGAAAGAATGGGGATAATGAAGGAGAACAAATGCTTATTTTTGGAGGAGAGGGAAATCCTTCCCTATTTCTATCTCTAGCTTTTCCCAAGCGTCAACCTCGTTCTACGCTTACCGATAGAGGTCTTCAACTAAGGTGCTCACCCCCTCCAAACTTAAATCTCCCCCTTTGGTGCTCATTGTCTCCAAAATAATTTCTAATTGTTTTGCCAAGTCCTCAAGCACATCCATCCCGTTAGTGATCTAGGGGTACAATTCCTTTAGTCGGATTTTGATCAAGCCTTGTAAGGTCTCGATAGATTTTGACTTCTTTTCTACCTCAGCCAAGATTTTATCTCTCTCTTCCCTATTCCCCTTATTATTTTCTTGAAACTCCTTGAGTTCCATTTCATGAGTGGTGACCAAGATTCTTTCCACTTTATCTCTATCAGCACAGTTGTCATATGTAACCTCTATGATTTTCACCACGGCCTTTACCTTTGCAAGGAGTTTAGTATATCGAGCAATAATCTCGACAACCTTCAGATTCTCTTCTTTCTCTTGGTGTGCCAACACTTCTTCTGTAGAATCTAAGGCAAGTGGCCACCTTTCCATCATGAGGATGCATGTCAAATCCTCTATACACTACAAGGTTTCTTTATATTTTTTCTCGAGGTGGTGCTAAGTCGATTCTTTAGAACAATAGTACGCGTAATCATTTCAATATTCTTATGCATCCCACGCACCCTTGCCTTCTCCTCTTTCAATTCACACCTTAACTATGCACTGATAATCTCTTCTTGCTTCAAGTCCTTTCTCTTCTTAGTGAGCTCCTTCTTCTCCTTCTCCAATTCCTCCTCCAAAAATTTCACTCTATCGTTCCTTCCAAGCAGATCTGCCTCAATCTCAACTGAAATTTTTTGAGCACATTACATACCTACTCATCTGATAATTATTGAGAATTCACCAAGGGATTTACTCCTTTTGTTTCGGCACCTTCATCAATGCTCTCTGACTTACTTTGAACTCAGGTTCATCCATGTGGGACTCGAATGCCCAAGATAACATCTTCCTAGTTCGGGGATATGCACCTTCTTCATCAAACAAAGACATAGCCAAGATTTTCTCCATTGGTATGGTGCTTTGGAAGCACGTGCGTAACACCTTGCTAGGATCATTAATGTATCCCATTCCTTTCCCTTGTGTTACCACTATGCCCTTCCCACCTATTCACGCAGATTTTGGAAGCTTACCACCAAATTGGGATTCCCACCCATGTTGCCATATTCTTTCCCAATTCTTTCTTCTTCTATTTCCTTCAAAATTTCATCTGCGCTCCACTCCAACTCCTATTCCACCAAATCCTTAATGATTCCCACCACTTCTCTCTCTGCATCTATTTCCACTTGTTCCTTGGTTCTTGGTGCTTACCTCTTCGCTCACCCCCTTGCCTTGATCCTTTGTTTCCTCCTCTTCATCTTCCTTATTATACTTATCTTCCCCTTCCTCCTCCTTTGAGTCATGTATATCATTTACCAAGTGGTATTAACCTCCTTGATCTTGTCCTCATCCTTATCACCAATGGAGGAATCTAAGTTTTTGTCTCCTTCAAGTTTACCTCTTTTGCCACCTTATGCTTCTTCCTAATTGGTGATTCCAATATCGAGATTCTTCCTTATCCTTCTCCTTAATATGTGACTTCTTCCTTGGTGATTATTCATGTGTGAGGGTCTCTTCATGTTCCGATTCCTCTTCCTCTGGGGTCTTCGCCTTGTCTAGGGACTTCTTTATGCATGCGTAAGTGCTAGGCTTCGTAACTTCTTCCAATGCACCCACTAATTGTGTGGTTTGCACATTTGGTGATTTTTTGTCTTACACCTCTTCTCTTTCCCTTTTCTTTTGTGTGGCCTTTTTATAACCTTTGGAGTCCTTTGGAATGGATACATCACTCTCCAGATAGGTTCCCTTCTCAAATTTAGGCCTTATGTTTAGATATACCCTTTCTGACCCTTCTGGTGATCGGCAATGAGTATCGGCTTCATCATTTTTACTTCGTGGGAGACATAATTCTCCATGTACGCACACTTCATAGGGTATATGAGCTTTTGGCATAGCTCGTAGTGTTCTTGGTTGAATTATCTGAAGTCAAACCTTAGCCTTTTGGCCTCCTTGAACCGATTGACCCCTGCTTGGAAGTATTACGCGGTGAAGGAGAAGGGAAGCTTGCACTATGGGCTCTTAGTCCCATTTGTCAATGTAAACCTGCCAATGTAGAAATGTTGATATACTACAAAATCTTCCTCTCCATCCATGAGAGTGGAAAATAGATTTGGGATCCTCCACTCTTCCCCAAATGTGTCACGCATTCATTTGTACCACTTCTCTAAGTGCACCTTGTGAGTGACCATCATGGTTTCACAAGTGTACTTCTCAAAAAAATTTGTGAGCAAGGGGATTTCTTCTAGATACTCCTAAACACATTTTTCTAGCCCATATGGTATTCCAATCTTTGAGAAGAAAATGTGTAGGAGGACATTGTTGAATAATATCTTCTCTCCTTCTTGCATCTTTGCTTTATGATTTCATCCGCAATAAAGGTGGACAAGTTATAGATGATCCCTTCTGATATTTTCTGGCATACATTCAACCATGCCTTATGCTTGATGACCAAGCACCACGACCATCCTCATGAAAGGGTCTAGAATTTCTGCAATGTCAAAGTACCATGAACTCTTTTTTTATTCATAAGCTAATATTGTTTCCTTGATAGCTTCCTTATCACTAAAATAATCATCTATGGATTCTCCTTCATAATTTAGGCCAATGAACTTGGATATCAACTACGGTGTTATGTGCATCTTGTGGTCTATAAAGTAGAAATGGTCTTAATGCACATGTAAAATAAACCATTGATATAGTCACTCGGGATTACCAAAATAAGGCAACTCATACAGTTGTAATAGCCCTACCTTTTCTAGCTCTACTTTCACCTCATCACTGTAAATTGGCATTCCATCTAGTGTCTTTTTGTTAGTTGGAAGAACCATCTCTAGCACCATTTATTTCTCTATAGTTCTCATACGATGGTTGTAATCACTAACGGCCATTTGTCTCAAGTGTGACACCCACTCATTTCCTAGCAACACTCCATCTAGGTACTACATTTCTGCATACCATTCCTCATTGGAGCTCGCGACGGTAGCGGTTTGTTTTCCTTTACCCTTGCTCTTTTTTCTTAGGTGAAACAATCACCTTATTTGGTTCCATTCTTCTTTTCAGTTTAAAAATTTAAAACTCCTTTCTCTCCTCTACTTCTCGCATAATATCTAAACTCAACTCATAGAAGAAATCTTTTATCTTCGTGCACTAGCTGCCAAACCCTAACTAGGAAAACCCTTCCACAACACACTTCAAACAAACTTTCCTCACACCCATGTAATCCTTCCTCCTGGTTTATAGATCTATTATGGTCACTCACTTAGATTTCTAGGATTCTTCTTCCTTTGCACAAATCTCTTTGGATTCCCTAGTTCGCAAGAGCACTTCAACTTTATAATAACAAGGTAAAATAATGACTTTCCCAACCTCATATTTATAGTTTTTACTCCCCTCTAGCAATAAATGTTATACCAACTACCAACATACTTAATATTAAATGTGATGTTTTCCACTAGGCCAACCTTAAGCTCCCTTACCCATGTGCCACATCCTATGTGAAAAACCTTCTACAACCTTCTAGCGTGCAAAAATCCAATCTGACCAAAGACTCTTATGCGTACTTCTACAACGTTGAAGGCACTTCTTATGTCCTTTACCTAATTTTTTCCCTTACCTACCCCATTTTTTCCTATTCTCTTCATCCTTTTTACAAGGTCTTTGTTCATGACCTTCTTAAATCCATAATTCATTATCCACCATTTCCCCACGCACTTTCTCAATCTTACGCACTTCCTTCTACCGGGCCACCCAAATTTTACTACTTGCTTTACATTACTCCACCCCACACTAAAACAAATGTGGGTCCTCTGAACATATACAACCTTGGAAAACAATGTGGTTACTAGCGCACAAGGTGTAAAATGAAACAAAAGAAAGTAACAAGAAATGAGAAAGGAAACACAAGAAAATAAAAAGCAATAAAGGGAAATTCTAAGCTAACTGGAAATACTATCTTATTTACAAACACCAAGAAGAATTATTTATAGTAGGGCTTCATGCTACTCCCATTGAAATGACTTGGTAATCTCGTCTCATCTAGCACTTGTAACTAGAAAGCACATGAACCAAGGATGTACGATATGATGTAAGGTCCCAACCAATGTACTTTCAACTTCTCTGGATGGCACAGACACTTGGAATCATACAACAATACCATCTACCCAACCTCAAACTACTTGTTCTTGATATGATGATCATGCCATGCCTTTTTTCTTGCCTTTTCTATCTTCTAACTCCACCTAGCAAGTGTTCACCTTTCATCTAACTATATCAACCTATTAATCCTCTCTTCTAGTGCTTGTTCATCATCCAACCCTCCTACATGTTCTATACGTAGCGATGGTAACATGAATTCAACTAGTAAAACAGTTTCCGCGCTAAACACTAATTGAAATGGTTTGGCTTTTTTTAACCTCTTGTAGGTTTTCATGTATGCCCATATAATGGTTGATACCTTATCATCCCAATATTTTCTTCCATAGTCATAGATCTTGGTCAACGTGTGACTTAGTATTTTGATAAATGCTTCTATAGTTCCATTCGCTTGAGGGTGATAAGGGGTATCCTTATAATGGGCCACCATAAATTATACTATTATAATCTTGACCATTTCATTGAGAAAATGTGTACCCTTATCACTTGTTAAGCTTAAAGGACAACCATACCAGTTGATTATGTTCTTCCATAAAAATCTAGCAGATTTCACTACGGTCAAAGGAATCCTTCATAGGTCTTGCCTCTACCCATCGTGTTAAGTAATCAATGCAAGTAATGATATACCACAAACTAGTCCTTCACATGGCTGGTGAAATAGGCCCTACAAAGTCAATTTCCCATTTTTTAAATGGTTCAACATTGGATATTGATCACAAGGGCATTTAATCCATCATTCTAGGTTTTCCAAGGTGCTCACAATGGTCACGGGCATTACAAAACTTAATACAATCTTGGTAAATGGTTTCCCACCAAAGTCATATAAGTATAATCTTACACATGGTAGCATTTCCTCCATAGTGTCCTCCTACAATCCCACCATGCACTTCCTCCATAATTTACATGTGCTCATGTTCCAATATGCATCAGGGCATAACCTCATCATGCACTCACTTATATATATCTCCACTAATCAACATGTAGGTTGCGACTTGTACTTGCTAACTTATTCCTCTCTGAGCCTTCATCCCATTTGGCATCACACCGGTTTTCAAGAATAATGCAATATCTTCCAAATCTGAGTGCGCACTCTGCATCCTAAATAGTTTTGCATCCATCATGGTATCCTCAATGTTTTGTGTGTCCTCCCCTAAGTTAATTCTTAATAAGTGGTCAGGTCCTTAATTTCTCTTTTCTTGTTTTACAACCACTGTGAACTCAAACTCTTGGAATAATAGGACCCAACAACATATGCCTCCTTACAAAATGTTTTTTTCACCAAGTACTTCAATGTCATGTGATCTATGTAGAATATAAATGGTGTTTCTGACATATACTACCTAAAATTATGTAGTGCATAGATCATTGATAGTGCCTTGTGTTCAATAGTTGTGTAATTACATTCTGTTCTACTTGCGTAACCTTTCTACTAGAAAAACACAATGGGTGATCAACAATCCCTTAACCAGGTTGTGTTAGTACTACTCCCATATTTTTCCTTGAGGAATCAACATGCACGTGGAAAGGCTTATCATAAGAAGGAAAATGCAGTATGGGCGCAATGACAAGCCTATCCTTCAAAGTGTCAAATTCCCTCTATTGCACCTCTCCCCAATGAAAGACACTCTTGTGTTTTATAAATTCCTCTAATGGTGCGGCAATCTTGGCATACCCATTCATGAATTTCCTATAGTTCCCCATATGCCCAAGGAATCCGTGCATTGTAATTTGACTAGTAGGCTACCCTAATCCCACAATAACTATAAATTTAGTGGGATCCACTAGTAATCCTTCCTTACATATAATATGTCCTAACAAGGTTCCAAATGGAGTAAAGAAAGATGCATTTCTTAATGTTGAGGGATATTCTCAATTTCCAACATCTCTCAAACATGAGCCTTAAATCTTCACAATGGTCTTTTAACAACCCATATACAATCTAGTCATCTAGGTAAACTTGAATAAATTTATGGATGAAGTCTTGAAATTCTTGTACCACGATGCGAAAAACACAACATGTGCATTCTTTAATCCAAAAGGCATAACCGTGTAGGAAAAACTTCCCCATTTAGTGGCAAAATTTTTATTTTTTTGGTCTTCCTTTGCAATCTTGACTTGGTGATACCCTAATAACCCATCCGTGAAAGAGTAGACCTCGCGCCCAACCACTCCTTCCATAATTTCTTCGATGGGGGTTGGAAAAGGATCAATCACTCGTCTTTGCATTCACGTCCCTATAGTCCACAAAAATCCTTATTCTCCCATCCTTCTTGATATTAATTACCATCACACTTATCCATTTTGATTCTTCTCAAGCCTCAATGATACTAGATTTTATCATCTTATCTATTTCTTCCTTTACTCGTATGCAAAATTTTGATTCATTTTATAAGGCCTCTCTTGAATCGGGCATGCACCTTCCTTCAACTTGATCTTCATCTCCCCCGAAGGAATGGTGGAAACCTTTGAGTTCATGGTACTTGTATGCACCCAAAATTACATGTGCTACATTGTCGAAAAATGGTTCCCAAATTCTCCAATGATGATTCATGTCCTTTCAAGGTGTTCAAGCTCCAAAGCCCATTCACATTGTATATTTGTTACCTAGATGTCTTTACTTAGCCTTCCGACACTTTTTCTATCTTTCTGCCTCTTTCTACACATATTTTGGCCTTTAGTGCTAGGACCACCACCCTGCGTGGGTGGTGGTTCTGAAACCACCACCTAAAACACGGTGGTAGTCCAGAAACCACCTCCCTATACAAGGCGGCGGTCCTGCCCATTTTTCTAGATTTTGTCATACATGTTTTAACATGCAATGGTTCACTTAATATCACTTTTAGCATGCATCTATGAGCCAAATTCTCTAAAATTAGCTTTAATTGCTTCATTCTCCTTCCTCCTTATATTTTTAAATTGATTTAATTAGTTGGAACTGCTTCTTCTTTCCTTGTGCATGAAGGCACATCCCATCCTCAATTCCTATATATTCCATGCTTGTGTTCAAGAAAAAGGCCTGATAATTTTTGTGTATCTTACATTGTATTGCTTCCATAATCTTGCTAGGAACTATATAGCCAAGGTCGATCTCTTGTGTTATCTCTCTTCTACTTGCATTGCATCTCGGACCGCCATCAAGCTGCCATTACTCAAGCGCCATCCTCCTGTTGTTCTTGAATTTCCAATCCCTTGGAATCATATGAAAACTCGAGAGAAAGAAAGGAACATACTAAGGGGATAGATACGAGATACAACCATATTTTCTAAAGCTCTTGCTTATCCAGGTTCGAGTTGTGTTTTGTTTTCTTTATTTGTTAAATTTTCAATTACAAATCACTATTTTCAATTACATATCACATATAGTAGAAAATTGTTCATTTCAATAGGTTAGGCAATCACAAGTAGATCAAATCATTAGAAATTTTCCTCTTTAACATTACCAGGGAAGTTGTGGGGAACAATAGCCCTTTTAGGGTCATGATTTGTTCTTCACCTCTAAAGTAGGGTTTAAAGGGTTATTGATTGAATTAGGTTATTTGTTTTAGGTTAGATTCACATATCCACACAAGTGACCAGCTACATATGGTTGATTACTTGTCTTTATTTTATTTATTAGATTAGAATGCATTTCTTAAAGACTAGAAAAGACCAAAAATATTTCCTTTAATAGATTAGCTTGCTTTTATTGCTTTGTTATGATATATTGTGAAAACTCCAAAAACATAGGTTAGATTTCTTTCAGTAATTAGTCTGCTTATCAAAATCACTTTATTTCATTTTGTATGACCATCAATGGTCCACAATAAGAAAATACATATAGTTATGATCCTTTGTCCCCACAACCCAACGGGCGAGTTGATAGGCGACATTGATACAAGTTTACATTTGGCGAGTCTTACACACACACAGAAATTTTTACTAAGAATATAGAACAACTAAATATGCTAAACATCATTGTTAATCAAGCCTACGATTATTGGACTACTCCTGACAACAAGGTTTGATTATGTGCATGACCATGTAAGGGCCACAACCTCCACGAGTCTTTGGTTTTGATCCTCAAGTCCCACAACCCAACGGGCTGCTAACAAGTTAGACATTGAAACTAGTTTGCGTACATTAGTATTCAGATATTCACCACTTCCACCCGGACATTATTGCACAACTTTTCTTATTGAACATAGTAGCTGATCGGATAATACTTTTGGACTAGAACAGGATAATCACCCATAAAGCCATGTGTCTCCACCACACACGTCTCATTCTTACTTCCATGACCTTGTCTGGAAATCCATATAATGCACTCGCAGTCATTTCCTATGTGTTAAAAAACCAACAAATAGAATCTCAAAAGATCTTGATATTGATTAGAGTCTCTAAGTAGCTATTATCTCGCATCCGAGCCATCACACCACTTCAACTTAGGAGATCGTTCTTTGCCTTAGACTCGTAGATCTTGATATTGCATGTGTAAGATATAAGATTACCCAATTAGCTTAATCCCCATCACCACACTCACATTCACATTCATTCTACACTAGTGTCTTGGCATGACCTTGATAGGTCGAGTGCAAAGAAGGTTACATGTTGATTTTACTGTAAGTACAAATTGGTGAACCTGATGTGAAGAGCTAGTCTCTAAACATTTCCACTTTCTTCATCCATCATTTATTCTATGGGTATTATTATACCCCCTGAATAATTTGGGATACAATGAGTACGGTCAAACCATCCTAGGTTTTGACATCTACAACTACCAATAAATTATACCACAACAATCACCTTCACTTTCAATGTGGGTAGACAACCGCTCATCGGTTCAAAACCCTCTTTTCAAGGAAACAATGTTGGTTCCTCTGTACGCATTAAGGAACTTGACCAAGTCACATAGACCTATCCTCATGAAAAATTAATTTCAAACAACATGAATTTCACTGGGGAAGCAAGTTCATCTCCTCAGGTATTGTTTCGAGAGCCCATTAACATGCAATCGGACTAAATCCCACATATAGAAAAGAAATATTTAGCACGATATGCTAGGAGTGAACAACACTTCGAACATGAACCGATATTTTGATAGGTTACAAGGACAAGGTGATGTTCTACTCCAAAACAATAATGTTACCCCTCCAACTAAAAATACTGCTCATGAGGGGTGACATCATAATGAAAATTCATAGCAAGATACCATACTCCTCAACAACCACCGAGGGTTTGATAGAAAACACCTAAGAAAAGAACAATAGGTGATGTTATTTTGGCATTAGTAGACAAAGTCAAGGATCTAGAGCTTTCCCAAAATGATCAAAATTCATATGCATGGAAAGAACAAACTTCACCTTATCTATAGAATTACGGACAAGTACCTACCGCATAGAATCCTCCGGTCTATGGGTGTTCAAACCATGGATATCTACTTACAGGGATGGGCACCTTGGGTATACCCCCTCACACCTCATATGGATATCTGTAATAGGCATCGGTTGTAAGTGCATTCTCAAACACAATGCCCATTGAAAATGTAACATTCCCTAGCTTTTTCCTTGATTCCATATCAAGGTAATCAACCCCCTACGTACACATGTATTCTAAATATTTGTAGGGGGATATGTACACCTACCCAGTGTCTTTATGGAAAATTGCAAGGGATGCCATATGCCCCAACAAATGTCTATGTTGTCCTATTTCAACAACCGATGCAACCTCCACCTCCCCAACAAGGATCTTTAATGGTGGAAACATACGCAATGGGGACCTATTCTGAATATCTTAAGGAGCCCTTAGAATTCTCCATTCAGATAGCCATGCTCCCAGACCCTTTCCTAATAGTCCGAAATTCAAAGAGGAGGGTGATCCTAATTCCCACATCAAATCTTACACAATGGCCATTTAAGAGTTGTTCCCATGGGATGCAGTTGTTGTGAATATTTTCCCTAAGATGCTAGAAGGTATTGCTCTCGACTGGTACTATAGGATACCGAAGGATTCAATACACTCATTCAAGCAACTTGTATTAGAATTTATTAAATCCTTTGATATGAACAAACTTTTGAGAAAAAGAATCAAGGAATTCCTTCATATCAAGAAAGAGCACAACTAGTCTGCAGCCCACTTCATTTAAAGGTGGTGAAAAGTTCTCTACTCCTTTGCAAGTGCTCTAAATATGGATCAAACGGAGCTTTGTGATTTTGTCCTCCACTATCTCAATAGGGAGACAAAGAAAAAGGTTTAAAATTTCTTGCTAAGGAGCTATGAAGAGGTGCTAGAGGGTGCTCTTCAAATTGACCAAGAAGCCATTAACAGTGGTCATAATACCTATGAAAGTAATGAAAGGTTAGTCACCCCTAATTCAAATAACCTCGGTTACTCTAACAACATGAATAGTAACCAAGGACAAAAATCCTCAATAAGAATCATGGAGTCATGATGGATGGGGTGACAGACCAACCTAAGAATCCTAACATTGTTAATGCTCACGAATACTTCCGCTTCAAACAACAACAATAACAATGACAATAATCAAAGAAATAATAACTTCTCACCCTCAATCAATGTTGTAGATTTTAACCGTCAACAACAATAACAACCTCAATAATCAAGAAAAACACAGACCTAAGGCCCTAACTAATTCCCAAGCGGGTATCTAAACCAATTTCAAAACCAAGGGAAAGGGTTCCAAAATTTTAACCATAACAATCAACAATTGAACAATAACCGTAATTTCAGACCACAACAAGGTGCAAACCAAAGGCCTCGAGATTACAATCTTGATTTATATTGTGGTTTCCATAGGGTTCGTGGGCATGATGCAAGAACATGCCATAATTGTAACAAGTTTTTACAGCATTTGGAAGAGGATCAAAGACAATTATTTGTTGACATGTTTTTGGCAAACCCTATAGTGCCCACTCAAAACACCTACATGGAACCAATATCTCCACAAAACATACCTATTGGAATATTTAATTGATCAAGGGATAATTTCTAAAAGTTCCCTATACATCCCTAAATGGAGTCAGTGTAGAATATCATCTTGAGAGCTTTCCAACGGCGTAATAATGCGACAAATGGGCATCGGGAGCTCTAGATATGTTCGGTCAAAGTTCAGACATCGAGAAAGTCAACTCTAGTCAACTGGTCAATATTGGACCAATGGCACTGCGACATGTGGCGAAAAGGCAAAAGGGAGTTATTTATTGGTTTTCGATCACCGGTCTTTGACAAGCGTAAAAATGGTGCACGGGAACAAGAGGCTCAACTTTTATTACGGAGGGGAGCCCGGCCGCCATGTGGACTATGGTATTATCACCGATGTGGTGGGTCCACAAGCCACCACGTGGCTTGCCACCACTCGTTGAATTCACTCAATTTTCCTATCGAGAGATGACAAGTGGAATATATGCTATTTACCAAGTTAATTATTTCTATGCCACCTTGTATGGGTTGAAATTATATTATCTTGGTAAGTCCACTTTCCAAATGCCACATATATATATATATATATATATATGTATATATTAATGTTTAAACATTAGTATAAACCACCAAACCAAATGCATATGCTTTGACCAAATGGAAGGTGGTGAAGTGGTTGTTAGGGGGTGGTTAAGCCTAATGTGGTCTTTTGACCACTTCATTGGCGTGGAGAAAGGCTATTTAAAGCCTTAAAATATTATCCTTCCCACCTAATGTGGGATTTATAACCCACTTCACCGCCAACATGGGATTTTATCCCTTCCTAAATGGAATGCCACCAAAAATTTGGGATTTAATCCCATTTTAAAATGCAACCCGAATATTATCCCAATTTCTATGCTATGGGCTATGGTATTTTTAGCCTAAGGATTATATGGAATGCATATTCTAAGGGCCCTAAAATTGTATAAATAGGGTACCTAGTTCATTGTAATGGACATACACACAACTCAAGCTTATTATTTGTTAAGCTTGTTGTGGGACACACAACCAAGCTTATTATTTGTTAAGCTTATTTGTGGGATGTGTCAACAGGTATTGTCTATTGGCCTATTATTTTAGGCAATAGTAGATGAAATATTTGTGATTGGGAGTAAATTATAAACTACCCAATAGGCCCATTGAGCCACACCAATTACTTGCAAATCCTAGATTTTCGACCAGAGTGCTAGCTTCGCATTGATAGCGTCGGGAAGGCCGATCGAAGCCAAAGGAGATTGTATGCCAGGAAGGTGGAAGTCGGGTGCTATTTTTCACCCTTGTCGTCTGAAGGTCTGGTTATTCTTCTAAGCAAGTTTAAATAGTTTCCATTAGGTTTTCTTGTGAAAGTACTATTGTAACTTACAAGTTTTGACTAGTGGAACGGTTTGACCATGAACCCAGAGACGTAGGCAATTGCCAACTCCGTAATCAATCTTTGTGCAATTGTCATTATTGTCTTACATTATTTTAAATTGATTACTTAAAAGGAGTAAATTATCGGCAAAAAAATTAAAGCCTATAAGGGTCCGAGATCAGGTAGTAATAATCTGATTATTTTCGGATCATGTTTGGTATCAGAGCTAGTTTAGCTCCTTATTTGTTTTTCAGTAAATCTGATTAACAGAGTGATTACTTCAAGATTGTGTAGTTGGTTCAATTTGTGTGAACATGGTACAAGTGCACTATGGGCAAGATGTCTAAACAGGAAAAGCTCGAGGAAATTGAAGCTTACAATCACCAGATCTAGGAAGAGAACTCTCTCTTGCGATCAATGTATTACTCCTTGGAAGAGGAGAATGCTCGTTTGAAATCGAATTGCAAACCAAGGATGAGCTCTTGACAAGGTTGCAGTGTGGTGATCAGAGGAAGGAAATAATTTCAACTTCAGATGCAGAGGCCATGGAAAATGATTGCACTTGTAAGTTGTTCACCACTGGAATCTTCTTCTTCCTCCCATTCGATTTTGGATTTAGGTAATGAAGTCTTTGGTTTGTTTGAAAAGCATACTAGAGGCATTGGATCCAAGTTACTAGATAAAATGGGATTTGATGGAAGAGGCCTTGGTAAAAATGGCCAAGGTATTTCTAACCCAATACAGGTCGAGGATCGTCCTCGTTTTATAGGTTTGGGTTATCCTAGTGTGGGAATGGAAATTGGAGAATGCTCCAAGAATGCTGACGGGAGACAAGCTTTCGAAAGCAAAGTGATTACCCCACTAGTCCTACAAGAAGATTCTAAGCAGGAAAGTTGTGCTTCGTCGTCATAGGAAGGATGTGGTAAGAGAAATCAGCGAAGAGGTAATGAGATTCCACCTCCAGTTTCTTACCATAATCGTAAGCACAATAAAACTTATGATCCACTTTTCCAGCTTAAGAAGTATGGTTATGATTTTCAGAAGATGTGGAATTCTTTTCCATGTACTTTTTGTGGATTGCATAATCATTCAAAGGGCTGAGATCTTTGAAGAGGACACTCGATGAAGAAGTTGATGTCGTTCATCGAGAACAAGGCAAACCAGAAGACCAATCTCATCATGCAGAGTCGAAATTGCAGAAAGAGTTCCTCATCCCAAGAAGAAGGATATTAAGAGGAATTTTTGTGCTCATTTCCAGAGGAATGGGCACTCGGTGGAAAATTTCTGAAACTACATCCATCTCACCATCAGAGTAATGGCAAGCCAAAGATGGAATGGAGGCCTATTGCAAAGGCAAAGGAAGTTTCTACTCCACCACCAGTTGACAAGTCAACCCAGGACTAGGTAATACCTGAAAGTGAAAGTCCTTTGAAATGGGTAAGTCAACAATTTTTCAATTATATATTGCATAATTCAAATTGATGAATCGTATGCAGTATTAAGTTTGGAGATTAGATATTGTGAGAAAATGTTGAGAGAAAGGTTTACAATACTCAGTGGATTTTCTTACTTAGAAAATTTGATTAATGCTCCAAACATATCTCCTAATCAGCTTGTGAGTACCATTATAACTTGGATACAGGATTTGACTCATATAAAGCTTGGAGATTGATCTTCCATTTGTGCAAACAATAGAGTTCTCAAAATATCAGCTCGGAACTTCATTTTGTGTAGAGGCATTGTGACCATGTAGCAGAATGGTAGCTGAATCACCGTTGGCATTGACGTTGGGTCAAAACTTCATTCTGTGTAGAGGCATTGCGACCGTGCAGCAAAATGGTACCTAATATTAGTATGTCAACAAGAGGAGCTCAAAAAGGATCAGCTTGGGACGTCATTCAAGGTGTCAAGGCATTGCAACCACACATATGAATGGTAGCTGATCAATAGACTTAACATCGTGCATGCATTAGAAGATCGAGGTCTTAAAAGAGGCTTAGCATTGTGCATCGGAGGCGTTGAGGTCTCACATACTTAGGATCATGCATTGGAGGCTTGAGGTCTTGAAAGAGGCTTAACATCATGCATTAGAGGCGTTGATGTCTCAGTAATGACTTAGCATCGTGCATCGAGGCTCGAGGTCTTGAAAGAGGCTTAACATCATGCATCGGATGCGTTGAGGTCTATAAAGGGACAAGGCATTGTCCACCAGTGACATCGAGATCAATCAAAGATCTACGTAACATGGAGTTCCTTCGAACCAGTTCGGATTCTGCAGAATCAACTTGGAGCCAGGAGTTGTGTTATAGAGTCAAAGAAGATCCTTATTGTCAGATATCAAGAAGCTTAGCACTGCATAGAAGGAGCGTTGAAGTTTCATTCAGAAACTTAGCACCATAAAGCGAAGGTGTGGAGGTCTTCTTCAGATATCAAAGTGGTGTAGCAAAGCGTTGTGGGCCCATAACCCACAGGTCCTAGGATCGGAGTAGAGTTTTTCCAGATTCAGGACAGTATGGAAGCTTTTTGGCACAAAAGCTTTTCTCAATGGGGAGGTGTGATCAGGGGATCATTTTTAAAAGTTCCCTAGACATCCCTAAATAGTGTCAGTGTAAAATATCATCTCAAGATCTTTTCAACGACTGTAAGAACTTGACAAACGGGCATCGGGAGCTCTAGATATGTTTGGTCAAAGTTCAGACATCGAGAAAGTCAACTCTAGTCAATTGGTCAATATTAGACCAATGGCACTGGGACACGTGGTGAAAAGGCAAAAGGGAGTTGTTTATTAGTTTTCGATCACCGGTCTTCGACGAGCGTAAAAATGGTGCACAGGAACAAGAGGCTGAACTTTTATTACGAAGGGGAGCCCGGCCGCCGTGTGGACTATGGTATTATCGCCGACGTGGTGGGTCCACAAGCCACCACGTGGCTTGCCACCACTCATCGAATTCACTCGATTTTCCTATCGGGAGATGACAAGTGGAATATATGCTATTTACCGAGTTAATTATTTCTATGCCACCTTGCATGGGTTGAAATTATATTATCTTGGTAAGTCCACTTTCCAAATGCCACATATATATATATATATATATATATATAATGTTTAAACATTAGTATAAACTGCCAAACCAAATGCATATGCTTCACCCACGTGGAAGGTGGTAAAGTGGTTGTTAGGGGGCGGTTAAGCCTAACGTGGTCTTTTGACCACTTCATTGGCGTGGAGAAAGGCTATTTAAAGCCTTAAAATATTATCCTTCCCACCTAATGTGGGATTTATAACCCACTTCACCGCCAACATGGGATTTTATCCCTTCCTAAATGGAATGCCACCAAAAATTTGGGATTTAATCCCATTTTAAAATGCAACCCGAATATTATCCCAATTTCTATGCTACGGGCTATGGTATTTTTAGCCTAAGGATTATATGGAATGCATTATTTGAGGGCCCTAAAATTGTATAAATAGGGTACCTAGTTCATTGTAATGGACACACACACAACTCAAGCTTATTATTTGTTAAGCTTGTTGTGGGGACACACAACCCGAGCTTATTATTTGTTAAGCTTATTTGTGGGATGTGTGAATAGGTATTGTCTATTGGCCTATTATTTTAGGCAATAGTAGATGAAATATTTGTGATTGGGAGTAAATTATAAACTACCCAATAGGCCCATTGAGCCACACCAATTACTTGCAAATCCTAGATTTTCGACCGGAGTGCTAGCTTCGCATTGATAGCGTCGGGAAGGCCGATCGAAGCCAAAGGAAATTGTATGCCAGGAAGGTGGAATTCGGGTGCTATTTTTCACCCTTGTCATCCGAAGGTCTGGTTATTCTTCTAAACAAGTTTAAATAGTTTCCATTAGGTTTTCTTGTGAAATTACTATTGTAACTTACAAGTTTTGACTAGTGGAATGGTTCGACCATGAACCTGGAGATGTAGGCAATTGCCGAACTCCGTAATCAATCTTTGTGTAATTTTCATTATTGTCTTGCATTATTTTAAATTGATTACTTAAAAGGAGTAAATTATCGGCAAAAAAATTAAAGCCTATAAGGGTCCAAGATCAGGTAGTAATAATTTGATTATTTTCGGATCATTAATGATCCTCTCCCCATGCATCCAAAGGATGGTAGAATAGATCCTAACGGTTTAAACAAGGGTATTGTAATAGGGACCCATGATCATGAAGCCTAAAATTTGTCAAACCCATAAGTGGCACCTCCCCTGGATGGTTTCCAACAAATGAAAATTATGGGGTTGGTCGAGTTAGACATTGAACCTCAAATTAACGCTGCCACTAGAACCAAGGATTATTCTTCACAACCTATTCCAATTTACCTACCACATTAAATGAAATTTTTGATGCGTTAAGCAAGCCGTTATGAGCTTATGATTTGATCAGTGACTTAACTAAGACCTTCTCTCACATTTCCTTCTTAGATTTGTTAAAGAATTCCCCTTCTCATAGGGCCACTCTACTAGAAGCATTGGGTCTTGGTCATTTGACTAATGTCACCCCTCCTCTAGAAGAACAAATAAACCACATGGAATTTGATGTCTATCCTCTAGGGCATCCTAAAAGGGATGTTGGATTTGTATTCAACATCAGCAAGATGCCCACGGATGCTAAAATAACTCGTAGAGGTGATCTAGCATTATTTTTACAAGTCTAGATTTATAAAAACTATGTAAAGTGTGTAATGATTGATGATGGGAAGAAGTCAACATAGTCCCCTTCTCTTTCCTTCAAAATCTAGGGTATAGAGAGACAAATTTCTCTTCGACACGAAATACACTAAGAGGTTATGATAGCCTCAAAGCAACATCAATCAGAACTATAGTGTTTTCGGTCACCCTTGGACCTAATATGGTTCTAACTAAGTTTTATATTATAGATTGGGAAACCAACTATAATATGATCCTTAGCCATCCTTGGATTCATTGCATGAAGGTGATTCCCTCCACATTGTTTTAGGAAGTTATATTCCTGCATTTAGGGAAGGTCTTTGTGGTGCAGGGTGATCCAAAACCCTTCAACATACACCTAGCTAACTTAAAAAAGAGGCCAAGGATCCACTTGGAGTTTGAGCTTCCTACAAATCAATTAAATAAACCTATAAGCTCAGTACCAGAGGAAAAGTTGGTTCCCACAATGGAATTAGAAGTCACGGGTTTGATCAAAGGAATTCTAACAATCAAAGATGAAACTTTCATCATAGAGACAATATCATTAGGAAATATGGAAAAAAGTTCGAGCTATTGGAGAAATATTTACCCATTCTCCTTCCTTTCAATTCCATGGGCATAGAACATACCCTGGGACTCAGTTCTCTTCTAGCAAATGAGGTTTATACGGTTGAGGTAATCAAGTAAAGGGGAAAGATCCAAAAATGATCCAATGTCCATTTTTCCAAGTAATTGGACCCTCCATTTTGATGGCGCAAAAATGTCATTTTGCAATGGGCGGTGTGATTCTTACCTCTCATGATGGAAGGATTTTACCTTTATCCTTCAAATTAAACTTCAAGTGCAAAAATAATGGGGATGAATACAAATCCCTTCTATTTGGTCCCATCGTGGCCAAGAGAATGGATTCTCTTAACATTAGGGTGTTGGGTGATTTACAACTTGTTGCGAATCATGTATCTAGAGTATATGAGACTAGAGTTAAGCATTTGCACCTCTACAAAATAATAGTGTTAAATTTAACAAAGAGATTTGACTTCATATTGATCAAAGCAATTCCATGAGAGAATAATATCCTCGCATACTTGATAACAAATTCCTCTTCTATCTTTACTCCTAGCGGTGAGTTGGAAGATTCAAATTTCACGGTCTCATTTCATGCGAGAACCTTTGGTTCGTAAGACACCGGTAACTCTAATGTTGACATACATAGAGATTGAGAGTGATTTTGTCATTACAGATCATGTCGACATTGACAAAACAACTATAGAATATCTAAACACTCTCGTAGAATTACATTTTACACATTACGAGGTTAATCTTTCTCTAATTCCACACTTTTCTTCCTATTTTGGAAATTCCATGATAGATTCTTCCCCTATAAGGGAACTCAAAAATTGTAAGGTAGGATAAGAGGGGGATTTAGAGTTGGCTTCATCCCCACGTGAGTTTGAGGAAGAAAATTCCTCCTTAATCGAGGGTATAATCGATATAAATATCGGGACCAAGGAAGAACCAAATATTTTGAAGCTAGGGTCCTCTTTAACTCCTAAAGAGGTTGAAATGCATACCCACATTCTCAAGGAGCATCAAAAATCATTCGCATTTAATTATAGTGAAATGACAGGGATTGTATCAAACATTACGGTGCACAATCTTGTCACCAAACCCGATGCAAATCCAATTAAGGAAAAATCAAGGCCCATGAAGCCAAAGGTGGCCCTCATGGTGAAGGAAGAAGTGATGAAACTCCTCCAGGTGGGATTCATCAAGCTAGTTGACTACTCATAATGGGTGTCTAACATAGTCCCCGTTCTCAAGAAAATTGAAATATTTGCATCTGCATAGACTTTCAGTATATAAATAAAGCTTGTCCTAAGGATGATTTCTCATTACCATCCATCAATGTTATCATTGACACAACATCCGATTTTGAGTTGTTGTATCTCATGGATGGATTCTCTTGCTACAATTAGATTAGGATCTCTAAAGAAGATCAGGCCAAAAATACATTTATAACTCATTGGGGAACCTACTGTTATGTTGTCATGCAGTTTAGTCTTAAGAATGTTGGTGCTACGTACCAACGAGTGATGACTTATATATTCCATGATCTTATATATAAGATTGTAGAATCTTATGTGGATGACCTGTTGGCTAAGGCCAAAAATGTTGTGATCACCTAGAGGTGCTTTGTATCATCCTTTCTCGCTTAATCGAATATGGCATCACATTGAATCTAGAAAAATGTGTGTTCGGTGTAACAAGAGGAAAGCTTTTGGGGTACATCATATCTTCATGAGGAATTGATGTAGACCCAGCCAAAATCTGAGCTGTATTGGAAATGATTCCACCAATGGATGAGTCTGACATCAAATATTTTCTTGGAAAACTCAGGGCAATCCAAAGATTTATCCCTGACTTGACCTTTGTTGTTCACCCAATCAAAAATTTGTTGAAAAAGGATTATAGAATTGATTAGATAGAAGAATGCAACGAGGCCTTTGAGTTGGTAAAAAAATCTTATTTTCCCCTCCCATGCTAATGCTTCCTAGATCAGATCACCCTTTGATGTTGTACTCGTGAGCTACGGATGTTTTGCTAGCCTGCATGTTGGCTCAAGAAGATGATGATATATGAGAGCATGATGTCTATTTTATTAGTCAAATGTTTCTTGATTATGAGACACGTTACACTCAAGCATAAAATGAATTCCTTTCCATAGTCTTCATGACAAAGAACTTGATACATTATATGTTGAATCAAGAAACGAGGGTTATTGTTAATTCAAATCACTTGCAGAATTCCTCACACAAGGATCCTTATCTAAGAAGGTCGAGTGCTTCATAACTCTAATGGGTGAATTTGAGCTAACATTTGTTAATCATAAATCCATCAAAGGAAAAATCATTACAGATTGGTTAGCTAATAATCCGTTAGATGGAGGTGATTTGGTAGATCTAGACTTCCACTGATGAGTGTGTATACTTCGTCGAGACTAGGCCCCCCATTTCTACATGTCCATGGTATATCGAAATCATTAATTTTATAATATAACATACGTATCTAAAATGGGAAACATCTGAATAAAGAATTCAGTTACATGTTATTGCTGCTAAGTATGTCATTGTAAAGCAAGTGCTCTATCGCAGGGCCTTTGACGAAATGTTGTTAAGATGTGTTGACGTAGAAGAATCTAAAAATATTCTTTATGAATCACATAGTGGGGTATGTGGAGGTCACTTGAAGCCATACCACTGCTCAAAAGATAAATTGGATGGGATATTTATGGCCCACTCTAGAGCATGATGTAGTAGATTTTGTGTGTAGATGCCACAAGTGTCAAGATTTCTCCCATGAGATCCACATATCGGTACAAGCTTTGCAACCCATTGCAACCCCATAACCCCTTTTCCACATGGGGCCTAGATTTAATAGGGAAATTATCTCCCTCATCAAAATATGGCCATAGCTTCATAATCACGGCCACAAAGTACTTTACTAAGTGGGTAGAAATATTTCCTCTTACCACTGTGCCCGGATATGTGATTGCTAAGTTCATCTTAAACCAGATCATTTATAGGTATGGGGTCCCACAATTCATTATCTCGGATAATGGCACATCCTTCAAAAATGATGAGGTGCATGAATTGTGTGCAAAGTTCAATATAATTCATCACATGGCTTTTATTTATTATCCTCGGGCTAATGGACAAGTTGAGGCTACAAATAAAACATGAAATTCCATTCTCCTTAAGATCATTAAGGAGAACAAACAAGATTGGCATTTAAATATTTTCCCTACCTTATGGGCCTATTGGACATCACTTAGAACACCAACAGGGTGATCCCCCTTTTTGGTGTTTGGTGTAGAAGTAGTTTTGCCGCTTGAGGTTGAAATATTGAGTCTCGTATTTCACTGCAAGGAATCTTGGGAGAAGAATGTTTTCGAGAAGTGTGACTCTCTCAATTAGAAATTCTTGATCAGGTTACACTCAATGTTAAACAATGGCACAATGTTTACGCTGACTGGATGGCTCAAAAATACAAAAATAAGGTTTATGAGCATGAAATATACAAGGGAGATTTGGTCTTAAGACTTGATAGCCAGATAGACAAAAAGAAATATGAGGGAAGAAAATTCAGACCTAGGTAGTTAGGTCCATATTGAGTAGTAGAAGACTACAAAAATGGGGCATTTTACATGTGTACACTAGAGGGTGAGGATTTTAGCAAATCTATGAAATCTCTTCACCTAAAGAGGTATTACACATGATCCATTAGCCTTTTCATATGTACATTACTGCATTTGCATTACATTTTCATCTGTTAGTTCATTATGTAAAATTTTTGATCAAGGGACTTATTCTTATAGCAACTCCTAAAAACTTCTAAAAACAATGGAAAAACATTCAAATCATATCTCTTCAAATTTTCATGGTATCATCAATTGTTTTTAATCATTCCATCAATTCAAGTAGGATAAGATAAAGTTTTGACCGTGACCATACCAAGGCCTGCATACTTGGTTATGCTTATAGTCTCTTTCTAGATTGGGTGTCTTTCCTATAGTCTATTATAGAAGCTTCATGGTGTCACATATATCCCATAAATATCTCTTTGGAAATAATAACATACTAAACATCTTTCCTAGATGAGTAAGTCAAATGCAAATCCATAGAAAAAATTTATTTTACACATTTCTCTTCCCTACCAACCTTTGGTGTTGAGCTTGCATATCTTACTAGTGATGTAGGGTTGGGGAAAGGAGATAAATTACCTTACTCATGTATTCCTTGTCCACAATGATGAGCTCATGCTTCCTACTGGTAGCATGGGGCAAGGTGTAGGGGGTCTCTTTGATAAACTTGAAAGTTAGAAACAATTCATTCAAATATTGTGAAATCATAAGTCAAAAACAAAGTGAGTTAGATGTCCAAAATTCCAAAAGAGTTTAAAACCTCAAAACCATATTTTTTCAACCAAGTGGCCATCTCTGGATCTAAGTCTAGATAAACTAGAAAGAACATCACATTCTAAACTATGAAGTATCTTGACTAGGGTGAGGTTGTAGTGTTTTAATTTGGTCTCGTCAAACCATTGTATTTCCCTCATCATTACCATTCAAAAACATTTATAACTTGTGCCATTTTTGGCTCTGGGTGTTGATCCCTCACATCCTATTGGTTGTGTGGGTTAGGAGTGGGGAAAGTACATCTTCTTATCATATAATTATATCACCACGTTTTTCCAAGACAAAATGAAGTATCAAACATTACTTAAAGAAAATAAAGTTCAAACATCACATTGTGTTTGTATTATCCTATATCAACATTATAAAATACAAAAATAAATCATTTTTTTATCATTTCACATCCATTGCATGAATTCTAAAAATCATAGAAAAATAGAAATTCTAAATGTCTAGAGTACACATGAGAAACAAACCAAAAGAGAGTCAACTCATATATAATGGATCACCGAACCAAAAATACAAGTCTGTATATATCGTAGTGAGTCAAGTTTGTATACAATGCCATCATGCGTTAAGTCATGGTCAAAACTCTTGTAATGATCCCGAAATATACAAAAAAATTGAATATTGCCCAAAAAATTGCAAACAAAGCAATAAATGGCCCAATGGCCCATCAACCCTTATGGGATACCTCAAATGGTGCATAGTCGTGTTCAGGGATCCTGTTGTGGCTATGACAATGTTGGGAGTGTACTTGAATGGTGTGAATGCTCATGGTGGTGGCCACTAGTTGTGGTATCACTATGGGAATGGCTCCGCCTCATCAAACACTTGGCATCCTCATATCGCTCTACCGTGGCATGAAGGGAGGTCACTACTTCTTCTATCCTCCAAACAAGAGAAAACACATTAATGTGTCTGCTGGAAGCTAATGCCTAACTCCGAATCATCGATCGACTTAGCTTGGGTCTTCCTAAGGGGATCAATAAGGTGTCCACACAAACTTGTTAGATAATCTCTCTCCACTCTTGTGTAGTTGCTGCAAAGCAGGGAAAAGATAAGAAATAGATAAGTTAGGAAAACTACAAAACACAAATCAAATGAGAATACCGAGATAATGTTTTAAATTAACAAAGTTGAGAGAAGAGCATCAAACATACTCGGATCTCTAAGCATCTAGGTATGGTCACTGACTTTTGGTGTCAATGATTTTGGTGGCTATGGGGCCTCCCCAAAGCCAGAGGCCAAATGTTGTTTAATCACAGACTCATCATCCCCCTCCCCATCTAGAGGAAATGGCCCCTATGAGACCAAGGTATCTCTCTCTGCACTAGCCTCCTCAGGTGTGGCTCTCGGCATCTCGAGTCTCATGTTACTCGAGATCATTCTCCTCCTCTACCATATGGGATACCTCACCAGGTCTCTTAGCATCACCCTCCTCATCCTACTCCTCGGTATTTTCTCCGACCGACTTCTCCTCATTATCATCTCATGTATGCTCCTCGGAATTAGAGTCGAGCATGAACCACAAACCTAACTACGATAGGCATACCTAGAATAACCATTGTCTAGCGGGATCTCCTCTGGGCCCTCTCCAGCCTCTTGAATGGTCCTATAGACTTATACCAATGGGGGAAGTATGTCATCATATGGTAGTCCAAATTATTGAGGAACCCAATCAAACAGATGAATCTCGACTCTCCCGGACCTTTCAACTAGCTAGCTTGTAGTAGAACAAGCCACCACCATGGTCACCTCCTGTCCCCATAACCCTGTCATGTCCTGATAAGGAGTGGAAACCATGTCTTCCATATTCAAAGAAGCCACTGGCTGATGAGGTGTCCTAAGACTGACATAATTGTCCACCTTGCCACCCAGGATGGCCCCTAGGTCCAATACTTGTACTCCCCTTCCATAGGGGGTGATATGCTCATATACCCAACTCATGACAAGAGTGGGGTGGCTTAGTGACTACCCCTACAATCAAACTACCCTATATAAGTCATGGTAGGTAGTCCCTAGGATGTCTTCTCCCCATGCGTACCTATGGCCATGTCCCTCAATCTGTGCAATAATAGGAGCCTAACAGTAGAGAAGAGTGTCATCTCCCTTGTCCCCGATCAATCGTGAGGACAAGATACCCATAATGGCTCTCGAATGATAGGAATAGGAGTAGTGGAAATGGATTGTACTTTCATCCCCTTCTTCAAACTAAATGAGATAATCACATCTCCCATATAAATGGTCCATTGTGTCATCATGGCCCTAGATCCCATTATCTCAAAATCTAGTCTCCTCCCAAGAATTTGGATCCCAACGATGCAGTATACATCTTCTAGAATAATGGTCCACTCACCCCCAACACACGGAAACCAAAATTTTTTTGATCTCGCATCCCATAATAGGAAAATAGGTCACACAATATGTGACTAGTAGGGGTAACATGGGGAATACGTGCAATTATCCTCCGATGTCTACCCTCTGGAGGGTGTCCCTCTCGATCTGAGTCAACTAGTCCAAAATCTCAGGGAGCCAATCACACTCCCTCTCTCGACTCTAATGGATGTATTCATCCTTTTTCTTCACCAAAAACATGAGAAACGAGCAAGTTAGTAACATATACAAGAAGATAAGATCATAAAAAACATGATAAAACACAAAAAATCCAAAAAAAATCAAGTTAATGCACAATTTAGTCATTCTGTTCAGAACTACCACCCAAGCGGGTGGTGGTCCCGTGATTGCCACCTGCTTTGGGCAAAATTTGTCCCTAAGCTTATTTTTCCAAACATTCCCTTAACCCTAAAAATGCTTAAAAGTGTAAAAAGGCCATTTCGACAAAATAAAAGAATTCCCTATGGGAACCTCCCCCTAAAGACTCATTCAAGACAAAAAAATTGAAAATAATCCCCCCTAGGTGAACTTTTCAATATTTTTTACATTTGAGGTATTAAAAGACAAAAGTGAAAATAACGAACCTTTGACTATGTTAGTCGATCTCCTGCACATGGAAGCATGATCACTATTCCACAATGGTCATTTCAGCTTATACTCTCATCGGGAACAGCCACTATGAATCAAGAGCTCCAAATTCACCAAACCAAGAATGCACAAATCAATTGGAAAGTGAGTTTGTTTTGATATATATATGTTATTTTTAACCTCTTTTTGAGTGTATGTTTTCACAAGGCTAGAGTGTTGGTGTAGGTATATCTCTATATCCCCACAAAATGGTAAATTCTCTTATCATTTTGATTTAGTGTTTATTTTTCAATTTTTTATCTATCTACACTTGAGTCTTATTTTTCTCTTACAGGTAGCGAGAGTTTGGGAGGCGCATTTCAACAGAGACAGGTGTGCTAGGTATAACTTCTAAATCCCCTTTTCGGAATGCCATACTCAGACTCTACATTTTACATCTTTTCATGGCTAAGATGCTTCTTCGAGGGGGAAATATGTATGCAACCAAAATTACATGTGCTATATTGTCAAAAATGGTTACCAAAGTCCCAAATGATGATCCGAGTCCTATCAATAAGGTGTTTAAGCTCTAAAGCCCATTCACAATGTATATTTATTTCCTAGACATCTTTACTTAGCCTTCCCACACTTTTTCCAGCTTTCTTCCTCTTTTTGCGCATGTTTTGGCCTTTAGTGCCAAGACCACCACCCTTCCTAGACAACGGTTTTGAAACGCCACCCAAAATAGGGCGGTAGTCCTAAAACCACGGCCCTACGCAGGCGGAAGTCCTACCCTCTTTTTCAAGATTTATTTATGTGCATTTAAACATGTGATGGTTCACTTAATTTCACTTTTAGCATTCATTCGTGAGCCAAATTGTCTAAAATTATCTTTGATTGCTTTGTTCTCCTTCCACCTATTTTTAAATAGATTTAATTTGTTAGATCTACTTCTTCTTGCCTTGTGCATGAAGGCACATCCCATCCTCAATTCCTATATATTCCATGCTTGTATTCAAGAAAAGGCCTGAGAATTTTTGTGTATCTTACATTGTATTGCTGCCATAATCTTTCTAGGAATTACATAGCCAAGCTCTGATCTCTTGTGCTATCTCTCTTCTACTTGCATTGCATCTGGACTGCCATCAAGCTGCCATTGCTCAAGTGCCATCCTCTTGTTGTTGTTCTTGCATTCCCAATCCCTTGGACTCATATGAACACTTGGAGAAAGAAAGGAACATACTAAGGGGACAGATACATATATAACCAAATTTTCCAAAGCTCTTGCTTATCTAGGTTGGAGTTGTGTTTTGTTTTCTTTATTTGTTAAATTGTTAATTACAAATCACTAGTTTCAATTACATATCAAATAGAGTAGAAAATCGTTCATTTCAATAGGTTAGGAAATCACAAGTAGATCAAATCATTAGAAATTTTCCTCTTTAACATTACCAGGGAAGTCATGGGGAACAATAGCCCTTTTAGGGTCATGATTTGTTCTTCACCTCTGAGGTAGGTTTTGAAGGGTTTTTTATTGAATTAGGTTATTTTTTTTAGGTTAGATTCACATATCCACACAAGCAACCAGCTACATCCAGTTGATTACTTGTCTTTAGTTTATTTATTAGATTAGAATGCATTGCTTAAAAACTAGAAAAGACCAAAAATATTTCCTTTGTTCGATATATTGTGAAAACTCCAAAAACATAGGTTATATTTCTTTCAATAATTAGTCTTCTTATCAAAATCACTTTATTTCATTTTGTATGACAATCAACAGTCCACAACAAGAAAATATATGTATTTGTGATCCTTTGGTCCCACATGACCAATGGGCCAAAGTTGATAATCGACATTGATACAAGTTTGTGTTTGGTAGTCTTACGCACACCCATAACTTTTAGTACATTAGTATTCAGATCTTCACCACTTCCACCAGACATTATTACACAACTTTCCTTACTAAACATAGTATTTGATCAAGCTAATACTTTCTAGAATAGACCAAAAAATCACCCATAAATCCTTGTGGCTCCACCATGCCTCTCGTTCTTACTTCCATGACCTTATCTATAAATCCATACGAGGTGACCACAGGTCATTTTACACATGTTCAACAATGAACAAACAAAATATCAATAGAGCTCAATATTGATTGGAGTCTCAGAGCAGCTATTATGTCAAATTGAGCCATCACAGCACTTCAAGTTAGGAGAGTGTTATTTGCCTTAGACTTGCAGATCCTAATATTACGTGTTGAAGATATAAGATTTCCCAATTAGATTGATCCCCATCACCACACTCACATTCACATTCACTCTACATTGGTTGTCTCAGCACGACCTTGAGAGGTCAGATGTGAAGAAGGTCACGTCTTGATTTTACGTCAGTATAGTACCCACGAGGGAACAAATCCGGAACTCATGTAACAAATCAATGACCTTTGAAATTTATTTTTTTGACTAATAATCCCCAATGATAGCTTCCTTAGGTTTTGTCTCTATCCCAATGTTAACCTTATTTGTTTTCAAGGGCTCATGGTAGGCGCGTGCTCGCTCATTAGTGCTATCTATGACTTTCCATGTACCTTCAAAATGGTTAACATCCAAATTTTCCATCTACTACATAGACTAATTTTCCTTTTTATTTTTCCATACACACGCAATCAAGTTGTACTTCCTCTAATTCTTATTTATTGAGGTGCGTCTCCAAATAAGGCTCACCCAGAAACTCCAGTAGCCTATCTTCTATCATAGCACTATCTCCCATCGTAAGGTGTTTGATCACTTGTAATGCCTTATCCACATATGGCTTGGTACTCCTATACTTGAAATCTTGAATGATATCAACCACCAAATCCACGCCAATTGCCTGTTTGATGAAACATCTCGAATGAATATACTATGCATGTACACAGGCTTGTCGGGTGGAATACAACTTATGCACCCATAACAATGATGGTAATGCTTCATGCTTCCCATCCGGCCTTCTCACATGCTTGGACATGAGATGAGGTGGTCTCTTTACGATGGTAGTCTTGGATGATAGTGGGTGTGTTGCTCCTAGAGAACCTTATAGAAAATGTAATTCTTACCTCGTGTAATTCTAGGAATCTCTCCCGATGTGTAGCCCACTAGTGCATTAAAGTTCTAAGAAGGTTATAACTGAGCATTCCCTTTCTCTCGTCCTCATTTTTCCACTAAGCCTCCATTTATCACAAGAAAAATTTAGGGTATGCTCCTCTAGAGTAACTTGGAAACTTCTTTCCTCCTAGGTGTTTGACCAAACATGCCTTTATTACCCTTGTTACATATCCTCTCAACTATCGCCAATCAACTCATAAGTCCCATGCACCCAATTATCACATGCCATGCTAGTGATATCACTCAAGGACTGAGCATCTTCAAATTGGATAACTCCTTCATGGGATGAATTATCTTTGGTTCTCTATGGAGCACACATAGATTATGTCGATGACTTCCTCTCCTAAGGGCTTAGTATAGAACATTGATATCCAGGATCATTAAAGGGATAATCACCCTTTCTTCCTTATTCTCAAAGATGATATACCCATTTGTTAAACGTAGGTTGGCATTGTTCTTTAACACCATGAGCACTCAAGCAATCTTTGGGAAATTATCTGCCTTGACAAGCGCCCGAAGGCTTCAAAGTCCCAGTGAACTTTGCCCCTTGAATAGTGATAAACATATCCTTTAAGAATCCAATGGGCATTGCCTTTATCTTGTTTTCCATACACGACACATTTGAAGATGGTTGTAATGTGGGCCTTCCCATTTGATGCTAGGCATCTAAGGTGAGAACATTGACCTTTGATCCTATGTCGATGAGGATATTACTCAGAAGCCACCCATTAACAACTACATTCAATGTAATATCCTTATCATAATCAAGGTTGTGAGGAGGAAGGTTTACATGTAAAACCTACCTTTCACGCTCTTCTCTTGCGCATTGTACTTTTTCCCTCAGCCATTCTCCTAGTAAGGGAATAATATTCTCTTACCTTAACATCCTACATACTTCCTTGACCTCATCCAGGTCCTCCTTCGGATCCTTGACATTCTTCCTTTGCTCCAACTGCTTTGATTTCTCCTTTAGACATTGGATCTCCCCTTGTAAACTCTAAATCACATCTATAGTCTCTTGATACACCTCCTTTTGATGAGCAGGGTCCAGATAATTTCCATGTACCACTTCCTCTCTTAAAACTAGTGTCATTTGTCTTGGTATCTCCTTGGCATGCACGACCTCTACTCGCGTCATCACCAATATAGGTTCTAGTCCTGACTCATGCGCCACTCTTGGCATCCACTTTGTGAATCATCATCCTTCTTGATGCTTACCATCCCAGTGCCTTTTTCCTTCGATGCTACTAGTTCATATGCTCATAAATCTCTAAACACTCTTTGTACTTATGTTTCTTCCCACACCACAAGCATTGTAATAGATCAAGACACTCACACTTGTAATGCTCTGTAGATCCATAGTTATAATAGGTTTATCATAGAAATTCACTTTTTCCTTTTCCGCAGTTACTGCAACCATGAAATCCACTACAAAAACCTCTTCCATGCATTCCTCCATCTACGTTCCCTTCATAGAAATGATCATCATCCTTATAACTGCTTGTAAGACTAGTTTGGTACACACTAATATTATTAACATCGTGAATCTAATCAATTAGTTTGTAATCCTTGGTATCATGGGTCGTAGAGGTACAAATCTTGCAATAGAAAGAAATATTATTATGGATTGCAGTTGTATTAGAGAACACCTATCTGGATCATGATCCCCATGAAAAATCTCATATTCTACCATCATGGTGCATATTGACTTTTGAGGGAAAATTTCCTTTGCATGCCCTTCCACTTCACAGTCTATACACCAAATCCCACGAGGAACCTCATGTGCTAAGTTTATAGACAACTTCTCCAACTGCTTGCCCATTGCAGCAATTTGAGCCTCCAGAAAGGGCTAACACCAATATCAATGCTCCTAATAGCCTCAATGTGCATAGCACTTTCCAATGCCTCGCGTGGATCTATGAAATTCTTGTGTGATAGTGCCCTTATAAATGGTGTTATCAATCCTCCAACAAACCATTGAGCATGTTGAGAAGGGTGAATGTCATAGGATAATTTTGACAAGAGAGTTTTAAACCACGTGTCGTACTCCCGCACACTCTCTACCATTCCTTGTTGGATCTCATTTAGGGTGTTGATACTCTTATGTTCAAATTCTAGGATATGGAACTCTGATAGGAAGGCATTTTTCAATATAGTGTAGTCTACCACCATTTGATGGGGGTCATACTTTTGATACCAACTATGTGTGTGCCCTTAGAACATTGTTACAAAATGACTTTCCTTTCACTCCGGCGTAGTGATCCCTTTCACGCACCATAGTAACTCACACTTATGCACATGCTCTACAACATCTTGATACCCCGTAGTCCGGTAAGTGTAAAGACATCTCAAAAATACTTGTGGGGGTGGTTGTGGCCCTTGTCCTCCTGATCCAAAGCCTTGGTTTCCTCCTTCACCAGATCCATTGGATCCACCAAGTCATGTTACTCTTAGCCCATCGGATCCTTCAAATCTGCTAGGTCCACCAAGTCCTCCAGCCCCACTATAACACCGAGATCCACCTCCTGCTGACAACTTAAAATGGCCTAAGTCGCTCCTAGTGATCCCAACATCCCACTTTGAACTACATGCTAATGGTTTGTGATATCATCCCACTACCAGTTGTGTGTCCTTTATCACTCCCAAATGCGATACCCAAACCTTGCGTATTTGCACATTTTCAAAAATTACTCGAATAACGAGAATGGTTTATGTAACCATATATGTTCCGAACAAGAAATTATATCTCCTGGGTACAGATTGGTTACTCCCACCTATACCAACTTGATTAACAATACTTCTCCCTTTATCTAGAAAACCAAGCACTAGGGGTTGGTCACTAGGTGGCGTCGAACTCTCATCAAAATCTGAAGGGGCTTCTTTCCCATGATTTCTAAGATGGGTAGTATAGACTACTCAAGTTATAGGTCCTCTGTGTGAACCTCAACTCCTTCCCACAACGTCTACCTCCATAGATCCATCACACTTGTAACCTCATGTTGTCTAGTCATCTCCCTTTCATGAGCTTTGCTATACTTGAGTCATCTCTCTTCCCTTTCCTTCTTAGCCGTAATGTCCACCATCTTCCTCCACCCTAGCTTCCTCACCCAACACTCAAATATGCTTAGATAGTCAAGGGAAATGCCTCTAAACTTAGGGTAATGACCAAAATCTTCATAGTTAAAGGAATAACACGCAAAAATGATCTTCTTGGTTCCCTTAGAAACTCCAACTCAACAACTTCTGGGCAAGAATATGTAGAAATGGGGTATTCTAGAGTATAACTAGTCAACACTCCTTTTCACCAGTGATCAACAACACGTGTCCAAGTTAGATTTGCATCCTGTAACCTATGGCAATCATCTTAGGTCTATACATGTGATCTATAGTGCCAACTCGATCTGGATGCATATGTTGAAAGCCATTCATATAGTTCTACTTGGAAAATAACAGAAGAATGTCTCATATAACTCATGGTACAGGTTCTCTTCTACCCATCTACGTGCATCGAACTCAGGTCCAATGTTGAATCTTTGAGAAAACTTCGTCCTCCATGCTCTTAAACCATGTTTCAACACTTTCAAGTTAGATACATTCGGTCATCATGCATCACATGGACCAAGATGTATGTCATTTCTCACAACAACTTTGAAAAGAGGTCTTACAACAGAACCAAGATGTAGTCATTTTTATACCCTTAGAACAATATGCACCGACCTATCACCCAACGGGCACTAGGTGCTCACCCGAGGCACATGCGGGCACCGAGCCCCTCCTTTATGTGTGTCTTTTGAAGATACATCATCTATGATATATACTTAAGTACAAAAGAAAATGAAAAGAACCATACATTCATTTAAAGAACTTAGGATGATTTTTCATATCGATGCATCCATAAAAGAGAAGTATCTAACGAAACATAGAACTGATCTACAACACAAAGGAAATGCGCTAGGATTTATGCTCATGAATACATATATTTGTAGAACATAACCTTATATTAATATTAATTATTTCAATAACCACATTACATTCATTAGGGCCATAACAAACCAATATAATAATGTAGAGCAAGGTCATGCATCAAAACTAAACTTTGTCCTTCATATTACAAGGATAAGCATAGACCCATCCCTCTAAATATGTCATCACTCCTATGTTTTCTCAAATCCCAACCCATAGGATCCTTCATAATATTTCTATGGGTTTCACCTCTTTTCAACCACCTCTACTCTCTCAAAATCCCACACCTTCTTCTACCCGCGCATCTCTATATATAGCTTTTTTCCTTCATTGTCATGCCTTCTATGGTGACGGATCAGGTTGCCTAGTGTCCAAGTGGTCCTCTAATAGAGCATGTCAACTTTGATCCAATCTCTCCACTCTTTGTAATGATGTCCTTCTGGATCCTTCCATCACATGCATGAAATATTCCACTCTTGATGCTTCAATTTGTCAGGCTGGCACCTTATCCATTCTGCATGCTAGATGGGTCATGCTTTCCTCATGTGCTATCTAGAACTCTAAATATGGCTAAGTCCCAAAACTTGTCTTGTCTTACGTGAAATGTCTTTTATTTTGCTAAACCATGCTAGAACCCTGTCATGCATGCCTTGACACTCCGCGCACCCTTCTTCAACTAGGTCTCGCATGCCCACGTGCCTTCTTATACTTAGCCAATATTTTGGGGCCCAAAAATGTTATCAAAATATTGCCATGTTATCATGTGAATGATAACTTTCCTTCCTTGACACGACACAAGATGTGATCATGTTGAAGAAATAGATGATTAAATTGGTGAAGTCAATACCCGTGTGAATGTATCGGTATTACATGGTAGATAAGGGTGGTCGTAAAGAAAATTACCACCATGATACATTCTATATACCCTATATACATAATTATACTTTCACTTGTGGAAAAAATTTACACTAAGTCTTACGGGAGTATTCATGACCCCTAACAATTAGTTTAATATTTATCCAGGTTATAGATGCATACATCAACTTTACAACTTATCTAACTGACATAATTACCCATATTTCTTCCCATTATTCAAATAAATTGAATTTTTTTTATAAATTACTAAACTCAAAGGACTACTTATCCATCACGAGATATCAATGTTAAGATGTTAATTAATAAAATAAGGGAGCTTGAAACATGGTTTAATGGTAGGATTAACATTTACTTAAGTATTGTGTAAACCATCATTTCCCATATAGGATTTCAAGAGCGAATTACTCAAATACTATGACACAATGATATTTTTTATTACAATTTAGAACATTAGTCTAATAATAATTAAAATCCTATTAATTAAAAACATAGCATTTAATTAATACATTTTAAACTTATCATCATATTATATATAATATAATATTACCAACGTTAGGGATATTATAGTAACGATCATTATAGATGTTATGACATTATAGTTATTTATATTATATACAATCAAATCTTATACACAATATAATATTTAAATGCTATAAATATTTTAAGAAAAAGCCATTATACACATTCCAAGAATAATTTATTATAACAACATTAAAACTTATTATAATAATATTATATTATATAATAATGATACTATATAAATAATATAATATTCTATCCTTATAACACATTATAATAATATTATTATAAATAGTAATATTATTTTTGATGAAATAGTCTATATTACTTAATAAAATATCTACAAAAATATGGGTGGTAAAGGGCACACCCCACGATCAAACTAGCCGACAGCTAGGAGACTAATGTATCAGGCCCAAGGGGCAACAACAAACATAGCAACAATGCCAGAAAACAAAAGGAAAAACAAACTAGGCCACTTTGCAGCAAACATAGAGGCAAGGGGTGGTGGAGGCCCTTTATCCTCCAGGTTACTACCAGGAAGATTGTTGCCATCTGGAAGGGGCGGCCAACCTGAAGCAATTTCTTCGTCTTTGTCATCCTATTGATTAGGAGAAATGGCAAGAGCCAACCAGGATTTTGCTAGAATCCCACCCATCCCACTGCACAGGAGGCGGGGAGTGGTGGTGGGAGCCCCAACCATTGTCTTGTGCGGAATGATGTGGGGACCCCCAACCACCGCGGTTGACAAGGCTCCGTCGATGCTTGGGTTGCTACCTAGGAGAGCGATGATGATGAGCATGGTCAACCGACCGCCTCGGCCATGACATCCTCTCAAACGAACACTCCCAGAAGGGGAGGTAGGGGTTCCCATGCCACAGTGCAAGGAGTGTTGGCCCAATGATCCAGAAGGGTCTGAAGGTGCTGCACTTCCAACTCCACCTTGCGGGCTTGGTCCTAGATCTGTAAGAACACATTCGAGATAAGCATGGCCTTGTCATAATGCGAAAGAATGCAAGAAACTGTGGAATTAGAAAAACAACATAATTGCGTTCTTTCCATATAAAAAAGGATCTCCACTTTGAAAGTATGCCGTACTCTTTGTAAACATCTTAATAATAAACATTATAAATATTATAAAAATAACCATTATAATCATATTTTATTATTATATATAATAATAATATAATACATAATTTAATTTAATTAATGTCACAAATATTATAGTAGTAAACAATTTTTATACATCCTAACTCAACTTAATAAAATGTCTATATAGCACCACTAGAATCTCATTAGATTAATCAAAAGTTATTTAACTAATACAACTAAGTCAAAGTGAAGATAAGTCAAATGTGAATGTAGGGTTAATCCTAGGCCCTTAGTTCAAACTAATATAAACCATTGAATCCTAGTCAACTACAAACCCTAAAATCCATTCTTATAATTACATTTTCTATATCTTCTTTCTTATTTTCTTCCAAATTTTCTCATTTTTCTCAATTCCATTTTGTTTTGCGAGTCTGATTTAGAATATGGAAGACAGAAAACCAAGCTTCAAGAAAGTAATATAATATCTCGTGTGTGGGGGAAATTGGAAGGGCATCCAAGCACCACGGAGGGGAGAAATGGCTGAATGAAGGTCACGGCCTCTTCCTGTTGCCCCATACTTTCCAAAAAAATTGTTTTAATTTTTTTCTACCTAAAGAATTAGGTACGTGAGCTTTAAAGTTTTATTTTTTTGTTTTACTTTGATTTTGTCTTATTATATATATATATATATATATAAATGACATATATTATAATAAATATAAATAATTATTATATATAATAATAACTATATTAATTATAATATAGTATATATATTTGTTGTGATAATATATTTGATTATATATATATATATATATATATATATATATATATTGTAAATATACATCATATTTATGACAACTATGTATTTATTTGTATTGATAAGTTTTAATTAACTTAAATATTTTAATATTATCATTAGGATCATTCAATACTTAGGATTGTATGTTCCATTAGGGATATATTCCAAATAACGTAAAAGATAAATGTTTATTTCCTTATAACAACTAGGTTAAATGAACTTAGTAATTATTCAAAGCATAGCACTTCACCACTTAGTAAGCTTTATCTACACACTTATGATTCACATTCAAGCCCATTTTTCATTATTTTCCTTACCATTCACATTATTCAAAACAATTATAACTTGAGAATAAAAGGAAATAAGCTTTCAAGATCATTTTTTTTAAACTAAGTTTATGTTTCTACCCCAAAATCAACTTATCCAATTTTACATTCCTTTCATATCAAGCTACACAATTTGCAAACTTTCATTTATACTTTTCATTATAACTTACAAACCAACTTTTCTTCACAATTCAACTATAATAAAAATTACATTGATTCACTATGAGTATAACAATAGGAATGTTGTTTACAACAAGGGGGAAATAATACACAATGTGCTCCATGAATAAAAAGTCTTTCAACAAAGATCATCCATTTGATCCAATGCTTCTTTAACCAAAAAGAGATGGGAGAAACTCTCACCACACAACCAAAATTCAATGGATAGAGGGTTGTTGTACTCACCCAATTTCGCACGTGGTACATTATCAGAAATGGTTCAAAGTCCCCTATGATGATTATTATCTTTTCCAATGGTGTTCAAATTGTATTTCGTATTTGCAGTGTATATTTGTAGCTTAGTATGCTTTCCTTAGTCATTCTCGTTCTTTTCCTACCTTCTGTAATCATTCTATAATGTTTTTCCTTAGCATTTGACTTTAAGTTATGAAACCATTAGTCTACCCTCACCGTGATTCGTAAGCTTTGCCCGGTAATTACACAACCATCGATCTACATAGATCGGTGGTCCTATGAATTTTGACAAATACTTCCTAGGCATGATTTGGACACATTTTTTCTTCCAACTCACCTTTTGCACATGTTTCTTAGTCAAATTGGTTGTTTGTAGACTTGATGGATATGTACCAACCTCCTCTTCCTCTTCTATTGCTAATTATGAGTTAATTGCCCCTATTTTGTGTAAGGTGGCATCCCATTATTTCCAAATGGCTTAGACCATTATTTCACCAAATTCTTGACAAATTAATGAAATAGATAGAGGGTGATAGGCCAAGGAGGAATACATGTTTGTGATGTTAAGTGAAGGTTACGTGCGCATTCTAATTTCCTGATCCACTACTAATTGTGAGAGCTCCCTTTTGGCTAGGAGGAACTACCTATAAAATACAAAACAATACCACCAGATAGAGTTAAATAAAAAATGAGTGGACTGCCTAGAAGAAGCTAGATCCAAGAAGCATGATGCTTCCTAAATAGGTTGTTAATCCACTTTTATATAACAATATTAATGTTATACAAAATAAACATGAAATAAAAATCTTGTAGGAATTGAAACGATTTATGTATCTCATGCAAAAAAATAAGAAAGGTTAGATAAAAGGTGATCGAGGTCAAAACGGGTCAGGTGATGGGTTGGTATTTGGTTGCAGGTCTAGTAAAAAATGCTAAAATCTAGTAAATATTACGAGTGATTTTAGGATATTAGGGAATGGGTATGAGCTCCCTGGTTTGAGGTGTGTTTCTAGACATAGTAACCGACATCGGTTTTATGACCGATGCCAATTTGGAGGGATGAATGACGTCGGTTAGCTAACCAACATCGGTAGGGGCAATTAGTGAAAAGCTCTTAGAAACTGGTTTCCAAGCTCTCTGTGATTGCTCAAAGGCTGGAAATAGTGAAGGTGAGGTCGTAAAATGGCCTTAGTGACTCAGGGATGACTAGGAGAGGGTGAAGATAGGTGAAAGGGATAGATATGGTAAGGTGATAGGTTGGTGGGAGGAAGGAGGTGTACGATGTACAGAAAAATAAATTACTAGAGAGGAATGATGATCTTACTAAGAAAATAACAATAACTAAAGAGATGTTAGGTACTTACTGAAGAATGGGTATGGAGAGTGCAGGTGATGAAAACAATGATGGAAGAGATCTAGAGAGAAGGGATGTCATGTACGTGTCACGGTAGTTCGAGCCTCCGTGCTTCTCTGTGTGGATTCAAGATCGTGAGGAAGGTGATGGATGTCGATGGTTGTTGGTAGTGCTCTCGGGTGCTTTATTTTTCCTGAGTGCTTTAGAAATTTGAGGGCTCCATGTAACATCCAATTTTTTTCACATCAATTTTTCTATCCCTACTTATTATTTCACCTTTAAGTATTATGATGAACTCCCCATCATCTTTATGGAAGTTGGGTTAGCTTTACAAAAATTTCAACGTCATTTCCTTAAAGGTTTAAGTGCTGCCCAAAAGGAACATCATAAATTTTTTGAGACTTAACCCTTATGTGTTGAACTTTATCGTATCATCCATAAGTTTCATCATAACCATTTATTTCTAGTAAAGTTACTCAATCTTTACTAGAGGAATATTCCTTAAGTATGTATACATAAGCATGTACATTAAGATTCATAGCTAGATGATTTCTCATCTACCAAGCGATTAACCTTTAAGCTGGTCTTGTGAGAATCACAACCTCTTGCTTACATAATATTTATTTACCATATGTTAAATCAGTTCAAACTAAAAGAATCTTTGCAATGCTGCCCCATAATGTATTCTATTAACCTATCCATTATATTACTTGATTTATAAATTCATAATTCATCTATTGAACTTACTAGGTTCATTTAATTCCTAAGGTAATTAATAAATATTAATGAATCACATCGATATAACAGTCTTCAAATATGAACATCTAATGATTCAATTTTCATAAATATCACAAGCAAATACCATATCCATACCAACATTAATACAACAAGTATAAGTTGTTACAAAGAGTCTGAGAGGCATCATCCATCTTACAACAATATGAAGCTAGTACTTATTGAACAAATATGGAATCTTTACCATGTTATAATACATCATAAATGTACCCAGTAGATTTTTACAACAAAATCTTTACTCGAAGACAACAAATAACTTCCTTGACATAATTAAGAATGTCTCAATTCTACAATTGACTACCACTATATCCTTTATAAGTAAGCATACGGTTCAATTAGATAATCAAGGCATTTCTTTACTTTATGCCCGTTATCTTTGCTCACTTTCCTACAATGGTTAGGCAAGGTCAGTTATTTGAACTGAGCAAGAAAATTCCTTTATCCCATTTATCAATTTATGTCATTAAATGTTAGAATGAATAAATACTACAATAATCTCATTCTTACAATTTAATCATATAATGCCACAACATCATACTTTAATAACCTACTTTCCAATCATTAAGTACAATTCTTTTTACCTCTTTCAGTATTCCACAAAGACAAGGTCTTATTACTACTTCACATAAATAAGTTAAAGAAAAACCGGATAAATATATTCATACCCAATAATGACCATCAACTAATCAATAACACAAGTTATTAAAAATACGATTGAATCACATAAAGTTAGATAGAGTAATCAGACTCTTATCAATCATGGTACGAATCTATGTCATCCCATTAATAACTAGAAACTACTGCAACTATTGTTGTTGCTCCAGAAATTCAAACAAGTATTAACCTTGGACACACAAGGTATTCCTAGCTACGGAAATGGAACCAACCAGTTTCAGCGATACCAACATATCCTTCAAATAGATCTGATAAATACACATGATGTTTACATGTCATAACTACATAAAATAGTATATCCTGCATTATCCATTATATCCTTTGAAGGAATGATATCCATACATCTCAAGTTACATATCATAGTAACTTAAAGGAATTAAGGCAATATAGACTCTGTTGCCTACTTATTCCGTATTGTACCTTCTTTAATAAAACTCATCATCTCCAATTATATCTTACCACATTCAGCTACAATAAGAATCAAAGACACAACCATTCCAAAGCTTATTTATGCTTGCGTATAGGGGCTAAACTCCCGAATTTGTCTCAATGACTAGCACATATTACTCCTCAATAATGGAGATATGTTACACTTGATTTAATCATCCTACAAAGATTCAATCAGTTACATAAACTTTACATAATATTAATATTAAAATCTTCAGTAAGGATCGATTTAAAGAATGGGAACAACTAAGTTTCCTTTCCATTATTGCACCTTATGTATGGAGCAACAAAACTTATCAAACATATCCATAGTGTAATCCAACCAAGACCCCTTGGTTTCAAGTAAGAATTTTTAGTTCTTTCAAGAAAACAACCAACACTTTTATTCATTATCCATCAAGGTCCCAGCTCAAATCGAGCTTTCCTCAACTTTTTGATTGGTTATAAAAACATATAACATATGAATCAAATAGCTTCTAGAAGGAAGAAGAATTGGTTTACCATACTCGGTATAAGATAAGTTAGGCTCATCCCTTCAAAGCCTAAACCCCAAATTCATTTGTTGTTCTCTAGTATCAATTCAAAATGGTTTATACAACCACTTTGAAAAGATAGCAATTAATTATATTCCTTAAAATCGAATTGATTTGAAGGCTCGACATGATCTGCATTCTATTGCATCAACTAAAGGTGGTTTCCATATCCTAAGAAAAGGGATATTCATGATGAGCTTTACAACCTACACGAGGCTAAATAGTGACAGAATAAGATTAATTCTGTAACTCATCCACTATTACTGCTTATTGCAATGAAACTAGTAGTAATCCCTACTACCATCCCATAACCTCTCCAAGAGTTACAAGGTCCAATATACTAGCCAAGGTTAACATGAAGTGTTACCAGTTCATAACCAAATCACTTAGACTGAACCATGTCAGAAAGGTTAATACCTAATTTTCTCTACGAGAGAGAAAATTAAAATTTTCTCGCGGATCCATTTAAGGTAAAGGATTACGTTGGGAAAACTACCAAATCCTTAGCCCTAGTGGAAATCCCTCACTACCATTCAATATGATGGAGAATATAGCAGACTATTAATACACCCTCTACATGAGATAGAAACAACATACCAGAAGTAATAAACATCATTATCGGTAATCGGGATAGTACTAGATCCCATTAACAAGATTTAGTTAGATAAAAGAAAACCCAAGAATCCAAATTTGATTACTGCATAATATTAAATATTTACACAATAACCCACCACTATCTGAGTCAACCCAATCAAACAATGCAAATGAATTACAGTGGTTCCAAAACCTCTCCCGGTAGTACCATCTACAGTCATCATTGTCAAGCATGATTCAAGAAGAATAAAAGATAAAAAGATAATAGTTTCCCAGGGTTACAGTCGTACGATTTTCCATTTCTTTTCGCACAAAAATAGAGTATAACAAACAACAACCCCGAACTATCATGTACCCAATTTTTCTTAGCTCAAACCAAAATTGCCAATATGTATTCATTCTAACCTCTGATGAATTAAAAAAATAAAAGGGATAAAGAATGTTTCTTGCCTGGTAAAATGGTAGGCCAAATTCTTTTCTTCCGGCTTCCTTCACAGCCCCAAATCGAGCACACTTCTAATCAAACTTAGATCACATTTCTAGCAGTCCTTGCTCAGTGAAACATTTTTATATAGCAACAGATTTAGAACTTGCATGGCTTTACAGTCTTCTGCCCCAAGAAATTCACCATGCATAGATACCAAAAGTGGAGTTTTTCCCAATTTTACCAACAAAACTAAATGAAGAAGTTGCATGCAATTCACTTCCTTAGGGAGCTTTACAGATTTCGTAAATATTAAATGCAAAATTTAATGGCATTCAAAGTAGAAGTACCATGCCAGTGGCTCATCCAACAACCACCACCCTTCAACTTTCCTCCAAAATTGGCGGGATTTCTGCATTTAAAACCTTATTTACCTTTTTCCATGAAATTTTCTAAATAACATTTACTTAATTACTTTTTATAACCTAGTTCAATTAATCCTTTCAAAAACATAGTTAATAATATAGTATAAGACCAATGCTATAGCACATGCATAGCCTTAATGTTATTATCTAAATGCCCCATAACTCCCATAGAGATACATATTAAAATGTGAAATCAGCTATGATAATTTCATAATCCAATATAAGTATCATGGCCTAGGATTCATAAGCTGAGTCTACTGATCATAGTGGTTGATTATTAATAGGTTTGTTAGATAAATCCATAAACTACGTTCCCTTGTTTAAAACATATTACCTTCTAGGAATGGAACAATGAAATATACTATTTCACAAGTATCATATTATCCTTAGAAAAATTTAACCTGTCCCATTGTGATATCATGACCCAACACCGCCGGTATAACATATTAAGTCATGTCGTCGATGGCTTATTACACATATTTTAATCATAACCAATCACATGTTTTCAATACTTCATATCTCAGTTACCAACTAATTATCTTGATTGCATGAATGTTTTTTGCAATTGCAATCTTAATATTTAAATACGAAATTAGGGTTCAAAGTGAAAATTATTAAAAATACCCAATTCCCATCACTTTAGTAGGAGCAACATAACACTTCCTACCCTTATTAAGTGCATGGCTAGCATTATCCACACAACCTATTAAGGCAAACATGTTGTGGCAAGTGAAGATGCACGTTAGAATCTAGGAGTCACTACATTAAATCCTTTGACTTAGTTTTATCATTCAAAGGATAATTTCAACTCCTTTATGATCCTGAACTAAATTTGCGGGGTGTTACACTCTAAGTCTCTTTTCATGTGAGATCATGAATCGAATGACTAACCTCAATGAAGTATTTTGGAAATGTATTTAACTTAACTAAAAACAGTTAGGGGACCGATGTCGGTTGAAGCATAACTGGCATTAATTAAGATGAGAATATCTAGGTTGGCCAAAAATAGTTTGATTATTTCTTTTTTTGGCGTGGTCTTCAATCTTTATCCGAGTCTTGAGTGATAGATCATGAAAGGATGAGTAAGATTCATCTTAGGTTTGTTAATAGGAGTTAAGTCTAGGTTTAGACTAAGTCCTAGTTGGTTAGGATAGGCTTAGACTTGGTCTTAGGTCATTAATGGGGTTTGAGTGGGTCATGGAGTGAGGTGGCTAGGTGAGTTAGTTGGGTGAGGTGGTCAAGTGAGGATGTTAATTAAGGTAATTAATTTAATTAATAATGTGCACTATGGGATATGAATAGGTAAGGTATGAGTAATTTAATTAACGGGGTTATAAGGGTAGTATGACCTACTTTTGGTGTCTACAACCATTTCCCAACCACTTTCCTATAAGAGCCAAGCTTCTAACCGAAGCATTGGTTGGATATTTTTGTTGTGAATTACACTATTATGTTGTTGTAATCTTTCTAGGAAATACAAAATCAAGTCAGTTATCTTGCATTGTTATTCTCCTACTCACGTTGTTACCAATCTTCATGTAACCCACCGCTGCTCTAGCACTTCTTCACTACTTCTTCTACATTACCCAACACAGTTCCCTGGATTCATCTGAGCATTAAAGTTGGAAAATAAGTTGAGGGGACAATAGAGTAAACCATCACTGGGTTTTTCATAGTTCTACAAATTCTAGGTTGGGGATGTACTTGGTTTTCTTCAAGATTTCTTGATTTCTTTATTTCATTGGTATGCACAATCTGACTAGAGTAGTTAAATCAATTCAATTCAAATTAGTTCAATAGTTAATTCATTACTGTAGCTTCTATTTTGTCTACACAAAGCTTCTAGTGATAGATTGCTTCCCTGCCTATCCCTATGGGTTTGCAAGGGAAGTTTTTCTGGAGGAAAGCTCCTGCATTTTTTTAAAGAAATTGTAATTCCATTTCAATATGTAATCTTCATTAGATCTTTGTTTATTTCTACCAGGGAAGTTTCAAAGGAAGAAGTGCTTCTAAGAAGATTTTACTTCTTCCTATGTCTCTGAGGTAGAATAAAATATTTAAATCCACAAACACAAATTGGAAAAGCTTTTGATTTATTAGAGTAGTTTAGATCCATTCTGCACAGATAAATAGTCACATCAGATTATTTATTTGTTTAGTTTTGTTAATAGTATTGTAGAAGCAATTGTATTTCTTCATATTTATTTTGTTGTTTTCCAGAAATCATAAAACCCAAAAACATTAGCTTAATTTAATTAGATTGTTGTTTATTGTCATTTCCTTTATATAATTGAAAAGAACAAAAACATTAGAATAGATTTGTTTCCTTTGTTAAGATTAGTTAGTTTTCATTTGTTAATTAGCTAAAAGAAACATGTAGGTTTAATTAATTCAAGGAAAGTAATTGAATCATTTTAATTTAAATCTATTTATTTCTATTTTGTTAATTAGGAACATAGATTAATTAGATGGAAAGTAATACAATTCCCCATGTGTCTTTAGTTGGCCTAGGTTTAAACATCAACCTTGCCTTTGACAGATACTTTGTGAGTTTATTTCTTCTTTAATTCAATAGTTAGATCACATCACCACATGACCATCCAAGGTCCTCAAAGCAACCAATATATGTAGTGTATGATCCCCAAGTCCCGTAGCCAAACGTATCTTATTGATATAGGTCTTAGAATCTTGGTTTTCCGATCCTCACCATTTCCACCTATCATCATCTCATAATTGACAGTCCTAAACGAAGAATCTGACAAGGTCTATGACTTTTGGCAGAACCAACCTAGATGAAACTAGTTCCCATAATCCACTCACTTGTCCTATTCATACATTTCCTCTAGTGCTTCCATGACCTCCTCTAGAAATTTATATGAGGAAAATGCAGGATAATTTCCCCGTCTTCCACAATCCATTGCGAGAATCTTCCATGAGCTATATATTGACCTCCATTTACGCATTACCATCCTCTTAGACCATTCCATTTCACCCACGTAGGTAAGATAAGATTTCACTACCTTAGACAAGCATATTCCTTTAGTTCCCATACAGGACATTAGATTGTCTTGATCTTTCCTTATCCACATTTTGCTTATCTCTCCTTATATATATTACACATAGCCATATATCCATTTCACATCAGCTATCTTGGCACGACCTTGAGAGGTCGAGTGTGTTTGAAATTCATGTGTTTATTTTTCAATCATACAAAATTGGTGAACCCAATGTGAAAGATGGGTTCCTTTTTGTTTCCATTGTTTCTACATTCTTTCATCCATCCTTATCCTCTCCCATTATTCTACAAGTATTTATATACCCCTCGAATATATCAGGTCAGGAATACGGTTGGCCCATTTTGGGTCTTGAGGTGTATTATTACCAAATGGGTATGCAACAATCACCCTCACTATCTGGGTGGGATGATAATTATTCATCTAATTTACCTTCTCCTCACACTCCTACTCCTCAAGGTACTAACAATGCTTCATTAGTCAGGATCAAGGAGATTTATCAACCTACATATAACCCACAACTTGAGAACTTTGGCTCAAACAATATGACATTCACAGGAGGGAAAGGGTCTAACCCTCAGGTATTGTTTAGACCGCATATCAACATGTAATCTAATTCACTCCCATATTATCTATTTTTATACGATGATCTCCTGTTGTGCTTCACCTAAAGAAATGAGTGTCTTAATGCCATAGACCAGTCCCTAAATTAGATGTAATAGTACACTGATGTTCTTCTTAAGAATAAATCTACTACCCATCCTCCAATAGGAAACATATCCAAAGAGGGGTGGCCTCATAAGGATTAGACTATAACAGGACATCATGTGCCTTTTCTTCCTAGCAAGACTCAAAATGCACCTAATCCAAGTGTAACACCTTTTATGGGAGATGTAATTTATGCATTGGTGGATAGAGTTAGGGAGTTAGAGCTTTCATAGCCCCCTCATGTTACATCTTTTGTGAAATAAGGAAAGATCCCCCACAATGTGTAGATCTTTGTTTAAATTCCCTCAGTGCCTTCACCTCCTCTAATTTACATGGGTGTTCCTATCCTTGGGGATCTTCTCACCAGATCAAGCATATTGGGTATGGTATCTCACACTTCGTAAGGGTACCCTCCATAGGCACCAACTGGAAGTGAATTCTTGAATTTCATTCTAACTAGAAATGCGACGTTCCCTAGTTTCACACCTTCTACCTCGTACCAAAATAATGTTCCCCATACCTCCACATGTATTCTAAATCACTGCGGGGGACATGTTTTATTTTCTAGGATCGTATGCTCAGCCTCGGGGATGCCTTACACCTCTATGAATGCTTATGTTGCGCCATATCAACCTCCTATTCTTCCCCCACCTCCCCATCAAGGGTCGTCCATGGTAGAGTCTTATGTGTTGGGCATATATGTTGAATATCTTAAGGATCCCCTCGACTTTACCATATGAAGCATAATGCTTCCATGACCTCTTCCTAATTTTCCAAATTTCAAAGGAGAGGGGGACCCAAATGCACATATTAAACCGTACGCAACTACCGTAAGAGATCTACTCTTATGGGATGCGGTTGTAACTAAGATCTTCCCTAAAACCCTTAAGGGGATCACTCTCGACTAGTACTACAAGATACTAGAAGCCTTGGTATATTCATTCAAACAACTTTTTTCGAGTTTATAAAGGATTTTGATATGAAAAAATTCTTGTGAACAAGAATTAGAGAGTTCCTCCACATCAAGTAAGAACATAATGAGTTTATCACCCATTTCATTCAAAGATGGTGGAAAGTCCTCTACTCCTTAGCTAGTGCTCCAAACATGGACCAAACAAAGATTTGTGACTTGTTCCTTCATTCTCTCAACCGAGAAACTAAGGGGAGGTCCAAAAATTTCTCTTAGAAGCTACGAGGAGGTCCTAGAGGGTTCTCTCCACATTGACCAAGCGGCGATTGATAGTGGCTAGAAAATTTACAGCTCAAATGGGAGACTGGTCAACCCCTCTCAGGGTAGTTTAAACTACTCGAGGGGTTCAAACAACAATAACGAAGGACCTAAATTCCTCAATTAGAACCATGGTGTTGCAACAGACAATGTAAATGACCAATCTAAGAAGCCAAATGTTGTCAACACCAGCAATGTGAATAACAGTAACAATAATTCAAATGTTAATAATCAAAGGAGTAACAATTTTACTCCTTCTGTTAATGCACTTGACTTTATTCATCCTCCTCCCCCACCTCAACAAGTACAAGCCCAAGTGTCAGTTCTATGCAGAGTGGTTATCCAAACCAATACCAAAACCAAGGCCAAAGGCCCCCAAACCTCAACTTTAACAACCAACAATAAAAAAATAATAGAAGCTATGGGCCGCAATAGAGCCAAAATCAAATACCTCATGATTATGATCCTGATTTGTATTATGGTTTTCATAGGGTTAGAGGATATTATGCTTGTACGTGTCTTGATTGTAAAAATTTTATACGATGGATTCCCGAGGACCAAAATGTACCTTTTTGTTGAGATGTTCTTGAAAAATCCTACAACGGAAATGTAAAATGCTCACATGGGGTTTGTTTCCCCTCAGAATTCTAACCTTAGAGTTTATGGAGACCCTCTTCCGACATGCCTCGAGAATAGAAAACTCAATCCTCATGGGACTAACAAGGGAGCTCCCTCTAGAAATAATGATCACAAAGAGTTTACTTCATTAAACCCATTGGTAGCTCCTCCTCTAGATGGTCGAAATCAGACCAAGATGATAGGTTTGGTTAAATTAGAGGCCGAACTCGAGGGTTTACATAACAAATTGTACACGAGATTATTCCTCACAACCTCTTCGGTTTACCCTTTAGTGTTAGATTATACGCCAATGGCTCCCAAACTAGTGGGGGCCTATGATTTAATTACATATTTGACCAAGACCTTTTTGACATTTTCTTCTTGGATCTATTGAAGAACTCACATACGCATTGAGTGGATTTATTAGAAGCATTGGGCCTTAGCCATTTAATTCATGTCACTCCTCCTCCAAAGGCCCAAGTTAATCACATAGACTTTAATGTCTATCCTCTAGGCCCGAGAGGGACGTTGGTTTCATATTTGACATTAGCAAGATGCCAATCGATGTTGAATTAGCGCAAAGAGGTGATCCTATGTTGTACCTCTAGGTTTGGATCTACAATAACTATGTTAAGCATGCGATGATAAATATGGGGTTGCCGTCAACATATTTCCTTTCTTATTTCTTCAAAAGCTAGGCTATGGAGAAACCAATTTTTCTTTAATCGTGAGATATGTTGAGAGGTTATGATAGCCTCAAGGAAACGTCCATTGGGACTATAGTGCTTCTAGTTACCCTTATGCCAAATATGGTTTTGACTGAGTTTTATATCATAGATTAGGAAACCAACTATCTTATGATCCTCGGTAGACCAAGGATACACAAAATGAAGGAAATCCCTTCTACGTTGTTCTAAGAGGTCAAATTCCTACACACTGGTTAAGTTTTTGTGGCTCAGGGTGACCCAAAGACATTTGACATTCATTTGGCCAACCTAAAGAAGAAACTTGGGATTCATACTGAGTTCAAGCTCCTAGCCAATCAGTTGAATAAGACCCAAATCTTGAGTCCCACTTATTCCAATGACTGAGTTGGAAACCCCTAAGATAATTGAAGGGGTTGATTCTGGTGAAATCAAAGTTGTTGTAGTAGAAATTTTCTCAACAAAAACTACAATAAATATCATTAAGCTTTTGGAGAATTATTTTCCTATCATTCTCTTGTTCGATTCCCTAGGCATAGGACATGCTCTTGGGATTGGTTCTCTCCCATCTAGCATCTTCGACGAGGTTTGTATGGTTGAGGTCTCAGAATTCAAAGAGGAAGATTCTAAAAATGATCAAACTTATATCTTCACCAATGATTGTTGGACCATCAACTATGATGGTGTGAAGTGGAATTTCGAGGCTAGGGTAAGTGTGATCCTTACTTCTCCAGAGGAAAGGATCATGCCTTTTTCCTTTAGGTTAAACTTTGAATGTACGAATAACACCACAGAATACGAGGCTCTTCTCTTTGGTCTCATTATAGCCAAAAGGATGGCCATTAACAACGTCAGAGGTGTAGGTGACTCCTAAATTGTCATTAATCAAGTCTCAAAGTTTACGAGATCAGATCAGAACACCTGCAACTCTACAAAACTGTCATTCTTGAACTTAGCAAGGGATTTGAATTTATTTCTATCAAAACCATACCTAGAGAGAAAAACCTCTTAGCCAATTCAATGAGATACTTCTTCCTCTCACTTTTTTCCAAGAGAAGGTTTTAAGGAAATTGAGTTTGCGGTCTCGGTCCGATCCGAACCATTAGTTCAAAAGTACCAACTAGCGTGATTCTAGCATATGTTGAAGACAAGAATGAGCCTACCAACATGGACTTTATAGAGAATGTTGAGGTGGTCCTAGGATTTCTCAATGCATATAATGATCTTCATCCCATACACCATAAGAGGATTTTCTCTTAGAATTCACCCTTCCTCCTAATTTAGAGATCACACATTGTGTTCTTCCTCATTGGAAGTCCTTGAGATCTATGAGGTAGAGGAAGAAGAGTTAGAACTACCTCCAACCCCACCTAATTTTGAAGAGGGTAACACTTCTTTGATTGAAAGGACCATATATATCAACATAGGGATGGAGGAGGATCCCAAGATCTTTAAACTCGATTCCTCTCTTACTCCGAGAAAAGGTAGAAGTGCATATAAATATGCTCAAAGAACACTCAAAATCCTTCGCCTTCATTAAAAGGAAATGACAGGAATTGATCTTGACATGGTAGTTCACAACCTCATCATGAAAATCAATGCCAAGCATGTGAAGTAGAATTCATGACCCATGAAGCCAAAGGTGGATTTAATGGTCAAGGAAGAAGTAATGAAGCTTCTTCAGGTAGGTTTCATTAAACCAATGGACTATTCCATGTGGGTGTCTAACATTGTCTCGGTTCTTAAAAAGAAGGGGAAGATATGTATTTGTATCAAATTTAGAGACATCAACAAAGCCTATCCTAAGGATGAATTTCCATTTCCTTCCATCGATGTCATTGTAGATGCAACAACTGGTTAGGAGTTATCGTCACTTATGGATGGATTCTCTAGCTATAATCAAATAAGGATCTCTAAGGAGGATCAAACTAAGACTACCTTTACCACTCCTTAGGGAACCTTTTGCTATACAATCATGTCATTTTTCTTGAAAAACATAAGAACCACCTACGAACAAGCAATGACATATATATTCCATGACATTATCCACAAGATTGTGGAATTTTATGTTGATGACATGTTGGCAAAGGCCAAGAAGAATTGCGATCACCCCGAGGTGCTCCACATTACCCTCTCTCATCTTATCGAATACGGTGTAATGTTGAATCTGAAAAAGTGTGTATTTGGAGTAATGGGAGGAAAATTACTGGGGTATATCATTTCTTCTCGAGGAATTGATGTAGATCTAATAAATATTTGAGCGGTTATGGAGATGGCTCCACCTTCAACCGAATTAGGCATTAAGTCTTGTCCTGTAACCTTGGGGGAATCCATAGGTTTATTCTGATCTAACTTGTGTCGTCCATCCCATTAATAACTTTATAAAGAAAGAGTGTAGTAAAGAATGTACTTCTGAATGTCACAAGGCATTTGAGTTAGTTAATAATTTTCTCATGTCACCACCCACAATCATGCCACCCAAAGCCAACCGTCCCCTAATCTTATACTCTCGAGCCACCGAGGTTTCATTATATTACATGTTGTTGCAAGAAGACAATGATAATTTTCAACATGTCATTTATTTCATTAGTCAAACTCTTCTTGATTATGAGACACATTATACTCAGGTAGATAAATAATTCCTAGAAATTGTCTTCGCAACAAAATATTAAGGCATTACATGCTTAATCAAGAAATGTGAATGATTGTCAAGTTTGACCAGCTACGAAGCTTCTTGACTCAGGGTGTCTTATCTAAAAAGGTTGGATGTTTTCTCACATTGATGGGTGAATTCAAACTCACCTTCATCAACCAAAAGTACATCAAAGGAAAAATTATTTTTGATTGGTTAGTAGACAACCCGATAGATTGTGGAGACCTAGTAGACCTAGATTTACCTGATGAGTGCAACTTTTACTTAGAAAAAAATCCTCCCATTGCATCATGTCCATGGTACTTTGACATCATTAATCACATTGTGGACCATGCATATCCTAAGGAAGTAACCTCACAATAAAGGAAATGTCTACACATCATAGTTTCCAAGTATGTAACTATAGAAGAAGTGTTCTATCACAAAGCCTTTTCGGCATACTTTTGAGGTGCATAGATGAAGAAGAATTGGAAAATATCCTCTTTGAAGTCCACATGGGAGTCTTTGGGGATCACTTAGGGGGGCATGCTACTGCTGGGGAAATTCATCGAGATGGGTTATTTTTGGCCCACCTTAGAGCATGATATTGTAGAATATGTATCATATGCTATAAATGTTAAGAATTCAAGCATGAGATACATATTCCTACCTAGGCCCTACAGTTGATTGTGACACCCTAGCCCTTTTCTACTCGGGGTCTATATTTGATAGAGAAGTTTCTCCCTCATCGATTGATGGCTGCAACTTTATCATTATAACCATGGAATATTTCAAAAAGTGGGTCGAGGCCATGCCTCTCACTACTGTACCTAGGTTTATAATCACCAAATTCATTTTGAATTAGATCATCTGCAGGTATGGATTCCCATAGGTCATTATCTCAGATAATGGAACATCCTTTAAGAATGAAGAGGTGTATGAGTGTGCTAGAATTCAAAATATCACATCACACAACCTCTTTATATTACCCTTAGGCCAATGGTCAGGATGAGGTAAAAATAAAAACATTAAAGTACATACTCCTTAAAATAGTCAAGGAGAATAAGCATGACTTGCATTTAAAGCTATTTATGGCCTTGTGGGCCTATAGGACATCGATACGAATGCCTATAGGGGAAACCACTTTTCTTTAGTCTTCGGATGTGAAGTAGTATTACCACTGGAAATCAAGCTACCTAGCCTCCACATATCTTTATAAGGCATTTTAGATGAAGACGCATATCAAGAAGCAAAACTTGTTCAATTGGAAACCCTCAATGAAACTTGACTTAATGTTCAACTCGCGACACAATTTTTAAGGTGACAAGATGGCCCGTTGTCATAACAAAAAGGTTTATGAGTGTGAAATATGTGTAGGTGATCTAGTACTAAGACTAGACAGTTGGATCAACAAAATGAATGACAAAGGAAGGAAGTTTAGACCAAAGTGGGTAGGTCTATATCGAGTCATGGAGGAATTTTTATCCAAAATGAGCCCATTGCTCATTTTGTGGCTAACTCCCTTCATTCTTTCCTCTCTTGTGCCTCAATCATAATTTTTTTCTTTTCGGCACTCAAAACCTTCTAGAAATGGCACCATTGGATAGAGCTTTTTCTCAGCTTTCCAGAAAGGTAAAGTTTTCCTCCTAACTCCATGTATTTTTGAAGTTATGGCTCGGTGGAGTTTTTGTGGGAAATTTTCCCTGGACAAGCCCGAGCCAATAAGGTGAGGCCATGTGTCCTCGGAAGGGTGGAGGCGGAGGTAAACTTGGAATTTTTACCAAGTGTTTGGAAATATTTCGGAAGGAATTTTTGCCCCGAAGGCCCGCCGATGAATTGAATGCTGCCACATGTCCAGGTGGAGGGAAGATAGAAAATTTGACTAAGTGTTGGTGCCATGGAAAAATCTCTAGGAAGGTCCGCACCCAATCACATTATGCCATGTGTCCTTAGGCCAAGGAAGTGGCGGAGGGCGAGAGATAAGATTGGAAATTTTGCAAAGTGTTTGAAGGAGGTGTGAAAGGGAAATTCCAGCCCGAAGGCCCACCAACCAGTCAGATCGAGCCATGTGTCACCTCGGCGTCGGGGTCGGGGGCGCAAAGGATTTTTTCCTTTTTTGCCCAAGTGTAAAAAATCAAAAGAAAACCCGTTCCCCAAGGGCCAAGCCAATAATAGGAGGCCACGTGTCCCGGAGACCGGCGGAATGTGGGGAAGAGTTGGGAATTTTTCCCAAAGAAAAGTTAAAGGAAATATTGAAAGAGAGATCCCACCCCCCAAAACCCAAGTGAATCATATCACGCCATGTGTCCTCAGGTCATCGACCCAAAGTGGAGTTTTTTTTGGAAAATTTTCCAATGGCCAAAACAGTGGAAAATGAAGTGTAGAAGGCCCGCATCTAATCAGAATGTGCCATGTGGCACCAAGAGCAGTGGCGAGAGGAGACTTTTGGGAAAATTTTCCCAAATGCAAAAAAGTGGGAAAATTTCAAATTTTTGGCCTGCTATCCCGTTTTGGCCCTGTTTTGCCCTAAATTTTCAAATGAGCATAAATTTCGATCCAGAGCTCGGTTTTTCACATTCTTTATATCAACGGAAAGCTAGTGAAATTATCTACATGATTCCAAGACCATTTTTGTATTTTAATGGAGTTTAGAGAGAAAATTGGAAAATGCCTCTGGCATGTGGAAATCAACAGAAATGACGTTTCAACCACCATTTTTAATGAAGAATGGCTCGCATTCTCTCCCAGCATGGTGAAAAATGTCAGGGAATGGACCTTTAAGGATGCCCATGCTATTTTATTGTATTTTGGTTAGTGGTTGGAGCTCCTCTCATGTTTTCCTATGTTTCTCTCTCCTGGGCTCATTTCTTGCATTGTAAAAGCCAGAATGGGCTCATTTTTGAAAAAGGAGACACTCTTTTAGCTCTGCAACTTCCCTTTTTCTTCCTTTTTGGCAAAATTTGTGGAAATTTTTACCTTTCCATGTAAATACAACACCTCTTTTTCCTCTTGGTCATTGTAATGCACTGTGTTGGACCTGGAATGATAATATATGCTCTGTGATTAAAAGGTTTCTCAATCCTTTCATATGTTTATCATTGTTTTCCTAACCTCTCACCACATTTTGGAAATTTGTGCATGTTTTGTGCTATATTTCCTCTTGGACTGTGTATGTTTTGTAGTAGCAGGTGTCTACTACTCCCTTGGTGCATCACCTTATCAGCATTAGTCTCATTTTTCTTGCATTCCCTATCTCTGTCCCCTTGAAATTTAGAGTAGGAATTAGGAAAATAAGCCTCTGCAAATTTCATGCATATACCTGATAAGAGGAGTTGAGGAACCAGCCTCTAACCTGGAGATTCTTTTCCCATCTTTACAAGTCCCACACTTGGGGAAAAGATTCAATGTTGTGCAATCACATTGGATGTCGAAAATGTCAAACTAGAAATCTTATCAACATCCAGGGGTGCTGCTGATTTGCACTAACATGACTATAAGAATGGAATGTGTCATCTATGTACCTTAGAAGGTGAGGATTTTTGTGAATCATTCAGTTCACTTCACCTTAAATGCTTCTATGCATAGTTCATTTACATTTCCACATGTACATTATTACATTCATGATGCATATCATTTGCATAATCATATTGCAACATTGAGAAACAAGAAACTTGTTTTCCAAGCAACTTTTAAATTTTTTTGATAATTGGCAAAAATTTAATCATATTTCTTCAAACATTCACTATATCATCTCTAGATTGTTTAATATTTTATCATCTTGTTAGATGAAGTTTTGACATTGATCCTACCATGGCCTAAACACTTAGTTCTATTCACTACTACTTATAACTTAGTTGTTTTTTCCCATAGTCTATACTGGAATCTTCTTGGAGTCACATCTCTCCTAAAAATATCTCTTTTGACAAATAAATCTAAAGCATTTCACTTGGATTACTTGTTCTCCTGACTCAACCTTCGGTGGTGAGCACTCACATCATATTGGTTACATGGGATTGAGGCTAGGGAAGGTTTTCCCTCTCAAAAGCACAAGTCAAAGTTTAAAAATCATTCAAACCAATAAAAAATATAAAGAAACAATAAATACAAAAACAATTTCATTTTGTAAATAATACTACACTTCCTTTCCCTACCAATCTTTGGTGATGAGCCCATGCTTCTTATAGGTAGCATGAGGTTGTGAAAGGAGGGAAGTGCCCTTACTTTCCTTTTCCTTATCCTTGGTGATGATCCCATGCTTCTTATTGGTAGCATGGGGCAAGGCATAGGGGTTCCTTTCACATAAATCAATAACTTATAGGTAAGGAAACAAGTAAAAGTTCTTTGAATCCTTTTAAATCATTAGAAAATGAGTTAGATGCATGAGTTATAAGAGATTTAATCCATAAAACCATATTTTTCAATCAAGAGGCCACCTCTGGTCTAATTCTAGTTAAACTTGCAAGCAAACTACATTCTAAATTGGATAGTTAGCCTTGCCTAGAGTTGAGTTGGAGTGTCCTAATTGGGTCTTTATCAAAACCTTATCTTCATATCATTACTTTCATTCATCAAAGTTATATAACTCGTGTCCTTCTTGATTCTCGATGTTGATCCCTCACATCTTACTAGTTGCGTGGAGTTAAGAATGGAGTGGGTTCATTTCATTATCATATCATTCTCATCAAATTTTCCAATAAAGCAGAAATACCAAATATTGCTTGAAAACCAAAGTTTTAAAGTTTATAATTTGTCCTCATGTACATCATATGTATCAAAAGAAAAAATAAATAAAGAGATCATTTTGTTACGCATTTCCAATGATTATCATCATCATCCATACATGAATTCATAAAAGCATATAAAAATCATCAAAGATTATACACATCTAAGAGTACACAGATGAAACTAGTCATAAACAACACGAGATATCCAAGCTAAAAAAATCACATATGTATATATAGTAAATAATCAATTTTGTATACAAATCCTTCACACTAACAAGTGTGTTAAAAATGCTCACAATGAGTGAAAAATAAAATAAAAATCAATATGTGTCCAAAAACATAACAAAGAAATAAGGCATATAGTCTATCCATCCCTAAGAGATTCGAACAAAGTATCATGATGAGTACTCTTGCTACGCTTCCTATGATGTTAGCGAGAGCCTTTGTTGGGACCCTAATGTAGCTACCAAATCTTAAAGGCACGTAAGCGCACACGGCTGGAGGGAGTGTGCAAGTGAAGGTGCACAAGGTAGAATTCAAAAGGGTTCTTGGAGAACCAAGGACGTGCGTATGTGAAGAAAAATTTGGGACTTAGCTATTTTCGGCCTTTTGGATATAGCACATGAAGACCGTGTTCTATTTGGATAAGGTTCCACTGGCGGCAGGTGTCACGGGAGGAATATACCTTGTGATAGGAAGATCTAAAAACTAATCATGACATGGAGAGGCATGCACATGGGGTGACCCACACCTTGACACTTGGGGCTAGATCTGAGGTTGCAGAGGAGTTTGTTAAGGCTCAGATGCCTATTTATACACACACCCTTGGCAAAGAACAGAGACACAAGTGAGGTAGCAGAGATCTAAAAATTACTTGTGAGAACTATGGGATAAAATGGTTAGATAATTGTAGGAAGGATGTAATAAGGATATGGGGAATGCAAATTTTATTTTTGAGCATACATGTATGGATCCATATATGGTGTATGACTATGGTCTGCCACTCTGTGATGTTTTGGAGTAATACTATGAATGAATATGATAAGGTTACCATTGCGTTTATATTAAGATATCCTCCCTGTATTATCTACATGTTTCTACTATGCTTTTGATCTTGTATAATCATGAACCTTACTTGAATGTTAAGTCTATTTGTGGATTTACAACTTCCTAGTTCTATTAATTATGTTGCATGCTTTGCTTTTGTTATGACTGAAGGGGTGTAGAAGCTATTCTGAGCTCTATAGCTTTTTCATGTCTGTTAAATCACTAAGTCAAGATCATGAATTATGCCTTCCACTAAACTCACATAAAAGAGAGACTCGGCTCCCTCTCGTGTGCCTCGGGTGAGTGCCCAGTGCCCGCTGGGTGATAGGCCAACATGCATGAGGTTCCCTTGTTCTTAGTGGGTGCAAAAATGACTACATCTTGGTTCCGTTGCTAGGACCTCTTTTTGAAGTTGTAGTGGAACATGACATACATCATGGTTTGTATGAAAAGTGATGATGGAGCACTTAACCCTCGAAGGTATTGAAGATTGGTTTAAAAGCACGAGAGGATGAATTCTCTTAGATATTCAATACTAGACCTGGGTTTGACATGTGAAGATGGGTGGAAGACACTCTTTATCATGAGTTGTACGAAACCTTCTTTTGTTGTTTCCTAGTAGAGTTATTTGAATGGCTCTCAGCTTATACATCTAGATCGGGGTGGTATTATAAGTCACACCCTTGGACCCAAGAAACATATCAGAACTTGCAAGATGCTGATCTAATGTGAACCCGTGCTACAAATCATTGGTGGAAGGGAGTATTAACTAGTTACACTCTGGAATACGCCATTTCCACGTATTCCTATCTAGAAGTTCTGAGTTTGAGTTTTTACGGGAGCCCAGAGGATCATTTCTATGTGTTATCCCCCTTGTGATCAAAATCTTGATGGTAACCATGGGTTTAGAGGCATTTCCTATGGCCGGCTAAACCACTCTAAGTGCTTGGTGAGGAATCCAGGTTGGGGAAAGATGGCTGATATAACGATTGAGAAGGAAAGGGAGGAGAGACGGCTCAAGTATAACAAAGTTGTTAAAGGGAGATCAATAGATAGCACAGGATTATAAGTGGGTTATGGAGCCAAACATGGTGGAAAGGAGTTGAGGTTCATGTGGAGGATGTGGAACCTGAACATTCTGTGATACTCCATCTTGGTAAGTGTGGGAGAGAAAACCTTGCATCTTCTGATGAGATTCTATCACATAGAGAAAGAAGAGTCATTGGCATGCATCTGACCCCACCTAGCGACCAAACCTTAGCGCTTTGTTTGTTTAAATGAGGGAAAAGTAAAGTTGATCATTTGATATCATTAGAAGTAATTGATCAAAGCACCGAAGATACAACTTCTCATTTGGGACTTTTATGGCTTTGCACACTATTCCAATATTTGGTGGAATGTTTGGATAAGGCACATATACTGACTTGCTGGTTTTGGGAGTGCGATAGGAAGTGGTGGAGGAAATATGACCGGAAGTGGCACTAGTTCACAAACTATAGGCACACAATTCAATGGGACGATGGGAGAACTTGACATGACAAACATAGGCCCTATACTTAACTCGGGAGGATCTAGAGGTGGAAGTGGTGGAGGTGGTGGCTCGGGATCTAGTGGATTTGATGGAGGAGGAAACATAAGAGGAAACCAAGGGAATGGATCGGGGGACAAGGGCCTCACCACCTACTCAAGTCTTTTCGAGATGTCTCTACACTTACCGTTACGGTGGGATAGAAGATGCCGCGGCGTGTGTATAAGTGCAAGCTACTATGGCACGTGAAGGGGATCATGACCTAGGATCGAAAGGCCGATCAATTTGCGATGAAATTTTTAGGACGCATGCATAGTTGTATAGAAAATATGACCCTCATCAGATTTGTGTGGATTATATCATGCTTTGAGAAATGTGTTCTTTGTGGAATTCCACATACCTAAATTTGAACAGAAGAGCATCATCTCTCTCAAAGAAATCTAGTACGGAATGGCAGAGATCATGCGGGAATATGATGTGTGCTTTAAAACTCTATTATCTAAACTGTCTTATGATATCCACCCTTCACAAAAAGCTCGGTGGTTTTTTGGAGGGTTGATCACACCCTTTAGGAGGGCTTTGTCTCATAAAAAATTTTCGGACCCACACAAAGCATTGGAAGTTGATTTACATGCTGAGGCAGTTGGTAGTGTTGACACTAGTGTTAGCCCATTTCTAGAGGCTCATATCACTACCATGGCTAAGAAATTGGAGAAATTATCTGCCAACATAGTTCCAGAGACTCGTGGTGGGATGTGGTGTATAGATTATAACGTAGAAGGACACACAAAGGATAATGGTGGGATATGTACTCGGAAGGCGGTGCACGCCATTGTGGTAAATTGTGAAATATCTCACGGGGACAAGTAGGTGCCCCCTTTTACGGTGCTCGATCCGTAAAAATGTATCTTTTTATTATAATATATGTACCTCAACCACACATGACACTAAGGATTGTAGATTGATTGACCAGATTCATAAAGTAATTGATATTGGTGTGCACTAGACTGGCATTACCAGCAGTTCCAAAGGAGATGAACATGGGTATGAAGAGTGTGGAGATGGAGGTGTGCATGGAAGAGGGTTTCATAGAGGATTTCATGGTCATGGTAACCACGGAGGAAGAAGTGAGTTCCCACGTGGAACATGCTTTAATTGTGGAGCCACAGACCATTATAAGCGTGAATGTCCAGATCTTCTACAATGCTCATGGTGTGGAAAAAACATAAGTACAAAGAGTGCCCAGAGTTATACAAACATATGATCTGCAGTACTGGAAGGATAAGGGCACTTGCCATGGTGAGTATTAAGAAGGCTAATGTGTAATGGCTTCCACGAGTAATACGTGAATCAAAACTAGAGCCTGTTATGGTAACAACAAGGGTGGAGTCTCGCGTGCAAGGGAAGTGCCTAGGCAGAGACCTCTAGTTTTGAGGGAAGAAGTAGTACATGGGAAGTATCCAAACCTAGCTCACCAGAAAGAAGTCTACCAGGAAACCATGGACGTAATTCAAATTTTACAAGGGGACATCTAATGCTTAAAAGAGAAAACTAGAAAATATGAGCAAAGAAGACCTGATAGAAGCACCAAAGGATGACTTGGATGAGGTTAAGGAGGTGTGTAAACTACTGAGGTAGGAGAATATTATTCCCCTGCTAGGAGCATGGTTGAGAGAAAAGGTACCACGTGTCGGGGAAGAACATGAAAGGAAAATCCTGCATGCAAACCTCCCACCTCATAGCCTTGATTATGACAAAGAGATTACCTTGAACGTAGTAGTGGATGGATGGTTGCTTAGCAACATCCTCATTAACACAGGCGTGGAGGTTAATGTTCTCACCCTGGATGCCTAACATCAAATGGGAAGACCTACATTACAACCATCTTCAAATGTGTTGTATATGGCAAATAAGACAAAGGCAATTCCCATAGGTGTCTTGAAGGATGCGACCATTACCATTCAAGGGACTAAGTTCACTGGGGATTTTGAATTCTTAGCACTTGTCAAGGTAGATAATTTCCCAGCTTTACTTGGGTGCCCATGGTGCTATAAGAATAATGTAGATCTTCAGTTTAACAAGGGGTACATAAGTTTTGAAAACAAGGAGGAGAGGGTGATTATACTGCTTGCTGATGGAAATTCCACACCCTATACTAAACCCCTTGGAGAGGAGGTCCTTGACAGAATATATGTGCGCTCCATAAGAGATCTAGAGACCATCCATCCTACAGAAGGATTCATCTAGTTTGATGATGCTCAATTTGTCAGTGATACTACTAGTATGGCATGCGATAATTGGGCACATGGGACTTATGAATTGATTGGGTGACATCTGAAAGGATCGGAACTGAGTAACCATGGCATGTACAATTCGGTTCTGGGAGGAAAGGAAATAACCAAGTATTTTGGGGATGCATACCCCGAGGTCTTTTTGAGGAAAATGGAAGCTCAATGGAGGGAGGACGAGTGACAAGGTATGTTAGGTTATGTTTTGATAGGCAAAGCAGCGAGGTGGTGGGCGCGCATAGCGAAAAAATTGTTGGAGTGGCATGAAGTTAGAATTACGCTCACTATCGATTCTCAAAGACAAACATACCAACCACTATCAAGGAGTACAATGGAAATGGACCCACCTCTTCCCACATCTAGGCATGTGAGAGGGTGCAGGGAGAAGGTGCGGAAGCATTACCACCCTCCCTTTGGGTGCATAAGATGTATTCAACACTAAGGTTGTGTGTGTGCTTGGTACATCCATTACGAAACTCACCACCAAATGGGAAATTGGCGAGGAATTAGTGGCATATATATATGCCACTAATTCTGCCAATTTCCCATTTGGTGGTGAGTTTCGAATGGATGTACTGCACACACACAACCTCAGTAGTGTTGAATACATCTTATGCACCCAAAGGGAGGGTGGTAATGCTTCCGCGCCTTCTCCCTGCACCCTCTCACATGCCTAGATGGTACTATGAAATCGATTGATGAGGCATTGCAAACTATTAAGTGCCTCACTTTGTGCATGATGAAAGATATATTAGTAGACTTACTTGGTGGACCTAGCTTGGAAGTGCGGTTTGAAGAGGAGGAACCAGAAGACATACAATTTGAGCACGTGTGTGCTGAAAAGGAGAAAGGAAAGATGGTATACATTGTTGATGGAGAGGAGATGGAGAGCCTAAATTTTGACCATTCGGTTAGGATGTGTAAGGTAGTTGACAGTGTGGATGCATGTGTGCACGCGTATCATGAACCACTCAAAACCAAGAAAGTTAACATCGGCTCAAAGAAGGAGCCTAAGGAAGCTATCATTGGGGACTACTGGTCAGACAAGGAAGTATCAAAGATCATTGATCTCTTGTGTGAATTTGAGGATTTATTCCCATGTAAATACCATGAGTTAAAAGGTGTCCATCTTTCATTGGGGAAATGCAAATAAATTTGAAATATGGTGCATGCCCGGTTAGGAAGAGGCCTTACAGGGATGAATCCCAACATGTGTGTAAGGGTTAAAGAAGAGATAGAAAAAATGATAGCATCCGGTATCATTAAGGCAATGGAGGAATCATAATGGATAAGTCTAATGGTGATCAAAGCATAAAGAAGAATGGGTGGATTAGGATATGTGTGGATTATAAGGAGTTGAACATTATTTGTATCATAGATCCTTTTCCCACCCCCTTCACTGAAGAGATTTTGGAAGGAGTTTTGGGCGTGAGGTCTATTCCTTCACGGATGGATTCTTGGCATATCACCAAGTAAGGATTACCAAGGAAGACTAAGAATAGATAACTTTAGCCACCGAGTGGGGAATCTTACATACATGGTCATGCCATTTGGATTGAAGAATGTACCCACTATATTTTCATGCATAGTGGTATAAGCATTTAAAGACTTCATCCACAAGTTCCTTCAAGTATATTTGGATGATTGGATAGTGTATGGGTTGGTTAGGGACATTGTGATAACTTGAGATTCATGTTTGAAAGATGTCCACGGTTGAGGATTTCCCTCAACATCAAGAAATGTGTGTTTGCAACCCCTTTCGGAATGTTGTTGGGGCATATCATATGTAAAGAGGGCTTACTGGTGGATCCCACGAAAGTTACAGTTATTGTGGGATTGGGGGAGCCCACCAGCGAAAGCACCATGCGTGGATTTATTGGACACACTAGGTACTACAAAAATTTCATTAAGGGATACACCAAGATCACCACGCCTTTGGAAATATTTCTTAGACATAAGAGTACCTTTCAGTGGGGAGAGGCGTAGCAGAGGGCATTTGACACTCTAAAAGAAAGGCTTATCACCACACCTATTCTATGATTCCCATCATGGGATAAACCTTTCCATGTCCACGTGGATGCCTCTGGTACAACAATGGGAGCCATTCTTGCTCAACCAGGAGAGGGGATTGTTGATCATCCCTTGTGTTTTACAAGTAGAAAGTTGACACCAGCAGAACAGAATTATACAATGACCGAGTGTGAGGCATTGTCAATGATCTACGTGCTCCACAAATTTAGACAATATCTGCTGGCGACTCCCTTCATATTCTACACTGACCATATGGCCTTGAAGTATCTAGTAAACAAAGTAGTGTTGCAAGGGCGCATATGCCGTTGGGTACTTTTATTTTAGGAATTTGAATTCAAAGTGGTGGTAAAATCGGGAAAGAACAATTATGGGCTGGATCATTTATCAAGGATTGATTCGGAGAGGACACACAAAGTATCGAGGAAACCATGCCGATGCGTAACTATTTAGGTTGCAGGGTGCGCACCCTCGAGATAGAAGACATTGTTGTTTTTCTCAAGGAAGTTGTGGCGCCCGAAGGGATGAATGCACTTTGGAAAGGAAAAGGTTAGTCATGCCCTTCATGTTGATCAATGGGGATTTGTATAAAATGGGCCATGATGACATTTTACGCCAAAGGATGCGTATTAGAACATGAGCGCATAGCTATAATAGAAGAAGCCCATGGTGGGATTTACGGAGGACACTATGCAGGAATGCAACCATGTGTAATATCCTAGCTGCCGGGACTATGGTGGGAGATGATTCACTAGGATTGCATTGAGTTTTGCAAGGCTTGTGACCACTTCCAGCACCTTGGAAAACCTAGAAGAAGGGATGAGATGCCCTTGCACCCCATCGCTAGTGTGGAACCTTTTGAAAAATGGGAAATACACTTTTCGGACCAATCTCACCAGTATGCGAAGGACTAACTCGTGGTATATCATTACCTCTCTTGATTATCGACAAGGTGGGCGAGGCCACACCCACTAAGGATTGCACCGTAGCCACGCTAACTAGATTTTTGTGGGAGAACATTATAAGCGGTATGGGTGCCCATTAATTTTAACAAGTGATAGGGGCACTCACTTTTTAAATGAAACCATCGGGATTCTATTGGTAGAATTCATCATAGCCCATAACAAGACTACCCCTTATCACCCCTTGGAAAATGGGACTGCAGAGGCGTTTAACAAAATCCTTAGTCACACATTGACTAAGATATGTGATGTGGATAGGTAGGATTGGGATGACAAGGTGTCGCAGCTTCTTTAGGCATACAAAACAATGTATAAAATATTGAACAAGGCCACACCATTTCAACTAGTGTTCAGCACGGAGGTTGTTTTGCTAGTCAAATTTATGCTACCATCGCTGCTTATAGCATGCGTAGGAGGGTTGAATGATGAGCAAGTGCTAGAAGAAAGAATAGATGAATTGATAAAGTTGGATGAAAGGCGCTCACTAGTAAGATGGAGCCAAACAAATGAAAAAACTAAGCAAAAGGCATGGCATGACCACCATATTAAGAACAAATAGTTTAAGGTTGGCCAGATGGTATTTCCATATGATTCAAAATTTCTACGCCATCCTGGAAAGTTGAGGTGCATTGGTTGGGTCCTTATATAATTTCATACATCCTTGATTCAAGTGCATGCCAATTATAAGCGCTGGATGGAATAAAATTACTGGACACTTCAATGGGAGTAGGCTAAAGCCCTACTATAAATAATGCTTCTTGGTGTTTGTAAATAAGGTAGTTTTTCCAGTTAGTTTAGAATTTACTTTTATGCTTTTCCTTTCTTGTATTTCCCTTTCATGTTGTTGTTTGGTTTTGCACCTTGGGTGCCAGTAACCTTATTAATTTTTGACTTATGAATGCACAAAGGACTGTGCATCATTTTAGTGTGGGGTGAGGTTTCGAATTGGCCCCATTGAAAAGATGCATTAGGAGAAAAGAAGGAAAATGGGTGGAAAATTAAGGTTACATTGGAAATCCACGTATAAGGAGAAAAAGTGTAAAAACATGAGGTAAGAGAAAAAAGAATCATGAGGATGGAAGAGGTGCCTTTGGCACTGGTAACATGCACATAAGAGTCTTCTGTCAAGATGGGTTGTTTGCATGCCAGAAGGGTGGAAAATTTTTCATGCAAGGATTGGGCGCAAGTGAAAAAAATTTCATGCAAGGATTGGGCATGGGTGGAAAAATTTTCACGCAAGGATTGGGTGTGTAAGGAGAAGCGCTGAAGTTGGGTGTTGTTTGAGAACACTGCATTAAACATTATTGTATGGTGGTAGGTATCCTATCCTTAAATGCGTAAAAGTGGGAAAAGTTATAAATACAAGAATGGGTAGTTCATTATTTTACTTTACGAAAATAAGAAGAGAGATTTTCTTTCAAGAGCTAGGGTATCGAGAACTGACTCGTGCGAAGGAAAATCCCAAAAAATTAAGCGCAATCAGTCGTTAGATCTACAAACTAGAGCATAAGTGATTCACGGGAGTGAGGAACATTGTGAAGAAGTGTCGTGATCGAAGGAGAGAAATCAGAGATTAGAGTTTGTGTTCTAGGGCACTGTTCGCACAAGAGAAAAATTTCAAACAACTCGCAAGTTAACCAGGGAACCAAAGTAAAGGGTGAAATGATGGCCACGAAACTAGTTGGTAAACCTACAGAACAATCCAAGAAGGGAAAGGGTAAAGGAAAAGGAAAGAAGAAACAAGAAGAAATACCCTTTGATACGAACAAAGAATGGTATTCGGAGATGCAATAGCTGGATGGGGTTTTGCTAGGGCAAGATTAGGAGTCCCACTTAAGATGGCCGTGATTGACTATAATCACCGGTCAGGTACGATCACGAAGGAAATGGCACTGGAGCTGGTGCACCCCACAAATAAATGAACACCTGATGGGTTACCAATCTATAGTGACGTGGTCAAGGTGAAAATGGAGAAGGTAGGGCTTCTCCAAATTTTTGAGTTTCCATATTTCGAGAAGCTAGAGTGCTTATACCAATTGCTGATGATGCACGTACATGAAGACTTATTCTGCTTCGCAAGGTGCAAAATGTGCATAACTCCCCAACTAATTTCACACTTCACAAGCCTAGACTGTGTAGGGGACGCACTCATAGATGACCTCCTGGACAATGAGGCCATCAGAGAAACCATAGAATCCTAGGAATTGAAGAAGGCATCAAGGTACTACGGCATCTCGATAACAAAGTGATCCAGTTGATGAAGATGGCTATGCACCTTGTCTCCAAGCTGAATGGACAAGAGAGGTGGACCCAAGTGAGCAAGCCCTGGCTGAATGTCTGTAGGAAGGTCGTGGAAGGCACCGTATATAACATCTCCCAATACATAGTAGATGAAATCATAAGCAGCGTGGAGAAGGGAGGAAATATCCTATTTGGAAACATTCTGTTGACAATTGTGTTCTCAGAAATTGGGGTGCTAGATGCATCTAAAAATTCATGTGGGAGTACCTGCTTTGAAGACCCTTTTCCCATGTGGAGAGGTTTCAAAAATACACATGTGAATCAATGATAGGGGTACACAAGGCACACTTAGAAAAATGGTATATGTGCCTTAGGAACACATTCGGGGCTGAATGGTAGATTCCTGAACAACTCCCCACGGTGACCAAAGGAGAAGTAGAGTTCACGGTCTACCAACACTTCTACATTGGTAGGTTCATTTTGGTGGATGGTAGTTGGAGTCCATGGTGTAAACTCCCATTCTCATTTACTTGCCCAATTTTTCCAAGTGGGGGTAAACAGATACAAGGAATCAAAGAAATTAAACCTGGAGTTGTCCACCCTTGACAGAGAGCACAGGGAGATGAGAAAGAAGCTGGTCTACCCAGAGAAGTGCATGTACATTGAGAGGTACGTGTCGCATGATGTGCACATTGTAAGGCCTTTGACCTTACCTATTGCTGAGAGCACTACTGCTAGGATCTACCTGCGCATAAGGCCAAAATTTGAAAAGGGCGTGTACGTGGAGAATGAGATATCCATCCCGAACTACCCTATTGGTAGAAAGAATCCTGCACCAAAGCGTAAGGAGAGAGAAGATAAAGAGGAACAAAGGGTAGTGAAGAACCATAATGTAGATACCATGGGGTTGAGTACCTACGTCCGGAAGAAGAGGAGAACGGTGGTCAGGGAGAAGACCCCAGAACCTGTGAAGCCACCATCCCCTGAAGGACCTTCAAATGAAGAGAAGACCACATCCTCGACTCTAGAGTTTTCTACAAAGGAAGAAGAACAAGGGATGGAGGAACAATAGTTTTAAGATACAAACAATCCAAACACCTATATAGGTGAAAATGATGATGATGAAGAGGAAGAGTTGGAGGTGAATCAAGAACCAGTTGATGTCCATGATTCAGAGGGAGGAGCAAAGGATACAAATGATGCTTTCATCTTTGTAAGGAGGAAGGGTGCCCAAGGAGAGGAATGCGTGCAGAGTGAAGAAAGGATGGAGGGGGAAAGTACTAAAGGGCCGATATGCCCAAGCTCACTCAAGAGGAGGTGGATGAGAAAATAACAAGGGAGGAAAATAAGATAATTAATAGCTTGGTTGAAGAGGAGTTGGAGCGCGCGTGATGGAGCTCGTGCTTAGAGAATTCAAGGAAGAGAAAAGGGAGAAAAGTATGGGTAGCACAAAAGGCCCAACTCTTTCAGTAACTATTCCTAAGGGAATGTGCACAGGAAGTAAATGTGTGGAAGGGGGAAGAAAAATGATGGGATACATTGATGACCCCAACAAAGTTTTACACACGCCTTTCTAGAGTATCATGCCCACTAAGGAGTTAACTACCATGGAGTCCTTTGATCCTGAGGGTGGGTACCCATGCACAAGAAAAATGCTATCATGGGCATTCGACTCCCACCTTGATGAGCCCAAGTTTGAGGTTAACCAAGGAGCGATACTAGCACTGTTTGAAGGAAAGGGGGACAACCCCATTGTAAACATGCAAAAACTATTGGATGAGCAAGTGTGTAACATGCTCAACAAAGTCTCCATGGAAATTGAGGCTAGGATCTTCGTAGAAATGACAAGGTTAAAGTCTTGGAGGACCTGTTGGAGAAGAGGAAGGAAGAAGTAGTTAAGCTAACAAAGGACCTCAGCCTTGAGAAACTAATCAGCACTCAACTACAGAGGGAGCTTTAGGAGGAAAAGGCCAAGGTACGTAAAGTTTCCAAGAAGGTGGAGCTCATCTCCCAAGCTATTATCATGAAGCACCTAGACCTTAACCCTCCCACATAAAAGTATAGATCCTCCCTGGAGTGTCTAGAGGACTTGACTCGGATCCTCACCATGGAAAGGCAACCTTTGGCCTTGGAGTTGGCAGAGGAGGTAGCTGCATGCTTGGAGAAGGAGGACAAATTGAAAGTCATCACACTCGTGGCTAAATACAACAAGGTGCTTGCTGATGTGAAGATAGCCACACAAACCACAGGGGTCACCTACAACCATTGCACGCGGATCAAGACAAGGTGACAAGCATGTTGCTTGCCAACAATGAGGCTGAGCTAAAAGACTTCAGGGAGAAAAAAAAGCAATAGAGCCAAGTGAGAAAAGATCCTAGCCTGAGGTAGAAAGAAAATCTGAAGCTATTGAGACCCTGCGGGTCTCAATTAAAACCCGGCTTAAAGAGCTCTATACGGTCATTACAAGAAAGATGGATGCCCTGGAGGACCAAGCAAAGGAACTAGAGATGATGGTAGAGACCATTAACACAAAAGGGGAAGGGTTAACCTTCGACAAGGTGAGCACATTGGTTGGTGACCTTTGCACAAGAGCGCAGGATGAAGTCAATGCATGGAACACACTTAGAGGCCGACCTATGGTAGAATTTCCCCCTTCTTCTTCTTTAAGCATTTCTCCTTCTATTCTTTCTCTCCCCATTCTTTATTCTTTCCCTCCATTATTTTCCAAGGAAAGGCCTTGCATTTTTGTATTGCATTCTTTGAAAAGGTTCTCGAGGGTGGAGAACAGGTGAAGTGTGGGGTAATGTTGGGACCCTAATGTAGCTACCAAATATTAAAGGCATGTAGGTGCGCATGGCCGAAGGGAGTGTGCAAGTGAAGGTGCACAAGGTAGGATTCAAAAAGGGTTCTTGGAGAACCAAGGATGTGTGCATACGAAGAACAATTCGGACTTAGCCATTTTCAGCCTTTTGGATAGAACACATGAAGAACGTGTTCCGTTTGGATAAGGTTCCACTGGCGACAGGTTGTCTTGGGAGGAATATACCTTACAATAGGAAGATCCAAAAAGCTAATCATGACATGGAGAGGCATGTGCTGGGGCAACCCACACCTTGACACTTAGGGCCGATCTCGAGGTTGCGAAAGGACTTTGTTAGGCCTCAATGCCTATTTATACATGCGCCCTTGGCAAAGAACAGAGACACAAGTGAGGTAGCGGAGCTCTACAAAATTACTGTGAGAACTATGGGATAAAATGGGTAGATGATTCTAGGAAGGATGTAATGAGGAAATGGGGAATGAAAATTTTTTTTTGTGAGCATACATGTATGGATCTAGATATGGTGTATGACTGTGGTCTGCCACTCTGTGATGTTTTGGAGTAATACTATGAATGAATATGATAAGGTTACCACTACGTTTATATTAAGATCTCCTCCTATATTATCTGCATGTTTCTACTATGCTTTTGATCTTGTATAATCATGAACCTTACTTGAATGTTAAGTCTATTTGTGGATTTACAACTTCCTAGTTCTATTAATTCTATTGTGCACTTTTCTTTTGTTATGACTGAAGGGGTGTAGAGGCCGTTCTCACTCTATATCTTTTTCATGTCCTTTAAATCACTAATTCAAGATCATGAATTATTCATTCCACTCAACTCACATAAAAGAGAGACTTGTATCCCTCTCGTGCACCTTGGGTGAGTGGCCAATAGCCACTAGGTGATAGGTGGCATGCATGAGGTTCCCTTGTTCTTGGTGGGTGCAAAAATGACTATAGCCTCCATGAATAGAACGATGAGAAGGATCGTGAGACAAGGTTAGTGATATTTCTATAGTTTTCTCACTCGAGAGTGGCCTTGTTGTTATTTCCTCTCACCTAACCATAACACAAGAATATCATTCCTTGCCTTGGTCAAATCCTCCACAAACCACCGTGACTAGCACAAATACATCACTATGGCTTCTAGCCATCTACGGTTGCCCCACATCTACAAGTAACTCCTCTTGTGTCTTCCCCATGGGAAGGATTAATGTGTCAACCAGGATCTAATGAATAAAATCTTGTCATCCATCAACTGTGGTTGTAAAATAGAAAAGAAGACAATGACGATTTAGAAAAATTTAAAAACCCAAAAATAAGGGCAATGTTTAATTCACTAACAATTTTAGGTAATAGGAATATTATCTACATACTTGGATCTCCTAGCTTTCGGGAAGGGTCGGCTAGTGGTGGTGGTGGTGGAGCTTCTGCAAGTAGGGATAATTTTAGTGGTAAATATTCATAATATGGTGAATATTCCATTTTAAAAAATTTGAAAAGGTGAATTTTCTAAGCACAATTCGGTGACACATTAGCGCCTAAAAATTATAGTTTATTTATTTTTAGGGTTCATCTTCACCTCGCCCTTGAAATTATCCCCTATATAATTCCTATATTATTCACTAGGTAGAACACTATTAGCTCACTCATACCACTTGGGGACATATGTATTATCAAGTATAGTAAACACACGACAGGAGGGCGGAGGCTGCAGATGTGCGAAAAAGAGTTTGTTGACACGTGACAAGGAGAGTTTGTTGACGCATGACAGGGAGATTTTGTTGATGCACGACAAGAGTGCGGAGGATGTAGACGTGTGATAGAGATTTTTTTAATGTGTGACATGGACATTTTTTTGTTGCGCAACCAGATGGTGGAGGTCAGCAACGCACAAGAGAGATTTTCTAACATGCATCAATGAGGTTTGTTGATGTGCATCAACCACTTTGTTGACACACATCACCAAATATCTCTCACACATCTACAGCCTTCTGTTCCACCACTTAAAAATTAGGTGAAATTTTTTTTGTTAGACCCCCAAAAAATTCACCTTCCCGTGAAACTAGTTCCGAGGATATTCACCAAGTATTTTCCACCTCCGATTTCTAAGATGTCTCTTAAAATGAACCCTGTATGCAAGTAACTACAAAGTTGTAACCTCTCCTAAAGTGACAAGATTTATCATCTTGGACTGCTCATCACCATCTCCCTCGTGGGAAAGAGGATCATTAGAATAGAGAGTCTCCTCCTCTTGCTTCCACCTCTGCTAGCGTTGCTTGTAGAGAACTCTCTGATACCCCTCTACCCATTTTCATTATCTTCATCATGACCCTCCTCTCCATCCTCCTCTCCATTATCACCCTCGGTCTCCATCTTATTCTCCTCTTCCTCCTCCTTGTTGTGTGTGGGAGCGGCCTCGATCTAAATTATAACCTTGAGCCCTGGCCGGATTCAAAGCAGCTTTGTGATGCACCGATAAGAACTCTAGGAGTCACCACTATCCAACCAAGTAGGCCCTTAGTGCCTATTTGAGGCTCTCTAACCCCATGGTAGACTATAGGAACCATAGGGAGTGTGTCAACATATGACAACCCAAAAATTTTTGGAACTTCTTCTACGAGATGGACCTCAACCTTGGTCATCCTGTCAACCAAATGAGTAGTAGTGCTGCAAGAAACTAATGTCACCCTGTCATCACCCCATAGTTTGACCATGTCCTAGTATGGTTGAGTAACCATGTCATCGGTAGTAAGAGTGGTTATAGGCTAATGTTTCCCCCTGAGAGGGGCCATGACCATCCACCTAGCTGCCCTGATAGCCCCATGATTGGCTATCCCAACTCCCCTCTAGTAGGGGATCATCCTCTCATATACCCAACACATAACTAAAGTGGGATGGCTCAAGGACTTTCCCTAAATTCGATACTTATGTATAAGTTAGATAAGTGGCTCCCAATATATCAATGCCCTAGGCATAAATGTGGCCATGCTGCTCAATACTTTGGATAATGGGGGCCCAATAGTAAAGGATCTTTTCCCCACCCTTATCTCCTACCAAGCATGAAGCCAAGATATCAATAATGGCCTTGCGTAGGGCAAGGATATATGTGGAGGCAACATAAATAAGTCACATGCTAGCTTGGCACCCACATTACACACCAAGCCATCCCCTATGTAAGTAGCCCACCGATAGGATCTCGTAACTAGCCTCACACTATCAAGAGTCAACCTCATGTCTATCACAGGAAAACCCAAAATATTTTGCATTTCCTCTAAGGTAATTGTTCACTCTCCTCGGACCTAGTGCAGCCGAGAAAATTTTCCGGTTTGTGTCCCAATAGCTCAAAGGATCAAACAACAATTCACTCATTGGCACTACTAACGTTGTCTATGATAGTCTTAATATCCCTACCCTATGAAAAAAATCTCCATCTACCTGATATAATTGATCTAAGATACCGGAATTCAATCACACTCTCGACTCGATTCCATTAGATGTAGGAATGTTGCATTCACCAAAACACCAAAAAGAGAAAGTTAGAAACATCTCGTGCATATCAAGCTCATCAAAAACATCATAAAAAAGACAAAAACAAAAAAATCTCCATACTTGGGTCTATTTTATCCTTTGCCTTGAAAATTACATTCTTTATTCATGCATAGTGGCCATTGGGTAATCACCACTGCGTAGAGAGGCGGTTGTGTTAAAAAGGGCACATCGTACCACTGGACCCAAAGACTTAAAAAAGAGACAAAAATGCATCATTTTTCACAAAATAAAAGACAAGTACACCTAGGCACACCCCTTGTGAACATTTTGATTGTAAAATTATTGAAAATCACTCCCCCTAGATTGATATTTTTTTATTTTTCACATTATGGATTGAAAATGAACAAATGTAAATAACTCTCTTTTTCTTAGTCATTTTTCCTCTCGCTAGTGGGTTTGCCATCACATCAGAATACTCTTTGAATTGATTTTACTCTCACAAGAAACTATCACAAGTGTTCAAGAGCTTAAAATTCTCTAAGTTGGTGAGTGAAAATGATTTCTAAAAATAGCAATTTTGTTATATAGCATGTTTCAACTCTTTTTTGAGTGTGTATGTTTTACAAGGTTAGAGAAATGGCACATGTATATTTCTATCCCCATGAATATGGTAAGTCCTCTTAATGTTTTTTATCTTAGTATGATTTTTTGATTTCATATCTATCTACACTTGATTCACTTTCATTTCTCACAGTAGCATAGGCATGAATTGGCGTAACTTTGACACACGAGCCTATCGGGTATAATCTTTGGGTTACTTGGAAACACTTATGAATGCTTTGGGTCTTTTGGACCTTTCTCTTAGAGATGTTAGTTGGGTAGATCTTATTAGTTAATCTCGATGGTGTTTATATTGTAATTCCTCTTTTAAAAAAAAAAACCGTAACTCTTGGCTGTTAAGTTCGTGATTTGGTAAATTATTTGGTTGCCCCATTGCATTGGATGCCTTTTAGTGTGGATGTGGTTCCTTGGAGTAAAGTTACATTGTCATCTGGTTGCTTGGCTGGTGGTGTCTTGTGGGGACATGAGTATTGATTGGAAAACCTTCTTTGGTTATTAGGAGAATAAAATGTTACCATCCTAAACCACAAAAAAATAAGTTGTTAAACCTTAATAGATTCGTAAAAGTAAGATTATGCCTCTTTAATGAGCCTTCATTGAAAATTTCTTATGAAACTTGTGGAGACCCACTAAGAATGTTTAATGATACTTGAAATTATTTAGTGAATTTTTGAAATCCAAGTGTGATTTATGCCGGTTCATTGTTTCCTTGTTCTTACAGAAAACTTTATAATGTATTTTCTACATTGAATGTCTCTTGTTCCTTTAGAATCAAAATGTGGTGTGTTGAGTTATATCTCCTTTCCATAAAAGAAATTTTGTGATATGTTTGAACCTTCCTTCTCATTAAAATTTGATTGATAAGATGACTCAACCAAAACACCATGAAACTATAATTAAGGAGATTTGACCTTGGAACTTAACAAATAAACTAGAGCATAGAAAAGGGAAGTGATCCTTGTTATACCCTTGGTAGATTAATAGAAGAAATAAAAACCATGTAGAAGAATAGAAGGGAAATCTTGTCCATCCACCTTCCTTGCAATTACACTAAATGTTCTTTGCCTATACCGAATGGTGAGACATCATGCCCACCTTGGTGGTGCTCTTTATAACATAAACTGATGATGTCATAATAGAAGGAGGTTTGTAACTAAGGAAGCATGAAAGGAATGTCCTTATCAAGCAAAGCTATAACTAATTTACTGTAAGTTGATTTCTAAAATGGGTAAAATTTATATATTTGAATTATATTTGAATTTATAGTTCTATCGCCTACCTAGGATTGTGAAGCACCCGGTGGATATTAATGTGTTCTAGTTGCTTATTACTTCTTGTCCATAGATGTATGTGCCTTTCTTGTGGGATTTTTGGGTCATCACACCCTTATCGTCCCGTAGCTCAATGGATGTGAATTGTGGTCTTTTTTTTGGATTGAGACTTTTTTTTTAGAAGCAACCACCGTGTGTGTTGTCTTGTCCTTGGAAACCTAAGTTGTTGTAATTTTAAGGAAACATATGTTAAGGATATAAGATAATTTGGGAAGTCTTCTTTTCTTCATATTTTCTTGGGTCACCTTGTTTTTGTAGCCATTTTTCCCATTAGGATGGAAATTGCAAGATGATATTATTCACCTTTGGATTTGATTGGACCCCTTGTTACTTGCTCTTCTCCCTAGCAACCTTGAGTGGTCTTTGGTGCTTCTTGTGCTCTCTTTATGATCATTCTGAGCTTGAGTAGGAAATAAGATAAATATATATTTATTTTTCTATATGGTTGACTTCTTTAGATTTGGTTGGTATGGTGTGTTCGATTCTAAAAACAATGTAAAAATCTACTATAGAAAAAGTGGTCTTGAACTTGCATTATGAAAAGCTATTTCCTTGATTATAGTAAGTGATTTCCTTGATTAGTTCCTTGATTGTAAATGTTTTCTGATTTAGGTGTCCTTGTTGATCCACCTCATCCTTTGTGATCCTCAAAATTGTGGACCTTGAGTAGACTTTTTCCTCGTGCAATCTTGGCCATGGTTGATTTTTGCTAGCCTGGTCTAAACAAAAACTATGAAAGCCTAATTTAACCCTAGTGGAAACCTCAATTTTGGTTAATGTGGTATGTGTATCAGTGGGAAACTTTTTGGTCATCTCAAGTTTATGGAAATTTTCCCTGTAATTCCCTTCCTTGGTGGTTACTCTTGATGATCTTTTGGGAACTCCTCTTGTTATTTTGTTATGTGTTGTATCTTGGTTGATAGTGTAAAGTTACTCCTTAGATTCTTATGTTCATATCCTTGCATGCAGAAAGTTTAAAACTCATCCTTGTAATCTCCTTTCTTCTTGTTAAATTATATTGGACCAAACTAGAGTTTTGTAGACCCACACTTGTTAAAGCAAACAATCCCATAATGGGAGTGATCCTTTTCTGTTGCAGTTATTCCTATCTCTCTTTCTTGTGACTTCCAGGAGGAATTCGAGTCTAAGGGGAGGGGGATGTAGTTCCCACTTCCCTTTGGCACCTTTTATTACTGATCATGATATTGTAGACTATATGACAAACATTTTAATAGTTTTGATTTAGTATGGTGTTAGATGTCAGATCCTGGATTATTGTTGAATCTGATTATATATAATGCATGGTGATTATTAGAGACACTCATATGTGGATGATGATATACTATTGACATGGATGTTTAATGGAAGTTATTCAAACATGTGATTTTGGAGATTATGAGTAAACCTAGAAAAGGAAAATTATTTGATGATGATATAGTTGTTGATATAAATTGTAAATGATTTTGTTGATTGCCTTGGTGATTGTTGTGATTCATATGTATAGATGATTTTTTGATTTTATTATATATTCATTTTGGATGTTCTGATATGGCCACGAGGCCAAAGGAGGTATTTGTGTTTTGCAGGTTTAAAATATCACAACGAACATCGAGGGGGATTGGAGACTAACCAAAGTGGAATTCTAGGTGAATTCGACAAGGTCACCATGGCAACTTGTTTTGTGTGTGTGTTGTATTTTTTAGAGATTCCCATGGGGGATCATCTTTACATGTGACCATGGGTTTGTGTATTTTATTAATGTGTTTCTTTTATTTATTGTTGTATGTATTTTATTTGTAATGTGTTCTCTTCTTTTAATAAATTTATTGTGATAGATTAATGTGGAAATCACATGTTTAAAATTTAAATAAATCAAATTGGGATATGGAAAGTAATTATTAGAGTTGTTGGCTGTTGTATTTAGTTTGTAAGTGATGTGTAAGTGGTGTAAGAGTATGTTTAAGTCAGATTTTAGAGTATGAAATACTCCACCTCCATGGAAATTCGAATTTGACCTTGGGGGCTGTTTTTGGAGACTTGTGGGACAAGTAAAACTTGTCCCATGCCTCTAAATTTATGTTACCAACCATACTTATGGTTGGGGAAGTGATTGGTGATTTTTTTAATGCATTTTATTCATCTTGTGCATGTTTTTAATTGCACTTTCTTACATTTTAATTGAATGGTTGTCCCTTGAGGTGTGGGTTGTTTTTGAGTGTGCAAGTAACCTGTCATTCTTCACCCACCTCTTTATTGAGCCTTGGAGTTTGGAGTTTGTCTTTTGTGTTTGAATGTGAGGATGTATGATGTGGAATCCTACATGGATCCACATCATCCTCTTCTTTCCCCCTTCTATATATTTGAAACTCTCTTCTTGTTTTGGGGGTTGTTGAAAACATTTTGCATGCATCCTTAGGGCACATTTTTCTTGTGATTGGAGCTCTTGCTTTGGAGAAGATTTGGTGAAGATTGTTTCTTGGTTGATTGAACCTCTTTGCATTCATCCTTGGGGGCACATTTTTCTATGATTAGAGATCTTGTTGATTTGGAGGAAATTGGAGAGCATTTGATACTTTGGCATTGTTGTTTTGAGACTGTATTTTTGACATTCAAAGCTTTTTGTGTGGAGAAAATCCTTCCATGGAGAGGTAGGAGTTTATTCCTTCTTTTATTGCTGTTATTTTCTTGTTGTGTTGTGTGTATGGAGAATGTTTTATTGTTTTTGTTGGCTGGTTGGGTAGAATGCCTTAGGGAAGGTGTAGGAGAAGGCTATGGGGAATCCATGTGGGGGCATAAGGGAATGCCAGTGGCATTAGTTTCATTGTGGAGGGATTTTTGGGTTTGGGATCCACCATGGAAAAGAAATAGCTTGCATTTCTTACTTTGGGGGGGCATAAGGGAAAATTTGTGGGGGGGCATAAGGAGGGGTTGGGAGGCATAAGGTTTATGGGATATGATATGTTATATTGGCGGTATGATTATAGGTGGATGCCCAATTCCCAATTGGGAGGCATAAGTAGCTTCCCCCATAGTCCTTGCTCCTTTGGCTTGCAAGATCAAGCCTGAGTTCTGCTTTGAAATGTTTCTAAATGCAGTTGTGAACTGTTATTTGTTTTTGTGTTGCATTGTGTTGCAAAAAGAAATGTGTGTGTGAAAGAATGTTGTGTTGTGGAAGCCAGTTGTTGCCATGGTTGAATTGCACCTTTTATTGTATCTTGGTTGGGGCTTGGGGGCCAATGATGAAGGAAGGCTTCTCCTTTCATTGGATGTCTTGGTTGGGTGGAGAGCATTGCCTTTCCCCCTCTTTTGTTGTGATCAAATTGGAAGAAAATGGAAGTTGCATGTTGTTGTCCTGGAGCAAAAGAAAAGTGTAGTTTGACAGTCCCTTGTGGAGACACATTCATTGTAATCCTTTCCCACTTGTTGTGGATGAAATTGTATCATGTATTTGTGAAGGAAGGATGTGTGAAACTTGATTATGAAGTTAGATATTGGAATTGTGAAAGACATGTACATTCTGTATTATTGTTGGAAAGAAATAGAACTCTGTAGTTACATTCAAGGAATGGAATATGTAAAGATGTATCTCCTTTTGATATAATAAAGATTGCAAGTTTATCTCTCATTGCATTGTTGGGTGAATTGGAATGTTAAATTGTGATTGGAATCATTGTTTTGAAAATGAAAGAAGAAGAAATACGTATGAGGGAATTATATTGTATTGGTTCTCTTTTGAAAATTATTAAAGTGGAAATCAAAATTGCAATTTAGCTTTGAAATGGTTTGTTTCTAAACAACAGAATGTATTGGACTAGTTTAGGAATGAAGTGCCATATTTGTAGGATGAATTTGATAAACAAACTTCAAGAAATAGATCTCTGTTATAAACCTTATACTGGCAATTAATTTTAATAAAAATGCACAGTTTGGACCAGCACTTAACAATCAACTTGGAAACCTTAAAATTTACCATGATATATTAGCAATGTACTCAATTGACAAAGAATATTTAAGAGAATATCTTGAACCATTGCAAAATTGAGCTTAATCTCTTCCTCAACCATTTCCTGTCATTTGTTGGACAAATTCAATTTTGAATCAATTGAACAAATTAACTTTCCTAAAACACTCTAAACCCTCCCTAGATCAATCCTCCATGTCTTTTTGACATGTTGAGTGAAGGAGGAGACCGAATTTAATCAATTTGAAAAGTTTGAAAACTGCTAGCCTGCAGACTCCTTTTTGCAAAATTGACCCTTAAAAACTTATCAAAATGTAAAATTTATGTTTCTGTGCAAAGAGGGCATTGAGAGCTTTCCAAAAAGTCCTTGTTTTCCAAAACCTAGCTTCCTAGAAAATTTTATGGCACTTTGAAGTTTTTGTGCCTTGGTGGGAAAATTTTCCCTGGCGGGCCCGCAACCCAAAAATTTCCTGTCATTTTGGCCTTAGAAAAGTTTTTGGAAAAATTTTGGTTTAGGAAAATTTGTTCTTTTTCCTCTGCCAGCCCATAGCCAATCAGAGGGTGCCATGTGTCCTCTTGGGGCTATGGCAGAGGCACGGCTTCCTTTTTAACCCTTAGCCTTTTGAAAATTTTGGGGAAAAAATTTTCATCTTATCCCCACCGGCCTACTGCAACCAATGAGAAGGTGCCACATGGCACCTTGGGGTGGCAGTGGGGAGGGAGGACCCCTTTAATTTCTTTGGTTTTTGGCCTTGGGAAAAATTTCAACAAGATTCCCCATGGCCCCACATCACCACCCCACTTCGGGATTTTCTTCTTCCGCAGCGCATGGACCCACGCGTCCCTTTCTCCCTTTTGTCCTCCATCGAGTGCAACATGTTAAATCTCCCCGCCACTCTACACCCCTCTTTCTCTCTACTCCCCATGGCCAACCGTGGAGTGCCACATGTCCCCAAGCAGACCCATAGGTGCGGGAGTGCTAGTTTTTTTCCTCTTCCTTGGGCGAAGCACCCCAAATCCTTTCGTCATTCCACCCTTCCCTTTTCCCTAACATTGTCTCTGAGGCCACCATGTGTCCACCAGGGACCCATGGAGGCATGGAAGAAAATTTTCATTTGTGCCACATGATGGGAGAAATTCCCCAAGCTGCCCCATGACCCGCCAACCCATTGGAGGTGCTTTCCCCTCCTCTTGACACGTGTCCCCTTGGGGAAAATTTGACCTAAGAACTCCGCCCGCTCATATCTTGAGTTCTGTAAGGAGTTAGGAGGACTTCTTTATATCACCAGAAAGGTGAGAAAATTTCCTATCCATTGGGAATGGTTTAGGGAAATTTTGGAAGCATTAAGAAGGGGAAAATATAGTTGAAACTCTGAGCCTGTTAGAGAGTTGGGTATGGGGAAAATTGCTCCCTGAACCTAACTGAAACTTCTAGCCCTAAGTTTTGGACCTTGTGACCTCTGAGAATTGTTAATAAAAGATAAATTTTTTTCTTGTGGATTTGATTTGTTCCAAAATTTGTTAGTGGTAGTTGCTGCCTAGCAACCTGGGGTAGACACTCTCAATCAAGTGTTGGGAGTGGGTAAGTGAGACCTTGCTCTGTTGACTTTATTTATGTGTTCTTTTCCTCACTATAATTTAATCCTACTCTTGTCTTTGATCTAGTGGAAATTAAATACCTTGGGTATTTAATTGTTTTGGGTCCCTTAACCCTAAAATTTAATCAGGGAATATTTAGCTAAAATGTCAATGTAATCAGTAATTAAATTAATCCCTAGAGAGATTTGAGCTAGGGTGGACCTATTGCACTTGTTGCTCTATAATGAGAAATTAGTAATTATTATAATGGGAAAAATTATCAGTTGAATTTAATTGTCTTCGAGACTTTGGTCATTAACTCCTAATAAAAAAAAATTATTCCATAATTTTCTAGCTAAACCTAGGTTGTTCATGGGTCTCAAGTGGGTTGTTTTAACCAAGCATCACAGAATAGGAAGAGAGATGCTCTTTCACTAATGCAATACTAATGAAAGAAAAGAAGGGTTCTTTTTATAGAACCAAAACATGATTTCTTTGAGACAATAGAAAGAGAGGAACATTCTAGAGAAGGAGATCAATGTAGAATCCTTTAATAAGGGAAACAAACATACAACCTTTTCCTAGGAATGAATAAGATACAAGGAACCCGGATGGGTCCCACTGGGCATGCCAAAATGTTTCACCATTTTCTTAAAAATTTTAGACAAAATAGATAAGGGTTTGGGCCAAGGAGTAATACCTATTGTGATGGTTGGTTTGAAGGTTGTGTGCATGTTATGACTTCTCGATCTAATGTTGACAGTGAGAGCTTCCTTTTGGCTAGAAGAACTTCCTGGAATAGAAAACAAGACCACAAAAAAGAGTTAAACAATATATGGCAGTGGACTGCTTAGCGTGTGCTAGATCTGGGAAGTACGATACTTCCTAGATGGTTATCAATCCACTATTTAATACAACTTAATGTGAGAAATAATGTAAGTAAACAAATTCCTACTGTAGTTGATATGATTTAGGTATCTCATTCAAATACAATAAGCAAACCTAATATAACAGGCTAGGCTATAATCGAGTCTAGAGGTGGGGTAGTTGGTCAGGGTTCTAGTATTGATTAGGGTTGGATTATGGGTCACTTAGGTTCTTCGATGAAGACTTTATTCTATAGGATGGACAAACATAGAGACCAAAGATCGAGTCGATGTAACCGATGATGGTTTATAGGAACCGATGACGATCATGGGTAACGATGTTGGTACAAAGGGATAATAAGAACTCAATAAGATCTAATTATGGAAATTGGTCTGGGGTTAGACAGAGATGAAAAGGGGAATGGTGAGGTCTGTGGGGATCTTAGGAACACTCAGAGATGTATAAAGGTTATGTATAGATGATCTAATGGTATGGTGGTGAAGGGTTGAATTTACAGGAAAGTGAATGGTGGAGGAATGGATATGCTAATAAAAAAATGATAACAGGGATGAAAAAACCCTTAAAAACAGAACAAGGATGGAATGACAGAGGTGATAAACACATTTATTGATGTTGCAATTCCAATGGCTAGGTGGTGGTGATGATTGATTAGTGGGATGGAGCTTGGTGCCGTGGTGGTGCTTTTCAAAATGCTATCATGAGAGCAATATCTCTGGATTTGTCTTGATGCTGGCTATGGCTGTTTGAATGTGTGAAATAGCTCGGGTTCTTACTTACATACATATCTCCTTTTGCTCCCAAAAATTCAAGAAAGTGGCCAACCTCTCAAACAAGGTTACCAAAATGGTTATATAGTAACTGACGATGATTTCAGGTTGCACGCGTCGGTTAAAGAGGATCCCCTAGGTTTACTAAAAATGACAGATCTTGTAATCATTTGGGCAAGGTCTGTCCATTTTTCACAGATCAAAATAGATGTTTATCTTTTAATGAGTGGGAATTTGGTTAGAGGAATAATAGGCATTGATTTTTAGGGTTGAACTAATTCTTATTTAGTTATGGTGAGTAGATAGATACGAAAAATAGGTTTATAATCGGTGCCTAGTGAGGTGGTGGGGTGAGGTGTCTAGTGAGGTGGAAATTGGTTTATTTAAGATAATTAAATAATGAATAAAGTGAGGATGAGTATTAATTTAATTAAAGTGATTAAATTAATATTAATGTGTGATGTAAGGGTCATGATTAGGTAAAAGTGTTTTTAAGTTAGTTGTTTGAAAGGGGACCAAGGGAGTGTGACCCAATTTTGGTGTCTACAACAAGTTGTTGACACAATCCTTTTCCTCTTACAAGTTTTGTAACTTTTATATGTACGTCATACTCCATCACCTTCGTGATCCATCCATCACACTTTTCATTCCTCTCTTTGTTTAGTAAAAAGTCCTTCACACCTGGATGAGACACCATTAGATGAATTTTTTTGTTGGATAACATGTGTTTTAGTTTCTTCAAAGCTTGAATAATCACAAAGACTTGTTTTTCAATGAATGAATATTTGAGCTCATATTCCTTGAGCTATTGAATTAAAAAAGGAATTGGTTTCTCCATTAGAATGTCATTTTTCTGGGTGAGGATACCTAAAATGCTCTCTTGGCCTAAAAAAGCATAAAGAATTAATTTTTTTATCAAACCTAGGGTTTACCAACGTGGGAGCTTGAGAAATGGTTGTTTTGATGGATTTGAAGTTCTCCCTATCTTTTTTTGTCCATGAGAATGTCATATTTTTCTTCAACATGGTTTTCAGTGGTTTATCCAATGTTGTGAATTGAGGGATGAATCTCCGCATGAAATTAATGGTTCCTTGAAAACTCTGGAGACCCTTCTTGTGACTTGGGAGAGATAAGTACACAATAAAATGGATACTAGTTAGATTGATAAAAGGTCCTTCCATTGAAACAACATGCCCTAAAAATTTTCCTTCATGCACTACAAAAATACATTTCTTAGGATTGAGTGAAATCCCAAATTCTCGTACACCTTCGAAAAACCTTCCTTAGATGCATGATGTGGTCTTATGCATGCTTAGAGTATACAATTATATCATCTAAGTAAACCAAGATGATATCATTGATTAGTCCCTTAAATTCCATGTCCATGTCTCTTTAGAAATTAGCCCTAGTATTGGACAATCAATGAATGACATTTTTTCGTAAGCATACATGCCCCACTTGGTAGTGAAAGTCATTTTGAATTGATCACATTCTTCGACTAGAATTTGATTGTAAAATATCCATCGAGTAAAGAAAATATTTGAGATCCTACCACCATTTGAAGGATTTTCTCCATTGATGGAAGAGGATAATGATCTTTCAATGATGCATGGTTCAATTTGTTAAAATCCACACAAAGCTAAATTTCTCTGTTCATTTTCCTTACGATGACTAGATTGGCTACCCAAGAGGAATTCTTGATAGGAAAAATTATACTAGCCTCGATTATTTTGGTTAGCTCCTTTCTCATTAGTGGCTCAATTTTGGGATTAATTATCCTCTGTTTCTAACAAACTAGCTTGGCATTAGGATCCAGTTTGATGATATGTTGTGCTAGACCTGGATCTAAACCAAGTAGGTTTTTGTAGCTCCATGAAAAAATGTTATGATACTCTTGAAAAAATTGTATGAAATATTATTTATCTTTGGAAGTTCATACTTTTCCGATGTTCAGAAACTTTTCATTTTCTACCTCAACTTCCTCAAATTCTTTTTCTTTGACCACCATGTTAGAGCTTTGTCTTTTGGCTTGATCATCTAAATTGAAAATGGATTCTAGAGTAACTAAAAATTTTGGTATCTTGTTTCTTTTCAATTGTATAATTTGATCACCATATGATTCTTGCAACTTATATTGATTTTTCATAGCAAACTCTACCTCTTCTTGTAGGAAAAGAAAAAAAAATTGTCAATATCAAACACTTGCCGATACTCACATTATTAGGAACTACATGGAAAACCACCATTTTGATAGATTACCGCCTTCTTTTGTGATATCAACAGTATGTCATATTGTGAGCCAATTGTAGCAATCCTATCAGCATCTTGATTTTGATTTCTAGGAACCATGTGGATCCAAAAAGCTTCAAAATATTCAATCAAATCCTAGACTCGGTTCTTGTATAATCTTAAAAGATCATTTTTGGATGCACTGTGCGTGTCGTCACTTGATGAAAAACTAACTCACTGTCTCCAAAAATAGTCAAGGCTTTGATTCCCTTATTTTGAGCTAGATGGATTCCTTGCACAAGGGCATCGTGTTTAACAACATTGTTAGTGCAACTAAATTGCAGCCAGCAGAGGCGTGTCTTACCCTAAGAAACCTAGGTAGTTTCCTAGGGCACACAAAAGGGAGGGAATTGTTTTTTTTTTTTTTAAATTCAAGTCATCTTTGCTGTTGTTGGCTTCTTTATTTTTTGTAAAAAAAAATCATTTTTACATATATAAAAACAATTACAATCAATCATTGATGATTTAGCACAACTGCAAGCTTGCACAGGTGAATCGATGAATAAATTAAAAACCAAAGAAAAAACAAGTACAACATTGAATCCATCAAGTTACATAGTTACACAAGAGGATAATGATAAAACACAACAAACCAGAGTGGAGAATTGTGTAAATAGCATATACATTAGATTACAGTTTACTATTTCAAAAATTCAATTGGAATTGAAGTGCGTGGGCCGTGGTCTATCACTCTGTGGCATCCATTAAACAATTCCCCTAAATATTCTGTTGAAGGTAAATAATATTCCATAACTCTGTAGACTGTTATAGTGGAATTATTAGTCCAGTAGCGAGCAGTAACATCGGTTCCGTGAAAAGGGTGCTTCTCAACTATTGCTCAGACATTTTAGGAGCATAAAACAATATTTCCTCCTAAATTATCACCAAAGATTCACAATTTCTTTGTACAATTGTCAGTTGAGGAAAGAGGGCCTCTATAACTCTGTTGCTTCTTCATCTTATATGTGGCCTATGGGTTCCTGTTTAGTGTTTGGCTGCGTGGGAGCCTAGGAGAAGGTGACATCATTAATACATTATCTCGATTCTCAAGGAGTCAAGTCTCAACTTGTTACCTGAACCGACAAGTGACAACTAGGCATTTCAAATCACCATTATCATTATAAGCTAAATTTCTAATAGTAATGTTTACCTAAATTTCTAATCGTGCAATTTGCCAATCATATAGTAATACTAATTTTGTAATTTGACTATATGCAATTGTGTTATAGCCTATAGTTTTGTAACTTTTTTTGTTTTTGTTAATCAAATATATATATTTTAATTTGTCTTATTATTTTTTCATATTATCTACTATATTTAATAGATGAGATTAATAGACATTAGTCAATTTATTTAATATATTTATTACTCAACTCAAAAATTTTTAAGTAACAAGTTTAGTCTTTACTAATTTCGAGTTCAACAGGAGTTTGGCCTTACATCAGAGATTCAAATCTTTCTCTAAAATCCAAAGCCTAAAGTTCCTTTTAAATCAAGTTCAACACCGGATCTGGTAATGTATATTGTCATTCATCTTGGGGAAGAACATAAATCTAAGTGATCAAACCCTAACTGCTCTAGCCTCTTAGATTTGATGTTGCAGTAATTTTGTTCTCAATTGCATCAATTATATTATTACATTTTGATTTAAATTTTAAATTTTTCTTATTATGTAATTGATTGTATTTATTTTATTTCACTTTTGGAATGATATTGATTATCATTTATAGCATCATTATCAACTAGTATTCAGTAGTTATTATAACTTGATAAGTGTTTAGTTCAAATGGATAAAACTAAAATACTAAGTGGTGCTCAATTTCAAAAAAGCTAAACAAAAAATTGAGGAGAAAAAAACCTTTTGAAAAAGATACCTAAAATAAATATATTTTTAAGTGCATTAAATGAAAATTTAAATTAAATTGTAGTTTTTATAAAAATGAGAATTATTCTTCGGTTAGTGACAAAAATACACAATCAGAGTCAATAGGGGATGAAAACACACAAGAGAAGGAGAACACACAACAAGAGGAGAACAATGAAAATATTGTTGTTAAACCCATCGTTAATGAACATTTCATTGTAGATCCCGATCCTACAAAATGGGTAATAGACAACGATACAATAGAATATATAATTTTAAATACGCCAAAACAAGATATGAATGTTGATTTTTCAAATTCAAAATGCCAATACTCATATTATTTTAGATATATTTCTAAAGATTTGTTTCAATGGAAACTTTTAAACAATGAACAAAATTAAGAGAATGGTTGCTTTACTTAGAGTCAAAAGGAGTTGTTTATTGCATTCCTTGTCACCTTTTTCAAACAAAATCAACCGCATTTTCCAAAACTGGATTTAATGATTGGAAAAATGCATCGGCTAGTTTGAGAGAGCATGAGGATCCCCTGATCACATGACTTCAATTCTTAATTTCATCACTCAAAGTAATGTTTTGGAAAGAGTTGATTCTACACTTGCAAGTCAATACCAAAATGAAGTAGAGTATTGGAGGAATGTTTTAAAGTGTATTATTGCAACTGTGAAATTCCTTTCTACTAGAGGTATTGCCTTTCGTGGTGGTGAAAATTTATTAGGATCTTCTAGAAATGGATTTTTTTAGGGTGTTTAGAACTTATTACATAGTTTGGCCCATTTTTGGCAAACCACATTTCACAATATGGAAATGCAGGAAGAGGAGTTCCATCTTATTTATCTACGACAACATGTAATGAATTTATTGACCTTATGGCACAAAATGTTATAAACAAAATAGTTTAAGAACTCCACAACGCAAAATATTTTTCAATTATTGTTGACTCAACACCTGATGTATCTCACACTAACCAGTTAGCATTTGTGGTAAGGTATGTTTCTCAAGAAGGAATTCCAATTGAACGATTTTTAAAATACATTCCTTTGGTTGGACATAAATCATGTGATTTAGAAGCTTCTATACTAACAACACTAGATCACTATGACATTAATATCAAAGATTGTCGAGGGAAAGTATATGATAATGCAAGTAACATGTCTGGAAAATACACAGGTCTACAAAATAGGATTAAAAATCACAACTATATGGATGATTTTGTACCTTGTTTAAGGCATTCCTTAAATCTTGTTGGATCTTTAGCTGCAGAATGTTGTACAAAAACTATAGATTTTTTTCACTACTTCAACTTATTTACACTTTCCTAAGTGCCTCAACTTATCGGTGGGAAATTTTATTAAATTTTTTGGATGGAATTTGTCTTGTTGTAAAATCCCTTTCTAAAACAAGATGGTTAGCTAGAGCTGATGCAGTTAAAGCACTTTTCTTGGCATATAGTAAAATTCAAGATGTTTTCCTAAATATAGCACAAGACAAAAATCAAACAACTACCACACGACATGAAGCAAAATGTATTCACGAAAAACTAGACAAGTTAGAAACTTGTCTGATGTGTTGTATTTGGCATAATATTCTTGAAAGAATGGATGCAACTAGAAAATATCTACAAAAGGTAGACATTGATTTAACCATGGTTGTGACTCAGTATAATTCATTGATAGATTATATTCAAAATATTAGAGAGAATTTTGATACATATGAGCAACATGCTAAGATCATTAGTGGAAAAGAAGAGTACGAAATAGATAATAAAAGAAAAAGAAAAATAAAAGTTCACTTTGATGAAACGAGAGATGTTGAAATTCCACAAACAGGAAGGGATTGTATGAGGGTGGAGGTATTCTATGTTATTATAGATAATTTAATAAGGGAATTATCAAGAAGAAATGAAGCATATAGTGTGTTAAATGATAGGTTTGGATTTTTGAACAATCTAAAAGATCTCGATAATGAGACAATATTGAAATGCTCTAATTCTTTAGTAAAAATATATAACATAGACTTGGAAACCTCCCTTGACATTGAATGCATCCATTTCTAGGCATTAGTAAGACGTGAAAACTTGACAAGTATATCATCAATGTCAAAATATTTAAGAGAAAGTGGACTAGACACCACATTCCCAAATCTAGATGTTGCAATACAAATGTTTCTTTGCATTCCTATTGGAAATTACAGTTCTGAGAGAGCATTTTCCACTCTAACAAGAGTAAAAAGCAATTTAAGGTCAACAATGGGTGAAACTAGATTAAATAGCCTTTCTATGTTGACAATTGAACGTGACATCACTACAACAATAAGTTATGATGATATCATTGATAGTTTTGCTATGGAAAAGGAAAGAAAAAAACCTTTATAGATTTAATAAAATGTGTTAAGAGTTATACTATAATTGTTTTAAAAACATGCACATACATGTGGGTTGCTAATCCCGTGGGAGGGGGCATACTCTCCGAGTACTACCTAAGGTGCTTTGAAACCTTAATTTGGCTCGACAACTAGAAAGATGAGAAGTACTTATCTCCTTCTAGATAAATTAGCATGACACCAACACCAGATCCATTCTTACTCCTCGAGCCATCAAAAAATAATTTCCACAATCCTTCAGAATTGTGTTGTGTTTTGACAAGTTATGGTATGATCATACCTTTGTTCGTGAATGTAGTATGTACCCAATACCATTTCCTCCAAAAGAAACAAACCGACTTCTTCCTCTCGATAACACATCGGGGTAGGGATCATACTGATGATCTCCACTCAATTCATCCAACATAGTATTAGGGTATTCTTCAACAAGAGTGGTCAGTTCATGATCAACATCTTCTTCTTCGGATCACCGATGGTATAATTTCCATTTATAGGACTAGTAATGTAGGGTTCTACATGATTATGGTAGATTGGTTCCACCCTTATAGTTACTTTGGTTTTGTATCGAGTCCTAAGAATCATATGTGACCAATTAGATGATAGATAACCACCCATCTTGGCAATGAAATCTTGTGATAGGCAGATAAAAAGAGAGGAGGGAGATCAATGACTGATATGTCTTGGGTGAACGAAAAACTCAAGCATGCATGGATGGTAAGTTGAAGTCCTTTGATAAATCCAACAATTTTAATAAATGTGACATCCAAATAAATAACTCCTCTTACAACATGTGCATATTGTATGCCTAATACATATGCAATTTGTTTGGGCATGACAAAGCTACTAGCACAATAATCAATCATGCAAGTATATACCGGTGGTCACCAAAGGTGATCAAGGAAATATATAATGGTGGTTGTTTGTTTTCCTTAAGAGTACTTTTCCCTTCTGATTGACACAAACTTGTAGCAATTGTTTCTCCATGACTTGATGATCTCATCGGTTGTATCAAAATTGTTTAGAGCCTCTCGCAACAAGTTTCTTTGAGAAGGAATTGAGAGTGCATCCCACATAGTAATGCTCAGGTTGGTCTTCTTAATTTGTTATACAATAATTAAGAGAATTTCTCCTAATTTGTTAACAATTATTTGGGCATTAGAACCCTCTTTTGGAAAATGCTTGTTGGGTATCGTGATGCCTGAAGAACCTTCTTTCCTTACAACTTGGCTAGCAGTGCATTTCTAGGTGGTTTCTTTCCCACATCTTTATAAACTACCACTTTTGGATGAGGTTGTGAATTAGATGATTGATCAGATTTGGAAGGTTGAGATTCCATTTCTCTCTTTTTGAATGAGTGTTTGCCACCAAAAATGAGGAATATGTATTCAACCCACAAAAATCTTCTTCTTGCCAATTTAGCAAAGTGGTTTCTTCAGTGCATGTGGTTGGTCTTCTATTTTTGCGTAGATGAATTTTTTTGTTTCCTCCGGAGGTGCAGATATGCTTTGAACCATAAGGGCCTAGCTAAGAACTCCATTGGGTATAATATTTTTATTGTGGGGTTGAGAACATAGATAACACCATTTGTAGTCTTGAACTAGGTTATTCTTCACATGTACTATGGCTCTAGATGAACTAGCAGCAAGAGGGTGTCAAAAGTTCAAAGGCCTGACATTCGCAGCTTGACTTGTAGTTTTATTTTGAGGTTGATTGTTCCCTTGAAAAGGAGGATGATTAGCCTGATACTACTGATTTTTTGGATGGTACGGATGATTATATTGAAATTTTTTCCTCTTGAGTGCAATGAGTTCATTTCCAAAAGTTTGAAGTAGTGACTTAACTTCGATAGATCATTTGAAGAGGAATGGGAAGACTAAGTTGGTTTCTTGAAGGGTGATAGAATAGGAGAAATGGTAGGCTAATTATTTGTAAGATCCAAAGAAAATGGCAATGGCGATCATGGAACTATCTTTCCAAATTTAGATTAAGGAATTCTCTCGTTGTTATGGAAACTTTGAAGCATCGGGTAGTGTAGTCCCTCTCATGGACTACATCATAACTACTACATTGTTATTCAAGGCTCACAAATAGTACAAGAATGTATTATTTAGAGAAGGCTTTATGAGTGTCGGAATCCTATTCCAGGTCCTATGGAATCAAAAGTTGAAATCACTCATGTATTCTTCGGGAGCTATCTTTATGGTAGTGAGTTGTTCCAAAAGTAACAGGTGATCACTCTTGTCTTCAAATTGTTTCATATATTTTCTCCTAACTTATCCTAAGTGGTAATAGTACCAACACTTAACCCTTAAAACATTTGAAGTGCTTTTCCCTTCAAAGAGGTAGCAATAATTATAACCGCAACATTTTCCTCCTTGATATTATGTATTGCATGATTTTGGATACATCAAGAATATGTTCCACTGAGTAACGTGAGTGTCCCTTGTGTACAAGGGTAAAGATTTGAGTGCCACGATAGGTATAGGGTCACGTTGATCCAACAAGAGGATTACTTGCATTGAAAGGGGCAAAAACTTGGTTCCTTACCATAGCAACAAGAGTTTTATTGTTCTGGGTGGAGGAAATTGTCCATAAGGTGAATTTGAATGACCCCTATGAGGTTATGCTATAATAGGTGATGTTGAGATGCCCCTTCTCCTTCTCCTTGGAGGAGACATGGATAGTTTGATATGCTGATAATTTCGTGCTTTGAAGAAGCTCTTGTTTAAATTCTTCACATAAGTTAACGCACTGATATTTGAAGTCCATAGATGTAGAGTCACCAGGTACTTTGATTTTTACAAATGAGAAGATAAGTACCAACTCTTTTCCCACCACGTGTGCCAAAAACTATTATCACCATATTATTACACCCTCTAAATGGATAGAATTTGGATAGGATGTTCAGTGTGATTTGGTAACATGGGATCACCTCTCAATCTATGGGACTTGGGATTGAGGTGAACCTCTAGAGAAGGCTAGCTTCCTCTTCCTAAACTAAGTGTTATACTATTCCTAGTGCAAAAAAATGGTTAGATAGACCTATGCTAACATTTTCATGGGTTTTAGGGAAATATATTTGCAAGAAATGAAACTATACTAGGGATGGTGATGCACTAAATTAAGGGTGTTTTTAGACTCACGAAGGGTTGATTTAAAGAGGGTGTTATGCATAAAAAGTCAACTTCACCTACTGTAACTTAGAGAGGGTAATAGACTACCACGAGTAGGAAGCATGTGTTCCCTTTGTTAAACTCAATCAAAAAAAAAAAAACTATCGTCTTCCAATGAATAAGGATGAACTTGAGAAGGGTAAACAAGCATGAAAACTCAAATGCATGCAATACTCCACCACTTTATAATCACATAACTCAAGATCCTAAAATAGAACATGGAAATTACACGGTATACCTACAAGCATGAGAAAGGAAAGTAGAAGTATAGAAGGATGAAAGGACCAAGAGTAGTCATAAAACATGCACTTTAATTAATTCAACAATGTACACAATGCAACATACATTTAGAAGAGGCAATGGTTTCCATTACAGTCTTGAAAGAGAGGTTTGAAATTTCAACTGTTTAACTTTCTAACTTGTCCAACCTGTTGGAATGAGCTTCCAACTTACATTTTATATAATAATTATCTAAGAGAGAGGAGGAAAAGTAATAAATTACTTCCTAAATTTAAGGTACATGATGGTTCATTTATTAACAAGTTGGTTAAACCACTTGAGAAGCTTCCATCATGTGTCATTAATGGCTTGTTGACTTAATCTTCTCAATTAATTAAAGGAATATTTAAATAATTTTTTTTAATAATAGTAAATATTCATTATTAAAATATTTAAACAAAACTATCAATTTAATTATTATTAGGTGGTCCCCATGAAAACCCGGTTTGCATTGAAAAGGGGGAATCCATGTGAATAAGTCAAAAATAGCCAAAATTAGTGATTGGCTTGCACAAGCCAACTCACCGAGTTGGGATCGAGTTCCTCAAATAAGCTTGCTCTCCACCACCATGACCATCGCCAAGCTCCTCCCGTACTCACCATCACCGAATAAATCTTCACCGAGCTCTGTGCCAAGTGATATTTTGTGTCGAGTTCCATCGTATCAACTTGGAAAATTGGCTCATAATCTCTAATCTTCCACAAGCATGTGGAATTACTACGAGCCTTTTCCCCATAGTTTAGAATTTTGCCTTCTTGGGTTTGGCTTTGTGAGTTCTCAACCTATCTTGATGGACATGTTGATCTATCAGCTCGCTTTAGATTTCTTGAAAGGTCAGCTAAGCTATATTTTCTTTGTGCTCAAAACAACTCATTACATATTGCTAGCTTGATGAGAAGAGTTTAACCCCAAGCCCCATCAAATAATCTTCGCACTAAACTTGGGATGATCGAGCTCATCTCTCAAAAAAAGCACCAAACCAAGCTCGGTCTTAAGATCCTCCAGCTAAGTGCCTTTGTCTCTTTTCATTGGTCCTCATACAAAAAAATTAGCCTTTTGATTTATTTCAACACTTGCCGCATTTGAGATTTTTGTATTATATCAAATCCAATCTTATCAATTCGATCTCTATCTTTATGACTCATGGTATTTGAGATCGATATAACACCCGAGCTACACCCTAATTTAACCGAGTTGTCTATAGTCGAGATCACATCCACTCTCAAACTTACCTCATCGAGCCCATGTTCACTTGGTCCTCCTCGTTGCTTGACCCTAGCTATAATGTCTTCGTGAGAATTCCAGACTAACCTCTCTTGATGATGTGGTCTTCACCTAATTCCTATTATGCCTAGCACAATGAATCAATAGAGCTCGAGCTCAATCTCATAAACTATGTTTTTCCCGCCGACCCATGAACCCAGTTAGCACAAACCCAGTCAACTTGACTTGGCCTCTCACATGTTTGTGTATTGAGCTCATATTTACCTTGAATGGCTGAGTTCCATTCTTCTTTGTTTCTACATTGAACACATTTTTCTTATCGACTCGATGATCTCTCCTCCCAACCAAACTTCTTTCCCACTAACCTTTGTGTCGAGAAAGCTTTTGGGCCTAGCTCCATCGAGCTCTTCCACACGGGTTTGTCTCTAAGCACGTTTTATGAGCAATGTATTTCCTTCAAGCCGAGTTTCTTGATATGCACCGAGATGCGTTCAAACACCGAGTCACACTTGTCTTCATTAGGCTCCACTCAAAGCATCGATCTCACCACCAATTTCACTATGCTCAAGATCCTTCTTCTTTCTCTAAGTTGAACCCAACTCCTCTTATGTTGCAACATCAATGTTGAATGACGATTTCTTAGATTGATCCTCACCTTGGCTTGAGCTCCTCCATGCTGCGATGGCTCATTAAGCTCCATCTTACATTAGGCCTCAAATATTAGCTTGCCCAAGTGAGTTGTCTCCCTCATGCACTAAGCTCCTCACAAGTTGATCATCATATTTGGCACTAATGCATTCCAACCCACTTGATTCATGAGCCATTATCAAGGTTACACCCATCACGAGCCTTCTTAGGACTCACCGAAAAGCCTACAACTTGTGTCATAAAAATTATCTCCTCACGTAAGCATGACTTCATGCAACTCACTCGACCTCAACTCATTTATCCATTAGTCGAGCTATGCAAAAATACCAATGTATCTTATCTTTGCAATGTTGTGTTGAGCTTCGTCATGGCTCCATGGTGATGTGGTCTGAACCATATCTCTATGGTACCAAGATAAATGAATCCTATAGATCTTCAAGCTTGATTGCACAAGCTTGCCATCCCAATTCCCATGTAGAATTGATCATCATATTGTCGAGCCTCCATTGTTCTTGTTCTCACTCAAGAAGCAAGCTTTCTAGTTTCACCCTAATGCAACTATGGCTTGACATGATCATATCTCCCTCAGTTAGATTAATGATGTTTAGGTCAGGCTCCTTGACTTAAAATTGCATATTCATTGAATGGCTCAATATAAACTCAACTACACCTAAGTCAACTCCTCCTTTTTCTCGCCTCACAAACAATCTTTTGCATAACTTGGTGAATGAATTTTCATCTTGTGTGAAACCACTCAATCATCCAAACGTGATTTAATACCCCTGATGAATCACCTGGTGAATCTAAAACCAACTCAAACTCCTCCCACGTAGAAATCTTGTGTTGGGTTTTCATTTCGACATCTCCACGTATTTTGAATTTTAGGTCTCGGAACCCAAAGACAATGTTTCCATTATGGCATGGCTTTCTCATCACAAAAATCAGCATTGGCCAAGGACTTATGAAATCCCCTCATGTAGAAATTCTCTTCAAAATTTTGGTTTCTAATCTCCACAATCCCCACTAAGGCTCAAACCTCATCATTCTCCACTAGCTCGACTCAATCGCTAGATCGACCTATGAGATCTTTTCATTTTCATGCACTTTACAATGCTAATTGAGCCATTTTTTCATCCCACATTCTTCCTCTCTGCACCATGTTTGTTGGTATGTTCCCTCAATCGACCCTAGCTCTTCGTCCACTTCCAAGCTCTTCTAGCGATTTCAACTTCGAGCCAACCCCAAGCTGTGAGCTCATCAAACCATCACAATGACTCAGTCTCAAACTCACCGTGAGCTCACGTTACCCCTAAAGATTCCTTGAGTTAGGATTTGCATGTTCTTTCTATGTGTGCCTTCAACGTCTAATGAAGATCTTATTTCTAAAAGAGTTTAAGGTGAGAATTTAAGGGTTAATTAGCCTAAAATGAACTCATCTCCAACAATTACGATGAATCAAATTGATCCATACTTGTAATTTCCAAGCTCCAAAATTTCTCAAAAACAATGCACTTATGTTTATTTGAACTCCAAATTCTTGAACAACTCTCTACTCGATCCATGACTTGGTGATTCGGGCCATTCATCACCATCTTCTACAAATTTTTTAGTATCTCCACGTAGTAAAACTTCAAGCCATACGAGCTTGTTTGTGACCTCATTGACAACTCATCTTGGAACCGATTCAATCCATTTGAGCCACTCCCTTTGAGCTTTCCTATATGCCACTGATGTTTTACCTATTATGGCTCAATATTGAGCTTGACTCCTTGAAACGAGCTCCCGTATTGACTTAATGCCTTCCTACCTGGTCAACTCGATGAGTAGCTCACCGAGCTACTCAGCAAGCTAAATTATTTCTTGATGGCCCTTGGCTTATTTTGTAAAATCTTCCCATTTTTGGAAAATTTTCCCATTTTTGGAAAATTTTCCCATATTTTCCTGACTCAACCGAATCTTTTCAATGTTGGGATCAACTAACCCATCGAGTTGAGCTCTAATGATAAATGACCGAGTTCTCAACCGAGCTAACATCGAGTTATCACTGAGTTGAGCTCAATTTGACCTGTTCAATGCTAGGTGAGGTCACCTATGTAATTTATTAATTATTTTAATCATGTATCCCATGATGACCAAACGTGAGTCCCTGGGACTAATGTCGTAATTTGATTGTAATAGGACCCCGTTGTTCAATTTTTTCATGTGTGCAAAATTGGATAACATCACCTTTGCACATGTTTCTTAGTTAAATTGGTTTTGTAGACTTGATGGATACGTACTAACCTCCTCTTCCTGTTCTTTTAATAATTATGAGTTAACAACCCCTTATTTGTGTGAGGTTGCATCTCGATTGCTCCCAAATGGATTAGACTATTTCCCATCCACTTTCCTATAAGAGAAAAGATTCTACCCAAAGCATTTTCTAGAGATTTTTGTTGTGAATTACAATGTTATGCTTCCGTAATATTTTTAGGAAATACATAATCAAGCCAGTTCTCTTACATTTTTATTCTCCTACCCACATTGCTACCAAATCGCCAGAACCCGCCATTTCTCCAACACTTCTTCACTACTTCTTTTGCACTACGTAACGTAATTCCCTGGATTCATTTGAGCATTAAAGTTGTAAAATAAGATGAGGGGACAATAGAGTAAACTATCATTGGGTTTATCGCAATTATACAAATTCCAGCTTTAGGGATGTAGTTGGTTTTCTTCAAACTTTCATGATTTTTTTATTGGTATGCACAATATGACTATAGTAGTTAAATCAATTACATTAAAATTAGTTTAATAGTCAATTCATTACCATAGCTTCTTTTTTTTCCACACAAAGCTTCTGGTGATAGATTTCTTCCCTGCATATCCTTGTGGGTTTGCAAGGGAATTTTTCTAGAGGAGATCTCCTATATTTGTTTAAAGAAATTGTAATTCCATTTCAATCAGTAATCTTCATTAGATCTTCATTTATTTATGTGGGGAAGTTTTAGAGGAAGAAGTGCTTCCGAGAGATTATTTTACTTCTTATGTCTCTAAGGTAGATCAAAATTATAAATCCACAAAGACAAATTAGAAAATCTTTTGATTTGTTAGAGTAGTTTAGATCCATTTTGCACATATAAATATTTACGTCATATTATTTATTTGTTTATTTCTGATTAATAGTATTGTAGAAGAAATTACATTTCTTATGTAAATTTCTTCTATTGTTTTCTGAAATCATAAAACCCAAAAAAATTAAAGCTTAATTTAATTAGATTGTTGTTTATTGTTATTTCCTTTATATAATTGAAAAGAACAAAAACATTAGAATAGATTTGTTTCCTTCGTTAAGATTAGTTAGTTTTCATTTGTTAATTAGCTAAAAGCAACACGTAGGTTTAATTAATTCGAGGAAATTAATTGAATCATTTTAGTTTAAATCTACTTGTTTATATTTTGTTAATTAGGAACATAGATTAATTAGACAGAAAGTAATACAATTCCCCACGTGTCTTTAGTTGGCCTAGGTTTAAACATCAACCTTGCCTTTGATAGATACTTTGCAATTTTATTACTTCTCTAGTTTGATAGTCGATAAAATCCCACATGACCATTTAGGGTCCTCAGTAACCAAGAGACAAAGTGTATGATCCCCGAGTCCCACAACCAAATGTATCTTATTTGCACATAGACATTGACATGGGTCTTAGAATCTTGGTTTTCCAATCCTCGCCACTTCCACCTGTCATCATCTCACAATTGATAGTCTTGAACGAAGAATCCAACAAGGTCTAAGAATTTTGGTAGAACCAGCCTAGATGAAACTAGTTCCCATAATCCACTCACTTGTCATATTCATACATTTTTTCTAGTTCTTTCATGACCATATCTAGAAATTTCTATGAGGAAAACACAAGATACTTTTCCCACCTTCCACAACCCATTGTGAGCATTTTTTGTGAGCTAGATATTGACCTCCATTTACACATTACCATCCTCTTAGACCATTCCATCTCACCCACATAAGTAAGACAAGATTTAGAAGAGAATATTCCTTAAGTGCACGTACAAGACCTTATATTTTCTTATCTTTCCTTATCCACATTTTCTAGATCTCACGTTATATATATATATATATATTCCATATAGCCATTTATCCATTCCACATCGGTTGTCCTGGCATGACCTCGGGAGGTCAAGTGCATCTAAAAGTTGTGTTTATTTTCAGTCATACGCTTTCCTTCCCATTGATCCCCAAGCCCTAACAAGGAAGGAATAACACATATTAACCCACAATGAGCACAACAAAATCAACCAAAGAAAACAAGTTTAATACAACACAAGAAACCACACTTGAGATGCAAAATACTTCTCATGGAGAATGGAATAGGCTATGCTCTCCTTATGTCTCCCAAATGGGATGGTCATAAGCTCAACCTTCATTTTCAATCATACAACACATTTCTTATGAATCTCAAGCCACATTTGGCTTACCCTTTTGAATCCAATTAGGAGTCTTATGGCCCATCCCACACTCCCTCCATAATTAGTCACTATGACTATTTTAAACCCTTATAGCTCCAACCAATCATATAAAATTACTTATTACCACCCTAATCCTTTTGCCTCCAACAATAATCATAGACTATCCATCTCCTCACACCATTTCCTAATGGCCAACACTCTACACATAAGCCCACACCAATTCAACATAACCACATAATTAACACAAGAAACATGAAAAAATTAAAAATATTAAATTCCTACCATGGAGGCATCTTGTCCTCTTAAAAAAAATCTCCAAACCAAGAAAAAATCTTCAAGTCCTCCTTCTAAGATCTCCCAAATACAAAAGAAACAAAGATGTCACAAAAGTAACCAAGGAAAAACCCAAACATAAAGCATTGAAACCTTCTCCTCCTCCAAGCTCTCTTATTTATATATATTTTTAGAGGAAAGGTGAGGTGGAGCCCACAAAGCATTGCCAATAAGGCAAACCCATGTGTACTCCAAAATGATAGGAGCACACAAACCAAAACTCATAATAATGTGTAAGAGGAGTACAAGAAAATATTCTCAAAAATCATTTGACATCCCAAAGAGTTCCTCTTCCCAAATTTAAAAAGGTAAAGCCCATAATAAATCATTAAGTGAAAAGGAAGAAAAAAATCTCATTAAAAACAAGGAAAAGGACAAATTTAGCCTTTCAAAAACCTACATACCCAATAGATATGGGCTTGGGGGAAATTTTGGGAGTGTGGGACAAGGTAACCCTCTCCCACACACTTCCCAAAATTGCTCCAAAGTCCAAATCCGATTTTTCAAGATCAAAATCAACTTAATTGCCAAAATACAAGGACAAAGTCATAATAAATGAGATTTCAATCAATCAAGATCCCATTAATTTAAAAATAATATATTAAATTCATGAGATTTAAAAAATTAGGTTATTATGTCAAATTAAAATCATTAAATCAAAATAGACAATTAGGAAAACACTAAATTAAAACACAAGAGTAGAAAAAATTAAAAATATGACGCACTCCACAAAATCACACACTTAAAGAAAATAAATAGGAAAATATATCATTAATCAATTTAAAATCAAGGGTAAAAATCAAATGGGGAAAACACACGCCATGAGAGTTAAAATAATTTAAAACATTATCAAACCACAAAAGGGTCACTTATACATAAGAAAAACACCCACACCCACACCCACACATGTGCTCCAAGGGTGACTATGGCTAACACATGTTATTCTTGGATTTTTGGTCTCCCCCATATTGATTTGGTATTTTTACAGTGTTCATGCATATACTTGTATGTCACTTGCACACTCCAAATGAAGCATCATACATGCACGAAGAAAGATCTAACTATAAATAATAATGCAAAATAAAATTTCATCCACAACCTAGTATTCTAAGCATCTCATCACATCCATATAGTTATCAATTAATTAATGACATTTCATACTCATTCCATATACCACATACATGTCACATCATAGAAATTTCTAATTTTCCATTTATACTCTACAAATTGTAACATTAAAATCCACATTCTAGATAATAATAACCACATCAAAATATTCCAAGACTAAAACATGCGACACATTCAAATTGATGCTATAAATATACAATTTTATCAAATTTCTGTAAGGTTAGCATAACATTATCGAGGTAAATAGGATAATATAATTATTTCATCATTTTGTAGGGTTAGTATTAATCAATGCAATAAAAATGTCATAGAAATGTCTTAGACATCATATGGCCCAAATCATAGAGTCAAACTAAAAGTCTCTAAGAAAAATGTCCAATATAATATATTAATGATCATCACATATCACAATGAAACACCTATGAAGAATGACTACTATAATAATAAATAGTGTGTAAGGGAAGTGGTCGCTACACTCCTTGTGGAGTTAGTTCTTCACTAAATCTTTATTTTTTTAACATAGAGATAAGTGGATTTTCTTCCCTTTAAGGGTTTCCCACATATATGTTTTGTTCTATCTTACTTTTTTTTCTTTTGGATGGTTGTTTCATGCATAATAAGCTCACAATGGTTAATGTATGTTGAATGGTTGTTTTGATTATTCATGTAAGTTATCATAATTGAAGTAAAAGGTTTAAATACACTAATTCACCCCCTAGTGACTGTGCTTTAAGCATGAAGCCAAAGACACACCAAATATTCCATAATAACCATCTCTTGGAAGATGATCAGGGGCACCTAAGTAGATGACTTAACCCTTCTTTTTCTAGCTCTACCCGAATTATGGCGAGAACCCAAGGGTGACCTGAATGAGGGAGATATATATGTTGGTCATTATGTGTTAGTGTTGTCATTGATGTCAAATATATTGATTGTAAAGGGTTTCATAAGGTCATTTGATTCTCCATGAAGTGTAAATAAAGGTCAAATATGAAGGTTGATTGGTAGTGTCAAGATTTGGTCAAGTTGCCATGGTGTATAAGTATGGTTCCAAGCATGATGCAAGAATGGATGGTCATTGTATGAGTCCACATAGTTAGTATGAGGTAAAAAAGGTCATTATGATGTGTTATAGATGTCTAAGAGTCTACATGATGTTAGCAAGATCAATTCATGTGATGTCATGGTTGAGTCGGGTCATTCTAGGCCTATTCCTAGCCCTAGAGCATGTAGAATGGTATGGAGGTATGAGTTTTGGAATTGAATAGTAATAAAAAGGATTGTAAAATCATGGTGATATTTTACATATAGTGATAGTTTACATATAGGATTGTAAAATCATGGTGATAGTGTACATATAGTGTATGTTGAGTTTTAAGTCGACTCAAGTGGTACAAGACATATATGAGTTCCTTGGGAAGTAAAAAGGATAACAAAGAGGATAACATGGATAATGAGATTGGATGGAGAGTTTCAGACCTATTTGAGATATATGGAGAGTATGAATAGTGAAAATATGTTTTCATTATGCTTCATTACAAGTTTCAAGTCAAATTGAAGAAGGAATTACAAAATATGTCAATTTCGGCAAAACTGGGTATTCTAGAATGTGTTTTAAAGGAAAAAAATGACTCTTAGATGCCCATTGTGGGATGTGTGCTTTGCATGGGAACCTAATATCTTTGGAATATATTTTTAGGTCAATTATTAATATTTTAAATAATAATTAGGTGGTTTGATTTTCACATTTTTATGAACGATCGTTAAGAAGATAAGTTGTTTTAAAACCTAGCTCAAAATGACTAAGAGAAAAGGGTGTGTACTGAGAAAATATTGATTAATTTTGAAAATGTGATGATTGGAGGTGGCATAGGAATCCTAATTATTTCTAGAAAGGTAAATTAGACCATGTGATCATATGTGGGCTCCACTTGAAAATTCTTTTGTCTAAAGAGTTTCAGCTTTGTGAAGAAGGTGAGAAATAAATTGAATATTTTTTTATCCCTGGAGTTTTTATAGATTTACATGATAGTTTCATATCATTTTTGAGGTCCAAAAGGGCAAAGTGTTCCCTTTTATGAAAACTTGTTTTTGGGGCGCTTTAGAGCAGCTTATGGTAAAAGTGGAATTGTAGGAGATACACGTGGAGTTAAGATTCCATTAAAGTTGTGTTGTGATTTTGGTTCAAATATATTTCAATGGTATATAAAACTTGTTTATTTTATGATAGATTAAGAAGTTATAACATTATATCTAAAGTTCAAATCTAAGGATGTTTGATTTGGCATGGTATTAAGTAGCTTCATGAGGTAAAGTGATAGTTTTGAGTTCTTAAGTCCTGTTGAAGGATGATTAGTGCTCATAAAAATTTCTAATAATATTCCATGCTTTGGTTAATCTTATAAGTGTGTTTTCAGGTGATGGAGCAAGTTTAGCTCAAGCTTGGTTCTTAAGTCCTAGAAGCCTAAAGGAGTTGTTTCATAGATGTACCTTGTTGAAGGCATTCCACTTAGATTTGGAAGGAAATGTAAGGTTTTATAGAAAGAGGATTCATATATGTTTCCAATAATATATTTTTTATTTCATTATTATGATATTTTATGGGTCATCTAGCTCATTTTGCAAGGAAGAAGGTTGTTGATTTTTTAGGACATGATTTCTAAGGCCAAAAGATTGAAGTAGATGATGCATATTGTGGGTTGGTTGATTATTTATATCAGTTGGAAAGTTAATATGGATGGATTTTGTTCCTATTTAAGGAATTTGGAGGTCTTTAAAGTGACATAAAGGGTGCAAACCAATTGTGTTTATAAAACTAATTTTTGAGAAGCTCTGTTTGATGAATAGGAAAGTGAGCATGGTTTGCATATATGGATGTTTCATGAGCTCTATAAATCATGGATGTTATATAAAGGTTAGGGAGATTCAAATGCATGGTCACATGCCATATTTGATATGTTTTTGAGTGGTCTTGAGGCCCAATGGTGAAGACATGATCCCAGAAATAGTTGTTTTGAGAAGGATATGAGCCTTCTTGAGTTAGTTATGATAAATTTGATTGATGCAAGAAAATTTAAAACCATGGATGCTTTTTATATTTCATATTTTACATGTTTGAGTAATTATGGAGCTTTACTAATATTGGTTATGGCATTTTTTGTTTTTTCTCATCCAAGTGATGGGGTTTTGAGTTGTTTTTGTGCTTGTTTGGTGGATTTGGACAAAGCCAACCTACATGGGTTCTCTTGATGAATCTTTATGATTTTGGTGCTATATTTTTGTGTTTCATTGGTCTAAGTAATTATTTAGGACCTACCTATTAGGAGTTTGATAGAAGAGAAGGGTATAAAAGTGATGTTTGAGTTCAAATTTGAAGTAGTGCTCTTAGAGGGAAAAGTGTGACCCAAGTAGAAGTGAAAAAAGGTATGAAGGCATGAAATAAGATCTGAGGAAGTGTGAAAATGTTCGAGTATATTTAGAGAGTATGTGTGAAAGGTTTTGAGGCCAAGTTTTTCCATGAAAGAAGAAGAAAGAGTGAGTTGAAGGAATGAGGGTTTGAAGGTATATGTGTGAGCTGAAATTATGAGCTGAAATTGGTATATGTGTGGATCTTCATCTTCATATGGTTGAGTTGGTTCTTGATTATGGGGTTGTAGCCTCCTTTTGGAGTGAGTTCTTCACTAAATTAGGGGTTGGTGCTCCTTATAGTGTTGGTGATCTACTAAACTAGGGGTTGGTGCTCCTTGTGAAGTTGGTGCTTCACTAAATATATTTACTTTGTGTAATATAAGTTACATTTCAATGATTTTTCTTCAACTTGATGATTTCCCACGTATATTTGGTGTCTTTTGTACTCTCTCTTGTGTTGTGTTATTGCAAATTGTTAATGAACATTTAATGTGCACATGTATGGTTATGAATGATGTATGGAAAACTCAAATGATGAATGTATGGTTTTGTAAATGAATTAAAAATTTATCGTAGCACTAATTCACCCCCTTCTCAGTCCATTGTGCTTCCAATAATTGGTATCAGAGTAGTTCCATGAGAATCAAGTTTATAAACTTGAAGGATGTCGTTTGAGTCACAAGCATGGGAAATTCTTTAGATATTAAGGATGCATTAAGGATGAAATATGAAGTTGAAAATTCATTGATCAATAGTCTATAATATTAGATAAATTTCATGGTCAAACCATCAAAGGTTTTGAATTGCAAGTTGATAGAGTGACTAAATCCCTAAGGGATAAAGAAGAAATTTGTTCCAGGTATGAAGAGAAATTGAAATCCCTAGAATCTAATTTAGTAGATGTATCTAGCAGGTTGAAGAAGTATGAGAGGTTACAAAAGATATCTAAAGCTATTAATTATATCTTATATATTCAAAGGGATGCTAGTGATAAAATTGGCCTAGGTTTCAAAGGAAAGAAGAAGGAGAATGATGAAGAAGATGGTCCAAGCACTCAATCAAACATGAAGGAGACAAAGAGGACTAATTTTAAAATTTATAACATTGTTATACAAACTAATGTATCTAGGTATGGTGCCTCTTTCAATGGTTATTGCTTTGTTTTCCATGATTTTTCTCATAAAGATAGAGATTGCAAAATAAGGTCTCCTAAGAATGGTGAAAGTATCTTCAAAGGTGAATGTTATTCATGTTGTGAGTATGGCCATAGAGCTAAGGATTTTGGTTAGAACCTAAGTATATTTGAGCCTAGAAGATGGAAGGGTGTTATGTGTTTCAAGTGTCATAAACAAGGACACATTGTTAGGTTTTGTCACTAAGGTGAATCTCTAAGATTTAACACTAGATTTCAAGCTCAAGATGGAAGAGCATTCAAGAAGAAAATTAGTCTCATGATATATCCTAAGGCTAAAAATATGGTTTCTCAATCAAATGAGTCCAAGAGAATTGATTCTCAGTCCTATATGCAAATTTTTAAAGTTGAAGAGTCAAGGTATGATAATAAGGATGATCCAAAATATGAGATGCTCAATATGAATACTGATCATATGAAGGCTATAAAAGAAGGTTCTATTTCCATGAAAATGTAAGACAAGTTCGTCAAGTCCAGGTCATATCTAGGAATTATGTTTTCTTTGGTTGAAAGGATAAAGGTTGAAGAAGATCATATGTGTCTTACTGCTTCAGTAGATGAAAGGTGAAGAATCCTAGGATTTTGGGACACTTCAAGAGTTATATGGTATGATATTTTATATTTCCATGTGTTTTTGAGCTCTTGTGATTATAAGGTGTCTCGATTTTATAAGAGTTTCTCATTCATCATTGTCTTTGAATATTTTTGTCCTTTTTAAGGTGGTTCTAAGGTCCGAATCTGAGTTTAGTATATCATTCCAAGTAAAGTTATTTTTCTTACATTAAATAGAAAGTGTTTTAGTGTGTGTCAACATCAAAGGTGCTTTTGTGTCCTCAATGGTTGCAAGTATTTTCTGTACCTCTTCAAAATGTATGGTTATCTTAGAAAGAGATTAATTTGTCAAGACTTGGCATCCAAGACATAAGTAAGAAGTTCAAATTGTGTGTTGTCACTTTGACATCAAGCAATGATTGGTTCTCTTATTCAAGGTCTCTTATTCATATCAAAGATTCATGTCCTCGTAGTTAAACAAGTTTATGTTATCCTAGTAAGTGATTGTCTATAAAGTGATATTTTTCAAGTTGTAATTCTACATCCCTACTTAGGGGTATTATTCATGAAAATAATATTTAGGTAGTGTTATCAGTCCAAATTTTTGAATAGTGGAGTCAAGGTTATCTTAGTCTAGTATATATATATCCCTCATATCATACAAACTGTCACCATTATTCCGTAGAGGGATTTATCGTAGGTGAGGATGTTATGAAATTGAGTATAGTCCATGATGTCTTTCAAAGTTTCAAAATAAATTATGCTTCATAAAGGTGTTATGAAAAGTTATAATAGTGAATGCATGAAGTATATTGGTTCAAGGGTATTCTAACAATGTTGAAGACTTGGTCAAGTAGACTTATACGATGAAGGCCTAATCTGGTGACTCTATTTCGAGATGTCAAGAAAAAAAATTAGTTCTAGGTTGTTGAAGGCTTGAGTATACTTTATGAATGTATGAGAGGTTTTATTGATTATTCAAAATAATAATCAAGACTCTTGTCATGTCTTTTAGAAACATAAAGTTTGAGTGATGATATTGCAATTGTGTATGTATATGGATTTTCTAGGTATGAACAAAGCAATAAGGAAGTGTCTTTGTGTTCTAAGATGAATTATATTAAACTGATTTTTTTTTTAAGCATAACAAGTTGTTATTCCCATGTAATTATTTTACATAGCCTTGAATCTTTGTGAAGAACATGATAACAAAGTATCAAAATTGTTCTAAGAATTAATATTGGGTTATCAGATTGTCTTCAAGGTTGATTCATTGGTTGACATCAAGAGGATCTTAGATAGCTCAAGAAAGTAGTATTTGAAGAAGGCCAACAAATTTTTAAAAGCATCAAGGATGAGGTATGTTGATATTTTAAAATGTATTGCATATATACTTGAAATAAAAGTTATGTAGTTGCAAGTTCATGATGTTCTAATATCTTATAAAGAAAGGTGAACCATTTTTGTTTGCATGACTGACATGTTTTACTCATAAGATGCATATGTATGAGAAAGAAAGCATAAGTTCCAGGGAGAACCCTAGTTTTGAAAGGATTGGATAATGATCTTGTAGATATTTTGTCATGATGTTTTCAATGGACCTATGAATCACTTCTCTTTGCTTAGGAGTTGGTATAGTTGCATGGTGTTGAGAATTTATAGAACATTAAAGGCTCGAAGGTATGTTTAAAAAAATAAGTTCCTTGATGTATATTGTAATAAAATTAATTATTAAAGGATGCATAAAATGTTTGCATGCTTCAAATGGTTTCATTTTAGACTTGTGAAATGCATAAATTAATATTATTTGAGTTTGAGATAAGTTGAGTCTTGATTCTTGTTTATTGAGTTGGAGTTTCAAGGTTTAAAGGAATAATTGGATATTGTTAGTTATTATGAGTTATAAATGTGAGAGAAGTATAAAATATGGTACAAGGGTACATAAAATAAGACAAGGAAATGTCAAGTAAACATCTAAAGCTAGTACAAATGTGACAAGACAATAGAGGTATGGAAAAAGAGACCTATAGGTCTATGTGTATTTACTTGAGACAGGGGAGCTCATTTATCCTTTGATCAAGTATATAAGTCATATATAATGAATCCTAATGACTATAAAACCAATTTAAGACAATCTAATGTTGCGATTAACAAAGATATTGACAAAACTCCACTAATTCAAGATTTTTATGGGCTATGAATGCTACATGTATAAAGAAGGATAATAAGGTAGGGAAAGCCTATTATGTTTCTCACTAATAAATATTATATGTCAATACATAAGTGTGAGTAATTATAAAGGAAGCTAAAGTATTTAAAAGGTAAGATATCAATCTAAGGTGGTATGTGTCAAGGATGTGAGAGAAGAAATGTGAAGCTACAAGTTTGAGGAAGTATCATACGCAGGAGAGCTCTATTTGTCTTCTACTTAAGTGTTCAAGGTGTGTTGAAGGATTGTATGGTAAGAAGAATGGTGATTACATAGGTATATTGATAATTTCTTACTTAAGTAGAGTGTGCATGACATCGTGCATCTAACTTCATGCTACAGTCCAGTAGGGGTATCTCAAAGTATGGGGTGTTAATTATAACCCTAAAACAAAGGTAAAAGCTGATCCAATATGTTCACAAGGGATAGTATGGTGTTATTAGTCATATTTCCATGTATATTTCTATAGAAAGGAGGTTATAAGCATAATTAAATTTCATTATGCATATAAAAGGGTAAATAAGACTGAAACAGTGATTCAGGGACCTGTGACAAGACATTTGTGTATCTATAAAGTGTTTACTCAAGGTAAGAGCTTCAATCCTTATGTTCTTAGTTAGAGATGGATGAAATGGGTCCAAGAGGGGGTATATGGAGCTAGATCATTGTGATTATAAGTTTCTAGAGCTTCTCAAAGTGATTCGAGATTGCACTCAAGATCTATTTTAGGGAACTCATTCCCAAGAGTTGTGTTAATACAAGATATGGAAGAATTACGTCAATTTCAAGAAAGACAAGCATTATAGATAAATGAATAGGTAAGATGATGTTTTTTGTTTAATGATTCCCTGAATCATGCTTGTTGACATGTGTGGATAAGTTGTGTACATATTTCTAAGGACTACTACGGTGACTTCGAGACTTGAAGAAGGCAAAAACAATGTTTTGTGAAGTGAAACCTTGATTTTAAAGCATGGAATAGACATAGAGTATGATTAAAAACATGAATAAATAAAAATATAAGAGGATATAATTTCAAGGGGATATTTTATAAAGTTCATATCAGGTCCATTGGATCTTCATATGTTGTTATTAAGGTTGGAATAGAGAGAATATAGTCCTAGGGGGAGCTACTTGTCCAAGTAAGTTTATTTTGTGCATTGTTTACATTGTGTGTAGTATTTTGTTGTAATTTATCATATTGTATCATCATATAGTAGAATTTTTCATAAATTTAAAAGGGGGATAGAATCATCAAAAACATGGAAATGAGGCCTAATAGGTTTGTTTGTCTTCTTGGTTACCATTAATGTTTTTGAAGGTGGTTGTCATCAATGACAAAGGGGGAGATTGTTGGCCATTATGTGATAGTGTTATCATTAATGTAAAATAAATTGATGTAAAATGGTGTCATGAGTTCATATGAGTCTCCATGATGTGTAGATAAATTTCAAGTATGAATTTTGATTGGTAGTGTCAAGATTTTGTCAAGTTGTCATGATGTCTAGGTATGGTTTTAGGCATGATGTAAGCATGATTGGTCATTGTATGAGTCAAAATATTTGGTATGAGGTAAAACAAGTTTTTGTGATATGTTACAAGTTTTTAACAATCTACATGAGGTCGAAATGTTAGTTCATGTGAAGTCATGGTTGATTCAGGTCATTCCAGGCCTATTTCTAGCCCTAGAGCATGCGAATGGTGTGGAGGTGTGAGTTTTGGATCTTATTAGTCCTAAAAAATCATGGTAATATAATTATAATAGTGAATATGAGGTTTATGGTGAGTTTCATGTCAGTACTCAGTGGTACAAAGGCATGTATGAGGTCCTTGGGAAGTAAGAAGGTGAGAACATGCAAGATAACATGGGTAAATGAGATTGGTTGGAGAGTTTCATACCTATTTGAGATATATGGTGAGTATTAATAGTGAAAATATGTTTTCTTTATTCTTAAGAACATGTTTTAGGTCAAAGTGAAGAAGGAATTGCAAGATATGTCAGTTTTGGAAAAATTGGGTATTCTAGAATGTGTTTTTGAGGAAAAAGTTGACTTTCGATGCTCATTGTGAGACATGTGATTTTCATGGGGACCTGAGATATTTGGAATATATTTTTATTTCATTTATGAAGATTTCACAAAAATAATTAGGTAGTTTGATCGTCACATTTTTATGAACAATCGTTAAGAAGATAAGTTACTTTGAAACCCTAACTCAAAGTGACTTGGAGAAAAAGGTGTGTACTTGAGCTAGTTTTGATTCATTTCAAAAATGTTATGATTATAGGTGTAGAGGACTCCTCCAAATTTCCATAAAGGTAAATTAGAACATGTGATGTATGTGGGCCCCACCTAAAAATGTTTTTGAAGAATTTCATTTTTTGAAGAAGTTTCCCAAAGAAGGTGAGAAATAAATTGACATTATTTTTATCCTTGGAGTTTTTCTATATGTATATGATATTTTTAGATCATGTTTTATGTCCTAAAGGGAAAAGTGTGCCCTATTTATGAAGACTAGTTTTGGGGTAGTTTGGAGCAACTTGTGGTAAAAGTGGAATTTCATAAGCTATATGTGGAGTTAAGAATCCATTCAAGTTGTGTTTTAATCTTGGTTCATATATATTTCTAATGGTATATAAAAAAAAATTGAATATATATGAAGAATTTATGACCTGATCTTTGAAGGTCAAATATGGAGGATGTTTAATTTGGCATGGTATTGAGTAACTTCATGAGGTAAAGTGATAGTTTTGAGTTCTTCATTCATTTTTAAGGTTTATGAGTGCTTATAAAAAAATTCTAATGGTTTTACATGATTTTTTAATATTGGAATTTTTTTGGAGGTAATGGAGGAAGTTGACCTCAAGCTTGGTTTTGAGTCTTAGAATCCTAAACGAGTTGTTTTTGAGAGATGGACTTGATTGAAAGCCTTCCACTTGGATTTCAAATGAAATGTAAGGTTTTATGGAACTTTTATTCAGATATATTTCCAATGATATATGGTTTGTTTTGTGATGATGATATTTGATGGGTCATCTAACTCATTTTGTAAGGAAGAAGGTTGTTGATTTTCAAGACATGATTACTCACGCCAAAATATCAAGTAAATGATGCATGTTTTTTATTGATTGATGCTTTATATAAATTGGAAAGTGAAAATAGATGAATTTTTAATTCTTAAAGGCCTTTGGATGTCTTGAAAGAAGTGAAATCAAGGGTAAAAACTAGTTTTGTTTCTAGAAATACTTTTGGGAAGTTCAGTTTGGTGAAGAGGAAAGTGACTGTGGTTTGCACATATGGATGTTTCATAAGTTGTAGAAAGTACAGATGTGATATAAAGGTCATGTGGATTCCAATGCATGGTCACATTCCATATTTGAGATGTTTTTTGGTGGTCTTGAGGCCCAAAGGTGAAGACATGGTCATGGAAATAGCTGTTTTGAGAAGGATATGAGCCTTCTTGAGTTAGTTATGATAAATTTGATTGCTGAAAGAAAATGTATGACTGTGGATGATTTTTTATATGTCATAATTTACATTTTTGAGCAATTAGGGAGCTTGAATAATTATTTCTATGGTGTTTGTAGTTTTTCTCATCCAGATGACGTGGTTTTGAGTTGTTTTGTGCTTGTTTTGTGCATTTGGGTATGGTTAACCTACATGGGTCCACTTGATGAATGTTTATGAGTGTTATGATATTATTTTGTTGTTTTTTCAATTTTATGATATTATTTTGAAAGAAGAGAAGGGTATAAAATTGATGTTTGAGTTTAAATTTGAACTAGTACTCTTAAAGTGAAAATTGCAACCCAAGTAGAAGGGAAAATCAGGTATGCAAGAGCATGAAATCAGAGTTGAGGAAGTGTGCAAATGTTTTAGGAGAGTTATAGATAATTTGGAAAAGGTTTTAAGGCCAAGTTTTTCCATGAAAGAAGAAGCAAGAGTGAGTTAAAGGAATAAGGGTTTGAAGGTGTATGTGTGAGCTGAAATTGTGATCTCCATTAGTTGTGGAAGAAAAAAAAATTAGATATCTTCATCCTCATATGGTTGAGTTGGTTTTTATCATCTTAGGGGTTTTATCCTCATTTTGGAGTGGGTGCTTCACTAAATTATGGGTTGGTACTCCTTGTAGGGTTAGTCCTCTACTAAACTAGGGGTTGGTGCTTCACTAAATCTATTTGCTTTGTGTAATATAAGAAGATTTTCAGTGGGTTTTCTTCCCCTTGAGGGTTTCCCACTTATATTTGGTTTCTTGTGTACTCTCTCTTGTGTTGTGTTATTGTGAATGGTTAATGCACATCTAATATGCACATGTATGGTTATGAATGATGTATGACAACTCAACTGATGAATGTATGGTTTTTAAATGAAGTAAAAATTATTTGAGGACCGATTAACTACTCCCTTTGCATTCTATTGTGCTCCCAAAAATATCACAATTCAGACTCCTTCAAAAATGGGGATAGGTTAATTTGAGCTGATTACAACCATGTATATTATACCAACTAGCAAGAATTGTCACACAGGTATTGCACATACTTAATGCATTAAACACAGGTCACTAAAGACAGATGAAAAATGATTCACATAAATCATATTTGTAAGAGGAACAAGAGAAGGATCTTAATGATTCTTTGAACACTAATATTCATACATTTAAGAAACTTCATTCATGGTAGGTAATGGTAATGCAATTTTGTAAATAAACACATGTAAAATATGTCAATCTGATGCTCTTGTGGGTAGGATGATGAAATTTTTTTAGTTATAAAGGATGGGGTGGATGATGACTAATTCATAAAAATAAAGTGTTGATAAATGCCATGACAACTTGACAATACCAAAATTTATTGAAGACAAGATCATTCAAACATGACCTTAAAAGGGGCATTTGCATTCATTGATACCCAATTCTTGCAAATGTTACCATTAAAAGTCCAAGATTCCCAACACAAACCCTTGAGAAAGAATCATAGTCAAATATGTGTTTCTTCCACTTCATACACCTAAAATACACTTAAAGGATGTTAGAAATCATTTCAAAGCAATATTACCACAAGGATTTTATAACTAAAACCAAATATTGCAAATTATACACTACAAAACAATATTTAAGTAGCAACCAAGAGAGTGCAATATCCAAAATCATATCTTTTATTCCATAGATGCAAAAATCACAAGTTTGAATCAAATGTAACATTGTTATGATCAAATATTCATGTACAAAATGAAACCTAAGACTTAATAAAATCACTTTTTCTATTCCTATAAATTTTAACAAGGATACATGCACAGGATGCCATTAATTCACATCAATGGCTCTATAGTATAACCACCTTGGAATTTACAACTTGGGAAGATAGAACTTCTAAGGAAAATGTAAAAACCTAGAGCAGTTTACAATTATCTCAACAAAAAAATTCATTAATCGCCAACAACCTAGAATGAGGATAAACCCCAATTATTATCGTATGCCTCCCATAGAGGAATATATCCCAAGATCCTAAAGGGACCACCTGATCACAGTCAGGGAACATCCTTTGATTTCTTAAGGAACATAGAGAATATTCCCTCTAAAAATTCTCCTTATCTATTGATCCTAATTATCATCATGGAAATTAATTTTTGGGAGAACCTATTACATGTCTCCATCAACTGATTTGACCTCCCAAATGTGCTAATTTATAACACAATCACTCCCACAATCCATTTATCATAATCATAACATTACTCATGTCGACTTGTTTCATATAATATGCAATAGCTCAAACCATTAATGGACCACACATGTAGCGTAAAGGACCACATCCTTTTTAATTCATCACTTTGTTATATGAATTTTAATTTTTACTAGCTGAGCATCTATCACAAGTTCCAAAACAACTTCATACTATTAGAAATGACATCTTCATCGAATGGAATTAACTTGGTACACCTATGCTCGGCCTCCCGTGGTCTATTTTTCAACTCTTCATCCCTAAAAATATTTCATCAAAATGGTCTTCAAAATTCACAAAGTCCAACAATTAATCCTAAGGGCCTCGACTGGGAATGTAGTAGAGCTAGCCTTCATAAATGAGCTTGCAAAAATGGTGCCTACATTTTATGTGTTATAAGTTTTACTTCATCATCTTCTCTACTCATAGGACCACATTACGATGATGCATTGAAGTATTTTTAGCTTCATCTCTAACCAATCATCAAAGAATACATCCTAGGGTCATCATAAACCTACTTTTCTCTTGCATTTCTAGAACAAAAACTACAACATTTCAAACTAGTAGGTGAGCCTTATCCTAGAGGGTCCACTATTATCTAGAGGATATATGCTCTTGAGAAATCATTTGCATCCCTAAAGAGCTTGATTGCAAATCCCACTCATCCTCTAAATAAATGTCAAATAATGCACAATAATCTTGTAACTAAGACCAAAAATTTCCATCTCCACAACGTAAAACTCCTGGGACCAAGGCGTACCTAAAGGGGGAATTCAATCTCTTAGAATGGGCCATTTCCCTCTGAAATTATTCAAAGCTAATCCAGATTTTGAACAGTTCAGTGAGAATTCTTGACATTATGGTGAAAGGGATATCCTGTAGAATGTAGGATCTATATAATTTGTCTTATGTGATTCTGATGAGAAGGATTTTATTTCCCATAAAGATAAGTTTATACATCCACTTCCAACCTTCATAAAGGAGTTTGTGGAGATGGAAAATGATTGAAATAAGTATAGTACCTTTTGTATAATTTTACAAATATTATATAGGATGGACCCCTATAGAATCCCCATTATGGTTTCCTTCGCTTTTATGTAAAATCTTTTGTTCTTTATGCTCTATTTCATACTCATCTTCTCCTTATACTTTTTTCTATAAAATGTCTTTTCTTACACATATTATAGTTTTAATATATCTTTAATCAATGCACCATCCATCATGAAATCAAATTCCATGGAAATCCCCCCTAGAAATATGGTTTCATCACTAGTAAAATCAATAAATTTATATCACTAGGTAAAAGCTTAAGAGTAATCATGAAAAACCCAGTTCAAGATTTGCCATGAAATTTAACACACTTCATGTAAACTATGATCCATGTTTGGATCTCTAAGGGGGTAGCCACGTGGTGCCTAATGATTGAATGGGGAAGTTGGGTTAATAAAGGCAGTAGCTTGCATTTTACAACTTGCAAAATTTGGGACTATACATGATACATATTCCCTCTAGATCTCACACATCACGTCATGTGTCCATGTTTGACTGGGCCCTATCCTATCTACATGATGTTAAATAATCTTTCCTCATATTGACTACAATCCCAAGTTAAACACATGTCACCATGCCATGTATCCACCATTGGGATCCATAACTTGGGAACACGTTACACCTTTGCATTACATGAAAAAGATGCAAAGTGCAAGAATGTTTGAGATGTACAATCTGGTGTGTATTAGTAACACACCATGTGTTTCTTTTATTCAAATATTGAGGCTCAAGGAATATATTTAACACCCGCACAACATGTAGATTTACAAACTAAAAAGATGCAATGGACAACTACCAACATATTACAAGATTCCATAGAACATTCTATTAGACATCAGGTGCATATATGCACATTACAACTTTACACAAGTTGTGAAGCTATGATAAAGGCATGAATGCAAAAATAATGATTTAAAAATCCACCATCCATGCGTCGGGATAGTCCCACATTTTACATCTTTGCACCTCTAAAATCATACAACATCTTCCCTTTACAAGATAATTTAAGTATTTCAAAATGGGTATCCTTGGGATATCTCAGGGGAAGGGATGTGAACATTTAAATACCATGATGAAACTTGAAACCATGTTATTTCCTCCAATTTTTAAGTAAGAAGACCCAAATCATGCCAATTTTCAAACCACATATACCAAATATATCACATATATTATGGAACAATAAGAAGAATATTGCAAACACACTACAACTCCCTTACTTGAAAAATTTATCTTTATTAAAAATATCATTTAGTAACAACCAAGGAAAATAATTAACATAAGAAAATGAATAAAAATCCAAAGTAACATTGAGCTAGAACACGGAACAAGCAAGTTTTTCTCAAATGTTGTGCTAGAAATATAGAGTGTCAAATCGGGCACAAACACAAAACTTTTACATCATCATTCCTTTGACATCAATGACAATATTTCCAAATTACAAAGATACTTACTTTTTGTGTGGCTTACAAAATTCAAACACTAACTTTTCTTGTTTGATGTCAATGACAATTTTTCCAACACTTTAACATCATCATTCATTTGACATCAATGATAATATTTCTAACAATAGACATAATGGTGTAGGAGAGATAGTGTATCCTAAAGGGTATGCAACCAAAGAGGACTAGAAGGAATGTGATTTGAGTGAAAAGTGGATGGTAGTGAAAATTGTATTGGTGTAGGAATGACTGATTCAACCAATGCATCTAATAGATGATATAAATAAGGAAATATTAATACAACATGAGGGGCTTGATGCACTTCTAAAAGATATGCATTAACATTATGATGAGGGAATGTGTCATTTCAGATAGTGAGCTTGATATGCTTAATTGTGGAGGAAGAATGCCTAATGTTCCTGAAGATATTGATATAGGATGTGTAACCATGATATTGGAGACATTTACCATCAAGGTACATGAGGAGGAACTAGTAAGAGTGATTGGAGAATATACACCTAATCAAGGCTAGATAAGGGGTTGACATGAAGGAGTTATAGAATTATTTTTATCGAGGTGTGTAATATCATTAAAGATATATTGATATTTACTCCAAGTAAAAAAATTCAAATCCATAGACATTTTAACATTTTGAAGGGGAATATGAGTTTTACCTAGAGTCATAGGTATAGTAAACATAGAAATAATAGGTAGAGTGTGATAAGAAATAAAAAGAAGAGCATTGGGGGAGAGGCCATAATGAGTTTATGGTAGTATTTTATGATAATCATGATGTTTTATTGAAATAGGTTCAACATTATTGTGAGGAGGAGGTAATCATGAAATGATTTCAACTTGGTATTATCATTATTGTGTGTTATGATATTTATTTATCAAATTACTTTAATATAGTCCACTTTGAGGGGGAAACCTCCAAAATCATAATAAATGATTAAATATACTAAATGATATGATATGTGATGCTTTTGGGAGAATCTCACCCATCCATATTTATATACATAAATATGAAGGGTCGCACCCTTTCATCCTAATTAGGTCAATATAACTTATTTATTAAGAACTAATAAATGAAAGGTTAAGGTTATGCACTCCACTACATAACCTTAGTATCCATAGAAATATACAAGTTTAAGAATATAGTGTTTTGCTTTAAGTAGTTCATGGGATTATCCCATTTTATTGCATTTGCATCAATAAGATCTTGTATAACATGTTTAAGCTTGATACATTGATTGGTGAGTTACTAATTCATCTATCATAGTCACAATAAGCATTAACATGTAATTTTTAGCATAATGTGGGAAGAATAGGGTAGACACATGAATTTTCATTGATTTGGGACAATAAAGAAAATGGGGTTATATCCCCTAGGAAAACATATTCAAAACCTTGATGAGAAAAACATAAACCACAAGGTATAAAGGTGATAAACATAGCATACAACCAAGGTTTCCCTAAGAGAATATTTTAATGAGGTTTACTATGTACAACATAACATAGAGTTTCAAGTGTCTTAGGACTGATATAAATGGGTAAGGTGACTTGAACAAGTATTTAATGAGGTGAATTTTCAAATTCATGGGTATGTATAATATGAGGAGTTAGATCTTTTATAGGAAGGCCTAAAGGATACAAGAAAGGAATGCCAAAAATTAAAAAAAAAAACAATGTATTGGCAATAATAACATGTTTTACCAATATAGTATGTATCATGAATTGAAAAATAGGGGATATATGCTATCATTTTCCTCCCAGGAGAAGTGATAAGAGGACCATTATCCTTATCAAAAGAGAAATTTGTCTACAAAACAAATTTTACATGATGATTAAATGTGTGAGGATAAATATGAGAACTTTGAAAGGCCTTATAGATGATATCCTTACATTCATGATGAATTTTCATGAAATCAAGGAAGGACATGTGGGAACCACAATAATAATCCATTAATATTCCTAAAATTAGGATAAGCTTTCCTAAAGATAAGATAAAAATAATAATCATACAACAAAATAATAGAAGAAACCCTAATGCAACTAGGATTGGAGCCAAAATTTTCAATTCAATATTTTTGTTCAATAAATGTTTCAACCATTTTAACCTAAATATCTTTAATTTCATGGACATTAAAAACACTAAAAAGAAACATAAGGTTTGAAACTAAGATTTATTTTGATTAATTAACTTCCTACCTTAACTATATAATATCAAAATAATGTATTGGTACTTGCAAATAATGATTATATTATGATACAAGATTGAAAACACAAGAAGGAATAATAATTTTATATATATGACTATGCATGATATATTTGAAGGTATAAAATGGAGAATCTAGGAATGCGAAGACTAAATATGACTCATTTCTGATATTATGACTAAAAATCCTTTTAGGAGTGTGTACTTAATCGGTTTGTAATATTTGGTCATGCCCATATGATATGGTCTTGAACCCTCTTGGAATGAGACTCTATAAATTTTTGGGCCCTTTATTGGTCTTGAAATGCATTTCACTATTAAACTTTAGTTGTCACGTAATCATGAAACCATTTATAATCAATTGAATTATGCTCAAACCCTAACCACTAGTGGAAGAACCTGCAAGAAGGCTAGTTTTTAGGTTGAAATGTAATCCATGCACCACCTATATTGGCACTACACTGAAGAGGACTAAAACCACATGTAGTTATCCATGTATCATGTAAAATATATATGAATGCATCTAGTTGGAAATTTGAACCGTTTTGAATTTGCGTGAGAATATTGTGCTCTTGTTAAGAATTTGAAGTAGGGATATTGGTTTTCTTGGAAATGAGGGAAGATAAACTCTTTAACATGGTTGAGTGATTCATAATTGTAATAGTGGTTGCCATAATGGAATTGTGTCAGATTTAGAAATTTATTTAGGGATCCTTGAGTGAATTTTATGAGTATTGTAATGAGTGTGCTAAATGATTTTTCTATTTTCTTTCCAAGTTATGATATGTGAGTAAATTACATTATCTTAACTTGCTTATATAGGGATCCAAAGGTAAATTATCATGACAAGGCCAACCCTAGAAGATGAAAAGACCCAAAAATGTTATTGCATTAAAATTAAAGTCAGTAATGTGTCGATCCCAGACTATACAGCTTTGGTCAAGATCATATTTCACATCCTGACCAATCTCTATGGTTTTGGACAAGGAAAAGGTAGATCAAATCTAAAAGTTGCACTATGATGGTTAGATCTTAAGCATTGTTTTCATGGATTTGTATTCAAAATTTGTCGACACATTAGTGTGTGGGAATAATCAAGTTAGGAAAGAGATGGAAATACACAATGATTGGGGATATGATGTGGGTGTTTTTCTTAGCCAATAAGCACAGTCAAAATTAGCATTTTCAAAGGGTAAATTGTCAAATTTGAGTGTCTACATCTGATAAGACACAAACATTCACTTGTTTATTAAAGAAAGACATTAATTTTTAATGAGAATAGGCTTTATAAAATATATTTTAGGAAATAATTTGATATTTTCTCAATCCACCTATTCTTACACCTCCCATTTTATATAAATCACTCCTACATATATATCTACTAATAATAATGTTCTTTGGGTGTTACTTGGCACAACACAATGACATTAATGAATGTATAATTTACTATATGATTCTCACACTACTTGACTATGAGAATAGTTATAGTACTATGGAAAAATTATGTTTGGTATTAGTATTTTCCACAAAAAAAAATTGACACTACTTTCTCAATAATTAGACACATGTGATCACTAAAGTGGATGTGCTACAATAACTAATGCCTTGCAATCACTTATTTAGACATATTGATAAATGGGTTATGTTACTTCTTGATTTTTACCTAATTTTTTTATTAGAAATATGTAAAAGGAAAAAATATTTTTGATATGTTATCAGAAGAACATTTATTTGATTTTCCCCTATTAATAAGGAAATCCACAAAAAAAAAAATCACTATATATAATATTGACACAAAAACTTTGACCATGTACTTTAATGGCTCAAATGTGTTATTGGAGTGGGAGACTAAACATTTTTACTCACACCAAATGGTGAAACTATTTCATTTACATATAAGATTTGATTTTCCTATACAAATAACATTGTAGAGTATGAAACCTTTATTTTAGGACTATATAGTATTTGTACATTACAAATTTAGTGCTTGAAAGTATTTTTGTGACTCTTAATTCTTTATAAATCAAGTTTTGGATATATATCATACTGAAAAATAATGGTTAATATCATATAATAACATGTTTAAGTGCTTAATTGCAAATTTTGATTCTTTCTTGATTAACAATGTCCCTTGTATGGATAATTGATGTGTTGATTCTATGGCTAGTGCCTCTTCCCTCATACCTTTAAATATTAATGATGATTATGTAATTATTATATTAATTCAGATATGACATATGTATGTCGCTACATATACTATCAATGCCCTAAAATTCTTAGAATTGAATATTATCCCAAGTTGTATACTGATATCTACAACTTTCTCTATAAGAAAATGCTTCTAATGCATGCCTCACTCCAAGATTAAAATAATTTTAATTTTGAATTGGCTTGGGGATATTTATTTGATTCATAATTCAATGGATAATTATTATGATTCTTAATCCATGACAAGTCATATCTAGCTTTATATGAGATGCATGAAAATGAGTGTGGTGGATATTCTAGTGGTAAGGATATGTCAAAGAAATTACTATGTCAAGGTTAATACTAGAAAAAATGGAAAAGGAATTCCAAGAATGTGCAAAAAAATGTGATTACTGTCAAAATCAAGGAAATATAAATCATTTCATTTATCAAGAACTATAACCTATTACGGCACCATGGTCATTATTTTTGTGGGGATTTGATCTCATTAGTAATATTAACCTAGAATCCATCCAAGGTCATAAATTTAGTATTACTACCATGGAATAATTTAATAAATGGGTCAAATATATAATTTCTTAATGAAAAATATTATTGCATGCTTAATGAATATTGCAACTACAATTAAGAAGGATAATTATTCGTCTTTTAAAAATCAAACAATAGATAAATATTATACTAAATTAAATATAAAAACACATTATTTAATCATTATTATCCAAATTTTAATGGTCAATATAAGGCCTCTAATTTAAGATAATTGTAAATATTTAAGTAATACATTCTTAATCACATAACCGACTAGCATAATTAGATTATATATTCCCTTTTGGCTCATTGTAAAAGTGTTCAAACACATACTAAAGTAACCCTAGACTCCTTGGTCTATAGTATATATATATATTTTATCATCACTTTGAGTCTCTGTAAAAGGCATCATAAAAAATAATTAATATCATGAAAATTGATTGCATGAACTAGAAATGTTAGATGGTAAGCACTGTAATATCTTGAGCATTTATGTAGATATCAAGAATGTTTCAAGAAGATATATAATAAAAATATGTGGAATTATGAATTCAAATTTGGAAACCTTGTACTAAAATAAAATAAAATATAAAAATGAAAATTCCACATCTAAATTTAATTTTAAACTTGATTGGTTAGGCCCTTTTATGATTATAGAAAGGTAGGGGACATGAATTTACTGTTTAATCAAACTTGGAGGAAAACCCATGAAAATACCCATAAACATCATAAATTTGAGGATATATTAAACCTAATATCCTCACTTTTCCATTCATATTCCTAATATCCACAAATACAAAAATACAAAAACATTCAAATATTTCATTAATACAAAGTCAAAACCTAAGCATGATTTGATTTACTAGTTTTCTATGTTACATATGTTTTTTTCACACAGTTTGATACATAGTATATTCTATATTATATACACATTAATTTCATGAGGTATGTGAGCATTACATATGCTAAACATGACTCTACATGATCATTGGTGTTGGACTTACCCTTTTCCAAGTAACATTACTAATCTTGTGGCATCTTCTACAATATCATGTGTTATTGTTTCATTTATTATATCATGCTCTTTCACATCCTAGTTATGCTTATATTATATGTTGTGATATATGTTATTTATCTATATTTTTGGGACTAACACATGTGGATTGTAAATGAATAATATCTCTTATTCAATGTACCTACTTACTACCATATCTTTTTATCATTACTTATATTTTTTCTTGTGTGTACGTCCCTTATCCTTGTATGTGTGTGTGTGTGTGTGAAATTGTTGTGTACCTTAATTTTGGTCTTAGTTTCCATTTATTTTGTGTCCATTTGAACATTTTTCTATGTGACACTATTTTTTTCATTGTATATGACCTTTAGCCTTCTCTATGACATTATGTTTGACATTAATTGTACTTTTATGCTTGTGTGCTTTTATATTCATATAACCACATGATTATTGTGCATTATATATCATTTTCCCCTTATTTATATCAAGCACTCTTTAGGAGGCCACCTAAAATTATCTTCTATGTATTCAAATAATTATTATATGTTATATATAACATATACACATTTAATTCTTATCATTCAAGTGATTTATAGACTATGTCACCGACCTCAAAAGAGGGGTTTTAAACAGGCTTATCAAAATAATATCAATACAATTAAAACACACAAAAAAAATCTAATTATTGAACATGAAGGATATGTTATAGAGACACAATTGTAGACATAGATGAAAATTATTCATAGAACATAAATTTGAAAAAAACATTGAACAAAAATGAAACTGTTAGAATTTAATGTCTTAATGGATGGTACTATCTTGGGTATGTTTTGAAACCCAAATCTAGATTCTTTGGGAAAATTACAGGTTTTCACATGTCTTTAGTTTTGTTTTAGGGTAGATACCCAACTTCAATACAAATTTCATTGAATCTTAAGATAAAATGCAATTAGGTTCCCGGTGATTATTTCAATCTAACATTGGTTCATATACTTTCTATTTTGCATGCATACACATTTTCAATTCAGCACAATAGAGGCATGAGAATGGACATTATTGTTTCTATATTTTTCAAAGTTTAAAATTAATAATATAATGAATGGTGAGGGAATCAGTGTACTTTGTTCCCTTTCAAATTTACATCAACTTTCCAAATTTGGAATCTAGATTCATTTGTAGTGGTGTGACTCTATGGGTGGATGGATTTACATTGGGTCTAGTGACACCATCAATATCTATGGTCCTATTAACACCTTGGGACACCATTGTTCTCACATTTTATTAGGATAGTTTAGTCAAGTGATGCATGAATTCATTTTTTATTTTCTACATTAAGTAAACCTCAATCTCCTTTCGCTTACTTTTATGTTGGGTTTAGTGACACACAACCTCTCTTGGTTCACACTACTCATAGAAATTAGGAATTTACTACCCCCAATCCTCCATTGGTGCAATTTAAATCCTTCTCTCTAAGTGCTTCATCAATAAGTTCTTACATTTACAATATAAATAGGTGTATTCCTTTCATGATTTATTCAATTTTAAGTTTCAACTTTCAAGTTCAATTTTAATGTAAATTTAAAGCTCAATTCATTTATATGGATATTGAATAAACTACATGTTGCAGGTTTCACTTTGGGAATATTGCAAATAATCAAGCATATTAAAGAAAAAGGGGGTTTACACTCAAGTAAATTTAACTTTAAGAAAATGAATTTCATTTCTTAGATTAATGGGGGTGTAAACACCTAAATTTTGTAACATATCACTTAATAATGTAAATAGTGACTTAATCCCTTAAATTTTGACTTATGCACCTATTCGAGCTTAAATTTTATATCCTAGTTCATCCTTAGTGTTACTTGAAAGACTTTGTATCCTCATTACACTACTCAATCACTTGCAAAATAGCAAGATCAGTCACACATAGTTTATTACTCTTGATCATCATACACGAGCTTCATAATACCATTGTCTACTCTTAGATCAAATCATCTAATAGGACCTAACTTTTATTCAATTTTTCACCCTTGCAATATTACACAACTTGACATCTTTGGATTCAGGAAGTGTAATTGCGTATCAATGGAGAGGCTGGAGAAAAAGTATTTTCAAGTTTTTGGGGCACTTGCATTTGTCTTGGGGTGTTGATCCCCAAAATATCAGCTAAGTACAAGAATGCATGTGGGCATGTGGGATCTAGTTGAAAAAGGGCATGTGGTTTGAAGATGCACAAAGTGAAGGGTCCTAGCAATAGGTTATAAAACATACAAGATGTGGCACACGTAAGGAAAAATAGGTTTTGTACTTAGCCGTATTTGGCATCCCAGGTAGCACATAAGAAAAGCATGACCTTGTGGATAAGGTACTAGCTTGGTGACCGTGGTATCAAAAAGGGAATATTCCAGCCATGCGATGGAAGGTTCTAGAAGACATAATTATAAGGAGTGGAGAGATCAAATCTATGAAGGCATGCTCCCATATAGGACCACTTTGACACTTGGTGACCGATCTCAGAACTTCGAAAGGTATGGTGGTGGGATTCGAGGTTATAAATACAAACATCGATAGAAGATAATATAGTATATATTGTTTTAAGAGTGCGGAGGAGAGAGAAAAGAGAGGCGAAGCCCTACAGAAACATAATGAAGGATTTTAAGGGTTAGGGATTAGGAGAGCTCTGTAAGTAATGGCACATTTAGAGGGATGGGTCTGCTATTCAATTTTGCAATATGGTGAGCATAATGTAGTTCTGATGCATGACTTGGCTCTGCATTATTATATAAGGGTTTTTCATGACCTTAAGGGATTGTAATGTGGTTATTGAATCTATTAATATGAATACAATTCTTTATTATAACTCATCTATGTGTCCAAGAGTATAATACTTATGCATTTCCTTTCTGTATGAACCATTTCCATATGTTGCTTGTTATTTCTCTTTTCTGATACGATGAGAGAAAAACTCATTCTAGGTTCTTAGAATGTTGCATGGTTCTTTTCTACTCATTTCCATTTGAATATCTATTATAAGATGATGCATTCTCACAAGACTCACATAAAGGAGAGACTCGGTGCCCGCACATGCCTCGGGTGAGCACCCGGTGCTACCTGGGTGATAGGTTGCCATGCATGGGACTAGAATATTGGTCTAAGTGTATAAAATATGACTACATCTTGGTTCCATTTACGGGACCTCTTTTTGAAGATGTTGTGAGAAATGGCATGCATATTTGTCCCTGTAATGCGTGATGATAGAGCATTTGACCTTAGAAAGTGTTAAAACATGGTTCAAGATCACAAAGGATGCGTTTTCTCAAATATTTTACACCGGACCCAATTTCAATGCACATAGATGGGTAGAAGAGAACCTATACCATGAGTTATATGAGACATTCTTTTGTTGCTTCCTAGTAGAACTATATGAATGGATTTTAACATACTCATCCAAATCGATTTGGTACTATAGATCATGCATATGGACCCAAGATGACTATCATAGGTCATAAGATGCGATCTAACTTGATGCATGTTATTGATCATCGTGGAAGAGAGTGATAACCAGCTTATACTCTTAAATATGCCATTTCTATGTATTCTTTCCCGAAGTTGTTGAGTTTGAGTTTCTGAGGGAGCCTAGAGGATCATTTTTGCATGATATTCCTTTAGCTATAAATATCTTGGCCATTACCTTGAGTTTGGAGGCATTTCCCATGGTCGGATAAGCTTCTCTGAGCACTTTGGGAAAGGAAGCTAGGGTGGAGGAAGATGGCAAACATTGTGGATGAAAAGGAAAGGGAGGAGAGATGACTCAAGTATAGAAAGCTCCGAAAGGGAGATGACTATACAACATGAGGTTGTAAGTGTGATGGATCTATGGAGGCAGACATTGTGGGAAGGAGTTAAGGTTCATGCAAAGGATGTGGAACCTGAGCAAAATATGCTACCCTATCTCCGAAAGTGTGGGAGAGAGGCCATTTTAGATTCTGATAAGATTTCATTACATGGAGAAAGAAGATACATTGGTGCACATCTAAACCCACTTGGCGACCAACCCCCAACACTTGGTTTTCTAGATCAAGGGAGAAGTATTGTTAACCTAGTTAGTATTGGTGGGAGTAACCAATCTACACCTAGGAGATATAATTTCTTATTTGGAACATCCATGGATGTGCAAGCCATTCCTGTATTTGGAGGAATCTTTGGACAAGGTGTAAGTACATAAGGTTTGGGTATCATGTCTGGGAGTGGTGTGGGACATATAACTGGTAGTGGGACAATATCACAAAGCATCGGTGCACGCTTTAGTTGGATGTTGGGAACACTAGGCGTGGCCACTTCAAGCTCTTTTCTAAATGCAGGAGGTGGATCTAGTGGGTCAGGAGGAATAGGACCAGGTAGATCCAATGGATCTAGTGGAGGAGGAAACACCGAAGGAAACCAATGTTGTAGATCGGGGGACAAGGACTCTAGCCACCTCTCAAAGTGTTTTTGAGAGTTCTTTACACTTTCTAGACTATATGGGTATTGAAGATGTTGCAGAGCATGTGCTCAAGTGTAAAATACTATGGCACATGAAAGGAATCACTACCCTAGAGAAAAAGGCAATTAATTTTGTAACAACATTGCAAAGGCGCATGTATAGTTGGTATGGGAATTATGACCCCCATTAGATAGTGGTAGACTACACCACATTAAAGAATGCCTTCATAGAAGAGGTCCATATCCCTAAGTTTGAGTAGAAGAGAATCAATGCTCTGAAGAATATCCATCAGGGAATCGTAGAGAGTGCGCAGGGAGTATGACACGTGTTTCAAGACTCTCTTTTCAAAACTATCCTATGACATTCATCCTTCTCAACATGCTCAATGGTTTTTGGAGGATTGATAACACCATTTACAAGGGCTCTGTCACACAATACCTTCACAAACCCACGTGAGGCATTGGAAGTTTCCCTGCATGCCAAGGCTATTGGGAGTGTTGATACTAGTGTTAGTCCTTTTCTAGAGGATCAAATTTCTGTAATGTCTAAGAAGTTGGAAGATATCTATAAACTCAATGAATGAGGTTTATATTGGGCTTTGGTGTACATACTGTGAAGTTGAGGGAATGTAAATGATAGTTTCCCTCGAAGTTGGTGTGCGCTATGTTGGTAGATGTGATATTTTCCATGGCGATCGTGATACAAGTAGAAGCCCTCTACTCTAGCACACAATCAACAAGAATGTTTCTTACTATTGCAATATCTATACCTCTGTGACCCATGATACTAAAGATTATAGACTGATTGATCAAATCCATGATGCTATTGATCTAGGTGTGTGCCAGACTATCCTTACAAGTAGTTCAAAGGATGATGATTGTATTTATGAAGGGTGCACAGATGGAGGAGTGTGTGGAAGAGGTTTTCACGGAGGATTTTGTGGTCACAGTAACCATAGTGGAGGATAAAGTGAGTTCCCATGAGGAACCTGTTATAACTATGGATCTATATAGAATTACAAACGTGAGTGTCCTGACCTATTACAATGCTCATGGTGCATAAAAAAACATAAATATGAAGAATGTCCAAGGATTTATGAGAATATGAACCATCAGCACCATAAAGACAAAGGCACTAGAATGGTGAGCATCAAGAAGGCTAATTCACAATGGATGCCAAGAGTGGTGCGTGAGTCAGGGCTAGAACCTATACTAGTGATGACGTGAGTAGAGGCCGCATGTGCCATGGGGATACCAATATAAAGGAAACTATTTTCAAGAGAGGAATTGGCACATGACAAGTATCCGGACCCTAGTCATTAGAAGGGAGTGTACCAGGAGACTATGGATGTGATTCAAAGTTTACAAGGGGAGATCTAATGTCTAAAGGAGAAATCAAAGTAGTTGGAGAAAAGGAAGAATGTCGAGGTTCCAAAGAATGACCTAGATGAGGTCAAGGAAGTATGTAAAATGTTAAGGAAAGAGAATATTATTCCCTTTCTAGGATAATGGCTAAGATAAAAGGTACCACACGTCAGAGAAGAGCACGAAAGACAAGTCTTACATGTAAACCTTCCTCCTCACAAATTGAATATGATAATGAGATTACTTTAAATGCTATCATCTTTGAAAACAAGAAAGAAATTGTGATCATTCCTTTGACATATGGGAATTCAACTCCTATATTGAACCCTTAGGAGAAGAATTCCTTGATAGAATCTTTTGCACTCCATCAGAGATCCTGAGATAATTCACCCCATAGAGGGAGTTATCCAGTTTGAGGATGCTCAATCCTTGAGTGATACCACTAGTGTGGCAAATGACAATTGGGTGCATGGAACTTATGAGTTAATTGGGTGACAATTGAGAGCATCTGTAACAAGGGTAATAAAGGCATGCTCAGTCAAGCACCTAGGAGGAAAGAAGTTGCCAAGTTACTCTGGAGGACCATATCCTGAAATTTTCTTGCAAGAAATGGAAGCTCAATGGAAAAATGAGGACAAGAGGAGGGGAATGCTTAGTTATAACCTACTCATAACTACATTGCACTTATGGGCTACACATCGAGAGAACCTCCTAGAGTGGTGCAAGGTAAGAATCATATTTTTGGTAAGGTTCTCTAGGAGAAATGTGCCCACTATCATACAAGACTACCATGGTAAAGAGACCACCTCATTTCATATCCAAGCATGTGAGAAGGCTTGGATGGGAAGCGCAGAATCATTACCACCTTTGCTATGGGTGCATAATTTGTATTCCACCTTACAAGGATGTGTATGCACTTGGTATATTCATTCAGAGATGCATCATCAAATAGGTAATTTGTAGGAGTTGGTGGATGATCTCATTCAATCTTTTGAGTATAGGAGTACCAAGCCATCAGTAGATAAGGTGTTGTAAGTGATCAAAAACCTAATGATGGGAGATAGTGCTATGAAAGAGGATAGGTTGTTATAGTTACAAGGTGTGCATTAATTAGAGACATGCCTAAATGAAGAGGAATCAAAGGAAATACATTTTGAACACACCAAGTCATATAGAACATTGATGAGCGAGCACACACCTACCATGAGCCCTTAAAAACAAAGAAGGTTAACATTGGAATGGAGAAAGAACCTAAGGAACCTATCATCATGTTGGGTTTTAGAATGGAACATAGGTTGAAACCACATTCAGTGAAATCAAGTCCCTCCTCTTTAATGGGAGAGGTTCCCTTATTGAAAGCAAGAAAAAAAATGTACATATATACAACTCTCAATGTTAGGACCTTGATATTCTGGAATTTTTTTCATACTTAAAATATTATCGATCAAAAGGAATGGAATAATATAGAGATGGGTGAAGGTAGAAAAAAAATGCTTTTGGGAAATATAGATAGCAGAGTATCTCCCTTCTCACATTGAACCAAGAAACTGTAGAAAGGATCAATTACTTCACCACCTACACAAGTTTGTAGACACAAATTTCTAAAGATTCACACAAACTAGAACACAAAGTTTCTATTAAATGTAAAATAAAAGATCCATTGAATCGAGAAAGGAGAGAGAAAGGTACAACAGAGTAAAATAAGAAAGAAATAAATTTTATAATGACTTACTTCAGAATTTACAACTTTCCCAGAAAAACCAGAATCCCCTTTTCCTATAGCCAAAGCCATATATTTATAACAATTTGTTTACATCCATACTTTGTCCCCAAGAAAAGAATATCTGAAAGGGATAATTTTTGTCACAGATTCTCTTTTGGAAAGTGACATGAAACAAACACTCATGAAAATAGGAGGTTCAAAAAGGTGAATATCTCATCAATTTGAGCATGATTATTTTAGCAGGGGACATCTCATGATTTTCTCCTTCACATGGTCCTACCATTTCCACCTTTTAACCACTTTCATAGCACTCAAGTGCTTATTGATAAGTTTTATCCATTTTATCGCGTATGCCTGATAAAATACATTTTTTTATGATTAAACTTTACATCCCATCAAACTTATCAATTCGGATTCAAAACCATCCAGAAATGCATCTCATGGAGAAATGATAAGGAATATAGAGAAAAGAATGAGGAATGAACCATTTTTCATGTTTTACGAGCTCGGTTCATTAATGGCAATAAAAAACCAAAAGAGGGCATTTGGCTATCATTTCCCCTTTTACCTTCAAATTTGGGCCCTACATGTGGTGAGATCCAAGCAAGGATGGCCTTGGGAAGAAATTTGGGAGAAAAAGCACATTTTCTTGATTTTCTCTACCCGCCACAGCTCCACCAAAGGCCGGACATGTGGCATCATCTGATTGGCTAAGGAAATGCGGGTTGAAACTACCATTTGAACTCTTTTATCAAAAAGGCTCAAATTCTCAAAACCTCCACCGGCCCACTTTGACTTTTCAACATGGACACGTGGCACCATGTGATTGATTACAGGGATGTGCTTCTACTTTAGACTTTATCTATTTTGAGAAAGGGGAAGAATTCCATCTTTTCCTTGAAAGCCCACATCCTCACCATTAACTTTTCAATATAGGCCACATGTCACCATGTGATTGGTGTGGGCCTTAACTTAGAAATTTTCTTTTTGCTTGGGCACAACCACGAGCCATTTTAGAACTCTTCACCTTTTGTGGAATGTTGGTGCAATTTCTAGGTTTGCACACTTTTCTCTGATTTTCCATGCTCCATTTTTGCTCCAAAACGTCTTTTTGGCTCAGGCTGGTGGTCTATAACTCATTCTACCCAGTCGAATGCCTTTGATATGCTCATAATGTTGTTATTCTAGCCCTATTTTGAAGTAAAATCTAGGTTTCCCCTTTATTGTGCCCTAATTTTTCATTTGCACAGGCTGTGTCATTTTTTCCCTTGCCCAAATCATGCAAAAACTCGAAATGGAGGGAATCTGAGTCATTTGTTGCTAAAATCCTAATCCCCAGGCCTAAATCATTGTGAAAACATGATTCAATTGATTCAAAGTGAAAAATTTACCTTCCTTGTGAAAAATTTTGATTTCAGAAGCATCCCCTGCATTTTTTGCATTTTGACGGGCATACGGGCATGTTCTACAGGAAAAATTTATCATTGCAACATTTATGCTAATGTGGCAGGGTTCTATTGGCCGAGGATGTGAGGAAAAGTTTATAACTCTTCATTTTAAAAAAATTTGGTGAGGGGAAAATTTTTGTCTACAAAATTTCATGATCTTACTGAGTGATGTGCTTATGTGGCACGATTTGATTGGTTGATGGATCGGTAGGTGGCGGGCTGCACTTAGGAAATTTTCTTCCATTTTGGAAAGTTTCTCAAAATCAAATTTTTCCCGAAGGCCCGCAAATGGCATGATGACACATGGCACAGGAGGGTCAGGCGGATGGCGAAGGACTTGGGAAAATTTTGATGTCTTTTGGCTTAGGGTGTCAAGGGAAAAATTTGGCCCACGCGCCCGTGCCCAATGGGAAGGTGACACATGGCACAAGAGGATCAAGTGGGTGGTGGTGGAGTTGAAAATGTTTCAAATTTTTGCTCAAAATGCCAAAGGAAAATTTTGACTTGGAGGCCCGCACCCAATACAAAGTGGACACATGTCCAAGAAAGTTAGCATGGATGGGTGGAATTTGTGAAAAATTTGAAGTCTTTTAACTTCAAAATGTTAAAGTTACAATTTGGCCCGAAGGCCCGCAACAAGTAGGAAGGCGACACGTTTCTAGGAGGAGAAATGGGAATGGGGGCCAAAGAAAACTTTTGGGAATCTTTACCCTTGGTGTAAAAGGTAAAAAATGAAGAATAGGCCCGTGTCCAATGAAAACAGGACACATGTCCTAAATTTGGTGGAGGTTTGGAGCGCAGAGAGGAAGTTGAAAATTTTGTAAAATTTTAGTGAAAAATCTCAAGGTGAAAAATAAACCCGCGGAAAAATTTGGGGGGTCGTCTCCGCATCCAATCGGATAGAGACACGTGGCACATTTCAAAAGGTGAAAAGGAGAGCACGGGCCCACAGAGGATTTTTTGCTCACAGAGGAATGAAGGTAAATTTGGTGAGTCGGCTCCGCATCCAATGGGAGAGCGACATGTGGCAGAGAAACAATGGGCATTCGGGGGCACGGAACATTTTGAGAAAATTTCCTTTTCTCAAAAAGGGAGAAAATTTGTCATTTTGGCCCATGGTTTTCAACAGGTCCACAGGAGGACACATGCGCATCCAGGGGCTCGCAGGAAAATTTTCAAAATTTTCCCAAGGTTAGAAAAGGTTCAAAATGCATTTTTTAAGGTTGGAGGCTCATGGTCCAATGGTATTCGACACATGTCCACTTTATCCAAAAGTCAAAGAAGATATTTCTTGGTCTAGCATGATGAATCTCATCAAGACACATGGAGGGTGGAATTTTAAAGTTGATTTTAATCAATGGTTGCTGTGTGTTTTCATTTTTGGGTGCCATGGATGCTCCAAGAAGTGTGGAATCGTCATTTTGCACCAAATCACATGAAACTTTATATAAATCTACATCCCTTTGGCCTTCTGAACACAATGGCACTATTCTTTTGAGCTGATTTAGTGTCTTATGATGTTATTTTATGAAATTTTTCCCTCGACCCGTAAAAAAAATGTGAAAGGTGAAAGTAAAAAGTTGCAGAGTTAAAAATGGTGAGGGAAAAAGGTGAAAAATGATTGAAAATGCATGTTGGCATGGTGGAATGCCAAAAACGTGACCCTGGGATGGATAAGGATCTGATTTCATGCAATATTTTAAAGTATTTGTGTATCTCTGGCATTTGGCGAGATGTTTCACGCTTTATATAATTTTTCATCAAATGGATAGGGTTTTGTAACAAATTTGATCCCTTTGGCATATTCTTTTCTTGGGATGCAAGGATCCAAGTTGGCATAGGGTATATCATGTAGTTTGGAAACATTTGGTAGGTCTGATTGAGAATTTTGGAGAAGGAGAGAAGAATTTTCACAGGGAAAACTAGAAGAAGTCCATTTCCTTTTGGAGAAACTACCTGAGAGCCATTTTTGATTCCAGTTTGCATCAAATGTTCATCATGTTGAGTTGGTTTTAGCTATAAAGCCATCAAAAAGCTTTGAGATTGTCTAAATAACATTCCCTTGCTGATATATTTGATCAAATTCTTAGATTAACTGGTTTTATCTCTTGGCAAAGCTTGCATACACTTGTATTTCAGTATGTTTTCAATTTGTGTTTCATGCTCCTATGTTGCAATCTTGTGTTTGGGATCTTTATTGGTCATACAGGTCTCATTTCTTATAGAGGTTCTAAGGCATCTACAATCTTCCATTCAAAGAGCATTCATTTGAGTGGAGATAAACAGATTTAAATTCATCTTACCTTTCTTGTAAATTGAGGGTGTTTGTAAACCTTTGGGTGTACCTTAGGTCTTGATCTAACAAGGAGTTCTAAATGCTTTATTGATATTTTGCTTCAAGCCTTTTTGGTAGGCTATCAAAGTTTGTATGGAATAGTGTAGATTTGGGCATCCATATGTGCACACATCCTGGTTGAAAGAGAACTTCAAATTCATTGAAATATCTCTCATGTTTAGGTGTTGTAATTATTTTGCAAGGTTTCCCAAAGAAGGTGATGACTCCTAACTACCCTTGTCCCAACATCTCTCATCGTAATTTCATTTTAAACTAACTCATCCTACCTAAAATACCCCTACATCTGCATTATGTTTCCACAAAAGAATTCAATCCTTTCACAAAAATGCACAAAGTTGATCGGGGTTCTATCATGTCTTTAGCATCTCTAGCTTTGTTTTGATGACATTTCGATCATTTAGTAGTGACAAGTCCTTTGAGTTTGGATAATGGATACTTGATCATGTTTTCACAAGGCCTCTTCCACATCATACGTAAAACACAAGGATATCTCCATCTCCTTACCATATAGGGGCTGCAATATAGGTTCTCTTGCCTTGGTGATAGGCACAACCTAAAATAGTGAGGGTTAGATCAAAACCCTTATGAAGATGCTATCCACTCCTCAATTCTTGAATGCAAACAATCATATAGGTTTGATCCCCACTATAAATGACATACAAAACATCTATCTATCCTTGAGTGTCTTGTGCAAATTCATGATGTTGTTCAAGTTGTGAAGGAGATTAAATCTGGATACCAACACCCAAGTGGCACCATTGCCGGGACTTCTTGGAATTTCTTGGTGGTTTTGAATTATTTGAAAGGTTTGAGAATTTGTGTGATCAATTATTTGAGTTGTTACATTCTTGAGATATCATTTCATACTTCATATCTGGATGTTTTGGGTAAGAAAGACTTCAAACTCAACCTGCTCTCCTCATCTACCAACAGTTTATATGATTTGGATGCACTGTTTTTGGTTGAATTAAGAAGAAGAAAATCTGATTTGTAAATCCCTATAAGTTTTCAGTATAGCATGCATTTGACAAAATATTTTTAGTGCTTTCTTGCACAACTAAGGTGAAAATCCTTGGTGGTGACTCCATGTTGTTCTAATCTTGAAATACCAGTGTTCTAACACATTTTTATCATTTGAAACTTGTTGTTTAAATCTATCAAACCGGAGGGAAGGAGATCCCACTTCATCAAGGACTCTTCTAAGAAGTTGCTCACCGAATCAAGAAGCTCAGAACTAGAAGGAAGAAGAGTGTGGAAAGTGGTTGGTGATTTGGTTGCAAGGAAAGAAATCCCCATAGTTGAATTTGAAGGGGAGCAGCCTATTATTGAAGATTATAATTCATCTTCAAGTAGATCTGATTCAGGCAATCTTCTTTTTTATTTTCATTCTCCATCAGGTGAGGGACCTTCTTGTGTATTTAAAAAACTTTCTCCTAAATCTGCTCCTGTGGTTTCTAAGTTTGCTAAAGTTTATCAAGAGAGAGAGCCTTTGGGGGGTTATCATTTTAGAGATCAGTCATCCGTTCCAATCAGACCCACTACTACTCCTCATCAACTTGTTTCACCTCCAAGATCACCCCCACCAAACAATATGGCTCAACCTAGACCTCCATTTGTTGTAAACACCTTTGGTCCTATAAATTTTGGAGGAATGGATGGTTATCCAAATGTTGTCCCACAGGATGTGAGAAATAGGTTACCAAAATTCCAAGGTAATAATGCCATAACTAGAGATCAGCATCTCAAACTCTTTGTTAACATGATGGAAGACTTTGAAATAGAATTTGAGGATGTATATATCAAGTTGTTTATCCATACACTTGAGGAAGATGCAAGAGATTGGTATAAAGCTCTTCCTGATAACTCTATTGATTCATGGACTGAGATGAGTAATGCATTCAAATTACAATATGGAGACAAAATAGATCCAAGGTTCCTTCTATCCGAGTTTGAGAACATCAAGAAGAACCCTAATGAGACCGTTCATGATTTCAATACAAGATTTAATAAGACATTGAGAAGGCTGCCTGTAATTTTGAGGCCTTGTGATGAATCTTGCTTGATCAAATATGCAGATGCATTTGATAAAAAGGCAACCTATTACTTGAGAGACAAAAATCCTACAAACTTGAGGCAAGCTTTCACCATGGCACTTCAAATTGAAAATAATATTAAGGCTATTGGTAAACCACTTAAGAGGGACGGTGTGAAGCTGATAAACCCTGAGAAGCCTCAAGCTAGCAAGGGTGCTGATTTGGAAGATGTTGTCAAGACTTTGGTAGGGGCTGTCAAAGAAATTTCCTACAAATTAGCCCGGGCTGAGAAAGGAATTGGGAAAAGTTCACAAGGACAGCAAAGAACTCAAAATCATGATAGATTTGGCAATCATCCTAGGGGTGATAAAATACAAGATGACAGAGGTAAAGGGCTTATTGGATCTGCAAATAGACAACCCCAAGCACGTGAAAATAGAGTGGTGCCTGACCCTTTGACTACAAGAGTTGTTGCTGTTCAAGAAGTTGCTGATATGGATTGGTGTGACAGATGTTTTCTTCCTCATCCGCCATGTGAAATGAACTAGCAAGATATTGATGATGATAATGAGAATGAAATGGATGATGACATTTGTATGATGGGCAGCTCTTCAGGCTCACAGCAATCAGCAACATCAACAGATGTGATAAGTGCAAGGACTACTACAACCTTTTGGGATTGCATAAAGAGGGTACCATTTCTTTCTCTTCCTCAAACTCATGATGTAGATGTATTTTAGGCCTTTGAAATTCCTAATAATGACTTTGAATATCTAAGGGCTTTAATGATCAAGAAGTATGATGGTGGTATTCCTTCGAGAGGAAGATAGACAATTGTTAATGAATGTTGTGGTTGGTCAAGAAAAAGAGTACAATACTAGAAGTAAAGTTGTTAGAGGAGATGGTCCTCAAGCCAAGCCAAAGACACCCTTGCTCACAAGCATTCCCAAAGATAATCCCTTGCTGCCAAGAACCCCATTCCCATGTAAAAATATCAGTCCTCTTCATGCCCATGTGCCAAGAATACTTCTCATCGATGAACCTTCTTGTTTCCTTCCAATGTTATTTTGCCAAAGAATGTTCCATATGATATAGCCTAGGTATTGAGCCAAATTAAAGTGAGTGTTCCCATTATTGAATTTCTTAGAATCTTACAAGAAAAGAACTTTTGAATACTTGGGATTGAAAGAAGAAAAGAGTATACCAAGCAGAAATGTCAATGTTGTTGAGAATCCTCTTCAAAGCATTGCTGGCCCTGAAATGCCACCACCAATGGAAGATCTTGGAGAGGCACCTAAAGTGTATTTGGGGACATCCTTGGTTGATTCCCAATTGAATGTTGATCCATTCTTCACAACTTTGCTCATAAAAGGTAGGTTACTTCACAATTGCATGTTTGATTCCGGTGCATCATGTAATGTTATGCCTCTAGAAGTTATGAATGAGTTGGATATCAAAGTTACATCAGCATATGGGAAGTGTACAGCCATGGATTCAAGGGAAGTGCTAGTTGTCGGGTGTGTGAAGGGTTTAGTAGTGCAACTTGCAACCTACCTAGGTAAGAATTTAAAACTTGATGTTGTAATTGTTGGCTGCCCTGCCAAATGGGGTATGCTTTTGTCAAGGAGGTGGGCTGCAAGTGTTTGTGGTAGTGTTCAAATGGACATGTCCTATGCCACCATTCCCATTGAGGGAAGCCTTGTCAAACTCTATGGTGAAAAGAAGATGTTACACTTGATTGAAGATCCCAACAATGCTTCTTATGAAGTGTTGTTTGCTGATGTAGATGTTGACAATTTCATTGGTTTTGCTGATGGAAAAGAGAATAAGATGGAAAAATCAGAGTGCCTTGGTATGGTAGGTTCTCCATGGACATTACTATTTGATGGAGCTTGCTCCAAAGTTGGAAATGGTGCTGGTATAGTGTTGGTTTCCCCTAGTTTAGAGGAGTTTCCTTTTTCCTTCAAGCTCAATTTTGAATGTACTAACAACATTGCTGAGTATGAGGCATTATTATTGGGATTAAGGATTGCATGGAAGTATGGAGTGAAGGATATTGTTGCTAAAGGAGATTCAGAGCTGGTTTTCAAGCAAGTAAGAAAGTTGTATGCTACAAAAAATCAGCGTATGAGACAATATAAGCATGTTGTTTGGGACTTGATTGAAATGTTTGATTCCTTTAACATTGTTTACCATGATAGAAGTCTTAATGTTGCTGCTGATAAGCTGGCTGTTTTGGGTTCTAGATTCGACAATTGCACCGTTTCACCTTTTTGTGAATATGATATTGAGGTGCTAACAAGGCCAGCTATCCCGGATAATGTGAAACATTGGCAGATTTTTGATGATGATGCACAAGTGTTGAGATTCTTACAATTCCAAGGAGAGTTTTCTGGTCATAATATTGATTGGGAACCAATGGTGTGCATGAATGAAGGTAGAGAAACTTTGTTTGACAAGGATATTATACAATTGAAAACAAATACCATTCCTAAAGGTCTTGTTGCACTTGAATCCAACTTTAGCAATGCTGATTGCATCATAAATAGAAACTTGTTTGCTTCAAGGGATGTGGAAGAGCACAACTTGGGAACTAAAGACAAACCAAGGAAGATCTGGTTGGGCAGTCATCTCAGCAAAGAAGAGAAACAGTCATATGCCCAACTTTTAAAGAAATATCAAGACTTCCTTGCTTGGTCTTATTCAGAGTTGAAGGCATATAGAGAAGATTTATTTCAGCATGAGATCCCTCTTGAGGCTAAAACCAAGCCATTTAGACAAAAACAGAGGCCTATTAACCCACTACTTTCCATGAAAATGTAAGAAGAGTTGAAGAAATTGAGAGATGGTGGCATCATTCAACCTACTAGATACTCTTCTTGGGTTGCCAAACTTATGCCGCTTAGAAAGAAGAATGGTGATATCGGATTTGTGTCGATTTTAGGAATATAAAAAAGCATCTATGAAGGACAAATATCCTTTTCCAAACATGGAGAATATGTTGTAGCTTGTGACAGGTCGAAATGCTTTCTACTTTGGATGGTTTTTTCGGATACAATCAAGTAAGTGTCAAAGAATCAGAAAGACTTAAGATAGCCTTCACTACTCCTTGGGGACTTATGTTTTTGTAAGGATGCCTTTTGGATTGATGAATGCTGGTGCTACTTTTCAGAGGGCAATGGATGTTGCCTTTTCTAGTTATATCAATGAGTTTATTGCAGTTTACCAAGATGATGTGACTATTTTTTCAAGGCAGTGAGTAGACCATTTGCAACACCTAGAGAAAATGTTGATCAGATGTAGAGAGTATGGCATTTCACTTAATCCAAAGAAGTGTCATTTTGGTGTGCCAAAGGCCAAGATGTTGGGGCATATTGTGTCCAAAGAAGGTGTTATGATAGACCCTGAGAGAGTGGAAGCAATCAACAAGGTGCCTATGCCAAGAACCAAGAAGGGTATTCAATCTTTCTTTGGCCAAATCAATTTCATTAGAAGGTTTGTCTCCAATTTTGCTGAGTTAACTCTTCCAATCACAAGCATGCTAAGAAAGGATCAAGTTATTAAGTGGGAAAAGGCTGCCATCCAAGCTTTTGAAGGAATAAAGGATGCACTCAAGCATGCACCTATTTTGGCAGCTCCAAACTATAAGATGCCTTTCCAAATCTTCTCTTTTGCATCTGAATTTACTATTGCTTCAGTTTTGCTACAAAAGGATGAAAATGGAGCTAAGAGGCCTATTGCTTTCTTTAGCAAGGCTTTACAAGCAGCTGAATTGAGGTACACAATTATGGAGAAACAAGCATTTGCATTAGTAAAAGCAACAAAGATTTTCAAGACCTACATTTTGAGTTCAAAGGTTGTCGCTTATGTTCCCCACACCATGGTTAAAAACATCTTATCTGACATGGAGATATCAAGCAAGAGATGTAGATGGGTTAACAAATTACAAGAGTATGATATGGATATCCAAACAACAAAGCTGGTAAGAGGTTTAGGTCTTGCCAAACTCATGGTGAGAGTAATTTACAGAATGTAGAAGTGAATCAGCTAGGGGAAGAAAGGGCAGATCTCCTTGAAAAATTGATGAATTCTGAGTGGTACAAGGATGTGGTCTATTACCTCAAGCACCTATGTTGTCCCAGTCACTTAAATAAAAATTAGAAAAGAGCCCTCAAGCTAGCTTCTCAGAAATATGTCATAACAGACCTTGGGCTAGCTTGGAAGAACCCTGAAGGTGTCCTCTTGAAATGCATAACTAAAGATGAAGCTCCCAAGTTGATTGTTGATTTCCATGGGGGAGTTTGTGGAGGACATTTTTCTGGGAGAGTGACAACACATAAGATTTTAAGAGTTGGTTATTGGTGGCCAACTCTTTTTAAAGACACAAACCGGTTAGTTAGAAGGTGTGATAAGTGCCAACGTTTTTCAGGAAGATTGAAAGCTTCAAGTTCCCTTCCTTTGCATCCTGTATTAGTTGAAGCTCCTTTCAAAAAATGGGGAATGGATTTTATTGGTGAGATTTCAGATCCTTCTAGTGCTGGTTACAAATGGATCCTTGTAGCAACTGATTATTTTACAAAATGGGTTGAGGCAATTCCATCTAGAAAGGCAACACACCAAGTGGTAATGGATTTCTTACTAAATCATATCATATGTAGATTTGGGGTTCCAATTAAGATTGTGTCTGATAATGCTATGTGTTTTAGAGCCAAGCCTTTGATGGCAATGTGTAATGAATATGGGATAAATCTAACCTATTCTTCAAACTACAACCCACAAGGGAATGGGCAAGCTAAATCAAGTAACAAAAACTTTCTCAAGATCATTAGAAGAACCTTGGAAATCAACAAGAAGAAGTGGGGAGAATAGTTGAAATTTGTAGTTTGGGTTGATAGGATAACTCCAAAAAGAGCAACTAGTAAAAGTCCATTTGAATTGGTGTATGGAACTTAGGCTTTACTGCCATTACACCTGTAATTATCCACTTTTCAGTTTGCTCAACAATTGGAAGATCAAGAACATGACCCATACGAATCAAGAATCAATCAGATCATTGAGTTGGATGAAGAAAGGAGAGCTTCTCATCAAAGGCATGTTAGGTTTAGGGAGAAATTGAAGAATTTGTTTGATAAGAAGGTCACCCTAGAGCTTTCAGTGTTGGAGATCTAGTTTTGTTGTGGGATAGTAGGCATGAAGACAAGGGCAAGCATGGAAAGTTTGATGCTTTATGGATGGGCCCTTATGCCATTGATATCAGGATTGGAGAAAATACATTTTTTCTCAAGGATTTGGATGGGGATTTGTTGGAGTTGCCTATTAATGGTAGACATTTAAAACATTTCTTGGATTAAATCCCCATGTGAGGTATGCACAAGTTGTACATTTTGTATAGCCCTTGTTTTTGTTTTATCTTTTCCTTGTTCTTGCTGTTGTTGTTGGCTTGTGGTTTTCCCTTTTGTCCTTGGAAACCATTGTTGGTGTGGTTTTCTCGATCTGTTTTTGGTGAAAATCTTAGTTTTGGGTTCTTATGCATGTTTTGACTCCTTTCCCAATGGATTTTTGGCACTTGGTCTACATTGTTATCTTGTGGCACTCATTGGCAAGTGCCCATCCCCAAGCAGGAGCCAATGTTGGTGTAATTTTTGGGTTTACACACTTTGCTCTGATTTTCCATGCTCCATTTTTGCTCCAAAGCATCTTTTTGGCTCAGGCTGGTGGTCTGTAACTCATTCTACCTAGTCGAATGCCTTTGATATGCTCATAATGTTGTTATTCTACCCTATTTTGAAGCAAAATCTAGGTTTCCCCTTTATTGTGCCCTAATTTTTTATTTATGCAGGTGTGTTGTTTTTTCCCTTGCGCAAATTGTGCAAAAACTTGAAATGGAGGGAATCCAAGTCATTTGTTGCTAAAATCCTAATCCCCAGGCCTAAATCATTGTGAAAACATGATTCAATTGATTCAAAGTAAAAAATCTGCCTTCCTTGTGAAAAAAATTTGATTTCAGAAGCATCCCCTGCATTTTTGCATTTTGACGGGCATACGGGCATGTTCTACCCATCAAATTTATCATTGCAACGTTTATGCTAATGTGGTAGGTTTCTATTGGCCGAGGATGTGCGGGAAAAGTTTATAACTTGTCATTTTTAAAAAATTGGCGAGGGGAAATTTTTTTCCGCAGCCCCGCAGTGCTACAGTGTTGCAAATGATGTGCTTACGTGGCACGATTTGATTGGTTGATGGATCGGTGGGTGGCGGGCCACACTTAGGAAATTTTCTTCCATTTTGGAAAGTTTCTCAAAATCAAATTTTTTCCCGAAGGCCCACAATGAATGGCATGATGACATGTGGCACATAAAGGGTCAGGTGGATGGTGAAGGACTTGGGAAAATTTTGATGTCTTTTGGCTCAGGGTGTCAGGGGAAAAATTTGGCCCATGTGCCCGTGCCCAATGGGAAGGCGACACGTGGCATGGGAGGATCAAGCGGCGGTGGTGGAGTTGAAAATGTTTCAAATTTTTGCTCAAAATGCCAAAGGAAAATTTTGACTTGGAGGCCCGCACCCAATATGAAGTGGACACGTGTCCAAGAAAGTTAGCATGGATGGGCGGAATTTGTGAAAATTTTGAAGTCTTTTAACTTCAAAATGTTAAAGTTACAATTTGGCCCAAGGCCCGTGACGAGTAGGAAGGTGACACGTGTCCGGGAGGAGAAACGGGAATGGGGGCCAAAGAAAACTTTTGGGAATCTTTACCCTTGGTGTAAAAGGTAAAAATGAAGAATAGGCCCGCGTCCAATGAAAACAGGACACGTGTCCTAAATTTGGTGGAGGTTTGGAGCGTGGAGAGGAAGTTGAAAATTTTGCAAAATTTTAGCGAAAAATCTCAAGGTGAAAAATAAACCCGTGGAAAAATTTGGGGGTTGTCTCCACATCCAATAGGACAGAGACACGTGGCACATTTCAAAAGGTAAAAAGGAGAGCACAGCCCATAGAGGATTTTGTGCTCACGGAGGAATGAAGGTAAATTTGGTGAGTCGGCTCTGCATCCAATGGGAGAGTGACACGTGGTAGAGAAATAGCGGGCATTCGGGGGCACAGAACATTTTGAGAAAATTTTCCTTTTCTCAAAAAGGGAGAAAATTTGTCATTTTGGCCCACGTAGTTTTCAACAGGGTCCACAGGAGGACACGTGGCACATCCAGGGGCTCACGGGGAAAATTTTCAAAATTTTCCCAAGGTCAGAAAAGGTTCAAAACGCATTTTTTAAGGTTGGAGGCTCGGTCCAATGGTATTTGGACACGTGTCCACTTTATCCAGAAGTCAAAGAAGATATTTCTTGGTCTGCATGACGAATCTCATCAAGACACGTGGAGGGTGGAATTTTAAAGTTGATTTTAATCAACGGTTCTTTATGCATTTTCATTTTTGGGTGCCATGGATGCTCCAAGAAGTGTGGAATCGTCAGTTTTGCACCAAATCACATGAAACTTTATATGAATTTGCATCCCTTCAGCCTTTTGAACACAATGGCACCATTCTTTTGAGCTGATTTGGTGCCTTATGATGTTTTTTGATGAAATTTTTCCCTCGACCCGTGAAAAAACGTGAAAGGTGAAAGTAAAAAGTTGCAGAGTTAAAAATGGTGAGGGAAAAAGGTGAAAAATGATTGCAAATGCATGCTGGCATGGTGGAATGCCAAAAATGTGACCTTGGGATGGATAAGGATCCGAGTTCATGCAATATTTTAAAGTATTTGTGCATCTCTGGCATTTGGCAAGTCAAGTTTCACAGTTTTATATCATTTTTCATCAAATGGATAGGGTTTTGTAACAAATTTGATCCCTTTGGCATATTCTTTGCTTGGGATGCAAGGATCCAAGTTGGCATAAGGTATATCATGTAGTTTGGAAACATTTGGTAGGTCTGTTGAGAATTTTGGAGAAGGAGAGAAGAATTTTCATAAGGAAGACTTGAAGAAGTCCATTTCCTTTTGGAGAAACTACCTGAGAGCCATTTTTGATTCCAGTTTGCATCAAATGTTCATCATGTTGAGTTGGTTTCATCTATAAAGCCATCAAAAAGCTTTTAGATTGTCTAAATAACATTCTCTTGCTGATATATTTGATCAAATTCTTGGATTAACTAGTTTTATCTCTTGGTAAAGGTTGCATACACTTGTATTTCAGTATGTTTTCAATTTGTGTTTCATGCTCCTGTTGCAATCTTGTGTTTGGGATATTTATTGTTCATACCTGGTCTCATTTCTTATAGAGGATCTAAAGGCATCTACAATCTTCCATTCAGAAGAGCATTCATTTGAGTGGAGATAAACAGATTTAAATTCATCTTACCTTCCTTGTAAATTGAGGGTGTTTGTAAACCTTTGGGTGTACCTTAGGTCATGATCTAACAAGGAGTTCTGAATGCTTTATTGATATTTTTCTTCAAGCCTTTGTGGTAGGCTATCAAAGTTTGTATGGAATAGTGTAGATTTGGGCATCCATATGTGCACACATCCTAGTTGAAAGAGCACTTCAAATTCATTGAAATATCTCTGTTGTTTAGGTGTTGTAATTATTTTGCAAGGTTTCCCAAAGAAGGTGATGACTCCTAACTACCCTTGTCCCAACATCTCTCATCATAATTTCATTTTAAACTAAGTCATCCTACCTATAATACCCCTACATATGCATTATGTGTCCACAAAAGAATTCATTCCTTTCACAAAAATGCACAAAGTTGATCAGGGTTCTATCATGTCTTTAGCATCTCTAGCTTTGTTTTGATGACATTTCGATCATTTAGTAGTGACAACTCCTTTGAGTTTGGATAATGGATACTTGATCATGTTTTCACAAGGCCTCTTCCACATCATACGCAAAACATAAGGATATCTCCATCTCCTTACCATATAGGGGCTGCAATATAGATTCTCTTGCCTTGGCTGATAGGCACAACCTAAAATAGTGAGGGTTAGATCAAAACCCTTATGAAGATGCTATCCACTCCCTCAATTCTTGAATGCAAACAATCATATAGGTTTGATCCCCAGCTATAAATGACATACAAAACATCTATCTATCCTTGAGTGTCTTGTGCAAATTCATGATGTTGTTCAAGTTGTGAAGGAGATTAAATCTAGATACCAACATGGAAACAAGGCTAAAATTCCCAAATTTTACCACCGGTCCATCAAGCATTTATGAACTGAGAAACAACCATGTGTCCCTCTCTGATTTGTTGACACGTGGAGCCACCTGATTGGTTGCGGGGATGTGTCTTGCTTATTATCTATTTAAGGAAAAGTTCTAACTTTCCCCTCAAGTCCATGTCACCACCATTTACTATTCAACATAGACTTGTGGCATTCTCTGTTGGTTACGGGCCTCAACTTAGAAATTTTCCTTTTGCCACAATGCCTTAGAAAATAAAAATGGATCTCTCACCAAACCTCTGCTAAAATTTCTCCAGCCAATCAGGGATCGGTGGGGATGCGGGGAAAATCTGGCATATTTTCAAAAATCACCAAAATTCATAAGTTCAAAAAGAAACCCACCTAGCCACATCCAATTGGAAACAAATGCATATCCTCACCTTCCCGAGCAAGAATTTTATGTGGAACAAAACGTATAAAGATACAGAAACGGAAAATGCCATTTCTTCTCCTAATGAAGGATTTCTTTCTCTACAAAAGGTTAGAAACAAAAGATTTTAGTCACCATGCTTTCCAACCCATTAAAAGAGAACCAAAATCATTTCCCACCTACTAAAAATAGGTAAAACATTTTAACGGTAGTAGATTGAGGAAAATGATTAAAAACCCATGGGAAATGAAAACAAGAGTCATGAGGAGTTTAAAACATGAATTTATTCTATGGTAGAGCTCCAATTTTCATGAATTTAGATTTGAAAAGGTGGGGGAAAATGGGAGGAAAACACATCGGATATTATTGGTTAGAAAAAGAAGTTTCCAAGGGCATTGATCTGTTGTGCAAGTTCCAAGATTTGTTTCTCGTAGGTACCATGAACTCAAAGGTTTTCACCATTCCTTAGGAGAGATGAAGATCAAGTTGAAGGAAGGTGCATGCCTAATTCAAAAGAGGACTTATCAAATGAACCCAAATTTGTACATATGGGTCAAATAAGAAATATACAAGATGATAACATTTGATATCATTGAGGCAATGGAAGAATCAAAATGGATAAGCGCAATGGTTATCAGTATCAAGAAGGATGGTAGGATAAGAATTTGTGTTTACTACGGATCTAAATGCGGTGTGTGTCAACGATCCTTTCCTAACCCCCTTTACTGAAGAAATTTTAGAGGGAGTAGCCAGACGTGAAGTCTACTCCTTCACGGATGGATTCTCAAGGTATCACCAAGTTAGGATTGCAAAGGAGGATCAAATAAAGACAACCTTCACCTTTGAATGGCAAAATTTTTCCTACACGGTTATGCCTTTTGGATTAAATAATGTGCCTATTTTTTTCTCATGCGTCGTGGTATAAACATTTTAGGACTTCATCCATAAGTTTCTCCAAGTTTACCTGGATGACTACACTATGTATGGATTGGTGAAAGACCATTGTGACAATTTAAGGCTAATGTTTGAGAGATGTCGGCAATTAAGGATATCCCTCAATATTAAGAAATGTGTCTTTTCTACTCCATTTAGGACCATGTTAGGACACATTCTATCTAAATAAGGCTTATTAGTGGATCCCACTAAAGTTACAGCTTATTGTAGCATTAGGGAGCCTACTAAAAAAATCACAATGCATTGATTCCTTAGGAATACGGGGTATTACAAGAATTTCATCAAGGGGTATGCCAAGATTGTTGTGCCCTTGGAAGAATTGTTAAAACACAAGAGTTCCTTTCATTGGGGAGAGGCACAAAAGAAGGCATTTGAAACTTTGAAGGATAAGCTTGTCACGGCGCCCATACTACGTTTTCCTTCTTGGGATAAGCCTTTCCATGTACATGTTAATGCCTCAAGAATAACCATGGGAGTAGTACTAGCACAACTTGGTGAGGGAATTATTAATCATCCCTTGTGCTTTGTAAGTAGAAAGTTGACACCAGCAAAACAAAATTACACAACTACTGAGCACGAAGCATTTTCTATGATCTATGTGTTACAAAAATTTAGGTAGTATCTATAGGCGACACCATTTATATTCTACACAGACCACATGGCATTTAATTACTTAGTCAACAAGCTCGTGTTGCAAGGGTGCATATGTCGTTGGGTCCTATTATTTCAATAATTTGATTTCACAATAGTCGTAAAACTAGGAAAAAGAAATTTAGGACATGACCACTTATCAAGGATTAACTTAGGGGAGGATGAGTAAAGCATAGAGGATACCATGTCAGATGTGTGACTATTTAGGTTATAGGTTGGACTCTCATACTTGGAAGATATCACAATTTTCTTAAAAATAGGTGTGGCGCTAGAAGGGATGAAGGCTCTGGAGAGAAAGCAATTAGCAATACGTGTCACACCCTACATGTTGATTAGTGGAGACTTGTATAAGTTAGGTTATGATGAGGTTATGTTCTAATGTGTATTAGAGCCTAAGCACATGGAAATTATGGAAGAAGTGCATGGTGGGATTACAGGAGGACACTATACAGGAAATGCTACTGTGCTAAAGATTTTATTAGTAGGGCTTTGGTGGGAAACCATTGATAAGGATTGTATTGAGTTTTGTGAGGCATGTGACCATTGTTAGCACCTTTGCAAACCTGAAAAGAAAGAAGAAGTGACTTGACGACCAATAGCTTGAGGTGCCGAACCATTTGAAAAATGGGTAATTGACTTTGTAGGGCCAATTGCGCCAACAATGCAAAGGACTGGTTCGCGGTATATCATCACTTGCACTAATTATTGAACACAATGGGGAGAGGCATCACCTACAAAGGATTACACCACTTTGTGATAATTGCTAGATTTTTATTGGAGAACATAATCAACAGTATGCTTTTCCTTTAATTTTAACAAGTGATAGAGGTACACACTTTCTCAATGAAATGGTCAGGATTCTATTAGCAAAATTTATGGTGGCCCATCATAAGACTACCCCTTATCACCCTCAAGAAAATGGGATTGTTGAAGCATTTAACAAGATGTTAAGTCATACATTAGTTAAGTTCTATGACGTTGGAAGACATGATTGGGATGAAAAATTATCAATTGTTCTATGGGCATATAGGACAATCTATAAAAGGTTGAACAAACCCACACCATTTCAATTAGTATTTTGCACGGAGGCTATTTTTTTTCAGTTGAATTCATGTTACCATCAATACGTATAGTGTGTGCAGGAGGCTTAGCCGATGAACAAGCACTAGAAGAAAGAATTGATAAGTTGATGTAGTTAGAAGAAAGGTGATCACTTGTTAGATGGAGTCAGAAGACAAAAAAAGTAAGACAAAACACATGGTATGATCATCATATCAAGAACAAGAAGTTTGAGGGTTGGTAGATGGTTTTGTTGTATAATTCCAAGTATCTCCGACATCTTGGGAAGTTGAAATTCCATTGGTTGGGACCTTACATCATCTCGTACATTCTTGATTTAGGCACTTTCCAATTACAAGTGTTGGATGGGACAAGGTTACCAGGTCATTTCAATGGGAGTAGGCTGAAGCCCTACTATAAATAAGTATTTTTGGTGTTTGTAATAAGAAAATATTTCTAATTAACTTATAATTTCCCTTTATGCTTTTTCTTTCTTGTGTTTGCCTTTCTCGTTACTTTTTCCTTTCTTTTTGTTTCATTTTGCACCTTGTGCGCTAGTAACCACATTATTTTTCCAAGGTTTTGTATGCATAGAGGACCACACATCTTTTTAGTGTGGGGTGGAGTGATACAAAGTATAGGCCTATAATACAAGTTTGAGCTGATAGTAGTTGTTGTGAATGACCCAGTTGAAGGATAAAAAGCGCGTAAGGTTAAGAAGTGCATAGAAGAGAGGTGGACGAGAATGGTTGGTGTCAAGAAGGATTTGCAAAAACCACGTACAGAAAGGATGAAGAGCGCATGAACAACATGAGGTAGGCCAGGGAAAAAATCAAGCAAAGTACGTAAGAAATACCTTCGGCACTATGGACTCGCACGTAAGAGTCATCGATCGGGTTGTATTTTTGCATGCTAGAAGGTTATAAAGGGTTTTTTACACAGGGTGTGGCATGTGGGTAAGGGCACTTAAAGTTGTCTTAGTGGAAAAATCCATGTTTAATGTTAAAGTACATTGGTAGGTGGTATAGAATTTAACTATGGAAAGGAGTAAAAACTATATATACAAGGTTAGGTAAATCATCTATTACCTTGTGATTACGAAGTGAAAGAAGATCTTATGAACTAGATAATCTAGAATGAAATTTGTATGAAGAAAGGAGAATCTAAGAAATTTGAGTGTGCATTTAGATTAGATATGTGAACCAGAAGGAAGGAGTACACAGGCATGAGGAAGGTTGTGTGAAGAGCGTCATCTTGTGGAAGGATTTCCTAGTTAGGGTTTGGTAGCTAGGGCACGGAGAAAGAAGGATTCATTCCAGGAGTTGAAGCTTTGAGCTTTGGGATTGAGCAGAGTAGCAGAGCAGAGAAAGACGAAGGAATATTTAAGTTCATTCCGACTAGAAAATATGGCACCTAGGAAACTAACCGTTTCACCGAAGAAAACAAAGGGAAAGGGCAAGGAAAATCAATTCACTATCTTCGTGAGAACTAAAGAAGAATGGTATGTGGAAATTCAATATCTAGATGGGGTATTGCTAGGAAAAGAGTGGGAGTCATACTTACGAAATATGGTTGTGAGTGATTATAACCATTACATGAGCACAACCGAGAAGGAAATGGTGCTAGAGTTGGTTCGACCAACTAACAAGAGGATGTCGAGATGGGATGCCCATTTACAAAGTGATTTGGTGAATGTCAAATTAGAGAAGGATGGATTATTACAACTATATGATTTTCCATACTTTGGTAAGCCTGAGCACCTTTACCAATGGTTTATGTCATGCATACATGAGGATCACTTTTATTTTATGGGGTGCAAGATGTGCATCACACCACAACTGATATCTAAGTTTACAGGCCTCAATTATGAAGGAGATAGCATTGACGATGATATAAGTGGCAAGGAGGATATCAAGAAGACTATAGCTGCATATGACTACAAGAAGGGGTCACGATACTTGAAATCACCAAGATCCTAGACCCAGTTATGAGGATGGCCACATGCTTGGTCACCAACCTCAATGATTAGGAATGATGGACACAAGTGAACAAGGCATGGCTAAATGTATGCCGGAAGATATCAGAAGGAACCATATACAACTTTTCTACTTTCATCACAAATGAGATTATAAGTAGTGCATAGGAGGGAGAGAAGATACTCTTTGGTAACGTCCTCCTCACCATTGTATTTTTAGAGATTGGAGTTCCCGATGGGCCAAAAAAGTTTGTTTGGGAATATCCATAAGAGGAACCCTCACCAACAAAAAGTTTTGTGAAATACACTTGTGAAACCATGATGGCTTCTCACAAAGCGCACCTGGAGAAGTGGTATGAGTGAATGCGTGATGCATTTGGGGCTAAGTGGAGGATCCCAAATTAGTTTCCCACACTTGTGAATGGAGAGGCAAAATTTCTAGTGTACCAACACTTTTACATTAGTAGATTTACATTGACATATGGGAATATGAGTCCATGGTGTAAGCTACCCTTCTCCTTCACCATACAATACTTCCAATCCGAAGTTAATCAGTTAAAGGAGGCCAAGAGACTAAGGTTTGACCTTAGTGAGGTAGATATAGACCACTACGAGCTGCGCTAGAATCTCATCTACCTAAAGAAATGTGAGTATGTGGAGAGATATGTCTCCCAAGAGATACAAATGATGAATCCTTTAACGCTACCAATTGTAGGAAGGACCACAACAAGGGTGTATCTGCACATAAGGAAAAATTGAAAATGGCACTTACTTAGAGAATGATGTCTCCATCCCTGAAGACCCTACAGGAAGGAAGAAGGTCGTAGGAAGAGAGAAAGAGAAGAGGTGTAGAAGGCACCAAGTGTTTAAACCACATAAACGGTGAATGCCCCGAAGCAAGCTTTAATCCTAGTATTTATGCATGGAGAAAGAAGTCTCTAGTAAAATAAAAGACCCTAGAAGAAGAGGATTTGGAGCATGAAGAGCCCCTCACCCATGAGGAATCACCAAGGAAGACATCACTTATCAAAGAGAAGGAAAAGGAAGAATCTCTTGTATTGGAATCCCTAGTAAGGAAGAAGCAGAAGGTGACTGATGAGGTAGATTCAGAAGAAACAGAAAGTCTAGATGCCTACATCGGTGACAGGGATGATGATGATGAGCTAAAAGGAGGTGAATACCATCCAATCTATGAGGTGCATGATTCTGAGGATGAATGAGATGAGGAGAAGAATGAAGAAGAAGAGGCTAAGGCTCAAGGCAAGGGGATGGTGGAGAAGTGAATACAAAGGATTAGAGGACCTCAAGCCTCAAAAAGTAATAGATAGAAGAGGCCATAGAGAGAGAATTGGTGGTAATTATCAAGAAGCTAGTGGAACAAGAGGTAGAACACAGTGCAGATGAGGTGTTGAAGAAAGATGAGGAGGAAAGCGTAGGAAAAGAATATGGCAGCATGGGGGAGATTTCATTTTGGTCAGTAAGATTTCCAAAATCCACGCGCATGGAGGAAGAGCAAAAAAGCAATACAAGTTCAAGGAATTGTTAGGTTGTGGAGCCTATTTTCATGTGTGAAAGTGTTGAAGACTTACACTAAGAGTATTGTACACTTTTCATGTATCCTTGGGTTCTGGGGGCGGCCCCCCGAGCAGGGTCCTGGGGCGTAGCCCAAAAAAAAAAAAAAATTTAGGCATAAAATTTTTGGCCTCGAAAAAAAATGCACCCGACATATCAGAAACATGCTTTTCTCATATGGGTGAGTTTTTGGACCTATAGGTTTATGGGACATATTTTTCCCATGGTTTTGATACCCACGGTTTTGTAAAACTGCTTAAGCAGTTGTCTATTTATATGGTCTTATGCATATGATAGATGTACAAGCAAAAATTGAAGATGTGTTTTGAATTCAGTCATGAATTACAGTAGAGTTTGTTAAGCATAGCTCCAAACGGATCTGGGTATTGTATTGAGAGAGCGGTGGCTTGTAATAAAATTTGAGCAAGTGATTCTTGGTGGACGTAGCCCAAATTGGGTGAACCACGTTAAATATTGTCTCTTTGTGTTGTGTTATTTTATTTTGCAATTTTATTTGAGATCACGTAATCGTTTGCATATTAGTTTCTCTTCATTATGATTCTCGTGAGGGATTATTCCGCATATTTTATCCCTTATTTCCTAACAGAATGAGCTACATCAATGATTCGAACAAGGTGTTACGTAAGTGCTTTTAGAGTATCATGTCAAAGGAGAAACTCTTGCAATGGCTTCATTTGATGAGGAAGGTGCATACCCTCGAATGAGGAAAATGCTATCATGGGCATTTGAGTCCCACATTAATGAGCCCAAATTTGAAATAAGCCAAGGAGCATTGATGAAAGTGCCAAAGATAAAGGGAATAAACCCCTTGGTAAATGCTCAACAATTATCAACTGAGAAAATTTGTAATGCGCTCAATAAATTTTCAGTTGAGGTTGAAGCTAGACTCTTCAAAAGAAATGATAGGGTGAAGTTCCTAGAGGAAGAGCTAGAGAAAAAGGAGGAAGAGCTCCTTGAGAAAAGTAAGGACCTAAAGCAGGAGGAACTAATCGGTGCTCGCTTAACACGTGAGTTAAAATACAAGAAGGCAAGAGTGTGTGAGGCATAAAAAATATAGATGATCACATATGTCATTATCTTGAAGCATCTAGACCTTACACCTCCCACACAAAAATACGGATCAGCCTTCCAGTGCCTAGAGGAATTGACCCTCATAATCACTATGGAGAGGTGGCCACTTGCCTTAGAATCTACATAAGAGGTGTTGGCATGCCAAGAAAAATAAACTCAGATGAAGATTTTAGAAATTTTTGCTTAGTACAACAAGATCCTTGCCAATGTAAAAGCCATCATACAAGTTGCTGAGGATTTCTATGATAATTACACAGATAGGGATAGAGTGGAAAGTATCTTGGTTACCACCCATGAAGCGTAACTCAAGGAGTTCCAAGAAAAGAACAAGGGGAACAATGTTGAGTGAGAAAAATCCTAGCCAAAGTGGAAAAGAAATCAGAGGCCATTGAGACCTTGCGGGGCTCAATCAAGAACCGATCAAGGATTGTACCCCCAATCACTTGGAGGATGGAAACACTCGAGGATTTAGGAGAAAAATTGGAGGAGATCATAGAGACAAGTGGTGGCTAAGGGAGAGGAGATGAGTTTTGAATAAGTGAGCGCTCTAGTGGGTGACATCATCGTCAAGCAAGCTCGAACGAGGTAAAAACTTGGGGAAAGTTAGAAACAGAATTAGGGAAGGATTTCCCTCTCCTCCTCTAGAGGTAAACAAGTTCACCATTCTTTCATTCTTTTCCCCATTTATTCATTCCTTTATTACTCCATTCCAACCATTTATAAGGATCTAACATTCTTTATTTCTTTATTGAAGAGTGTTTCTGAGGACAAAGAACAAGCATAGTGCGGGGTGATGTTGGGCCCCAAAATATCAGCTAAGTACAAGGCGTGTGGGCATGCGGGACCTAGTTGAAAAAGGGCATGCAGGTTGAAGGCACAAAAGGAAGGGTCCTAACAGTAGGTTACAAAACATACAATGCATGCGTGTAAGGAAAAATAGGTTTTGTACTTAGCCATATTTAGCATCCCAAGTAGCACACAAGAAAAGCATGACCCTTGTGGATAAGGTGCCAGCTTGGCGACTGTGGGATCAAAAAGGGAATATTCTAGGAATGTGATGGAAGGTTCTAGAATACATCATTACAAGGAGTGGAGAGCTCAGATCTATGAAGGCATGCTCCCATGGAGGACCACTTTGACACTTGGCAATCGATATATAACTTCTTAAAGGCATGGCGGTGGGAGCCGAGGTTATAAATTCAAGTGCCTGATAGAAGATAATATAGTATATAGTGTGTGGAGAGTGCAAAGGAGAGAAAAGAGAGGTGAAGCCCTACAAAAACATAATGAAGGATTTTAAGGGTTAGGGATTAGGAGAGCTCTATAAGTAATGACACATTTAGAGGGATGGGTCTAGCATTCATTTTTGCAATATGGTGAGCATAATGTAGTTCGATGCATGACTTGCTCTGCATCATAATATAAGGGTATGTCACAACCTCAAGAGGTTATAATGTGGTTATTAAATCTATTAATATGAATACAATGCTCTATTATAACTCATCTATGTGTGTCAAGGAGTATAATAGTTATGCATTTTCTTTTTGTATGAACCATTTCTTGCTTGTTATTTATCTTTTTGGATATGATGAGAGAACAACTCATTCTAGGTTCTTAGAATGTTGCATGGTTCTTTTATACTCATTTCCATTTATATATCTATTATAAGATGATGCATTCTCATAAGACTCACATAAAGGAGAGACTTGGCACCCACACGTGCTTGGGTGAGCACCCAAAGGCTCACTGGGTGATAAGTCAATGCACATGGGATTAAACTATTGGTCTAAGGGTATAAAATATGACTACATGGCGCATTTCTCTCTTTCTATTCAGGCCTTAGAATTCCAAAAATAGAGAAATTTTGGAAAATGGGGTCAACATTAGTGTATTACGCTTTTTTAGGTTGCAGATTGAACTAGTTTTCCTGGGCACTTTGTTCCCACAGGGGATCTTTGAGTGGAAAGAAAAAGGGAGGTTGAGTTATGTAGAGTTATGAGAGGATGGAAAAATGACGGAACAATTTCCATCGGGGTTGGTTCCCCACAATAGTGAGTTAGTCGATGATGAAGGAGTGGGAAATGATGATGTAAAGAGTTTCATAGACAAGGAAATTTGGGATAACCAGGGGCTATAGGAACCTATAGCACAGGTGGAATAATTCCTAAGTTCCAACCGGGAGTTAATATTCCAACTCAAATGCCAACTCAAGACCATTGCAGAAAATGTGGTAAAAACATGCACAAATGAAATAGTTCCAAACTTCCATCAAGTCCCCAAATCTCTTATCCATTTGCACTAAAGGCATAAAATTGATTAAATGTGGACTATGTAGCTATGCGTTTGGAACCCCATGTTCCTCCTCAATCCCCTTAGATATGCATGGCCATAAATTTAGCTCCAAAACTCCCAGTTTAATAAAATTATTACTTGTTGTAAAGGTCTTAGCATCCTCTACACCATGGAAACTAGAAATAATGAATTAGGTGAGGGCGGTTGGGTGAAAAAGAGAATACATCTTTTGCATTAAAGAACACAGCTCCAGGTAGCTCAACCACCATATTTTATGAGGTATGGTGCCCATTATTTCTCTTTCAAACAAAGTATCATTAGGGAAGGGTATTATAAGGGTGCCCATACCTATTCTTGGTAATTTAATACATGTTTGTGGTGGTTAGAAGAAGGAAATCAAGTTCCCTCTATTTTCCTCTTCTCTCTCTTTCCCATTTTCTATAAATTGTAAAGTGATGCTCATTTGTAAGGGTTGGACATTCTTGGAATGTAAGGGCATCACACAAGTGTTGCACAAGTGTTTTATTTGAGTTGCAGGCCTCATATTTAGATATTTGCAGGGTGATTCTTACCTTCCTCCTTCATTGTAATGAACTATGCATCTATTTGAAGCAATAAATATTTTTTTGTTATTATTTTCTTCCCTAGCCATGTTTTATTGCAATTTCTTGTCTTTCATCACGTCCGAAGGTATAGTGTGCATGCTTTATTCTCCTTTCAGTATTTGAATCTATTGTGATCCATGAAAATGGTTATTCAAATGTTTATTTGGACTATGGTACTCATGTCTTCCCTCTCCTTATTCATTTTCTTCCCATGTCCACTCGCCTAAGAGTGTTTTTCCCCTGTTCTTGGTGTTATCACCTCTCTTTAGTGTAGTATTTCAGTTTTATGCATCTCCTTCTCACCATGGTCCCTTGGAATGATAGAGTAGATTTAAATAGATGAATTTCATTTCATAGGAGTAGTTTAGCATTAGGAATAGGTAGAGGAACTAGCCTTCTTTTCAAGTCTTTCTCGGTGAAAGTCCCATGTTGCCTCAAATCCCTATATCATTTTGCTTTAGGATGGGTGTAATTTTGATCTCCAATGGTTCTATTATTCCCATTAGGATAGTTGGAAATATTTATTTTTAGTATTTTGCTAAGTTTTGGTGTGTGAATTAGTAATTTCTAGCCTTTTGAGGCTTATTTCTACGCATCTGGCTACTCCAATCTGCATATCAACTAGTTTTAACAGCCAAAGTGCTCAATTTTAGGAGAAAAATGTAGACAAGATCAAGAACAATGGAAGAAGGATTATTTGACTACTTGTAGCCTTCACCAAGTAGTAGAAGAAGAAGAGGCAAGATCAATTAAGAGATCACCATCACCACCAAATAGAACTCTTTCTACTCCACCTCCTGGTAGGCCTTTCTTATTGTATTCTATAGTTATAAGACCTATTGCATTCATGGAAGAATAGAGGAATTTACCATTTTTAGCTTCATTGGTGGTATCCCTCTTGATATTAATGCATAACATGACATACCAATAGTTTCACTTAAAATTATTCCATTTTTTACTAGTGAGAATCAAGTTACCCCTGCTGAGCATATTCAAGATGTTGCAAATGTATGCTCTATTCATCTAGTTATAGAAGATGATGTAGTAGTTAGGTTGTTAGATTCTTCACTTAAGGGTAAAACACTCCAATGGTATAGAAGCTTTATACTTGCCTCTATTACCAACTGGGATGGACTTAGCACTACACTTTATAATAAATTTGGGGAAAGGTAGACAACATCACCTTTTTAGAGAAGCTAACAACCAGTAAATATGGATCACAATGAGCACATAGCAGATTTTAACTTCAGATTTTAGAGCACATGGGATAGAATTCTAGTTGTATTGAGACCGACTCCACAAGGTGTTTTTCTTTACTTCTTAAGAGCATTGAATTCTAATATTGTTGTTATGATATAATCTATGGGTGTTATTCAATTACCTGATGCCTATCCAATAGCCATTAGGGCTGAGAATTGTCTAATACAATCTGGAAAAATAGCCCCTAGGATGCCTATGCCTTTGTTCCCTAAATTACCTCAAGCTCCGCAACCTACCATTGCTCCCATTCCTGAGAAAATTTCCCAACCTTCTCCCTCCACATCCTATTCTCCTCAAAATCAAAAGGATGATGATGAAATGAAGGCATTTCTCATAAATTTTTCAAACAAAGTTATATCCTTAGAAAAAAACTAGTTCAACCTTATAGAAATTATCCTAACTAGGCGCAATCTTCTAACAAGTGATTCAACTAGGGTTACCAACCCTATAAAAATCAATACCCTAACTAAAGATATGTGAAAATTAGTAAAATGATAGGTGGCAGGGTCAAAATGCACATCTTCCACTTCAAATAGTTACTCCTACTCACCACTTCTTATTGTTAGTGCAAGTACAACATTGGTTCCAAAGGTCAAAACAATGTAATATAATAAATAGAAAGGTTTTTCTGTGTAATCAACCACATAATAAATTTATTTGTGTAAATGCATTCCAATCTCAAGACTTCATGGTTCAAAATTCTTCCAATCAACAGGAACCATTTATAGAAGTAACTAATCCTAATGGGGAAGGAACTCAAGATGTCAATCTAGATGCTAATCTTGTGTTCTTTGGGGTTGATGAGTTATGTACAATGAATCAAGCAATGGGCAGTTCTAACAAGCCTAAGACTCATGTTGCTAACAATACAAGGTTTAAGAAGAAAATTTTGGATTCTCAACCTTCATCTTCTTCTAATAAAGGCAACATTATCAATAAGGAAAAGGAAGTTGAGATAGATGTAAGTAAAAATAGATTGCTTGAGGTTCCTAACAAACCTGTTTTAGACAAGGAAGTTATTTCCCAACCAAATATTCCTATCCCAATGTTGCAAAAATCAAGGAAAGAGAATATTGTACCTCAAATGCATAAGTCCATGGGCCTTCCTTTCAACATTGTTGAGAAGATGAAGAAGACAAATGTTAATGTGACAATGTGGGATGCTCTGGCTATTCCATCACAAAGGGATATCCTACATGAATCTCTCAAGCAACTTCCTCAAGTTGATCTATTTATTCAAAAGACTCATTATGTTGTCAATTTATGTCAAGCAAAGGAAGAGTAGGTAAGAAAATTTGTCAATGCCCCACCCTTTTAAATGTCCTTAATTATGGGAAAACGTTTGGTTCCTAATTTCATGATTGATTCAGGGGTGTATGGATACTAAACTAACTAATCTATGGAATGAAACTAACACCAAGTAACTTCAAAACAAAGTTAATATAATAAGAACATCAATATAGTAGCTTAAAGCAATTAGCTAATTATTGCATAAACATGAATGAAATCATCTAATGTTAACCATTCTTACTATTAAATGTATGATTACTTTTCAATAAGAGCCTCTTTAAATCATGAGCAATCAAATTTGTGTGTTTTATCTCCAAAGAGAGGGGAGGATCTCACCAATAAATGGCTACAAGGTCATACTTAGATATTCATTTCTACTTAATAATGGTAGAATGGATGCATAATATGAAGCCATTATTCTAAAATAATGGAGACAATTCTTATCATGTCTTTTATGAAATACTAAAAAAATTATGTTATAGGTGTGAAAGAATGTAGGAGGGTCCTTTATATAGCTTTCCTATTTGGGAGAAGCTTGCAAACTAGTGCATGTGGGATAAAGGATAAAGTAGAATTAGAAGAATTAAGCTTGATTAGAAGAATTAACAAGTGATTAGCAACTCATGGGAGTTGGGGGTGCTTTAATTAATCAAATAGGATTAATTAATAGGCTAGGATAAGCTTAGAAATCCTTTAGAGATGATTTGGAGGGAAATGGGGTGATTTTGAATGGTTGGAAGGGGGTTTTAACCAATAAGAGGGTTTATTGATTAAATAAAAGGGTAAATAGGTTTAATTAACTAATTATACTTTATTTATTTATTTAGAAAGGATTATAACTAACGAAGTGTCGTTAATTGGCATCCGGAATGGGGGAAAGGCTAGTTAATTAACAAAGTGTCGTTAATTGACTGAAATGGAGGGAAACGTTAGTTAATTAGCAAGAAATCACTAATTATAATGGAAATGATGGGAAAAAGGGTAATTAGTGTAATATTAGTATTAAAACTATGTAGGCAGTTTTAGGTGTCTACATTTGCTTCTCTTTAGGATGGCGTAAGCGATGACACTTCAAAGATAGTAGACAATTACAGACAAGTAAATTTTGAAGGAATGGAAGATAAATTAGTAGAATGAAGGATGCCCCCTCAAGTGTTGATGTGTAACATCCCCATTTTAAGATACTAGAACAAGGGAATTTTTTTTTTTTTTTTATAACGTTCTCTGTTATGAATTATAAAATTCAAACACACGTTCCCAGCTTTAATAATTGTTCTCTCGCCCAAACAACACAAATTGGAACACACAATTTCTTTTTAAAACTAATGTTCCCTGTTCGCATATTTACAATATGGAACACACATTCAATGCCATTCAATCCTATAACAGATTCTATATGCTGCTGTAAATGACTCGAGGAACTACCGATCTTCCATTTTCATGGCTTGAGTTTCAACGATCCTTCATGTTTGTTTATGCATAGTATATTATATATACGAGTTCTCTTAACTGCTTCCATTATCGAAGTGATCCATTTAAGAAGCCTATCTAATATCTCATACTCATATTCATCTGACATCCTGCATCTTAAATTAAGTGATAAGGACAATGCAACCAGCACTTGCGATACTTTGGCCAAAGATTTTCACATGCTTTACATGATCATATTCCTAGATGTGATACACATCAATGGAATACGTCCTTCACTTCACTTCACCTGTTATCTAGAATGGTCTTTCCTGGTTCCTACCAGTCCTCTCGATTTAAGGTCAGATTTAAACTTCCAATTTCTAACTAGTAATATGAACGAATATAAGAAGGCACTCCTGGTAACTAAAGATACGCAGACATACGGTGTCATTCCCCACGACTCCGTGTGTCTAGTTATCTTTAGTATCCCGAGTCACTCCGTATACCTGATCATACTCCTATCCCCTGCCAAGAACTTCACATTCAGCCTATGTATTCTTGATGTTTTAATTCGGGAGGGCATTGTAATATGTCAATGTCCTACGGAATCCTCCCATCAAGAGTACACATCCTGCTCAAGTGATTTGGATATGATCTAATAATTAAAATCAACTTTTAGCAACCATGTTGATCCCTTTATCCTCGTTCCCGTTACAGTTGTATATAGCTAAGAGAGACTAAATCCATCTTCAAGCTTTCTATGCATCTTCTTCGTACCGAAGGGTTGTATTTTCTCTACTTGGTTCTTTTCTTAATCATTGGATTAGGCAGCCCGTTACCGACGGACGTGATAAGTTTAACCTATTAAACTTAACCAAGATTTTCCCAACTGTAACTAAATTCAGAATTCTAGCTTATTAGACGTCATTTAACGAAGTCTAATTTCTGATAAATGTATTCATTTATTCTCCTTAACATTATATAGTTAAGGTCCATTAGTTATGGATATACTTATCCCATATCCTTTATTCTGAATTTAACATACGAGGTCATTAATGGAGTTCGAAAACGAAGTTCAATTACTCCGAAGTTAATTGATATTCCTTAGCTACCAAGCTAATCCTGAATACCTATCAGTTATGGATTCATATTCTTCCTAATCCTTTTTAATGTCAATTAAGAATTCATCTTTACCCAAGTATGAACTAATTGCACATTTCAACTTAAAAGTTGCATTAAGGTAAGAATAGATATCTATTTCTTTTTAACGTCCATCCAAGGACAATTAGATAAATCCAAATCAGGAATAACATTATATTTCCAATTTAGTCAACAATATCAAAATGATATAGTCATTAAAATATCACACTTGTATTTGTATTCATCAATTCATGTCATAATCCATACATTTGCCAATCCAACTGAATGGACATTGTTTACATAAAACATCATTACAACTCATAGATAGAAGAATATACTTTCTTCTTTTTACAACTCCTCAAAGAGGAATAAAAGTAAACAAATACAATTCATCTTCAACCAATCAAGAAGCATCAGAAAACAGCCATGTCTTCATTCTAATCAAATTCCATCTGCAAAATTGCTTGCACGGGTCGGTTCATTGAACTGAGCATATTAAGCACTTATCATTAAAATGAGGTGCTTCAACTAACTGTCTCAATAAAAGAACCCTGCTTTTATGATACGACAGTAAGACATCAATCAAGAAATAGGCACCAAAGAATGATCAGCATAACAACTGAACCATCAAAATACCATCACAATCAGCCAAAGAACTGCTGTCCCATTTTCCACATAACCGTTGCAAGTTTCAAATTACAATATTTGTAAAGTTAGGAATACAAGTAGCATACTGCTGATATAACATATTGTTATCCTTTCTACACCTTTCATTAATAATAAATGCAAAGGTTAAAACTAACTGAAACGTAAACCCATTACTTTCCTCATGACTGTCCCAAAATTGAATCCAAACGAGACACAATCAAGATAACAGTTCAGAGTGAAACTTACAAAATCCATTCAGAATTCACTTTCCGGCAGCAAGAGTAATTTCATTCATAATTAGCTTTAAATGAAAACAAGGAAGAATTCATCGTCCTTATCCATACTTCATTTAAATCAGGCTCATATGCATATCCAAAACAGGTTAGTACATCTTCATATTTATCATAGATCAAATAGTACAAGGATGCATACTATATATTTACCGTACTAGAAGAAACCATAATTCTTTCACTGTATGGTAAACCAGATAAACAGTTATACAATCATGCAATCAATTATTCACGTGATTTTCTAATTCTATGAACGCATTCCGTTCAAGATAAAATTTTATTCATTGTTGTTACCTACAGCAAGACCAATCATAATGTACAGTAATACTTCAATGCTATTTCCAGAATTCAAACAGCAAAAGAGAAGAACTCGTTCTATAACTATCCATACAAGAAAATAACCATTTTCTTCAACTCAACAAGAACTATTCATGCTGATTTCATTTCTTCTAAATGACTGTGCAAATCAGAGACCTCAAGAACATTCAATTATTTCTTTTGTACAGAAAACTCAGCACTCAGAAACAATTTAAATGCCACTGTCCTCTCTACCGACTGAACTGGTAAAGTTCAATAACCACCTGACTACTGATTTTACCAAATCAAAACAGCAGACAGAAGAAGAATTCCTTACCAATAAATGATTCTACCCGAATCCATTTTTCTATTCACAATGATGTACAGAACTCAAAAATGTGATTTTTCATCCAATAATACCCTTATTATTAAAAACCCGCATAGAATATCAGATGCACAACAAAGTATAATCAAAACAGGTCCAACAGCAAGACAACTTCCCAAGCATTTCCTTCTTTGTACAGCAATCCAAGTAAAATGCATTTTCACAAAGACAGTCAGAACTAAAAGGGTCGAACAACATTAATGAAACACAACAAATCATCTAATCCCTTCAGCAAGATTCAACATGATTTATTTAAAGCACAGAATACAAGTCAAGCTCGTTTTCACGACTACAGTCCGAGCCGTATGATCAAGTCGTTTCCATACAACACAACACAACCAACCTTTCATCACAGCAAGAAGGACTGTAATCATTCATATGTTCAGAAGAGAAAACAATTTCTTTTCCAGCTTTCACGAATACTCAAAATCATATTCGTCCATTTACATAAAAGAAGAAGTACAACAACAATTGTATTACTGGCATATCCTTCTAACCGAGCTCGCATTGCTCAGATAAAACTCTAAAACCCATCCCTTAAAGTTCAAAAAGAAATGCTATTCCCTTTTAATCCCGAAACAACAGAAGAAAAAAGAAAGGTCTTATTTCTTTTAAGAAAACTTCAGTATAGAAACGACATCAAGCCGCTCGCACAACCTATACAATCTTATCACAAAAGTTCATATGACAAAAGAACAATCACACAGCAATAAAACAACCCACACTGCCTGCACAGTTCCCATTTAACATTTTACAGAGAAAAACCCATTTCGAATTTCCATTTAACGTCAACAACCAGCACAACATGGAGGTATTCCATTCAAGAAATGCAAAGACAGTTAAACACAGCAACCAGAGACGATTTTACCTATCATTTCCAAAAATGACAGCAAGAATCGACGAGATCCAAATCGTATCAACACAACAACAATCACATAAGCCCAAAACCCAAGAGCAGGGTTGTTTTAATGAGACGTTTAAACAAAGCAAGTATTTTTAAAGAGAAGGGCTTAACATGCCTGTGATTTCTTTTCCAAAACTCGAAGAAAACTACGTTTGCAGAAGATATTTCCTTCCTCGGCGATAGCACGAGCTTTCCAACAATTCCTTTCCTCTTCAGCTCAACAACAGCCTCCAAATCTTCCAAGAACAAAGGATAAATCCAAAGAAAGCGGTTCAATCGAACCAAACAAAAAAACCAAATGCAGAGCGACTTCACCAAATCCAAATCGACACAATGAAAAATCAAATTTCCCTCATACACTTTCCAAGGTGAGCTGGTCGCGAGGACCAAGAACATTTAATGCATTAAAGGCTCTACCTTTTTCCAAATTTCCACGCCACTGCCAACTTGAGTTGGCGATCTCTAAATTTCAAATTTCACATGCAAAACCAATTTTGGTTCCATCTCCAACTAGATACCTTTGCCACTTACCTTACACCGCTGAAACTAGTGTCGTCCACGTATGGACTCCCATTTAATGCCATTGAATACCCTTCATCATTATCCTCTCCCTCCAAGGGTCTGCGCGTCCCCCTTTAGGTTAGGATTAGTTTAGGATGTTTATTAGTATTCAACCTAGGTCATAGTTTAGTTTTAGGTTATTAGGACTTAGGTTTATTTCCCTCTTTTTTTGTAATTTAAAAATCCACTTAGGATAGTAGTTTAGGATGCATGTTAGAACTTAGGATTAGCTTAGGATTTAATTCCTTCTAACCACTAACATTAATCAACCTCTAATCCAATCTCTCAACTGACACTCATATCAATGTTGTGCAGGACGTTCCGTCCTTTGTTTCACATGCCAAGGCCACCCGTGTCCAGACATTTCCTGCCCCACGAGGTCTCAAGTTCGACAGTACAGGGTTCAAGAATCGAACCTTTGTCGTTGGCATTTATGTGCCAGCTACTCATACCTGCAATCAGGCGCTGCACATTTATATCATCCTCAGGTTCGGTTAAAAAGTAAATCGACACAGAAATCACAAGAAGACCACAACATACTTTGGATCAATGAAATTGATTCAAGGTGTGCTGTCAATCAGCAAAGAGAGTTTAGCAAGTATACGACAATTTTTCGTCACATCAGCAAACACACAAGCACAATAACTGCAGTCCTATGCAATAAATTACAGCATGCAAGAATCCAAGTTAGCAACACATTCCTTTAAGATCAGAATTTATCTTAACATGTTTGCCTTCATTTCAGCAGCTATAATAGTATGAAAAATATTCACCAAGATAACTTACAAAATCAGGGTGTTACAGATGGGTTGATGATGTTAGAATTTGAGGATTATAATAAATACGGATTTAATCAACTTACATATTATATAATGTTACAATAAATATTTAAATAAATATTACATCATAACATAAGTAAATAAATAAATACTTATAGGAAATAAATAACACAAGTGAAACAATATTTATATTGGAAACTCCCAATAAAGTAAAAACCACTTTGAAAATAACCTTTTACTTTAGAGAGCTTATTTTACATCCAAGAAGATCACCTCCTCATTTGAAACCCTATTTACCAATGGTAAAACCAAATCACTTGATTTCACACCTTTGATATATTTCCGAATATATCAAATGAGGACCTAAAGTCATTTTTATATAAGATGATCGGTATGTCTCCCGACCCACCTTTTCAACTTAAAATAGTTGACACATACACTTAGATTTATAATATTTAATATTAGAAATATAATCATTTCATGATATTAAATATTTACTCTAAAGTATATACATAAGTTAGCATATTTAATAATATAAATATAAATATTTCATATTATTAAATATTAACCTATATATTAGTGATGGACCCATATACATTAAGGGTTGGCGAGACCATTTAATCATTATGTTCCAACACTCCCCCTAAATGTTAAGTGGGATAACATAACATATGCCAATAGATTACCTTAGTTGTACACTACAGGATTTACAATCCTTAAACCATAAAGGTTTTAGGCTAGCATATCGGTTGAAGGAATTATAACACCTTCATCATACTTAATTTACCTTTTGCAGTACAAAAGGATTTGGAATCTCAAAGATCATCCTATGATCATGGCTAAGTATGATTTGTGAGTTTTAAATGTTCTCACATGTTCTCATAAAAGGTTATTGAACCCAAGCATATACGAGCCTTTTATAACCAAGGACCTCCTTAATAATATACTTGTATTGGATGTTTACCAGTAATCTCAATAGCACTAAAGAGTTTACTAAAGACCACCTTAAAGATTCTTCTACACTTCTTTCTAAAAAAGAGGACGATGAGGTATACATGCCCAAAGCTATTTTTACACTTTCCCGAAGGTCTTTTTTTACTTTCCCAAAGGTCTTTTACAATTCCCGAAGGTATTTTTACAAAAACCAAGTTCCATTAAGAGGTGACATTGTCATGCACACTCCCTCTTAATGGAAACTATGACAATCCAAGCTTTTCATGAAAGTGACAAAACTTTGTAGCACTTAGAGACTTTGTGAAGATGTCAACAACCTGCTCTTCAGTCAACATGAACTTGAGATTTATGTCATCACTTAGCACCTTCTCACGGGTGAATCGTATATGTATCTCAATGTGATTTATCCTCTAATGTTGAACTAGATTCTTAATTAAGAGTAATATAACTCTGACCACAACATAGAAAAGAAATACTTCCTTTAGCTTCCATGTGTATCTCTACCAATGATCAAATTCTGACCACATGGCTTCTTTACTTCTTCCATTGTACTTCTCTACCTCAGTAGAAGAAATGATATTGTTGATTGCATTTTTGTTCCAAGTAATGGTTCCTACGCCAAAAACTTGAACACATATCCAATATATTTTATAATACAACATCAGTATGGTTAGAATCACAAAACCCATATAAGATAGCATTTTCATTCTTAGTATAATGCAACCCATAATTGATTGTTCCTTTAATATATCTAAAAATTCTTCGTTTTTGCAAGATTCTAATGATCTCTAAAAATGTTCCTGCATAAACCTTGAAGTAATTCCTACTATATAGAAAATATTTGATCTATTTATAGTTAGATAAATCAAACTATCAATGAAAAACATATATAAAATAGGATCAACCTTTTTCATATGTAGATTTACGATCAATATTTATTCCAACTTCCATTGAAGTAGAAAATGGTTTACAATCAATCATAAGAAATTTTTTTAATATAATGGTTGCATATTGTGTTTTGAAAAATAACAATAGAATGAAATACATTCATACAAAGAACATGATGTGAGAGACCTAACTCATTCATTTCAAATTACTTGCTTGATTTCTCTTTAATCCTATGAATTAAATCAAATTGTCACTGACAGACATAAGAAAATCATCAATGCATATATACATATAATGATAATATGTGAGCCTTATTGCTTGATGAATATATCATTGTTAGAATAGCAATTAACAAAACCTAATAATTTAAAGAAGGAAACAATTTTTGCATACCAAGCTTTAAGAGCTTGTTTTAAACCATACAAGGATTTCTCAACTTACAAACATAGTTTTTTTACCGTTTCTTCAAATCATTTAGGTTGAAATACGTAAAGTTATTCTTTTAAATCGCAATTCAAAAAATAAATTTCTTATCCATTTAGTGGATTTCCCACCCAAATTAAGTAGAAATTACAAATAAGGCCCTAACAAAGACTCATTTTAGCTTCAGGGGCAAATGTCTCAATATAATCAATACCAGGTTTCTAAGTAAAACCTCTAACAACAAATCTAGATTTTTGTTAATACTATCATCATCATTATAATTTATTTTTATTCCACCTAGACTCTATAATACTTCGCAGCTCAGTTCATACAAGGTAATTAATACATGATATATATGATGGCTTCTGGTCATTTTCCTAAGGTTAATAGGATTTGAACTTTCTAACATAGATTGAGCCCAATTTAATTTCTTATCTAGGAAGATAAGAGTTTCAGAAACATCTATAGCATCAAAATATCATCATGACCATTTATTAAATTAGAATCAAAACCATCATTTAGAAGTATTTAATGAAGTAACTTCAAGAGAAGAAGACAACACTTTTAATAGAATCATATCTAAATTTTATAGATCTAAAGAAACTATTTGATCATAACTAATTATGTCATTACAATGCATACTAATTAACCTCCCATGATCAAAATAATAACCCGCAATATAAAGGGCTCTTGCATTATACCCCATATTTATATAAAAATATTTTCGACCATATAGAAGTGAAGAAGAGACCCCTAAGAATGCATAACAACATCAAATTTCTGAAAGAAAAAATATATAGACAAAGATTTGCCAGCTTAAATTTGACATCTAAATGACTATCATAATGGTTTACTTTTGGTCTATCGTAACGGTCATTTGACCGTCAATTTTAACACAATGAAATTTTCCTGGAACCTACGAGCTTAAATTTGACATCTAAATGACCGTCTTAAGTTTGCTCTACTTGTGATGGTCATTTGACCATCAAATTTAATGAAGCTAAAACTTGATGTGTATTTCTAAAATGTGAAATTCCAAAATTTGTTCTTTTGTATAATATTAGGGAGGTTATATTTTAATACATTATAATAACCTATTATAATTTATAATGTAAAAATATATACACTTTAAAAAAAAAGAGGTATATAGTTTATAGAATGTAAATAAAAAACAACATATAGTTCATAAAAATTATAAACTATAGTATATTGTTTTTATATAAAAACACATAACCCTTATTAAAGGCTTTTAAAGGGGGTTACAAGAATTTTACCAGTGCAAGTAGTAGATTTATGAGAGTATAGATTAACTTGCATATTTTACGAGGGGACAAGTAATTTCATTCGACCAATGAAATAAATTGAAAATCTCTACTTTCATGAACCTTGTCACCTCCCTTCATTTACTCTTAATTTTACCCTACACATTTAAAACTATGAAAATTTTGTAAAATATTTTATATAATCCCTACAAAAAAATTTAAAACTTTTATGTGGCTATAACTACCAATATGTTAATAAATATTTGTCACACTTCACGTGGGCCACCAATAAACTAGTCTTTTTTTTTAAATTCTCCATTTATACCTGAGAATTCCACATTTATACTTGAGATATTATCTCATTTTATTCTCCACTCCCACTCTTATATAAAAGAAAACCTTTAAATAGGTTTATTTATATAGTTTTTATAAACTATAAGATATAAATGAATGGGGTCATCCCATTGCATGGATAATATAAATGGTTAGGGACACATGTTAGGTTTTATTTAATAAGTATTAAGATTTAAAAAGTAATTCCTTCATGGCCAAGCAATAAACATGGGCCCCTTTACTAAAAAAAAGTAAGCACTTAATTTTTTTAAAACATATATAAACCAAATATAATAAAATTTATATTTTAAGTGGTTTAAACTAACCATATATATAAAATATGATTCAAACTTAGGTTTGTTTCTTCTTTTTTAAACTATATATGCCTAGATTTATAAGTTAAGTTTAAATATGATTTAAACTTAGGCTTAGAATATGGTCTCGTTGACTCTTCCCCAATCCCATATAATTTTAATATGGTTTAAGGCTTTTAATATATAGTTTTTTTCTAAAACTATATCAATTTTAATATGATGTTTATATAAATTATTATATAAACCTTATTCTATATTATATATTTTTTATTTAAAAATAATAATATAGTTTTCAAATTATATAGGATATAGTTATAGATTAACTATAAACTATAGTTTTTCAAATCGAATCTTATTAAAGGAGTCCAAATGACACACATAGATTACTTTTGAAAACACAATAAGGTTAAAATAGTAAATGAATTTTACCAAGGGGCATGATTCCACATGAAAAAAATACAAGTTAACCTGGAGATTTATAGAGGGGAGAATTACTTTCACCCTACCAATGAAATAAATTGAAAATCTTATTTCTATGGAGCTTGTCTCCTTTTTCTTGTATTTAACTTTGTGTTTTTATTTTGAATATCTTTTTAACCTGCACATATTAAAACTATAGAAAAAAATATTTCAAATATTTTACCCTTACCTGTACACAAGTTTTCATGGAAGGTAAGAAATTTCTAAATTTTCCACTTGTGAATTCACCTTGATTCTTCACAAAGAAAAATTTTAGGTTGCACAATGGAAAGAAGGGGCTGGTTATTTTAAATACCCTTCTAGGTTGGTTGAAAAAAACTATACAAATTAAATAAATAAAATACACAACATTTGATCTTAATTTATTTAATTTACCTCGCTCTGTTACCATGTTAGAATTTGAGGATTCTAATAAATATGGATTTAATCAACTTACATATTATATAATGTTACAATAAATATTTAAATAAATATTACATCATAACATAAGTAAATAAAAAATACTTACACAAAATAAATAACACATGTGACAAAGTATTTATAGTGGAAAACCTCAATAGGGTAAAAACCACTTCGAAAATAACCTTTTACTTCAAAGAACTAATTATACATCTAGTAAGATCACCTCCTCCTTTGAAACCCTATTTACCAAGGCTAAAACCAAATCACATGATTTGCAGACCATTAAAAATTTCTCGAATATATAAAATGAGGACCTAAAGTCTTTTTATATAAAGTGATCGGGTATGTCTCCCAACCCACCTTTTCAACATAAAATAGTTGACACATACACTTAGGTTTATAATATTTAATATTAGAAATATAATCATTTCGTGATATTAACTATTTAACCTAAAGTATATACATAGGTTAACATATTTAATAATAGAAATATAAATATTTCATATTATTAAATATTAATCTATATATTAGTGATGGACTCATATACATTAAGGGTTGGCGAGACCACTTAATCATTATGTTCCAACAGATTAAATAGGTCTATTGACGATCAAAAATAAGAATAAAATGGATAGAAGAAACAAGGAGGGGAGGAGGGATAATTATAATCCTTATTGCCCCAAGTGTTATTAAAGAAAGTGATAATGAAGAAGAATTGAGATAAAGAGAATGGAAATAGATTTCATCCAACTTATCTCAACAACTTTGTTTCATCATTTTGCTTTATAATCTACGTCATCAAATTTTTATTATAATATAAGCATACAAAAAAGTATAAAATAACATGAAAATTTATAATACTAACATTTTTGCATTACTAAAACACATACTCCAAGAAAAATACATAAAGTAATGCAGTACGAGAAAATAAACAAGCTAACCTGACAAGGAAATAAGTACAAACACATATATTCAAACAAACAACATTCAAGACAGTTGCACCCATGTTTTATTTATCAAGCTTAAATTCCTAAATATTTGAGTTAACGAAAAGGGTTAAAAATGGTACCCCAAGCAAGGATACATGCGAGGTGAATATATAGAGGACACAAGGGTCCTATGAAAAATCAATCATGCACTATGAAATAGTACTAAGCAACTCATTGTGCAAGGGAGTATAAACATAATAAGCAAACTAACTTTGTTAATGGAGGTAGATCCAAATGATCCACAAGTCATGCGCGAGAATAAGTGAGGACCAAAGAAATATGTTGTTTAAGACAAATTTCAATGTTTGAGGACATTGTGTCTTGTAAATGATTTAGGCTGCGTGAATGTGTTTTACCTTTGTTTTGTATTTTTGAAATTTTTACTTATTTTTGGATTTTTAATGGTTTAACTGATGTTGTGGATTTTGGTGTTTTTGAAAGTTTTCCAAGCTATCTAAAGGAAAATGAAGATGTAAAGATGCCCCTATCAAGAAGAGGTGAGAATGTAAAAGGAAAACTCGTGCATATATATAATAGGAAGATAATCTAAATCAAGGACAAGACAGCTAGGTTCAACATGATGATGAGCTCAAACAAATGAAGTTCAAAGAAGGTGCAAGTGTTCCCCTAGTGAAAACTAGCCAAGAAACAAATGATAAAAAGGACAAGATTTTTTATTGAAATAAGGGGAAAAGTTTCCCTCAAACATGGTAAAAAGGCAATCTTATACACATGGATGTTCTAAATGAAGTAGAAGAAAAGTATGAATGTTATGGATAGATATGGAAAATGTACCTAGAAGACTCACACTTTGAAAAGGTGATTATCCTAAGGAATAAATCATGAGACAAGATATGGACTAAAGTAAGAGTATGAGAAAGGTATAAAAATACTTGGTAACATACTAATCATGTTTTCTCATCGAGGTCTAGTGTATGCACGTGGAAATTAATTACCTCTTACATTGAATATTTGATAGAAATAAGTGAAGATAAACTAGCCAATGTGTAGAAATGATTTATTTTGAAAGGTGATTTTTGGATGGAGGGTGGAAGGAGAGCCATACATTTCTCTACTTCCAACCAAGCATTTATATCCCTAATGAAGATGTATTTGATTCTAGTCATAACATTGCTCTACTTCTAGCCGAGAATTTGTAGCCATGATAAAGATTCTGAAAATACCCTAAGAGAGAGTTATATATTAATTTTCTTTTGATTTTTTTATTTTTGATTGATTTTTTTGCTTTCTAAAAATTATTTCATCTCTCTCAATTGTTTTGATGAGGGGTTAAGAACCACATATGGATTGATGGAAGGATGTGGAAATGATTGAAAGAGGGTTTGAAAACCCACAAGTGAGGATCATGAGGGACGACATGCACATCAACTGAGACATGCAAACGGCAGCATGAAGAGATCTCGGGAGGAGCGAGCATCAACCGAATGTGCATGCAAAGATTCGACAAATGGGTAGAACCTAGTTAAGCCATAAAACTCTCCTCTATCTCATAGATCAAAAGACGTGTACATATAGGAGGTGCTGAGTAACCCCCAGTGCTGCAATCATGACAACTCGAGTAGAGAGGGGGAGTTACATTCCCAAAATAGAAGTGTAACTCCCAATGACACATATGACACACTGACGCATTGATGTGCTGATGCACTGATGCACTGATACATAAGGAATCTCATAATGACCCCTAAATGACACATGGACCTACGATCTCAACTAAGTGAGATGACTCACCTAATGATGTGGAAAATACACACACCAACACCCCCCCTTCATCATAACTTAGGATGAGGTGGCAAGTTAGAAACAAGAAATGGGTCCCGACACAAAGCCTGATGAGGTACCCATGTACAAGAAAGAAGTCCCAAGCAGTGAAGGAAACCCAGTGGGAAAAACATCCACCACAAGAGAACAAAACACTCTCTAATCTAAGAAAGATGCCAAATATGGGTCCTAGCTCTAGATGATCCTGAAAAGGTACCCATGTACAAAGAGGTAATCTCTCGGAAAGAAGAAGAAGAGAGAAGAAGAGGGAGATGAGAGGAATGCAGAAGATTCCATGGATGGATCTAACTCTCGTAGTTCTAGGAGGTCTCCCAGAAGAATGTTGATGATGAGATCCTCTGCCTCTAGACTGAAGAAGAGCCACTCGCAACAAACTATGTGCCTGCCCTTAGGAAGGACAAAAATGACGTGTTGGAAGTCCACCCACTCCGCGAAGGAAACCGAAGGTAGCAACACGAAGAACTCTGAGTTTGGTGCACTGAAGTGTGACATAGGTCTAGTGAGTGAGTGCCAAGGAACCGAAGGTAATGCCATATGTGTAGAACTATTAGAGTGAAGAGGAACACCCATAGAAAGGATGTCCAAGTGATGTGAAGGGAAAAAAACATCCTCCACAACAAAAAAGGGATCCACAACTAAGGGTGGATCAATGAAGGTCTCTGGAAATGTGGAAGTGACATGATTCCCAGAAGGGGCACTCATAAAAATAGAGATGATGAACTCCTCTGAAACACCTGTAGATGGATGAGGGACCTGTAGTGCATCACAAGTAGACTCTGAGAAAAGATGACTAAGTTTAGGTAGATAATTGTCCCAATGAGGGGGCTCAACAAATAGAAGAGCAATGTCAGATAGGTATGAGTCATCCAATGAAGGTAGAGGAGTGGAGTGGGAATCACACACTGGAGGTAGAAAGGAGGCTAGTGTAATGACAGTGTGAGATTGAGTATGAGACTGCTTGATATCTGATGAGATGTGGGATGCAACAATGTCTGGAATAGTGAGAGAAAGAGGAGAGAAGTCCTTTGTAATGCTCTCTGCATCAGAACTGGGTGCACAATCCTTGTCATCAGAAGTAGAACCAAGTGAGTATATATCGGAAAAATGCCATCACATGAAGAAATAGAGAGACAACTGAATTAGTAGCAACAATGATGGTGGCAAATATGTGAAGGGTCTCCATAGAGGGACTGAAGAATGCTCCAGACACGGTGAGGTGGATCTGAGTCTGCCACGTGAAACTAGAGAGAACGAGAGACATGCATCATCATGTGACCAAAGATGTGGTCGTAAGTGTCGAGGAAGTCCTCTAGATGACGATGATCAGTGGGTGTAGGAACTGGCCCAAGTAAGAAGGCTGAAAGACCCTCATGGGTGAAGTAACATTCCATGGAAGCACGCTAGGCTGAATAGTTCTCTCTCCCGGTGAGAAGTGGCGAGAGGCTGTAAAGAAATCCTATGATGCTCACATCTAGAAAGAGCACTCTCCATGATGAAAAAATGCAAGATGCAAGGTGCATGAAAGTAAGACGTCGGACTCGGCCGATAATGTGTCTGCGTCACGAAAACCCAAGAGTACAAGCAACCCCCCCAGAATGCGGCACTTTATAAAAGTAGTGTGTTTACAAAACTGGTAATGCCATCATGTAAAGTGTGAAAAATCATGCAACTTTTACTAAAGAAGTGCTCAAAAATGAGCAGAGAGTCAAAAGTTATAGCATTAAAACGATTCCCGCAACTGATGGAAAAATACACTAAATGCTACAAATGCATTAAAAAAGTACATGAAATGGGTGCAAAGGGTATTGTGTGGGTACTCATTAGAAATGGCACAAAATTTTAGGTAGGGTTTGTTTTGACTGTGAGGGGGGATTAGCCTCCTGCCAACCCTGGACCTCGCCCTCCGTCTTCGACGCTCGTAGGAGGGTATTAAATACAAGCAAAAACAGTAGTCTAAAACTTATTACATGCCATGAATGTTTTTTTTATGATCTTAAAACATTAAAAAAAGATAATGAGGGGTTCCACGTCTTTGGGCTGTTTGGAGGGAAAACCACCAAAAAGAGTTATGCAGGCTGCTGAGGGTGTTACAGACACGTGGGAGGCTACTGAGGGTGTTGTAGACATGTGGGAGGTCACTGGAGGTGCTGGGAGTAGGTGTGGCAGGTCTGCACAAGCGGGAGGAGCTGTTTGAAGACCCAAAATGCCCAAAAATGCCCAAAAATGCCAAAAAACCCAAAAATGTTTCAAGCAAAGACTGAGCCGTTGAATATGACGTTGCAGAGGTTCTTTGGAGATGTGTAAAATGGTCACTGGAGGTGCTGGGAGCAGTTTTGTAGGTCTGCACAAGTTGGAGAGCCGTTTGAAGACCCAAAATGCCAAAAAATCTCAAAATGCCCAAAAATGGCTGAGCAAAGTCAAAAATGTTTTTCCAATGGAAGAGGATGCAAATACCCGGAAGCACCACACCCAACATGCAAAACACCATGCCCAGTACACAAAACAGGAGCCCAAATGCATAGTTAGAGATAACGGAGCAAGGCACCACCGACAGAGCTTGTAAAACTCAACGTAGAGACAACCAGCGAAGGTAAACAAGCTATCACGAGGAGCACGAGCGGTCCAAGTCCGAGGTAAAACACGAGCAGTGAGTCATGAGATAAGAGCGATGAGCTAGGGTAGATTTGACCCAGAAATAGCTCCAACAGTCCTCCAAAAAACTCACAAACAACACTTTTAAACTCAGATCTAAACCTCAAACCTACAAACCACTTTCAAAGATGCATGCAAACCCCTGAAAGCTGAAACCCATGAACACAGACAATAGAGGTGTGAAGCCCGGAATCAATGCAAGTAGAGCACAACTGGAATATCCATTACGACACACGCTGAAAGAGATCTGAATATCATGCCGAAAGCCAGAAAATGCATGAAAAATGCTGAGGAGTGCATGGATCCACAAGATCCACTCTGATACCATGAAAGAGGGTTTAAAAACCTACAAGCGAGGATCACGAGGGACGATGTGCACATCAATAGACGTGCGAACGGTAGCGTGAAGAGATCTCGGGAGGAGTGAGCATCAACCGAATGTGCATGCAAAGATTCGAAAACGGGCAGAACTTGGTTAAGCCATAAAACTCTCCTCTATCTCATAGATCAAAAGACGTCTACATATAGGAGGTGCTTGAGTAACCCCAATGCTGCAATCATGACAACTCGAGTTGAGAGGGGAGTTACATTCTCTGAATATAAGTGTAACTCCTAATGATGCATTTGACGACCTTGCACGCATTGACGTGCTAACACACACCGATGCATAAGGGAATCTCATAATGACCCTAAATGACACATGGACCTACAATCTCAACTAAGTGATATGACTCACCTAATGATGTGGAAAATACACACACCAATAGTGTTTGCCACAACGACATTGGCTAGTGATAACAAATACACCCAAATTTCTTCGCAACAATTTTATTATATGTAGATAGTGAGAGGATCTCCAAGAGGTCATCTATTCTTTAATTTACCAAGGTGATGAAAAACCAAATTGAAAAGGATACCATAGAGATAAATTTCACACAATGAGCACAAATAGACTAGCCAAAATATCATCAAAGGGATGAATATTGTGGATGACTTGCAAAGGAATGGAAAGGGAAGAAAAACATCCATGTGTATGCAATACCTAATTGTAATGTTTGATCTTTGTACCTTTAATTTTTTGTAATGTTTTTTCATTATTTGTATTTTTATATTTGTTTTGATTTTTTTAGATTTTGAGAAATTGGGACCAACAATGTCACTTTGCATGATAAGATCCAACAATGATTTTTTTGATTTCTTTGATAAGATAGAATAGGAGTTTTTGTGTATCAAAAGTGGTATTATCTCCAATCTCGATGATCATGGTGATCTCACAGTCAATAAATGATTGTGACTTATCTTAAAACATGAATTTTGTATGTGAGAGCTTGAGTTCCCTATCCATAGGTTTATGCACTTTACGCCATACTTGATGGTTGCATTGGTGTGCATTCTTGAATCGATTTTTATTGCTAAATTTATGGTTGTTTTACTTATTGGGAGATTTGGAACTCTTCGGAGTTTTGATCTTAGCTTGATGAAGAAACTATTTGGGTTTCATATAAGTGAATGTGTGATTTTTCTAATCTTGAGAAGTGGGAGAAGAAAGTGGATGTTTAGAGTTGATGATAGGAATGTTAGGAATGATGGTGAGCTTACCACCAATGTTGATATAAGGATGATATGATGGGAAAATAATATATGGTCCAAAAATTGAAGAGAATGGGCTAACGAGAGGTGAGCCACAAATAGAAAATGAATAGTTATTTGGATGTGGCCCCAAGATAGAAGAAAATGAGCTACTAGAAGGTGAGTTATATATAGAATATGAATAGATAGTAGGATGTGGCCCAAGTATAGAAGAAAATGGTGGGCTACTAAGATGTGTCCCATATATGGAAGATGAAGGACTGCCCAAATGTGTCTCATAAATAGAAGATAGAGGGCTACTTAGGATGTGGCCCAAGTATAGAAAATGAAGGGCTGCTAGGATGTGGCCCAAGAATAGAGGATAAGGGGCTACCAAAAGGTGACCCAAAATATAATATGAATGGATACTATGAGGTGGCCCACATATAAAAGAATATGATGGGCTACTTTAGGAGGTTACCCAAGGAGATATTTTAAATGAGGAATTGTGATATGTAAGGAATAAGTGGGTGATGAGAAGATAGGACAAGGATCAATGATAGACCTAGGAGTCTCTCCATGTAATATGGAATGTGAAAATGGAAGAACAAGAACAAGATCGAGTGTGATGGTCTTAGGATCTTCCTCTATTTTTTGACAAAAGGGATCAACCTCTTCCCCACAATAGGTGAACGCATAAAGGTCTAAAGAGAATCATTTCTCATGATCCTCTAGAGGAATGTCATCGTGTATCCCCAAAAATTATTTTATCGCATCTTCATTGGGAAAGAAATCAATTGGTATGGGTCATTTTTGGTCAATTATAAAAGGTTGATTGGAAGAAAGATGTCCAATAGGTGTGGAAGATTTATAAGATGTTTGATGATGTAGATGAGGGGAAGGTTTGACCTTATTGCTCAAGGGCTGAAGAGGAATTGGATTTTGATTGATAGAATAAGATGACTCAAGAGATGAAGTAGATTTGTATTTTTATGTCTCATGAGTGGAAGAAGATGAGGATTTGGAATAGGTTGGTATCGGTTTTCCTAGAAGATGACATAATGCAGCCAGAAAAGTAGGATCTCATAGAAAATCAATAGATTGTGACATAGGGGTTGACTTGGATGATTGATGAGAGGAATTTTGAGTCACGTGGATATTCGATGGAGGAAGATGTCATTGATACGACTGATAAATTGGGTCCTATGGAGAAAGGGAGGACTGCAACTCAAGAGTTGAATTATATGTTTGGTGGAGAGAATTCATTACAACACAAATCCTTAGAGGAGGAAAATGTCATTTAGGAGATGGGTTATTCCTTAGAAACAATTTGATTGTATGAGGATTAGGATATTGAGGGGAATCTAAATAATTGTTTGGGTTAGAATAATTAGGAGACTGAGGGGAATCGAAGAATAGTTTAAATTAGAATAATCGGGAGATTAGAGGGAATTAGAAGAATAGTTAAGATTGGAATCATCAGTAGACTGAGGGGAATCAAAAATAGTTTGGATTAGAATCATCAGAATCATACCACCAACTATGAGATGAAGGTGGGAAAAGGGGTAACCAAACAGGTTCTCTAGCATGAATAACCAAATGAGGTTTAGTCTTGATGGTGATATTTTTATGTGAATGTCAAAACCTAGGTTCCTTATTCCTTATTATCATAAGTGTGAGGAATCATGTGATAGTTATTAATTTTTGGCATTGTTAGGTCCAAATTCCTAGACCTAGATAGTGTGATTGAACTCCTTCAAATGGAAGGAAGTTCCATGTCGATTTAGGAAGCATAACGGAAACCAAATAGACATTTTGTAAATATGGGGATGCTCATGTGATTTTCCAAAGGGGATATAAGGAAAACAAACATATTGATGACACAATTTCAATAATCCAACAAGGTTTAGACAACAAGTTGTAAGTGTAAATGTCAAAAATGGTTGATCAAAATTCAGCAACACAACGATGCAAAGGAAACTTTTCCAATGTTTCACATTGTCTCAAAATTAGCTTGATTGGAAATGTTTTTACAAGGATCACAAAGAATCCAAACAAAACCAAGCAGCGAATAGTCACAATGAATGTCTCAAGAAATACCCTAAAGAATACACTAAATAATGTCATAATCCTCTACCAATAATGTCCCAAAGGGATAAATAATATGTGACCAAATGTCATTGATGAAATAATATCCTAAGGAAAGAATATATAGCAAAACCTTGAACAAAGAATCAATCATGAAAAGAATATACTCACTAAATATCTATCTCAAAGATTTGTTATTGAGAAGATAACAACACAATTTCAGTATTTAATTCTATTTTTGGATAAACAAGATGTAAATACTAAAAAGGGGATGTGGTGATGTGAAAAGTGTAACAATGTAAAGTATACACTTTATACTTAGTTTAATATAAATAAGGTCTAAGTGTTGGAAATGGAGGCTACAAATGTTGGCAGATAACAATACTACTTAGATACTTTTAATCAATTTTCAAGAGAAAAAAAGATGTGAGTATCAAAGTAGGATTTACATAATGTGAACAACATAACGACAACATCTTCCAAGAATTATGGAAATTTTTGAATCAAAAACTAGGTCTAATCATATCAATGAATCACTACAATGTGGGTAGCATAACAAGGCAATCAAAACACTTATATCAATTTTGGAAAAATAAGTTGTAATTATCATAATTATATAACTATAATGCAAGAAATGCAATGATGCAAAGGGTAAATCAAGGTAGGATCACCTAACTACAATGATCATGAGTCTCAATATAGATGTGAGACAATGGCTATCAAAACATGAATATGTACCATTCACACTTTCAACACTCACATTCTGGAATTGCAACTTAGTCATGTGAGTAGAATACAAAATTAGTGGACACGATTTTTTTATATGCACACATATTTATGTTCTCTTTTATTCCAAAAAGGAAACACAAAAACAAAGGAGTAGACCAAGTGGTGATGAAAAATACTTAGCGTAACTTTGGAAAAGTTTCACCTTGTCTTATGACAAGGTAGAAACTAGGAAAAAGTGATGCCTTATGAGTTTTGTAATGAATAACACATAGCATAAACTTCAATGAACTCTCCCCTTGTTTGACTAAAAATGTTTTGACTCCAAAGAAGTTTTTTCTTTATGAGAGATCTTTAGAACACGATGGATAAATTCAAGTTAACCCCAATGCCAAATGGTTTCCTAGGATTGTATTCTCAAAATTCGTCAATTCTTACCTAAGAGGGGTACAAATTTCTAGTAAACTAGACAATGGACCATTACCCCACAATAAAATTAAAGAACGGGGCCTCATACGGATAACTTGAAGCTCATTCTCACATGTTTTTGTTCTAGTCAAGTAGATATGGGGCACTTCATATTTTGTCCACCAATTCTCTCAAGGTGTGGACTACTTTGGGGTTCCTGGGTAATCCTCATAATGAGTTTTATGTCTTATGCCAAGATACTTCCCCAGTTCAAACAATATGTGTTTAAGCCCTTATTCAAACCTAAAAATATAGTTTTTTTAATGGTATGTTTTTTAATCTTGAATTAAGAATGTGATTTAGCATACCATTGGCAACCTACAACACATGTGTAATTATTATTTGTTTAGATCCTAATTATTTGACAAATGTTAGGTCATGCACACAAAATATTTTAGTATTTTCCTATAGAAATTGAATCAAAGTTGCTTTTGATTCTCAAGATCATCCAAGGATGCAAGAGAAGAGCATACACAACAATTAATCCAACTATATAGAAATGGAAAACTTTAAATCAAAGGACCATTAAAATTCTTTGCACAAGGTTTTTCCCTTAACAAAAATGAATAATGAATTTTCCAAGTTAATCCAAATGTTAAAAATATAGAGATCAAAGTTGTTTTTGATTCTCAATATCACCAAAAGGTGCAAGAGAAGAGCATACACAAGATTTGGTCTAAATCAAGTAAATCATGGAAATACAACATTCATCAAAGCATTAGACATGTTAGAAAATGAATAGTTTTATAATAAAGGAAACCATAAAATTTTTGTAATTCAAAGTCTTAAATTTATGTTTATATTGTATATTTCTCTTCAATACCTTTCCAACGCAAAAAAAAGGTCTTTTCAAGTTTAGGAGAAAAGTTATGGCCTCCTAAGAGCCTTGCATCTACGTTGACTAGCCCTACACAAGCGTTAAAAGGATTGTGTTAGCATTACACTAGTCATGTGTCTCAATTTACTAGGCTTGAGTTAGCATTAAAAGGCTTGCACTAGCATTACACTAGTTTTGTGTCTGCATTTACTAGGCATGTACTAGCATTAAAAGGCTTGCACTAACATTATACTAGTCTTGTGTCTGCATTTACTAGGCATGTGCTAGCGTTAAAAGGCTTGCGCTAACATTAAAAATGTGTGTAAATTATAAAAACACATAATTTTGATAAAAAGAATGTCAAAAAGATCAAATATTTTCCAATTAGCTTCAATTTTGGCAGCACCTCACCTCCTTTATTCCTACAAAGAGCACTAAAACCAAGAAAACTTAACTAATCTAGTTAAGAAACTCAAGATTTATCTAAAAATTCTAAAAAGATGGTTAGTAACAAAAATTTAAATTAAACTACAAAAACTTGAAATTAATTCAAAGGACAATGTATTAATTCCCACCGGGTGTGCCAAATGTATGCATACTAAACTAACTAAGCTATGGAATGAAAGTAACACCAAGTAGATTCAAAACAAATTTTATCTAACAAGAACATCAAGATAATAGCTTAACGCGAATTAGCTAATTATTGTATAAACAGGAATGAAATCATCTAATTCTAACCATTCACTATTAAATTTATGATTACTTTTAAATATGAGCCTCTTTAGATCACGGAAATCAAATTTTTGCATTTGATCTTCAAAGAGAGGGAAGGATCTTGCCAAGAAATGGCTACAAGGCCATACTTAGATCTTCCTTTCTACTCAATAATGGTAGAATGGATGCACAAGATGAAGTAGTTATTCCAAAATAATGGAGAAGGCTCTTATCATATGTCTTATATGAAATACTAGCAAAATTATGGTGTAGGTGTGAAAGAATGTAGGAGGGTCCTTTATATAGCTTTCCTATTTGGGAGAAGATTGTAAACAAGTGCATGTGGGATCAAGAATAAAGTAGAATTAGAATAATTAAGTTTGATTAGAAGAATTAACAAGTGATTAGCAACTCAGGGGATTTGAGGGTGATTTAATTAATTAATAGGATAGGATAGCCTTAGAAAGCCTTTAAAGATGATTTGGAGGGAAATGGGGTGATTTTGAATGGTTGGAAGGGGGTTTTAACCAATAAGAGGGTTTATTAATTAAATACAAGGGTAGATATGTTTAATTAACTAATGATAGTTAATTAATTAATTCAAAGAGGATTATAACTAACGAAGTGTCATTAATTGACTGAATTGGAGAGAAACATTAGTTAAATAGCAGGAAATCACTAATTATAACAAAAATTATGGAAAAGAGGGTAATTAGTGCAATCTTAGTAGGAAAACCTGCGTAGGTGTATTTTAGGTGTCTACAAGGGGCTAGTACTTTTGTACTTTGCCCAAGAAGATTATTGATATCCCAGTCTTAAGTACAACCATGTTTCTAAAGGTGTCTTGCAACTTGATGGTTCAACCGTTGGTGTCTTAGGAGTGATAAAAGATCTTGAATTAACCCTTCATGCTTGTCCAATCTTAACCATAACTCATGATATATCAGTAATTGACTTGCTTTCCATGTTTTCCATTTTCTTATCAAGAGATTTCACTACCAAAATGGGTGGCTACTTGTCTTCAGATTAGAATCATATGCTCCTAAGAACTAGATATGGTACAAGATTTACCATACAAGTTGAGCCTATATTTTCTTACCATATTGAGTCTTATGATCCCACTCCTCTCTCGTCAAATTTCCTATATAGGAAGACCATCAACAAGGTTCAGTTTTGGAAGAGTAGCTTATTCCAACTTCAATTATTGATCTTTTATTGTATGAAAGGGCCAAAGAAAAATATGAATTTGATCCCTATGAGATGAATTTGGAAATTGGACTTGGAACCTACTGCATTCTTGAAGAAGAATCTAATTTACTTTCACCACTCAAGCAAGAAAAGGATAGTGCTTTTGGATTATGGAAGATGTTATTTGACAATTCTAGAAGCAAAAATGGAGCTAGGGTAGGTGTTATGTTAATTTCTCCAATGAACAAAAATTCTACTTTTCCCATAAATTGTAGTTTTCATGTTCTAATAATGTAGCAGAGTATGAGGAATTGGTGCATGGTCTTTAAATTACTGAAAAGAGGAAAATCAAAACATTGCAAATCTTTGGGGACACTGAATTGGTCATCCACCAGGTTAGAGGGAAGTGTGCTACAAAGAATAATATTTTGAAAGCTTATAAACACAGAGTTTGGGATCTCCTAGAGAATTTTTACTGCTCTCAATCTCAAGTCCACCAGTTTAGAGGCAAGTGTGTTACAAAGAGTAATATTTTGAAAACTTATAAACACAGAGTTTTGGATCTCCTAGAGAATTTTTATGCTCTCACTCTACAAGTGATGCCAAGGAAATTGAACATAGAAGAAGACCGATGGAATCCCTCGGTTCACAATTCTCACTGCTAAGGATTTTTTAAAGGTAACATGAAACACATCAAGGTGGTGGTCAGGCCCTCCATTCTAGACAATGAAACTAGTTGGAAAGTATTTGAAAGTGATGAGAAAATATCAAATTCATACGAGAATGAAGCTCGGTTTTCTTCAAGAATACAATTTGATTTACATGACAACTATGGTAATAAAATTATACATCTGAAGAAAAAAATTCCAAAATAATTAGTCACCATGGACCATATTTTAAGCCCTAATGATGAATTTGAGGTGAGGTGAAGAACATAAAAGCAAGGCAAGAATATTTTCAACCAGTCCACAATTACACAAGGAAGGGAACTTCTATTGGGAAAGGTATGTGATGAGAATGAGAAAAAATATTTTATATCCTTGTGTCAAAATTTTAATGATGTATTCTCATGGGATTATGAAGACCTTAAGGGGTTTAATCCAAACATTTTCCAACATTCCATTGATCTTGATCCTAATGTGAAGCCAATTAGACAAAAACAAAGACTAGTTAACCCCAAGATAGAGCCCCTCATGAGGAAGGAATTATCCAAACTAATTGAGGAAAAATAATTTTTCCTATCAAATACTCTACTTAGGTGGAAAACTTGTCCCGTGAGGAAGAAGAATGGAGAAATTAGACTTTTTGTTTATTTTAGAGATTTGAACAAAGCCTCCCTAAAGGATCATTATCCTCTACCTTTCATGGAACATATCCTACAAACTATGGCAGGAGTTGAAATATTTTGTATGCCTAATTGATACTTAGGTTTCAATCATATCAAGGTTAGGGAGGAGGATTAGTACAATATTGCATTTACAACTAAATGGGGAACATATGCTTATCAAAAATGTTTTTTAGTTTTTCAAATATAGGTGCCACATTCCAAAGAGCAATGGATATTGCTTTCAAATGGTATATTAATGAATTCATCCTTTTCTATCTGGATGATATTACCATTTTCTCAAAGCAGAGTAAAGATCATATCAACCATCTTGAGAAGGTATTTGAGAGATGTAGGGAATATGGGGTGTCTCTTAACCCAAGAAATGTAACTTTGTAGTCCCTAGGGGGAATCTATTAGGGTATATTGTATCAAAATATGGTATTACTATTGATCTCAAATGAATTTTAGCTATATGGTCTCTCTCTTTGCCAAATCACAAGAAAGCATTGCAATCATTCCTTAGAAAGATTAACTTTGTTAGGAGATTCATTCCTAATTTTGCAGGATTAGTCAAGCCTATCACTCTAATGTTGAAGAAGGATTCAGTTTTCAAATGGATAGTAGAAGGGAAGGAGATATTTTCCAAGATTAAATAGGAAATTTCTCAAGCTCCTACACTTATCAACCCTGACTATTCTAAGGATTTCATCATATATGCATATGGAGTTGAATCTAGCATTGTTGTTGTTTTGACTCAAAGAAAATGATCAAGGATTGGAATAACCAGTGGCTTTCTTCATTCAAACACTGAAGTAATATGAATTGAATTACAATCATATTGAAAAATAGTTATTTTTCATCATTTAGGATATGAAGAAATTTAAAAGTATGTTTGTCACTTATCATAACAAAGTTCTAGTCTCACATTCCAAAGTGTGAGAGACTTTATCATGGGAGTAGAAATCGGTGAGAAAATATCCATATGGGTGACCAAAATAATGGAATACGATGTGATTATTAAAGCCACAAAAATGGTAAGAGGTAGATCACTTTGTGAGCAGATTTCTTTAGATGCTTAGACTGACAAATCTGAAATATGGAGCGATTTTATTGTCTTGGATTTTACAAATCTAAAAAATGAAAAATACAAAGATACTTGGAGTAATACTATTGTCTCAACCTTTGCATATGTCAAAAGCAAGATAAAAAATACGACAACATGAAAATAAGGAGCTACTTAGAGATTTCTTATTGGTTATGATTTCGTAAATGTCAAAAGAAGCAAACAAAGGACTAAAAAATGTGAAATACTTGAAGTAATCTTATTGGATCGATTTTACAACCGTCAGACAACTAACAAAATACGACAAAAATACAGAGTAATTGTATTGGCTCAAATTTCACAGCTTAAAATAACTTCAGAGAAATGAAAAAAGTCAAATAACACTAACAGAGCAAAGCAAGATGGCACTAGAAGATTAGATCATCCTTCGCAAAGACATAAATTCATAGAAAATTAAATATCTAATTAGAAAGATGATGGATTGAAGCCAATTGGCACTCTAAGAGTGGATATAGCTTTGCAAACATGAAAAAAAAACAAAGCTATTTGGAGCAATTTTATTGGTCCAAGCTTCAGAAAATCGATAGGATCTAAATAAAAAATAACAAAGTGAAGCCATACGGCATAAAATGATTGGATCGGAACTCACAACAACAGATGTAGCAAAAAAATATTTATAAAGTCGGGGTGGATTTAATTGCTCCAAACTAACTAGATCTAAGGAAATCCTTTCGGATGTGCATACAAAAAAACCTTAATGGCTATAAACAAGTACAAAAACTTAAAATAAGCTCATAGATGATGGATTTAAACCATAAAATACTTAAATGGGATAAATAATCAAATATCTAAGCATATAAAATCTCAAACACGATCTAAACAACCATTTAGCTAATATTTAATCAATATTTCAAATAATATTAGGTGGGAATTGGAAATTTAAGCTAGTTTGCTATAAGATGACTATGGAACTTTTAGGGCTTCACAAATTCATGAATAAACTTGAAGTTTCTTAACCTCTTCAAATTAAAAGCTTCTATATCGGTCCTACACATGTATAATCACTAGCTCGATACCATGTCAGGGAATAAACGAGAAATATAATTAACCAATTATAGATCCACCATTAAAATGCCGAAGATTATAGATTATGATGTACAATCAAGTAAGACACAGATTTAGCTTATTAAAGATAGTGAATTATAGATCTTTTAATAACAAGAACTGAAAGTAAATAACAAGAGATAACATAGACAGATAACACTAGATTTAAGTGGGAAACCCAAAGGAGGAAAACCCCACTAATAAAGCATTGTCTTATATTAAGAATTTATCAAAATTTCACCCAGCACTTCCACTTCACTCCTCGGTCTCACAGTAAACAATAGTAGACTTTTGTCTCGTAGTATAACAACTCGCATAAGTAGCTTAAGCTTAGATCAAATGGTCTATTAGCTCATTAGCCAAGTAAAAAGTAAAAATAAGTGTGAACAATCTCATGAGGGATCATCCTACTTATATAGGATGGGTGGTCGGTCATACCATTCCACTCTTTAGTTGTGAAGACCAACTAAGATTATTAAAAATAATCTTTAAGACAAGGGGTTTTTAAGTGGTGGTCCACCAAATGGTATCCCCACTTGACATTAACACCCCAACACTCCCCCTTAATGTTAAGTGGGAAAACAACTATACATGCCAACTTTACTGTTAGTGCAAAATCACAACACCCCTGGACGCACATCAGGCTTCTAGGTTGATGTTTCAGGCATCCAATGTGATTGCACAACATGGAAACCTCTCTCTAAGTGTGGGACTTGTTAAACTGAGAGAGGAATCTCCAGATTAGAGGCTGGTTCCTCAAACTCCTTTGATTTAGATCTATATTTGCACAACTATAGAGGTTCAGATCCTAATCCTACTCTAAATTGCAAGGAGACAGGGATAGAAATGCAAAAATTGAAACTAACTAAGGATGGTGATGCACCAAAAGGAGTGGTGAACATTTTTTTCATGCAAATAGACACAAACCAAAGATTTCAGCATAAAACATACACAGGCTGATAGGATATAATTTAAGATCTGAAATGAAGCAAATAATACAAACAAAGGACTGAAACCCATTCACAAAGCTTGCATTATCATTTCCAATGTCAAAAACTACTGCATTACAACCTCAGAGAGGTAGAAAACCTGTTACAGTCTTTGAAGAGGTCTGATTCTTGCAACAATCACTTGCTGGAGGTGAAAGAAGAAGTCTGCTATGCCAAAAAGTGTTCCACCTAAAGAAATGAGCCAAATCTGGCTTTTACATTGCATAGGTCGAGCCCAGGAGAGAGAAAATGTACAAAACGTGGGAGCCCATTCCTCATTGACTGAAAATGCATTAAAACGGCATGGGGGACCTTACAAACCCATACCCTGTTTTTGTTTGACCGAATTGGAGGAGAATGCGACCCATTCTGTATTAGATTTGGTTGCTAAAATGTCATTTCTGGCCATGGACACGCATCAGATCTGTTTCTTAACTTTCTCTCTCCAGACTAAACCAAAATTCAAGATTTACCTTGTAATCATGTAGAGAATTTTAAAATCTTTCCAATGATATAAAGAACATGCAAATTCGAGCTCTGGATCGAAAGATATGGCGATCTGAAGATTTAGGGCATAAAACAGGCAAAAATGGGTTTTGAAATTTTTCCCGCGCTCCACCACCTGGACGACACGTGTCGGGCGCTGATTGGATGAGCAATTCTCTCTCCTTCCCCAACCTATGGGTTTTCCTTGAAAGTTTTGACTTTTTGTAACTTTGGAAAATTTCCCATTTTTTCCCCGTGTCCCCACCACTTGGGACACGTGGCATGATCTGGTTGGAGGACAGGGGCACGGGTTATCCTTTACCTTTTAGTTTTTGGCCAAAACTTTTTGCCAAATTCTCTAATTCCTCCCTGAGCTCCACACTCCCCTTCTCCTTAGACATGTGTCCTCTTTTTATTGGCTCGGGCCAACGCTTCAAACCTTGCCCTTTGAAATTTTGGACGTTTTCCCTTGTGACACGTGGCATTTCCTGATTCGTCCACGGGCCTGCCGGCTTTTCACGTCCCTCGCGTCCCTTTGGCCCGGTTGTCCCGAATATGCAGGACAAATTCCTCCTATCCACCTAATTCGGGCTTTCTATTCCTCTTTGAGGCAAAGACACGTGGCATGATTTGATTGGCTCTCGGCTCCTTCGGCTCTCCACATCCCACGCGTCCCTTTGTCCCAACTGTCCCGGTCGAAAGTTCTCTATTTCGGCCAATCCGGCGGTTCACGTCCTTCACGTCCTCACGGCCCAGATGTCCCAGCCTATTTTGCACAGCAGTTAGTTAATTTTTTCTCCTTCGGCCGAATCGGCTTTCCGCGTCCCCGCACAACCCGATGGCCCGGATGTCCCTTTGCTGCGCAGACCGCCTAGCGGCCTTTCGGCCGATTCATGCCCCGACGTCCCAACTGTCCCAACTACTGCGAGGACTAGGACTTAGCCAATTTTCATGATTTTTTCTGCCCCAAGCTTGTTTTTGCAACTTTTTCACCCCTTTTTAGAACTTGCTCCTTTCTTCTTGGACAGAGAGTTAGAAAAAATCCGAGGGGACCCTAGAAACATGATTTTTGCCTTGAATCAATCTATTTTCCTGGGACTTGAGTATTCTGATGCATGTTATCAAATTTACCCTGGGGGGTGAATTTTGGATAACATTTACCTTTTTCTACAAAAGGATTTACGTATCCTTGAATCAGCAAGAATGATTTAGGATATCATGCAAACAAGGGAAATTAGTAGATATTCTCATACGAAATTCTTAAGACAAGTGCTTTACATAGGAATACTTACATCGATTATGGATCCTTTTATAAACTAAGGAATACCCAAAACTAAAGCTTCACCGGGATTTAAAATTAACTTCACATAGAGTGACACATTTACTTATTAAAAAATGGAGGAAGTATTGGAAGTTTGAAATATCCATTAAGAGGTGGCATTGTCATGCACACTCCCCCTCAATACCAAATCTGATAGGCCCAACAAGGCAATAAACTTGTAAAACTTCATAGCACATAAAGGCTTGGTGAAGATATTTGTAACTTTATCTTTAGTAGAACAGAACTTGGGATCAATATCACCATTCATGACTTTCTCTCAAATAAAGTGTATATGAATTTCAATATGCTTGGTGCTTTGATGTTGAAATAGATTCTTTACAAGAGAAATGCAACTATATATATCATATAGAAAAGTAGTACTCTCTTTGATGCCCATGTGCAGTTCATCTAACAATATTTTCATCCACATAGCTTCTTTTGCAGCTTCCATAGCACTTCTATACTCCACTTCAATAGAAGAGATAGACACTATTGGTTACTTCTTGATACTCCAAGTGATGGCACATGTACCTAGCTTAAAAATATATCCATAAGTATACTTTCTATTTGCAGCATCACCAGTATGATCAAAATCACAATAACCAAATAATTGTGCATCATTACAAGAAGAATAAAAACCATAATTGATTGTTCCTTTAATATATTTCAAAATTATTTTTTCCATTTTCCAATGATCCTCATAAGGTTCTTACATAAATATTGAAACTAATCCCACTGCATAAGAAATATCAAGTCTATTAATAGTCAAATAAATTAGACTACCAACTAGTTGTCTATACAGAGTAGGATCAAATTTAGTACAAGTTGGTTTAGGATCTAACTTAACACCAACTTCAATAAGAATGGAAACAAGCTTAGATTCGATCATGTTAAATCTTATAAGAAAATTCACAAAGATACCGAGATTGATATGCAACAATAGACCTATGATCTTGAAATATAATCATGCTAAGAAAATGATTTAATAAACCTAAATCGAGCACAAGATCCCAAAGCTTTCTAGCCATAAAAAATATTTTAAATGCACTTTCCAAATGCTATATTTTTTCCAATCAATAATTGATACTTATCTAAAGAAAAACTAGTAGAATCTGGTCATTTTTAATACCCGGAAGGAAAATGGAGACAAATTCAGCTAAAAATGAGTCAAGGAAGCTAAATAGAAGAAAAGATCTATTTTTAACAAAAAATTTAGCTAATTAATTAATTACAAGTTTAAATAGATCTTAAAAAGGTATGGCAGATCCTCTGGTGGATGTGAAATCTTTAAAAATTAAAGTTAATTCCTTTTCGGGTACTCAACAAAGTTATAAAATTGTGATAGAAAAGGTGGATGCAAAGTCTCAATAAATTAAATTAGATAGAAGACTTATCGGGTCCACAACGACAAAAAAAAAATAAACACGCATCAAAAACTATAACAAGTCTGAAAATAAGTGAACAACAAATACACATGTCACTTTTCAATTAGCTCACACTTCGTAGTGTAGCTAATAAGTCATAAAATAATTAATAGAAAAATAGATTGTTGAACCGTATACACATGTCTTTAATTAATTAGATCTCTATTTCGCACTCTGAAAAACTACAAACAAAATGTGAAAGAAAATTCTTAGTCAAACAAAGCCACTTGTCAAAAATCTAATGACTAAAGGATAGACACTTGGTGGCTTTCCACCAAACTTTAAATAGATTGCAAAGGTAAGACTTAAAGTCTGCATAATAAGTCAAAATTTAAGATAAATTTCGGGTCCAAAATCTAAAGACATGTGTCACAATATAAGTGGCTAATCCAAAGCAAATACTGACACCCTGACACTTGCAAAGACTGACACAATTAGAAGATTAATATACATGTCCAAATGCAATTGGTTTTGTCTTCGCAAGCCTAAAAATGACTAAAGTAATTTGAACACACGTGGATCCTTTTAAAAGGATCATTTTTCGCAAGACTGAAAAACACTAACTGTAAAGGTGGCTAATTCTAATTTGATAACCATTATCACAAATGAAAATACTGAAAAATGTGAAATATGGAGTAATTATATTAGCTCGGATTTCGTAAATCTGAAAATGCTAAATACAAAGATACTTGAGCAATCCTATTGGCTCAACCTTCGCATATGTCAGAAGCAATCTAAAAGAATACTGACAATGCAAAAATACGGAGCTACTTGTAGATTTCTTATTGGTTCCGATTTCACAAATGTCGAAGAAGTAAAAAAGGACTAATAAATGTGAAATATTTAGAGCAATCTTATTGGATCAGATTTCACAACTATCGGACCGAACTAACAAAAGACTCAAAAAAAAAATATGGATCAATCATATTGGCACAAAGTTCACTATCAAAATAACTTCACATAAATAAAAAAATTCAAATAAGACTGACAGAGTGAATCCAAATGGCACTAGAATATTGATTTTGCTTCGTAAAGACAAAAAATCATATAAAATTAAATATCTAATAAAAAGATGATAGATTGAAGCCACTTGGCACTCTAAGAGTGCATATAACTTCACAAACATGAAAAATAACAACAAATATATTTGGAGCAATTTTATTGGTCCAAGCTTTGCAAAACGATAGGATCTAAATAAAAATGAAAAAGCAAATCCAGATGGCATAAAATGATTGGATCGAATTTACAACTACAGATCTAGTGAAAAATAAATATTTATAAAGTCGGGTGGATTTAATCACTCTAAACTAACTAGATATAAGGAAATCCTTTTGGATCCACATACAAAAATAACCCTAACATCTATAAATAGCGCAAAAACTTAAAATAAGCTCGTAGAAGATGGATTTAAACCGTAAATGAATGAAATAGGATGTAGAAGCAAAGATCTAAGCATACAAAAGCTCAAACATGATCTAAATAGCCATTTAGCCAATATTTAACCAATATTTCAAACAATATTAGGTGGGAATTGGAAATTTAAACCTAGTTTGCTTGAAGATGACTATGGAACTTTTAGGGTTTCATAGATTTGTGAATAAACTTAAAGTTTCTTCACCTCTTCAAATTAAAAGCTTCCAGATTGATCTTGCACACACATAATCACCAGCTCTGATACCATGTTGGGAATAAATGAGAAATATAATTAACCAATTTTAGATCCAACATTAAAATGCCAAAGATTATAGATTATGATGTACAATCAAAAAGACATTGATTTATCTTATTAAAGATAGTTAATCATAGAGCTTTTAATAACAAGAATTGAAAGTAGATACAAGAGATAACAGAGATAGATAACACCAGATTTAAGTGGGGAAACCCAAAGGAGAAAAACCCCACTGATAAAGCATTGTCTTATATTAAGAATTTATCGACTTACATCTAGCACTTCCACTTCACTCCTCGGTCTCATAGTAGACAATAGAAGACTTCTATTTTGCAATAATATAACAACTCTCATAAGTATCTTGAGTTTAGATCAAATGGTCTATTAGCTCATTAGCCAACTAAAAGTAAAAATAAATGTGAACAATCCCATGAGGGATCATCCTACTTATATAGGATGGGTGGTCGGTCATACCATTCCACTCTTTAGCTATGAAGACCAACTAAGATTATTAAAAATAATCTTTAAGATAAGGGGTTGTTTAAGTGGTGGTCCACCAAATGGTATCCCCACTTGACATTAACACCCCAACAGATTTAGGGGTGAGTTCTTCAAGTCTAGAATAGATTTCATGTTTTTAGGCCGACTTTATGCCTAATGGATGCTTAAGGCAACTAATCTCTTCAATTTAGCAAGTAAATTACCCCATGATTCGGTAAACTATTATTCAATTTTACACCCCTTGCAATATTGGAAAACTTGACATCTTTGGATTTAGGTAGTTTGACGGGGTCTTGATGATGAGGTCTGGGAAAACAAGTATTTTAATTTTTTAGGGCACTTGCATTTGTCTTGAAGCATTTCTCTTTCTCTCCGTGCCTTAAAAATTAAAAAAATAAGAAACTTTGGAAAAATGGGTCACATGTATTTCATATATTTGGGTCACATACGCAACTTTTCTCCCGTGCACTTGGTTCTGTACGCACCCAAAATTACACATGCTACATTATCATAAAACAGCTTACAAAAGGTTCCCAATGGTGATTCATATCCTTTTAGAAGGTGTTCAAGTTTCTAAACCCATTTGCAGTATATATTTATAGCCTAGACATCCCTACTCAGCCTCTACACACTTTCATGTAGCTTCTCACTTCTTTCTATACATGTTCTACCTTCAAGTGTCAAAGCGCCACCCTACCTAGGCAAAGGGGTTTTGTAACCTCCGCTCTACCCGGCAGGCGGTTTTTTAACTGCCTCCTAGGAAAGGCGGTGGTTTTGTTTTTGTCACCTTGTGTAGAGCGGTAGTTCTACATGATTTTTCAAAAACCTTCATGAAAAAAATTATACACGTGTGATTTTAGTTACCTTCACTTCCAAGACACATTTGTTTCCCATTTTAGATGATTCCAAGGCCCAATTTCCTTATGGAAATATATTCTTGCACTTTTCTTTTAATTACATGTTTAAACCCCCACTTCATGTGATGATGTGGCTTTTGCATGACCCAGTTAATTCCTATATAACCATTGCTTGTTCTCAAGCAAAACCTAGAGAATTTTGAGTATTCTTGTTATTGCAAAGTTGTTTCCTTTCTTGCTAGAAATTGCCAAAGCCAATCTCAGTTCAATTGTGCTTGCATTCTTCCACCTACATTGTTTCCCAATCTGTCAATTTAATTTTTTGCTACTCCTACACTTTTCTTCTTTTGTTGTTGCTACACTCCCACCCATTGGACTCACGTGGACACAGAAATCGAAAGGATAAACTAAGGGGATGAATATTCACACAACCAAATTTTCCATTGTTCTTGCATATCCAGGTTGGAGGTGTTGTTTGTTTGCTTCATTGATTTAAATTGTCAATTCTAAATTTATCAATTCAAATTCATATCAAATACAATAGAGAAATTGTTTCATTGTTTCAATTATCAAGCAATTACATAGATCAGATCACATTAGAAATTTTTCTCTTCAATATTTTCAGGGAAGTTGTAGGAAATAATAGCTTCGTTGAAGCTGTGATTTATTCTCTACCTCTAAGGTAGGATTGAGGGTTTTGTTAGAAAGATTCAATTGATTAATTAGTTTATATTTAATTCACAAATGCACAAGCAAATAGCCACATCTGGATGCTTTGTTTGTTTAGGATTTATTTGTTTAGAGTAAAAGTAATTGTTGTTTGTAATTATGATGTTTTAGTTTTGTTGATTTATTTAGGTTAGTTTTCTTTCAGCAGTAGCATAGATTATTAGTTTCATCTTAGTTAATTTGGACACTTCAAACTAGTTTAACATTGAGATTCAGCTAGAAAAACCATAGGGAATTTATGATACCCATTCATAGCCTCTAAATCTCCCCTTTGCCAACTCAACTACTAGGAGATCACACTACCAAATCTTAGTCGTTGATCCTCCTATAGTTAGCCACACACATTTCCACATTGGCTGCCCCAGCATGACCTCAGGGGGTCAAGAGTGATTGAAGGTTGCATGTTAATTTTCATCCGTATAAATTGGTGAACTTGACGTGAAGGATTAATCCCTTCTTGTTTCCTTTTCTTTCATCTTTCCATTTTTTCCCCTATTTTTGGTAGGTATTTTATACTTTCTAAAATATGTCCTAAAAGAGTTTAGTGAGCCATTTAGCTCTGATAGATATTACACCAATGTTTAACCACAACACTCCCTTCTCTTTCAAGGTGGAGTTACAATCACAAAAACAACGTCCAAACCTCCCCTAGTTACACTTCAAACCCCATTATCTATGTAAGGATGGAGGAGGTTGATCAACCGTTAAACATGCAATACGGTTAACCCAATGCAAACCACATTATTATCACAAATGGAATAGGTTCTTACCACAAAGTCTTTTCAAGACCTCACATTTCCATGTAATCAATAGAAGATGATATATTTACATGAATAGATAATCCTCTTCATCGATAGATGAGTCTTTGGATAGAATGAAGGCTACAACCTCTTAGATTTTGAATGCCTATCCTAATATTCTTACTTCTAAGGAATACAAGAATTATAATAGGGTATCATGAGCCTGCTCAATCAAACCCTATGCCATAGACACCCCAATAAGGTACTCAATCCTCTCCCAATGATCTCATTTCTACTTTAGTAGGGAGGATTAGAGAACTAGAAAGTGCCCTGAATTCACAACCAACACATGCAGTAGGGCAGAAAATGGGGTATCTAGTTGACAACAAAGGATAAAGCCCTTCTAAAGAGAAATCAATGCAATATGTTATACAACAAGGTTATCTAGTTCAATCAAATCTAGGTGATCTTCTCACAGATTAGACACACTAGGGATGAGTCCTCATCCTTCTCAATCTTATCCTACACAAGGGCTAGTTGGAAGTGCATTCTTGAATGCCATCACAATAGGCAATGCACCATTCCTTGGTTTTACACCCACTATTCCATATCCTAGTGTTATCCCACCTTACTTGCATATGTATTTGAATTCCCCCCAGGTAGACCCATATGTCATTCCCACTCCTTATGCTCCATACATTCTAGTCAATGTCTATAATGCAGGTTATCCAACTCATCCTCCTCCACCTCTTCATCAAGATCTTCAATTATGGAATTTTATGCAATGGGTACCTATGTTGAGTATTTAAAGGACCCTCTTGACTTCACCATATGTGGTATCATACTTCCATGTTAATTTCCTAATCTTCCAAAATTAAGGGATAAGGAGACCCAAATTCTCATATCAATGCCTACGTTACTGCCATTAGGGAGATTCTTCCTTGGGAGGTTGTATTAGCTAAAATATTTCCAAAAAATCTCAAAGGAATTGCATTGGATTGGTATTATCATATTCCAAAACCCTCCATAAACTCCTTTAAACAACTTGTTTTTGAATTCATTAGAGAATTTGATATGAACAAGTTGTTGCATACATGGATTAGGGAATTTTTACACATTAGACAAGAGAAAATGAATATGCCACCCATTTCATCCAAAGATGGTGTCAAGTTATTTATTCCTCTATAAGTGCACCCAACATGGACCGGATGGAACTTTGTGATCTTTTTCTACACTCGCTCAATTGGGAGACTAAGGAAGAGGTCCAGAAGTTTCCTTTCTATATATATGAGGAAGTTTTGGAAGGTGCGCTTCAAATTTACCAGTTCTATTGATAGTGGGCGTAAGACCTATGGTCCCAATGGAAAATTGGTATCCCCAAATCATAATAATGCAAACTATCACAATAACGGTGCCAATAACCAAGGACCTAAGGGTGTGAATTACAATCAAGATGTTACTATGAATGGTGTTATTGATCAAGCCAAAAATTCTAGTTTCAATAACAAAAGTAACACCAACAACAATAACAATAAAAACAACTCGTAATTACAAAGGCCCTAACACCGTGTCTTCCATTAACATGATCGATGTGAACCATCCCCCGTAATAGAAAAATCAAACCCAATGCCCAAACTAGTATCAAAACTCTGGCTAAGGGGAAAAACCATGGTTATAACAACCAATTCCAAAACTACAATCAAGGTTATAATCAACAACAACAAGATACTTATCAAAGGCCAAGAAATTACGATCCTAACAAATATTGTGGTTTCCATAAGGTTTGAGGTCATGATGATAGAACTTTCTACGATTGCAACAAGTTTCTACAAATACTTCCTGAAAACCAAAGACAACTCTTTGTAGACATGTTCTTAGAAAATTTGGAAACAAACCCATAGTCTAACTATACAGGACCCATAGCTCCTCAAAACGCTAATGTGAGCATATTTCGAGATCCACTCCCTATGCATCCTAAAAATGTCAAGGTGAATCCTCAAAACATGAACAAGGGCATTCCTATCACAAACAACAACCATGAAGCCTCAACTTTTGATAACTCTTGGGTTGCTCCTAACCTCGACTTAAATGATCACACGAAGATTTTGGGATTGGTCGAGTTAGAGATTGAGCCAGAGAAATTAATTCAACTATTGGGATAAAGGAATACATTTCCTAACCCCTTCCTACTCTTTCTTTCCTACGGATGACATTTCTATAATCTCAAAACCAATAAGAGCATATGATTTAATATCATATTTGAACAAGACCTTTTCTCACATCTCATTCCTATATTTTTGAAGATCTCCTCAGTACGCACCGTGCTACATTTCCCAATGCGCTAGGTCTTGGTCATCGAGTCCATGCTACACCTCCACCTAGTGCTCAAATAAATCATATTGACTTTGATATACATCCTCCAGGATATATTGATAGGGATACTGGTTTTATTTTCGACATAGACAAGATGTCATCTAATGTTGAAACCGCTCAAGAGGTGATCCTTCCTTATATTTACAGGTCTAGGTTTATAAAAATTACATTAAGAGAGCCATGATTGATGATGGGGATGAAGTGAATGTGGTTCCCTTCTCTTTTTTACAAAATTTGGGATATGGAGAGACTAATTACATTAAGAAACATGTTGCGAGGGTATGATAGTCTTAAGGCTACTTCAATTGGAACCATAATTCTTCTTGTCACCCTTGGGCCAAAAACTATCTTGACAGAGTTTTACATCATTGATAGGGAAAAATTACAACATGATCCTTGGGAGACCTTGGATTCATTGAATGAAGGCTATTCCTTCTACCTTATTCCAGGAAGTTAGATTCCTCCATTTGGGAAATATCTTCATTGCCCAAGGGGATCCTAAGCCCTTCAATATACACTTAGAGAACCTCAAGAATAAAAGAGGAGTCCATACAAAGTATGAGCTCCCTACGAACTAGTTAAACAAACCACCTCCAAAAAACCAATTAGTTACACCCACCTTGAGTATTCCAAAGGCTGAATTTGTTGACCCAAAAACATTTGAGGTGGCCAAAACTGATAAGGGAAAATCTATATCTATGGAAATTGTGTCCACCAAAACAATGATAGATATCATGAAAATCTTAGAGAGTGATGAACCGATATTCCTCCCATTTGAACCACAAGGAATGGGTAGCCTTCTTGGCATGACCTCTCTTCCCACCAATGGTCTTGTCCTAGGTATAAACATGATAGAATTAACAAATAAGAAGAGAGGGATGAAATCAATACAATACCCATCAAATCCATCTCTAGGGATTGTTCTATTCCAAACCTTGGTTTATATATGAACATGTCAGAAATCAAGCATGTAATCTCTATGAAATGTGATATGATTGTGTAAAAAAGTCACGTAGCACCATTATTCCTCATCAAAATGAGAAGTATAGTCATTCTCCCTTACGCACAAAGTGTCGAGAACGTGATGGCAAGGTTCTTAAATACCTTCATCAAACAGACAAATTTGATAAACATATATACACAATCATGGGTGGGGGTTGTAAGTCTAAACCCCATGGTAAATCCTTTTCCAAAGAATGAAAAATTCAAAGGTAATGTTCCTTCACTGTGTGCTCTTAGGGGTGAGGAGTTTGACATCCTTCACTCTCTTCACCTTAGACATTTTATACATGATCCACCAGCATTTCCATATGTATACTACTGCATCTGCATTGCATTCTCATCTGCCAACTCATTTTGTAAATTTGTAATCAAGGGACTTATTCTTACGGCAATTCCTAAAAACTTCTGAAAATATTGGAAAAACACTCAAATCATATCTCTTCAAATTTTCATAATATCATCAATAATTTCTAAATCATTTCATCAATTCAAACAAGATAAGACAAAGCTTTGATAATAACCATACCAAGGCCTGCATACTTGGTTCTACTCATAGTTTTCTTCTAGATTAGGTGTCTTTTCCTATAGTCTATTCTAAAAGCTTCATGGTGTCACATCTATCCCATATACACCTCTTTGGAAATAAGAAACATTCTAAACATTTTACCTAAATATATGTCAAATGCAAATCAACAAAAAATTTATTTACACACTTATTTGCCCCACCAACCTTTGGTGTTGATCATGTGCCTCCTACTAGTGGCGTGGGGTTGGGAAAGGAGAGAAGTTCCCTTACTTGCTTATGCCTTGTCCTTAGTTATAAGCCCATGCTTCTTATTGGTAGCATGGGGCAAGGCGTAGGGGGTCTTTACAAACAAATTAGAAGGTTAAAAGCAGTTCATTCAATAAAAGATGTTATAAAATTATAAGTTCAAAGCAAAGTGAGTTAGATGTTCAAATTCCAAGAGAGTTTAAAACCTTAAACCATATTTTTCAGCCAAGTTATCATCTACGGATCTAATTCTAGGTAAACTAGAAAGCAATTCACATTTTAAAACTATAGAGAAAACTTGATTAGAATGAGGTCATAGGTTCTCAATTTGGTTTTCACCAATTCCTTGTCTTTCTCTCATCATTACCATTCAAAAATTTGTATAACTTGCATCCCTTTTGGATCTCGGTGTTGAGCCCTCGCATCTTACTAGTTGCATGGGGTTAGGAGTGGGGAAAGTTCATTCTATTATCATATCACTTTTCATCATGTTTTTCCAAAACAATAAGAAGTATCAAAAATTTCTTAAAGAAACTAAATTTCAGCATTACATTGTACTTGCATAATCATCATATATCAGCATTGCAAAAAAAACAAAAAGGAAAACATTTTGTTAGCATTCATCATCCATTGCATACATTCTAAAAGCATACAAAATCAAAGATTCTAAACATCTAGAGTACACATGTGAGTCAAACCATAAATGTGAGTAAAATCTATGCAAGGAATAGCTTAACCAAAAAGATATCTATATATATATATATATATATATATATATAAATCAATTTCTGTGAACAATGCCATCACACACTAGGCATGGTCAAAACACTCGCAATGAGCACGAAATACAAAAACATCATATATGCCTCACAAAATGGAGACTAAGCAATAAAGGCACTTTGCCTATCTGCCTCTTCAAGGCCCCTTATGACCGCTCTAAGTTATGAATTTCTTAGGAGTTCTTCTCAAAAGCATTCAAACAAGAAAGGGCAAAGCCTAATGTAAAATACCATTCCTAAATCCATTCCAATTCAAACATACTCACAAATGAAATGGTCACCATGGGCCAAGAGCTTTAAGAAAATCACAATGAGAATATATGTAAATGAATTGAAAATAAATTATATATATATATATATATATATGTATGTATGTATGTATGTATGTATATATACTTTGTTTTAAACCTCGTTTCGAGTGTATGTGTTCGCGAGGGTTGGATCGATGTCGTGGGTATACTTCCATATCCCCACACAAATGGTAAGTCATCTTTTCATTTTAATTTAGCATTTATTTTTTGATATTATGTCTATATGCACTTGAGTCTTCTTTTCATTTTACAAGTAGCGGAAGCTTATACGGTGACAATTCGGCACATGAGCGTATCGTGTTTAGCTTCTAACTCCCCATTTTGGGAATGTAACATCCACTTTTTAAGACTTTATAAACAAGGGAAAAATATTGCATAATGTTCTCTGCTCTAAATTAATATAATTTAGAACACACATTCCATTACCAATCCATATCATAACAGAAAACCGTAAGCGATTTGTAGTGATTCGGTGAAACACCAATCTCTCATTCCATGACTTGGTATTAAATTGATCTCTCATGTTAACTTAATAATGTTTATAATATGTATACTTGGTTCCTTTACCCTGTTAGGGGTACCCAAGTGTTCTGTCTAAGAAGCCTATTTGAATATTTATTACTCGATATTCATCCTAAAATCTTACATCTTAAACTAGGTGACATAGGACAACATCACCAATAGCTTGTGATACTCTAGAAAAAGTTTTTAAACATGTTTAACATGTTTACATTCCAAGATGACATACTCGTCGAAAGTAATATGTCCTTCACCACACTTTTTTTTTATCTAGAAAGGTCTTTCTTGACTTCTGTCAACTCAATATGATTCAAGGTTTCACACTAGACAAAGGTAGCAACATGCACTAGTGTGGAAGACTAATCATGGTGACTAAGGATACATAGACATACTCAATCAAATTATGCCAATTAGGTGTGTTTAGCTACCCTAATTCAACATGAGTTGACCTCAACACTAGATCATGTTTTTATCTTTGTTTAGGGTGGGACCATGATCCATTCTTCCACTTATGTCAATCAAGTTAATCGAACTAAGTGGGGTGTTGAGGCATAGCAGGCTACATCATAGTATCCTCGTAATGACCCCTATCATTATGAAGGTACTATGCCATAGTTTTTATGTTCCAACATCCAACTGAGTTTCCTCAACTGGACTAACATACTTAATATTATAATTTTATTAACCCATTTAATCATTATCTTATAGATTAATGATAACAATGCTTTAAGGGTCAACTAAGCATCATTTAACCTAAGAAGGTTACAAGGTGTAAATTACATGAGAGGTAGGTATGCAAATAAAATCTACTTTCCTAACCATTCTAAATTCATGCTTATGTTTATCTTAATCTTATCTGTCTATTTCATATGTCGTCATGATTGAACTTAATGTTATGAAGTGTGATCAAAAGATCCTTTTACTTCAGTTTTAGCTTGTAACCAGCTTATTGAACTGTTATTTTAGACTTCATAAAGCTAAAGTCTAAATCCTTTTATTATCCTTTTTAAGCATTCCTATTTCAATTGTAGAAATTTGCTTAAGGAAAACATAGCCAACCATCCTCATAATTTAATCATAACACCTAACAAGATCTCAAATAAATCTCATTGTTTAATTACAAGGAAAATATCCTTTTTCCTTTAACAAGGACTAATGTCCTAATTATGAAAACAAATCACATATGCTTAAACACAACAAAGAATTCATACTCATTTATATAATTTATCATGTTCCCTTTTTACTATTTAAGGATCTACCCAAGAGTATCAACTTAGTTGTGCTCTTTCACTTGGAAATAAATCAACTATTATTATAGATCCTTAATCCAAGAGTCTTATATATTATAAGATCTATATCCTATATCACATGCATATCCAAATTTCCCCCATTATGAATGGTATTACTTAGTAATATATATAACAACTTAATTCAATGAAAGTCACATAAGTAAATCAGAAATTCAACAATCACCAAAGCAATTTATTTATCAAAAGAGAGTTTTCCACTCATTAAACTTAGGAATATTTCAAAGTATTACAAAATTTCATTACATCAATGTAAACTAATTTAATACATCTTCTTTTTCCAACAAAAGTACATTTCAAGTAAATGTCGATACATAATCATCATAATAAAGAAACAATTTCTTTAGTAAAAATATGTAACTTTCTATATATATTTATCCTTTCATCTTTTACAAAATCTATTTGCAAAATTGTTAGCATGAGTCAGTTCATATGAACTAAGAATGATAATCACTATAACGTTAAAATAATGTATTTTTATCTAACTATTTCATAAAAGAAACCCTGTTGTTAATGAAACAGTTCTAAAATCACAAATTAAGATTAACAAAAAGACTTTCCAAAATATTACAAATCAAGAAGGAGAGAGAAAGATCATAGATCTACAATAAGAAATTTTTAAGTAAGAACTAATTAAATCAAGTATAATTAATTCTATCTCAAACACAAATATGAACTCATTACAATCTACTAGTCATCTAAATAGCAATATTTAAGAAGGAAGAAATTCATATTTCAAATCCTAATATTAACTTCTCAGTCAGGTTTCCAACTTAAGTTCTACAACTTAATCTATTCATTCTTTTTAAAAAGAAGTACAGAGATAAAAATAACTACCTTTCCATCATAAGTATGTTGTTTTATCTTATTTGAAATGTTAACAATCTGAATTATGATTGTAAGAAAAAACAAGAATATGAATATCACTCCACCTAAAAATCTTACCTAACTCAAGATTAGATTGATCAAGGACAAGTCTCACATTACAGGTAAGAAATTTTAACCAACCAAGATTAGAAACAAGACCAACATAACTCATGGTATAAGTCCCCTGAAGGCTTGCATTCAAACCCAAGTTCAAAACTCAATACTACAGTCATAGATAACACCATGTAGTCCTTTATATATCAACAATAACATAACTATTATTCCAAATGCTAATGTTAGAGACATAACAATCAATTCCAAACTTTATACTAGTTCACAGTCTTATCCTAAAAGATTGAACTCATCTTAATGAAAGGATCCTAATAATGAATGAAAAAAAAATTCAAAATAGTACAACACTTCAACCATCCCAAGGGGAATTCATACAAAATATATAACAATATCATGGTCATGAAGATGACATGATAACACAAGGTTCCAAGACAGTAAGAATAGTGAATGAGAAAGAAAAATCCGATACACACCTACGTAATCCCAAGTTCCACAAACCCAATATTTGGAAATAACTCTTAAAATAGTGTCCATTAGATTTAATAATACTTCCCTCCCAGAAGGAAAATAGGGTTTAACTAGACCACAAGAATATGAAACCATTAAGTTTTATCACCTAGATTTGAACAAGCCAAACTTAACAGTTCCTCCTTATGCATGCCAACCCAACAAGGGTTAAATTTCCAAGAAACTCAGCAAAAAAGAAAAGAAGGAGAAAAAAGTAGTAGTATTAGCTACTAATTTAGTTCACCCAATAAGGTTGCAACTACCTAAATAAATAAGGCGGAGAGAGCATAAAAACAATCTCCATTTAATAAAATGCTTACCTAGGATCAATAATCCCAGTATACTTTCCAAGATCAACAATATATACCAAGGGAACCACAAACCTAGGATGGGTTTATAAAATATGATTCAAACGAAAACTAATAGAACCAAAAACATTCCACGTGCATATTTTCATGTTTGACTTCCGTTGAGAGATACAATCACCCAAATAAGGTTCTATAAAATAAACAAATATTTGATACATTTCCCATTTGGGGAATAACCCAACATAAGCATATCCCAGATCTAAACAAGCTGCATAATATAGTCATGAAACAAGTTGAACAAAAATAGTTGGTCCCCACTGCCATCAATAAGCAAATAGGCCAAAACAAAGAACACAAGGATTTCCTTAAGTCACAGGCATATATCTCAAATTGTCATGATGAAATATACCTATAAGGTTAGTCTCCAACCATTACTAATATGGATATATTTTCAAGCTAAAATCTACATATTTCAATAAGAACCAGGCTACTATTTACGCATACACAATACCTAGTCAAGGTATCCATTCAACAGAGAAACAAACACAAATTTGTTTCAATGTCAAAGAAATTTCAAAAGCAAATAAGCTAACACAACTGAAAATAAATCAATACTACCCAAATTTCATATTCCACACAACAAACACATAATCATATTGCATCCAAAAGAACCAATTCTAAATGCCATTGAAGCAAGGAGAAGAAACACAAAACTAGAACTAAAAAGTTTCCAAAAGAGCAGAGTTCTTTTAATGAAGAAATTTAAATAAAAGAAAAAGACTTAAAGAGATAGGGCCTATCATGCCTGATAGAGCTCATGTATTCTATTCCTTATTGAAAATATTCAAGCAGAACCTTGATAGCAAATCTTCCATGAAAATGCCAAAAACCATCTCTAAAACCTTTTGTTTCTTCCTCTTATAACTTCATCACTTAATTCCTATTAGCATCACTTTGCCATGCAAGGTAAAAATTTACATGCACAAATTCAAACGAGAGGTTTAAAAGATGGAAACCTCATACAGAGCTACAAATCTCACAAGAAACCAAATGAATAATGAAAAACCAAAACCATATTTTCTTCCAACTTCCCCTACTTCCTAGGCAATTTTTCACAATTGCCAAGATCAATTAATGCAAACAGGAATAGACAGAGTCCTTCCTTATCTCCCACCTTCACCAACTCCAATTTGGATATAACTAAGTTTAAAATTCCATGTAACTAATACTTTAGTAGAGGTGACAACTCATCCTCCTCTATCCTTTCATGCACTCACCAAAATTGGTGGTAACAGAGAGTTTAAAGCCTCATTTAATCCTCTTAAATACTTAGAGATTGGTGCCACCGACACCTCATAGTATGTCATCCATGCCATCCCTTTAGGCTAGTCCAAGTCTTAGGTTAGGTTCATAACATTAGATTAGAAACCAACTTAGGTCCTTAGGTTAGTTTATTAGTTTAGTCTTAGGTTTTCCCCTTTCTAATAAACAACCAAAATAATAATATCATCCAACTTAAACTTAGGATAAGCTTACAACTTAGGAACTTAGATTTAATTAGGTTCCCTTAATAATTGTTAGAATTATCACTTCAACATTACCAAATGGAGAATCAATATGACGTTATTAGATCACTTGTGAAGGGTGAGAGCAGAAAAAGTCTCTCATGATCATGTAGCAATTCTGGGTTCAGAAATCTAACATTCTACCCATCTCGGTCAAGATGACCTTGACATCATGAAATTGAAAGCATGCCTTGGATCACTAAAATTGATCCAAGGTATAACTATCCTGCATCAAAGATCATAAATACTTTGAAGCACAAGTTCAAATACAATAAATACTATGAATGAGTTTAAGCTGAATCAATTTCCTCTATCCACATATAGTGAACATTTAGCATAAGAAGAAATGAAATACTTCATTCTAATTTCATAATAGACATGTAGAATTGTATCTATTTTCAGAAGATAACATATTATCTACAACAAACATGATTACTTAGTTCACAAGAGTACACCATCTTCAAACAAGAATCACATATCAATGTTTACAACTTCGAGTAAATAAGTCATCATAGATATCAACCATTTTAGAGGCATTACAAGGAATGCCATACTCGAACTCTACGTTTTACACCTCTTCGGGGCTAAGATGCTTCTCCGAGGGGGAAATATGTACGCACCCAAAATTTCACATGTTATATTGTCGAAAAATTAGTTACAAAATATCCCCAATGATGATTCATATCCTTTCAGAAGGTGTTTGAGTTTCTAAACCCATTCACGGTATATATTTGTATCCTATACATCCCTACTCAAATTTCTACATACTTTCATCTAGCTTCTCGATTCTTTTTATACATGTTTTTACCTTAAGTGTCAAAACAGATTACCCTACCCGGGTAGCGGTTTTGTAACCTCCGCCCTCGCTTGGGTAGTGGTTTTGCAATCACCGCCCAAGAAAGGCAAAGACTTCTATGTTTGTCACCCTACGTAGAGTAGCGGTTATGGTGATTTTTCTAGAAACCTTCATACAAAAATTAGACACACATGATTTCAATTAGATTCACTTCCAAGATGCATTTGTTGCCCATTTTATATGATTCCAAGGCCCAAATTCATTTTGGCAATATATTTTTTCACTTCTATTTGTAGTTGCATGTTCGAACTCCTACTTTATGTGATGATGTGGCTTTTGCATGACCCAATTAATTAATTTATAACCATTGCTTGTTCTTAAACAAAACCTAGAGAATTTTGAGTATTCTTGTTATTGCAACTTGTTGATGCCTTTCTTGTTATAAATTGCCAAAGCCAATCTCACTCAATTTTTCTTACATTCTTCCACCTGCATTGTTTCCTAATCTGTCATTTCAAGTTATTGGTACTCCTGCAATTTTCTTCTTCTTTTGTTTTTGCATTCCCACCCATTGGACTCACATGGAAATAGAAATAGAAAGGATAAACTGAGGGGACAAATAGTCACACAACTAGATTTTCCATTGTTCTTGAATATCCAGGTTGAAGGTTTTTTTGTTTGCTTAATTGATTTAAATTTTCAATTCTGAATTTATCAATTCAAATTCATATCAAATACAGTAGAGAAATTGTTTCATTGTTTCAATTATCAAGTAATTACATAGATCATATCACATTAGAAAATTTTCTCTTCAATATTGTCAGGGAAGTTATAGGAAATAATAGCTTCATTGAAGCTGTGATTTATTCTCTACCTCTGAGGCAGGATTGAGGGTTTTTTTAGAAATATTCAATTGATTAATTAGTTTAGATTTAATTCACAAATGCACAAGCAAATAGCCACATCCGAATGCTTTGTTTGTTTAGGATTTATTTGTTTAGAGTAAAATCAATTGTTGTTTGTAATTATGATGTTTCAGTTTTGTTGATTTATTTAGGTTAGTTTCCTTTCAGTAGTAGCATAGATTGTTAGTTTCATTTTATTTAATTTGGACACTTCAAACTAGTTTAACATTGAGATTTAGTTAGACAAACCATAGGGAATTTACGCTACCCATTCATAGCGTCTAAATATCCCCTTTTCCAACTCATCTACCAGAGATCGACTCCAGATCTTAGTCACTGATCCTCTTATAGTTAGCCACACAAATTTCCACATCGGCTTCCCTGGCATGACCTCAGGGGGTCAAGTGTGGTTGAATTTTTCATGTCAATTTTCATTCGTACACTTCCTACTATAGGGGTATTTTAACCTCAAGACAAAGGGAGGTTGAGTTATGTATATTTGTGGGAGAATGGAGGAACAAAAGAACAAGTTTCATCCAGTGGTTGGTTCCCCACAATAGTGAGTCGGCTAATTATGAAGGAGCAGGGAATGGTGATGTGAAGAGTTGTGGAGACAAGGCAATATGGGAGAACCGAGGGCTACAAGAACCTATAGCCTAGGTTGAATGGTTCTAAGTTCCACCCAGAGCTGATATTCCAATGCAAATGAAAATAGGCACAAATGGAATAGTTCTAGAGTTCCATCAATTCCCCTAATCTTGTCACATCCTGTAATTTTTGTATGTTTCTCCTAAAGGGATGATTCTTATGAGATCCATATAATAAACCATGTTGCGTAGGTATATATACAGCCACACGTGTGTATGCATATCCTAAAAGGATATGCACACTTACTTGTAGTTTCATGTACAACCACGCAACAGTTGTTTTTTCATTCATCACTCATAATGCACTTAGTATTTATGACTTATTCTTATTTTTCCATGATGCTTATATGTACTTGTCATGCTTTGTATAATGACTATAGTACATGATGTATTGTTTGATTTATGTATCGGAAATGAATATTGTTGTGCACTTTTCTTTGTTGAATGAGATCAAGGCAATTGGGTATGTGCATGGTTATTGTACATGTCATTGATAGTATTGTTTTACCTATGTTGGATGTTGATAATGATAATGTTGAGCTTGTTTATGATTCGATATTGGATGATCATAACTATTTTCTATGAATAGTTGAGTTGATACTAAAATTTTATAATTTACAATATTATGCAAATAACTAGAGTAAATAAGCATGTTGATCATAACTTTCTCACAATTAATTTTGGTTGCAGCATAAAGGAAAGAGGTCATAGACCTTATAATTATCCATGTCATTTTTAAATGGATAAAATCCTTAAAAACTTGGGCAAGTAATAATGGAAAGTTTGGTCTTTTTATGAGACAATATCCATTCTAGGCATGATAATTGATGCTTTCATAACAATTAGGGATGATTAAATTAAATATGGGTAAGATCATAAAGTTGAGGTGATAAAGGTCGATGTTAGTAAAGGTTTGTAATTTATATGGTCTAAGACTATATTCCCGGTATAAACAATTACCATGGTCTTCAACCATGTGGTTAGTTAAATATTAATAAAGTTTTTAATATTTCAATGATTAAAAATAATTGATTATGGTAATTCAAATTTTTGTTATAAAGATTGTTGTATGGTTGATGACCAACCCTTGGCAATATTGTCTAAAGTGTATTAAATTGATCTTGTTTAATTAAGGAGGTCTTCAACTGTTCGAGAGTAGGCCACCGTGTAAGTTTAGAAAAGAATTGATAGTTGTCAAAAATACTATGCAAATTTAATCGAACATAAGCTAATTTTGGAGGAATTTTGGAGGGAACTAGAGTTGTACTCACATGCATTAAATGGCATTTATTCATCTCCATAGACCTCGAGAGAAGCATGAAGCTTTTGAGGAAGCTATTGAGTTGGTTATGGCTTTCATTTTTTTCTTTATATCTATTCTTCTCTTTCGAGCTCTACATGAGAAGGAAAATATCAATCTATTTTGAGTTAATCTGGTTATCCTTGCTTGTGGCTGCATGCATGATTTTGAACTATAGTTATAAAAATTTTGGGATCACTTTTTACTATTGGTTGATAAATAAATTGGGAATGGAATGGGAATTTTTTGGGGACTGTTATTTTTTTTTGGATTCGAAGGCAAATTTTGTTGTGGGCTTGTTGGAAGATTTGGTGAGAAAAAAGTTACCCTATTTGGCTCGACTCGCGAGGAAGAAGTTAGAGGAAATAAAAAGGATTGTAGATTTTATTTCTCACGAGTGAAATTTTTACCTTTTCTTATTTAATGTTTACTTTGATATAATTATTAGTGAATGATTCTCTTCAAACAACTGAAAACTATATTTTAGTCTATGAAACTTAGCAAAAACAATCTGGTTCGAGTTAGTTGGAGTTAATATGATGTGTGTATGTGGTTATTCGACTCACTTTCTCATCCCTTACTGTTAAAAGTTTTGGGTCATGGTCTAAAATATTAATGTGATGTCGACTGTGCAAATATACAAGTTTTAACTTAAAACCCCATAATGGGTATTATGGAAAATGTGTTGGGATGGTTAGTTGTGTGTGTTTCAATGTATTTCAGTCTAAAATATAAACGTGTAGGTTTATTAAGTCTGTTGGGTTATTTTGTTTGATTGTATATATATATATATATAGGGAACCAACTATTAAGATCGACCCGAGATGGTCAATGTCATCTTGGTAAGTGTGAACTATGGCGTACAAGATAAAATAGGGAGAGCTTTGGTTCATAACCCATTTTCGTGGCATTTTCTTGTATGTCTCTTTATGTGTTTTTATTTTAAAGGTCGGCCCTATATGCTATCGATTTGATGGGATCATTAACCATAGGAAATAAGGCCAATATATAATGAATGTTTCTAGTATAAATTTTGTATTAAACCCTAAGACTTTGTTTTTCTTGTCTTTAGTTTAATAAATAAATTAAGTTCTAGTGGAAGTTATATGGATGACATGTTGTGGAAATAATGTTTACTGCCTTTAGGGGATTATGCCTTTTTAAATTATGATGCACCTTAGTTTGGTTGGTTTGATTTAATTAAGGTAGTTTCCAATGATTTAAGGTAAATCGATTTCATTAATATAGTTCGGTGTTTTTAAAGTTTTCAATTTTTTAAGATATTAAATCTTATCTTTTAAGAAGAAGATAAAATATAATATTTTTGTCTCTCATCATAAAAAGGTGGATGTATAATCTTTGGTTGTTGTTATGATTAAAGGATTTATTTGAATTTAGTGAATAAGACAAAGATATTTGATACTGTTAAAAATTAGGGAATGCTAAAGTTTTTTTGGTTATAATATCATTGGCTTGTGACAGTACTTAATATTGGAAATATTTTGATTGCAAGTCAATACCATGAAATAGAGGTTTTGTAATAAATAACAATTTTCCTAGTTAAGATAAGGAATGGTTTTTAGATCCCATGTTATGGTATTTATGATGATGGAAATTTTTGTAACTTGTTATCTAAAGGTGTCATGTCTTCCTTATCGATTTAATGTCTGTCTTTAACGCAAAGATGTCCCTTTGAGCATGGAATTTTGTATGTGAAATTAAGATAGTTTATGTGATAGGATTTATTACATTGCCTCATTATCAAGTTTACTATTTATATTTTTTTGTTGCTATAATTTATTCAATGAGTATTATATCAAATTAAACGATGAAGAAGAACTTGAGGATAACTTTTCATGTCGGTCAATCTGAACCGACCACTTTTACCTTTTTTCTCTTCTTACGGATGGTAGAATTAAGTTATCTTTGGTGGATGTATAAGAAAGTTTATGGATGAATTTTTTTTTGAAAAATGTTTGATTATGATGATTTAGTAGTATTAAAAGCATGACTTTATTGTAAAGAAAAAAATTTACTTCTATGTCCTATTTAAAAGAAAGGCATAATGGCTTGATATAAACAAAATATTATTTCATAAACTTCATTGTACTTGTATTTATTTTTAAGTTGATATTTATAAATTTAATAAATACTTGTGTTATAAATTGTGTCGTTATAATGTTGTTTTCAGGTAGTATGTCTTCGGAAAAAAGTGAATATTAAATGGTATTAATGAATTGGGAAATTTATCTTTAAGTATGTTGTCGTTTAATTGAGATTGAAATGAATATGGAACAAAAAGTATCTAAGTTTAATTTATAAACTAATACATTAGTTAATTATAATAAATTGTACCAATTTATAAAATATATATTCACGATTAATAATATTGTGATAATGTCATGAAGTTCAATTAAAATAATTGTTATGATAACATGGTATGCTATCTTAAATCATCGTAAAAATATCAATGATTTTATTCTAATTACTCATTAATATTTTTTATTGATAAATGCTTTTTATTGGAGCTATGAACCACAGGGTTTCCTAGGACCCCACCCATTACAGTCAATTTCTAGAGATAAGATATTACAATTAATCCAACCTAGAATACGACTAAAGTGAGCCCGCACCAATGATGCAATTTCCGCCACCACCATTTTTAGAGCTACTAGTCACCACGAACACCAATGCCAATGATGAAAATTCCACCATCTCCAAGAATAACCACCAGCTGTAACCACCGGTGATGCAACATCTACCACCACGATAACCACCCCAAAGGGATCGCACCCAGTGGGATTTGAACCTAGGTGGATCCAGACACAACCATCTGTCTTAACCGATCCACCCAAACCCCATTAGAAATTACTCATTAATATTATCATAACTTGTTATGATACTAAACTTGTGAACATATGAATACATAAGTGGATGTGATAATCTTATCAACTTTGTGATGATAAGAATATCTACGTAAATCAATAAAATTGATCAAGTAAATAATAATGAACAAGAATGATTGACAAGTTGTGTTAAGAATTGGTTTTATTCTCATTCATCTAAAACTATACAATTGTCATAAATTTATATAGTTAACAATCATGCGTAAGGGTAACACACTTAGGAAATGAGTCATGGAGATCATTATGTACCATGTAACGTGGTTTGTATATCATCATGGAACCTAGTTAACCTATCCACGGGTTGAAGTCTTACCTAGTTGTAAATGTATTAACTAAAATGGTTAACTATGAATTTTAACAACTTAATAAGTAAGAAATGGAATTAAATCCCTACACTATGAACAAGAAAATTGTGCAAAGAATGTAGGGATAGGTTTAAAGTGTCGTATGTGTAGTCATGAAACCAAGCTAGCTAGTGTGATGGCCAAAAACTATGGCCATAGTATTGTAAATGATTGATTGCATTGTCCAACCACCACTTCTTATTTTAAATTATGTTATAAGCATGAGGTTGATGCCAAGAATAAAATCATAGTTCTTTGTACCTTCAAAAATGTATAACCAAATGATATACTGAGTATATTGGCTCATGTAGAGAATTGAAATGGAATCAAGTGGGATCTGAACCCTTACAATTTCACATGGTTATCATAGTTTATTTGGTTGGATTATAAACATTAATTAATTTTAGATTAATTTGTTATTAATCAATGAAGGCATCAAGGTAATTAAATGGTTAAAAAAACCCTTAGTTTGATGAAGCATAATATTAAGGTGTTAGATGTTGGTATCGAATTGAAGGTTATAGCTCTTGGACTAATAGGGTCCTTATGATAACTAAATATCTTATTTTGTTAGCCCCTTTCTCCCAAGCCACCTGACTCTTGGAATAAGATCGTGGAGGGTTCCACCTCCACTCCTCTTACGAAAAGCTTTCTCCTACTCTGACAGATGGGTCCTTCTCCCTATGCATTCCCACTCACATCACTGATGTTGCTGCTGCTTCACGTGACCTTTCTCTGGTTGGTAAACTGATGGGCCCTAGGCCCCCTTTGGAGGATATTAAAAAATGGGCACGGATGAAATGGCATCCATGTGGGGCACTTGAAATAGCAGCAATGCCCAACGGATTCATTCTATTCTCCTTCAGCATGAAAGAGGATTTCGTGAGAGCTCTTCTTGGTGGCCCTTGGTTTTTTGGTAGACGTGGCTTCTACCTCAGGAAATGGTCTCGGGCTTCAACCCACATACTAATCCATGACCCAAGCTCCAATATGGGTTCACCTCCCAGGTCTCCCCCTAGAGTACTAACATCTAGTAGTTATTGAAGGTATTGCTCTCACTATAGGTTCTTTAATAGCTATTGATCAAGCTACTAAGGCAAAAACTAGATTCATCCATGCTCGTTTCTGTGTTAATGCCGATGTCATTGTCCTCTCCCAAAAGAGATAGAGCTACTATCTGACCTAGGGAACTGGAAGCAAAATATTGACTACGAATATATTCCTCAAGCCTGCTCCTTCTATAAAAGCATTGGCCACAGAGCCTCTGGTTGCCCTTCCAAACCCCAACCTAAACCCAAAGCCCAAATTCCCTCCCAAAAAAAAAAAAATTTATATTCCAAAATCATCTTCTGAAGAGATCCCGATCATTCCCACCTCTAATTCCTTTTCTCTCCTTGAAGAGGGGGAAATAAACACTGACACATAAATTGGCTTCCCCCTCTGATCCCCCTCTTATCCCCCTCAAGCCTCCCACCCTCTCGGTGACCCCCTCGGCTCTTCCCCCCCTCCTCAGCGGAGGCACCCCCTCCTTGGTAGTGTCCTCCTCCCCACCTCCTCTTTTGTCCTCTCCTCTCTCCCTTCTCAATCCTCCCCTTCCCCCCCTTGGCACCTTCTCCTCTTATCCCCCCTCCTTGAGCCTCCCCCAGCCCCCTTTTCCCCCTCCCTTGGACACCACCATCTCCCTTCGGCCCTTTCTTCTGATGATAGTTTTAATCCCCATTGTACAAGAAGCAGCAACAAGAAGCCTAATATTGGCACTAAAAAAGTTTCAGGGGATGGATTCCGAGCAATGTCAAGCTCCAACAAGAAGTAGCTCTTAATGTCACTCAAGGAACACAGAGCACAATCCCCATGGTGGTGGGGAGAAAATCAAAATCTAAGAAATGAAGATCATCTCTTGGAATATAAGAGGTCTCAACTCTCTTCAAAAGCAAAGAGTCATCAAAGATATGAAGTTCTAGAATTCTCCTGATATCATAATGTTGTAGGAAACTAAACTTAAAAAAGACGATCGACTCCTAAAAATTTGGCCTGCTGCATCCTTTGAGTCTCAACCTTCGGCAGGTAATTCTGGAGGCTTATGCACCCTATGGGACCCCAGAAGCTTCAAAGGTGACTGTCTGCTCAAACACCCCAACTTCCTGTGCATGCTCTTCCAAGAAGTGGGTTCAGACTCCACATGGATTGCCATCAATGTCTATGCTCCCAATTTGGAGTCCCAGTGTGGAAAATTGTGGAAAGACATCTCAAATTTTATCAGCACTTGTGGCAATATTCCCATATTAATAATGGGAGATCTCAATTGCCCCCTCTATCCTTCGGAAAAATAGGGAGGCTCTCCTACCACGCCTGTCAGCATGGAAGCTCTAGCTGACTTCATTAGGGAGAATTCCCTTCTTGACATGGACCTTCACGGCTCCTCTTTTACATGGTCTAACCGCAGATTGGGTAGGAACCATATTCAAAGTAGACTGGATAGATCGTTGGGCTCTCTGGACTGGATCTCTCTCTTTCCTGATTTTTACCTCAGTTCCCTCCCTCGGGCCGCCTCTGATCACAACCCTCTCCTGCTCAGTGCAAACCACAATCTGAATATCAAGAACCCTCCCTTCAGGTTCGAGCTTGCCTAGCTTGAGAATAACCACCTAAATCCTCTAGTCAAAAATGGTGGGACATCAATGTCGAGGGCACTGACATGTTTAGGTTTTCCAGCAAGCTCAAAGAAATTAAAAAATAGCTCAAAATCTGGAAGACCACGGTTTTCGGTAGCATCAAGCTCCACAAGCAGAAGTCTGTCACACAGGATATTGCCAGAGTCTCTGCTCAAATGGAAATCGATGGGAGATTGGATCACCTTCACCAACAAGAAACCTCCCTCCTCAGTGAATACCACAATACACTTCAAGAGGAGGAGACCTATTGGAGGTAGCATTCTAGAGCCCTTTGGCTTGAACAGGGGATCACAACACCAAATTCTTTCACATCACTACCTCCAAGCACAAAAGCAGAGACAAGATCAGAGAGTTGTTGACTTCCTCAGGTATCTTATTAACCTCTGATACTCGACATTTCTAATGAGCTTGTCTCCTTCTATTCTAACCTCCTTCAGTTGACCAACCACCTTCGAGCAATCAATGTCTTATATGGTTCAACATATTCCCCAGCTTGTGTCAGCTGAGATGAACAATAATCTAATCAAACCTTTTGCTATGGAGGAAATCCACAAAGCGGTCTTCACCATGAAAGGGGACAAAGCTCCGGGCCCGGATGGATTTCCCGTTGCTTTCTTCCAAGTCTTCTGGGAGACCATCAAGCAGGATCTCTTCAAAGTGGTTAATGAGTTCCAGAATAGTAACAACCTTCTAAAAGAATGGAACACCACCTTCTTAGCCCTTGCTCCTAAAGAGCAGGGTTCTAAGGATGTCTCCAACTTCAGGCCGATCAGTTTATGCAACACCGCTTACAAAATCATCACTAAGATGTTGGCTTCTAGGCTTAAACCCCTAATGAATGATCTCATCTCTCAGAACCAGAACGACTTTATTAATGGGTGGCTCATCCAAGGAGGTATCATTATGGTCCATGAAGCTATCCACTCGGCCTATCATTCAAAATCTCCTAGGATGATCCTTAAGCTTGATATGAAAAAATCTTTTGATAGAGTCAGTGGCCTTTCTTGATCGGGTCTGGAAAAATATGGTTTCGATAAAAGATGGTGCAGTTGGGTTTTCTCTTACATTGCAACTCCATGCTTCTCTATTCTTATAAATGGCATTCCGGTGGGCTTCTTCAAAAGCGAGGTATCAGGCAAGGTGACCCCCTGTCCCCCTTTCTTTTCATTCTCATGGCGGATTCCCTCAGTAGAGCCCTTGAGGCTGCTAAAAGTCAGTCTGTCATATCGGTCTGAAAATCACCTCCAACTTGCCTTCGGCCACCCATAGTCAATTTGTGGATGACACTTTGCTTTGTTAAACGTTGCCTCTGTGATTGAAGCCCGAGCTCTCATGGATATCCTAACTCTCTATCAAGCTGCTTCTCAGCAAACCATTAATTTCAACAAGAGCAGCATATCCTTCATAAATACTGCTCCTAGGACTCAGAGGAAGATTGTTGATATTTTTGGCTACAAAATTGTGGACCTCCCTACCTCCTATTTGGGCATTCCTCTCTTCAAGGGAAAGCAAACAAAAATTCTTTGGAATCCTGTCATCAAAAGATATCAAAAAAACTCTGCCTAGAAAGGGGCCTTGCTCAGCCAGGCTAAAACTCCAACTGGTAAAAGCCACCCTCCAGAGTCTACCTACATACTTCATGTCTCTTCTCAAATTGCCCAACTCGGTGAAGGAGGTGGTGGAAAGAATCCAAAAGCACTTCCTGTGGTCTGGGGTGGAAGAAAAAAAGAGGATCCATCTGTTTCTGGAAGGAAGTGTGTAAGCCGACCTCTCTTGGGGGCTCGGGTTAAGAAGGATGGCTGATATGAATGTGGCCCTCCTGGCTAAAATTGGCTGGGAAGTTGCAAAAGGGAACTCTCATTGGGCGTAGCTCCTCGAGCTAAGTACCTCGCTCATAATGAGGATTTTATTCCCTCTAATCCGATCCATGGTTCAGCCATATGGAATTCTGTTATTAGTTCCCTCCCCATTATCAGGGCTGGCACCAAATGGAGGTTTGGAAATGGAAGGCTTATTGACTTCTAGCAGGATCACTTGGATTGGGAAGAGCCACTAGATCACAACTCCTCATGGGATCTATTAAAAGAATCCTCATTAATAGACATGGCAGGTTGGTTTCTGGCTACTGGACGGTGGTGAACTCCATCCCATCCTGGACTATCCCGGATTGGATTGGAATAAGCGATCAGCAGAGGGCTCCTGATTTTGATTAGAAGTAAACTCTCCTCCATTTATATCCCCTTTTCCCTTCCTGAGGATGAGCTTATCTAGCCCCTCTCCCCTTCTGGATCTTTCTCGGTTAAAGTTGCTTACCTCTCCATGCATTGTACTGGCTCTGGTCCTCCCCTCACCAAAATCTGGCCGAAGGAAACAATCCCCAAAATTGGCTTCTTCTCCTAGCTCTCTTCTAAGAATGCTTTCCTCTCTGGAGAAAATTTGAAAAGAAGGGGTTTCTCTCTTCCCACTAGATGTGTGCTTTGTGCTAAGGTAGTGGAATCCTCTTCCCATCTTTTAATCCACTGTCCTTTTTCACAAGCTATTTGGCATTGGTTTTTATCATGGATGGGAGTGCTCTGGACCTTTCCAGAGTCCATACAGGACACCCTCACTCAGTGGTGCTCCCCCTTCTCCCATCCGGCCCTAGTTCTAGCTTGGAAACTTCTCCTCCCGCATGGCATCTGGGGCATCTGGAAGGAAAGGAATAGAAGGATTTTTAAAGACCAAAGTCTTGAACCTGATCATGTGGCCATCTAGATCACTGACTTTTTCCAGGATAATCTCAACTCTCACTACTGGACCAAATATCAGCAAAAAAATCAAATTTGTAATTCTCAGGAGTGGCAGCTGTTGTTGGAAAATCTCCCTGTGAGGAAAGCCCCTACTACTTGATCATGGTTTAGTGTGATGGCTTCCCCCCCCGGCTGGAGAAAACTCAATACTGACGGGGCCTCGAAAGGAAATCCTGGTAAGTCTGGGAGGAGCCATCCTTCGTAACTCTTCCGGTTCCATTATCACTACCTCTGCCCACAATCTTAGCTTTGGCACCAATCATCGTGTGGAAGCCATGGCCATTCTCAAAGGCCTTGAGCTGGCTATCAAATTTGGCAACGATCCTCTCCAAGTTGAAAGTGACTCCCTCAATATCATCAATCTCCTGTAGTCGGTGGACACTGGTCAATGGTCAATCCAAAATATCATTGCTGATATTCGAATCTTGCAAAGGAGTTTCCAACAAATTCAGTTTCAGCACATCCTTCGGGAAGGAAACAAAGTGGCGGACCACTTGGCTAACATCGAGTTCTTCTTGAAAATCAACAAAGCTAGAAGGACAACTTTCTAACTGACCTCCTCCAAATTATCAAGAATGACCTCTCTTCCTAACGTTGGCTGGTGGAAGGGTGAGCTGACTTGGGTGTCAGCTATGTCTTTATGGACTTCCCAAAAGGCGGTAATAATTCTTCATTTATTATGAAAAGACCTTTGGCGCTGAAAGCATTTGAAGGGGGAGATGTGTCATGCTTTCACATATTTTCTCACGCATGGTGCCATTCCTCCCCATAAATGCACCAAGTACTGGCGGGAGGGTAATGATGTTGAAGCGGATGACTCCCATGCTCTGGCGGCCTTTTTAAGACCCTCCAGCGATCCCCTCCTTTGCATTCATTCCAAATTTCTCAACAATATGGGTGGCCAACTGAAACGCATCGATCCTACCTCCTGCAACATGGTGAAGGATGAGGAGGAGGTCTGGAACATCCTGCTGGAAAATGGGATCACCACTTTTCTAGAAAGAATGACGGGCTACTCGGCCCTAGTCTCGTACTTTCAATGGCTTCCTGGTCGAGGGGCATGTCCAGATCGGTAATACTTCTTTTATTATCTCCACGAATGCAATTTCTGATGCTACGGGACTCCCAAATGCTAGGCGATATATATTTCAAGTGCTTGCTCCATTCAGAAATGTAGGATTTCATCGCTCCAGTGAAAATCCTGTCAAGAATCTCTCAGGTTACACTCGTGACTCACTGCCTCCCCCGTGGGACAGAATTGCTGAAGTCATCATGCGATACTTCACCATTGACAGCCGCTATCACCTGGTCTTTGGCCCCCACTTTTTTATCCTCTCACATCTACATTGGGGAAAAAAGATCAACTTGGCTGCCTTCCTCTATCAATCTCTGGAGCATTTTGTTCATCTGGCTTGCGACGGGAAGGTGCAATCCTTCATCAGGGCCTTCTGTACTTGTTGTTTTCCATTACTACCTCGCATGCCGATTTAGTCCACTTTCCCCCAAGACTAGTCACCATCACCATTCTCCCTCACCTTCCCCCATCCCTCCTCCACCTCCCTCCGCTCTTCCAGTCAATTTCCATCATCACCTGTGTGTATTTCCTCTTATTCCAACTCGGATGTCACCATTCTGGGCTCTTCCCACGATGGTTCCACCCCCTCAGCTCCCCTGTTATCCCCCACTTCCACTTGTTCAATCATGCATGTTTCTGGAGGGTGCTGACACTAGTATCAAGGTGATTTCCCCTGTCTCCAGCCCCGGCACTTCTCTTGCCGATGATATCCTGGGCCTTGCCAAGCTTTACCCTGACTCCCCAACCTCGGAGAAGATGGAGAAAACCAGCTGTTGAAGACCCCAACACTCAGAAAGTTGGGGACATTTTAGATTCCATTGATAGTGAGCCTCATGCTAACACCCCGAAGTCACCTTTGAATATGGATGCTAATCCTGCTGAGCCTACGGTCGCTTGACTCCCTGAGGGATGATCCAAAGAGTTGATTTGGTTTCCTCTATCTTAAGCAAGCTCCAACGCACCTTCACTACCCTGAAGGCCTGGGAAAATTTCACTGACACTACCAGGAATGCCATTGCTAGAGACTGTTCGGAGCTCATCACACTTGCGGATCAGCTTGCTGAGGATTCGGGCTCTCCTAGGGCTAGAAATGTTGTCGCTGAACTGAAAAAGCTCATATGAAGCTCTTTTCTTTTCTCTTGTTGTCTTTTTCGTTGTCCTTTTTTGGAATCTTCTAGGGTATTTTCATTATATGTTTTTATCTGCTAAATCTAGCCTACTGGGATTTTTGTATAAGGTTGTGGGACCTTCTAAAACCCTCCTTTTACCCTATATTCCAAAAAACAATCAACAAGGGATTTTTTTGATTGTTGTTGAATCGACTAATGATAACATGTTTAGGATTTATAAATCCAAAGAGGAATTAAACCCAATTTGGGAGACATAATAGATGAATATGGATTGTCTACTAAGGAAGTGATGCTCGGAAAATCCAAAGTGTGTTAAAACAGAATCTACGAGAAATTCCAACTCATAAAAATAAGTAGTGTAAGAGCGTCAAATCTTCTTCACCATCAAATGCTTTGAGAAAATGTGGTGGAAGATACATAATAGAAAAATATGTTCTGTCAAGAATAAGAAAATCTTGTTATAATTACCATCAATAAAAGAAAAATTATGTTGCATGTGGAAGATTTGGACATGAAAATAAATATGTTTCCTATGCGAGGTGAACATTATATCAACAATTTTCCTTTGAAAAAAATTAATGAGCAAAGATCGATGATGAAGACTACAAAGGTTGACTACCAAGAAAAAAGAACAAGATTCCTAGCAATATGTTAGGTATGTTATGGACTTCCTAATGTTATTTTAGAATAAAACTAGCATGATTAAGTTGTTGTGTCTAGTGATTAGTTAAAATAGAAATAGAAATTTGTTTTACCTTTCTAAAAATGAAAGGAAATTTGTTAAACAACCGCAATACTATGTCTGCACAATGCAACATTGACGTTACTTAAGCTTCAACATGGAAATTAGAATTATAAGTGATTTATTTAAAGAACCTAAGACATAGTGAATAATATTGTTTATTCCCGGCGTAAATCATGTTTTTTAGTATGAAAGACAAACCAATACCTGGAATTATGCAAAAACAACAAGCCTAAATGGAAAAGAAAGGAACATATTAGATGATTTTAGTAATCATTGGTAATGAATTCAGGATGAAGATATCTGAAAGATGAAAACCATAGATGAATTTTGGTAAAATCAACCGAAAAAGGAAAAATATTTGGGTGCATTTTAAAGAAATCGGGAATTTCATGAGGAAATATTTGGAAAGACAAGTATAGTGATGAAACAAAATAGCTTGGGAAGACTAGGTGGAGCTGAAAATAGTATTTTCCTTATTTGTTTCAGCTTTATTTAATGTTTTTACTATCTCGATATATATAAAATAATATTTCATGCTTTAATGACAAATATTATGTCACATTTCTATCCTTTTAATGATATTTGCTTGTTGAAAGGTTATGACCACCAATAAATTGGAAAAATTGATAAACTGAAATCTGGATAATTGAAAGTTTTTATGAGAATTTTGATTGTTCTCCTTAGCTTTTAGATATAACTATGTGATTGATTATTCTAATTACGATTAAGGAGTTAAAATCATCATGATGTTGATTCATTAAAGGGGGAGTATGTCACATCCCACAATTTTGGTTTGTTTCACTGAAAGGGATGAGTCATAAATAAAGAGTGGGCTATAGATCCAAATAATAAACTCTATTATATATATATATATGCAACCACACATGTGTGTGCACATCCTAAAAGGATATTCACACTTACTTGCATTTGCATGTACAACCACGCAATAGTGTTTCTCATTCAGCACTCATAATGCACTTAGCATTTATGACTTATTCTTGTTTTTTGTGATGGTTGTATGTACTTAACATGTTGTCTATATGAATGTGGTACATGATGTACTATTTTATTTTTGTATTGAAATGGATATTTTTATGCACTTTGCTTTGTTGAATGAGATCAAGGCAATTGGGTATGTGCATGGTTACCATACTTTTCATTAATACTATTATTTTACCTATATAGGTTGTTGATAAGGATAATGTTGAGCTTGTTTATGATTATGATGTTGGATGATCATACCTATTTTTTGTGCATTGCTGAGTTGATACTAAACTATTATCATTTACAGTATTATAGAGATGACTAGAGTAAATAATCATGTTGATCATAACTTTCTCACGATTAGTTTTGGTGGAAGAATAAGGGAAATATGTCATAGACCTTATAATTATCCCAATCATTGTTAAATGGATAAAATCCCTTTAAAAATCGGCAAGTAATAACAATAATTTTAGTTGTTTTGTTTTATGAGACAATACCCATTCCGGACATTGTAATTGATGGTGTCATAAAAATTAGATCTAATTAAATTAAATCTAGGTAAGATCATAAATTTGAGGTGATAAAGGTTGATGTTGATAAAGTTTTGTAATTAATATGGTCTAAGACCATATTTTTGGTATAAACAATCACCATGGTTTTCACCATGTGGTTAGTTAAATATTACTATAAAAACTATATTTCAATGATTAAAAAAGCTTAAGTGATTATGGTAATTCAAATTTGTTGTTATAAATAGTGTTTTATGGTCAATGACTCACCCTTGGAAATAATGTCTAAAGTGTTTTAAATTGATCTTGTTTAATTAAGGAGGTCTTCAACCGTTCGAGAGGAGGTCATTGTGTAAGTTTAGAAAATAATTGATAGTTGTCAAAACTACCATGCAAAGCTAATTTTAACATAAGCTAAGTTTGGAGGAATTTTGGATGGAATTGGAGTTGTACTCACATGCAAGAAATAGCATATACTCCTCTCCACGAACCTTGGGAGAAGCAAGAAGCTTCTCGAGGAAGCTATTGAGTTGGTGATGGCTTTCATTATTTGTTTGCTATATTTTTTCTTTTCGAGCTCTACATGAGAAGGAAAATGTTAGTCTATTTTGAGTTAATTTGGTTATCCTTTCTTGTGGTCAGTATGCATGATTTTGAATCGTAGTTGAAAAATGTTTAGGGATCATTGTTGATTTTTGGTTAATAAATAAAATAGGAATGGGAATTTTTGGGGATCATTATTTTTTTGCAGATTCAAGACAAATCTAGTTGTGGGATTATTGGAATATTTTGTAAGAAAATTTACCCCGTTCGTCTTGACTCGTAAGGAAGAAGTCGAGGAAACAAGAAGGATTGTGGACTCTGTTTCTTAGGTGTGAAATTTTTCCTTTTCTTCTTTAATGTTTACTTCGATGCAATGCTTAGTGATTTTTTATTTGTGAACAACTAAAAATATATTTTAGTATGTGAAACTTAGTAGGAAAATAATTCGGTTCAGTTAGTTAGAATTAATATGATATGTGTATGTGGTTATTCGACTAGCTTTCGCATCCCTTAGTGTTAAAATTTTTGGGTCATGGTCTAAAATCTTAATGTGATATCAACTGCGTAAATATACAAGTGTTAACTTAAAAACCCATAATGGGTATTGTGGAAAACATGTTGAGATGGTTAATTGTGTGTGTTTCAGTACATTTCAGTCTAAAGTATAGACGTGCAGGTTTATTGAGTTGGTTGGGTTATTTTGTTTGACTGTATGGATATATATAGGGGACCAACTATTAAGATCAACCTAGGATGGTCGGTGTTGTCTTGGTAAGTCGAACCATGATGTACAAGATCAAATAGGGGAAAGCTTTGGTTCATAACCCATTTTAGGGCATTGTCTTGTATGTCTCTTTATGTGTTTCTATTTTAAAGTCGACCTGGATGTTATCGAGAAAAGACTCTATTTTGATATTCTTCATTTAATAAAGAAATTAAGTTCCAAAGTGGAAGTATTTGGATGACATGTTGTGAAAATAATGTTGACCGCCTTTAGGGGATTATACCTTTGTAAATTATGATGGACCTCAATTTATTTGGTTTGATTTAATTAAGGTAGTTTTGAATGATTTAAGGTAAATTTATTTCATTAAGATAGTTTGGTGTTTTTAAGGTTTTAGATGTATTAAGGTATTAAATGTTATCTTTTAAGAAGATGATGAGACATAGTCCTTTTTCTCTCTCATCATAAAAAGGTGGATGTATAATATTTGTTTATTGTTACAATTAAAGGATTTATTTTTCTTTATTACATGTTGGGCCCCTAAAATATTGGACAAGGAAAAGAAGGCACATGGGCATGCAAGGCCTAGTTAAGAAAGGGCGCGTAAGGAGAAAGTGCATAGGACAAGGTTCTAAGAGGGTTTAATAGAGCAAGTGGCGCATGCACAAGATAGAAAAAAAGGTTTCAAGACTTATCCATATTTGACACATCAGGAAGAGCATGAGAAAAGCGTGACCCAACTACACATGCAGAATAGATAAGGTGCCAGCCTAGTGACAGTTGGCCTAAGAAGGAATATACCCTGCGATGGAAGTTTCCAAAAGACCATCATTGCAAGGAGTGGAGAGCTCAGATCTTGAAGAAGCATGCTCCCATGAAGGACCACCTTGGACACTTGGAAATGGATCTACAACTCAGTGAAGGCTTGATGATGTTGAGAAGGGATATAAATACAAGCACCTGCTAGAGCAAAAAAAGAAGAGAGGAAGAGGGAAGCAAAAGAAGGTGAAGCCATGCAGGGATACTGTGAGAGCTCCATAAGTTGGGTAGGAATATATAGGAAAAGGATGTAATAAGGGGTTGGGATTGTAAATTTCCTCTTGAGAACTGATGGGTATAAATCCAACTATGATGTATGACTTCAGTCTACACAACTGTGGTAGTTTGTAATGGATCCAATGAATATAATGAGGTTACCAAAATTGATTGAATATGGTTATTAATGATTCTGATCCATGTTTATAGCTTACAGTTCTGATTCATGAATGTTTATGGAATGAATATAAATCCTTATGCATTTCCTTTTTGTTTTGGTTCCTTTCTATAATCTATTAAGTACCATTCGATCTGGGATGACTGCATTTTTCTAGAAGCCATTCTAAGTTCTATGATAAATGTATGTCTCATTCCCACTCACTCTTTTTAATCTCCTATCATAGATGATGTTTCCCACTTAACTCACATAAAAAAGAGACTCGATGCTCGTGTGTGCCTCGAGTGAGCGCCCAAATGCCCTTGGCCGGGTGATAGGCCAGAGCACATGGGATTCCCTTATCCTTTGGTAGGTGTAAAAATGACTATAGTACATAAGACAAAGATATTTTATTCTATTAAAAATTAGGTAATGTTAAAATTATGTTGGTTATAATATCATTGGCTTGTGACAGTACTTAATATTGGAAATATTCTTATTACAAATCAATACCAAGAAAAAGAGGCTTTGTAATAGATAACACTTTTCCTGGTTAAGATAAGGAATGGTTTTTAGATCCCATGTTAAGGTATTTACGATGATGGGAACTTCTATAACTTTTTATCTAAAGGTGTATGGTCTTCCTTATCGATTTATTATGTCTTTAACGCAAAGATATCCCTTTGAGCGTGGAATTTGTATGTGAAATTAAGACAATTTATGTGATAGGATTTATTGCATTGCCTCATTATTAAGTTCCCTATTTATATTTTTTTATTGCTATAATTTATTCAATGAGTATTATATCAAACTTAACGATGAAGTTGAGGATAACTTTTCATGCCAATTCAATCTGAATTTACCACTTTTTACCATTTTTCTCTTCTTACAGATGGTAGAATTAAGTTATCTTTGGTGGATGTCTAAGAAATATTATGCATGATTTATTTGTTTGAAAAATGTTTGATTATGATGATTTAATATTATTAAAATCATGACTTTATTGTATAGTGAAAATGTTACTTTGTTGTCCTATTTAAAAGAAAGACATAATTACCTCGATATAAACAAAGTATTATTTTGGAAACACCATTACACTTGTATTTATTATTAAGTTGATATTTATAAAGTTTATAAATAGTTGTGTTATAAATTATGTCATTATGATGTTCTTTTCAATAGTATGTCTTGGGAAAAAAATGAATATTAAATGGTAATAATGAATTAGGAAAGTTATGTTTAAGTATATTTTTGTTTAATTGAGACTAAAATGGATATGGAAAAAAATTGTCTAAATTGATACATTAGTTAAGTATAATAAATTGTAACAACATATGAAACATATATTCATGATTAATAATTATGTGAAAATTTCATGAAGTTCAATTAAAATAATTGTTGTGATAACACAATAAGTTATCTATTGGGGATCAAAATTACACCCATCCTAGATCATGATGAAATAGGATTTTGAGGAAACATGGGAATGTCTCCAAGTTGTGGGACCTTGCACATTTGAGACAAACCTCCGGAGAAGGCTGGTTCCTCTACCAATTTCTATTGCTAAAACTACTCCTAGGAAGGGGAATGCAACTACCTACCACTACTATACGATTCCAAGGGACCAGGGTGAAAAGGAGATGCAAGAAAAAGAAATCTAAACTAAAGGGAAGAGATAGAATCAGAAAGAGGGGGATAAACATAGTTATTTTAAAGATAAAATGAAGGAGACTACACACACAGAGAGGATAGACATGCATATCACAATCTAAAACACACACAGTACTCATTCTCATGGGGTACAATCAAAAAGGAACCTACAAGGGATGTTAGGAAGTAAAAAAGATAAAATGCAAAAGAGAGGAAAGGAAAAGCAACAAAAATGAGCCAAGGAAGAGAATAGCCACAAAATAGAGCTTTTATTACTTCTAGAAAATGCACAGTCAATTATAATGGATGATGAGGTCGATATCCACATGCAAAATAGCAATATCTCGAAGGCCCGAAACTTAAAAGTGCAAAGAACAAAAGTCCTTGGAAAACTAAAGGGGTCCAACCTTTTACATTGGATTCAAAAGTTAAACCACCAATAATAATCATTCAATTAATACCAATCCTCCTGCAATGATGTTTGATCCACCTCTCCATGTCTATTTTACATGTGGAAGAAGGAAGGAGGGAAAATCGAATCAAATTTGGGTGGTTGAGCTAATTGAATATTTACATTGATGTCTTTAGACATGTTTCCCTATTTCTCACCTACCAAATCCTACCAAAATATGATTTTGAATGGTCCATCATGTAGCCCAAGTGAGCATCTTTTCAAAAATACTAAGAGTGCTTGAATCTAACCTCTCGTAGAAAAATTTAAGATGATTTGAAGGTCTTTAGTGCAAAATGGGCATGCAAGACATGTGGTGCACACCTGATTGTTGAAGGATCGACCACTATTCAATTTTTTTCTTTTCTACCACATGTTGCATAATGGTTTGTTGCAAGGATTCAGCACCCTATTGGTGCACTTTGATTAGTTACGTGTAACACACTCAACTCGACAGTCACCACGTGGCATAGTAAATCGGTGTAGATGAAATATCAATATGTGCATGTGAAATCAAGAGGCACAAAAAGAGGAAAGAAACTAATAGGCGCGTGAGGGTAATGCACATGGAGGAAAAATGATGCATATTTATAGGGAAAAGTACACAAGCGGGTGTGGCATCAAAATAATAATGTGCTACATCAAGATAGGAAGGGGCAGAGGAAAATGGAAGAAGATAGAGGAATGGAGAATGAAAGTGCAAGACATGCAAGGGGATAAGAGTGTGCAAGCGTGCAAGAGGAACTATAACCAAATAAATTATGCTAAGGAATGACCAGATTGAACAAAACCTATAATATTAAACTTTAGATCCAAAATGGGGATGTAAGTTGTCAAAATAACAAAGGGGAATTGTTTTGGAGAGAACTATTTTAAATCATCATAAAGTGATTAAATAAAAAATAGAACTAATACTATGGAAGTATAACAACTAGTTAATCTAAAATAAGAGGACTAAAATATTGTAATACTATGCTAAGAAAATATGGAAATTATTCAAAATAGTTATACTAAATGAAATCAAACCCTAATGTGAAAATATGTAAAAGGAATGAACTTCGATTATTGCTAGAGACTCTTACAAGTTATTGCAGGTCCGATAATAAAATTCTGAAGTAGGAATGAACAACTAGAAGTCTTGAAAAGGCCAAACATAGAGGATCTGAATAGACTAGGGCACTGGGAAGGTACTCAAGCACCCTAAGGTGCCCTGTGCGTAGATTAGGTGCCTTGGTTTCTCTAAAAGCTTTGAATCTGATTTTTACAGGGTCACAAGGTATTCTAAAGTTTTCTCTATCTATTGCATTAGATTTTTGAGTTTCACCTAATGTGTTCAATAATGAAGTGATGACATGCAAGAAATAAGTATAAAAACCCTAAGAAAAATAAAAGATGTAGAATGAATGGGTCAGACTGACCTCATCTTCCAAACTAGTGGTCTTATTATTAAGCACTCGCATATGTAGTTCTAGTGTGTGTGTGTGTGTGTGTGTGTGTGTGTGTGTGTGTGTGTGTGTGTGTGTGTGTGTGTGCATTTCATTCCCTAGGTGCTCTTGTGTTAGTTGAAATTTTTGAATTAGTGAGCAATAATAACTATAGAAAGCTGTAATATCATGGGTGCATGAAATAGAATAGAATCCTCCCCTATGTTGTGTGTGTAGATGCGAGATCTCTTAGCCTTGACGTATAGCACTCTGTGGATGAAAGCGATGTAATGGATGTAACTCTAGATTCAGTTATAGTAGTATGTGACATTATGACCCTCATTATGGTCTCATAACTTTATATTTATAGGGTTCTCTTTCTCTAATTTCACAATTAACCGCGACATGGCCTCGTCGACACTAAAATTTTCCTCTGTAATTTCTATTTCATAATGTATGTATTAGGAATATGATGTTGTTAAGTATAATTAGTAGTAGCGTCGATAGAAGATAACGGTCGCCACAATACGGTGCCGCCAATAATGTGGAGTATGGTAGCAATCAAAGTACAATAGGAATGTTGTAAAAGTAAATATTTGTCGTAAGTGGTCCGGTAATGTTAAAATGTCAAAGTTTGGGTAATTAAAGAAGTAGGGTCTACGTGATTAGGAATTAGAAATATTATATTGGTAATAAGGACAAGGAGTGAGGTCATAAATATTTTGTGTATTTTATTTGTAAAAAGTCTAAAAATGTGGAACCCATGTAAAATGATAAGGTTTATCTTATCTTAGAAGATAAGCTTACATGTACAGATAAGAGTTAAGGTATGGAATATGATTCGTCAGAGTGGATTTCTTATCCTATCTTAGAGATAAGATGGATAAGCCTAGAAGTTCTATAAATAGAGAGGCTACCCCCCTCATTTAGCATAGAAGGAAGTAGTGAGAAATATTGTAGGAAGTGTGCGAAGGAAGCCATCAGTTTAAAGGTGTGTTGAAGAAGCCATTAAGAGGTGTAATTGTAAAGTTTCTCCCATAGTCTTGGTGAAAGGCAAGTGAAGTCAATAACACTTGAAGTACCTCATGGGTGAGATTATAATGCGCTTTCATGTTAATATTATAATTTATTTTGATATTTCATATTTGTCATCATTCTGTCTTATCATAGTCGATGGTATTCTTGTGTTATGTTGTTGTTTTGTTTCCAGATTACATCCACCAAACTAAAGGTTGTGCATTAGTAAATAATCATAGCACGAGGAGTTCTCGGTGAAGAATTATCATAGTCTTTGGATTGGTGATGACAGTCGACTAGGAAAAAAATGAGGATGAAAAATAGCTAGAAAGACCCCAAAAAGAAGTAGGAAAGTGGAACATGGATCGGGGCACCCCAGGGGACCAAGGTGCCCCAGGCGCCTTAATACAAGCCTAGAGCCCTGTTTAGGATAAAATTATGAGGAACTTGCGAAATAGGTGGATATGTGTAGGAAAATATGTGGGAATGATGAAATAAAATATAAAAATAAGATGGCAAAAAGGTGGGATTAATTAGTACTTTCTTCACTTGAGAACCCTCTAAATAATAGTATAAGACTGGGCTAAATAATGCCTAAAGTGCATGATTTTTTGTCTACATTTTTCCCCACATTATTTTAGTGAGTGGAGTGCTCATTAACATTACGTAAATAGAGATGTGTACCTGATATCCATGTAGAGTGTAGAAGAAGACATTTTGATGGACTAGACTCAAGTGTCGAATGAAAAAAATAAAAGTGGAGGACCATGGATTCTAAAGATGAAAAAATGCCATAAAAATTAATGAGGGTGAACCTAGGATGGAACGTGTGTGTAGTTGTTATGGTGTGTAGTGTACCTAAATGTTTAGTAAAGGCAAGTGTTGTCACAAAGTGTGTTGTCGTTGTCATTGTCATTGTTTTTGTTGTTTGCCCCAAATGGATTTCTTATTTCTCATATGGTCGACTGTAAGGAGAAAACAATCAAGTAGTCAAATGTGTAAAGTATGTAAATGTAAAATATGCAAAAATAAAAGTGTAAATGGAACATGTGCACTTAATCCATGTTGAGAAAAATGTTGTAGAAGGATATCCTATACTGTTGTGAGTTTTTTGGGTGATCTCATGCCACCCTGGCTGAAGAAGTATAGGGAGGAAATGCTCTTTTTCCTCCAACCTTTAACCACTTCTGCTGAAATGTGTGAAGATATCTTTGTATTGTTCTTGTTGTTTTTGGGTGATTCGATGCCACTAGATGAAGTAGTGTAGAGAGGAACACCCACTATAACCTCTAATCATGTAACTTCTTTGCAGAAATGCCAAAGCACACCATGTCATATAGAGGTTTTTGTGTATGGAGTTTGTATACTGATCTGAACTCACTCATTGTATGTAAACCCGTAATGCCAAGGGAAAAAAAGTGTATTATCTTGAATGTATGTAAATACACTATGTTAGTATGTAAAACCCTCAATGATTTCCCCCCTCTTTGGGGGCACATGTGATGTCATTGAAAAGGAGAATGTGGCCCTAAAATAGGACCCACCACACTCTAACCTATAGAACTCTACCCTGTAGGGGAAAGGGAAAGTATTGGTAGATACCAAGGTGTGCACAAAAGGGGATGGCTAGCCAAAACAAGTGTTAGTATGAAAACACATGCATGCAATAAGACAAGTGTAAAATACGCAGACAATGTAGTAACTACAAAACAAAGTAGTGTAAACACGCAAGAAAATAAGTAGACCACACAAAGTGAGTTGCAAACATGGTACATCACTCACGATGTCGCAAGACACACAAGGCCATTATGGCCAAAAAAACAAACAAGTGTGTACACAAGCAAAGGGAAAATCTCGCATACAATAGCAAATAAAGAAGACAAGTAGAAATAAACAAGTAGTCATGGAAACATGTAATCCTACAAAAAAAGTGTTACAGATGGAACACCTATTAGCATGTTAGAGCAATAACCAATATTTCAAAGCATGTATGAGTAAGTAATATAAGATGCTAAGTACAAAATGAAACAATATCACCTAGATAAGATGAATGTGGATGCCCCTAAGCAACCTGGTATAGGAAGGGTAGAAGGTGAGCATTCATGCCACGTGTAGAATTATATATATGTGATCACATTAAACAAAGGCATGAACACATATGTGTATATGATAATGACATATAAGAAAGCAATCTAACATGTGTAGTAAAGTGATCATGCAAAACACTAGCAAGAAAAAGTAAATTCCCCTAAGACAATGCAGTATGTTGTGGATGGATGGAATGGAATGCAATATGGAATGATAGGAGCAATGTTTCCCCCAAGTGGATGGAATTTTATGTAATGAGGTTCATTTTTTTTCCCTTAGAATTCAAGAATGAACCGTAAACAAGAGTTCATCATCGGGAAATGGTCAAGTAGTGTTGGTTGTTTCTAGCGCATTGTGATGAGTGTGAATATGTAATGGTGATTAAATGCAACATGTTGAGGGATGTGTGTGAACCCTATAACTGAAACATATATCATGACTTATTGAATAGATGAGTGATAAGTTATCCTTAAGTGTATATCACTATATGATGAAAGGATGGAGAAAGGTGTCAATTTAGCCTAAAGAATATGTAATTATGAACTATAAGGAGGGAGTGGTGATGTAACCTAAGGTGTATACCACTATAAGATGATAGAATGGGTGATGATTTAACCTAATTTGTATGTCACTAATGCTGGAAAATTTGCATGAGGAAATTTCCCATGGTGAATGTAAGGTCCATTAGATTGGTAAACCCTCGATAGTCAAGTATGGACTGAGTAACTAAATTTTGTCATAGGGTGGTGAGTGCAGCACATAGAAAACACCTTTGTATAAATGACCAAGTGATGAATAGGGTATGTAAATGCACAAAGTGGGCAACACAATATAGGATGTGTAGTGTGTGTAGGATATCTAATCTGTGAAATGAAATAATAGGTGCATATAGAAATAGAATGTATAATGATAAAATGTAGAGCTAGACCCATATGAAATGTAATCTAGCATAGTATGTAGAATATAGATGATGTACAAATGTGTCATGTAAACAATGCAATGTAGTATGCGGAGGGTGTGTAGAATAGGAAATATGTAAGATGCAGTGATAGGGGTAAATAGAAATAGAATATGTAGTGATAAAATGTAAAGCTAGACCCATATATATGATGTAGCCTAGCGTAGATGTAGAAGGCATGGATAAAATATAAAAATAGAATAGTATGTAATGATGACTAGTGTAGTATATGGAAAATGTATGATATGAAAATGTGTAGTGTATAATATGACTAAATGTGTAGATGAATATAAGGCGTAGATGAGGATTAGTATAATGTATAAATAAGCATAGGATGAAGGGTGTATAACACACAATGTAGGATGAAAATGGAATATGTAGTGCCTATGGTTTAGTGTGTATGGTTTAGTGTAGCGGTAATCCCTCAACAATCAAGTGTGAACTGAAGCAAAAGAGTGCATCATCGGGTAATGAGGGTACGATGATGGGTGATATGTTATGTTCATAGGAAATAAGGGCGTCGAGATAATTAGGTGGCGATGAATATGGAGGGGAAATAAGGTATTATGCCCCCTCCCAAATGGGCATGAGTGAACTAACCAATTAGGGTGAGGGCCAAAGGCCCTCAACTAACTTCTATGATGATGAAAGCAGAGGGCCATGATCTAATAGTGGTACTATATTAGATAAATGCAATGTCGGTGAATGGAATCTATATGTGCATGAATAATGAATAAATGAGGTTGAGCGAGATGTGTTAACATGTGGTAGTGTTGACTCCAAAGGGGGAGAAATCAAACTATGTGTGAAAAAAATTCATTGAGAAGGTACTTGAGTAGTAATAACTAAAGACTTACATGATGAATGAGTTTGATGGGTTGGATGGTGAATAGGAGATGGTTGCTCATCAAAGAAGAGAAGTCCTAGTTGTTTGAGTTTCAAAATTACGCGTGAAAAATCATGATAAAAATTGGTATGATGTCCATACATTTGATGATAATGGCGAAAGGATGCATGATGTAGTGTACTTGTCAAGAAGGAGGATATCAATGAGTAGGTGGTAGAGTAATCATTTGACGACGAAGGAGATAAATGAAAACGTCTTGTGATGTAGCATTAGGGTGAAAGATGAGGGGTGTAGGAAATGGTGTACTTGGAGGGTCAATGAAAGAGCACACAGTAGAGGTAGAAGGCATGTGAGGTGGATCATGAGCATCACCATGAGGGTGAGAAGTCACCTAAAGTTACTTAACTTCAAAAATGACAGATATAAGTATGGATTCTATGGAATGATATTGAATTTGTAATGTGGGTATGGAATCCAATATGTATGTATTAAATGGATAATTTCAATGGTGGAAGTCATTAACTAAATGTGTAGATATAGAGCATATCGTGAGGTGGCAACAAGTTTTCCATATCACAAAGATCTGAAAGGAAAAATAAAATCATCTAAAATGTCATTAGTATCATTGTCCAAATCATATGGGATAGCACGGTAAACCCGATAAGCAGTGGTATGTGGAAGGTCATCTAAATACCCATGAGTGTGTAAGATATACATGACCATGGTGTACTATCCATCCGTGAAGGGAGGTAAATGGAAACCTTGAGCATACCAACTAGTGAAGTTGGGTGAGTAGAAAAGGAAGGAACTATTACAAATGTGGACAGTGCCAAATGGCATGGGAAATGCAATATCAATACGATCAGGATCTAGAGCATCACGATATAGTCTAACCAATATTATCTAAGAGTAAGAAAATAAGTGGTATGATAACATGCAAGATGAACTACAAGATGGAAAACATGCATACCATAAGTAGCATAAGAATGATAGAGCCATGATACAAATGTGAATCACATAAAAGATGATGGAGGTCGAAAAAGTTAAAACCAAGTGGGAAAGACCATCATGTGAACATACAATGGCCATACATGAAGTATCAAGTGGTATGTGTTCCCAATAAGAATTATTCATGAAGACAGGAGAAGTGAATGACAGACACACTAAAGAGAGTGATGTTGGCATGTGTGATGGAACAACATCTCGGTATTATAAAGGTTCATGGTATTGAATAATAGTAGTAACATCAACAGTGAAGAGGAAGGTACCTTGTCGATCACCTGAATGGCACCCTCAAGTGGCGGCTTGTCTATAAGGGGATGTGGTGTAGAAAGTGGTAAAGTGAGAGAGTAGTATGGAGTAGGTTGTGTATAGAGTACCATAGCATTAGTATCATCAAGAGTAAGTGACAAGTCAGAAGGGACCTGATCAATCATAAAAATAGTAGGAACTAGGTCATGTGGAACTGCAAGAGATTGAGATTCAACCGTAGGAGGTGGAGAAGGAGGGACTACTATGACATTGGTAGAGTCCTCTACACACAATACTATAGAAGTAACAAGTGAGTTAGGAGGTTATTTTGGTTCATGGATAGTAGGGAGTGTGGTTATAGGAGTGGGAGAGATATCTTATACTTCTACTACAAGGATTGCTAAAATAACGGGATCGATAGTACGCAGATAAGTGAAAAATAGTATCGTCGATATCGTGAGGATCCATACCAGAAGATGGAAGATAAATGAATGAAGGGCAAGGTATATAGCCAAAAGGGGTACAAAATTGTGGCCATGGCTATCAAATTGTAAAGTAATTGGAGACTTAGAAGAAGTATATTTCCTATTACGCTTACCCATGATGGCTAAATGTAAATGTAAAACCCTAGAAGGTGCTATGAAGAAACATGGGGTTCACCAAAATGATTAACTAAAAATACAATTGATATTATGGAATTATAACAACTAGTTAATCTAAAATAATAGGACTAAAATGTTGTAATATTATGCTAAAACAATACGAAAAATGATTCAAAATAATTATACTAAATGAAATCAAACCCTAATGTGCAAAGATGTAAAAGGAAAGGACTTAGCTGAGTTATTGGACATTGTCGTAGGTTGTCACTGGTCTGATAATAAAATCCAAAAGTAGGAACAAACACCCAGAAGTCCCGAAAAGGCCATATCTTGAGGATCTAAATAGATGGGGGTGCCCGGGAAGGTACTAGAGTGCTCGGGGTGCCCTGGTCTGCAGATTAGGCACCCTGGTTTCTATAAAATCTCTGAATCTAATTTTTATAGGGTTACAAGGTATTCTGAAGTGTTCTATATCTATCATATTAGATCTGTTGAGTTGCGTCGAATGTGTAGAATAATGAAGTGATGACTTGCAAGAAAGAAGGAAGTATTAAAACCTAAGAAAATTAAAATATGTAGAATGAATGGGTCGGACTGACCTCATCCACCAAACTAGTGGTCTTATCACTTATCGTTGCACTAAATTTTGGACCTGGATGTAGTTTTGGTGTCCGTGTGTGTGTGTGTCATGTGCTCGTGCTCGAGGTGCTTTTGTCTCAATCGCACTTTGTGAAGTAGCGAAAACTAATACCTATAGAAAAATTAATAACATGTGTGCATGAAATAGAATATAATCATCCCTCTATGTTTTGTGTGTTGATGCAGATCTCCTAGCCTTGATGCAAGGCACTATGTGGATGCAAGTGATGTAATGAATGCAACTCTGGATGGATTGATAGTAGTATGTAACGTTATGACCCTCATTATGGCCTCATAAATTTATATTTATAGGATAGTCTTACTCGAATTTCGTAATTAATCCTAACATGGTTGACTAGGAAAAAGATCAGGATGAAAAATGTCTAGAAAGACCCCAAAAAGAAGTGGAAAAGTGGAACATGGATCAGGGTGCACCAAGTGCGACCGGGGTACCCTAGGGTGCCCAAAGATAGGTCCGGGTGCACAGGTTTAGGCTAAAATGATGGGACAGATTGCAAAATAGGTGGATATGTGTAGGAAAATATGCGGGAATGATGAAATAAAATATAAAAATAAGATGGCCAAAAGGTGGTATTAATTATTACTTTCTTCACTTGAGGACCCTCTAAATAGGAGTACAAGACTGGGCTAAATAATGCCTAAAGTGTATAATTTTGTGTCTACCTAAAGATATCAATAGATTTCATTAAATTTAATCGTTAATGTTGGTATAACTTATCATAATACTAAACGTGTGAGCATATGAAGACATAAGTGGATGTGATAATCTTATCGCTGGGATAACAAGAAGATCCACACAAATTAATAAAATTGATCAAGTAAATAATAATGAAAAAGAATTATTAACAAGTTGTGTTAAGAATTGATTTTATTCACATTCATCTAAAACTATGAAATTATCGTAAACCGATATAGTTGATGATCATGTGGAAGGGGTAACATACTTAGGAAATGACTCATTTTGTACCTCTATAATGCAGCTTTAGATATCGTCATGGAACCTAGTTGACATATCCATAGGTTGAAGGCTTACCTAGTTATAAATAAATTAACTTAAATGGTTAACTATGAATTTTAACAACTTAATAAGTAAGAAACATAAATGAATCCTGATACTATGAATGATATGATTGTATGGTGAATGTATGGATAGGTTTCAAGTGGCTTATGTGTAGTCATGAAACCAAGATAGCTAGTGTGATGCCTAAAAACTATGGTCATAGTATTGTAAATGATTAATTGCATTGTCCCATCACCATGTCTTCTTTTAAGTTTTATCATAAACATGAGGTTGACACCAAGAAGATACACATAGTTCTCTTTACCTTCAAAAATTCTAACCAAATGATATACTGGGTATATTGGCTCATGTAGAGCATTGAAAGGGGATCGAGTAGGATCTAAACCCTTATAGTTACACATGGTTATCATATCTTGTCTGGTTGGATTCTAAACATTAATTAATGTTGGATTAATTTGTTGTCAATAAATGAAGGCATCAAGATAATTAAATGGTTAAAAAATATCCCTTAGTTTGATGAAGCGTAATATTGAGGTGTTACAAATATTTGATTCATCCACACCAAAGGTAGAAATTTGATTAAATGTGGATTTTAGTTATGCGTTGTAACCCCATGTTCCTCCTCGACCCCCACAGGATCCACATGGCCATAAAGTTTTCTCCCCAACTCTAAATTTGACCAAAATTGGTACCAATGGAAAGGTCTCAAAGCATCCTCTACACCATGGAAATTGTAAATCTCTAATTAGGTGAGGGTAAATGGGTGAAAAAGAGGAAAACATCTTCAACATTAAATAACACAGTTCTAGTAGCTCAACCATGCAAGAAAATTATCATTGGGGAAGGGTATTATAAGGGTTCACATGCCTATTCTTAGTAATTTAATGCGAGGTTTTGGTGGTTGGAAGAAGTAATTCAAGTTCCCTCTATTTTCCCTCTTCTCTCTCTTTCCCATTTTCTATAAATTGTAAAGTGATGCTCATTTGTAAGGGTTGGACATTCTTGGAATGCAACGGCATCACACAAGTCCTACATAAGTTTTTTTCTTTGAGTTACAGCCTCGATTTAGATATTTTTAGGGTGATTATTTCCTTCCTCTTTCATTATAATGAATTATGCATCTATTTGAAGCAATAAAATATTTGTTTTGTGGTTATTATCTACCCTAGTTGTGTTCTATTGCATTTTCTTTCCTTTCATTGCATTTGTAGGTATATTGTGCATGTTTTATTCTCCTTGTAGGGTTTGAATCTATTGTGCTCCATGGAAATGGTGGTTTGAATGTTGTTTTGGATTGTGGTACTCATGTCTTCCCTCTCCTTCTTCATTTTCTTCCCATTTTCACTCATCTAAGAGTGTCTTTCCCCTTCTTCTTGGTGTTATCACCTCTCTTTAGTTTAGGATTTCATTTTTATGCATCTCCTTCTCACCTTGGTCCCTTGGAATGATAGAATAGAGTTAGATAGTTGCATTTCATTTCCTAGGAGTATTTTAGCATTAGGAATAGGTAGAGGAACCATCCTTCTCTAGAGTTTGGTCTTAGTGCAATTCCCACAACTTAGGGATAGTCTCATGTTGCCTCAAAGCCTTAGATCATTTTGATTTAGGACGGGTGTAATTTTGATCTCCAACACAAACCATCCAACATTTCATTCTTAGGGAAAATGGTCTTATCCTGACCAACCAACAATAATTTTATCAATTTTATATCTTTTATGGGTTTGTATTTCCAATATGGGTCAACTTTAATGAAATCATATTCATATAACCCTATATAAGAAAGTATAATACACTCATTTACTCACCTAAAATTCTCAATATCTCCTTTGGAAAATATGTATCAAGTCTTTTACAAATCTCTCTTAAATTTCCCTAAAGAAAAATAAAACATTAGGAATATCCCCACACATGTTTCAATAAATCTAAACTAGGTTCAAGTGTCAAAATTCCCAAATCAAGATCCTATAAATCCAAGTTAAGCACAATCAATCCAAGTTAATAAATTATCAAGTGTTCAAATTATTAAATATAGTTACATCCATATAGTACTATGTTGCATCTTTAGGTGGATAAATATTTATATATTGAAGCCTCTTTGAATTAATTCCAATGTAGGTGTTATATGAATTTCATTTCAAAAAAACCACTAATCCTTTTGCAAGGTTCTTACCAAGTATTAGATTTTTTGGTTAATTTGGTTTATTTTAAAGGTTTTTACACATTATTAAGACCTAATATTTCATAGCAAAGTATATAACAGTCATTTATAGAGGTTCAAGAAGTTAAATATTTTGATTTATAAACCCATAACAAACCATCGAATAGGATGAAATTGTGAAATGGTTCTAATAAAAATGGTCTTGTCCCTATGTATATAAAAATTCCATAATCAAATATAAAGCATCCGAAAGAGGATTTATAGCTAATTCATACTCATTTCACACTCATATCATCTTATAGATCATTCAAAAGGAAAAGTTCACTCATCTTCTTATGTTTTAATATATTTGGCACATGTTCTAATTGATATAACTTTCAATAATTTATATTTATGTTAAGATATGAATATTAATGTTTAATTAATAATCTTAGCATATGTCATATTCTAATCCTAACCTAAATTAACTATACTTTTACATATTATTTATTTTCTATGTAAAAATCAAGGACTTGATCACCCCGAATTCTCCATAATTTTTTACAATCTCCATCTCCCTACACCAATTATAAGCAGGCATGGTCTTCTCATTTGGTGAGAAATGTTGGCTCCACACATACACGTGTACTCCTTATTTTTTCCAATCTACCTTTACAAATGGAAATTTCAATACTTTTAGATTTAAAGATTCAATTTTCATTATATGGAAATCGACTATACACTTATGTTACATTCTCAGGGGCATTTTTAAGCATCTCAAACACTCAAACAATTAAAAAAATGAGAGAAGACAAAGTTTGATTACGCATCGATGCGGGAGCATCATAAAAAAAAATTATGAGAAGTGTATTATAAGGTTTTATGATGCTTAATATATCATGTTCATGTTTCATTTTGCACTAAAATAGTATTAGGAACGTTAGTAAGATAATAAGTTCTCAAGAATCCTCATAGTTGGTTTCTCTCCAAACTTCATTATTTGAAAATTCACATTTATAAATATATTTGCAAGGTTGTTTTTGCATATTATAAGGTGTGAGTATATATTAAGGGGTATTAAAATTATATTTATCTATTGTAAATATGTTTCAACCTCAAATTCAATCATAAACTACCTTAAGACCTATCTAAAGGAAGTACAATGTATAAAGAGAGTAATATTAGTATGTTAGTTAAAGGTTAAAATAATTTTGGTCTTGAATCAAGACCAAACCAAATTCAGATTTATGGTTACAAGATAAGAATCTCAAAATATCTTCCAAGGAGGTTTAGAAATCTACAATAACCAAGAGAAACGAGGAATTAGCATGTTTTGGACATGATTCTTGAAGGATTTGTTAAGATCTTAGTGCATCTTTGGGCCTTTATTAGGATTTGGTAATTATGGAGATGGTGTACATGTAAATAAACAATGAATAAAGAGGAGTGATGAATTTTTAGTAGGTTTTATAGAGGTTCTTATAAACTATTTGCATCAGTATTGAGATAAAATGGCTTGTGGAGTGTATTCGTAAGTTGTAATATAATAATTTCATGCTTCTTGAGTCTTATTCTTGTATTTGTAGGATTTTATAATTATTACATTTTTTGAATGGTATGAAGATAATTTTTTTATACTTACATAGGTGTAAGAATATTTTAAGGTCTCGAGAGTGATTAGAAACTCCATATATAACTTTATTGACATTTATTTGCAAAGGAGAAATATACATTATAGATGGTGTTGCAAGTGGTTTTTGAGCTAATTAAAATAAGGAAAAGTATAGATGAGATGTATGAATACCTACGGGAGCAAAGTGTGAAGTGTTGAAAATGAATTTAGATCTTCTAAACAAAAACAATTTCAAATTGGGAGATTGTTGTCTTATTGATTTAATTTAATTTAATTTGAATTAAATCTAAATATTGCAAAGTCACTACTGAAATAAATAATGTATAAATGTTAGAATACATAAATGACATAAGAAAACTAAGATGTAAATATGAAACCCTAAGCACAAGAGATAGATGAAGAGACTTAGTTGATTTATGCTTGATCTAGAACTAATCTAGACTGGGAAAAGTGTTGAACATGTTAGGTAGAGTGTCGTAAATTCTTAGTATAAATTATAAAATGTAGGGATAAGGCTGACATGGATGCCCACAGCAGGATAGGGGCACATGGGCACTGAAGACCACTTCTAGGTACTTGGTGACCGTAGAGGAGCTCATGATCTACTTTTTGGTGTGTTGTCGCAAGTTTTCATTATTGTCCTCTATTAATCACCTGATAGTCACACAATGATCACCAAGAGTAATTATAACCTACAAAGGAAAGAGTTCACCTGCACAATCCCACAAACCACATCAAACCTAAAAGGACAATTCTAAATGGGAATCAACCGACTGACAGGTCACCCCAAGGGTGAACATACGACTAAACGTTGCACTACATCTATGACTCCATGTAGCTCTTGTGAGTGTGTATAAACATTATGCCCTAGGATTCCCTTGTGTAAGTTACACTTGATAGCGGGGTGTAGCTAGAATGTAGAAATGTAATAGAATGTGTAGATGGAAAAAAATAAACTTCCCATTCCTATGTTGTGTATGCAGAGTATGTAGTATCTTGTCCCTTGAATAGATGTTAGATGAATGCTTTAGAGTGCTTTAGATGCATTTTGGATGTAAGCTTAGGTGATTATAGTAATGATTAGTGCTTGGTCCTTTATTTTTAACACATAACTATTTATTTATATGATTCCCTTGTTTTAATTTTGTAACTAACAACTAGAAGGCCAACCCATAAGTGAAAAATATGCCCAAAAGATAAAATATACCCAAAAGGAACGAGTAAGGTGAGAAAGGGTCAAGGGCACACATAAGGGACAGGGGCACCTCAGTGCTTCTGTCCTAGATGGATGGTGGTTTTTGAAGCCATGAAAGATAAATCAAGAAGTTCTAATTGGGCTATATGGTATGGAAGACAAAATAGAAAACAAGAAACAAAGAAATGAGGCCAAAAATAGTCATTAATTACTAGTTTTCTTGCTTAGGAATCATATAAATTACAGCATGATTTTAGGACCTAGAAATGTACCCAAGTGTGTGATTTAGTGTCTACATTTTCTCCCACTTTATGTTGTTGAGTGAATACTCGATAGCATAAAGTATATAAGAGATGCATACCTTATAATCCTATAGATCATGTGGTTAAATGTGTGCCGAGTGGACAAGTGAAGCGTGGAATGATGCAAAACGAAGCATGAAGACTAGGAAAGGAAAGTTACATGAGTGGTGAATTATATGTGTTTTATCATGTTTTTGTAGCTTGTCATTACTGCTTCTTATAAGGATGGACCTCCAAAAAGAAGAGAAATAATTTAGTCAAATTCTTGTATATGATAAATCAAAGAAGAAATGTGCATCATAAGTATGTAAAATTATGTAAAGGAAAGTGTGCTCCTGATGTATAAGAGTGTACAAGGATAGAAAAATGTCCCGAGATGATGTGAAGGGTGATTTGTTTTGTGATCTCACACCAATAGAGAATTTTTCTGGGTGATCTCACACCAAATGTGAGTTTTTAGGTGATCTCATGCCAATGGTGAGTTTTCGGGTGATGTCATGCCAAAGAGAAAGTGTTAGGGAGAGAGGTCTAGTGTTATTCTCCATCCATGACTCTTCCCGATAAGCACCACTATAGATGGTGTGTCCCCAATTTTTTCCTTCGTCTCTCAAATTAGTTCCGATTATACTTATTGAAGGAGATTACATGCATTTTGTAACTAGAGGACAGTGTCTGTAACTATAGAACTTCTTTGAAGGATTTTGTGAACTGTGTTGATTTGAGAAGATGATTGTGTGTGCCCCCGGGACATTAGTACCCGGGAGAACACATGCACCCAGTGATACTATATGACTCGAGGTGCTAGTGTATTTGTTGTGCTAAAGAACCAAGTCAGTTTCTAGGCCATTTGTGATCAGAGTTTTGTTATCCAAAATAACTCCCCTAAGTTATTTTAAAAATTTAATCTTTCCGTTCTAACTTTTTGGTTCAACATTTTAGGTTGCGCACACTCTATTTGTCCCCTTGGCACAATTTTATTGGCTATATTTATTCTACACACCCTTACGTGTCCTTCCCACTTCTTCCTTCTGCATTTTTTCCATCTCTTCTTTCTAAATTTGATCCACACACTCCATATCCTATTTGTATTATGTTATCCCATATCATCCTTACTCTGTACTCATCTTCGGTGCATCCAAAAATTGCCTCCAATTTGGCTATGTCCTTGGCATGCTTTCCCTATGCATGCCTCTCCTCATGATTCCACACATTTACTCATGTGTGCTCATCTCTCTCTTTATGGTCTTGCATTACACATTTTTCCTTCACTATCTTGCTTGCGCAGCGTGCTTCCTTCCTTCCTAGCCTACTCCACATGCCCTTCCTTTCTTGTCATTTCACACTCCTTAGTTGCATACTCACCCTACTTTTATACTTGTGTACTTTTACAAATATGCACCTTCTTTCACTTCACGTACACCCCTTTTTGAGCACTTTTCTTCTACATTCTCACACCTCTTTCTTGCACATGTGCCAAGTCATTGTGCCACATGGAAACCTGTCAAATGGAGTGCATAACACACAACTTATTAAAGTGCACTAATTGGGTGTTGAATCCTTGTGATGAACCAAGTTGTGACATGTGTCAAAAATGACAAAATAGATGAATAGTCAACTGAATCCTTTATCCAATTAGAGCACAACATGTGTCACTACGTGTTAGTTTCCACTACAAATCTTCTGATTATCATAACCTCTATTATAGATCTCAAATTACCATGTGCCTGGCCTTGTTGGAAATTTTTTGACGTGGGATACACACTAGACCATTCAAAATCAAATTTTTGAAGGATTTGGTGGGAATAAAATAGGAAACATCAGTCAAGTACATTAATGCACACATCTAGTTTGATCAACCACCCATATTTATTTAGTTTTGGTCTCCTTTCTTCTTCCACAAGTTAAACTAGCATGGGGAGGAAAATCTGACACCCTTGCAGATGGATTTGAGGGAATTTTTTGTTTGTTATTGGTGGTTGAGATTTTGAATATGAGTTTCCATTTTCTATCTCCTCCTCTTATCTCCTTCTTATATAAATTGTAGAGCTATGCTCGTTGAAATGGATCCCTCTTTATTGTAATGGTGCCATGCTAAAATGGTGGCCAACTTCACATGATTTTCAGACCTTAAACTTAGTCTCTATAATGTATTATCACCTTCTACCATGAATGTAATTGACTATGTATCTTTTAAGTAATAAAATTGGGTTTTTGTGGCTAATCTCTACCCTACTCTCACGTTTTATGTGTTCTTTCCTATTATTTACATTTTGTCATGGTGTGCATATTTTATGCTTGCGGGTTTTGTTTTCATGTGTTTTCAATGCACAATACAAATTGGGTCTTCATGGTTCTTATCTATGGTGCACCTATCCACCCTCTCTTCCATGTTTTCTCTCTTTCCTTCCCCTTGTGGAGAGTGATCACCCCTTTTTCGGTGTTATCACCACCCTTTTAGGTTATGATTTCCCTTATGCATATCCTTCTAACCTTGGTCCCTGGACTATTAGTTTAGCTTTAGATAACTCCATTTATAGCATTAGGATTAGTTTTATCGGAGAAATAAGTAGAGGAAGTTGGCCTTCTCTAGAGTTCTATCTTAAGCGCAAGTCCCACAACTTGGAGTCATTCCCACATTTCCTCAAAGCCCCAATTCATCGTGATCTAGTACCAGTGTAATTTTGAGCTCTAATATATTTTTGTTATGTTCATGTATTGTATTGACCTAAATCGCATCTCTAAGATATTATAGGGTGATTTTTTCACCCAATGTATTCCCCCTCGTTTGGGGTACATGCGAATTTGGTGGGTGAATGTGGCCAAAAAGAGAGGGCTTAAATATCTACTAAAGTGGATACCTGTAGGGGTAGGGGATGTGCATGGTAGAAACCAAGGCGCATGTAAACAAAGTGGCTATAAATATGTGTTAATGCAAGAAAAGCATGTAATAGAAAAATAATGTAACAAGAAAGTGTGCATACAAAGATATACTACAACAATAGGATTTCAAACGTGGGACATTACTCACAATGTCACAAGACAATCAAGTTCAAAGCATAAAAATAGTGATCAAACAATACATAGGGCATATCCCGCAAATAATGGCATACAATAGCAATCAATGGTAAGAAAAATGTATCAAACAACCATGGTGGCATATAGTCATGTAAATCAAATGCTACACATGAAGCACCCATTAACATCTTAGAAAGATAAAAAGTATGTCAAGGCATGTATGTATCAATGGAAAGTAATGTGCTAGAAAGTAGAAATAATAAATGATGAAATAATAGAACCTATAATGTGTGAGAGTAGTAAAGGTAGATGCCCCGGGAGCATTGATGTGATGGGAAAAGGCATACAGATTCCAAGCATCATTACAGCATGTGAGAACCCATAATATATATGCATTCAAAACTAGAGACCAAGTGAATTCTCTTGTGTATATGATAAACATAATGACATACAAAGTATCTAGCTAACATAGTAAGAAAAATACAACATATCAACATAAAATCTAGAAAGAGTACATGCAACCAAGATATGCAAATTTAGTGTATGAGTGTGATGGAATGGAATACAAAGCATGAAAGTGATAGGAGAAGCATGCCCCTAATGGATGTGTATGAGATTAGGTTCATTTATAAAAGACCCCTAAAAAATCAAGAATGAACCATAGAATAAGAGTGCATCATTGGGAAATGGTTTGATAATGTGCACTAGAAAGATATATCATGAAGCATAGAGCATGAAGAGTGAATGTGGTGAGGTTCATTTAAGATTTATACCCTCAACAGTCAAGTATGAATTGTAGAACTAGATTTCATCATGGGGTAATGACAATATAATGTGTGTAATAAATGTGTAAGAGTACTAAAAATATTTAAGTGTGAATCATGGAGAGTGATATTATATTTGATAGACAACTGATGATGTTAGGATGGGGAAGAAAGTGTGATGCCCCCAAGTGTAAGAAGGATAGAAGGTTATCCAATGATAGTGAAGGGAAAATACCCTCCACTCGATGTCCAAGGAGATAAAGGCATGAGACGATGCTCTAATAATGATGGAGCATGAGAGTAGTGTCATGCATATAAAGGAGACCTATGTGGTGAAGGTGGTGATGAATGCCTATGTAAACGGACTACTCGAATAGTGGATCAATGAGGACAAAAAATCTGTAAGTAGGACATGTGTGAAGAGGAGAACTAGGTGTTGAATGTGCCTAATATTTAAAAGGCCCCAGAGGCCTAGATGTTGTAGTTGGTGGAAGGATATCATCAAGACTAGGTTTAGACAATGGTGTACATGGTGGAACACCTTTAATAGTGATAACTTGTTTATTTTGAATGAAATTGAGACATAAATGATTCATGGATGGGGTAGCTTGAGAGACACGGAGCCAAGGAATACCTAAGAGAATGGAACATCATTTAATTGAAGATTTTATAGTGAATGGTACAAACATGGTAAGAGGCCCAGATTGTAATGGGTAGAATAATATAACCAAATGAATTAGGAACTATATATGTGATTTTAGAGATTGGACATTTTATATCCATAAGAAGTGTACTTGAGCACAGACTAATAGGATTCAATGGATATATCATGGTGTTATTGATAGTTTACAAACCAATATAAGTGTTTAAGTGTAATGAATTAGAAGTGAATGTAGCATGATAATCGTGATCTGAAAATGAAATGGTTGGTGGTGATGCATCGAAAAAAGTAACAAGAAAATCAATGGGTTCCTATGAAGGAGGAGGCACAAATCGATATGTATGATTAGAAGAAGAATCATGAGCTTGATCTTGTGTGTTGTGTTTAGGAAAAGGGTCATTAAAGATTTTCAGATTTTTATTATCATTAACCGACTTAGAAGAAGATGGCTCACGAGCTCAAGCAAATTATTGTCAATAAGATCTTGAATGAGAATCCTGAGTTTGAAACAACAATCAGTATAATGCCCAATACATTGATGATAGTCACATTTAACATTTTCATCATAATTGTGGCCATGGGGAAAGATGGATCAAGATTGAGTGGTGGTGGAAGAGTAATTAGATTGCTTTCAAGAAGTTAATGTAATAAAAACTATGGTGCATAGGGTAACTTGGTGAAAGGACACTTTTGAGGTTTCATTCAATATTTTTAGGAGGAGAGATGGGATTGATAGTTTCCTTTACTTCATGTAGGCTTAGGAGATGGTTTGAATGTTGATTTATCTTGAAATTTATTAGAAGAAGAATATGAAGCATCATGATATTTTAATTTTCACATAGAGAGGATTTTGACCTTGCACAATTTAAGCATATGGAATTATTGATCAAATAAAGGAGAGGTATCAAAGATAACACTCTCCTCAAGTGGTGGTAATAGGATTTGAACAAAAAGATCTTATAATTCTGAATTAGCAATCAAATTGTTCATCTTAGCTAGATTGTTCATTTAACATAAAATGTAGTCAACTAGATGTTCATTGGATATTTATTTGATTGGATCGAGTTATGCATAAGAAATTTAGGTTCCGCTATTAATTGAGAAGAGAGAGAGAAATAAAATCATTGGCTAGATGGGTGAAAGAAGTTTCCAAATGAACAAGTACATCATTAAACCAACGCATGGTGTAATCTTGAAGACTCTTAGGAATACCTTAACTAGCAATTGTATGATCATCCAAATAGTCAATAAATTCCACATGAAAAGCTTTGAGATGCTCATGAGGTTCACCATGGACATTTAAGGTGAGAAACTCGGGGGTAACGAAGTTTAGAGGAAGTGAATAAGTAGAAATGGAGGGTGTAAAAGAAGTGTGAAGAAGTAATGAGGAATCAAGAGATGGACAAGAGCATGAAGTAGCCTACATGAATCGATGTATTTGAAATTTGAGGTCCTAATATAAGGAAGTTTGGTCTTGAATGCAAGAAGGAGAGATGTGTTGAGTGTGTGAAATGAGAGGCAAATTGAAATGACAGTAGGAGTAGGAACGTGCATAGGAACAGTAGAAGTAGGTGGAAGGGTAGAAGATGGAGGTTGTATTGTGATAGGATTGAAGTAATGTTAAAGGTAGGAGGGTTAAGCTCAGCTATATTGGTGGCCTCATCACGAGAAGCGAATAAAATAATATCTAGGTCTTATGGATGTTCAACAAGATGAGCTTGGAGATCATGAAGATCTTCATCAATAAAGGGAGGATAAATTTCAGCCATGTGAAGAAGATGATAAAATTCCTCAAATCAAGGTTGGGTTCAAGTAATTTCACTAAATGATTTAATTTAATTTGAATTAAATATAAATATTACAGAGTTGGTATTGAAATAAATAATGTATAAATGCTCCAATAAATAAATGACATAAGAAAACTAAGATGTAAATATGAAACCCTAAGAACAAGAGATAGATGAAGAGACTTACATTATTTATGTTTGATCTAGAACCAATTGGACTAGGAAAATTGTTGAATAGGTTGGGTAGAGTGTCGTAAATGATCAGTATAAATTCTAAAATGAAGGAATGAGGCTAGATACAAAGCACCCATAGCTAGAAAGAGGTGCACAGGTGCTAAAGACCACTTCCGGGAATTGGTGACAACACAAGAGCTCAATATCTAGTTTCGGTGTCTTGTAAGGTCTTCGTTGTTATCTTATGTTAATCGTTTGATAGTCACATAATTATCGTTGAGGGTACCTATAACCTGTAAAGGAAGATTTCACCTACATAAACCCACAAACCACATCACACCTAAAAAGAAAAATGTAGAATGAGGATTCGGATCGACCTGGCAGTCACCCCAAGAGTGAACTTATGACCAAGTTCTACACTACATCTCGAGACACTATGTATTTCTTATGAGTATGTGTAGAAATGGTTCCCAGGATGCCCTTGTACAAGTTACACTTGATAGCGGGTTGTAGCTAGAATGTAGAAATGTAATAAAATGTGTGGATGGAATAGAATGAACTTCCCTTTCTATGATGTGTATGCAAAGTATATAGTCCCTTGTCCCTTGAATGGTTGATTTATAGTGTTTTATGTGCCTTTTAGATGCAATCTTAGGTGATGATAGTAATGCTTAGTGTTTGTTCCTTTATTTTGAACATATAACTATGTATTTATATGATTACCTTATTTGAATTTCATAATTGAAAACTAGAAGGCTGACCCATAAGTGAAAAATATGCCCAAAAGATAAAAGAGACCTAAAAGGAGAAAGTAAGGTGAGAAAGGGTCAGGGGTGCACGAGAGGGGATAGGAGCACCTTGGCGCTTCTAACATGGCTAGGAGCTAGTGTCTAAGCCATGAAAGATAAATCGATGAAGCTCGATGGGATGTAGGGTGTGGAAGAAAAAATAGAAAACAAGAAACAAAGAAAAAAGGCCAAATATAGTCTTCAATTACTAAATTTATTGCTTATGAATCATGTAAATACTAGCATGCTTTTAGGACCTAGAAATGTACACAAGTGTGTGATTTAGTCTCTACACTTGTCAAATCCTAGTCTAGAGTTGAAATACTAAAACGTTGATATTTGGAGTTTCCCTCATCCAAACCTAATGAAATTTTAGGATCATATTTGGATGGTTTAAAAAAATTTGGAAAAAAAATTAGAATTTTGGAGGTCTATAGAAGGAGATATTGCAAAAATACAGACAATAGGCCTGTAGGTGATGGTTTAAGAAGGGTTTAAGCGGAGTAAAAGTGGAATTTATTTCATATTATTCATCAAAATTATATGAAATTTTATAGGTAATTTCCTATCATGTTTTTAAACTAATCTAATTAGTTTCGGTCATAAAATTTTTAAAGGAAAATATTTTTGTTTTTCCCGTAGACCTAAACCAAGGCCTAAATTTTTGTGTTTTGATATTTCATGAAGTAATGACTCAAAAATGAATGGGTGAAGAGGTTTGAAGTATGTTAAGAAGTTAAGGTAGTATATTTTTAAATATTTCAATGTGTTTTCAAGAGTTTATAACCTCTACATATCATCTTAAATCCAATTGATCATGTTGCATGGCTATTTATAAGACCTAAAAGATAGAATTTTGTGTTACTGACAATGAATGAAAGAGGAGGAAGGTTAAAATTTATATATTGAGTAATAAGTAATTCTAAAATATGTAATAGCTCTGTTAAATCCGTACTAATATGAGTTGGAGTCCAAGATCTAGGTGAGTAGATGAAAAACTATGTATAAGGCCTATTTGATAAGGTTTAGAGAGATTGTCAGGATTTAGGAAGGTAAGAATTTGTTTTTATTAAATATAGCATGAAGATAAGTTAAATGTACCTATTAAGGTTTCATATTTTATTGTTTTTAGTTTTATAATCATCAAATAAGGTTATAGTCCTAATGAATGACAAGATTTACTAGAAACCATGTTTAAATACTTTTACAAAGTTAGTAATAGAGATTGGATAGAAGGAGTTAATTGATGTGGATAACATGAAAAAGCAAGGTAATAAACTTTAAGGAGGTCACGAAGAGTGAGAATTGTAAACAAAACTATGTACAAGGAGGATATAAGCCTTAAAAAAGATATAGAATATCTTATGTAATAAACCTAGAAGAGGTCTATCCATATCACATACTTAGGTACACATTTGCTTTAACCTAGAAATTTTCATTTACTAGATTAAAGTGGGGAATGTAAACAATTAAATCAGTTAATTAGGTACTTGATAATTATCAATGTTTTATATCCCTTAATTATGATGTACATGCACAAACATTTTCATTCCCTCATAAGGCTTGAAAATACTCCTCATTCTCTCTCTTAGTTGATCAAAATGTACATGAATAATCTAAATGCTTATAAACATATCTTATCTTTTATTCTCATTATATATTTTTTCATATGGACACTACCTTTTAGTAGGACACTAGTGGTATAAGCTTAGTCGTTCAAACTAGGAACTAGTGTCCTTTACTTCTTAACGGGAAATTTTCTTAAGTCAGAACCATGAAGGGAATTGAGTGTCCCAATATAGCATAGAAGGGTGTCATAGGGCATCTATATGCCCTTGAAATACTTCCCAAGAGAGTGAGAGGAATATTTTAAAAATGTGTCTAGCCACCACTTAAATATTCAACACATGGAACCACGCCACTTTAGTCAGATATAGCTTCCAAATGTGTAAATCAGTACAAATTTGCAAGGGAATTAAATACTCTCTTGCCCTCATCATGCATTATAAATGTTCGTAAGTTCCCATCGTGTTAAGGTGAAGGGCATAGAACATGAGTTACTCATGTCTCCACACCATGAAATGTAATTGTCAAATATAAAATCAAATTAAATTTATAATTTTTATTTTTCCCCTTCATTTGTGATCAATGAAGTGGAATCTAGATTTGAATTTTGTAATTTAGTATTTGGGAATTTTGGTTCATGTAATTGATCATTGTATTAGTAGATAGCTCATTGTGTTGACTTGTGTTGACTTGTGTAGATATTTTAGCTTGAATAGTTAGCCCATATGTTTTCCCCCCTTTCAATGAGAGGGATGAAATAGAAATAAATCAATTGAACCAAAATTAATTGAATTGGGTGATTGATAAATTTGACTTGGTTCTTTTACAAGTTGTGTTCATATTAAATTTACTATGCTAATTAAAAGAGGCTAACACCTAGTAGTCTCAAAGAAAAGATAAATTTAATATAGAACCATCATGATTAGAGCTTAATGGAAAGCTAATATGCAATAACATGAAATAAATCATCTAACTACAAGTCATTCCTACTAAAATGTATGATTGCCTTTAAAACTATGAACCTATGAAGATCATAAGCAATCAAATTTGTGTTGTTGCTTCAAGATGATGAAAGAATATCACTAAAATGGCTACAAGGCCATGTTTAGATCTTCCTTTACTAATAAAGCATGAAGAAATGGATGCAAAGATGAGAAAGTTATTCCATCAATGGAGAAAGGCTCTTAATCATATGTTTTATATGATAATACTAGAAAAATATGGTGTAGGTGTGAGAGGAAGGAGCTTGGTCCTTTATATAGCTTTCCATTTAGGAGAAGCTTGAATCCTAATGAATGTGGGATAAAGGATAAATTATATTTAGACATGTTAAGCCTGATTAGGAAATTAACAAGTGATTAGAAACTCATGGGAGTTGGAGGGTGCTTTAATTAATCAACTAAGATTAATTAATAGGCTAGAATAAGCTTTTAAGCTATTTTGAGGTGATTTAAGAGGAATTTTATATGATTTTAAGAATTTAAAAGGGGGATTTAGCAAATAAAATGGTTTATTAATTAAATACATTGTTAAAAGGCTTAATTAACTCATAATAGTTCATTAATTGATTAAAAGAGGATTATAACTAACGAAGTGTTGTTAATTGGCATCCGAATGTGATAAAGGTGTTAGGTTTTGGACCCTATTTTCATGCGTGAAAGTGTTGAAGACTATACACAAAGAGTATTGTACACTTTCCACAGCTTGTCTCACAAGGGTTAGGGGCCGTGTCGGGCCCCTAGCAGGGGTTCGAGGTGGAATCCCCGATAACAGGGGTTCGGGGCGCAACCCCAAAAAAATTGGCCTCGAAACAAAATGTGCCCGATATACCGGGAAATGTGATTTTTCTCATATGGGTGGGATTTTTAACACATAGGTTTATGGGATGGTTTTTCCCCATGGTTTTAATACCCACAATTTTTTCAAACTGCTGTTTAAGCTTTTCTACTTATGTGGTTTTGTGCATATGGTAGGAATAATGCAACATTGTAAATGTGTATGAATTCGGTGTGTGAATTATGTAGAGTTTTTTTAGCATAGCTCCAAAAAATCTGGGTATTGTATTGAGAGAGTGGTCACTTGTAGTTAAATATGAGAAAGTGATTACTTGGTGGATGTAGCCTAAATTGGGTGAACCACATTAAATATTGTCTATTTATGTTGTGTTATTTTATTCTACACTTTTATTTGAGTATTTTCTACATATTAGTTTCTACTATTTCGATTCTCGTGAGGGATTATTATGCATATTTTATCCCTTATTTCCTAACAATTGGTATCGATATTTGTTTGGTTTGTCAAGTGTTGAATCACAAGGAAATTTTTAGCTTGAGTGGGAGCTATGGCAGATGATGGAAGATCAAGGGTTGATAAATTCAATGGGAAGAATTTCAATCTTTGGAAGATGCAGATGGTAGATTACCTTTATCAGAAGGATATTTATATTCCATTGTCTAAGAAGGTGAACAAACCCTCGAGCATGACCTATGCAGAATGGAATTTGCTAGATAGGAAGGCACTTGGGAAAATCTGGTTGTTTCTTGCATCTTTGGTATTATTTAATGTTTCAAAGGAAAAGAATAAAAAGAACTGATGGATGCATAAGGAAGTTGTATGAAAAACCCTCTGCCTCTAACAAGATATTTTTAATGGAAAATTTATTTAATATGAAGATTTCTAAGAATGGTTTGGTAGCAGATCATTTAAATGATTTTAATATGGTTGTAAATATGCTATCTTTGGTTACAATAGAATTTGATGAAGAAGTTAGGGCTTTATTAATTTTGTGCTCTTTACATGAGAGTTGGAATAGTCTAGTAATGGTGGTAAGAAACTCGGTTCCAGCTAACTCAAAGTTGAAGTTTGAGGATGTTGTAGGGGTGATTCTAAGTGAGGAAATGTGAAGAAAAATCTCTAGGAATATTCTACTTTAGGGAATTCTTTAACAATGGAAACTAGAGGGAGACAGAAGAATAGAGGAAGCCATGGAAAATCGAAATATTGGGAAAGGTCAAAATCCAAAAGAAATATAGTATGTTAGCACTGTGGAAAGTCTGAGCATGCAAAGAAGGACTGTTGGGAGCTTTGGGACAAGAAGAAACAATAGGAAGAAAAAAGGAGGCAAATGTGGCAATGGGTAATGCATGTCAAGATGATTTGATTCTTTCTTTACACAATATTGTTGAATCTTAGGTTTTAGATTCGGGGCTTCTTTCCATGCTACTCCACATAGGAATTATTTTGTTGATTATGTTCAAGGGGATTTTGGGCATGTTTTTCTTGGTGATGATGAGCCTTGCAATATAGTTGGAAAAGGATCTATTTGGGTTAAGATGCAAAATGGGAATACATGGCTATTGAAGGATGTTAGACATGTGCCTACTTTAAAATGAAATCGATATCAGTGGGCAAGTTGGGAAGTGATGGTTGTAATATGATATTTACAACGGACTCTTGGAAGGCTACCAAGGGTGATCTTATCGTGGCAAGAGGTAAGAAGGTTAGAACCTTGAATTTAACCACTTATAGCACTAATGTTTGTAATCTTGTGGATTTAGAAGTAGATGCAACATTTTGGCACTATAGGCTCGTTCATTTGATCCATAACGGCATGGAGATCATAAAGAAGGATTTGCACGGATATACAAAAACATGTTTGGAGTTTTGTGAGGATTGCATACATGGGAAATAGTAGTGAGTAATATTTCTCAAGTTTAAACCTACAAAGAAAGATAGTAAGTTAGAGCTGGTGCATTCTCGATGTGTGGGGTTGGCTCAGGTATCATCTCTTGGGGTTCAAGTTATTATGTTACTTTTATTGATGATGTAACAAGGAAAGTTTGGGTTTGTTGTATTAGAAACAAATCTGATGTATTTGACACTTTTGTTAAATTGAAAGCCTTGATAGAGAATGAAACAGTCTTAATCTAAAATGTCTCAGTCGATAATGGAGGGGACTATTACAGCAATGAATTTTATGATTATTGTTCTAAGAATGGAATATGTATGCAAAATACGGTTCTAGGAACTCAAGAGCGAGAATGGGGTGTCATAAATGATGAACATAAAAATAATGGAATGTGCTAGGAGCATGAGGTTACATGTAGGACTACCTCTTTCTTTTTGGGAAGAATCAGTGAGCATAGTTGTGTACTTGATAAACAGAGGACCCTCAAGTGCCTTGGAGGGAGGCATACCTAAGGAGGCTTAGTATGGAAAGAAATTTGATCATTCATTTCTTAGAGTCTTTGGATGTGAGGTATTTTTCCATATAGACAAGGATGATATGACCAAGCTAGAGGCTAAATAAAAAAAAATGCACTTTCATTGGTTATGGTGGTGATGACTTTGGATATAAATGTTGGAGTATTAAGGACAAGAAAATCATTTGATCTAGGGATGTGGTCTTTAATGAGAAAGTCATGTATAAGCAGCAGTTGTAGGAAAAGAGGGAATAATCCAAGAAATAATATGCAGTGGTAGAGGATCTTCTGGATGAGAAAGTGACACATGAATTAGTTTAGGAACCTCCTCAATAGGAACCCCAAACTCCTATACTTAGGATGTATTCTAGGTTAATAAGAGAACTTGAACATTTTTATCCTTTTCTTTATTATTTATTATAAACTAATAGTGGAGAGCCAAAGAGCATTGATGAAGTAATGCAGGTAGATGCTAGGAAAAAGTGGGAGCAAGCCATGGATGAGGAGCATCAGGCTCTCATGGATAACCAAACATGGGATTTGGTGAAGCTAACCAAAGGAAAAAGATCATTACATAACAAGTGGGTGTTAATATTCAAAGAGGAAGAAAGAGGTAAGAAAAGATATAAGGCTCAATTGGTGGTCAAGGGGTTTACACAAAAAAAAGGTATAGATTTTGATGATATTTTTTCTCCTGTAGTAAAAATGACTTCTATTAGAATTGTTCTTGGAATAGTTACAGAAGAAGACTTGCACTTAGAGTAGCTTTATGTAAAGACTGCATTTCTCTATGGTGATTTGGATCAGGGTCTATATATGCAGCATCCAAAGGGCTATGAGGTCAAAGGTAAAGAGGAGATGGTGTGCAAACTGAAGAAGAGCTTGTATGGCTTGAAACAAGCTCCACGTCAATGGTATAAGAAATTTTATAGCTTCATTATGGATCAAGGTTATATTAGATGTCATTCTAACCATTTTGTGTATACAAATAAATTTGAGGATGGTAGTTATAATATCTTTTGTCTATGTGGATGACATGTTGGTTGCAGGTAAAAACATGCAGGAAATAAAAGTACTCAAGAAACAACTAAGTGAATCCTTTGTTATGAAGGATTTGGGGGCAACCAAACAAATCCTTGTACGAGGATATCTTAGGATAGGAAGTAATGTGAAGTTGAACTTATCTCAGGAAGCGTACATTAATAAGGTCTTAGAGACGTTTAATATGCAATATTATAAACCGGTTGGGACTCCTTTGGCAGGCCATTTCAAGCTATCAAAGGAGTAGTGTCCCAAGATAGAGCAGAGAGAAACAAGATATCCAAGGTACCTTACTCATCATCGGTTGGTAGTTTAATGTATGTCATGGTGTGCACCGAGCCCGATATTACCCATGCGGTGGGAGTGGTGAATAGATTTATGAGTGATCTAAGTAGATATCATTAGTAGGCGGTAAAGAAAGTGGATCCTTTGGTATTTTATAGGGATCATGGGGATAGTTTTATGCTATAGTGGATCAGACACCATTTTGTGTGGTTATGTAGATTTAGATATGGCTGGAGATGTAGACAGTAGGAGGAGCATGATAGGTTATGTTTACACTGTAGGTGGGATAGCAGTAAGATGGATTTCATGACTACAAAATTTGGTGGCTTTGTCAACCACGAGGTTGAGTATGTTGCTGCCACAGAGGCAAGCAAAGAAATGATTTGGTTACAACAATTTCTTGAGGAGTTAGGGCATAAGGAGGAAGGAAAGTTGCATAGTGATAGTTAGAGTGCTATACACCTAGCTAAGAACTTTGCTTTCCACTCTAGGATGAAGCATATATAGTTAAGGTACCATTTCATCAGACAACTTTGGAGGAAGAGAAGTTGAAGCTAGAGAAGATTCATACTAGTCAGAATCCTACAGACATGATGACCAAGGTGGTCACAAGGGAAAAATTAAAGTTATGTTCATCTTTGGTTGGTCTTCATGGAAACTAGTGAAGGGTTGAGAAGCTTTCTCAAAGGAAAACTAGTCTCCAAGTGGGAGATTGTTAAGTTGTGGAGCCTATTTTTATGTGTGAAAGTGTTAAATATTGTACACTAAAAATAATTATACACTTTCCATAGTTTTCTCACCGGGTTTGGGGCTAGGTTGGGCCCGAGCGAGGGTCCAGGCACACCCTTGAAAAAAAAATTGGCCTTGAAACAAAACGTGCCCGATACATACACCGAGAAATGTGTTTTTCTCATATGTGTGGGATTTTTGACCCGTATGTTTATGGGATGGTTTTCTCCCATGGTTTTGATAACCATGGTTTTTCAAACTACTTAAGTAGTTGTCTACTTATGTGGTTTTGTGCATATGGTAGGTATAATGTAACATTACAGATGTGTATGAATTCGGGTGTGAATTATGTAGAGTTTGTTGAGCATAGCTCCAAACAGATCTGGTATTGTATTGAGAGAGTGGTGGCTTGTAATAAAATATGAGCAAGTGATTCTTGGTGGACGTAGCCCAAATTAGGTGAACCATGTTAAATAATGTCTCCTTGTGTTGTGTTATTTTTATTCTCGTGACTTTTATTTGAGATTTGTAATATTTTACGCATATTATTTTCTCTTGTTGCAATTCGTGAGGGATTATTCTACATATTTTATCCCTTATTTCCTAAAAAAATGCTAGTTAACTAACAAAGTGTCATTAATCGACCAAAATAGAGGGAAACTTTAGTTAATTAGAAGAAAATCACTAATTGTAGTGAAAATGATAGGAAAGAGGATAGTACAATTTTAGTAATAAACCTTTATAAGCATATTTTAGGTGTCTACATTTTCCCCTCTTTAGGGTGGCGTAAGTGATGCCAATTAAAAGATAGTAGAAAAGAATAAACAAGTAAATTTTTGAAGATAAATTAGAATAATAAAGGATTTCCCTCAAGTTTTGATGGGGTGATAGAAGAGATCGATTAATGATCGACGATCAAAAATATGGACAAAATGAATATAAGAAACAAAGTGGGGGATAAAAATAATCCCTACTACCCCGGGTTTTTGGAATAAAAATTAATAGTGATAAGGCATGATAGTGAAGAATATGGAAATAGCTTGTGCATCTAGCTCATTCAATAAACAACTTTATTTCATCACTTTTCTCATATGATCTACATCATCGGCTCTTATTAAAATATACACATACAACAAAAGTGTATAATAACATGAAAAACTATAATACTAACATTTTTTCATTGCTAAAAACTAACTCAATGCAACATATATAATGTAATGCAATAAGAGAAAGTAAACAAGATAACTTGACAGGGAAACAAGTACAAACATGCATACTTAAGCAAACAACGTTTAATAAAGTTGTACCAATGTTTTTGTTATCAAGCTTCAGTTCCCAAATGTTCAAGTTAACAAGGGTTAAAAATGAAACCCTTAGTAAGGATACATGTGAGGCAAATACGAGAGGACATAGGGTTCCTATGAAAATAAATCATGCACTATGAAATAGTACCAAGCAACTCATTTGTGCAAGGGAGTACAAACATAGTAAGCAAACCAACTTTGTTAATGGAGATAGATCCAGATGAGTCATGAGTCATGTGTGAGAACAAGTGAGGACCAAAGAAATATGTTTTGTAGGAAAATTTTTGATGTTTGAGGACAATTTGTTTGATACAAGATTCATTTGTGTGCTTGTCTCATTACCAATTTTTTTAAAATGAATTTTACAAAAACAAGGATTTTTTTATTTTTACCAATTTTTGGATTTTCGAATGTTTTTACCAATTTTTGGATTTTTAAAATTTTACAAGAAGAAAATGATCTAGGAAAATGACAACACTGTGGTATGTTGCCAAAAATTGTTGGAAAGAAAAAATATTCCCAAGTAGTAGTAAAAGGTCCCTAGGAAGTAAAAACATGTCCCAGTAGAGCAAAAACAAGTGAAAATGACTATTTAATAAAAATAATCATCGCGACAAGTGGTAGCATGTAACAGGAAGAATATAAAAGAATCACAGACGTCATCTTGTCCCTTAGAGGTGAGAAAAATGACAAACACCAAGCCAAATGTGCCAAATGAACAACTAAAGTTAGAAAACTACTACTTTGTTTTTATGGGACAATTCTGAAATGTTTTGCGCTATTTTTAGTATTATCTCAAGACAATGTTATATTGTTTTTTAGTTTTTCTATGAGACGTATTTGAATGTTTTGATTTTTCCAACTAAACTTAATTTTTTGGGATTTTCAAAAGTTATACGATTTTTTGTGATTTTCTAGAAGTTTTCCGAAGCTATCTATAGGAAAACGAAGAAATGTGGATGCCCCCACTGATAGATAGGATGTACAAGGGAGGAATGCCATGCTTATGTGAAAGAAAGTGAAGATGAAAAAATTCCCTGAGCATTAGATGGGAATGTACAAAGGAAAAATCTTCACATATATAAAAGAAGAAGATAGGTCAGATCAAGGCCAAGATAGATATGTTCAACATGATGATGAACACAAACCAATGAAGTGCCAAGAAGGAGGAAGCATGCCCCCAATGCAATCTAGCCAAGAAACATATGATAGAAAAGAGGATGATATTTTTTTATTAAAAGAGGACAAAGGTTCCCCAAACATGGTAAAAGGAAATATTATACAAAGATATTCTAAATGAAGAAAAAGTGGAGTATGTTATGAAATGATATGGAAAATGTAGCTAGAAGACTCGCAATGAAAAAGTGATTAGCCAAAGGCACAAATCATGAGACAAAATATGGACTAAAGTAAGAGTCTGAACAAGGTCCAAACAACACTTGGTAACATATTAATCTTGTTTTCTCATTGAGATCCAATGTGTGCACATGGAAATTAATTACTTCTTCAATGGAAGATTTGATAGGCAATAAGTGAAGACAAACTAGCCAATGTACATGAATGATTTATTTTGAAATGTGATTTTTAATGGAGGATGGAAGGAGAGTTGTAAATTTCTCTACTTCCAGCTAGGCATCTATATCCTGACAGATATGTATTTGATTCTAGTCACATCATTTCTCTACTACCAGCTAGACATTCATAGCCCCAGATAGAGATACTTTGGAAATACCTTAAGAGAGAGTTATATATTGATTTGTTTTTGCTTTTTTATTTTTTGATTGATTTTTTTCTTTCTGAAAATTTATTTCACTCTCTCAATTGTTTTGATAAGGGGTTAAGAACCATAAATGGCTTGATGGAAGGATGTGGAAGGGATTATGATGATAAAATTGGCTAGTGTCAACAAATATGTCCAAAAAAATTCATAACAATTTTATTAGATGTAGATTATGATAGGATCTCTAAAAGGTCAGTTGTTCTTTAATTTACTAAGGTGATGAAATACCAAGGTCAAATGGATACCATAGAGATAAATGTCTCAAAATGAGTGCGAATAGACTAACCAAAATATCATCGAAGGGATGAAAAAGGAGGGTGACTCGCAGAAGAATGGAAAGAAAGGGAAGAAATAACATTCATGTGTATGCAATACCTGATTGCAATGTTTGATCTTTTTACCTTTGATTTTGTTTGTAATGTTTTCTCATTTTTGTATTTTGAAACTAGAACCAATAATGTCACTCAAAGCATGATAAGATCCAACAACAATTTTTGTGATTTCTTTGATGAGGGAGACTAGAAGTATTTACTTATCAATAGTAATATTATCTCCAATATCAATGTACGTAGTGAGATTACATTCGATAAGTGACTGTGACTTATCTTTCAACATGAATTTTGTATATGGGATCTTAAGTTCACTATCCATAGGTTTTGCACTTTGTGCCATACTGATGGTTGCGCTGGTTTGCATTCTTGAATCACATTTTATTTTTAACTTTATTGTTTTTTGATGTATTAGGAGATTTAGAGCTCTTTAAATTTTTTATGGTATCTCGATGAAGAATTTTTTTGGGTTTCATATAAGCTAGTGTGTGATTTTTTTTATCCCGAGAAGTGGGAGAAGAAAGTGAATGTTTAGAATTGCTGATAAAAACATTAGGGATAATGGGGGGTTTCCACCATTATTGATAGAAGGATGATATGACGAACAAAGAGGATATGTTATAATAATTTAAGCGGGTGGGCTACCAGGAGTTGAGCCACGAGATAGAAGATGAAGGGCTACTAGGATGTGGACCAAGTATAGAAGAATATGGGCTACCATAAGGTGTCCCATAGATAGAAGATAAAGTTATACCTAGATGTTTCCCATAAATATAAGATCAAGGGTGTGTAGGACGTGGCCCAAATATAGAGGATAATGGGCTACCCAGAGGTGACCAAAAATAGAAGATAAAGGGCTACTAGGACATGGCCCAAGTATAGAAGATAATGGGCTACCAAGAGGTGAGCCACATATAGAAGATAATGGGCTACTAGGACGTGACCCAAGGGAAGATGAAGATGGGCTACCAGGAGGTGGCCCACATATAGAAGAAGATGATGGGCTACCAAGAGGTGACCCAAGGAGAGATTGTGATTGAGGAATTGTGATATGTAAAGAATGGTTGGGTGATGAGAAGATAGGCTAAGGATCAATGATAGACCCAGTCATTTCTCCATGTAATGGGGAATGTGAAAATGGAAGAACAATAAGAGGATAAATTTTGATGATTTTAGGATCTTCCTTTATTTTCTGACAAAAGGAATCAGCCTCTTCCCCATAATACATGAACGCATCAAGGTCTAAAAAGAACCCATGCTCATGGTCCTCTAAAGGAATATCATTGTGTAGCCCCATGAATTATTTGATCACTTCTTCATTCTAAAATAAATTGATTGGTATGGGTCATTCGACCATAGTAGATTGATTGGAATAAAGAGGTCCAACATGTGTGGAAGATTTAGAAGATGTTTGATTGATAGAATAAGATGAATCAAGAGACAAAGTAGATTTAGATTTATATGTCTCGCAAGTGGAAGAAGATGTGGATTTTGAATCGGTTGGTATAGGTTTTCCTAGAAGATGGCATAGTGTAGGTATATAAAGAGGATCGTGTAGAAAATTAGTAGATTGCGACATAGGGGCCAATTTGGATGACTGATTAGAGGAACTTTGAGTCGCATGAATCTTCAAAAGAGGAAAATGTCATTGAGGTGACTAATAAAGGGGGTCCTATGAATAAAGGGAGGAGTGTGACTCAAGAGTTGAATTAGATGTTCGATTTGAGGAACTTGGAGTCACCTAGAACTTCAAAGGAGGAAGACGTTATTTAGAAGACTAGTTGTTCCTTAAAACAAAGTTGATTGGATGAGGCTCAAGAGACTAAGGGAATCAAAGAATACTATGGATTGGAATCATCAAAATCCTACTATCAACTATGATATGAAGGTGGGGAAAGGGGTAACCGAACGGTTTCTCTAGCATGAAGAACCAAACGAGGTTTAGTCATGATGGGAATATTTTGATGGGAATGTCAAAACCTAGGTTCCCTATTGTCATAAGTAAGAGGAACCATGCAATAGTCAATCATGGTTGGCATCATTGGGTCTAAATGCTTAGACCTATATTGTATAATTGAACTCCTTCAAATGGAAGGAAGTTCCATGTCAATTTGGGCAGCACAATGGCAACCAACTAGACATTTTACAAATATGGGGATGCTCATGTTATTTTCCAAATGGGATCTAAGGAAAAAAAACATATTGACGACATAATTTTGACAATCCAACGAGGTTTGGACAAGTAAAAAGTGTAAACGTCAAAATGGTTAAGGAAAATTTAACAAAAAAATGGATGCAAATGAAACTTTTCCAATGTTTAGATTGTCTCAAAATTTGCTTGATAGGAAATACTTTTGCTAACATTTGAACATGTGTACATGTACTACAAGGACCCTAGGAAAAATCAAGTAGCGTGACGATTGCAAATGTCACAAAGAATGTCAAATAACTAACAATAAAGAATCCAAAGAATTAAGGAACCAAGAATTACCAAAGAATAAAGAATGACACACTGATAAGGTACTATACATCAAGAATTATTTAGAACAAAATAATCAATTATAAGACTATGATCCAATCACAAGAATAGCTACTCCCTATGTTCTCAAAGATAGGTTTGGTGCAAATAATGACGACACAATATCAATACTTAGGGAAATTTTAGAATAAACAAGACCTAAACATTAAGAATGTGTTGGCGTGATCTCCAAATAAGCTATACTAAAACAAGTTTAGATACAAACAAATTCCAAGTGTTGAAAATGGGGGCTATAAATGCGAGCAGTACAACAACACTATTTGGACACATTAATCAAGCTTTGTAGAAAAATAAATATTTTAGTATCAAAATGATGTTACCACAATGTGAGAAATATAATGACAACACTTTCCAAAACTCAAGGAAATGTTGGGATCAAAACTAATTCCAAGTATATCAAGAAGTTATTATTTATGCGAGCAAGGTAACAATGCAAATTTGAGAATTAGATCAAGTTTCACAAAGTAAACAATATGTAAGTATCACAATTGTATTGATATAATGCGGGTAGTGTAAAAACTCAAATAAAGTCAATGATAAGACAACCTAGCTATAATGATAATGAGTCTCAATATGGGTATGAGACAAAGGGCTTGCTAGAACATGAAGACTTATCATTCACACATTCAACAATCACATTCCAGCATTGCAACCTAGTCATGTGAGTAGAATACAAAAGTGGTGGACATGATTATTTCTAGCGGTATCCACGTATGTATGCTTTCTTTTTTCCTAAAAGGGAAACAAGAAAATAAAGGAGTAGACCAAGTGGTGATGAAAAATACTTAGCCTAACTTTGGTAGAGTTTCACCTTGTCTTAGGACAAGGTAGAAACTAGGAAAAAGTGATGCCTTGTAAGTTTCATGATGAATAACATGTGGCTTAAAATTTAATGGACTCTCCCCTTGTTTGAATAACAAGGTTTTGACTCAAAAAAATTTCACTTTGTGAGAGCTCTATAGAACACGATGGATAAATTCAAGTTGGCCCCAATGCCAAATGGTTTCCTAGGATTTTGTTCACAAATTTTCCAATTCTTTCCTAGAGGAGGTATTGTATGCAACCAATTTTTCATGTGCTACATTGTCGAAAATGGTTAAAATTTCCCTATGATGATTATTATCTTTTCCAATAGTGTTTGATTCCTATTTCCTATTTGCAGTGTATATTTGTGGCTTAGTATGCTTCCCTTAACCATTTCCATGATTTTTATGCTTTCCTTTATCTCTTTCAAAGCTTTTCCCTAATTTTTGGCCTTAAGTTACGGAAATTCAATAGTAGTTACACAACCACCCAGTCTTACACAACCATCGATCTACCCTTAGCAAAGTGGTTGTGTAAATGCCCCGTAGATTGCATGTGGTTTTTCTAGAATCTTCTTTGGCACATTCTAAATGTGTGTCATTTCTTCAAACATGATTTTAGTGCATGTTTCTTGGTCAAATTGGTTGTTTGTAGGCTTGATGGATACGTACCAACTTCCTCTTCCTCTTCTATTGCTAATTGAGAGTTAACTGCCCCTCCTTTGAGTGAGGTGGAATTTCTTGGCTGCCAAATGGATTAGACCATTTCCCAGCCTATGTTCTATAAAATCCAAGCTTCTTCCCAAAGCATTAGCTGAATATTTTTGTTTTGAATTGCATCGTTATGTTATCGTAATCTTTCTAAGAAATACACAATCAAGCTAGTTCTCTTACATTGTTATTCTCCTACCCGCATTGCTACCGGACATCTTGTAAACCACTACTGCTCCAACACTTCTTCATTACTTTTTATGCATTACCCACTACAATTCCTTGGATTTGTCTAAGCACTAAATTTGGAAAAGAAACATCACAATAAACCATAACTAGATTTGATATTTTTTGTAAATTCCAAGTTGGGGATGTACTTGGATTTCCTTGAGCTTTCTTTATTTATTCATTTAATTTGTATGCACAATATTGACTAGAGTAGTTAAATCATTTCAATTCAAATCATTGCAATAGTTAAGTAATTTGTGCAGCTTTCATTTTTCTGCACAAAGCTTCTGGTGATAGATTACTTCCCTGCCTATCCATGTGGGTTTGCAAGGGAAGTTTTTGTGGAGGAAATCTTATGCATTTTTTTAAATCAATTACAATTCCATTTCAATCTACACTATCCATAGAATCCTTCTTTTCTTCTACTAAGTGAATTTTCGGGGAAGAAGTGCTTCAGAAGCTTCTACTTCTTCCCATGTCTCTGACGTGGAATAGAGGATTTACATCCACAATCAAAATTTGGAAAATATTTTTTACTTAGGATAGTTTAGATTAATTTAGCATGATAAACAAATCACATTAGATTATTTGTTTGTTTAGGTTTTGTTAATAATATTGTACAAGAAATGCATTTCTTCATATTTATTCTATTTCTTTTGTTGTTTTCAAAAAGTATAAAATCAAAAAGATTATTTTAATTTAATTAGATTGTTGTTTATTGTTGTATTTCCTTTATATAATTGAAAAAGCACAAAACATAGATTAGATTTCCTTTATTTAATTAGTTTTCTTTCTTGCATTAGATTAATTGAATACGCATACTACATGACCATTTCGGGTCCTAGAGAGCCCAAGGATTACGTTTTTGAACCAATAGTACCACAACCAAATTTTTAGTGGCATTTTCAGACATTGACCAAGGCCTTCAAATTCACATCTTCCAAACCACCTCGGAACTACCTATTATCACTGCACAGTTGAGGGTTTTGAACTCAAGATGATAAATCTTACGAATTCTAGGAAAATCAGCCTGGCCATATGTTGCCTTGATTACTTGTAGGGAATTTTCATTCATTTCCATGTATTTTTCCCATTACCCATAGTTATCCATCCCATATGACCATTTAGGGTCCTCAACAACTAAGAGACGAAGTATACGATCCTAGAGTTCCACAGATGAACATAACTTACTTATAGACGGACATTAATACAAGCCTTAGGATGTTGGTATTTTGATCCTTACCACTTCCACCCATCATAATTTTGTATTTGATTTTACTTGAATGAAGAAGTCAGAAAATTCTATGACTTCCTGGCGGAACCAGCCTGGGTGAAACTAGTGCGCATAACCCACTTACTTGTCCTATTCATATATTTCCTCTAGCACTTCCATGACCTTGTCTAGAAACTTCTACGAGGTGAATACAAGACAATTTCCCCACCTTCCACAACCCATTACCAGTATTTTTGTGAGACATATATTTACCATCATCTACGCACTACCATCATCCTAGACCCTTACATTTCTCTCTCATAGGTTAGACAAGCATTCGCTACCTTAGACGAGCATATTCCATTAGTGCTCGTACAAGACATTAGATTTCCTTGATCTTTCTTTATCCACATTTTTCCTATTTCACCTTACATATATTCCACATAGCCATCTATCCATTCCACATCGGTTGTTTGAGGATGACGTCGAGCGGTCGAATGTGCTCAAGGTCACGTGTTGATTTTCAATCATACAAATTGGTGAACCCAAAGTGAAGGACTATTTCCTTTTTGTTTCCTTCTCTCATTCATCCTTCTCCTACCATTATTTTTTTTGTATTTATATACCCCCCATATGTCGGTCAGATTACAGTAGACCCATTTTGGGTCTTGAGTCTTATTACCGCCTTGATTGGGTATGCAAAGAATCACCCTCATTATTAGGGTGGTCTGACAATTATCCTTCTAACTTACCTTCACCTTACACTCCTCCCCAAGGAACCAATAATTGTCCCTCTCGTTAGGATTGAGGAGATTTATCAGATTAGAGTTCGCTAACTTGAATAATATGACATTCATTGGAGAGAAAGATTTATATCCTTGGGTCTTGTAAAGGCCCCAAATCAGCATGCAATCTGATCCTTTCTCTTCCTACCTATTTTCTAATGATGAAATCATGGAATGATTCACCTAAAGTGAGGATATTTTGAATGCATGGACCAGTTCTTGGAAAGGATGCAAGGGTATATTGATGCTCTACTTCAAAACAACATTGCTACCCCTCCCTCTACAATGGAAAATATACCCAAAGAGGGGTGGCCTTTTAGAGAGAAATTTATAGCAGGACATCACGTATATTCATCTCATAACATGCCCAAAAAATGCAACACCATCTTTGAGTGACGTGATTTCTACGATGGTAGATAGAGTTAGGGAATCTAAGATTTCCCAACCATCTAATGTTTCATATATTTTCGGGTAAGGCAAGGTCCCTTACCATGCTCAAAATCCTAGTTATGTTCCTTCGCACCATCACCTCCTCCGGTTTACATGGGTGTTCCTAGCCCCAGAGATCTCCTCATTAGATCGGGCACATTAGGTATGCCCCCTCACACCTCATACGGATACCCTCAATAGGAACTAGCCGGAAGTGCATTCTTGAATGCCATTATAACTGCAATGTAAAGTTCCCTGGTTTTATGCCTACCACTCCATATCAGAATAATATTCCCTCATATTTTCAAATTTGTTCCAAATCACCATAGGGGACATGTTTTCTTTTCCTAGCTCATACGTTCACCCTCGGGGATACCCTATACCCCTGCAAATTCTTACGTTGTTCCTTTCTAGCCGCCTATTCCATATCCACCTCCCCATCAAGGGTCATCTATGGTAGAGTTGTATGTTGTGGGCACATACTCTGAATATCTCAAGGATCCCCTCAATTTTTCCATACGAAGTGTCATGCTTCCATGACCTTTACCAGATCTTCTAAAATTCAAAGGGGAGGGGGATCCAAACATGTACATTAAATTATGTACGTAACCACCAAGAGAGAGTTGTTCCCTTGGGATGTACTGGTTGCTAAAAATATTCCCAAAACCCTTGAGGGGATTTCTCTCAATTAGTACTACAGAATACCAGAAGCCTCAATACACTCATTCAAACAACTCATCTCAGATTTCATAAAGGATTTTTATATGAACAAGTTGTTAAGAATGAGAATCAAGGAATTCCTCCATATCAAACAAGAGCATAATGAATTTTTGTCCATTTCATCCAAAGATGGTAGAAGGTCCTCTACTCTTTAGCTAGTGCTCCTAACATGGATCAAACAGAGCTTTATGACTTATTCCTTCATTCCCTTAATCAAGAAACTAAGAAAAAAAAAGAAAAAGTTCCCTCTCATGAGTTATGAAGAGATTCTAGAGGGTGTTCTTTGCATTGACCAAGTGGCTATTGACAGTAGTCAAAATACCTATGGTTCAAATGGGAGACTGGTCACTCCCTCACAAGGTAATTCTAATTACCCGAAAAATTCCAATAACAACAACCAAGGACCTAAGGTCCTTAACAAGAATCGTGGTGCTACAATAGATGGTGTTATGGATCAAACTAGGAAGTTCAATGTTTTTTACATTACCAATGCGAATAATGTTAACAATAACATGAACATAAATAACTAGAGGAGTAATAATTTCACTCCTTCCATCAATACAATGGACTTTAACCGTCCTCCTCCACCTCCTCAACAAGTTCAGTCCTAGGTCCCGACTCAATACCAAAGCGGGTATAAAAACTAATACCAAATCCAATGGAAAAGGCCCCCAAACTTTAATTTCAGAAATCAATAGAAAATCAACAACCATAACTATGGACTATAACATAACCAAAATCCGAGACCTTGTGATTACAATCCTAACCTATATTGTGGTTTACATAGAGTTCAAGGACATGATGCCAAAACTTGTCGAGACTATAATAAGTTTATACAATGGCTTCTAGAGGACCAGGGGAAACTCTTTATCAAGATGTTTTTGTAAAATCCCACGGTGTTATCATGGAATGTTCACACGGGACTCATCTCCCTCGAGACACTCCTCTTGGAATTTTTAGAGACCCCCTTCCTACATGCCCCGAAAATGGGAAATTAAACCCTCATAACACTAACAAGGTTAATCCAATAGGGAAAAATGACCATGAAGCATCTACATCATCAAACCATCTAGTATAACCTCCTTTAGACGGTCATCAATAGACCAAAATTGTAGGCCTAGTTGAATTAGAGACTGAACCTGAGATTAACACGACCACTTGTACTCATGACTACTCCACATATTCCATTCCCATATACCAGTCGATGTCAGATGACACTCTGGTACCTCCAAGGCTAGTAGGGGATTATGACCTAATTACATATTTGACTAAGACCTTTTCTCACATTTCCTTTTTGGATTTGTTGAAGAACTTCCCAACTCATCAAGCTACTTTATTGGAATCATTAGGCCTTGCTCACTTAATCCACATTACCCCTCCACCAGAATCATGGATAAACCATATAGACTTTGATGTCTACCCCTCATAAAGAACCAGAAAGAGATTTCAAATTCATCTTTGACATCGAAGATGCCCATTGGAGCCGAATTAGCATGGAGAGGTGACCTAATATTATATTTATAGGTATGGATCTATAATAATTACGTTAAATGTGCAATGATTGATGATGGGGAAGCTTTAATATTGTCCCCTTCTCATTCCTCCAAAATTTGGGCTATGGAGAAACAAATTTTTCCTCAACCTAAAACATGCTAAGAGGCTATGATAGTCTCAAAGTAATGTCCATCAAGACTATAGTGCTTCCAGTTACCCTTGGGCCAAAAATGGTGTTAACTAAGTTTTATATTATAGATTGGGAAACCAACTATAATATGATTCTTATTCGACCTTGATCCATCGAATGAAGGCAATCCCTTCCGTGCTTTTCCGTGAAGTAAAATTCTTACATCTGTGGAAAGTATCTATTACTTGGGGTGGCCCAAAACCTTTTGACATCTATCTTGCCAACTTAAAGAAGAAAATCATTCTTCATTCTGAGTTTGAACTCTCACCAATCAATTGAATAAACCCAAGGATTAAACACTAGTTTCCAAACTAATTCCTATGATGGAGTTATAATCCGTTAAGGTGATCAAAGAGGTTGTTATGCTTGAAGATGAAGCTGCTATAGTCGAAACAAAGATCGATGTATGTATCCATGTATTAACTAGCTAAGCTAAGAGAATGGAAACTAACACCTAATAGTTCCAAAAAAAAGATAAATTAAACATAGATCATCAAGATAAGAGCTTAAAGATACTAAACATTAACAACATGCATAGAAATTTGAAGGAAAATCAAACTAACATGTTAAGCATTATTCTCTACTCTTTGAAAGCTAACTATAAATTGACCTATGTAGATCCTTAGCAATCAAAATGTGATTGTTTTTTTGATCCCAAGGGTTTTAAGAATGGATTCTCATCAAGACATGGCTACAAGACCATTTTGATTCTCTCCATATGACTCAAAATATTGGATGGATGAAATGCAAGATGAAGATACCTAGCTCAACACTAATGGAGGATGCTCAAAGATGAAAATGCCTATATTTTATGTTATATGCATGCAAAGGTGTAAGAAGAAAGGTAGGAGGAGGGTTATTTATATAACCCTTTGGTTTGAAGAAGCTTTGCATCCTATTGTATGTGGGATAATAGAAAATCTAGGTTAGTAATGGATAAGCATACTTTAAGTTTGCTTTAGGAGAGATTAATATATCATTAGTGATTCATGGGAGTTGAGGGGTGTATTAATTAATCAAGAGTGATTAACTAATAGGTAGGTGTAAGCTTATAGAATCTTTTTAGAGGAAAGTTAGCATGATCTGGGTTATGAGAGGAGTTTAATCCAATAAATGATGATTTATTGATTTAACAGAAGGGGAAGTTAATTAATTAAGAATAATTAATTAATCTAGATAGAAAGGAACACTAATTAACGGAAGGTTGTTAATCAGCATTTTGAGCAATATAAGAGTTAATTAATTAGCATAATGTAATTAATCAACGGTGATAGAAGAGAAAAGGTGTGTTATTGATGATATGTCATCAATTTGTGGGAAAGGGGATAATTAGCACAATTTAAGTATTTAAATTTCTCAATCCAAATTATAGGTGTCTACATTTTCCCCTCTTTGGGGTGGCATAAGCAATGCCACTTCAAAGATAGTAGACAAGTACAAACACATGAATTTTAAAGAAAAATTAGTGGAGTGAAGGATGCCCCCTCAAGTGTCGATGGGGTGATGAAAGAGGTCAATCGAAAATAGAAAAGATGAAGGAAACGAATAGAAGAATGAGGAGGGGAAGAATTCCCAAAGTGAAGCAGAAGAATAGCATTAATAGGAGAATGATATAGAATAAAAATGAAGACAGAGAGAAAATATCTAGATTTCATCTACTTGTATTTAAAAAAATTATGTCATCATATTGCCAGTGATCTACGTCATCGGTCCTTATTAAAAATATAAGCATACAACAAAAGTGTAGAATGACATGAAAAACCATAATACGAACAATTTTCCATTGCTGAAAACACCAACTCAATGCAACATACAAAATGTAATGCAATACGAGAGGAAAACAAGCTCATGTAACAGGAGACAAGTACAAACACACATACCCAAACCAACAATGGTCAAGACAGTTGCACAAATGTTTTGTTATCAAACTGAATATCCCAAATGTTCATGATTAAAAAGGGTTTAAAATGTTACAAGAAAGGATACATGTGAGGGGAATTGATGAAGGATGCAAAGTCCAATGATAAAGCATTGTGTGCAACAAAACAAGGTAACTTTTTGTGCCTCAAAGTACAAATGAAGCAAGTAGTCTAGCTTTGTAAATGGTTGTAGATCCAGATGATCCGCGAGTCATTTGGTTCTAAAACATGTGAAAATTTTAGCAAGATATGGGATGAATACCATATGTGTGACACATATTTCAGCTATGTATCATCCTTTTACCCATTTTACAATTTTTTGAATTTTTACAATGTTTAGGATTTTTGATTGATTTTTGAATTTTTATGAAAATTTTGATTTTTGTAATTTTTAGTGATTTTTTATTTTTGAGAAGAAATTAGATGAGGAAGGATCATCTAAAAGCAAGAAAAATTCCTCAGGGAGAAATGGGCACCAAGTAGAAAAAATATGCCCCAACAAGACAAAAATAAGTGAAAAACAATTATTATCAAGGGTGGTAGAAGAAGGTAGGTTAACCATAGTGGTCAACTTATGTCTCAGTTAGCATGGTGGGTTAAAACCACTACATATACCCCTTCGGGGGTAAATCATTGTGAATAGTTAATTGTTTTTACCAAACCCTTATTGATTTTTACCATGAGACACTATGAGCTACGAGTGAGATGATGAAAGTGAAAAATCATAAGAGGTGCACCGACACCATCCTAGAGTATGCACAAGGGGATGACAATGAACCCTTCATGAGTACATTATCCCCCTTTTCAATTTTAGCATTTAATTGCATTTATTAGGTTAATTAGGTGGTTGAAAATTGTGTGCGTGCCTTGGGGGCACATAGGTGTCAACGGGGCACACATGTGTTCAAAATACATGTGCACGCACTCGTACACGTTGAAAAACATGTGCATTCATGTGAAGACATAAAAATGAACGTGCATGCATTTGGGGAGGGAAAATTTATGCGTACATGCACTCACATGAAAAGCCACAAGCATGCAACCCGAAGGACACACATGTGCAAGTCGAGGGGGTTAGTTAGGTTGTGCGTGTACATGAAAATATGAGTGCACGTGCACCATAGACGTCACACACATGCTAGAAATGGTGTTCAAGCATTGAGGAATGGAAAATTCAGGACTTAGAGGAAAAATAGAATATTTTCACAAGAATTTTACGTGATGAATATGATAGTGTAAAGGAAATACTAGTTAGTACTTTAGAAGAAAAAATAAAAGAAAAGAAAGTTGTAACAAGTGTTATGTGATTTTTCAAAGACAACGATCAACGCTATAGACTAGGGAGTGACATGGCTGACTAGCTACCTTAGAGGTGAGTTTCTGTCAGTGAGATAGGAAGATGATGGATATCCTGTTAGAGGTCACTAGGTTAGCTCACGTGGCATGAATGTAGCAGATTACCCTAGACCATGGTCTACTCATAACCCTAGCTAAGAGGTGGCATAGTGACAGTCAAATTTTTTGGCTCCCTATTAGAGAGATGACGATCACATTAGAGAATTTCTTGCGCATACTGTGAGTTCCTATCATGGGGCATATGATTGAGTATATTACCAACAAAGATCAGATCACAAACTACCTGATTGAGGTTTTTGATTATGATGAGATACCTCGTTGAGGTATGGTAGTAAAAATTTACTGATGCATTGCAGATCTAGGGTTACATCGCATGCTTTTATATTTGATGGCATTTATCTCGTGGATTTCTACTTACCGACAAGACAAGTACTTCCTTTCCACTATGCATCATTTTTGTTATACAAGGATTACTATGACGCAAGAGATACTACTAGGGCTAGTGTATGTTGGCACATCTATATTGGGATTTGCATGTGATTACATACCACGGTCATAAGATCATGGGTCCTACCACACTACTACGGATATGGGTGTGGGATCATATAGTTTCCAGATCTCCCTACGGGAGTTCTACGAGTCCAAGATCTAGATGAGCCATCAATGATGGGATGGGTCCTAATTGGAGATGACATCCACGGGCACATAGGGATACCTACCATTACCATAGATTTTTTGATGATATTCAACAGCATATGATAGTATGGAGGCCCTACCACCGGTATCGGTGGGTCGAGGATGAAGATATTCTGAGTATAGTCATGGCAGAGAATTTTTCGATAGGTATTCGGGGATACATCATAGAATTTTAGCAAGTAGACCGATGCTAGTGAAAGTTTGATGTAGTTCAAGATGTACCTATTCCGTAGATGTAGTATACACGCTGCCAAGCCATAGAGAGATTTGATATGGGGCCATCGATCCATAGAGCTAGGTCCTGTCTTAGCTTTTATCGATGTTAGCACAAGTTTGGGCTCCATTGAGATAGGTTAGGGGTTTTGGAGTGACAACACGTATGTACCTGGTACATGACATTTTTTCCACACTATCTTACCATTTTGTAGGCCGCATGGGATGCAGGGGGTCAAGGAACTAGTAGAGCGGTTCAATGATAGTGATGAGGGATCGATGATGATGATTGATTTGATGGTCGTGGCGATGATGATGTTGGTGGATAAGGTCCTCCACCATTACAATGATAGGGATAGGAGAAGATACCCAAATAGAGACAAATCCTAGTTTTCCCATACATACGGATGCCCTGAGTGGGCCTAGTAGTTGGGATCCATGCTCCTTTACAGTAGGTGTATCCTTAGAGAGTAGAACCACATGGTTCACCACGAGAGAGAAGCACCACAGTAGGATTTAGTTGGTAGCCCACCACATACTAGTCGAGAGGGTAGAGGGAGTGGTGGTGATAGAGGAGCTGAGGATATAGGGGTGATGGAGCCGATGGTTCTAGTAGATTCAAAAAATGGCCACCCAAATGCTAAGATGGTTTTCGGTTTATTGCGACATTCCATGGCCTAGGTTTAACAGCTTTACTACATTGAGGGACCAAGCTAGGCCCAATTACATATTTTTACTATATAGAGGGATCAACAGAGTACCACAAGGGCACAGTGCACAGTCATGATTATGGAGCGAGATCAGCTCTGGGGCTAAGCTGCGGGTAGTGGGACAAGCCAAGGTTGCTATAATTTCTATAGAGATGCCTCATTCCAACACATTGATGGAGTTTCGGTGACACTGTGCATGCACATAGATTTGGCAACAACCAATGGAAGGGAATCTTATTATAGATATTTGTATTATGAGGTTGTCCTAAGGGTCAACTAGCACCGAGTTACAATCAGAGAGGATGTCTTCTAGATCATAGACCATCAACATCAACTAGATCAGTTGAGTAGCTACGAGGGTAGCAGATGGGGTAGTGATAGGGTAATAGTTAGGTCAGTAGGGTCCACAAGTTATGGGTTCTCCTCCATATCGTAACCCACCTAGTCCCCATAAGGGATCGAGTCAGACATGAATCATTTTGTATTTGTACACACAGATGTATGTACGCCTGCATGAAGGATTAGTTTTTATCGATGCATATGATGTATCATTTTTTATTAAGACTCATGATGAAGACTCATTTTTTATCCCGATGATGTATACTTTGAGACACATATGTTTATGGAAATTTATTTTGACATGTATGGTAATTTTGACTCGATATTAGGATGTTTTTGTATACGTGTCACATATTTTTGCTTTATGATATATCCTTAGATGATATCATTTGTATTGTACATGAGATGTTTTTAATTAGTCCACTTGATGATTTGTATGATATTGGTGTGGGGGGATAGATTTTGATATTTGCAACCCCTCTTTCCCCATTGATGATACGATATGTGATGATTATCTTAGCATACATGTATGACTTAGCATTTTATTGATATATGATGTATATGATGTTAGATGTGATGATATAGATGATGATGTGATAACAAACAATGTACAAGTAATGAACAAACAAGCACAAACAAAAGTTAACAAATCTACCAAATATACACACTAAACAACTTAACAACACAACTATGTACAATCATTCACCAAAGATGAAAAAACACACTCAATATGTACAAGTAAGAATGAATCTAATCTAAGAAATAAAATATCAATCTAAAAGGTATGTTTAAACAACGCACTATACAAATGTACAAGCGAGTAAAACTATACAAACAATGTACACACAAGCAAACAAAACAAGAAAAAAGAAAGAAAAAAGCAAGTAAACTATTGCTATGTTTTTGTAAGAATTTTTTCAATGTGTTTTGCATTGTTTTTAGAAGTTTGGAGAAAAAAATTTCTATTGTTTTTGTATTTTTGGTTTTCTAATGTTTTGGGTTTTTCTAACAATATGCAATTGTTTTTGTGATTTTCGAATAGTTTTTCGAAGCTATGTATAAGAAACCAAGAAACGTGGATGCCTCTAGGATAAGATGGGAATATACAAAGGTAGATGTCACATGTTATATACAAGAAGGTGAATATGTGAAGATGCCCCCAGCGTTATATGGGAAAGTACAAAGGTAATCTCTTCACCAATTTACAAGAGGAGAACCATCCAGATCAAGGCTTTAATAGGATATGCTCACAAATAATCTCAAATGAAAGTTTGGAATGAACTCTAAACTAAGAAAATGTACCCCTTCATATGTGGGATGCTTGTGAACAATGAATCCTCCTAAAGAACTGGAAACCATTTTTCACCAAGGGACCTATCCAAAGTGCCACAATTTCATGGTTTTAACATTTGGATGACATGTTTTCTCTTTTTCTTTCTCTTTTTGATTTTTTTTTTTTTTTTTTTTTTTGCTTTTTGGATTTTTTTATTTTGTGTCATGTTCAAGCATAGAACCGCTTGAGGTACATGGCATTCATGGGCTATCGTAGCTCATCTCTATCGTAGATAGGCAAGCTTGTATGCTCTTGACCCAAATTTGGCCATAATGACATAGGGTCCTAACCAATTAGGTTCAAACTTGCCTTTCTTTTCTCTCTCCTTCATTGTATTGAATTGGTTTTCCTTCAACACCAAATCTCCTACCTCAAACTACCGAGGTGTGATTATTTAGCTCCGTAAAACTATTTTCTGATACACTTTAAGGTGGTTGAGTGAGTGGATGTTCCTTTTATCTAGTATCTCCGTTCTACCATTCTAGCCACTCTGTAATCCTCATCTTTATCTAGATAGTCCTTAAGAGATATTCTTAAGGAGGGAAGCTCTATTTATAGGGGGTGATGGATTCAGGGCCCCAAACATGAGGGAATAAGGTGTCATATGTGTAGGCGTGTGAATGGAGGTCCTATAATCCCATAGGGTAGGGTAAATTTGCAAATGCCAATTGCAACCTATTTTACTCACCATCTTCTCCATGATTCGAACAAGTGTTTTATTAGAGGCTTCTACTTGCCCATTACCTTGAGGGTAATATGGCATGGACCAATTTAATCATATATGAAAGCACTAACATAGATATTTCACCATCTTGTTCTTGAAATATTTTCCATTGTTAGCGAAAATGTTGGAAGGAATGCCATAATGGCAGATGAGATGGTTCATGATGAACTTTGATATTTGAGCATTTGTAACATATGTCAGTGGAACAACCTCCACCCACTTGGTGAAGTATTATATGGCCATTATAATGTGTGTATGACCATCGGATGAAGTAGGGGTAAGCTTCCTATTAGGTCTAATCCCCATTTAGAGAATGGCCATGGTGTTGTGATTGGTTGTAAAGGTTGTGACAATGCATGGATGAAGTTCCCATACTTCTGGCATAACACACACTTCTTTACATAATTGCAGCAATTTGTCTCCATGGTAGGCCAATAATATCCTACCCTTAATAACTTCTTTGCTAAAACCATCCCATTTGTATGGGCTCTACACACTCCTTCGTGTACCTCCTTGATTTCTCATATTGACTATGCTACATCTAAAAATGCAATAGATTCCCATCATATCCATGATGGTAGAGGGGGCCTCCTAGAGATCTGAAAATAGACTAAAATTTTTATCTAATCGATCTTCGGACCCCTTATAGGATTATCAAATTACCGTTTGATTTATACCCCATTAATAATTAACTTAAAATAATGTAATAAGAATAACACTTTACAAAAGGGTTGATTATGGAGTTCGACAATTTCCTACGTCTCCTGGTTCTTTTTGAACCATTCCACTAGTAAAAACTTATAAGTTACAATAGTACTTTCACAAGAAAACCTAATGGAAACTATTAATAACTTTCTTAGAAGAATATCTAGTGTTGGGACCGTATTGTAGCCTCCAAATCTTAAAGACGTGTAGGCACGCATGGCTGGAGGAAGGGCGCAAGGCAGGATTCAAAAAGGGTTCTTGGAGAACTAAGGACGTGCGCCCACAAAGCACAATTTGGGACATATCCATTTTCATCCTTTTGGATAGAACACATGAAGAACGTGTTCTGTTTGGATAAGGTTCTAGCCTGGTAACAGGGTGTCCTGGAAGGAATATACCTTGCGATAAGAAGATCCAAAAAGCTAATCATGACATGGAGAGGCATGCGCCTGAGGCGATCCACACCTTGACACTTGGGGCCAAATTTGAGGTTGCAGAGGAGTTTGTTGGAGATCAGATGCCTATATATATGCATTCCCTTAGTAAAGAAAAAGGAGAGAACCCAAGGAAGGAAGCGGAGCTCAAGAATTACTGTGAGAACTATGGGATAAAAGGGGTAGATGTTTATAGGAAGGATGTAGTAAGGGAATGGGGAATGTAAATTTTGTTTCAAAAGTCTTCATGTATGGATCTAGATATGGCACATGACTATGGTCTCCCCTTCTGTAATATTCTATAGTAATGCTATGAATGAATATGATAAGGTTACCATGATAATTGTATTAAGATCTTCTCTCTGTATTATCTACATATTTCTATTATGCTTTTGATCTTGTATAATCATGAACCTTATTTGAATGTTAAGTCTATTTGTGGATTTACAACTTCCTAGTTCTGTTAATTCTATTAAGCGCTTTTACTTTTGATATGACTGAAAGGGTATAGAAGTTGTTCTGAGCTCTATAGCTTTTTCATGTCCTTTAAATCACTAATTCAAGATCATGAATGATGCCTTCCACTAAACTCACATAAAAGAGAGACTCGCGTGCCTCGGGTGAGTGTTTAGCATCCACTGGGTGATAGGCCGGTGCGCATGAGGTTCCCTTGTTCTTAGTGGGTGCAAAAATGACTACATCTTGGTTTCGTTGCGGGACCTCTTTTTGAAGTTGTAGTGGAACATGGCATACATCATGGTCTGTGTAAAAAGTGATGACAGAGCACTTAACACTTGAAGGTGTTGAAAATTAGTTTAAAAGCACGGAGGATGAGTTCACTCAGAGATTCAATACTGGACCTGAGTTTGATACGCAAAGATGGGTGGAAGAGACTCTCTATCATGAGTTGTATGAAACCTTCTTCTGCTATTTCCCAAGACTGATTATTTGAGTGGCTCTCGACATATCCATCTAGGTCGGGGTGGTATTATAAATCACACCCTTGGACCCAAGAAAAATACCAGAACTTGCAAGATGTTGATCTAACGTGGACCTGTGCTATAGATCATTGGTGGAAGGGAGTATTGGCTAGCTACACTCTGGAATACGTAATTTCTACGTATTCTTGTCTGAAAGTTGCTTGAGTTTGAATTTTTGTGTGGAGCCCATAGGATTGTTTTTGTGGGTTATCCCCGGAAATCAAAATCTTGATGGTAACCATGAGTTTAGAGGCATTCCCAATGGCCGGATAAACCACTCTAAGTGCTTGGCAAGGAAGCCAGGTTGGGGAAAGATGGATGATATAACGACTGAAAATGAAAGGGAGGAGAGATGGCTCAAGTATGGTGAAGCACGTGAGAGGGAGATTACAAGATGGTGCAAGGTTACATTTATGATGGATCCATGGAGGCGTAGATGTTTCGGGAGAAAAGGTTCACATGGAGGATGTGGAGCCCGAATGATTTGTGCTACCCCATCTTGGCAAGCGGAAGAGAGAACCCTCAACTTCCGATGACAAGCCTATCCTATGGAGAAAGAAGAGTTGTTGGCACACATCTCGAACCCATCTAGCGACCGAACCTTGCACTTGGTTTTCTCAAAGGAGGGAAAAGTATAGTTGATCCATTTGATATCAATAGAAGCAATCGATCGGCGCCTTTAAGATACAACTTCTCATTTGGGATTTCTATGGCTTCACACGCTATTCCATTATTTGGTGGAATTTTTGGACAAGGCAGATATATAGGTGGTTTTGGGAGCACTTTAGGAAGTGGTGGAGGAAAAACAACTGGGAGTGGCACTAGTTCACAAATATTCGGCATGTAATTCAAAGGTGGGACGATAAGGATGTTTGGCATGATAAACACAGGCCCTATACCTAACACAGGAGGATCTAGAGGTGGAAGTGGTGGAGCTAGTGGCTTATGATCTAGTGGTTCTGGTGGAGGAGGAAACACCAGAGGAAATTGAGAGACTGGGTCTAGAGGACAAGGGCCTTAGCCACCTCCTCAAGTCTTTTTCGAGATGTCTTTACACTTACCATATTACAGTGGGATAGAAGATGTCGTAGAGCATGTGCATAAGTGTGAGTTGCTATGGCACGCGAAGGGGATCACAACCCAAGATCAAAAGGCCAGTCAATTTGTAACAACCTTGCAAGGATGCACACATAGTTGGTATAGAAATTATGACCCTCATCAAACTATTGTGGATTATACCACACTAAAAAATGTGTTCTTGGTGGAATTCCACATGCGTAGGTTTCAACAGAAGAGCATCATTTCTCTCAAGGAAATCTAGCAGGGAATGGCAGAGAGCATGCGGGAATATGATGTGTGCTTTAAAACTCTATTGTCTAAACTATCTTATGATATCCACCCTTCAAAATATGCTCAGTGGTTTGTCGAAGGGTTGATTACACCCTTTAGGAGGGCTTTGTCTCATAAAACATTCATGGACCCACGCGAAGTGTTGGAAGCTACTTTGCATGCTGAGGTAGTTGGTAGTGTTAACACTAGTGTTAGCCCATTTTTGGAGGCTCATATTGCTGCCATGGCTAAGCAGTTGGAGAAATTATCTTCCAACACAGTTCCAGAGACTCGTGGTGGGATGTGGTGTATAGATTGTAATGTAGAAGGGCACACAAAGGATAATGGTGGGATATTTACTCGAAAATTGGTATGCACCGTAGCGGTAAATTGTGAAATATGTCACGAAGATCATGATGTAATTAGGTGCCCCCTTTTACAATGCACAATCCACAAAAATGAATCTTGTTATTGCAAGATATGTACCTCAACCACACATGACACCAAGGATTGTAGATTGATTGACCATATTCATGAGGCAATTGATCTTGGTGTGTGCCAAACTAGCATTTCCAGCAATTCTAAAGGAGATGAACGTTGGTATGAAGAATGCAGAGATGGAGGTGTGCGCAAGAGGGGATTTCATGGAGGATTTCATGGTCGTGGTAACCGTGGGGAAGAAGTGAGTTTCCATGTGGAACATGCTTTAATTGTGGAGCCACATACCATTATAAGCACAAATGTCCAGATCTTCTACAATGCTTCTGGTGTGGAAAAAAAATAAGTACGAAGAGTACCCGGTTATATGAACATATGAGTTAGTAGCACCCATGGATAAGGGCACTACCATGGTGAGTATTAAGAAGGCTAACGCACAATGGCTCCCACAGTAATACATGAATCGAACTAGAGCCCGTTATGGTAACAACAAGGGTAGAGTCCGTGCACGCAAGGGAAGTACCTAAGCAGACCTCCGGTTTCAAGGAAAGAAGTAGTGTTGTAAATATCTCCCCCGGGTAGATATAGACAAATAGAAGAATATGGAAATCAAAGAAACTCAGAGCCTAATTTTTATTGCATCACCAACAGCCGAAGGCGCAGGTAAGAGGTGCACGACAGAAGGTGTCAACACAAAAATGGATGCGCCCTTGGCGCAGGTAAGAGGCGCACGACAGAAGGTGTCGACACGAAAATGGATGCACCCTTGGCACAGGTAAGAGGCACACGATAGAAGGTGTCGACACAAAAATGGATGTGCCCTTGGCGTAGGTAAGAGGTGCACGATAGAAGGTGTCGACACGAAAATGGATGCGCCCTTGGCGCAGGTAAGAGGCGCACGATAGAAGGTGTCGACACGAAAATGGATGTGCCCTTGGCGTAGGTAAGAGGTGCATGATAGAAGGTGTTGACATGAAAATGGATGTGCCCTTGGTGCAGGTAAGAGGCACATGACAGAAGGTGTCGACATGAAAATGGATGCGCCCTTGGCGCAGGTAAGAGGCGCACGACAGAAGGTGTCGACACGAAATGGATGTGCCCTTGGCACAGTAAGAGGTGCATGACACAAAATGTCGACATGAAAAAATTTGTGCCTTGGTGCACGTAAGGGTATGTTGACATGAATATGGATGTGCCTATGGTGCACCTTTCGGGAAGCGCAACATTCGAGCGCCGACAGCGGAGAAGCACTCACCCGGTATTCAGATGGCCATAACTTTTCACAGGGAGCTCGATTCACGCAAGGTTGGACTTTTTGGAAAGCTTACGAGGTCCTCTATCCAACTATGAATAGATATCTTTAATTGGGTGGGAAAAGTTCTTAAAAATGCAAAATACAGTTCGCCACTTTTTAAGTTTGCTAGGGTTCTCACCTACCACCATAATGAGATAAATTAAATGCAACCTGGAGGTGGTTGGGGTAGATTTGGATTTCCTCTCTCTTCCCTCTCTCATTCTTCCTATAAATTGTAAGGAGGGGCTTCTTTCTAAAGTTTGACATTCTTGTTTTGCCCCTCCCTTCTTCTCTTTGGCAGGTGAATTTGTGGAGTTCAAACCTCCCATTAAAACCGTAATGCAACTTTGCCTCTTGGCATTTTGTAGTGTGTTGTATCAATCTTTGGAGAAAATAATGCATGTCTGTGGATGATTCTCAACCCTCTCTATGTTCATTTTCATCCTCTTGATCTTTCACTACAAATCTGGTTATCTGTGCATGATCTTGCATTGCATTTTTATGGTTTGTGTTTATTGGCAAGACATGTGTTCTTCATTCCTCGGTGCATCACCTTTGTAGTTTAGGTTTTATTTTATGCATCTTCTTACCCTATCTCCTTGGCAAGTTAGTTTAGGTTTTGATTAAACCCTCTGCATTTTTACGTGTGCATCTGAATAGAGGAATAGGAACCAGCCTTCTTTGGAGATTCCTTTCTCATTTTTGCAAGTCCCACACTTGGAGAAAGGATTCAATGTTGTGCAATCACACTTTGGATGCTAGTATGATCAACCTAGAAATCGATCAACATCTAGGGTGTTTGATTCACCAATCAATAGTTTTGGCATGCCCAGTGGGACAAAGAGGTCATTCCACAGATTTGAAGGAGTTTTCAAGAAATTTAGACTAAAAATTATAGGTTTTACAATTTCAGATTTTTTACCTTCCAGGCTGAACTTTGAAATCAATTTTCAAGGGCTTAACTTGCTCAAAACAAGTCAAAATTTCACCAGTTGATAGATTGGGGGATAATATTCAAAAGGGTATTCTTAGATTTTGGGATTTTAAATTTCAAACTTTCATGGTTTTTGGTATTTCGGTTTTCCCAGTTGCCTTGCATGACCTGAGTTTTTGCCTGTACCTTTCAGAGATTAGTAGCTGCAAAACAATACCCCCATAACCAAATTGAAGAGTTGTATCTTCTGGGTCCTTCAAGTTTTAAATTCTATTTTTAATATTGTCAGGTTTGGTGTGTAACTTGGCATAAGCTAGCCTTTTGAGGCTCATTATCTAACACATCTGGCGACTCCGAAGGGGTAGAATTCAGTGGTATAGCAGCAAAAGTTGCCCAGGCATATGAGAAGAATTCAAACCAGGTCTGATACTTGAGAAGAGGGGCTATTTTTCCACTTGCAACTATCACCAGGAGGAGGAAGGAGAGGAAGAAGACCACAAAGATCACCATCTCCACCTAACCGGACTTTGTCTACACCTCCACCTGGTAGACCTTTTCTCGCATCAACAAGGGTTCTCAGGCCAATCAGAATGGCGCAACCACCGAATCCCTTTGTCAATTTCACTAGCAGCAGTCCACTTGCCCTCAATGCACAGAATCCAGTTCCAATTGCAGCATTGAAGAACATTCCATTTTTCACTGGAGAAAATCATACCACTCCTGGTGATCATGTCAAAGACATTGCTAACGTTTGTGCAATCCATGAGATAAATGAAATGGATGTTGCTATCAAATTATTGGCATCTTCATTCAAAGGGAGGGCATTGTAATGGTTTAGGAGCCTTGGAGCTGGTACTATCCAAAATTGGAATCAGTTATGCATAGTTCTCCATGAGCAGTTTGGAGAAAAGGGAGACAATTTGTCTCTGCTAGAACAATTGACAACTATCAAGAGAGCTCCCAATGAGCAGCTGACTGACTTCAACTTCAGATTTCAAAGGTCTTGGGATAGGATTCCAGTGGCCGTTAGGCCAACAGCTGAAGGTGCTTTTCTATACTATCTTAAGGCTTTGAATTCTGATATTTCTATGTTAATTCAATCTATGGGAGGCACAACCTTACCTGCTGCTTATAGCATTGCCATTAGGGCTGAAAACTGTCTTATTCAAGCTGGTAAGCTGGCTCCTAGGCCTCCCATGCCCTTGTATCCAAACTTAGAAAATCCAAGCACTAGTCAAGCACCCACTTTGGCTCCTATTCCCACTCCTAGAAATCAAAGTTCAAATGAAACTTCTACTTCATCCTCTAGTGCTTCAAATGAACTCCAAGAGGTTATGAAACAACAGAACCTTGGAAATGAGTTGGTGACTATCAAAAGACAACAAGCTCAAAGTGCTAGACCGTATCAGCCTCAAGCACAATACTAGGCTAGGCCACCATACTAGCCCAATAGGCCACCCAATCTAGCTACAAATCAAAGCCAAGTAAGGCCTCCCACCAATAGACCATTTCAGCCCTATAACCCCAATGTTGCATCTGCTTCTAAAGCATTAGTGCCAGTCCAAAACAACATAGCTCAAGAGTATGATTGGTGTTTCCCATGCAATGAACCTCACAACCAATCTATGTGCTTCAATGGTGCTTTGAACCAAGCCTTGATGGTGACAACTCTGAGCGTAGAGGGTGAAGTGAGTCAAGAAGCAAATCAGCAACAAGGGACATCTCAACAAAACATAACTCTAAATGATACCGCACTTACGAATTGGCAAGCTGAGTATTTTTTTGGCATGAATCAAATAATTTCTCAGAATGTAGCAGCTAAGACAAGATCAAAAAAGAGGAATATTGGTGAAGGGAAGTCATTGGCTCCAAGTGATCTATAACCTTCCATCACTCCACAAGGTGTTGGTAAGAAAAATACAGTTCCAAACATGCAAGGACAGCCCAAACCACCTTCTAAACCAACTCAAATGCTAGTTGTTGCTGCCCATGCACAAGAAAGGAATGTGCAGCCAAAGGACAACAAAGAGATCTTTCATCCCCATTTAGCATCATTGATCAAATGAAGAAGACGAATGTGAATATATCGATGTGGGAATCTTTATCCATCCCAGGCCAAAGAGATCTTCTACAAGCTGCCATGAAGAATTGGTCAACTTCAAACCAGCAGGCCCATATGCAAGAGAATGTCCTCACAAATGCTGCTCAACCTGAAGGGAATCATGGAGGAAAATGGTAAAGTTTTAAAACCCCCTCCATTCTATGTTTCATTAATCATTGGCAATAAACTAGTACACAATTGCATGATTGATTCAGGGGCAAGTAGTTCTGTCATGCCCAAGCAAATAGCTGATCAGCTGGGCCTCCAATATTAAGTCATATCAAAAGGGGTAGTGCAATTGGATGGGACAGCAGTAACAATGGTGGGAGTGATCAAAGGTTTGAATCTTACCTTGCATGCATGCCCCAATGTTACCATTTTGCAAGATGTGTCAGTGATAGATTTGCCACCACTCTTTGCCCTATGCTTATCAAGGGATTTCACAGCCAAAATTGGAGGCTACTTATCTACTGATTGGTCACACATGTTGTTTAGAACAAGATATGGTACTAAGGTCACAATCAGATCCAAACCAATTGCAAACTTTCATATTGAGCCTCATACTCCAAGCCAAATCAATGCCAACTGTTCAACATTTGATCAAGAAGATTATCCAAGCACAGATGAAGCTGACACCAAAGTTGGAAGCATCCCAGATTTAACTCTTGATGAATGGGCAAGCAAGGTACATGCTTTTGATCCCTACCAAGAAGTAGAAGAATCTGAGCTAGGAGTCTATTGCATACATGAAGAAAACCAGCCTATTCCTAGCATCACCAAACAAAACCATAAGGATGACAATGAGGTATGGAAATTATTTTTCGATGGATCAAGGAGTAGGCAAGGTGCAGGAGGAGGAGCTATGCTTGTTTCACCTCAAGGCATCAAATATTATTCAGCTTTTCGTTTCCAGTTTTCTTGTTCAAACAACACAGCTGAATATGAGGCCTTGATTCATGGACTTCATTGGGCTAGGAAAAAGGGCATAAAGAACTTGTAGGTGTTCGGGATAGCGAGCTGATCATCAATCAAGTCAGGGGACAACATGCTACAAAGAATGAACTACTAAAGAACTACAAGAATAGGGTATGGGACCTCGTTGAGGATTTCGAAGCTTTCAACATCGTGTCCATACCTAGGAAGAAAAATGAAGCCGCGGATAGGCTCGCAGCTATTGGAGCAATGTTTGATGTGGTTGACAACATCAAAAGGGAAAAAACACAGCCACATATCCATGTGATTGTGAGGCCATAGTTCCAGATAATAACACAAGCTGGCAGGTGTTTGAGAATGATCAACAAATCATCAATTTCTTACAAGAAGAGGCTGAATTCTCAGCTAGGAATCAGGACAGATTAGAGCAGCAGTATGGGGATCAAGTAGTGCAGTTGTGGACAAACAAGCTTCCCAAGGGTTTAGTAACATTGGAGTCTATCTTCAACCCTAACGACCAGTTCCATAAGGAAAAGGCTAACATACAGGTCAAGAGAGAAGATTCAGAGCCAATTCCGGTTGGGGAAGGCAAAACACTTCAAATTGGCAAAGTGGCCACTGAGCAAGAGAAATCAGATTTCATACAACTTTGCCAAGAATTTCCAGATGCCTTCACTTGGAGCTATGAAGACTTGAGAGGTTTCAATCAAGTTGGCACAACATACCATAGAATTGGATCTAGATGCTAAACCCATCAGGTAGAAGCAGAGACCAGTCAACCCTCACATTGAGCCTCTAATGAAGAAAGAGCTAAACAAGTTAATAGAGGCAAGCATTATATTCCCGATCAAGCACTCAAGCTGGGTTGCAAACTTGGTTCCAGTCAGGAAGAAGAGCGGAGAAATCAGGCTGTGTGTAGACTTCCGAGACCTCAATAGGGCATCTCTTAAAGACCATTACCCACTTCCTTTAATGGAACAAATATTGCAAGTGGTATCCAGTTCGGAGAGATTCTCTCTCTTAGATGGCTACTCAGGGTATAATCAGGTAATGGTGAAGGAAGATGACCAGTTCAAGATGGCTTTCACCACCAAATGGGGCACATATGCCTACAAGAAGATGCCATTTGGCCTATCAAATGTTGGAGCCACTTTCCAAAGGGCAATGGATATGGCATTCAAGGGGTTGATCAATAAAATAGTTCTGATATATCTTGATGACATCACTGTATTCTCCAAAAATGCAGTGGATCACCTCTTTCATCTGAGGCAGGTATTTTAGAGGTGTAGAAGATTTGGGGTATCATTGAATCCCAAAAAATGCATATTCCTGGCTCACGAGGGAAAACTTCTAGGCCATATTGTTTCAAAGGAGGGATTGACGATTGACCCAGAAAGAGTTGAAGCAATTCAAGCGTTGCCATTACCAAGTCACAAGAAGGCTCTTCAAAGCTTCTTAGGAAGGATCAATTTTGTCCACAGGTTTGTGCCAAATTTTTCTCTCGTGAAGCCAATAACGCTGATGTTGAAGAAGAGCATGGTATTTAAGTGGACAGCTGAAGGCAAGGCAAGTTTTGAGGCAATAAAAGAGGCTATATCTCAAGCTCCGACTCTCGTCAATCCAGACTTCTCCAAGGACTTCATGTTGTATTCCTTCGGTGGTGGAGACACAATTTCTACAATCTTGGTACAACGAAAACAAAGAAGGATTAGAACAACCAGTTGCTTTCTTCAGTCAAGGCCTAGAGGAATACGAAACAAGGTACTCTTTCATTGAAAAGCATGTCCTTGCAGTAATTAGAAGCTTAAAGAAATTCAAGCACCTAGTCTCAAACAACAAGATCCAATTATTGGTCTCTCATGCGGGAGTCAGGGACTTCCTTCTAAACAAGGATTTGAACGAGAAACGTGCAGGATGGATCACTCGTGTCATGGAATATGACATCGAAATTAAGGTCACTAAGCTAGTACGTGGAAAAGGACTATGTGAACAACTAGCTTTGAGTCGAAAGTTGAAGCAGGTGATGAAAAAGAGACTGCCATGGTACTACAGGATGGTCAAGAATAGGAAAATGATGATGTGCCTGCTCCTTGTTAGACTCAGAATATGATACACTTCCTACAGATAGGCCTATGCCCTCCAGAAATGAGCAAAGTGAAGAGGAGATACTTCAGATTACAAGCCATTCCATATGTGCTTGTTGATGGTGTTTTGTTTAAGAAAGACATCAATGGAGTTCTATTGAGGTGTATTGGAACAGGTCAAATTGAGAGGGTGTTATGATATTTTCACGATGGAGATTCTAGAGGACATTTCACCCCAAGTAACTCTCAAGATAATGAAGGCAGGGTATTATTGGCCCACGGTGTTCAATGACTGCTATACATGGATAAGAAAGTGCAAGAAATGTGCACTCTTCACAGGAAAAGAAAGACTAGCAGCACTTCCATTGCACCCAATTTTGGTTGACCAACCATTTATGTAATGGGGATTGGACTTCATTGGGGTCATAAATCCTAACTCAAGCTAAGGCCACAAGTGGATTCTCACGGCAACGGACTATTTCACCAAGTGGACCGAAGCAATAGCGCTCAAAGAAGCAAATGAGTCTAACATACTAGACTTTTATGAAGGAATAGTGACCAGGTTCGGTGTGCCAGCCACTATCATATCAGATAATGCATTGGCATTCATAGGTTCCAAGATTACAGAATGGGTCTGTCAAGAATGGAATCTATTTGAGCACCTCTTTAAATTATTACCCGCAGGGTAATGGACAGCAGAGTCCACGAACAAGAATTTGCTAAGGATCATCAGAAGGACTCTGGATGAAAACCAAAGGACATGGCATACCAAGCTAAGATCAACATTGTGGGCTGACAGAATAACGCCAAAGAGGTCTACTGGTAATTCTCCCTACAAGTTGGTCTATGGGAAAGAGGCAGTATTGCCTATATCATTAGAATTGCCAGCATTGGAGCTCATGAAGCAGTTGGAGTTGTCTGAGTTCAAACCAATGGAGGCTAGGTATGCAGAGTTGATGGAATTGGAAGAAATAAGAGAACATGCAGTTCAGATGATTGAGAAGGATCAGGCCTTAGTAAAAAGATGGTTTGATAAGAAGGCAAGAGCAAAGACCTTCCAGGAAGGGGACCTAGTTCTAAAATGGGATGCAAATCGGGAAAACCAGGAAGGCATTCCAAGTTTGATGCCATTTGGAGTGGCCCCTACATGGTCACGGGATGTAAAAGTAGTAATGCCTTCTAATTGTCTACATTGGATGGAGAAGAACTCCCGATTCCGGTTAACGGAATCTATCTTAAACATTGCTACTAAAAGGAGAAGGTTTACCCTTGTAAATATTAGCCTAGTTTTCAATTCCTCTAAGTGCGTATGCACATTGTCTTATTGTAGTTAGGTTTCAATTTCCCTAAGTGCTTCGGCACATGTTTTGTTGCTCTCAGGTTGAATTTTTGTAGTTCAGAGTGCTCTCAAAGAAGGAGTTGCGATACCAGGCTCGGGATCAGAGATCAAGTTGGTTTCAGGTTATTACTTATGACTCCATGCCCAATGGATTGCTAAAAGGCCACTGATCTTCTACCTAGCAGGTAGGTGATCCCGTTGAGTCACCAAATTGTTGTAAATATCTCCCCCCGGTAGATATAGACAAACAGAAGAATATGGAAATCAAAGAAACTCAGAGCCCGATTTTTATTGCGTCACCAACAGCCGAAGGTGCAGGTAAGAGGCGCACGACAGAAGGTGTCGACATGAAAATGGATGCACCCTTGGCGCAGGTAAGAGGCGCACGACATAAGGTGTTGACATGAAAATGGATGCACCCTTGGTGTAGGTAAGAGGCACACGATAGAAGGTGTCGACACGAAAATGGATGTGCCCTTGGCGCAGGTAAGAGGCGCACGACAGAAGGTGTCAACACGAAAATGGATGCGCCCTTGGCGCAGGTAAGAGGCGCACGACAGAAGGTGTCGACACAAAAATGGATGCACCCTTGGCATAGGTAAGAGGCACATGATAGAAGGTGTTGACATGAAAATGGATGCGCCCTTGGCATAGGTAAGAGGCACATGACAGAAGGTGTCGACATGAAAATGGATGCGCCCTTGGCGCAGGTAAGAGGCACACGACAGAAGGTGTCGACACGAAAATGGATGCGCCCTTGGCACAGGTAAGAGGCGCATGACACAAAATGTCGACATGACAAAAAAATTTCCTTGGTACATGTAAGGGTATGTCGACATGAATATGGATGTGCCTATGGTGCACCTTCAGGAGGCGCAACATTCTGAGCGCTGACAGGAAGCAGACCCTGACCCAGATATTCAGACGGCCATAACTTTTCACAGGGAGCTCGGATTCACGCAAGGTTGGACTTTTTGGAAAGCTTACGAGGTCCTCTATCCAACTATGACTAGATATCTTTAATTGGGTGGGAACAAGTTCTTAAAAATTCAAAATACAGTTCGCCACTTTTTAAGTTTGCTAGGGTTCTCACCTACCACCATAATGAGATAAATTAAATGCAACCTGGAGGTGGTTGGGGTAGATTTGGATTTCCTCTCTCTTCCCTCTCTCATTCTTCCTATAAATTGTAAGGAGGGGCTTCTTTCTAAAGGTTGGACATTCTTGTTTTGCCCCTCCCTTCTTCTCTTTAGGCAGTGAATTTGTGGAGTTCAAACCTCCCATTAAAAACTGTAATGCAACTTTTCCTCTTGGCATTTTGTAGTGTGTTGTATCAATCTTTGGAGCAAATAATGCATGTCTGTGGATGATTCTCAACCCTCTCTGTGTTCATTTGCATCCTCTTGATCTTTCACTGCAAATCTGGTTATTTGTGCATGATCTTGCATTACATTTTTATGGTTTGTGTTTATTGGCAAGACATGTGTTCTTCATTCCTCGGTGCATCACCTTTGTAGTTTAGGTTTTATTTTATGCATCTTCTTACCCTGTCTCCTTGGAAAGTTAGTTTAGGTTTTGAGTAAACCCTCTACATTTTTTCGTGTGCATCCGAACAGAAGGAATAGGAACCAACCTTCTTTGGAGATTCCTTTCTCATTTTCGCAAGTCCCACACTTGGAGAAAGGATTCAATGTTATGTAATCACCTTCACATGCGGATGCTAGTATGATCAACCTAGAAATCTGATCAACATCCGGGGGTGATGTGATTCACCAATCAACAAGTAGTACATTGAAGTATCCAAACCTGGCTCACTAGAAAGAAGTCTACCAGGAAACCATGGACATAATTCAAAGTTTACAAGGGGAGATCCAATGTTTAAAAGAGAAAACTAGAAAAGATGAGAAAAGAAGACTAGTAGAAGCACCAAAGGATGACTTGGATGAGGTTAAGGAGGTGTGTAAACTAGCTGAGGCAAGAGAATGTTATTCCCTTGCTAGGAGCATGGTTGAGAGAAAAGGTACCACGCACCGAGGAAGAACACGAAAGGTAGATCCTGCATGCAAACCTCCCACCTCACAACCTTGATTATGACAAAGAGATCACCTTGAATGCAGTAGTGGATGGATGGCTACTTAGCAACATCCTCATTGACATAGGTGTGGAGGTTAATGTTCTCACTTTGGATGCTTGGCATCAAATGGGAAGACCTATTACATCCATCTTCAAATGTGTTGTATATGGAAAATAAGACAAAGGCAATGCCCATAGGTGTCTTGAAGGATGCGACCATTACCATTCAGGGGACTAAGTTCACTAGGGATTTTGAAGTCTTAGCGCTTTCTGAGGTAGATAATTTCCTAGCATTACTTGGGCACCCATGGTGCTATAAGAATAATGCAGATCTCCGGTTTAACAAGGGGTACATAAGTTTTGAAAACAAGGAAGAGAGGGTGATTATACCACTTGCTAATGGAAATTCCACACCCTATATTGAACCCCTTGGAGAGGAGGTCCTAGAAAAATATATGTGCACTCCATAAGAGATCCAGAGACCATCCACCCTACGAAGAGTCATCTAGTTTGATGATGCTCAATCTTTCAATGATACTACCAATATAGCATGTGATAATTGGTGCATGGGACTTATGAATTAATTGGGTGACATTTGAAAGGATCAATGACCAGGTAACCATGGCACATACGATTTGGCACACCGGAGGAAAGGTAATAACCAAGTATTCTGGGGATGTATACCCTGAGGTCTTTTTGAGAGAAATGGAAGCTCAATGGAGGGAGGATGAGCAACAAGGTATGTTGGGTTATGTCTTGATAGGCACAATAGTAGTGAGGTGGTGGGCTGCACATAGTGAAAACTTGTTGGAGTGGTGTGAAGTTAGAATTGTGCTCACTATCTGATTCTCGAAGAGCAATATACCCACCACTATCAAGGATTACAATGGAAATGAACCCACCTCTTCCCACATCCAGGCATGTGAGAGGATCTGGGGAGAAGGCACGAAGCTTTACCACCCTCCCTTTGGGTGCACAAGCTGTATTTGACACTACAAGGTTGTGCGCACACTTGGTACATCCATTCTGAAACTCGCCACCAGATGGGAAATTGGCAGAATTAGTGGTTGACCTGGTTCACACATTCGAGTACCGAAGTACCAAGTAACCGGTTGATGAGGCATTGCAGGCTGTCAAGTGCCTCACTCTAGGGGATTTTTCCATGGTGGAAGATAGATTAGTAGACTTACTTGGTGGACCTAGCTTGGAAGTGTGGTTCAAGAGGAGGAACCAAAAGACATACAATTCGAGCACGCGTGCATGGTTGAAAAGGAGAAAGGAAAGATGGTATATGTTATTGATGGAGAGGAGATGGAGAGCCTAAATGTCGACCATTCAGTTGGGACGCATGAGATATTTGACAGTGTGGATGCATGTGTGCACGCGTATCATGAACCACTCAAAACCAAGAAAGTTAACATCGGCTTGGAGAAGGAGCCCAAGGAAGCTATCATTAGGGACTACTGGTCAGATAAGGAAGTATTAAAGATCATCGATCTCTTTCATGAATTTGAGGATTTATTCTAGCGCGATACCATGAGTTGGAAGGCATCCACCATTCATTGGGGAAATGAGGATAAATTTTAAAGATGGTGTGCATGCTCGGTCAAAAAAGGCCTTACAGGATGAATCCCAACATGTGCGTAAGGGTTAAATAAGAGCTAGACAAAATGATAGCATCTGGTATCATTGAGGCATGTGGAGAAATCATAATGGATAATTCCAATGGTGATCATCATAAATAAGGATGGACGGATTAGGATATGTGTGGATTACAGGGAGTTGAACATTGTTTGTATCATAGATCCTTTTCCCACCCCCTTCATTAAAGAGATTTTAGAAGGATTTGTTAGGCCCAAGGTCTATTCCTTTACAAATGGATTCTCGGGATATCACCAAGTAAGGATTGCCAAGGAAGACCAAGAAAAGACAACTTTTTCCACCGATTGGGGAAGCTTTGCATACACGGTCATGCCCTTTGGATTGAGGAATGCGCCTGCTATATTTTCACGCATAGTGGTACAAGCATTTAAGGACTTCATCCACAAGTTCCTTTAAGTATATTTGGATGATTGGATAGTGTATGGATTGGTCAAGGACCATTGTGATAACTTGAGATTGATGTTTGAAAGATGTCAATAGTTGAGGATTTCCCTCAACATCAAGAAATGTGTCTTTGCAAATCCTTTTGGAATGTTGTTGGGGCATATCATATGCAAAGAGGGCTTACTGGTGGATCCCGTGAAAGTTACAGTTATTGTGGGATTAGGGGAGCCCACTAGCCAAAGTGCCATGTGTAGATTTCTTGGACACACTGGGTACTATAGAAAGTTCATTAAGGGATACACCAAGATCGCTGCACCTTTGGAAATATTGCTCAGACATAAGAGTGCCTTTCAGTGGGGAGAGGCGTAGCAAAGGGAATTTGACACTCTAAAAGAAAGGCTTATCACCACACCTATTCTACAATTCCCATCATGGGATAAACCTTTCCATGTCCATGTGGATGCCTCTAGTACAACAATGGGAGCTATTCTTGCTCAACCAGGAGAGGGGATTGTTGATCATCCCTTGTGTTTTGCAAGTAGAAAGTTGACACCAGTAGAAATAGAATTATACAACAACCGAGCACGAGGCATTGTTAATGATCTACGCACTCCACAAATTTAGACAATATCTACTGGTGACTCCCTTCATATTCTACACTGACCATATGGCCTTGAAGTATCTAGTAAAAAAAAGTGTTGCAAGGGCGCATATGTCGTTGGGTACTTTTATTTCAAGAATTTGAATTCAGAGTGGTGGTAAAACCTGGAAAGAACAATTATGGGCCGATCATTTATCAAGGATTGATTTAGGAGAGGATGCACAAAGTATCGAGGAAACCATTCCGGACACGTAACTATTTAGGTTGTGGTACACACCCTGGAGTTAGAAGACATTGTTTTTCTCAAGGAAGGTGTGGCACCCAAAGGGATGAATGCACTGGAAAGGAAAAGGTTAGCCATATGCACCACACCCTTCATGTTGATCAATGGGGATTTGTATAAAATGGGCCATGATGAGGTTTTACACCGGTGTGTATTAGAACATGAACGTATGGCCATAATAGAAGAAGCCCATGGTGGGATTGCTGGAGGACACTATGCGGGGAATGCAACCATGCGCAAGATCCTAGTCATCAAACTATGGTGGGAGATGATTCACTAGGATTGCATTGAGTTTTGCAAGGCTTGTTACCACTACCAAGTGCCTTGAAAACCTAGAATAAGGGATGAGATGCCCTTATGCCTCATTACTGAGAGCATAACCTTTTGAGAAATGGGTAATAGATTTTTTGGACCAATCTCACTAGCTGCACGAAGGACTAACTCGTTGTATATCATTACTTGTACTGATTATTTGACAAGGTGGGTAGAGGCCATGCCCACTAAGGATTACACTAAAGCCATGGCTACTACATTTTGGTGGGTGAACATTATAGCAGTATGGGTGCCCATTAAGTTTAACAAGTGATAGGGGCACTCAATTCTTAAATGAAATCATCAGGATTCTATTGGCAGAATTCATGGTAGCCCATCATAAGACTACCCCTTATCACCCTCAAGAAAATGGGACTGTAAAGGCATTCAACAAAATCCTTAGTCACACATTGACTAAGATATGTGATGTGGGTAGGTAGGATTGGGATGACAAGGTGTCAGCAGTTCTTTGGGCATACAGAACAACGTATAAAAGATTGAACAAGGCCACACCATTTCAATTGGTGTTCGGCGCGGAAGCATTTTTGCTAGTCGAATTCATGCTACCATCTCTGCGTATAGCACATGTAGGAGGGTTGGACGATGAGCAAGCACTGGAAGAAAGAATAGATGAATTGATAAAGTTGGATGAAAGGCACTCACTAGCAAGATGGAGCCAAACAACTAAGAAGGCAAAGCAAAAGGCATGGCATGACCGCCATATTAAGAACAAATAGTTTGAGGTTGGCTAGATGGTACTGCTATATGATTCAAAATTTCTATGCCATCCTAGAAAGTTGAAGGTGCATTGGTTGGGTCCTTATGTAATTTCATACATCCTTGATTCGGGCGCGTGTTGGTTATAAGTCTTTGGATGGAACAAAATTACCTGACATTTCAATGGGAGTAGATTGAAGCCCTACTATAAATAATGCTTCTTGGATCTATAAATAAGGTAGTTTTTCCAGTTAGTTTAGAATTTCCTTTTATGCTTTTCCTTTCTTGTATTTCCCTTTCGTGTTGTTGTTTTGTTTTGCACCTTGGGCACCAGTAACCTTATTACTTTTTGACTTATGAATGTGTAGAGGACTGCATTGTTTTAGTGTGGGGTGAGATGATGAAGAGAAACTTGGAGTTATTCTGCTAGGAGGATTTGGGTTGGTGGAAAAATAAGGTTACATTGGAAATCCACATACAAAGGAGAAAAAGTGCAAAAACACGAGGTAGGTGAAAGCAAGAATCATGAGGATGGAAGAAGTGCCTTTGGCATTGGTAACACACATACAAGAGTCTTTTGTCAAGATGGATTGTTTGCATGCTAGAAGGTTGGAAAAGTTTTCAGCGAAGGATTAGGCACAAGTGGAAAATTTTTACGTAAGGGTTGGGTGTGTAAGGAGAAGCACTAAAGTCGGGTTTTGTTTGAAAACACCACATTAAACATTGTCGTACGGTGGTAGGTAGCCTAGCCTTAAATGCATAAAAGTGGGAAAAGCTATAAATACAAGAGTGGGCATTTCATTATTTCACTTTACAAACACAAGAATATTGATTTTCTTTCAAGATCTAGGGTTTCATAATCGACTGTGCAAAGGAAAATCCCAAGAACTTAAGTGCAATCGGTCAGTTGGATCTACAAACTAGAGCAAAAGTGATTCACGAGTGTGAGGAATGTTGTGAAGAAGCACCGTGATCAAAGGAGAAAAATCTGAGATTAGGGTTTGTGTTTTAGGGAACAGGCGCAAGAGGAAAACGTTCAAACAACTCACAAGTTAACCTGGGAATGAAGGAAAAGGGTGTAATGATGACCACAAAACTAGTCAATAAACCTACAAAACAATCCAAGAAGGGAAAGGGTAAAGGAAAAGGAAAGAAGAAACAAGAAATACCCTTGGATACAAATGAGGAATGGTACTCGAGATGCAATACCCGGATGGGGTTTTGTTAGGGCAAGAGTGGGAATACCACATAAGACAGATGACCATGATCGACTACAATCTCCGGTCAAGTACAATCACAAAGGAAATGGTACTAAAGCTGGTGCACCCCACAAATAAATGAACACCGATGGGTTGTGATCTCCAACTTTTGAGTTACCATATTTCAGAAGCCCGAGCGCTTGTATCAATGGTTGATGACGCGCGCACACAAAGACTTCTTCTTGCTTCACGAGGTTGAAAATGTGCATAACTCCCCAACTAATTTCATGCTTCACAGGCCTAAATTGTGAAGGGGATGCACTCGAAGATGACCTCCTGGATGAGGAGGTAATCAAAGAAACCATAGCATCCTAGGGATTGAAGAAGGGATCAAGGTACTATGATATCTCGATATCAGTGATCCGATGATGAAGATGGCCGCACACCTAGTCTCCAAGCTGAATGGACAAGAAAGGTGGACCTAGGTGAGCAATCCCTGGCTGAATGTCTGTAGGAAAGTCATAGAGGGCACCATATACAACATCTCCCAATATATTGCAGATGGAATCATAAGCAGCGTGGAGAAGGGAGGAAAGATCCTATTTGGAAACATTCTATTGACAATTGTGTTCTCGGAAATTGGGGTGTTGGATGCATCTAACAAGTTCATTTAGGAGTACCCTACTGAAGATCCCTCACCTATAGAGAGGTTTTAGAAATACACATGTGAATCAATGATAGGGGTACACAAGGTGTGCTTAGACAAATGGTATACATGCCTTAGGAATGCATTTGGGGCTGAATGGTAGATCCTGAACAACTCCCCGTGGCGACCAAGTAGAAGCAAAGTTCACAATCTACCAAAGACTTCTATAGTGGCAGGTGTTCATTTTTGTCAATGGAAGCTAGAGTCCATGGTGCAAACTCCCATTCTCGTTTACTACCCAATTTTTCCAAGCGGGAGTAAACAGATACAAGGAGTCGAAGAAATTAAACCTTGACTTGTCCACCCTTGACAGAGAGCACAGGAAATGAGGAAGAAGCTAGTCTACCTAGAGAAGTGTGCATACGTTGAAAGGTATGTGTCACAAGATGTGCATATTGTAAGGCCTTTGACCTTACCTATTGCTGGGAGCAATGCCGCAAGGATTTACCTACACATAAGGCCAAAATTTGAAAAGGGCGCATACGTGGAAAATGAGATATCCATCCCAGATGACCCTACTGGAAGAAAGAAGCCCATGCCAAAGCGTAAGGAGAGGGAAGAGAAAGAGGAATAGAGGGCGGTGGAGAAGTAGGATGTAGGTACCATGGGGACAAGTACCTACGTCCGGAAGAAGAAGAGAACGGTGGTCAAGGAGAAGACCCTAGAACCTGTGAAGCCACCATCCCCTGAGGAACCCTCAGATGAAGAGAAGACCACATCCCCGACTCTAGAGTTTTTAGCAAAGGAAGAAGAAGAGGGGATGGAAGAACCAGAGTCCAAGGATACAGATGACACAAACACCTATATAGGCAAAAAGGATGATGATGAAGAGGAAGAGCTGGAGGTAGATCAGGAGCTGATTGATGTCCATGATTTGGAGGAAGAGGAAGTAGAAGATGCAAATGATGCCTTCATCTTTGCAAGGAGGAAGGGCACCCAAGGGGAGGAAGGCACACGGAGTGAAGAAAGGAGTGAGGGGGAAAGTACTAAGGAGCTAGATATGCCCAAGCTCACTTAGGAGGAGGTGGATGAGAAAGCAACAAGGGAGGTGGAGAGGATGATTAATGCCTTGGTCGATGAGGAATTGGAGCACAGCGTGGAGCTCGTGCTCGGTGAATTCAAGAAAGAGCAAAGGGAGAAGAGTGTAAGTAGCACAAAAGGCCCAACTCTTTCAGTAATTGTTCCCAAGGGCATGTGCACAGAAGTAAACATATGGGAGGGGGAAGAATAATGATGGGATATGTTGATGACCCCAACAAAGTTTTACGTGTGCATTTCTAGAGTACCATGCCCACCAAGGAGCTAACCGCCATGGAGTCCTTTGATCCTGAGGGTGGATACCCACGCACAAGAAAAATTCTATCATGGGCGTTCGACTCCCACCTTGATGAGCCCGAGTTTGAGGTTAACCAAGGATGATACTAGTGTTGTCCGAAGGAAAGGGGGACATTAGATGAGCAAGTGTGTAATGCGCTCAAAAAAGTCTCCATGGAAGTTGAGGCTAGGATCTTCTACAGAAATGACAGGGTTAAAGTCTTGGAGGACCTGATGGAGAAGAGGAAGGAAGAAATAGTTAAGCTAACAAAGGAACTCAGCCTTGAAAATTTGATCAGCGCTCAACTACAGTGAGAATTACAAGAGGAGAAAGCTAAAGTGCACGAAGTTTCCAAGAAGGTGGAGCTCATCTCCTAGGCTATTATCATGAAGCACCCAGACCTTAACCCTCCCACACAAAAATATGGTTCTTCCTTGGAGTTTCTTGAGGACTTAACTCAGATCCTCACCATGGAAAGGTAGCCTTTGGCCTTGGAGTTGGTAGAGGAGGTAGCTGTGCACTTAAAATAGGAGGATAAGTTGAAAGTTGTCACACTCATAGCTGAATACAACAAGGTGCTTGCCATGTAAAAATAGTTACACAAACTACTAGGGTCACATATAACCATTGTGCAGATCAAGACAAGGTGACAAGCATGTTGCTTGCTAGCGATGAGGCTGAGCTAAAGGACTTCAAGGAAAAGAATAAAGGCAATAGAGTAGAGTGAGAAAATATTCTAGCCAAGTAGAAAGAAAATCTTAAGGTATTGATATCCTTCGGGTCTCAATCAAAACCCGGCTTAAAGAGCTCTACAAGGTCATTATAAGGAAGATGGATGCCTTGGAAGATCAAGCTAAGGAACTGGAAATGGCGGTAGATACCATAAACACAAAGGGGGAAGGATTAACCTTCGACGAGGTGAGCGCATTGGTTGGCAACCTTTGCAAGAGGGTGCAGATGAAGTTAGCGCATGGAATACGCTGGAGGCTGACTTGTGGTAGAATTTCCCCCTTCTTTTTCTTTAGGCAGTTCTCCTTCTATTATTTCTCTCCCCATTCTTTATTATTTCCTCCATTCTTTTCCAAGGCAAGGCCTTGCCTTTTTACTTGCATTCTTTGAAGATGTTCCCAAGGGTGGAGAACAGTGAAGTGTGGGTTAATGTTGGGACCCTATCAGCTTCCAAATCTTAAAGGTGCGTAGATGCTCACAAATGAGGAATATCAGTGCAAGTTAAGGCGCACAAGGAAAGATTAAAAAGGGTTCTTGGAGAACCAAGGATGTGTGCCCACAAAGCACAATTTGGGACTTAGCCATTTTTGGCCTTTTGGACATAACACATGAAGAATGTGTTCCATTTGGATAAGGTTCCAGCCTGGCAACAGGGTGTCCTGGAAGGAATATACCTTGCGATAAGAAGATCCAAAAAGCTAATCATGACATGGAGAGGCATGCGCCTGAGGTGATCCACACCTTGACACTTGGGGCCAGATCTGAGGTTGCAGAGGAGTTTGTTGGAGATCAGATGCCTATATATATGTGCACCCTTAGCAAAGAAATAGGAGAGAACCTAAGGAAGGAAGTGGAGCTCTGCAGAATTACTGTGAGAACTATGGGATAAAATGGGTAGATGATTATAGGAAGGATGTAATAAGGGAATGGGGAATGTAAATTTTGTTTCGAAAGCATTCATGTATGGATCTAGATATGGTGCATGACTACGGTCTCCCCTTCTGTAATATTCTATAGTAATGCTATGAATGAATATGATAAGGTTACCATGATAATTGTATTAAGATCTTCTCTCTGTATTATCTACATATTTCTATTATGCTTTTGATCTTGTATAATCATGAACCTTATTTGAATGTTAAGTCTATTTGTGGATTTACAACTTCCTAGTTCTATTAATTCAGTTAAGTGCTTTTACTTTTGATATGACTGAAAGGGTATAGAAGTTGTTCTGAGCTCTATAGCTTTTTCATGTCCTTTAAATCACTAATTCAAGATCATGAATGATGCCTTCCACTAAACTCACATAAAAGAGAGACTCGGCTCCCTCTCGCGCACCTCGGGTGAGCGCTCAATGACCCGCTGGGTGATAGGCCGATGCGCATGAGGTTCCCCTATTCTTAGTGGGTGCAAAAATGACTACATCTAGACCTTCGATGACAAGGATGAAAGATAAGCACCGACTTCCCATTTCCTAGCATATTTGGCAAGCTCTTTGCACCACCAGCACCTTTATTTTGAATCCTTTGGTTCTCGATCGGCCTTCCAAATGCTTCATAATGCCCTATGGCACTTCAATCAATATTCCAAGCTTCACTATAATTTGGTGTGGCGTTATGGGCTCACTAGGTAGTATTAATAACTCCTAGTCACAATAATTTTAATTTATTATTGCCTAAAAAATAATAGGTCAATAATAATTAAAATAATAATGCCTAAATAAATTAGGACTTCACACAACTATGTCATTTACATGGCATCTAACTCTCCTCTTGGCTCGATCTCCACCTTTCAAGCGCTATGAATGAGATTCCAAGTTGTGTGTGTTTCTACAATGGAGAGGGGTCCCTTATTTATACTAAAATAGGGCCCTAAAATAATGCTAAATTATTTATCTTTAGGCTATAATAAGCCTTAACCCATAGCATAAAAAAATGGGCTAAAATCCCATATTAGGGTGGTATGTATTTTTGAGTGGGTTATATCCCACATGATCCTCCAAATTCCACGTGAATGTGTATGTATTCAAAAAGTGGGTAATATCCCACATTAGGTGGGAAGGATAATGTTTAAGGCTTTATTAAATCCTTTTCCACACATATAAAGTGGTCAAAGGACCACTTGAAGCTTAACCGCCCCTTCCTCCTTCTCCTCTCCACGTGGAAGTTGTATATATGTGTGGGGGTGGGTTTACATGGGGTGACCGCATTAATGTTTGAACATTAATATGTGGAGGTTGATGTGTGTGTGTGTGTGTGTGTGTGTGTGTGTGTGTGTGTGTGTGTGTGTGGTATTTGGCATAATGCATGGCATTTGGCAATAATGTGTGGAAAATAATTACAAAGTAATATGAAATTCGATCCACATGAAGTATGACAAAATAAGACCACATGTTGAGCCACGACTGGAAAATCGAACTGTGGTGGCAAGCCATGTGGTGGTTTGAGGACCCACCACGCGGCGATAAAATAATTATCCTCACAGTGGTTGAGATCCCCTCCGTAACAAAAGTTGAGCCTCTTGTTCTGATGAGCTATTCCATTTTATGATTTCCGAAGACTAGCAGTTAAAACCCCTCCAATTTTTCCAACACCTTTTTTCCACGTGTCACAAGGTGCGATTAGTCCATGATGAAGCACAAATTTCCTACTTAGAATCTTCCTATAGGACTAGTGGGGTAAATTTTTTCTCAAAGATAATCATCGGGATGATGATTATTTTAGGAGGGAAGTATGTAACACCTTTGACAAATTGTTATCTTTCCTCTTTTGCATTACAAGCATTGACATGTGATTTTCTTGATAAGATGTGTTCCCTTGATTGTTAGAAATCATGCTTGCCATGGATAAGTCATTTCTACTCTTGATTTCATTAGGCTAAAATGTTGTAGCTTGCAAAGAATCCCTTTTCACTTCTGATAGATGAGTTGTAATCTGGTAATGATGTTGCAAACTTATCTCTATTTAATTAACACATCCTTGGATCAATTCCATTGATCCAAGGTATGTTTTAAATCTTCTTACCTGATCTGAATGGTAAACTGACATTTAGAGGTTGAAGGACATAATGGAATGAACTTGTATGTTTACAAATTATTTTTTTTCTTATAAGATTGTGCATGAATTCCGTTGTATTGAGATGCTTAGATCTTCTTGATTGATCTCTTTGGGATGCTAACATCGTCAAGTGGTATGAGACCTGCTTCAGACTATGTAGGAAAAATAGAAACTAAGTCCTAGGCCTATGAGATCTATCCTAATGGGATTCTAAACTAAGGTAAATGTACCTATCTTTTATCTATGCCTATTTCATTCGGGATAGCATCCTAACCTAGGTTGCATGTTCTAAATTGGGGTATGGGGAAATAACCTAAGGTGATGTTAGGATTATTTTTAACCTATACCTAATACTAAATAGCTATGACCTATGACCTAACCTAAGGTGAAATTTACCTATTTAAATGTTTTTAAACCTAAGGTAAATACTTCTAAACTATCATATGGTCATATCCTAAACTAATGAAATGTGGAAAGGAACCTAAGGGTCGTATGGAAAGTGGTAAGATGGTGATGGTTCCTAAGCTATTAATGTGATTTGATTTTAGTATTAAATGATAGTGAACTACCAATTTAGGTAGAAGCATGAAATTTGGTGGAATCCACGTGGAGTCATCACTAAGGTTTAGTGATGCATGCAGAAGTTGAATTGGGTCTCACCAATTTTGGATGGTGGTGGCGAAGAGAGATAGGTAGGAATTTGAGAGTTAATGGCATTAATGAGCCTCGTTTTTGGCAGCAAACCGCCTAGGAAACTATGCGGGTGGATTTTTTGGAGGTTGTTTGGTCATTCATGCTCTCTGATTTTTTCTCTACATGGAGCTATCTTGGTTCTTTGAATAGAAGTTCTATTTTTCAGTTTATGGCTATTTTTTATTTCCTTGGTCTATTTTCAATTCAAGGAAAGTATATGAGACATTGGGGAAAGAGATTTTAGTTGTTGATCTTGCTTGGAGAAGAAGAAGAGTTGAAGCTCGACTGAAGTCTTCTTCGAATCGGCAAAAGCACTATCAAGCATGATAGGCTCTATCCATTAAGATTTCTTGCTTTTCTCTAAATGTTTCATTAAAACAATTCTGCTCTCATGAGATAAATGTTTTCTATTTTTTGTTCTGGTTATTTTCTTTCTTGTTGAAAGAATCTCTGCGCTTTTGGTTTTGGAACCCTTGCATGATAATGTAGTTTTTGGGTGTTTTCTCGAGTGAGTTAAAATGGTGAAATGCATTTATAACTATCGAGACTTTAGTGTTTTGATTGGATTATATACTCTGGACTGCTCAAAAAAGAGTTTGAGTAGCTAGTTTTTGTCTTAAGCTTCAAGTTGGAAGTCTCTTTTGAAAGTAGTATGTAAATGGGTACTTTTCTCTGATGCATCTCTGAGTTTTAAAGTTGTATTACTCCTTCGTGATCTGTATGGATATATGTTTAATCTCATTGTATGAACACAAACTTGCATGAAAGCGAGGAATGGACATCTTGTTTGTATTTATACTGGTTAAAACTTGCATGCTTATACTTGAATGCCTTTGCTTGTTTTGAAAGGTAGAAGAATACCCTTTTAAATTGTATCATGTTTTGTTAAGTTTTATACTCCTTGTTCGGGACTGTATTTGTATACTTTTTTTTTCAGTATGAACTCAAACTTACTTTTAAAAAAAAAGGTTAATGGGTGTTTGAGGTTTATGGAATTGTTGGTGTTCTGTACTTCAACTTGTATAAGGTCTTAGAAGAAATATCATGTTCTTATTTTATTTTGTCTAAATCTCCTCTTCTTCGAATTGTAATTCAATGGGAGTTGGGTAAGTTTTGTTATTTGGAATTATTGTTCAGTTGAACTCGTGGGGAGATAAGAATGAGAGTTGTCTTACTTGGGTTGTTTGTTACTGGAATTCTCTTCTCTCGAAACTCATAAGGTGATTACTAGTTTATTGAAATTTGGAAGATGAGATGGTTGTCTTGGTTGAAGTTCCTTTTGATATTGTGATACTCGATAGTCATCCTTCTCCAAGTTGTTATGGTGATTATCTTCTTAGGTTTGTTTGACATTCTTAAGTTTGATTTTTTTGTTTTTGGGCTTGGGTGAGGTGATGAAAACTTACTCGCCAGAGTTGGAAACTTCCTTGTAGTTTGTTAACTCACATGTTATGAGTTGATTGTGGTACGTTCATGGGAATCGTTGAATGTATAATCAAATTCTAGACTGTTTCTTTTGTATATGGAACCAACCAAATTGTTCTAGTTTATGAGCTTTATTGATTTCTGTTATTTTAGTGGAATCGAATGTCTTGCCAATTCATGGTAGTGTGTTGCTTGAGCCTAACTTGTAGAAAGGAAAAATTATCCATTTCCTTGACTAATTGTTTTCAATGGTTGAGTCATGTTAATCTTTCGAGGTACCATTATGAAATTGTTTACGTATGGTTTTGGATCTGACTGAAATATTCAAGGATGAAGAATAAAATAGTTAGGTTGAAGTGAATTGATAACTATTAACTTATACTTGTTTAATGTATCCTTATTGAATGGATTAAGAATTTTGTTAACAAGTGTTCTTGAAAGATGAAACTCTTTGTTAGGTTTATTTGATTGAATCAGTTATTTAAGTATTCGGTTTTGTATCTTCTAAGCATGTTTTCTATTTCTTAAAAGAATAGTGGGTTTGTGAAGGGTCTGTACTGATTCTTCTTCTTACCTTATTTCTTTTGAATGAGTAATAGAAATCCTTTCCAATGCATAACTCCTTCCTCTTCCATTTTCAGAGGTAAGTTTCTCCTTTTTCATTTCTGGAAACTGTAGGGTAGGAAGTTGACTCTCCTTTTCTAAAGATGCATATGAGATTTCGATTTAACTAAATGATAAAAGAAACTGTAAACCATTTACTTTTCATCTCATTCTCCTTTCTTTATACAAAACCTATCATAGGAATAATTGAATCAAATTTATTACTTTATTAAGTAATTGATTAGTAGTTGTTACTAATTACTTCTCTACTTAAATTATATTTAAGGAAATAATAATTGTTTCAGTTAATTGAAATGAAACATTATTGTTGGGAAATACTTTTCTATTGTTAATAAGAGGCCTAATATAAGAACCTAGGTTATATTTATTTGACCAAGAATTAGGTTATCACATCTGAATTGTGAATCTCTTATTTATTTAAGTTGTTGGTTGATTCATCTTAAAAATGTAACGATGTTGAAATGAACTTGTCTTCACATGTTTTCTGGAAACTTGGTAAAGATGACAAGAAGGTCTTGATTCTGAAAGTAACTCTTTTTGTTTATCTATTGAAGTTAAAATTTATATTTCAAATTCAAAAAGAATTATGAAATAATTTAATGTTAGGAGTTGTTATTTGATATAAATGAGTAATTGTTTAGGACAATACTTATCTATTATAAGGCAGTAGTTTGTTGATTATATTATGATATTTTCTTTAAGTAAATTCAGATTGTTATTTGTGCTTCTTTTATGGTTGTTATTACTTATGATTTATTTGGATGATTACATTAATTGTTTCATTAAAGCAGAGTTGTTTTAATGGAACAATTAGTGGAATGCACTTTGTTTTAATGCTTAGTGCTTATCATGCTCAGTTCAATGAACTGACCCGTGCTAGAAATTTTGTAGATGGACTTCGTAAGTGATAAAAGAAGGCAATAAATTTTATGATGTATTGGCTGATTTAAAGTCTGGATCTTTTAAAGAGAACTCCGATTCATTCTTGAGATGTATTGAAAAGGAAAAGTTGTATTCTTTAATGATCTTAGTATTGATTGACATGTAGTTTGTCTAAGATGCATAGTCTTGTAAATTGTGTATTTTATCAAGATGAATTGAAAAGGTTGGAGGTTCACTTCAATTGTTGTGTAATTTCTCTTGTACATTTTATGAAGGTAGTTGGAATACTATCTTGTTGATATTTGGCATATTTGTTTGTATTCTTATTTCTATTGTCATTTGATAAGTTGGATGAAGAGAAATAGTTCAATCTCTCTCTTAATTGAAAGCAACTTATTAAGTTGCATAAGATGACATTCTTTATCTAAATAATATATAATGATAATGGGATGTATATTGAATATACAATTAAACTATAGAAAGTGTGAAAGATATAAAGGGTATGATAAACCCTAACACATAACCATGTAGAGAGGAAGACTCTTCCTCTCTCAAAAGAATGTAAAGTGAAATAATGGTGTTTATGATCATTAATCACTCAGACTTCATTTTCTATGAAGTCTGCTCTAGTTGAACCTGAGTGGTTATTGCACCTTATTTGAACAGTTGAGTTACATTAATTTAACCTTGCGATGTATGTTGTTTTCTTTTTTGGATAATTGCTCAACATGTCATAGTTACCAAACATAAAAGCAATCATGAGTTAATGAAGTTATTTAATATTAATTAAATCAAATATGGATGAAGAACTTAAGGGGTGTTAGATTTAGGGTTGGCAAGGTTATCATAATTCAAATATTAATCCAAAATTAATTAAGTGTTAATGACCTCCTAGGGTATGTACATTGTGATGAAGTAGTTATGTCGATGTGGGCACATGCTAACTATAGAACTGTACTGCATGAAGACTAAGGTCTTCACGAGGATACAATGTTGTAGTTGACATGTTGCAACACCCTTCCACATTAGTTCATCTAGATCTACATACATCTGGACTTGAACTTAGTTTCTCTCTAGGCCAAGCTAGCAGTATGAATTGGAATAGAAAGTAGCTTTCTATGACTCACAGTACCTTGGCACATTCAGTCGACTTAGGTCGATGAGTATGCCCATATACCCTAAGTCATCATGAGCATCTCCCTATAAAACTTTATGTCATAATGTGGGTTAGGGTCAAACCTTGGGCAAGTGGACTGACAGAAGTCAGTGAATACCATTCTAGATAACAAAAGAGTGAGGTGAAGGATGTATTCTGATTTGACGAGTATGTCGTCTAGGAATAGTAACATGAACAATATGTTGGAAATATTTGGCCAAAGTATCACAAACTGCTGGTTGTGTTGTCTGATGTCACCTAGTTTAAGGAACATGATTTCAGATGAATATTGGTAACAAATATTCAGATAGGTTCTTTAAATAGGTCACTCAGTACCCAAATTAGGGTAAGAAAACCAAGTATACGTAGTATACATAAAATTATTCAATACTTAGAGACAAGCATGAGAGATCGGTTAGAGACCGAGTCATGCAATGAGAGATTAGTAATTCACCGAGTCATTTACAACGCATATGGTTATCTATTATGAGATTGATTGGCATGGAATGTGTGTTCTAAATTATGTTTTATTTAGAATAGAGAACATTGTGTTAAAAAAATCCCTTGTTTCTAAAGTCTTAAAATGGGAATGTTACATCTTGGTATCAGAGCTTAAGGTTGCAACTCTTGGACCTATTGGGTCCATAATCTGATAAAACTTAAAAAAATTTGTTAATAGAAATTGGTTAGAACTCAGGAAATGTTGCAAATAATCCTCCACCTAATGAAGGAGTAGCCACTTTGCCCAAAACTCGATGAGATCCTTACTTCCCTATTGAACACAAGAGATCATTTGGTTGTACTTGAACAACACGTAATGGGCAATGAGGAGGAAGAAGATGTTGGTAATAATAATCATCCACCTCTTGAGGAAAATGCCAATTTGGGTGCTGATAATAACAATGTAAACATGCTTGATCAGCCGGAAAACAAAAAGGCTAGGTTAGCAGCTGAACTCATTAATGATAAAAAAAAGGATAAGTCCACCTAAATTTGATGGCTCCACATTAGGAGATGAAACTAAGAATTGGCTCTGCAAAATGGAGAAGTACTTTGCAATAAGGAACTTCTTAAAAGAAACAAAGGTAATCTGGGAGGATATCATCTTTCCCATGAGGCATCTTCATGATGGGATAGCCATAAGGATGAGTTGAGTATTGATGAAACTAATAATATCACATGGGATCAATTTAAAGGTTACTTTAGGCAACGTTGGCTGCCACAACTTTATTATGATCAAAAATGACTAAATTTTAGAACTTGGTGCAAGGAAAGCTAACTGTAACTGATTATTGGGAGTATTTTACTAAACTCCTTAAGTATGTACCTCAGTATCAAACTGATGAGAAGTTCAGGATATGAAAATTCATCATGGGGTTGAACCCCATTATAGGAGGAGAGGTGGATGTTCATAGCCCAACCACTATGGAAGGGGTTGTTGAAAAATCCATAAGGTAGGAACATAAATTAAAGGAAATTTCTACTCATAAGGAGGAAGTGAGGAAGAAAGTTCCCAACTCCTCTTCATCATCTCTTGCACCTAAGAAAGGACCATGGAAGAATTTTGGTATGAAAAGTAAGTTTTCAGCTGATAATAATAAGAAAATAGCAACAAATAAGTTTGTTGGAAATCCATGAAACAACTTTTTCAAGAATAATAATAATGGACAGAAGTCCTATAGAGGTTAGAATGATAACTTTAAGGCTGAAATAAATCTGAGCCTAAAAAGGGACCTGTATGAGACTTTTATAACTGTGGCAAGGATCATTATGTAAACCAATGTCCTTTGAAAAAGATGATCGTAATCAACAGCACAAGATACACGTTGTAGTAGCTGACAAACAGTGAAAAATAAGTCACACCCATATAATTTTGGGTAAGTTATTCGGCATACCTGTAACTATTCTTTTTGATACATGAGCTACAAAATGTTTTATTTCTAGTAAATTAGCATCAAAACTAAAAAAAGAAAAGTTGGAAAAATGGATAAAACATGGACTATACATTATGGAAACAATGTTGTTCATACAGTTAGTATGTGTATTTTTGGGAAGTCCTTGAGTTACCTAGTTTTTCCACTGAATTTGATCTTTATGTTGCTCCTTTGGGATCTTATGATGTAATCATAGGTGTTAATTGGTTAGCTGAGCATAAAAAAAAGTGGATTGTTTTGAAAAACATATTAGTTGTTTAGATGATCTATAAAAAATAGTAGAGATTCAGGTGTGAAACATGAGATTTTAGTTAGGAAACTATCAGCTATGTAACTTAAAAAGGCCAAAAATAAAGGTTGTACCTTATATGTAGTAAAAATTTCTGAATCCGTTAAGGAAAATAGTGATTTCATGAACGATATCCGTTGTTACGAAACTACAGTGATGTGTTTCTAGAAGAGTTACCAGGTCTTCCACCCAAAAGAGAATTTTATTTCACAATTGAAATCAAGCCTAGAACCAAGCCTATTTCTAAGGCACCTTACCAAATGACTACTATTGAATTAGTAGAGCTTAAGGCACAGTTGCAAGAACTTTTGTCTAAGGGTTTGATTAGACCGAGTGTTTCACCTTGGGGAGCACCAGTAATCTTTGTGAAAAATAAGGATGGAACACTTAGATTGTGCATTGATTACAGAATGTTAAACAAAGCAACAATCAAGAATAGATATCCACTCCCTAGAATTGATGATCTATTTGATCATATTCATGGAGCATCGGTATATTCTAAGATAGATCTTTGATCTGGATATCATCAATTATGGATTAAGGATGAGGAAATTCATAAAACAACTTTTAGAACAAGGTATGGACATTACAAGTTCACAGTTTTACCTTTTGGATTAACAAATGCACCTACAGCTTTTATGAATTTGATGAACAATATTTTTCAAGAATACTTGGATAAATTTGTGCTTGTATTCTTGGATGACATTCTCATATATTCTAAAAGTATTGAGGAACACCATGAGCATCTAAAGATAGTTTTGGAAATTTTGAGAAAGAGACGGTTATATGGTAAGATATCTAAATGTTCTTTCTATGACATAGAAGTGCACTATTTGGGTTATGTTATAAGTAAGAATGGAATTATTGTAGATCCTTCTAAAATTGTAGCTATAATTTAGTGGCTCACGCACTTTGAAAGAACATACATGAAGTTATAAGCTTCATGGGTCTTGTTAATTCTATAGAAAATTTGTAAAAGATTTTTCCAAAGTTGTTGCACCAATAACTTCATTGCAGAAAAGGATAAGAATTTTGTTTGGAATGAGAAATGTGAATCTGCATTCAGAACTTTGAAGGATCAGTTAACATCAACACCTATTTTAGCTATACTAGACCCTAATGGAGACTTTCTTTTTGACGGATGCATCCGAGGAAGGTCTTGAAGGTATTTTGTTACAAAATGATCATGTCATAGCTTACGAAAGTAGAAAAATAAAGTTACATGAGTTGAATTATGCTCCACATGATTTAGAGCTTATTGCCATTGTTCATGCACTACAAGTTTGGAGGCATTATCTGCTTGGTAAACCTTTTGAATTAAAAACTGATCATCTTGGGCTGAAGTATATTTTCACTCAGCCAAATCTAAATGCAAGACAACGAAGATGGTTAGAGTTTTTGTCTCAATATGATTTTGACATAAATTACATTAAAGGTAAGGAAAATAGAGTAGTTGATGCTCTAAGTCATAGGAAGCACATTTCTGCTCTTATAACATTAAGAACTCAGTTTAAGGATGAAGTAAAAAGTGTTATGGAATCTGATTCTTACTTTCAGCAAGTAAAAATAGTGCTTGCTATAGATCCAAATGATGTGAGATATAAAGGTTTTCACTTTGACAATGAAGGAATCTTACGATTTGAAAACAGAGTATACATACCTTTGCTAAATGATTTAAGAAATAAATTGTTAGCAGAATTTCACAATTCACCTTTCTCTGGACACCCTGGTATTACAAAGATGTTTGCTAATATAAAACAGCAATATTTCTGGAAAGGGATGAAAAAGGACGTTATTGATTTTGTGACACATTGTTTGGAATGTCAACGAGTTAAACTCCGAACATATGCATCCATCTGGTTTATTTTATCCTCACAAAGATATCTTTAGACAAATAGCAAGTAATAAGCATGGATTTTATACAAGGGTTTCCTATGTCAAAAAATAAACATGATGTTATTTTGGTTGTTGTGGATAAACTAACAAAAGTAGCTCATTTTATTGTTGGTAATCTTAAGGATGATTCTCCTATTTTGGAAAAGAGGTTTGTACATGATATTTTTAGATTACATGGAGTACCTAAATTAATCATATCTGATAGAGATCCTAGAATGAATTCAAGGTTTTGGCAAACCCTTAATGCAGCTCTAGGAACTAAGTTGAATTTCAGTTCTGTGTATCATCTAGAAATGGATGGACAGACTGAAAGAGTTAATCAAGTTTTAGAGGATATGTTACGAATGTATTGTATGGATCAGTAGTATAAGTGGGAAGAGTACCTTCCATTAGTTGAATTTGCATACAATAATACATATCATGCTTCTCTAAAGATGGCACCTTTCAAAGCATTATATGGAAGAAAATGTAGAACCCCCGTTAGTTGGGACAAAATTGAGGATAGAGAGGTAATTGGACCTGAAATCCTTACAAAAATAGAACAACAAGTTAAAATGATTCATGAATGCTTGAAAGAAGCAGCAGATAGGCAAAAGAGTTATGTTGACTTGAAGCGGGTTGATAGGAAATTTTAACTCGGTGAGAAGGTCTTTCTTCGGGTTAAACCAAAAAAGAGTTCTATAACTTTTAGCAAGGTTGCCAAGTTATCACCTCATTTTGTGGGAACTTTTGATATAGTTGAAGTAATCAACCTTGTAGCTTATCGTTTAGCATTACCTCTTGATTTGTCACAAATTCATGATGTTTTCCATATTTCTTTGCTTAAGAGATACGTTTCAGATTTATCACATGTGTTAAATTAGAATTCCTTGCAGGTTCCAAGACCCAGGAATAATCATGGTTAAACCCTTGTGAGTGCTGAAACTCACCAATTGTGCTTAAGAAATTGTGAAATAAGTCAATGTAAGGTCCAGTGGGACCAGTTTAATCAAGAAAGTGCAACCTAGGAAAATCTAGATGATATGAAAACTTCTTTTCCATACTTATTTAAATAGAATTGATTCTATTGGCTGATATAATTTGTGATTTAATTCTTTTATGACAATAAATCTGCCATTTTGGGAAGATATTTATTTATTTTAAATAAACAGCTATGTAAATGCTGATTTCTAGAACTTTAAAATTCTGATATGTTATGAACACATGAAAAGAAAGTGGATAAACTGATTGTCCTTGATGTAAATTTTTATAGATAATCATCAGGACGATGATTATTTTAGGAGGGAAGTATGTAACACCTTTGACAAATTTTTATCTTTCCTCTTTTGCATTACAAGCATTGACATGTGATTTTATTGATAAGATGTGTTCCCTTGATTGTCGAAATCATGTTTTCCATGGATAAGTCATTTCTACTCTTGATTTCATTAGGCTGAAATGTTGTAGCTTGCAAAGAATCCCTTTTCACTTCTAATAGATGAGTTGTAATCTGGTAATGATGTTGTAAACTTATCTCTATTTAATTAACACATCCTTGGATCAATTCCATTAATCCAAGGTATGTTTTAAATCTTCTTACCTGATTTGAATGGTAAACCTGTAATTCAAAGGTTAGATGACATAATGGACTGAACTCGGTATGTTTACAAATTCTTTATTTTCTTGTAATATCATGCCTGCATTCCATTGTATGTTAGGTACTCAAATATTCTTGATTGATCTCTTTGGGATGCTAACGTCATCAAGTGGTATGAGACCTGCTTCAGGACTATGGAGGAAAAATAGAAACTAAGTCCTAGGCCTATGAGATCTATCCTAACGGATTCTAAACTAAGGTAAATGTACCTATCTTTTATCTATGCCTATTTCATTCGAGATAGCATCCTAACCTAGGTTGCATGTTCTAAATTGGGGTATGGGGGAAATAACCTAAGGTGATGTTAGGCTTATTTCTAACCTATACCTAATACTAAATAGCTATGAGCTATGACCTAACCTAAGGTGGAAATTTACCTATTGAAATGTTTTTAAACCTAAGGTAAATACTTCTAAACTATCCTATGGTCATATCCTAAACTAATGGAATCTACCCTAAACTAATGAAATGTGGAAAGGGGACCTAAGGGTCGTATGGCAAGTGGTAAGTTATGATGGTTCCTAAGCTATTAATGTGATTTGATTTTTAGTATTAAATGACAATGAACTGCCAGTTTAGGTAGAAGCATGAAATTTGGTGGAATCCACGTGGAGTCATCACTAAGGTTTAGTGATGCATGCAGAAGTTGAATTGGGTCTCGCCAATTTTGGATGGCGGTGGCAAAGAGAGATAGGTAGGAATTTGAGAGTTAATGGCATTAATGAGCCTCATTTTTGGTGAGAAAACCGCCTAGGAAACTATGCGGGTGGATTTGTTGGAGGTTGTTTGGTCATTCATGCTCTCCGATTTTTTCTCTACATGGAGCTATCTGGTTCTTCAAATAGCAGTTCTATTTTCATTTTATGGATATTTTTTATTTCCTTGGTCTATTTTCGATTCAAGGAAAGTATATGAGACATTGGGGAAAAAAAAAAAAAAATTTGATCTTGCTCGAAGAAGAAGAATTGGAAGCTCGGTTGGAAGTCTTCTTCAAATCAGTAGAAGAACTATCAGGCATGATAGGCTCTATCCATTAAGATTTCTTACTTTTCTCTAAATGTTTCATTAAAAAAATTATGCTCTCATGAGATAAATGTTTTTAGTTTTTGGTTCTGGTTATTTGCTTTCTTGTTGAAAGAATCTCTGCGCTTTTGGTTTTAGAACCCTTGCATGATAATTTGGTTTTTGGGTGTTTTATCTGAGTGAGTTAAAATGGTGAAATGCATTTACAACTGTCGAGACTTTAGTGTTTTGATTGGATTATATACTCTGGACTATCTGCTCGAAAAAGAGTTTGAGTAGCTAGTTTTTGTCTTAAGCTTTGAGCTGGAAGGCTCTTTTAAAAGTAGTATGTAAATGGGCACTTTACTTTGATGCATCTTTGAATTTTAAATTTGTATTACTCCTTCTGCGATCTGTATGGATATATGTTTATCTCATTGTATGAACGAACTTGTGTGAAAGTGAGGAATGGACATCTTGTTTGTATTTATACTAGTTAAAACTTACATGCTTATACTTGAATGCCTTTGCTTGTTTTGAAAGGTAGAAGAATACCCTTTTAAACTGTATCTTGTTCTGTTGAGTTTTATACTCCTTGTTCAGATCGTATTTGTATACTTTGTTCTTCAGTATGAACTTGAACTTACTTTTTAAAAAAAAAGGTTAATGGGTGTTTGAGGTTTATGGAATTTTTGGTGTTCTGTACTTCAACTTGTATAAGGTCTTAGAAGAAATATCATGTTCTTATTTTATTTTGTCTAAATATCCTCTTCTTTGAATCGTAATTTGATGGGAGTTGGGTAAGTTTTGTTATTTGGAATTACTTGTTCAGTTGAACTCGTAGGGAGATAAGAATGAGAGTTGTCTTACTTGGGTTGTTTGTTACTGGAATTCTCTTCTCCGAAACTCTGTAAGGTGATTACTGGTTTATTGAAATCTAGAAGATGAGATGGTTGTCTTGGTTGAAGTTCCTTTTGATATTGTGATACTCTGGTAGTCGGCCTTCTCCAAGTCATTGTGGTGATTATATTCTTAGGTCTGTTTGACATTCTTAAGTTTGATTTTCTGTCCTTTTTGGGCTTGGGTGAGGTGATGAAAACTTACTCGCCAGAGTTGGAAACTTCCTTGTAGTTTGTTAACTCACATTTATGAGCTGATTGTGGTACATGTTGGTGTGTGTGACTATCCAGTCATCATCCACATCACCTAGGTGAGTCATCTCACCTTGAGAGTCATAGGTCTTAGGAAGTCAAATGACAAGTGTCAGATTCTGTCATAGAATCTGACATTGTCATTTGCGTCAATGCGTCATAGGAGTTACATTCCTTATTTGGAATTGTAACTCCTCTTCTAGTGGCGTCATATGCGTCAGTGGCGTCATTGAGTTCTTTCCATGTTTAGGCATGGGGTTACACAGCACCCCTATTTGTACTTCCTATTTTTCGATCTATGAGTATGAGCAGACCCATTCTTCTTACTTGCAATCTTCTTTCCATTGTTTTGAATCTTGCGTATTGCATTGGCTTGACATTACCATCGAGTGCAACTTCATTGTGGTGCATCGCTTTTCGACATCGGTTCTTGAATCCCTCTTTCATGGTATCAGAGCTGGTTTGATGTAAACATGCACTCTTCGCTTTCTCGGTTGTTTATTACTTCTGGTTCTTCTCATTTCCTCGTGTGTAAGTTTTTTTCGATTATCATTTTGGAATTATTGCTCACCTCGTATTGAGGTTTCAACAGTTGCAAGTTAAGGTATTTGGTTGGTTTGCTTATCAGCTAAGTTCATATTTGGATATTTCTAGATCTTTGTGGCTGTTGTTTCTGGGTTGTTTGTGTGTTTCTTGTTGGTTGTGTTCAGATTCAGCGCCTGCAGGGTAAAAGAAGAGCTCATTTTTGGCGTGGACCTAGTGATTACTGGTTGGAATCATTGTTTTTTCTTCACCGGTGTATACTCAGACTATTCCGATCTTTTTCCTCATCGCTGTGGTTCCTTGCTTGTCTCGAAATTACCTCTGCCTGGTCTCAACATTTTTTGTGAGCCTGCTGAAAACCTCTCACGTTTTTTGCAAAACCTCTCACGTTTTTGCCTGATCTCTCACATTTTTGGGAGTCTACTCACATTTTTTTGAGCCTTGTTGCATTCCCGACTTCAACATTCAACCTTCTAGGACTTCCAGGCGTTTTTAACTGTTTGCATTTTTCTATCCTCTCTGCTATTTTTTCAACTATCCAGCGTTTTTAACTGTCCGCATTTTTTCTATCCTCTAGCTATTTTTTCAGGTTGTCCGGGTTTTTACACTCGTCCTCGGTGATTTTTCTCTCCTTTCCTGCGTTTTCCCAGCTTCTCTCGGCCATTTTTCCCCGTCCTCGGCGTCTTCTTTCATCTCGCTACATTTTTGCATGTTGTTAGCGTTTTGGAATGTTGAGGTGTTTTTTTGGGCGTAAGGCATTTTTTCCTTCAAATGACATTTTTGGACTGCTTACGCATTTACTTACAGTGGGCAGTCAACACGCATTATCTATTTTTACCTGCCTTTCATCCCCACGTGGCTTTCTCAGTCATCTGCTGGTAATATCTCTCTAAAAATACGTTTTTTATTCACTTTTCTTAAAAAAACATGGTTGCATTTTTTTTTATCTTATCACTCTTCTAAAAAACATTTTGTTTCATTACATTTAAAAGGTATAAGGTAAAAACATTACATTTTATTGGCATTGTAAGTTTTTTGGCTTGTTTTATTAACCTTCCGTCGAGTGTCGAAGACGAAGGGTGAGGTCCGGGATTGGTAGGTGGCTAATCCCCCCTCACAATACAAACAAACCCTATCTCAAATTCCATGCCATTTCCAATGGGCATACATACGACACCTTTTACATGCATTTAGGGCAATTTTTTAATCCATTTGCAGGCTTATTGGCTTTTTCTCATCAGTTGGGAATTGGTTTTTGCTATAACTTTTGACTCGTTGCTCATTTTTGAGCACTTCTTTAGTCAAAGTTACATGTTTTTTCACACTCTAGATGATGGGATCATTAGTTTTGTAAACGCACTAATTTTATAAAGTGCCGCATTCTGGGGGGGTGTCTTTGTATTGCTTAATTCAGCTCATTTTTTCTTGAGCTTTGTATTCCTTTTTTGTGGACTTGTGAGCGTCCACCATAGTCTTACAACAAAGGGATTCTTTCGTGCGACGTGAGATGTTATTTCTCACAAAGCTCTTTCTTCCCCCTCTTGCTTCTCTCTTTTTGTGCTTACTTGCAGTGTCGATCTATTGTGCCCTATGAACCTTGATTGTTGTCTCCACCATTGCGCGTTATTACGCTAATTGCAAGGTGAGTGACAAACTGGTTCTCGAAACACAGTCACATCTGGTTGTAATCAACACTGAATTATAAAGTGCCAAACTCGGGGGTGTAATTTTGTTCTGGGGTGGTTGTTTCCTTTCTCTCTCCTTCCTTCTGCATTCCTTGGTTCTATCTCTTCATTATGGATATCTCTAAAGTACCAGTGCTCACACCTTTTAATTTCTTCGAATGGAAATCTAAAATTATATTGGTTTTGCGAAGTAAAGGGTTATACCGAGTTACCATGGGGTTAGAGACCGAACCTACTGATGAACCCGAAAAATCTAAATGGTTCAACCGTTGTGATGAAGCCTTAGGTCTTATCTATATGTCCTCTCCCGACTTGCTCTTCCACATCGAAACTTCCTCAACACCCGATCAAGCATGGAAAACACTTGATGAGATGTTTGGGAAGCAAGATGACATGAGAGTGCATGAGTTAGAGAACTGAACTACTAGGGTTAAACCTAGTGACTTTGAAAACCTACAGGCCTTCTTCTCAAAATTTGTCTGCACTAGAATGCTTCTAAAGGAATGTAAAGTGGATAAGAAAGACTCTCAATTGATCTTGTCGATTCTTTCTAAGTTAGGTCCTGAATACTCTATTTTCGTTTCAACTTTCCATGCCACGAAAGCCGCCTTGGGTAGTACTCTGACTATGCCCTCCTTTGACAATTTTTCATCCCAACTCATTCGAGAATAGGACAAACTCATTCAAATGGGGACTCTAAAATCCAAGTCACATGCCCTTGTGGTGAATAAGGGCAAGAAAAATGAAAAGAAGAAAGAAACTAAGGACTAACCTAAGAAAGAAACCAAGACCAACCAACCCCCAGTTAAGCCCATCACTCATACTTCGACTTCTGAGCCTAAAGCAAAGAAGGAAAAGTATAAATGCTCCTATTGTAAGAATACTGGCCATGATGAGCAACATTTTTTGGAAACAAATTGATCACTTAACTCATTTACTTGAGAAGAATAAAATAAGTGTTCTTGAATATGTTAAACAAAATGCTCGAAAAGGCAGTCCTCTAATGCAAAGGAGACAAAAAATGAAAAGAAGAAAGGTAAGGCCCTTGTAGCTAGATCAGCTCCATCATCAACTTGGATTATTGATTCCGGTGCCTCGCACCACATGGCTTCTTCAAAGGTTGAATTCTCTAGCATTAAACCATGTGGCATGTCCCAAATCACGTTGGGTGATGACACTCATGTGTCGGTTTCCGGTAGTGGATTGGTAGAGATTGAAGGTGGAACATTTAACCAAGTGTTGAGTGTTCCCAATCTCTCTACCAATCTCCTATCGGTTTACCAAATCACCCACCTTGGTGAAGGAATGTGAGTGGAATTTGGTCCTAACTCGGTGATTATTCGTGAGCTTAACTCTGACTGCACTGTGGCTGAGGGAAAGGCAGATCACCGTTCACGGTTGTATACCTTTTCCCACTTCTCTTCTGATTCGACGCCCAATGCCTTGCTCACTCATGCAAATGAGGTTAGCAAGTTATGGCATGAGTGTTTTGGGCATCTAAATTATCGTTACCTTGAACAATTGAGCCAAAACGAAATGGTCAATGGGCTACCCCGAGTTAAGTTTTCTAAGGGTCTTTGTGAGGGTTGTACCCTTGGAAAGCACCCTGAAAAAAAGCTTTGACAAGGGAAAATCCTGGAGAGCTACTCGTCCCTTGGATCTTGTTCATAGTGACGTTTCTGGCCCTTTTCCATCTCCTTCTTTTACTAGAGCTCTATATATACTAACCTTCATTGATGACTTTTCACGTTATACTTGGGTATATTTTCTTAAGCTTAAGTCTGAAGTTTTTGAGCATTTTCAAAACTTTAAGGCTCTTGCTGAGAAACAAGTAGAACGGTCTATCAAGGTTCTTCGAACCGAACAATGGAGGCGAGTATGTGAGCAACAGGTTTGAGGATTTCTGCACTTCTGAGGGGATTACTTTTCAACGTACGATTCTTTGACCCTTCCCAAAATGGAGTTGCAGAAAGAAAGAACCGAACTTTAAAGGAGATGGCTACTTGTATGGTTCACTCGAAATCTCTTCCTCCACAATATTGGGCTGAAGTAGTGAATTGTGCTTGTTATATTCAGAACCATGTCCCACACAAGGCAGTAAGAGGGATGACACCCTTTGAAGCCTGGTTTGGACACAAGCCTGATGTCGAGCACTTTTAAGTCTTCGGATCCAAGGCTATGGCTCGATTCCCAAAAATAAACACAAGGCATTGGATCCACAATCCAAACCTTATATCTTTGTCGGGTATCCTGATGGCATGAAGGGATATCGATTGTTGAACCCTACCACCCATGAGCTTTATATTGAGAGGAGTGTGAAGTTTGATGAGTCATCCTTGACTTCAACTTCCACTGAGGTCCTTTTGCCCACTGATTTAGATTATGACTCTTCAGATGATGATGTTGTTGAGTGAGTTCCACCTCTCCCTGCTCCTCCCGATCCTCAAACTTTTGAGTCTTCTGATTCTAACAGTAGTGATGATGAGGACTATGTCCCTTCTCACTCAAGTGAAGAATCTTCTGACTCGGAGCCTGAGCCATCGGGACCTCTTTGGGCCAGGAAAAATTTACAGAGTGTTGGAGATTTAGTTGGAGATCCTTTGGATGAGAGACGTACTCGCTCAGACTTCACTGGACCTCACTCCTTCTTCACCTCTACTTCTGATCCACCATCTTTCCAGAAGCTTCTGGGATTCTTGAGTGGGATTCTACCATGGATGAGGAGTATTCCTCACTCATAAAGAATGACACTTGGGATCTTACCCTTCTTCCGAAAGGAAGAAAAATTGTTCAGTGTAGGTGGGTATATCGAACAAAGTATGGAGCTGATGGAGAAGTTGAGAAGTATAAAGCGCGACTTGTAGCTAAGGGTTTCTCCCAGGTAGCTAGGGGTTGATTACTCAGAAACCTTTGCTCTGTTGCAAAGATGACTTCCATTCGAATGACCCTTGCCATCGCTGCCACTAACAGATGGGAAGTCCACCAGATGGACGTTAAGAGTGCCTTCCTTCATGGGGACCTAGAGGAGGAGATCTATATGGAACAACCTCCGGGTTATGTCCATGATCCATCCCTCGTTTACAAATTAAAGAAGTCTCTCTACGGCCTTAAACAAGCCCCTCGGGCTTGGTATGCCAAGATGGACTCCTTTTTACTTGCATCAGGGTTCACTTGGTGTCACTCTGACCCAAATGTGTATATTCTGTGACAGGATGACTCCATGCTTATTCTTGTTCTCTATGTTGATGACTTGTTGATCACCGGTAGCTCTTCCTCTATCATTGATTATGTGAAGATCTCCTTGGCCAACAAGTTCTCCATGTCTGACTTAGGATTGCTTCATTACTTTCTTGGGATCCAGATTTCACAATCTGACTCAGGAATTATGATCTCACAGCCTAAGTACTCTCTTGATTTTCTTGCTCGGTTTCACATGTCCGACTGCAAGTCCTCACCTACTCCTTTTCTTTCGGGATTAAGTTGGTTTCTGATTGCTCTTCCCCCTTGGTTGACGGTACCCTTTATCGACAGTTGGTGGGAAGCTTGATCTACCTTACTCACACTCGGCCAGATCTATCATATGCCATCGGGATCATGTCCAGATTTATGCAGGAGCCTCATGAGCTGCACTTAAAAGTAGCAAAGCGGATCCTTCACTATGTTCGTGGCACTCACACAGATGGTATTCATTACTTAGGAGGGACTGAGATTGACTTGGTTGGATTTACAGACTCAGATTGGGCCGGTGATCTAGATCATCGGAAGTCTACCTCAGGCTACAGTTTCACTCTTGGTTCAGGTCCTGTCAGTTGGTCCAGCAAGAAACAGAACGCCATTGCCATATCATCGGCGAGTAGAATACGGAGGAGCGAGTTAACACACGCCACGAAGGCTGTTTGGTTACAGGGTATTATGACAGAGTTTGGCATCCACTTTTGGTGGCCTACCATTATCTACTATGACAACATGAGCACTATCTCGATTTGTAGAAATCCAGTTCAACATCAGTGACGAAGCACATTGAGATTCATATGCACTTCATATGGGAGCTGATACATGAAAACATCATCGACATACAGTATGTTCAGACAACTGATCAGGTTGCAGACATTTTCACCAAGCCCTTCACTGAGGTGAAGTTTCTTCACTTGCGGTCTCTTCTTGGGGTGAGGTCTGTGCCATGCCCCCATCTTCTTCGGGCTATATAGTCCTCCTTCTTCTCCTCTTCTTCTTTCTAGAAAGATGTTGTTTGTACATGGGCACCTTATCAGGCCTTTAGTTGCCGGGGCCCATTGACACATCTTTCTTAGTTGTCTAGGGGAGTCTTCTTTTTCTATTCTGGCTTACCTTGACCTCTTCCTTGGCTTTGATGAAGGGGGGGTGTTGGTGTGTGTGACTGTCCAGTCATCATCCACATCACCTAGGTGAGTCATCTCACCTTGCGAGAGTCATAGGTCTTAGGAAGTCAAATGACAAGTGTCAGATTCTGTCATAGAATCTGACATTGTCATTTGCGTCAATGCGTCATAGGAGTTACATTCCTTATTTGGAATTGTAACTCCTCTTCTAGTGGCGTCATATGCATCAGTGGCGTCATTGAGTTCTTTCCATGTTTAGGCATGGGGGTTACACAACACCCCTATTTGTACTTCCTATTTTTCGATCTATGAGTATGAGCAGACCCATTCTTCTTACTTGCAATCTTCTTTCCATTGTTTCAATCTTGCGTATTGTGTTGGCTTGACGTTACCATCGAGTGCAACTTCATTGTGGTGCATCACTTTTCGACATCGGTTCTTGTGAATCCCTCTTTCAAGTACATTCATGGGAATCGTTGAATGTATAATCAACTTCTGGATTGTTTCTTTTGTATATGGAACCAACCAAACTATTCCAGGTTTATGAGCTTTATTGATTTCTATTATTTTAGTGGAATCGAATGTCTTGCCGATTCATGGCAGTGTCATTGAGCCTGACTTGTAGAAAGGAAAACTTATCCATTTCTTTGACTGATTGTTTTCAATGGCTAAGTCATGTTAATATTTTGATGTACCATTATGAAATTGTTTACGTATGGTTTTGGATCATTTGAAATCTTCAAGGATGAAGAATAAAATAGTTAGGTTGAAGTGAATTGATAACTGTTAACTTATACTTGTTTAATGTATCCTTATTGAATGGATTAATAATTTTGTTAACGATTGTTCTTGAAAGATGAAACTCTTTGTTAGGTTTATTTGATTAAATCAGTTTTTAAGTATTTATTTTTGTATCTTCTAAGCTTGTTTTCTATTTCTTAAAAGAATAGTGGGTTTGTGAAGGGTTTGTATTGATTCTTCCTCTTACCTTATTTATTTTGAATGAGTAATAGAAATCCTTTCCAATGCATAACTCCTTCCTCTTCCATTTTTAGAGGTAAGTTTCTCCTTTGTCATTTCTAGAAACTGTAGGGTAGGAAGTTGACTCTTCTTTTCTGAAGATGCATATGAGAATTCGGTTTAACCGAATGATAAAGGAAATTGTAAACCGTTTACTTTTCAGCTCATTCTCCTTTCTTTATATAAAACCTATCATAGGTTTAATTGAATCAATTGTATTACTTTATTAAGTAATTGATTAGTAGTTGTTACTAATTACTTCTCTACTTAAATTATATTTAAGGAAATAATAATTGTTTCAGTTAATTGAAATGAAACATTGTTGTTGGGAAATACTTTTCTATTGTTAATAAGAGGCCTAATCTAAGAACTTAGGTTATATTTATTTGACCAAGAATTAGGCTGTCACACCTGAATTGTGAATCTCTTATTTATTTAAGTTGATGGTTGATTCATCTTAAAAATGTAACGATGCTGAAATGAACTTGTCTTCACATGTTTTCTGAAACTTGGTAAAGATGACAAGAAGGTCTTGATTCTGAAAGTAACTCTTTTTGTTTATCTATTGAAGTTAAAATTTATATTTCAAATTCAGAAAGAATTATGAAATAATTTAATGTTAGGAGTTGTTATTTGATATAAATGAGTAATTGTTTAGGACAATACTTATCTGTTATAAGACAGTAGTTTCTGATAATATTATGATATTTTCTTTAAGTAAATTCATATTATATTTGTGCTTCTTTTATGGTTGTTATTACTTATGATTTATTTGGATGATTACATTAATTGTTTCATTAAAGTAGATTTTTTTTAATGGAAAAATTAGTGGAATGCACTTTGTTTTAATGCTTAGTGTTTATCATGCTCAGTTCAATAAATTGACCCTTGCTAGCAATTTTGCATATGGACTTTGTAAGTGATAAAAGAAGGCAATAACTTTTATGATGTATTGGATGATTTAAATTTTGGCTCTTTTAAAGAGAACTCTATTCATTCTTGAGATGTATTGAAAAGGAAAAGTTGTATTCTTTAATGATCTTAGTACTGATTGACATGTAGTTTGTTTGAGATGCATAGTCTTGTAAATTGTGTATTTTATCAAGATGAATTGAAAAGGTTGGAGGTTCACTTCGAATTGTTGTGTAATTTCTCTTGTACATTTTATGAAGGTAGTTAGAATACTATCTTGTTGATATTTGGCATATTTATTTGTATTCTTATTTCTATTTTCATTTGATAAGTTAGATGAAGAGAAATAGTTCAATCTCTCTCTTAATTGAAAGCAACTTATTAAGTTGTATAAGATGATGTTCTTTATCTAAATAATATATTATGATAATGGGATGTATATTGAATATACAATTAAACTATAGAAAGTGTGAAAGATATAAAGGGTATGATAAACCCTAACACATAACCATGTAGAGAGGAAGACTCTTCCTCTCTCAAAAGAATGTAAAGTGAAATAATGGTGTTTATGATCGTTAATCACTCAGACTTCATTTTCTATGAAGTCTGCTCTAGTTGAACCTATGTGGTTGTTATACCTTATTTGAACAGTTGAGTTACATTAATTTAATCTTTACAATGTATGTTGTTCTATGTTTTTGATAATTTCTCGGCATGTCATAGTTAATGAACATAAAAGCAATCATGAGTTAATGAAGTTCTTTAATATTAATTAAATCAAATATGGATGAAGAACTTAAGGGGTGTTGGATTTGGGTTGGCAAGGTTTCCGTAATTTGAATCTTAATCCAAAATTAATTAAGTGTTAATGACCTCCTAGGGGTATGTACATCATGATGAAGTAGTTCTGTCGGATGTTGGCACACGCCAACTGTAGAATTATACCTGCGTGAAGACTAAGGTCTTCACGAGGATATAGTGTTGTAGTTGACATGTTACAACACCCTTCCGCATTAGTTCATCTAGATCTACACACATCTGGACTTGAACTTAGTTTCTCTCTAGGCCAAGCTAGTAGTATGAATTGGAATAGGAAGTAGCTTTCTATGACTCAGGGTACCTTGGCACATTCAGTCAAATTAGGTCGGATGAGTATGCCCATATACCCTAAGTCATCATGAGCATCTCCCTATAACAAATAATGTCGCTAATATGGGTTAGGGTCAACCTTGGGAAAGTGGACTGACAGGATTTAGTGAATACCATTCTAGATAACAAGAGTGAGGTGAAGGATATATTCTGATTTGATGAGTATTTCATCTAGGAATAGTAACATGAACAGTATGTTGGAAATATTTGGCCAAAGTATCACAAACTACTAGTTGTGTTGTCTGATGTCACCTAGTTTAAGGAACGTGATTTCAAATGAATATTGGTAACAAATATTTAGATAGGTTCTTTAAACAGGTCACTTAGTACCCAGATTAGGGTAAGAAAACCAAGTATACATAGTATATGTAAAATTATTCAATACTTAGAGACAAGCATGAGAGATCGGTAATTCACCGAGTCATTTACAGATCTGCATATGGTTATCTATTATGAGATTTATTGGCATGGAATGTGTGTTCTAAATTATGTTTTATTTAGAACAGAGAACATTGTGTTAAAAAAATTTCCCTTGTTTCTAAAGTCTTAAAATGGGAATGTTAAATTTTTACCTCTAGTATGCTTTTCAAACAAACCAAAGACTTCATTACCTAAATCAAACTAAATGTGAGGAAGAAGAAGATTCCGGTGGTGAACAATTTATAGTGCAAGTATATCCATGCCATAGTCACTTTGCATCTAAAGTTGAAGCTATTTCCTTTCTCTAATCACCATATCGCAACCTTTCCAAGAGCTCATCCTTGGTTTTCCATTTTTATTTCAAGCGAGCATTCTCCTCTTCCAGGAGTAATACATTGATCGTAGGAGAGAGTTCTCTTTCTAGATCCGTGATTATAAGCTTTAACCTCTTCAATTTTTACTTGTTTAGACATCTTGCCCATACCTTACTTTTACCCTATTCACACAAACCGAACCAACTACACCAATCTTGAAGAAATCACTCTAATAATGAAATTTACTGAAACAAAAATTGAGCTAAACCAGCTCTGATACCAAACTTGATCTGAAAATAGACCAAAAATTTTATCTACACAATGTTCAAACCCCTTGTAGGCTTATCAAATTACCGTTTAATTTTTACCTCGTTAATAATCAACTTAAAATAATGCAATAAGCATGACACTTTGTAAAAGGGTTGATTACGGAGTTCAACAATTACCTACGTCTCTGGGTTCTTTTTGAACTATTCCACTAGTCAAAACTTGTAAGTTACAATAGTAATTTCACAAGAAAACCTAATGAAAACTATTAATAACTTGCTTAGAATAATATCAAGACCTTCAGATGACAAGGGTGAAATATAGCACCTGACTTCCCCTTTCCTGGTGTATTCAACAAGCTCTTTAGCACCAGCTCCACTGTTCAAAATCCTCCAGTTATTGATCAGCCTTCCAAATGCTTCATAACACTCTATGACACTCTGATCTATATTCCAAGCTTCATTATAATTTGGTGTGGTGCTATGGGCTGACTAGGTAGTATTAATAACTCCTAGTCACAATGATTTTAATTTATTATTGCCTAAAAAATAATAGGTCAATAATAATTAAAATAATAATGCCTAAATAAATTAGGACTTCACACAAATATGTCATTGACATGACATCTAACTCTCTTGTCTTGCTCAATCTCCACCTTTCAAGTGCTAGGAATGAGATTCCAAGTTGTGTGTGTGTTCTACAATGGAGAGGGGTCCCCTATTTATACTAAAATAGGGCCCTAAAATAATGCTAAATTATTTATCTTTAGGCTATAATAAGCCTTAACCCATAACATTAAAAATGGGCTAAAATCTCATATTAGGGCTACATGTATTTTTAAGTGGTTGATATCCCGCATAATCCTCCAAATTCCACGTGAATGTGTATGTATTCAAAAAGTGGGTAATATCCCACATTAGGTGGGAAGGATAATGTTTAAGGCTTTATTAAAGCCTTTTCCATGCATATAAAGTGGTCAAAGGACCACTTGAGGCTTAACCGCCCCTTCCTCCTTCTCCTCTCCATGTGGAAGCTTGACATATGTGTGGGGGTGGATTTACATGGGGTGGTTGCATTAATGTTTGAACATTAATATGTGGAGGTTGATATATATGCGTGGTATTTGGCATAATGTGTGGCATTTGGCAATAATGTGTGGCAAATAATTACAAAGTAATATGAAATTTGACCCACATGAAGTATGATGAAATAATACCACCTATCGACCCGCGATTGGAAAATCAAACTCATGGTGGCAAGCCACGTGGTGGTTTGAGGACCCACCACATCAACAATAAAATAATTGTCCTCACTAATGAGTCAGCTCCCCTCGTAAAAAATTTTATCCTCTTGTTCCAACGGGCTATTCCATTTTACGATTTTCGAAGACCGGTGGTTAAAACCCCTCCAATTTTGCCAACACCTTTTTTCCACGTGTCACAATGTGATTGGTCCAATATTGACCATTGACCAGAGTTGACTTTCCCATTAACTAGAATTTGACCGGACATAACTAGAGCTCCTAATGTCTATTTTTTACGTTCTCACGGTTGTCGAAAAGCTCTAGAAAATATCTTCTGCATTGATACAATTTAGGGATGTTTATAGAACTTTTGATATCAAAAATGATCCCTTGATCACCTAGGAGGGTGTAATGAGCTATTTTATGAATAAGGATTTATTTCTCATAATGGGTGATGTTCGAAAGAAAGGTACTACTTTGGAGGTAGTTAAAGATGGGTTTATACCATGGTGAAAAGGGACCAATAACTTCACATGCCAAACATGCTTCCAGCATGTCATATGTAGGTTGACATAGATTTTCAACAAAAATGACATGTCATTGTTCTCTGGTGGAATTCATAGCATAGAACCCATTGTTGTCATTGCATCTGCAGATCTGTTTTGTGCCCTTGGAATTTGTTCAAAGGTGATGCACATAAAATATTATTTTAGATTTTCTACCAACCTTTTATATGGGATGATTTTTAATCCTTGACTTTTTACTCATTGTTGACTTGATTGATAATTAGTTGTGAATCACCAATGACCTTAAGGTGGTGGATATTCCATTTTATAGCCAACTTCATCCCAGTGATGAGCGCTTCATATTCTGCAATGTTATTTGTGCATGGAAACTTGAGATGGAAGGCTTGAGGTATGGGGTCTCTTGTAGGAGTGATTAGCACTACACCTACCCCTGAACCATGGAAAGTAAATGATCCATCAAAATTTACTTGCCATATGATAGATTCCTCAATATACATTAATGATGCATCAGGAAAGTCCAAACACATCGGCTCTGTTCTGGTAAAGTTGCCTCCGCAAGTTGATCCAGAGTACTGTCCTTTTACTAACTTTTGGTGTACATACTCAATATCAAATTCATTGAGTAGGATGATCCAATTAGCCATCCTACCAGTAAGGGAGGGTTTTGATAATAGGTACTTGAGCAGGTCAACTTTGGATATAATCTTGGTTTTTGTATTCAATAGATAATGGTGAAGTTTTTGGAAGGTAAAAACAACATCCAAAAATATTTTTCAATTTGGGGATAGTTGAGCTCATATGCAATTAGGTACGACTAAGGTAATACACTAATTTTTTTTTTTCACTTTGGTCATACTAAGCAAGCAAGGCACCAATAGCAAATTGGGTTACTGATATATATATAAAAAAGTTGCTCTCTTGGGGTTGATGGCATAAGGACTGGTGGATTTTCCAAATATTACTTGAGTAAGGAAAAGGCATGTTGTTTCTCTAGTCCCCAAATGAATTCAACGTCATTTTTAAGTAAATGGGTGAAGATAAGCATTTATCATAAAGTTTGTGAGATAAAGTGGTGGATGTCTTGTATTTTTTCTTGGAAGTTGCACAACTTTGCTTAATGTTCTTGGGAGGAGGCATTTCAGTAATAGCAGTTACTTTAGCATGGTCTATCTCAATCCCTCTTCTTGATACAATGAATCCTAGTAGCTTCCCTGATAACACTTTCCGAAGACACACTTCCTCATATTTAACTAGACCTTATATTCTTGGAGACGTTCAAAAATGCACCTCAAGACCTTGGGATGGTCTTCTCTTGTCTTTTATTTTCCTAGGATATCATCCACATAGTCCTCCATGATGTCGTTAAGCATGTCATGGAATATTACGGTCATTTCCCTTTGATAAGTTACGTCCCGAAATTTTTAAGGCCGAAGGGCATTACCTAATAACAAATTTCCCCAAGGGGTTATAAAGGTTATCTTATGTTGATCTTCCTCTACTATTTTTATTTGGTTATAACTAGAAAATCCATCCATAAGAGATAAAATTTCATAGCCTACAGTTGAATTGACAATCATGTCGATGTTGGGTAGAGGAAAATCATCTTTGGGACATGCCTTATTGATGTCTCGAAATTCAATGCAAATTATGATTCCAATAGGTTTCTTCTGAACTAGAACTATGTTAGATATCCACTCTGAGTAGTCAATGGGTCTGATAAACCTTATTACTAATAGTTTTCTAACTCTTCTTTGACCAGAAGGGCCACTCATGGATGTATTTTCCATAGCTTCTGTTTAATGGGCTTCACGTCTGCATGCACAACTAAGTTATGCACCACCAAAGATGGATCTAAGTCCGTATATCCGTATAAGACCATGTGAATATGTCTACAAATTCTCTAAGAATCATAGTGAAAGTTTTATGTTCTTATACTGAGAAAGCAAGCTCCCAACTTGACTATATTTGGTTGTTCTTATGTTCTAATATTAACGTCAATAGTTTCTTCCACAAGCATCTTTGACATATCCTCCATATGCATAGGATCAAGAGGGGAGTTGAGATCTTCTTCTAAAGGTGTCTCCACGAGATTTTCACCCTTAGCATGGTCACTTCTTTTCTCCATTGAATACCGACACCATATCTCTCAATTTTGAAATGTGGAATTGGGATTGGTTCCCTTATCCCTTGTTCAAACTTTCCACATCCAAGTCCTTTGTAACCCATGGAAGACATCATTCTACTAGATTTTGTGTATTCTAGAGTTTTATAGTAGATAGGCTCAGTGTCCTCAGGGGACCCAAATTGTAGGAGGGTCCAAAAATTTCTCTTCTTTAAGCGAGACCACCGGTAAGAATGTCCCAAAAAAATTTCATCTCTATGCCTTTTATAGCGATAGTTGGGTTTATCTCTTGTTTTAGGTGACAAGGATATATCTCGAGACTAGGAGAGCCTATTGAATATCATATTCTCCACAACCATACTCAAGAATCTTCATCTCTCATGAATCAAAGGGAGAGGTAGACATAAAAGTGTCATGATTATAAGAACTTATATAATCTAAATCTACACATGACTCAAGAGCTTCAGACTGAAGGGGGACAGAAATATCGGTGGAGGGACATTCGTATGCACCCCTACATGTAAATTTATTGAGATATTTATAGTGGGTGAAGGGTTCTAGATCTCCTTGAATAATAATAGTGTGTCTTGTGTGTTTCAATTTGATGCATTGGTGGAATGTCAATGGTATGTCTTGCATGGCATGAATCCATGGGTGAACAAGAAGCATATTATATGGAAGCTCCAAGTCTAAGACATGAAACTTCGTGTTGTGACAAGTGGGACCTACTTCCATCGGCAATGTTATTGTACCATTTGATTTCTACTCCTCATTATCACAATCAATTATGGTGATAATGTAGAACTCTATATATTCTTATGTGTGTCCTTACTATTTAATTATTTTCAACATGCATATGTTTAATCCCGATCCATTTTCTATAAGAACCCTCTTTATCTTTTGGCGAGTAACAAATACTTCTATGTAAAGAGGAAGGTTATGTATATGATCTTCATTGGGGATTTCATTGTGGTTAAATGCAATGTGTTCACTTGGTACAATATTTTCCACCATAATGTGTAGGTGAGAAGGATCTACTTCATTTGACACTCCTAACCCCTAGAGATTTTTATAAAGGATTTCCTTATGTATGTTTGATATTTTAAGAAGATCTAAGATTGAAATCTTAGCAGACGTCTTCTCAAGTTGGTATAGGATATTATATTGACTATCTTAAGGTGTATACAAAGGAGGTTATGGATCACAAGATGAGCATGCCTTGTTACCACAGTGCAATCTCTTCCTTTGATCTTAATGGTATTTACACGTTCATTAGAAGAACAAACACATCCAATAAGTGAGTCATATTGATTGTTATCATTTTGGGTATAAACATAATTTGTGGCTTTGTAGCTCTGGGAAGACTCTCCATGATCGGCTTTTTCTCACTACCATGTTGTGGGAAAGGCTCCTTGAATATTCCCATCTTTTTATTTGGCATTTGATTTGGTTCTGTGGAATAAACTTCTATCTCTCCACTATCAATAAGGTCTTGGATGAAGTGGCGTAGTTTTAAGCATTTTTTTGTCTTATGTCCTTTGACATGGTGGAAGTCACAATACTCATGTTCCTTATACCATGAAGGTTTAGGTGAATTTTCATCAAAGGGTGTCGTTGTGGGATATGTCACTAGGTGTACTACATCTAGTTGTTTTAAGATTGCAGACAATGAGTCCGACAAGGGAGTGAACACTCTTTGTTTAACTGGTGGTTGGATTGTCCCTTTAATTAGTTTAAAAGGTGGACCAACTTGGATTGCTTGTATGTATTTAGAATCCATGATTCCATCTCCTATAACATTCTTTTTTTATTAAATAATTTTGGCTTGTCCATAGGTTTTGAAGACTAGTTGTCTTTTGAAAAGGGTTTGATTGTCCCTTTCACAATTAGATCCTTTTCTATTTGGATTCCTTTCTCAATTACCTCTTCAAATTTTCCAACACAATGCATTTATAGGTGAAAGGAAATGTTTGGATTTAAGTTTGGTACAAATATGCTAACCAGTTTGTTTTTCAGGGATCAAACAAGGGAAGCGACTAGCTAACCCCCACCATCTTTGTAAGAAACTCGCAAAGGTTTCATTTGGTCATTGTTTGGCATTACATAGGTCTAACATGGTTATGTCACTTTCCACATTAAATGAGAAATGATGAACAAATTTTTCTGCTAGTTCCAACCATGTGAAGATAGACCCACAAGGTAAGTGAAAGAACACTTCTAAAGCTTGTCCCCCTAGACTTCTTGTAAATAGTCTTATGGGGAAATTGTCATTGTACGCCACTTCTTAGCCTGCCATGTAGAAATATTTTACATGATCCTATGGGTCACTTTTCCCTTTATATTTATAACATTTTGGGTAGTCAAATTTCTTGGGAAAAGGTGTATGGAACATAGCCTTATCAAATGGATAAGGGCATAGCTCTTTGTATTGATATTTCTTTTCATTTCCTATAGTGCTTTTGTGAAGGCTTGTGAGCATCACTTTCATATATTGTATCTCTTGTGAAAGAAGTTACTCTTTAGTGGGGGAAGCTGGCATATATACATGACTATATTTTGACATTTCTCCCTCTTGGTTTTCTGTGTAAATCCCCTATTTCTAACCTTAGGTTTTTTTATGCACTTTTTGTTATCCTCTTTACGTACATGGGATGCTAGAAAATCTGATTGTTGACTAAGGTATTGAATATGTTGTTGTATAGTGACTTCTTCATTTTGAGGTTCCTCTTTTTTTCATGTTGAGGAGGTTGTTTCATGTTTTTATGTTCCGCTCTTACCCTACGTTGTATTCTGATGAGTGGCATTTTAAAACCATATTTCTTGTCATGTTGACTATTTGAGGTGGAAGCTTGTCCATGTCCTAAAATTTCATCCATATTAATGAGGGGGTGTTCTTCCTCATTAGCATTATTTGTAGGTGGAATAGTTTCATGTTTAGTTGGCATTCTAGCACCTAATTCCACAAATCTTGCAAGCACTCTATATTTTTTTAGAAAGAGGAACTCATCTAATTGGGTGGGGTCAAATTTGAAATCCGCATGTGGTGATCCCAACTCATCACCACTATGGTCTACCATCTCATCCTCTTCCTTTTCCGAGAGAATAGAGGTCCTAAATCATGACCGATAAAGGGATTTGACCCTTGTTTATTCTATTAGATATCACAAGCACTTTGAGAGGGGGTGAATCAGTGTAAATTAAAAATTTTTACTTAATGCCAATTTTAAACCCTTTAATAATGTGAAGCTTTAAACTATGAGCAATCAATCAATTTGTCACTCTTGATGCTTCTTTCATCTGCTAAATCAAAACATCATCGATATGCTCTCTTGTCTCCTCTCTCTTTTCATTTACATCTCTTGTTTAGTTAGATTGCATCATATTTATTCTTGTGTTGCTCTAATTTAGCTTGATGGCTTCCTTCTTTTAGTTTAGCAACTACAAAAATAGTTCCCAAATCGAACTATATTCACAATCGACCCAAATCTTCACTTCAAGTTACGTGTCATGCACCTTCCTACTTGGTCACCTAAAAATCTAGCTCATTAAATGAATACAACTAATACCAAAAAAATTCCTTCTAAGTTTGGATTGATTGCATAGTTTTTAAATGTAACATAAGAACTATTTATTAATCATTTTCCAAAAATAGTTTTTCCCATCTTTTTACAATTTGCAACGTGACAGAGATGAGCGAGTCGTTTCCTTCTTCAAATTTCATTTTTCCTTGAAACTCAAGATCACACAGAAAATTTCAATTAGATTGCCACAAGGTTAATGTGTATTAAATGTTGGCAGCTGCAATAGGATTTCTTCATTCTTCGTGGAGTTCAAGTCATGCACTTAGCCACAACCTCCGGATAATCAAATCACCATCGATTTTGGAAAACCAAAATCTTACTTGTTCATGTTTAAATCAATTTCATTTCCTTTAACCCTTTTCAATCCATATTCTCTCATTTCATAGCTTTCCTTAGCTCCTCTGAATTTCTCCTTTATATCACAAATCTTTTCTTTACTCGGCAGCATTTCTCCTTAATCGCTGGCTTTTTAGTTATCTTTGGCTCTTTTATGCTTCTTGTGGCATTCACAATGTCTCATGGCTATCCTCCTTGTATTTTTCCTTTCCATGGATTTGTTCCATGTCCGCAACTCTATCTCTTCTTCTTACATTTTTAGTAGTCTTCTGCGGCTTCCATAGTTCTTCACAACTTTTCTCTTTATCGGTGGCTTTACTTATCTCTTTCACATCTCGACCTTTGACTCCATGTAGCTTCGTGACTTTATCCTTTTATGTGCGGAAACCACTTACCTTCCACAACATTCTCTAGCATTCTGTGGCTTTTTGCAAACTACAATGGCTACTCCAAGTCTTCGGTGGCTATGTCTAGGATTCGACGGCTATCTCCCCATGTTCATGGCTTGCACAAATATTGACTAAGTCCCTTAGAACTTATCCTTTATCATCTTGAAGCCTTTGTGAGCTGACACTACCAATCAACCTTCATCTTCTTCACATGCTCACTTTACCAATTAACTCCTTTTTCCATCAATGCAACTTGATATCAACTCATCCATCTTGACATCAATGAAAACACATATAAAAATGACAAATATGCAACAATCTCCCCTTTTCATTGATGGAAACACTCCAACCTATAGAAACCTTATAACCTTTTGATGGTAAAATACTTGCATACTTGTATCTACCTTTCTCCTATTCTTCTATATCCATGGACTAGTTTTTGGTTTCTTCATTTCTCCCCCTTTGACAACAATGAAAAAGGGCCATTTATGCCGCATAAAGCTGAATATACTTGTAAGTTGGTTTCTTCATGTTTTTACCTTAAGAAGCTCCCCCTAGGCTTATGCTTCTTATCCATCTGTTCTGGTGTTTCTACAGGAATGCTCCCCTAATTTGATGCATACTTTGATAAATTTGAGCTAATAGATTAGCTCCCCTCACTTTGGCATTATTTTTAGGAGCGGATAATACCTAAGAATGCTCCCTTCCTTCTCTTCACATCTGCTAGTTTCTGGTGGGTTCAGGAATGACCCCAAGTTCATTCCTTAAATGCTCAAATGTGACTCTTAGTAGCGGTTTGGTCATTATGTCTGCAAATTATTCTTTAGTGCTCACATATTCTAGAATGATGTTGTTGTCATTTACTTTTTCCCTCAAGAAATGATATCTTATAGTTATATGATTGGTCTTTGAGTGGAATACTAGATTCTTAGAGACACTAATTGCACTTGTACTATCACACAACAAACGAATTGGATTTTTAGATTTTACCTTGTAATCTTCCAATGTTTGCTTCATCCATAGAACTTGAGTGCAATATATCATAGTAGCTATATACCCTGCTTCACATGTTGAGAGAGCCATTGATGATTGTTTCTTACTTAGCCAAATACCAAAAAAATTCCATCAAAGAATGCTCCTCTGCTTGTACTCTTTCTATCATCCACAATGCCTACCCAATCTGCATCTGTATATGCATTTATGCTAAAGTCATTGCTTTTGGGCTACCATTGTCCATACTCAAGTGTTCCCATGATATTTCTCATAATTCTCTTAACTACTTGAGGTATGTTTCCCTTAGATCTTCTTGAAATCTTCCAACAAGGCCTACCGCTTGCATGATATCAGGTCTTGATGTTGTGGAGTAAAGTAGACTTCCTATCATGGATCTGTATAGTGTTTTTTCTACCTTAGGTGAGTCATCATCTCTACTTAGCTTGCACCCAACTTCCATTTGTGTACCAATTGGTCTGCATTCTTCCATTTTAAACCTTTTCAACATTTCCTTGATATACTTAGTCTGGGATATGAATATACCTTGATCTGTTGACTGATCTGTAAACCCAAAAATAATGAAAGATCTCCAAGAATTGACATCTCAAACTCTTCTTTCATCATGTCAACAAACTCATATGTCATCTTATCATGGTCTCCACCAAATATGATATCATCTACATATATAATGACAATTAGCAAGTGGTCTCCTTCTTCCTTGATGTAGAGATTGTTGTCCACAACACCTTTTCTGAATCCTTGCTCAATGAGGTATGAATCTAATATGTTGTACCAAGCTCTGGGAGCTTGTTTTAATCCATACAAATCCTTTTTCAACCTGCACACATAATATTTATCTTTTGTTAATGAAAATCCATCAAGTTGTTCAATGTATACCTCTTCATTTAGAAAACTATTAAGGAAGGCTGATTTCACGTCCATTTGGAACACTCTGATATTTTTGTATGCCGCATAAGCCAGAATAGTATTATTGCTTCCATTCTTGCCACTGGTGCAAATGTCTCATCAAAATCTATTCCTTCCATTTGCATGTATCCTTTGCACACTAGCCTTGCCTTGTTTCTTGTCACTTCTCCTTTCTCATTCAATTTGTTTCTAATACCCATTTAGTTCCAATCACATTCTTATTTCACGGTTTGGGTACCAATTCCCATGTCTCATTCTTTTCAATTTGATCCAACTCTTCATTCATGGCATCTACCCAATGTTGATCTTTGCTTGCTTCTACAACATTCTTGGGTTCTATCATTGACATGAGTGTTATATCTTCATGGTTCTATTGTTCTCTTAGCCTTCTTCTTGTGATAATGTCACCATCTTTGTTTCCAATGATCTGATTAGAAGGATGGTCCTTTTTACTTTCCTAGAGGGTGCCTTGGTGTTTGGCCTTTCTTCCTCTTCATTTGCTTCTTCACGTGGACTATCCAACTCTTCATCATCTTCTTGTTCTTTATGATCGTAATTAGTTTGAGTGCTTGTTTTGGCATAATTTGTCTCATCCACCTTCACATTTTTGTTTTCAACACTCTTTTGTAACCTTTTATCAGTAGCATCTATAAGTTGTGTTGACCGCTAAGTAGCCAAGGAATATTCCTTCATCGCATCTTGAGTCAAATTTTCCCAAGTTGTCTTCATCTCTTTTGATATAGCATTTACTTCCAAAGAAGCATATGTGCTTTACATTTGCTAGTATCTTCTTTCATAGTTCACAAGGATTCTTGTCACTATGTATTCTCGGTTAAGCTCTATTCAAAATATAAACCATGGTGTAAACTGCTTCACTCCAATACCTATCTGAGAGTTTGGATTCATTTAGCATAGTTCTTACCATCTCCTCCTACATAGTTCTATTTTTCCTTTCAACAACCCCATTTTGTTGAGGTGTTCTCATGGCTAAGAATTGTCTTCTTATTCCATGTTCTTCACAAAATTCAAAAATTCTCCGCCTCTATCTGATCTTAGGCATTTGATTTTCTTGTTTTTCTCATTCTCTACCAATGCCTTGAATTTCTTAAATTTTTCTAAGGCTTCGATTTTTTTTCAAGCATTCAAATTCATTCTTGTGTAATCATCTATTAGAAACATAAAATATACCTCACCATTTATACCTTCAATTCTGGTGGGGCCACAAAGGTCTATATGGATCAACTCCAATGGTCTGGTTGTAGAATACTCCTTTGATTTGAACGATCTCCTTATTTGTTTTCCATGTAGACAGGCCTTGCATAGAGTATCTGCGGTTTCACAATCTTTGGCATATGTCTCACACAACCTTTTGTACTTAATTTTACTAGATTTTCAAAGCTCATGTGCCCCAATATTTGTGCCATAGCCAACTGTAATCTTACTAGTGAAGCATTTCTCTTTGTTTATCTCATTAAGAACATACATGTTGTTCTTTGTTTGCTTGGCCTTTGCAACCTTCTTTCCTATTTTGCAATTTATAATATCATATCCTTTGTCATGAAATATCACATTATATCCTCTTTTTGCACATTTGACTCACACTCAGCAGATTGTGTTTGAGTCCTTCAACATATAAGACATTTTCTATGATGGTATTTCCATTATCTAAACTCAAGGTTCCTTTCCCAACTATGTTTGTAGAGTTGTTATCACCAAATCTCATAGCACCAGATGTATTGTTAGACAAAGTAATAAATTTACTTTTGTCACCTATCATATGGCTTGAGCATCCACTATCCAAATACCATATTTTATCTTCATTTTACACATGAAATGTTGTCTGTATAATTGAACATGACTCTTTTCTCTTGTTATCATCTTTCTTTGCAACATACACCCACTTATTTTGTTTAGGTGGTTCATGTTTGTTGGTTGAAACCACACTACTCTTCTTATGATAATTGTGTTGGACACTATTATAGTTTGATCTGGTGTAAGATGGGCCAAAGTTTCTTCTATAGCCTCTAGATAATTTCCTACACTTGGTAGCCTTATGTCCAAACTAATTACATGAATAACAATAGCCATAGAATGAATGAGTGTACCTCATAGCATAGGTGATCCTTGGTGTAGTGGTTCTTCTTCTCGCATATTTGTTGAATCATTTATTTGTAGTAGAGGAGGTACTTGGTGTTTCCATGGACTTGTTTCCTTCATTCTTAGCTGGCTCCTTTTCCTTACTTTCTCCCTTGAAGCCAATTCTAGATTTATCAGTTGTGTCCCGTTGATTGTTGAGCATATCAATTAACACATTTGAAATTTTCTCTAGCTTTTCATACATTGTTATATTTTTGGTCAGTTGTTCCATTATGGATTTTAGTTGCTCCATCTCAGAGTTCATTTTTGTGCATTCTTCTTCTTTTTATTTGTAGGATTGAGAAATCTTCTCCAGCTTTGTTTCAAGTTCCTTAAGCTCATTAGCCTCTTCTTCTTCTTTCAAAATTTGTCTTCTCTCAAGATGCGGATTTTTTCTTCATAATCCTTTAATGTGCATCTTAATTTTTGATTCTTCTTCCTACAGCTTTTAATTCTTCAAGAGCACATACTAACTCTGCTTCTAGATTCACTTCAGCTTCTTCTTCATCTGAATCTTCATACTCAATTGTGTTCTTCCCTCTAGAACTACATTCTTCAACCACATCCATAGCCATAAACAAACACTCTGACTGATCTTCATCATTTTCATTCTCAGAGTTACTTGACTCTGATCCACTTGATTCTTCCTTTGAATAGAAGTTTCTTTTGTTCTTAAAGAACTTCTTTTTGTCACTTTTCTTCTTATATTCAGTTTCTCTTTTTCTATGTTTATGACTGTCCTCTTCATGTTCAAACTAATTATCTTTATTCTTGTTCGGACACCTACTAGCAAAGTGACCTACTTGTCCACAAGAAAAACATTTGAATGGGAGTTTTCCTTTATATTTACCTTGAGCCTCTTTTTAATCTTCTCATGAACATGGCTTCAATATTTTCATCATCCAACTCATCTCTTGAAGTTGATTCTTCTTCTTCTTCTTACACTGGACTGAGTTTCTTTCTTAACCTTGAATGCTACTTATTTCTTGGTGGCTTTGGATCCAACAATCCTCATTTCGTATGTTGATAGGGTGCTTTGTAATTCATCCATTATGAGAGTCTTCATGTCTTTGGCTTCCTCTATGGTTGAAACCTTTGCATCATACTTGCTTGGTCAAGGATCTCAAAACCTTTTGGAAAATAACATATTCTTCCAACTTTTCTCCTAAGCCTCTGATCATATTTATTACTTCATCTATTCTCTACATGTAAACCTTTATGCTCTCATCATCCTTCATTTTCAGATTCTCGAACTAAGCTCTATAGGTCTGTAGTTTAGCTAGTTTGAACTTTTCATCTCCTTCATAGATACTCTACATTTTTTTCCATATCTCCTTTACGGTTATTCAATGCATAACTTTCACAAACTTTGTCTCAGTTAGGCCACATATAATGGCATTCATAGATCTTGAGTTACATTCATATTTTGTCTTATCCACGAAGTAGTGGTTGGCATGGTTTGAGTAGTATAGCCTTTCTCAACGCATTCCCAGATTTCAAAACCAAGTGACATCAAATATGTCTTCATTCTTATTCTCCAAAATTCATAATTTTTACCAGTGAAGAGAGATGATATAGAAAATGACAAACCACCTTGTTGCTTATTTGTTGTCATGCTTGTGATATGAGGATCTCCTTGAATATGTAAATCTTCTTACAATAAGGACATCACTCTGATACCAATTGTTAGAGATCATAAGCACTGAGAGGGGGTGAATCAATGCAGATTAAAAAAATTTACTTAATGCCAATTTTAAACCCTTTAATAATGTGTGGCTTTAAACTATGAGCAGTCAATCAACCAAATGTCTTGCACAATAACACAAACACATAAATTACCGTGGGAAACCCTTTTGGGAGAAAACCCACCAAAATTGTTTCTTATATTACACAAATCAAGGACTCATAAGAATATAACACATCTTACAATATTTTTTTAGTGAGGCACCAACCCCACAAGGAGCACCAACCCCTACACCTCTATTGATATTATGCACAATAAAGGACTCAAGTGAATATTACGCATCACAAGATATTTATTTTGTAGGAACCCACCTATAAGGAAGCTATAACTCCTTGAATGTGCTAAGCTACAACTTATACTTGATTTATATACATTTTGATCATCTAGATATAGCAATTGCTAATACAATGAATTATGATCACTTTCCTAGCTTTTTTGTGTTCTTCTTTTCACTCTCTTCTGCTCATCTAATTTGATCATACTTGCTCAATCAATTCTACCACTCTTGATGCTTCTCTCATCTAATAAATCAATGCATCATCGATCTTCTCTCCTCTTTCCTCTCTCTTTTCATCTGCAACTCTTGTTCAACTAGATTACATCGTATTCATTCTTGTGCTACTCTACTTTATCTCAATGGCTTACTTATTTTACTTGAGTAACTAAAAAAATAGTTATAAAATTGAACTATATTCACAATCGACCCAAATCTTCCACTTTGAGTTCCGTGTCGTGCACCTTCGTGCTTGGTTTCCTAAAAATCTAGCTCATTAAATGAATACAACTAATACCAAAATTTGTTCCTTTTAAGTTTGGCTTGATTACATAGTTTTCAAATGTACCATTAGAAACTATTTATTAGTCGTTTTCCAAAAATATATTTTCCCATCTTTTTACAATTTGCAACGTGACAAAGATGAGCAAGCATTTCCTTCTTCAAATTTCATTTTTCCTTGAAACTCAAGATCACATAGAAAATTTCAACTGCATTGCCACAAGGTCAATGAGCATTAAATGTTGGCAGCTGAAACAATGGATTTCTTCATTCTTCGTGGAGTTCAAGTTGTGCACTTAGCCACAACCTTCTAACAATCAAATCGCCATTGATTTTGGAACACCAAAATATTAATTGTTCGTGTATGAATCAATTTCATTTCCTTTGACTCTTTTCCATTCATATCCTCTCATTTGGTAGCTTTCTTTAGCTCCTCTAACTTTCTCCTTTGTATCATGTGGCTCTTTTCTTTACTTGGTAGCATTTCTCCTTACTCAGAGGCTTTTTAGTTATCTTTGGCTCTTCTATGCTTCTCACAGAATTCATAATGTCTCATGGATATGCTTCTTATCTTTTTCCTTTCTATATGTCTTTGTTCTAAGTCCACAATTTTATTTCTTCTTCTTGTGACTTTTGAAGTATTATGTTGCTTCCATAGTTCTTCACAGATTTTCTCTTTATCGAGAATTTTATTATATCTTTCACGGCTTGGCCTTTGACTCCATGTAGCTACATGACTTTATCCTTTTATGCATGGAAACCACTTACCTTCAGCAATGTTCTATAGCATTCCATAAAATTGTGCAGACTACGGTGGCTACTCCAAGTCTTTGGCGGCTATGCCTAGGCTTCGATGCTGACTATCTCCCATCTTCGTGGATTGCACAAATATTGAATAAGTCTTTTAGAACTTATCCTTTATCATCTTTATCATCTTCAAGCCTTTGTGAGTTAAAACTACCAATCAACCTTCATCTTCTTCACATGCTCAATTTACCAATTGAATCCTTTTTCCATAAATGCAACTTGATATCAACTCATCCATCTTGACATCAATGACAACACATATAGAAATGAAAAATAAGAAACATGTTTGATGTTTCCTATGCTTTTCTCTTGGATCCCATTCGTGTTATGGGGGCCATGGAAAATGAGAATTTCACTAAGGTGTATTATTGAATTTTTCCAATGGTATAATCAAACCTAAGTGAAAACCTAGAATGAGATGTTTACTAAGGACGCACAAATAATGTCAATATTCTAAAGAATAATGAATTTCAATGAATCAAGGGATCAAAGTGATTGTTCTAAATGGATAAGTCAAAATGACGAATAATCGCAAGACATAATCACACAAGGTTTTTTTTTAACCAATCAATCAATGAACTACTTCCTAAGTGTTTCCAAGCAATAGTTTGACATTTTAAAATGATCAAAGAAATGTCACCACTTATTTCAAGTTCAAAATGAACAAGGTGTAAGTAATAACAAGAGGTTGATATGATTTCCAATCAAAGTATACTTAAAGCGAGTTCAAGTCCAAGCAAGACCTAAATCTCAAAAAGTGGGGTTACGAATATGAACAATGCAACAATACCACTAAGATACGTTAACCAAACTTTATGGAAAAGTAAGGTATTAGTATCAAAATAATATTAGTATGACGCACAAAAGGTAACGATAACACCTTTCAAAATTGAGGTAATGTTTGAAAACAAACCAAGGCTAAAGTATACCAAGGAATTGTTAAGGTGTACGTAGCGTAACGTTATAATATAGAAACTTAGGTCAATTTTGCAAGAAACAAGACGTAAGTATCAAAATTGTTGTGATATGATATAAGCAACGTAACACTTCAAAGGAGAATCAAGTGAAGAATCAAGCCTAACTACAATGACGATCTTGACTTGGGTATCAAGATCAAATGGCTATCAAGATATGAAAACGTACTCGACATGCTTTTAATTTTTACCATCCAAGATCAAGCAGGATGAATGTAAATGGGTGCAAAAGTGGTGGACATGATCGATTGATAACACATGTATGGTTTCTCTTATTTTGATCAACAAAGTGTCAAGAAAGCAAAGGAAGTAGATCAAGTGAGGTTGAAAAGTGTTTGGCCTAACTTCAAAAAAGTCACCCCACCTTATGGTGAGTGAAGAACTAAGAAAAAGTAATGCTTCACAAATTTCATGGTGAATGATGCTTAGTTTGAACTGTAATGGACTCTCCGATCCATAAACTTCTACTTTGGAAGTTTACAAAATCACACAATTATGTTGTTCTACTTCTAACTTTAGAAAATGACAGATTGATTGAAGATTATAGCTTTAGTGACTGATTATCTAGTGTTATAGAAAGTAAATTGCAGAGAATAGGAAAGAATTCAAACTCCAAACACCAACAATTTTATCCTGGAAACCCCCAATGGAGGAAAACCAGTCGGGAAGGGAAAAACGCTCTTTCTTCCCACTTTTATTGGTCAATTATAGACAATTACATATTTAAAAAGTATAAAATGTAAAAAACAATGTAAACCTCTACTTTCATATGCTTGTTTGATCTAATTCTACACCTTGCTCCTACAATTCCACTCTAGCACTGAAGATCTTGCTCACTTGCTCTCATATAACTAATACTTTGCTTCTTGTTCTCTCTTGATCTTCAAATAATGAATTATCTTGCTCCTTTCATGCATTTAAAGGCCTTATCATGTCCTCCTATGTAATGGAGGATGTGAAAGGGCATGGAAGGGAAGAGACATAACCAACTCTTTGAATTTTGGAACTATTCATTCCTGATTTTATTTTTCCCGTCAAAAGTGTCAAGAATGCGGCTGTCTGGGTGGTAGTTACAAGACTATCGCCCGTGTTGGGTGGTGGTTCTGCAACCACCACTCCACTAAGAGCGGTGGTTATGTTAAAAAGCTTAAATAACCTCATTTTCCTCATTTTTCTTCACTTTCTTCAATTCTCCTTCTTGGTGCTGATAGAATTGATGAAGTGGTGTGTTTTTCTGGATCCCTATGGATCATACCTCCCTTGTTTATGAGGCTTTTTTTCCCACAAAATATTAGTGGGGGAGTGGTAAAAGAATCAACTCCCTCTCTTGCTCCTTCAAGTACCACTAGGTCTACCTTGGTGTCTTCTCTTATCCAACCTACCAAGACTCATGTGGATCTCTAGTTTGTTGCTCCAGTGCTACATCCTCCTCCGAGTTTCCTCAAGTACAATCCTCTTTGGAAGGAAACTTCTGTATGTTTCCTTATTTTTCATGCATAGATGGCTTTAGTAGGTGCAAGCTCTTGCAACTTGTTATTGTGTGCATCTACATGAAGTGTGGCCTGAAGGTTTCTTTTCCAACCTACTCAAGTATGGCGAAGGTCCCATATTGTAGTGGTTTATTCCTTCTTGTTTATCTTTGTCTCTTGAGATGGATTGGTTGGATCCTCTCTATGTACGTTGTTGTTATAGTCACCATTGTTCCTTGTATCTGCTCTTCTCCTTACTACCCCACAACCATGTCCATTAAACCCATAGGTAGATACGGTGACTACATAGTGGAAGTTTGTTTTGCTCCTTGAATGAGCAGTTCTTGTGGTGGCTTCTTTTGTAAAAAATGACAAGTGTTATCCAAAATATTTGTGCTCTCAAGTCCATTTTTCTTTTCTTCCAATGAAAGTAAACAAAATTGATGATTTTCCTGATTAAGGCTTTATACTTGGTTGGCACTTATGATAGCTTTATTTGATTATCTTTGGTGTGCCCGGATGTTGAAACTAACTCCATCCTTGACCCATCTATATTGTTTCTCCCTCCTTGTTAAAACACCATCCCTGACATACAAGTAAGGACTTTCAAAGATAATGTTGAATTCATCAAGTGGAATGATATCACCTCTAATACATCTATGTATTGGGAATTTATCCCAAACCGAAACTTACACTTTCTTGTAACTTGTATTTCTACAACCCTCTTCACCCATCCCAATGGGTATGGATGTGGATGTGCGTAAGTCTCTAGGACAAGTTGTTCTACAACCGCATCAGAAATCAGATTTGACTGAGAACCAGAATCTACTAAATCATTTACCTTAGTCTTCTTGATTTGGATTCTGATTTGAAATAGCTTACTCATCTCTTCTTCTTTTGTTCCCTCATACATGTTAGTGGTCGTGCATCCCAACCTCTCATCTACATCTGAATCATCCTCAATCTCCACCTCTCCTTTTGTCTTCATAGTGGCCATGGATTTCTTGGAATCCTTGGTTTGGTACTTTAGGTGTAATTCTAGATGCAACTTCCAACATGTGGCGTCAATATGTCCATTTATATCACAATTCTTACAAAAATATTAAGATCTTTACAAGTATACAAGTAGTAGTGGCATGTTTACCTTTCCATTTACCTCTGCTACTTTTCTTCCCTTGTTCTTTTTCCTATTGATCTATTGATTGGTCTCCCTTTGGCTTTGTTTCTCCTTGCTTCTTCTCATCATCAATGTAGTATGCTTATATACAAGCTTCATTGAGATCCTTGGGCTTCATGGAGATTACCTTCCTTCGAAGGTGAGTGTGAAGTCCTCCTAAATACTTGGTCATAATTTCCTCATCCTCCAAGTCCATATTAAGCAACATGACTTGTCTCCAAAATTTTGTAGTGTAGTCTTACATGCTTTAACCATTGCTCGATCTAAACTACTGCCACTTAATCATCATGTCATTCTTAGGGTCGATAGGATAGAAGTAAGTTCTAAGTAATTCTTTAAAACCTTTCCAAGTATTGAAAATAGGACGTTTCTTCCTTTCACAAGTGGCTAAGTGGATTTCCCACCAAACCAGAGAGCATGACCTTCTATTTTAAGATGCGCAAAGGTGATCCTTTGTGTCTTAGTGAAATTATGCACACTAAAATATACTTCCAACTATTTTATCCATTTATCAAGAAATTTTGCATCTACTTGTCCTTCAAAGTTATTTATTTCCACTTTCGTTTCAACTTTAAAAGGTGTATGAGCAGATTTTACCTTCTCGCTTACAATTGGTGTCTCTTCTTCACACTCTTCCCATTCTTCCTCTTCGTGGCTCTTTCCGATACTGAATTTTTGGCCATTTCTCAAACCACTAAGTCCATGGAATCTTGCTTAACCGAAGCCATCTTTTATAGATTTGAAAGCTCTTCTTATTTTCTATGCAACCTATCCATCATGGTCTCTAGCATTTCGACTCTACAAACCAAGTTCTCTTCCTCCATTTGAGCTCGAATTATTTGTTTCCACTTCTTCATAGAAATATCTTGCTCACAAGGTAAAACTTCTTCACCTTTGGACCTTTCACTATCATACAAATCATAAGAAAGAATCAAATACCACAATCTTGGATATATAATTAGCTCTGATAACAAAATGATCCGTAAAATTCTACTTTGGGATTTTACGAAATCACACAATTATGATGTCCTACTTTCGACTTGTGAAAATGATAGATTGATCAAGATTATAGCTTTAGTGACTAATTATCTAGTGTTATAGAAAGGAAATTACAAAGAATAGGAAATAATTCAAACTCCAAACAAGAAAAACATTTATCCTAGAAACCCCAATGGAGGAAAACCAGTTGGGAAGGTAAAAATGATCTTTCTTCCCACTTTTATTGGTCAATTATAGACAATTACATATTACAAGTAGAAAATGGACAACAATGTAAACCTCTATTTTCCTATGTTTTTTTTTCTCTATTTCTACACCTTGCTCATACAATTCCACTCCAGCACTGAAGATCTTACTCACTTGCTCTCATGTAACTAATACTTTGTTTCTTGATCTCTCGTTATCTTCGAATGATGAATTCTCTTGCTCATTTCATGAATTTATAGGCCTTCCCATGTCCTCATGTGTACTAGAGGATGTGAAAGGGAATGGAAGGGAAGACACACAACCATCTCTTTGAATTCTAGAATTGTTCATTCCTGATTATATTTTTCCCATCAAAAGTGTCAGGACCACTTTGCTCTATGTAGACTGGTGATTCTGATTCCGCAACCACCGCTTTTCTCGGAGCGCGGTTCTATTAAAAATCTGACTAACCTCCTTTTCCTCATTTTTGTTCACTTTCTTCAATTATCCTTCTTATTTCGATAGAACTCGATGAAGTGGTGTGTTTTTTTAATCACTCTCCTTTGTTCAACAAGAAAAGTTTTGACTCAAAGAAATTTCTCACTTTGCAAAGCTCTTTATAACAAAGATTGATTTGAAAGGGTTAAGTTGGCTCTAATTCAAAATTGAAATCCTAGGTGATTCCCTTAACTAGGTGTCATAAGATACCTTTGTGAGCTCAATTTACCAAGAAATTTTTGCACTAACTAATCTTGGAGTATCTCAACTTTACTTTACCCCCTTTAAATACAATGAGCAATGAATGCGTTCAGTTGTATTCTCACTGGGGTCACAATATGGATAACTTTGACACTAAATCTCACATGTAAACTAGTCAAGTTATTGTATGGACCATTTCTCATTTTTTCCACAAGGTTCCCTCTTCCATGGACTACTTTGTGGTTCCTAAAACCACCCCCATTATTGTAGTTTAAGGCTTATGCCAAAGGGGTTATGTCCTAGTTTTAAGTGGACGGGGCGTACCCTTATCCGAACCTACATATACAATGTGATGAATGTGGTGTGTTTTTTATCTTTTATACTTAATGTGGTTTAGTCGTATACCATTTGGAAACCTACAATACACATGTAATTAGAAAGTTTGTTTTGATTCTCCTTTCTTTAGAAATCTTTTTAGGTCCTGCATGAAGAGTTTAGTAATTTTCCACAAACAAAAAGAGGATAAGATGTTATTTCTTATTCTCAAGATTGTCCTAAGATGCAAGAGAAGAGCATACATGACATAAAATCCAACTATTTAACTAAAAATGGAAAAACACTTAAGTGCACAATTTGTTCATTTTAGCCAACTTGACATTCCTTCCTTTAGCAATAAGTGTAATGAGATGTTTTCAAAAACATAAAAGATGTAGAAATCATTTTTGATTCCCAAGATCACCTAAAAGGTGCAAGGGAAGATCATACGTGATTCTAATCTCATAAACAAGCATGCAACATTCATTAACCTTAAACAAGCCAAATTAGCAAAAAGCATGAAGATATACCCTACAAAACAGAAGTTAATCTCAAATAAACCTACAAGGAGTTAGCACATCAAGAACACAAGATTTTGCAAATTTTAAAATAACATTCAAATATGTATTGTGATGCCTGTGTGCCCTTCAAAGTGTATGTGTGCCTTTATCAACATGTGTGCATGAGACAATGGCATGTGCACCCTCTCGCTAAAAATGACAGTGAACTAAGCATGTGTATGGGTAGAGAGTTGTATGTGCATCCTTTTTAACATGTGTGCACACTGTCAAAAAGAGGATAAAATAGAAGCCTATCAATGTGTGTGTGCCTGTGAGAGGTTGTTTCACATGTGTTTAAAAACATACGTGGACAAGTAAACTTCAAGAAAACACAGAGAGCTACATTTTATGTGTGTAGGAAGAATGATGTATGCGCACCTTTTTATCAAATGTGTGGGTCTCCGAAAATTGACATAGACATAGGGCACAACTAGCAATGAACATATGCATAGAACAAAGTATGTGTGCATGCTATTTTAGACACCTTCATGTGGATTTGAATGTGTGCACACCCCTATAAAAATTTCCTGTGTGTGTACTTTTAGATGATGTCAAAATATAGAGCTCTAACGTATGCAACCTTGAAAAGGTCAATTTTTCCTAATTTAACTCAAATCTAATGAAAAACCATCACAATAAACCCCATAAGAGAGACTCAATGCATATAAAGTTAGTGAAATAACCTAAGTATTTTAACCTATTTCACATGTGCATGATTTGGGTTAGCAAAACTTGAGAAAAACTAGTAAAACTCATTAAAATCAAAGAGACTATGAATCCGTCCCACCGTGCATGCCATATGTATCCATGTATTAATTAGCTAAGCTAAGAGAATTGAAACTAACACCTAATAGTTCCAAAACAAAGCTAAATTAAACATAGATCATCATACTAAGATAAAAAGACTAAACACCAACAACATAAATAGAACTTTGAAGGAAAATAAAACTAACATGTTAAGCATTATTCTCTACTCTTTGAAATCTAACTATAAAGGGAACTATGTACATCCTCAACAATCAAAATGTGATTGTTTTTTTAATCCCAAGGGTTTTAAGAAGAGATTCTCATCAAGACATGGCTAGAAAGCCATTTTGATTCTCTCCATATGACTCAAAATCTTAGATGGATGAAATGCTAGATGAAGAAGCTTAGCTCAACACTAATGGAGGATGCTCAAAGATGAAAATTCCTATACTTTATGATGTATGCATGAAAAGGTGTAATAAGAAAGGTGGGAGGAGGGTTATGTTATCCAAAATAAGCCCCTTGCTCATTTTTGGCTAACTTCCTTTCATTCCTTCCTTCCTTGTGCCTCAATTTGAATTTTTTCACTTTTCAAGCACTCAAAATTTTCTGGAAATGGTTTCATTGGATAGAGGATCTCCTCAACTTTCTAGAAAGGTAAATTTTTCCTTCTAACTCCTTGTATTTTGCAAGTTATGGCTCAGCGGAGTTTGGGAGGGAAATTTTCCCTAAGGAGGTCTGTGGACCAATCAGAATGTGCCACGTGGCGGAGGAATGGCGGGGAGCGGAGGTAAATTTGAAATTTTCACCAAGGTTTGGTTAGGGCACGCAAAGGAAAATTTTTGGTTGAAGGCCCGCTGTCCAACAGGAAATAGCCACGTGTCCAAGGGGCCATTGAAGGTCGAATCGGCGGGGAGAAGTTGGAAAAATTTCCAAGGTTGGCGCAAAGGGAAATCTCGGCCCGAAGGCCCGCCAACCAATAGGGAGATGCCACATGTCCATAGACCGGTGGGAGGCGGAGGCATAGGGGGAATTTTTCCATTTTGCCAAAGTGTGGCAAATGGTGCAATAAAACTCCACCTCCGATGGCCCGCGCCAATCAGAGCATGCCACGTGTCCATGTGGTGGAAAAAATCTTAAGGCGGGTCCACAGAGGGAAAAGAGTTGGTTCAGGCCCATGCCAATGGAAAGGTGCCACATGTCCTATTCAGGGAAATGGTTGGAGTCAATGGAAAATTGGAAGTGCGTCCCATGAGTGAATGGAAAGGTGCCATGTGGCATCGGGCCGGAGGGCATGGAGCGACAAAGGAAAATTTTCCAAAATTCCAAAAAGGGCGTAAAGTGACCGGTAGACTGCGGACCAATCAGTTATGCCACATGGCATCGGATCCGCGGGAAGAGATTTTTGGGGAAATTTTCCCAAATTTCAAAAAGGGGAAAATTTTAAACTTTCGTCCCGCCAACCCATTTTTGGCCCTTTTTGCCCTAAATCTTCAGAAGGGCATAACTTTTGATCCAAAGCTCGGATTTTCACATTTTTGGTGTCATTGGAAAGCTGGTGAAATTATCTACATGATGGAGGGTTCAATTTTGTATTTTGATAGATAATTTTGGGAGAAAATTGAAGAAATGTCCCTGGCATGGAAAAAATGTAGAATTGACATTCAACCACCAAATTTAATGAAGTATGGTCATTTTTTTGATCTGCAGAACAATGTACTTCTAAGTATGGGTTCGTCCATGAAGCCCATCACTCTACAGGTGAAATTTGAGGAATCTAGTTGGTGGTTGAATTCATAAATCCATTTTTGCCCACATTTTTACTTTCTCTCTTTTGCTTGACCATTAAAAGCCAGATTTGGCTCATTTGTAAAGGGTTGGACATATTTTTCTCTGCAAGCTCTCTTTTCTTCCTTAGTAGGTGGATTTGTAGAGTTCCATACCTCTCATACAGACTACAACACATGTTTTGCCTCCTGGCCATTGTAATGCATTGTATTGAACTTGGGAATGATAATGTATGTTTTGTGATTGATTTTTCCAATCCTTTCATGTGTTTATCATTATCTTTTGATCTCTCATTACATTCTAGCAATCTATGCATATTTTGTGTTGTATTTCTTATGATCTATGTAAATCTTGCAAAGTAGATGTTCACCACTCCCTTGGTGTATCACCACTTTCAATTAGTTTTAATTTCTTCTGCATCCTTTATCTCTGTCTCCTTGGAATTTAGAGTAGGATCTAGTATTAAACCTCTGCAAAGTTCATGCATATACCTGATCAGAGGAGTGAAGGAACCAGACCTTTAATCTAGAGATTTTTTCCCATTTTTGCAAGTCCCACACTTGGGGAAAAGATTCAATGTTGTGCAATCACACTAGATGCCCATTATCAAACTAGAAATCTGAGAAAACATCCAGGGGTGCTACTGATTTGCACTAACAGGTTCTTTATATAACCCTTTGGTTTGAAGAAACTTTACATCCTATTATATGTGGGATAATAGCAAAGCTAGGTTAGTAATGGATAAGCATACTTTAAGTTTGCTTTAGGAGGGATTAATATATCACTAGTGATTCATAGGAGTTTAGTGGGTGCATTAATTAATCAAGAGTGATTAACTAGAAGGTAGGTGCAAGCTTATAGAAGCCTTTTAGAGTAAAGTTAGAATAATCTAGGTTACGAGAGGAGTTTAATCCAATAAATGAAGATTTATTGACTTAACATAAGGAAAGTTAATTAATTAAGAATTGTTAATCGGAATTTTAAGTGATATAAGGTTTAATTAATTAGCGCAATGTAACTAATGAACGGTGATAGAAGATAAAAGGTGCGGTATTGATGATATGCCATCAATTTATGGAAAAGGGGATCATTAGCACAATTTAAATATTTAAATTGCTCGATCCAAATTATAGGTGTTTCCTACGATGGAGTTAGAAGCCCCTAAGGTGATCAAAGAGGTTGTTGTATGTGAAGACGAATCCACTATAGTCAAAATAGTGTTAATGAAGACCACGACCAAGATCGTGGAGTTAGAAAATGACCTACCAATATTCCTTTCATTTGACTCCATGGGCATGGGGCAGGCTCTCAAACTCGCCTCTCTTCCGGTCAGTGGCTATGAAGATATTTACATGGTTGAGGTCTCAGAGGTAAAGGAAGAAGAAGTCAAGGATGATAAAACCTCTATCTTCCCTAGTAATTGTTGGATGCTCAATTATGATGGTGTGAAATGCCATGTCGGTGTTGGGGTAGGTGTGATTCTAACTTCCCCAAATGGAAGGTCATGTCCTTCACCTTTAAGCTTAATTTTTAGTGCACAAAAAATGGTGTTGAATACAAAGCTCTTCTTCTTAGTCTTATTATAGCCAAGAGGATGGGTGTTTGCAACATTAGGGTTCTAAGTGATTCTCAACTTGTCACCAATCAAGTCTTGAAAGTTTATGAAACTAGAGTGGAACATCTACAAATCTATAATATATTCGTGTTTGACCTTAGCAAAGTTTTCTATTTTATCTCTATTAAGGTTATCCCACATGAGAAAAACTTGATAGCTGATTCTATAGCTACTTCCTCTTCTTGCTTTTGTCCAAGCAAAGATTTGAAAGAAACCGAGTTCACTATTTCGGTCAGACCTGAACCTCTAGTTTGATGAATGTAAACTAATCTAATTATGGCATATGTCGAGGTTAAGAATGATCCTGCCACTGTAGACTATGCAGAGAATGATGAGGAGATCCTAGGATACCTCAATGCATACACTGATATTCATCTCATACATCACAAAAGATACTTCTTTCTTATACGTCACTCTTCCGCCTATTTTTGAGATCATACAATGGACCCTTCCTCGTTGGGAGACCAAGAATTATGTGAAATAGAGGAGGAATAAATAGACTTACCTCTAACCCCACCTGAGTTTGAATAGGGTAACGCATCTTTAATCGAAGGTACCATAGATATAAACATCATGATGGAGGAATATCCTCAAATCTTAAAACTTGGTTCTTCCTTAACTCGGAAAGAGGTGGAAACCCATACGAATATAAACAAGGAACACTCAATAGCCTTCACTTTCAGTTACAAGGAGATGACAAGAATTTCTCCCGATGTTGTAGTGAATAATCTAGTAACCAAACCATACACTAAGCCCATAAAACAAAAATCAAGACCTATGAAGCCAAAAGTGGCTTTGATGGTCAAAGAGGAAGTTATGAAGATCCTAAAGTATAATTCATTAAACTGGTAGACTACTCAATGTGGGTTTCAAACATAGTTCCCGTTCTTAAAAAGAATGGGAAAATTTGCATATGTATTGATTTTAGGGACATAAACAAGGTGTGTCCCAAAGAATATTTTTTGTTGCCTTCCACCGACATCATTGTAGATATAATAGTTGCATATTAGTTATTGTCACTTATGGATAGTTTTTTGGGTTATAACCAAATTAGGATCTCTGAGGAGGATCAAGAAAAGACTACTTTTACCACTTTGCTTGGGGACTTTTTTACACGGTTAGGTTGTTTGGCACTGAAAAATGTTGGCATTTCCTATCGACATGTAATGACCTACATGTTCCATGATCTTATTCATAAGATTGTAGAATCTTATGTTGATGATCTTCTAGCTAAAGCCAAGAAGTGTTGCGATCACCTAAACTACTTCGTGTGATCCTATCTTGTCTCATCGAATATGGGGTAACGTTAAATCTGGAAAAGTGTGTATTTAGTGTGATGAGAGGGAATTTTCTAGGATACATTATCTCTTCACGAGGGATCGATGTGGATCCAAAAAGATTCGGGTGGTCCTATATTTGACCCTACCCTTAGACAAGTCGGACCTTGGGTCCTTTCTCGCGAAACTCAAAGAAATCCATAGGTTCATTCCCAATTTAACTTGCATCATTCATCCAATTAACAATTTGTTAAAGAAGGATTGTTGTAAGGACTAGACAATTGAGTTTCACGAGGCATTTGAGTCTGTAAAATGTTTCTTCATGTTTCCAAAGGTGGACTTTCCTATAATTCCATACTCTCGGGATATCAATGTCTCGCTAGCTTTTATGTTGGCACAAGAAGATGATGATAAACATGAACGTGTCATTTATTTCATTAGTTGTACCTTGATAGATTATGAGACACGTTATACACAAGTATAAAAGTAATGTCTAGCTATAGTGTTTACGAAAAATAAGGAGTTAGATTCTTAACTATGAAATATGAGTTATTGTTAAGTCGGACCAACTACAAACATTTCTAACTCAGGGTTCCTTGTCTAAGAAGGTTGGTCACTTTATGACCTTAATGGGTGAATTTGAATTAACCTTCATCAACCAAAATTTCATCAAGGGAAAAATCATTATTGATTGGTTAGAAGACAACCCAATAGATTTTGGAAATTTGGTAGACTTGTATTTCCCTTATGAGTGTGTGTTTTATGTAGAGGCCAAGCTTCTCATTACCTCATGTCCATGGTACTCAGATATTGTTAATTTCATCATGGATGATTCATACCACGAGGGAGAAACCTCATAACAGATATGACGAGATACGCATAATAGCTGCCAAATATGTGATTGTAGAATAAGTGATCTATCATAGAGCCTTTGATGTAATATTGTTAAGGTGTGTTGATGAAGAAGAATCGGAGAGATTCCTCTTCGGAGCCCATAGCAGTAGTCTCTGTGGGGGTAACCCGAGGGACATGCTCTGCATGAAAAATACATCGAATGGGTTACTCTAGGCCCACATTGGAGCACAATGCTATGGATTATGTGCACAGGTGCCATAAATTCCAAGAATTCTCTCATTATATACACATCCTAACTCTGGCTCTATATCTAATAGTGATACCTTAGCCCTTTTCTACTTGGGGTTTAGATTTGATAGGGAATTTTTCTCCCTCATCAACAGATAGCCACAACTTCATCATTATGGCCACAGAGTATTTCACAAAGTGGGTAGAGGACATACCTCTCACTATTGTACCTAGGTCTGTGATCACTAAGTTTATCTTGAACCAGATTATTTATAGGTATGGGGTCCCATGGATCATTATCTTGGATAATGGAACACCTTTCAAAAATGAAGAGGTGTGTGAGTTGTGCTCACAATTTAAAATCTTACATCACACAACCTCTTTATACTACCCTTAGGCCAATGGATAGGCTAAGGCTATGAATAATACATTAAAATCCATTCTCCTCAAAAAAATCAAGGAGAATAAATGAGATGGACACTTCAAGATTTTTCTAGCCTTGTGGGCTGATAAGAGCTCGGTGAGAATGCCTACAGGGGTAACCCCATATTCCTTAGTCTTCAGTTCTAAAGTGGTTTTACCACTAGAAGTTGAGTTTCCTAGCCTCTGCATATCTTTATAAGGCATTTTAGATGAGGATGCATATTGAGAGGCATGACTTGTTCAATTAGAAACCCTTAATGAAGCTTGGCTTTATGATGAGTAGTGACACAACATTTATGCTAACAGGATGGCCCGTCAATACAACAATAAGGTTTACAAACATGAAATATGTGTAGGTGATCTATTTCTAATACTAGATAGCTAGATAGATAAGAAAACTAATGAAGGAAGGAAATTCAGACCTAAATGGTTGGGTCCATATCAAGTCATGGAGGACTACAAGAATGGTGCATATCACTTGTGTACATTAGAGGGTGAGGAATTTGGTGAATCCATCAATTCACTTCATCTAAAATGCTACTACACATGATCCATCTACATTTCCATGTGTAGATTATTGCATTATTTGCATTTCATTTGCTAGATCATATTGTAAAATTGTATTCAAGAAAATTATTTTTCAAACAACTTCTAAACATTGGAAAAACACTAAATCATACTTCTTCAAATATCCACCATATTATCATCAACAGTTCTAATCACTTCATCATTTCAGTAAGTTAAGACATAATTTTGACATTGATCCTACCAAGGCCTACATACTTGGTTCTACCCATAGTTTTCTTCTAGCATAGGTGTCTTTTCCCATGGTTTGTTTTAGAAGCTTCCTGATGTCACATCTTTCCCAAGAAACCTCTTTGGTAATAAAAGCACTCTAAACACTTTACCTAGATCACTTGTTCACCTATCTCAACCTTTGGTGATGAGCCCTTGCATCTTACTAGTTTCATGGGGTTAAGGCTAGGAGTGAGATATCCCTCCTAAATGCACAACTCAAAGTTTTAAAAATGATGATATAAGTTAATCAATAAATACAAAACCTTTTATTCACAAATAAAACTACACTTTCTTTCCCTACCAATATTTGGTGATGATCCCATGCCTCATACTAGTGGCGTGAGGTTGGGAAAGGAGGGAAGTTCCCTTACTCACCTATATCTTTTCCTTGGTGATGATCCCATGTTTCTTACTAGTAGCATGGGGCAAGGTGTAGGGGGTATTTTCATAATAAGTTAGTAAGGTATAAGCAATTTAGCAAATAAAAAGTTCTTTGAAACTTCAAATCCCAAGAAAGTGAATTATATGTATATGTTCTAAGAGATTCAAAACCTTAAAACTAGATTTTGTCAATCAAGAGGCCATCTACAAATCTAATTCTAGATAAACTTGCAAGCAAATCACATTCTAGACTATGTAGTAAACTATGTGTAGAGTTAGGTTGTAGGTTCCTAATTGGATTTTTTTCAAAATCTTGTCTTCCTTTCATCATTTCCATTCATCAAAACCATATAACTCATGTCCCTTTTGGATCTTGGTGTTGAGCCCTCACATCTTACTAGTTGCATGGAGTTATAAGAGGAGTGGGTTCATTCTCTTATTTTATCACATTCATCACATTTTTCCAACAAAACAAGAAGTACTAAATATTGTTTGAAAACTAAAGTTTTAGATTACATTGTGTTCACATAAGCATCATATAAATAAAAACAACAAAAAATAATAATTATGTTAGCACATCATCATCTATAGCATGCATTCAAAAATCATATAAAACATTAGAAATTCTAAGCATCTAAGAGTACACAAGTGAAGCAAGCCATCAAGGAGATAAACTCTTACACAAGATATCCAAGCCAAAAATAATCATGTGTGTGTATATTTGTAGATAATCAAGTTTTTAATACAATTTCCTCACACTCTAACTATGGTCAAAACGCTTGCAATGAGCACAAAATCCCAAAAAAATGATATATGTGGCCAAAAGTATAGAAAAGTAATAAGGCTTATGGCTTATCCCTCTCTACAGGATCTAGATGAAGGTTTACAACTGGGGCTCCTGCTACAGCTCTTATAGTAGGAGTGAGAGCCTATGTGCCCATATCTATGAGAGTGACCATGAGATGACGGCCGAGTGATCTGCTTAGTGGTGGTATCACCGCAGAACGCTCTCGTCATTACCTCATCTTGGCTATCTCGATATCTAGCAAGATCAGTCCTCATCTTGGTCACTTCTCCTACTATAATCCATGCTGAGAGAAAATACATCCTTGTGCTACCCCACACCATGATTGGCTGAATGGGTCCACAAGTAACTCATCTTGTGTCATGCCCATGGGGTGTGCAAAAGTATCAACAAGGATGCTCTGAATAAGATCTCGCCAACCGTCAGTGGTGGCTAAAAACAAAAGAGAACAACAATGAGTTCAAAAATATATATAAATATATATATATATATATATATATATATACAGTGTACATTTCACTAACACTTATAATCTAACTACTAGAATTGGGAGAAGAGTGTTAACTTACTCGGATCTCTTGGTATCTAGGATGGGTCTACTAGGGTTATTGGTGGTGGTGGTATCACTATGTAGACACTGCTCACCAGTATCTCCTCCGAAGAAACCTATCACCAAAAAACTACTCCTCATCCCCTCCTCCTATGGAAGGGAGAGTGTCATCTTTCTATAAAGTCTCCTCCTTGCCTCAGCCTTGGCCCTCATCATTGTGGAATCCACTCTATTGGTCATCTACTCAGTGCATCAATATCCTCCTCATGCACCTCCTACTCTTCCTCATTATGCTTGGGAGAGGCCTCTATCTATATAATCACCCCTAGCCTGCTGGATTGGGGACGGCTTTGTGGTGTGCCAATTGGAACCCCAAGTGTAACGAAAATCCATGAAAGCTTGCCCAATTGGGCAGCTCTAGCATCTTTAATGCATTTGTATACACCATACCTAAATGACCTAAACTCAACCATACCTAAATTACCTAAACACAATTGTGCCTAATTGACATAAACTCAACCATGCCTAGATGACCTACACTTCATTATTCCTAAAACCTACCAACCCATCCCTTTACCTCGTCATATTCTTCCCTAGCTTATGGGAGAACTACATCATCCTGAGGCCCCTTTTTGTCGGGGTATCTAGGTAGCACTCTGAGGGAATGGGGACCTTGAAGGTTAACTCACTCACTCTCTACCCTAACCAATTTCCACCCCCCATTTTCCTATTCACATTCTACCTTAGCTAGTTTCCATTTTCTATAACACTTGGAAATTAATACAAATATACAAGTATATAAACATCTCTACCTACCTATTTCTTACATCATACATCAATCAATTCACCATTCCATGATATCAAATATTTGGCTTTAAACCATAACGAAACATACATCATCATTTATTTTCTATACTACCAATAATATGGAAATTAAATCAAACCCAAAAACATGACCAAAACATACCTAAATTACCTAAAACTCCACCATGCCTAACTCACCTAGCCTCCATCATGCCTACATGACCTCGACCCACCATGCCTAACTCACCTAGACCCCACTATGCCTAACTCACATGACCCCACTATGCCTAACTCACCTAGACCCCACCATGCCTACACCTGACTCAACCATGCCTAAAAGACCTAAACTCAACCATGCCTAAGTGACCTAGACTCCATCATGCCTACATGACCTCGAATCAATCATGCCTAAAGACCTAGACTCAACCATGCCTAACTGACCTAGACTCCATCATGCCTACATGACCTTGACTCAATCATGCCTAAATGACCTAGACTCAACCATGCCTAAGTGACCTAGACTCCATCATGCCTACATGACCTCGACTCAATCATGCCTAACTCACCTAGACTCTATCATGCCTACATGACCTTGACTCAATCATGCCTAATTCATCTAGTTTCCATCAATACACAATAAAAATGGAAATTAAAAACATAGATACATCATTCATACAATAAGTATCATCATCTATATAAATGAGCAAGTCTATGTATCAATACATATGTACACATATACAAATAAATACAAGTATCTCAAATCACTCAAATACAACCTCACTCTCTTTGGCACGTAGGTTGGTATACATATCAAAATCACAAAACTCTCATATACAGCCTTGATGCAGCCTAGAATTTACCAGATAACACCCTAGTCATGCTAGCACATCACTCACCTTGACTAGCGCTCATTCAAGCACACAACAAGATGCCAGTCCCTCTTTAGGGTTGTTGTAGTAGGATGTTAGCATGATGAAGGGAGAGACATATAGATTCATAACTAATCCATCATTCTATAATGCATGCTACCCTCAAATCTATAAAAGAACAAGCTTAAACAATAATCATGATTGAATTAATACCATGCACTACTCAACTTCATACAGAATGACACTTAGATTTAGCCAGTATCTTCCATCTATTGATAAATATAGAAGCTCCTTACATTATTTTCAATCTATACTAATGCATGTATGGATCTGATACGATAATTCAAACATATGCATATACACACACTCTATATATTATCTGTTACACATACATCCTCACACCTTCATACATACATCTACTATGAACCTAATCATCATATATATATGGTGGGGACTTTCCCTTCACCACTTATCTATTCCAAAAATAGGCCAGTGCTATTGATAGCCACGTGCCATTTACAAGCATAGCCACACATGCAAGTGTGCTATCTATAGTCCTCTTGCAGTTAACTAAAATTTCAATTCTATTCTCATCTTGTCTCCATGCAAAAATGCTTCAATCCACTTCTCCAAAGATAGACAATGCATGGCATGCACGTCCCTGCATCATTGGTGTGTTCCACATGCCATCTTCTAAAAATAGGTCTTCATGCTCAAAATCAGCTAAGTCTTGAAAGTTGAACTTTCCTTCCACGTGTGGGTCCTTCCTATCCTTCTGCACCCTTGGTTCTAGGCCTTCTATCCCACGTGGACTCCTTGTGTGATCTTTGACAAGTATTCTTTGATCAACATTACCCCACACTAATCTCATTGTCGTCCCGACAATGGGTATCTCCAAAAATTAAAGGAAAGAATAGAAGAATGGAAAGAATAAGAATGAAATAATGTAGATAAATAAATAATTTCTATGAGGTTATGAGGAAACCTCCTCTGTATCAATTTGTAGTATCAACTCGGATACTCCTCCTTTATTTCGGCCTCCAAAACCTGCCATTTAGTGAGTGCTTGCTCTACTTTTTCTAGGATGTCCACAACAATGGATTCCAACTCATCCCTCACAATCTCTCCTTTCTCATTTTGTAGAACCAACACAACATTGGACATTGATGTCATTCTTCCTTCTAAAATGTCCATCTTCTATGCAATTAGCTTTCCAAGCTCTTCTAGCTCGAGTCTTGTGTGGCTCTTGTGTTGCTGTCAGGGCCTCGCGCTTCTATTTAACCATTGACAATATTTTTGTGCGGCCCAATGTCTCATCTTTCATCACTTTTTGGACCTCGTTGTTCTCTTCTAGGGTCTTGATGTTGATAAGCACCTTTGGAGTTGTGCATACGTTTAAAGCTTGGTCTACTTTCTTCAATACTTCCTATAATGCTTGCAACAACCCTTCATAAGATGTAATTTTTCTCATCATTGATGCTTTCTCCCATTTGGTATCTTGCTCTAAGATTTCTGGCACTTGTATGCATAGATGTTCATCTTCAAGTACCAACTCCACCAACTTTCCTACATAGTGTATCACTAAAGGAAATGTTTGTGGTACCTTGGCCTCCAAGTGTGGCCTTGCTCGATGACATTGTCCCTAATATCCTCTGGGATGCTAATAAACACCTTGTTCTTCTTCTACATGAAGTCCCTCTTCTACGTTATGTATGTTATCTCTGTGTCCTTTGTCTTTAGCTCCTCACGCAACACTCGATCGTGGAAAAATTTGTCCATGTTTCTTCCGCCACTTCTACGCAAATACCTTCACCAATGCATTGTTGACTCGCCCATCGACATGAGAGTAGGATTTACTGTCATGTGTCTAGCTTGAGGTGCCTTCTTCAGTCATATCAAAAACACATGACTTTTCACACATATCAAAGTCGGGGTCATCCATGTGGGTGTGCATTAACCATGATAGTTTCTTTCGAGTGTGCACATTTACCATATCCCCATCCATTAACTCCCAGCCTTTGAATAAATCATTCTCGTGCTATCGTGCTCTGGAAGTCGGCACGGATAATTTTTCCTATGTCCTCTACATACCTCATGGCTGGTGGAATATGCTCTCCACTTGTTCTTCTAGACCATTACTGCTTAGGAACTTTAGCTTCCAAATTTGGGACTTGTGTCTCCATGTCCTTAACATCCTCTACAGATATCTCCTTAGGTCTTTTCTCATCCTCTTCTTTTTCCTTTAATGCCTCACCCTATTCTTCTATGTTCTCTAGAAGTATAGGAGAATTAGGAACGCTTTCCTCTGACTCTTCTACCTCCTCATTTAACTTTAATTTTCTCCTTTACACGTTGTGTCCTTCTCTCGGGAGAGTCTAGGTGATTTGTGCATAGTGGTTGGAGTAGCACCTTAGGTCCTTATTCTCCTAAATACCATCTTAAACCTATGCTCCTCTTGGACTACATTCAAGTCCTCATCATCCCCCTCTCTTGGATGAGGTGGTGTAACAACGTGCTCAGCTTCATCCTTATTTGTAGGATTTCTCCTACCCCTATGCTATAAACCACCACTATCTTCGTGCTCCTCCTCCTCATCCTCCACTTCAATTGGCTCTATGGGCTTAGGCACTGGGATGTTCTCCATTGTATGCTTTCCCTTTGGTGGTGCTTTGGAAGTGCAAACTCACCTTCCACATATTTGTTATTCTCAATCTTTGGCTTTAGTGGAGATACTCCAATGCTACCCCCACATCTCTACACACCCGGACTTATTGGCTTGATATTCAGCACCTTCGAAATGATCCTCTCTCAGTATAAGAACTTCGCCATGATACACAAACTTCTTCCTCAACGCATGGTATTCATAGTCTACCTTATCTCAGTATTAAATACCAGTCGGTGCGTGCTCAGAAAATCTATGAAAAAATGCTTGGAAATACCTTACAGTGAATTTGTAAGGCAATTTACACCAAGGGCTCCAGACTCCATCTTTCATTAGGAAGCACGCGATGCATAAATGTTGATATACAAAAACTAAACTTGTTTCCCTACCACTGCTGGTAGTTCCTTTGGGATGCACCACTCTTCCCCAAATTTTGTGTGGAGCCTATCATACCATTTCTTTGCCCTTTTCTTTACATCATCTGTCATGGCCCCCTTGCATAGGTACTTGTTGAATCTAGTACTCTGATCTCCATGAATACCAGTGATAGTAGAATAGCCCCAAAGCTGATCTTCCCTCTTGTGCATGCTTCTTCGACTATTTGCTCTATAATATAGCCTCGTAATGTTATAGATTGTCCCTTCTGACATCTTATGCACCACATGTAACCACATAGTATTTACCTGTGACCACCGCTCTTGATCATTCAACTTTGTAACAAGGTATGCTACAGCTTGTACAACTGGATAGTTCTTCAATTTGTCTATGTCCATTCCGCATGGACCCTTCAGGTACCCCAACTCCTGTCTAGTCTTTAAAATTGTAGCTTTATCTATGAGGTCACCTTTTATATCCTCTCCTGTGGCCTTCAGACCTGTAACTAATGAGACAAGCACATATGAGATTCTAACTCTACGTCTTACAAAGTAGAAGAAGTCCTCGTGCACCCTACTCATGAGCCACTAATACAAGGGCTCATACTTCCCAAAATATGGAAGCTCATATAATTGGTAGACCCCAATTCTCTTCAAAATCTTCTCACCCGCATCGTCATAAACTGGCATGTCATCTGTCATGCGCTTGTTTGTTCTAGCAGTGAGCAAGGAATCGAGCTCCTTCTTATTCTCTGAAGTCTTGTGATTGTATTCACTTACTTTTCTCTTTTGGTGGGTGAATCCCATTCTTGGCTGATGATGACTCCTTCTAGATATTGCATCTCTAAAAATGGCTTTCGGTGCCATCTCTTCCTCCTCGATGACCACCTTCTTCTTTCCTTTTACTGTTGTTGCAAATTCCTTCTTTAGTGCCATTTTTACCTTGTAAATGTCTCCTCTTCAACTCTATAACTTTGTGAATCAAACCCTAGCTCGATTCAATCATGCCCTAGGTGGAAACTTTGTAACCTAACTCTTTTTTATCTCCTGCTTCACTCAAACCCTTCACCACCGGGACACAAGCTTCTTATCACACAGATCTGGTTGTCACGCTTGGTTTCACACCCTTTGCATCTTAACTTTTTCACTTGGCTCTTTAGAATTGGCTCTTTACTCAAACTCTTAGTTGCAATGGTAAAAATGAATTTGCATTCCATCCTTCTTCTTTTTTCAAATTTTAATGCATTTATTGCTCCTTCACTACCAAATATCCCCTCATTCATTGACCAAATCCATTCATTCCATGTGGTACATCTTTGCACCCAACTATAACCTTCTACCGACACCTTCCTACCCTCTGGTCATAGACTTCTCTTCAACACACACTCCTGCACCCGAGTACCTCGTCACTATACCTTCTCTTGATAGTTATCATGGCCTCCACTTACCTCGCATTATATTGTTCTTTCATTCATCTCCATCCTTGGTCACTTTTGAGAAGCAATCCTATTTTGACTTAAAGTACTCCCATAAGAACTTATTCCTTTCACCTTTAGATTCTCGCGGTCCTTTTCTTGGATAACTACAACCACCCCACACTAAAATTATGTGCAGAGTCCTTTACACATAAACATTCTTCATATAGTAATTAGCTTCATGCGCGCAAGCACGCTTATTACACAAAAACAACAACTAAATTGACAAAGCATAGCGACAATGAAGGAAATACATTAAGGAAATTCAGAATTGAGAACCTAAGCTAAATGGAAATATTGCCTTATTATAAACACCAAGAAGACTTATTTATAGTAGGGCTTCAGCCTACTCCCGTTAAAGTAACCGGGTAGTCATGTTCCATCAAGTGCTTCTAACTTGAAAGCACCTGATTCAAGTATAGAAGTGATAACATACGGCCCCAACCAATGTCATTTAAGATTGCCTGGATGGTGCAAGAACTTTGAGTCATAAAGAAGTACCATTTGTCTAATCTCAAACTTCTTATCCCTTATGTTTCTATCATGCCATGCCTTATGCCTGGCCTTTTCCTGCTTTTGACTCCATCATGTTATGCCTTGGAGCTCATCCAGTTGAATCATCTTTTTGATGCACTCTTCTAAAGCATGTTCATCAACTAGACCTCCAATGTGTGCAATGCGTAAAGAAGGTAACATAAATTCTATAGGGAGAACAGCTTCCACGCCAAACACCAACTAAAATGGTGTGGCTTTGTTCAATCTCTTTTAAGTTGTTCTATATGCACAAAGTACAACTGACACTTTTTCATCCCAATCCTTTCTTCCAACATCACAAATTTTTTTCAAAGTCTCGCTCAAAATCTTGTTGAAGGCCTCAACAGTGAGCTCCATTTGCTCGAGGATGATAAGGTGTAGTTTTATGGTATGCAACCATAAATTCATCTAATAGGATCCTGATTGTCTCATTCAAAAAGTGTATACCGCTTTCACTTATCAAGATTAAGGGGCATGTTGGTACCTGATTTAATCTCCTTCATAACTTGAGTAGCATCATGTATTTCACAAGACACTCAGAGGCAGATAAATGATTTATATGTCATTTTGTAGCCGGGAAGCAATTTATCTGACTTGTTAGCACTTAGGCTTTGAAGAAGTGGGTAGCACCTTGAAATGATTGTGATCTAATCCTCACTATTTTAGGTTGTGCCTTTCAACCAAGGTAAGAGAACCTATATTGCAACCTTTGTTTGGTGAAGGAGCTGGAGATATCCTTATACTATGCATATTATATGGAGATGGCCTTGGGAAAACATGATCAATTTTTCATTATTCAAACTCAATAGAGTTTTCACTATTAAATGATGGAAATGCTTTCAAGACAAGGATGAAGTCACTTAGATATGGTATGATCCTGATTTTCCTTGTGCATTTTAGTAAATGAATTGTATTCTTTTCTTGACACACAATGCAATGTAGGGGTAGTGTGGGTAAAATTATTTTGTTTGAATAAATTTTTTTTTGGGGGTGTTGACAAGACAAAATGGGATATATCAGATCTTTGACAACCTCTACAATACTTGAACAACTATTAGATAAAATGCTTCAAATAATTAGGATATTCTTTCAACCAGAAGAGGCATAAATGGAAGCCCAAGTTGCACTCTTCACACAATATTTGAGAATTCACCACAAAATCTTGAAGTAAAGAACTCAATTAAACACAAAAATCCTTGATCAAACCACGCCTAAGGTACCCCCAAAGGCTTACAAGTAATCTCTACAGTCAAGGAAGGTAAAGTGATTTTAAATTTGTTTATCTCCTTATCAGATGAAGGCTCTTCTAAATATGAGATTGCAAATGCCACTAAACTATCAACCAGAAATGGAGATCCTGTGTGATTTCTAAAGACTTTCAATGCAAGATTGCAACAAGAACAATGAAAACTATTTGCAGGCATTTAAAAATGATAACAGACATCATATTGCCCATAAAAACACATATTAACTCAAAAGCTTGTTAGATTCATCAAGTAAGGAGAGTTTCATGAATAATCTCAGAGCTGTGTGATGGCTATACACTTGTAACCAACTCACATACATGAAGATCTAACATAGAAGAAATTATCCTGGTTCTTTGGTGGGTTTCTCAGAAGATGAGCTTTCTCTTAGAATTTGCTTGTGATTTTTCAACTTTTCCCGACCCTTGCATGTCTCCTAACATGCATTATATATCTCTTGCCACCTTGGAGCCTTCTTTCCCAAGAAAATAATATGCCAAGGGATCAATTATGTTACAACCATTTCTCATGATTTAATGAAAATGACATCAAACAGAAAAACATTCACAAGTTGCTAGGTGTGCCCAAAAATATTAAATCATTACAAATATTTGGATCATTATCCATCCTGGAGGCACATTTTTCATCATCAAGGCATGCAGATGCATTTCCTCTCATCATTTCACCTTTTAAAACTACCTCTGCAACTTTCAATTTGACATTCCACGTGCTTGCTCGGGTTGAGTAAAAATTTATTACAAAAATACCTCAAATCAAAGAATTAAGCCATGAAAGTGATGTCAATGATCCTGGAAGGCCAAGACGACACAAAATCACTATAAATTTGATGAATTTTGATGCAAAAATCATAATTCCAAGCTTCCTGGAGTTCCACATGGTGGTCAAAACAAATGGATGCACAAAACCGTCGATCTTATCCATCTTTTAATCCTAGCCCTCCACATGGAAGATGCGGACTTAGAAATAAGCTTGACTTACCGTTTTAATTTTTTAAATAAGGTCAAACACGTGGCAAAAATTGATTGGATCAGGCCCAGTTTTAAAACATTTACTTTATGACCTTTTGAAAATTTGGAAAAAAAGCATTTTGTCCCCGCCTCCTTCCTGGACCTGCCACGTGTCCATATGTGGGCTCCAGTGGAATTCGTAAATCAATTCTACATATTTTACTCCTTTTTTGGAAAAAGGAAAATTTTCCCAAAAACCTCCACGGGTCCATACCTCTGAAATTATCCCCACCACGTGGTGGTCTCCTCTTCGCTGCGGGTCCAAGTCTCCCTTTCTTCCTTCAAACCTCCCTTGCAAAATTGTTGAAAATTCACAAACTTCACCATTGACCCGTGCCCCCCTTTGACCCTTAAAATGTGACACATGTCTCACTGGATTGGTCACGAAGGCATGCTTCCTTTTCATAATTTTAACTTATTTTTCCAAAAAGGAAAAATTTCCTTTTTACCTCTGAAGGCCCGCATTCCCACACAAACCAAAAAATTCTTCCTTATCGGGGCCGCGCTCCAAAATTTCACTTTAAACCACTTTGCCAAAAAGGCAAAAACCTTAATGACCCCCAAAGCTCCATTTTTCCCCTTAACATGAAAATTTCTTTCCTAGTGGGAATGTGGGCCCCTTTTCTATTTTGAGATTTTTACCTCCAAAGGAAAAAACCTCAAAAACCACTAAAATTCTGATTCTCCATTTAACACAAAAACTTAGCCTTTTTCGGAAATGTGGGCTTCATCATAACAATTTCTCTTTTTGCCCAAAGAGACAAAAATTCATTAAGTCCTCCATCAGCCCCTTCTTTCATTTTTGCCCTCTTAGACACGTGTCCTTTCCTGATTTGTTACGGATCTTAGGCCCAAATTTTGACTTTAAAATTTGAAGTTAAAAACTTCAAATTCACCAAAACCTCCACCCCCTCATATTGACTTTTCCTAGACATGTGTCCACCTGTGATTGGTCTTTCGGGCCAAAAATTTTACCTTAGCCATTTGATCCCAAAAACACAAAAAACCACAAAATTCTTCTACCACCCGCATCCCTTCTGCCTAAGAAACTACCACGTGGCCTCCTCTGATTGGAGCGGGGCTAGAAATGATTTTTGCAATTTTTGGAAAATAGAGTTAAAACTCTAAGTCCCCAATCCGGCCCACTCCTCCATTTTGAAACTTTTAGGACACGTGTCCTCTTCTGGTTGGCTGCGGGGATTCGGGCAAAATTTTGACTTAGGAAATTTTGTAAAATAAAGCCAAAATTTTCAAAGGAGATCCAACTCCCCCGCCTCTCCTCAGCCAATAAGAACATGCCATGTAGGCAACTTTGAAAAAGGTAGAGCCATGGAGCCAAATTTGCCACTTTGCCAAAAAATCAAAAAATGACAAGTTAGAAACATTTCCCACCGCACCTTGGCCAATGAAAACCCACCACATTGCCAATACCTTCTGAGGATGAATTTGACAGGCAAATGATGCCCGTATGACCGTCAAAATGCAAAAAAATCAAAGGATGCCCTAGAATTCAATTTTTTCACCAAGGATGGCAGATTTTTCGATTTTAAATCAACTGAACCATGTTTTTTACAACATTCCCGATCTAGGATTTGGATTTTCAAATACAAACAAGTATGATTTGATCAATTTTAATTTTTCCATGATCTGGCAAAGGGAAAAATGACATAGCCTGCAAAATTGGAAAAACTAGGGCACATAAAAGGGAAAACTTGGATTATTCTTTCAAATTAGGGCAAAACAACAAGTTTGTGAGCATTTTTAAAGCATTTCAACTGGAGGGGAAGAATTACAAACCATCAAATCAAAGGATAAAACATTTTTTGAGTAGATACAGATTTGAAAATTTAGGGCAACATGGTGCAAGCTCAAAAATGGCACCAACATCGGCTCTTGCTTAGGGATGGGAACTCCTAGTGAGTGCCACAAGGACAAAACATAGACCAAGTGCCAAAATATCCATTAGGAAAAGGATTCAATACGCAAGGTAGTCAAAAACCATAACCATCATTCAAAAATGTGTTGAGAAACCAACCAAAATGGCTGCCAAGAACAAGGGCAAACGACACACCAACAAAATAGCAAAAACAAAGCATAAAACAAAGACCATATAACTGTACAATTGGTGCATACCTCAGATTTAGGGATTTATCCAAGAAATGCTTCAAATGTCTTCCATTAATAGGTAGCTCCAACAATTCCCCATCTAAGTCTTTGAGAAATAAGGTATGTTCACCAATTCTGATATTAATGGCATAAGGGCCCATCCATAATGCATCAAATTTTCCATGCTTTCCCTTGTCTTCATGCCTACTATCCCACAACAAAACCAGATCTCCAACATTGAAGGCTCTAGGAGTGACCTTCTTGTCAAACAATCTCTTCAATTTTTCCCTAAATCTAACATGCCTTTGATGGGATGCTCTTCTCTCCTCATCAAGCTCAATAATCTGATTGATCCTTGATTCATATGGGCCAAGCTCTTGATCTTCCAACTATTGGGAAAACTAAAATGAAGATAATTGTAGGTACAAGGGCAGCAAATCTTAAGTTCCATACACCAATTCAAATGGGCTTTTACCAATAGCTCTTTTAGGAGTTATCCTATCAACCCAAACTATAAATTTCAATTGTTCACCCCATTTCTTCTTGTTTTGCTCCAAGGTTCTTCTAATGATCTTCAACAAATTCTTATTGTTGGACTCATCTTGTCCATTCCCTTGGGGTTATAGTTTAAAGAATAAGTTAGATTGATTCCATATTCATTGCACATTGCCATTAAAGGTTTGGCTCTAAAACACATGGCATTATCAGCTACAATCTTGACTGGGACTTCAAATCTGCATATGATTTGATTCAATAAGAAGTCCATAATTATTTGGTGTGTTGCTTTCTTGGTGGGCATTGCCTCTACCCAATTTGTAAAATAATTAGTGGCTACAAGGATCCACTTATGGTCAGCACTGGAAGGATTTGAAATCTCACTAATGAAGTCCATCCCCCATTGCTTGAAAGGAGCTTCAATTAATACGGGCTGTAAAGGAAGGGAGCCTAAAGCTTTCAGTCTTCCAGAGAAACATTGGCAACTATCACAGTTTCTAACCAGGTGGGTTGCATCTTTGAAGAGAGTAGGCAACCAATAACCATCTCTCAAAATCTTATGTGTTGTTACTTTTCTAGCAAAGTGTCCTCCACAAACTCCCCCATGGAAATCAGCAATTATCTTGGGAGCTTCATCTTCAGTTATGCATTTCAAGAGGACACCTTCAGGGTTCTTCCAAGCCACCCAAGGTCTATGATGATATATTTTTGAGAATCCAACTTGAGGGATCTTTTCTGATTTTTATTTAAGTGACTAGGGTAGCATAGGTGTCTGAGGTAGAAGATCACATCTTTGTACCACTTAGAACTTACCAACTTTGTAAGCACATCTACCCTTTCTTCCTCTAGCTGATTCACTTCCACATTCTGCAAGTTTCTCTCAACCATGAGCTTAGCAAGGCCCAAACCGCGTACCAACTTTGTGGTTTGGATGTCCATATCATACTCTTGCAGCTTGTTCACCCACCTACATCTTTTTCTTGAGATCTCCATCTCTGATAAGATTTCTTTCACCATGGTGTGGGGAACATAAGCAACAACTTTTGAACTCAATATATAAGGCCTGAAAACTTTTGTTGCTTTCACTAAGGCAAATGTTTGTTTCTCCATGATTGTATACTTCATCTCAACTGCTTGTAAAGCCTTACTAAAGAAGGCAATAGGCCTCTTAGCCCCATTCTCATCCTTTTGTAGCAAAACAGAAGCAATGGTATACTCAGAGGCAAAGGAAAATATTTGGAAAGGCCTCTTATAGTTTAGGGCTGCTAAAATAGGTGCATGTTTAAGTGCATCCTTAATTCCTTCAAAATATTGAATGGCAGCCTCCTCCCATTTGATAACTTGGTCCTTCTTTAGCATGCATGTAATTAGAAGATTCAACTCAGCAAAGTTGGAAACAAACCTTCTAATAAAATTAATTTGACCAAAGAAATATTGGATGCCTTTCTTGGTTCTTGGGATAGGTACTTTGTTGATTGCTTCCACTCTCTCAGGGTCTATCATAACACCATCTTTAGACACAATATGTCCCAACAGCTTGGCCTTTTGCATGCCAAAATGACACTTCTTTGGATTAAGAGAAATGCCATACTCCCTACATCTAATCAGCATCTTCTCCAAGTGCTGCAAATGATCACCTCTCTACCTTGAAAACACAATCACATCATCTTGGTAAACTGCAATAAAGTCATTGATGTAACTAGCAAAAGCAACATCCATTGCTCTTTGAAAAGTGGCACCAGCATTCATCAAACCAAAGGGCATCCTAACAAAAACATATGTTCCCCAAGGAGTAGTGAATATTGTCTTAAGTCTTTCTGATTCTTTGACTACCACTTGATTATATCCGGAGAAACCATCCAATGTAGAAAGCAACTTAGACCCTGTCACAAGCTACTGTTAGGAAATATAATTTATTAGTGCTCCATTATTATTGATATTGTAAAGAGAATAATTACGTGAGTAATTATTCACATATTTGGCTGTATTATTTGATAGTTGTGATATTGTTGTGAGTTAAAACAATATCACGTATATAGGTGTTGAGAGAGAGATTTGAGGGAGTGTTGTTGAACAGCCTCCTTGTTTTTAGGAATACATATTCCTATATATGTGTAACCTGCTCTGCATGAAATTGAATTAGAAAATTATTATTGTGTGTTAGTCTGTTGCTGCACTTACCTGCACTTACATTTGGTGTCAGAGCGCTTGAGATCCAGAAATGCCTCTTCCATAAGTACGATCTCCATTCTTTGAGCAAGGATGCATGAGAGTCGTTTACAGCTTGTGGCAGCGTTGAATCCTTGGTGATATCTTCAATGGTAACTGAGTCTTTTCCTGCATCGCAGACTGTATAGCACCATTTACCCACAATTTTTTTCTTATTTCATGCATACATTACACCAGATCTTCCACATTTCAATTTTAAACGTGGAAATTGAAGGTTTGGTATTCGATTGGAGATGTGTGTTTGTTTCTGTGTAATTAGTGTATACAACATGGTGAGCCAAAGGGTAGTGATGACATCGCAATAGTAAAAGATATATTAAACTCGGATGTCATTTATCATATTATGCGGCTGTGTAGTCAATAGTTGTACACATGCCATCAACATTCAATAGAGAAGATTTGTTTAGTGTTCGGTTGATCCTGGGACTCCTCGCCACCATATTCATCTGTTTTGATTTAAGTATCAATTGTATTTTTCTTGGCACTCAATACGCTGCCCTCCAAAAATATATGAAGGCTACGAAATTTCTGAAGGACGTTTGCAGAGAAAGAGGACGTGTTTTCCAGTTTGGCATTACATGCTATATTTGATCCTTCATTACCTTTGCAGTGAACAGAATTAAATCGGTATCATCTATTCAAAATCTGAAGGAAATCACCATCGATATTGACTGAGAAATGTTGTTGCAGACAGCATTAATATCTGATCCGAGCCAAAAGTTGTAACGCACTTAAAATGGGAGTGAGATCTGACCTGTAGTATTTGCGATTTAGTTTTATTTTCATTGGGCATGCATAGATCTTGTTGATTCAGTCGTTGCTCCATTACTATTCATATTTGTAGCAGTCAAGTTGTCAGCATCTACAGCCGTGTCTAACTCCTTCCACGTTTCCACCAACAAATTGACTATGTAGTCGTGAATGGTATAAACCGTGCATTCTCAAATTCTTCCATTATTGAGTTCCATATTTTAATAGTATAAATGTCTTAGATAGTCGGTTTAGGATATGTTTAGATATTTTATAAAAACAGTCTTAGGTACATCATAATGGCAAGTAATGTCTCTTAAATAGAGTCGATTTGAGTTGTTATTCTAAGTTCTTTATTTTTAGTATCAAAGTTTTATTTTACATTTGACATTGAGTATTATTTAAAAAGTAATTATTAGAATTATTTTTTAAAATATTGTTAATTAATCGTGTCGTGTATCTTTTAGGTCTATATTCCTATCCAAAGTAAATTTTGAAGTCATGTTAAGTGTCAATTAGTCCAAGTATTATATATATGTCAAAATAGTCAGAGTCAAAGTGTCAAAAATATATTTGTGTCAGTTTTTTATCGTCATTTAGGTGATTATTAGGAAAATTGTCAAAAATATATAAAAAAAAAAATTGCCTCACGTTTCAACTATTGGACGCATTATCGCTTGTACGCGACGTCCAAGTGGGGGGGTGCATTTTCGGTGGAAAATGACACCTAGTAGTTTGTAAATGAGCCTCATTTCCATATCCGCTAAGTAAGTAGCAGAATACCGGAGGCAGGAGGCATCGGAGGTTGGAGGTCATTCAGCGACCTCTCGTCAGTCGCCAATGACGGGGCCGCATATCAGCTTTGGTGACAGTGTGTGTGTGCAGTTTGATTTTAGTGCTTCCAGTGTGGTGTGCCTCAGTTTGCAGTAATCTTGTTTTCAATAAGTGGAAATTTCACATTGAGGGGGGGAACATCATTCCAATGTTCCATTTCCAGTATGTCAGCTTTTTCTATGTATGTATGAGCAACAGATGTCAACAAAATTTCCTATGTTATTCCCTGCAGTGAGATGTGACGAGGGCTGAGAATAGTACTTTGCATATCATGATGTGGTTGTAGGTAAACCACTTGAAAACCTTCATTTGTGGTTTGTGGTAAACCAATAGCAAAACCACCATTCTTGGTTGTTGGTAATCCATTCGCAAAACCATCACTTTGTGGTTTGTGGTAAACCAATTGCAAAACCACCATTCTCGGTTTGTGGTCAACCATTTGCAAAACCATCCCTGAGGTTTGTGATCATCCTATGAAAATCACCAGATCATGAGCAGGTGCAAGTACAAAGGTAGGTTTTCCCCATGTTCGCACTAAGGGGGGGAATGTTAGGAAATATAATTTATTAGTGCTCCATTATTATTGATATTGTAAAGAGAATAATTACGTGAGTAATTATTCACATATTTGGCTGTATTATTTGATAGTTGTGATATTGTTGTGAGTTAAAACAATATCACGTATATAGGTGTTGAGAGAGAGATTTGAGGGAGTGTTGTTGAACAGCCTCCTTGTTTTTAGGAATACATATTCCTATATATGTGTAACCTGCTCTGCATGAAATTGAATCAGAAAATTATTATTGTGTGTTAGTCTGTTGCTGCACTTACTGCAGCTTCTGACTACAACATATTTTCCATATTTTGCAAGGGATAGTTGTCCTTCATGGATACTTTGTTTAGATTTCTAAAATCCACACAAATTATGATGTCTTTGTCCTTCATCTCTCAAATAATACCTCCATCTCTCAACTTCTTTAACTCCTCTTTCATTTTCATGGAGAGAAGTGGATTAATTGGCCTTTACCTCTATCTAGATGGCTTAGTATTGGCCTTAAGAGGGATCTCATGTTGAAACAAGTCTTCTTGATATGCTTTTAGCTTGAATAGGACCAAGCAAGGCAGTCTTGATATTCTTTTAAGAGTGTGGCATAGGACTTTTTTTTCCTCTCTTTACTTAAATTGCTGCCCAACCATTAGTGCCCAAGTTATTCTCTTCCACATCCCTTGAGGTAGACATGTTTCTATTTATGATGCAATCATCATTGTTAAAATTTGAGTTAAGTGCAACAAGACCTCTAGGAATGGTGTTTGTTTTCAATTGGATGATGTCTTTCTCAAACAAAGTTTATCTTCCTTCAGTCACACACACCATTGGTTCCCAATCAATATGCTGATCTATAAACTCACCTTGATTTTTCATGAACCTTTACACTTGAGCATCATCATTACAAACTTGCCAATGTTTCACATTATCAAAGACCGCCGGCCTAGTTAGCACTTCAATATTGTATTCACAATGAGGTGAAATGGTGTAATTTCCAAATCTAGAACCCAGCACTACCAACTTGTCAGCAGCAGCATTAATACCTCTATCATGATACACAATGTTAAAGGAATCAAGCATTTCAATTACATCCCAAACTACATGCTTATACTTTGTTTCATACGTTGATTTTTGTAGCATATAGTTTTATTATTTGTTTGACAACTAACTCTGAATATCCCTTTACAATGATGTCCTTGACACCATACTTCCATGCAATTCTCAGACCCAACAACAAGGCTTCATACTCAGCAATGTTGTTAGTACATTCAAAATTAAGCTTGAAAGAAAAAACAAATTCTTCCAATCTAGGAGAAATCAGAATTACACCAGCACCATTTCCAAATTTGGAGCAAGCTCCATCAAATAGAAAGGTCCAAGGAGAACATACCTGCTCAAGACACTTTGACTGATCCATTTTGTGTTCTTTTCCATCAGCAAAACCAATGAAATTATCAGCATCAACCTCAACAAACAACACCTCATAGGAAGCATTATTTGGATCCTCAATTAGATGTAACATTTTCTTTTCTCCATAGAGCTTGACAAGGCTTCCCTCAATGGGAATAGTAGAAAAAGACATGTCCATTTGGACACTCCCTCCAACACTTGTAGCCCACTTTCTTGACAATAACATACCCCACTTGGCAGGGCAATCAACAATCACAACATCAAGTTTTAAATTTCTCCTGGATAAGATGCGAGCTACACTACCAAACCTTTCACACAACTAACTACTGGCACTTCTCTTGAGTCCATGGCAATACACTTTCCATAGGCTGTTGTTACTTTGATATCTAACTCATTCATGACTTCTAGAGGCATGACATTACATGATGCACCGGAATCAAACATACAATTGTGAAGTAGCCTATCCTTTATAATCAAAGTTGTGAAAAATGGATCAACATTCAATTGGGAATCAACCAAAGATGTCCCCAAATATACCTCAGGTGTCTCTCCAAAATCCTCTATTGCTGGTGGTGTTCCAAGGTCTGTAATGATCTGAGGAGGATTTTCAACAACATTTACATTTCTACCTGGAATATTCTTCTCTTCTTTCAACCCCAAGTACTCAAATGCTCTCTTCTTATGCTCAAGAATTCTAAGCAACTCAATGATTGGAACACTCACTTTGATTTGGCTCAATACTTGGGCTATGTCATATGGAATACTCTTTGGCAAAGCAGCATTGGAAGGGAGACAAGAAGATTCATTTGATGGCAAAGGATTCTTGGCAGCTTGGGCATGAGGAGGGCTGCAATTTTTGCTTGGGGCAGTAGAGCTTTTGGCAAGTGTTTCTTTCCTAGGAGCTTCTTTGGGAATGCTTGTGAGCAAGGGTGTTTTAGGTTTGGCTTGAGGCCCAACTCCCTTAACAACCTTACTTCTAGTGTTATAATCTTTCTCTTGAGCTACAATAGCATTCATCAACAATTTTCTATCTTCCTCCGAAGGGATACCACCATCATACTTCTTAATCATCAAAGCTCTTAAGTATTCAAAGTCATTGTTAGGAATTTCAAAAGCTTGCACTACATCAACTTCAAGAGCATGAGGGGGAGAAATACTTGTACCCATTTGATGCAATCCCAAAAGGTAGCAGCAGTCCTAGCACTTATTACTTCAGTAGATGTTTCTCCTCCTTGAGCTTGAAGAACAACCCACCATGCAAATATCCTCATTAGTACCATTATCATTATTAGCTTCACCTTCTTGCTGGTCCACTTCACATGGAGGATGGGGCAGAAAACACCTATTACACCAATCAATATCAACAACCTCTTCAACAACAGCAACCCTAGTAGTTAAGGGATCAGGTAACACTCTTCCTTCACGTGCTTGAGGATGTCTATTTGCAGACCCCATAGGTCCTTTCCCTCTATCATCTACCCTTTGATCACCTCTAGGATGATTGGAAAATATATCATGGTTTTGTGCTCTTGGTTGACCTTGTGAAGTCTAGCCCAATTCCTTTCTCAGCTCTTGCCAACTTATATGAGATTTCTTTGACAACCCCTACCAAAGTTTTCACAACCTCCTCCAAATCAGCTCCCTTGCTAACTTGAGGTTTTTCAGGGTCTATCAATTTTACACCATCTCTCTTGAGAGGTTTCCCAATGGCCTTAATGTTATTTTCAATTTGAAGTGCCATGGTGAAATCCTACCTTAAATTGGTAGGGTTCTTGTCTCTTAGGTAATAGGTTGCTTTCTTATCAAATGCATCTGCATATTTGATTAAACAAGATTCATCACAAGGCCTCAGATTAACTGGCAGCCTTCTCAAAGTTTTGTTAAACCTTGTGTTGAAGTCATGAACTAACTCATTGGGGTTCTTCTTGATATTCTCAAATTCAGACAAGAGAAACCTAGGATCAGTCCTATCACCATATTGCAACCTAAATGCATTCTTCATTTCAGTCCAAGAGTCAATAGAATTATCAAGTAGAGCCTTGTACCAATCCCTAGCATCCTCTTCTAGTGTATGAATAAAAATTTGACATACACATCCTCAAACTCTATCTCAAAATCTTCCATCATATTATCAAAAAGTTTGAGATGTTGATCACCAGTAATAGCATTGTTACCCTAGAATTTTGGCAACCTATTTCTGACATCTTGTGGGACAGCATTTGGGTAACCATCCATTCCTCTAAAATCTATAGGACCAAAGGTGTTAACAACAAATGGAGGTCTAGGCTGAGCCATATTGTTTGGTGGAGGTGATCTTGGAGGTGAAACAAGTTGATGAGGAGTGCAAGGTCTTTGGGACTCAAGAATGTGATTCACAAGACTGGTATTCTCTAAGTGCTGACTTTCTTGGAAAGTTTTATTTGGATTAAAACACAGAGGTGCAGATTGGAGAAGGAACTCACCCGGTATAGCAGAAAGACCTTCACTAGCTGAGGCAAACAAGTTTATGAGAGGATTTCTTGAATCAGAATCACTGGAAGAAGAGTGATAATCCTCTACCAAAGGCTGATCTCTCTCACCGATGGATATATCCTACTTGATGTCTGACCTTTAACAACTTTCCAAACTCTTCTCCCTTCCAACTCTAAATTCCTTGAATCTGTAAACAACTTCTTAGCAGAGTCTCTAAGGAAGAGAGATCTTCTTCCTTCTAGTTTTGTAGGGATTAGTAACACAAAAGTAAATGACAGAAAGGTAAGACACTGGTATTTATCAATATTAGAATAGCATGGAGTCGCCACTAAGGATTTTCACCCTAGTTGTGCAAATGCACTAAAATACTCTGTCAAATACTTATCAACACTGAAAATCTTGCTAGACTTTATAGATCAGACCTTCCTTTCTTGAATCAATCAACCACAAATGCAAATAAGGTGCAACCACTACTGGAAACTGATAAAATTGTAGGTAGAACTTGTAACCTTCATTTAATCCTTACAAATCTGATTATAAAATGATGCTTCAACAACGTATTTGCATGCAGAATTTGCAAAGGACATTACTAGGGTTTGATATGCATTCAGATATCTCAAATATTCTCAACAAGTCCCAGTAGAGTCGCCAGAAATGTTGTTTGATGGGCTAAAGCACAGAAGAAGTATTACCAGGGATCTGAAGCACTGAAATATAGAATAATATTCCCAAGAACGGCGCCATTTAGGTGTTTGGTACCCGATTTAATCTCCTTCGAACGTGAGCAAGATTTCATGTATTTCACAAGACACTCGGTAGGTAGATAAATTATTTATATGTCATTTTTTAGTGGGAAGCAATTTATCTAACTTGTTAGCACTCAAGTTTTGAAGAAGTGGGTAGCACCACAAAGTATTTTGATCTAATCCTCACTACTTTAGGTTGTGCCTTTCAACCAAGGTAAGAGAACCTATATTGCAACCTCTATTTGGTGAAGGAGGTGGAGATATCATTATCTGTGCATATTGTATGGAGATGGCCTAGGGAAAACATGATCAATTTTTCATTATTCAAACTCAACAAAGTTGTCACTACTAAATGATGGAAATGCTTTCAAGACAAGGCTGAGGCTACTAGAGACATGGTATGATCCTGATTTTCCTTGTGCATTTTTGTAAATGGATTGTATTATTTTGTTGACACACAATGCAATGCAGGGGTAGTATGGGTAGGATTAGTTTGTTTGAATGAATTTTTTGGGGGTGTTGATAAGACAAACTGGGATATATCAGATCTTTGACAACCTCTACAATACTTGAACAACTATCAGATAAAATGCTTCAAATAATTAGGATATTCTTTCAACCAGAAGAGGCATAAATGGAAGCCCAAGTTGCACTCTTCACACAATATTTGAGAATTCACCACAAAATCTTGAAGTAAAAAACTCAATTAAACACAAAAATCCTTGATCAAACCATGCCTAAGGTACCCCAAAGGCTTACAAGAAATCTCTATAGTCAAGGAAGGTAAAGTGATTTTAAATTTGTTTATCTCCTTATCAGATGAAGGCTCTTCTGAATATGAGATTGCAAATGCCACTAAACTATCAACCAGAAATGGAGATCCTGTGTGATTTCTAAAGACTTTCAATGCAAGATTGCAACAAGAACAATGAAAACTTTTTTGCAGCATTTAAAAATGATAAAAACATCATATTGCCCAAAAAAACATAGATTAACTCAAAAGCTTGTTAGATTCATCAGCAAGGGAGAGTTTCATGAACAATCTCATAGCTGTGTGATGGCTATACACTTATAACCAACTCACATACATGAAGATCCAACACAGAAGAAATTATCCTAGTTCTTTGGTGGGTTTCTCAGAAGATGAGCTTTCTCTCAGAATTTGCTCGTGATTTTTCAACTTTTCCCGACCTCTTGCATGTCTCCAAACATGCATTATATATCTCTTTCCACCTTGGAGCCTTCTTTCCCAAGAAAAGAAAATGCCAAGGGATCAATTCTATTATAACCATTTCTCATGATTCAATGAAAATGACATCAACCAGAAAAACATTCGCAAGTTGCCAGGTGTGCCCAAAAAGATTAAATCATTACAAATATCTGGATCATTATCCATCTTGGAGGCACATTTTTCATCATTAAGGCATGCAGATGCCTTTCCTCTCATCATTTCACCTTTTAAAACTACCTCTACAACTTTCAATTTGACATTCCATGTGCTTGCTCAGGCTGAGTAAAAATTTATTACAAAAACACCTCAAATCAAATAATTAAGCCATGAAAGTGATGCCAATGATCCTGGAAGGCCAAGACGACACAAAATCACTATAAATTTGATGAATTTTGATGCAAAAATCATGATTCCAAGCTTCCTGGAGCTCCCATGGCGGTCAAAACAAATGGATGCACAAAAACCATCGATCTTATCCATCTTTTAATCCTAGCCCTCCACGTGGAAGATGCGGACTTAGAAATAAGCTTGAGTTACCTTTTTAATTTTTTTGATAAGGTTGGACACGTGGAAAAAATGATTGGATCGGGCCCAGTTTTAAAACATTTACTTTATGACCTTTTGAAAATTTGGAAAAAAATCATTTTGTCCCCGCCTCCTTCTTGGACCCACCATGTGTCCATATGTGGGCCCCAGTGGAATTGCGGATCAATTCTACATATTTTACTCCTTTTTTGGAAAAAGGAAAATTTTCCCAAAAACCTCCGCGGGTCCATACCTCTGAAATTATCCCCGCCATGTGGTGCTCTCCTATTTGCTGCGGGTCCAAGTCTCCCTTTCTTCCTTCAAACCTCCCTTGCAAATTTTTTGAAAATTCACAAACTTCACTGTTGACCCACGCCCCCTTTGACCCTTAAAATGTGACACATGTCTCACCTGGATTGGTCACGAGGCATGCTTCCTTTTCATAATTTTAACTTATTTTGCCAAAAAGGCAAAATTTCCTTTTTACCTCCGAAGTCCCATATTCCCACACAAACCTTAACTTTTCCAAAAAGGCAAAAATTTTAATGACGCCAAAGCTCCATTTTTCCCCTTAACATGAAAATTTCTTTCCTAGCGGGAATGTGGGCCCCTTTTCTATTTTCCAATTTTTGCCTCCAAAGGAAAAAAACCTCAAAAACCTCTGAAATTCTGATTCTCCATTTAGCACAAAACTTAGCCTTTTTTGAAAATGTGGGCTTCATCACAAAGAATTTCTCTTTTCACCCAAAAAGCCAAAAATTCATTAAGTCCTCCATCACCCCTTCTTCCATTTTTTCCCTCTTGGACACGTGTCCTTTCCTGATTTGTTGCAGATCTTAGGCCCAAATTTTGAAAAACTTCAAAATCACCAAAACCTTCACCCCCTCATATTGACTTTTCCTGGACACGTGTCCACTTGTGATTGGCCGATGGATTTCAGGCCAATAATTTTACCTTAGCCATTTGATCCCAAAAACACAAAAAACCACAAAATTCCTCCACCACTGCATCCCTTCTACCCAAGAAACTGCCATGTGGCCTCCTCTGATTGGAGCGGGGCTAGAAATGATTTTTGCAATTTTTATAAAATAGAGTTAAAACTCTAAGTCCCCAATCCGCCCACTCCTCCATTTTGAAACTTTTAGGACATGTGTCCTCTTCTGGTTAACTATGGGGATTCGGGAAAATTTTGACTTAGGAAATTTTGCAAAATAAAGCCAAAATTTTCAAAGGAGATCCGACTCCCCGCCTCTCCTCGGCCAATAAGAACATGCCACGTAGGAAACTTTGAAAAAGGTGGAGCCGTGGAGCCAAATTTTCCACTTTGCCAAAAAATAAAAAAATGACAAGTTAGAAACATTTCCCACCTGGACATTGGCCAATGAAAACCCACCACGTTGCCAATACCTTCTGAGGATGAATTTGATGGGCAAATGACACCCGTATGACCATCAAAACGCAAAAATTCAAAGGATGCCCTAGAATTCAATTTTTTCACCAAGGATGGCAGATTTTTTTATTTTAAATCAACTGAACCATGTTTTTTACAACATTCCCGATCTAGGATTTGGATTTTCAAATACAAACAAGTATGATTTGATCAATTTCAATTTTTTCCATGATCTGGAAAAGAGAAAATGACATAGCCCACAAAATTGGAAAACTAGGGCACAAAAAGGGCAAACTTGGATTATTCTTTCAAATTAGGGCAAAACAACAAGTTTGTGAGCATTTTTAAAGAATTTCAACTAGAGGGGAAGAATTACATACCATCAAATCAAAGGATAAAACATTTTTTGAGCAGATATAGATTTGAAAATTTAGGGCAACATGGTGCGAGCTCAAAAATGGCACCAACAAGGCATCCAAATCTTGTAAGAACATTCTCCCATAGAAACCTAGCTATTGTGGTTGTCAGAAAGTCCTTGGTAGGTGTTACTTCGCCCACCGTGTGAGCTAATCTATGCAAGTAATGATATAGTGTGATCCAGTCCTGCGCATGGCTGGAAAAATAGGTCCTACAAAATCAATGGCCCATTTCTCAAACGGTTCGGCACTAGTAATCGGTCTCAAAGGCATCTCATCTATTTTCCCTGGTTTTCCTAGGCACTGACAATGATCACACGCCTTACAATATTCTTTATAATCGTTATATAATGTCTCCCACCATAATCCAACAAGTAGGATCTTCTCGGGAAATCGCATGACTGCATAATGGCCTCTTCGCAATACCACCATGAGCTTCTTCCATGATATCCTTACGCTCATGCTCTAATACACAATGGTGTAGTACTTCATCTTTGCCTAGCTTATAGAGGTCACCACTGATTAACATAAACGGTGTCGCACGTATAGCAAGCTACTTCTTTTCTAATGCTTTCTTCTTTTCTAATGTCTTCTAATTCCATGGGCACACGTTGTAACCTATATAACAATGCATCCAACATTTTTTCTTCAATTGTCTATGCATCCTCTCCTAAATTGATTCTCGAATAAATGGTTTGGTCTAGAATTGTTTTTCCTTGCTTCACCACAACCGTGAACTCAAACTCTTGAAATAGAAGAAACCATCTACATATTGGCCCCGTAAGACAGGTTGCTTACCAAGTACTTCAATGCCATGTGATCTCGTATAAAAACACAAATGGTGTTGCTAACAAGTACTCTTATCGAAACTTTTATAATGCATAGATCATTGACACAGCCTTCACACTCTATAGTTGTATATTTCTGCTTTAGCAGAGTCAACTTCCTACTAGCAAAATAGATTAGATGATCTATAATACCTTTACCAGGTTGAGCTAACACAACACCAATGGCCATACTAGAAGCATCCACATGTACATGAAATGGTTTATCCCATGAGGGAAAGCACAAAATGGGCGCAGTAGTAAGTTTCTCTTTTAATATCTCAAACTCGTGTTGTTGTGGTTCTCCCCAATAAAATGTACCTTTCCCCTTCAATAATTCTTCCAAGGGTGTAAAAATTTTGGCATATCCTTTTATGAATTTTCTATAATATCTTGTATGACCTAAAAATCCATGCACCTCACTTTGACTAGTAGGCACTTCGGGCCTAAAATGATTGCAACCTTGGCTAGATCAACTAGCAAACCTTCCTTACATATTATATGTCCTAGCAGTATCCTAAATGGTGTAGCAAATATGCACTTCTTGATGTTCAAAGAGATAATCAATTGTCTACATCATTCAAACATTAAGCACATATTGTCACAATGATCTTTCACAAGCCCATATATTGTCCAATCATCTAGGTAGACTTGTAAGAAGTTATGAATAAAATCTTTAAATTCCTAAACAACTATGCGTGAGAATAGAGCAGGTGAGTTTTTCAATCCAAAGGGCATCATAGTATATGAAAAATTGCCCCATTAAGTAGTAAATGTTGTCTTTTCTTGATACTCCTAAGCTATTCTAACCTAATAATACCCAGAAAATTTTTCTGTGAAGGAATATATTTCGTGCCTTCTGCAACTCCTAGTATTTCCTCAGTGAATGGCGTAGGGAATGGATCTGTGATGCATGCAGCATTTAGATCCCTGTAGTCCACACATATCCTAATTTGTTCATCCTTCTTGATATTGATCACCATTGGGCTAACCCATTCGACTCATCAAGGGGCTTGATAATTCCAAATTTCAACATTTTATCAATTTCTTGTTTTACCTTTTCATGCAAATTAGGATTCATTTTGTAAGGTCTCTTTCGGTACCGGCCGTGCACCATCCTTAAGTTTGATCTTCATTTCCCCAATTGATTCATGCACACCTTTAAGTTCATGATATCCTTGAGGGAGTAAGTCCTAATAATCCTTGAGTAACTCGATGATCTTTGTTACCTCTGAGTCCACCGTGAAGTCTCCAATTATGGCCTCCTTAGGCTCGGCCTCCAAACCTATATTTTCCTTCTTTGTGTTCATGGGTTTGTGGTAGGCGTGTGTATCCTTGTCTATATTTTCAAATACCTCGTGCACCCCATGTGAATGTTTAATATCCAGTTTCTCAAATTCCTCATCATCCACGACGTAACCCATCTTTCCTTTCTTTATCTCAAGGCAAGCGCATTCAAGTAGTATGGATTACATTGCTTCTTCATTTTTAAAACATGCTTCGAACTCTACCTCATCGAATAATTCTTGAATATTCTCTTCTACTTTTGCACTATCTCCCATAGTTAAGTGCTTGAAAAATTTTAATGCCTCTGCTACAGGAGGTTTAGTCGAGAAGTAGTCAAAATTATGGATCATTCCTACAATCAAATCTTGCTAGTTTCTAGTTTCTCAATGTAGTTCTACATATACATACCAAGTGCGTGCGCATCCTCAGTAGTGTATAATACAGTTCATGCACCCAAATTGAAGGTGGTAATGCTTCTTGTCCTACTGTCTAGAGTCTCTCACACTGCTGAATGTGATGTTGAATAGGTTGATTACCATGATAAGTGCATATTTTCGTAGGTGCATTGTTCCTTATAAACCTAGTAGACAAATCTATTCCAATCTCTTCCCAGTGTATAAGATTATCTCTATGGACTACCCACCAGCGCATTGTTGTCTCGCGTAGTGTATATACTAACATATCTCTTCTCTTAATTTGATTTGTCCACTATGTTTCCATGGCCTTCAAAAATGTAGGAAGATCTTTTGCCCTGTATACCAAGGTATTGTGCTACCTATCCGTCGAATCAAATGAAGTCCATTCTTGTGCACACAACCACGCTTTTCACCTCACGTCCTACTAATTCATATGTACCATGAGCCCAATTGTCACAAGAAATACTCATAGTATCACTAATAGAATGAGAATCCTCCCACTGTAGGATGCCTTCTTTTGATGGCTCATTGACCTCTGGGTCCTAAATAGTGCATACATAGACTCTATTTAAGTCCTCCTCACTTAGAGGCTCAACATATGGCATAGACTTTCCATCTTTCAAAGGTATCACAACCCTTTCCTCCTTGTTTTCAAAGCTGATATACCCCTTATTGAATCGCAAGTCAACATTATTTGCATAACACCAAGGGCATCCAAGTACGGCTGGAAAATCGTCGGTTTCAGCAAGTGCTAATACCTCAAAATCCCCAGTGAACTTTTCCCCTTATATAGTTATAGATGCATCTTTCAAAACTCCTATGGGAGTGGCCTTAGTCTGGTTTTCCATAAATAACACATTAGATGATGGCTGTAATGGAGGCCTCCCCATTTGTACCCATGCATCTAATGTAAGCACATTTACTTCCACACCTGTATCGATCAATATGTTGCTCAACAACCACCCATCCACAACAGCATTTAGAGTAATTTATTTGTCATAGTCAATGCTATCAGGGGGAAGATTTGCATGTAGAATCTATCATTCGGTCTCAAGACTTACATGCGGAGTGTTCCCTCTTAACCAATTTCCTAATAGTGGAATAATGTTCTCCTGGCACAACATCTTACACACCTCTCACAGATCATCGATATCAGTTTAGACTATCTCTGATGCTTTATTTTGCTCCTTTAGGTACTATATCTCACCCTGAATATTCCTTAGCACTTCCATGGTATCCTGGTAAACTTCCTTCTGATGAGCAAGATCTGGGTACCTTGCATGCAAAACCTCCTCCTTGGTGATTGTAGGCTTCTGGTGCAATGCCTCTCTCATGTGTCCCGCTTCAGTACGTGTAGTAATCTTCACTATCAATGCCTCATGTCCTTCTACTATCTTGGGCATCCACTAATCTTCTACCATGCGCTAGATTCTAACCATCCCGATGCCTTTGTTTTCTTGCTTATGTTGCTTACTCAGATGCTCATATAAGTCTAAGCACTCTTCATAGCTATGGTTCTTTCCATAGAAAGAACATGTAATATTCTAAGGACATTTGTACCTATAGTGGTCAAGAGATCCGCACGTATAACATGTTCCATGAGGGAACTCACCTCTTCCTCCACCATGGCCTCGTCCTCCATATCCACCACAATATCCACGTCCCCTTCCATGACCTCCTTCAAAATGCGCTTCATTCCTGTCATAGCACATTTGATTATGATCCCGATCTTGGTGCTCATTCTTACCCTTATAATTATATGTTATACTTGTTTTTTGTACCCCAAGGTCTATAACATCCTAGATCTAACCACGACCAACAATCCTTAGTATCATGGGTCGTGGACCTATAAATTTTGTAAAAGAAAGATACATTCTTCCTTATCACGTGATGTAACAAAGGACAAAGTGGCTAACATCATTATTCAAATGGAAAATCTCACACCCAACAAGAATGAGCGTATAGATCTACGAGGAAACTATCCTTGGTGTGACCTTCTACTTCACAATATGTACACCAAATTCTAAGTGCATTTCATGGGCTGAATTTGCTGATAGATTTTCTAACTAATTTTCCATAGTTGTAATATGTGCCTCTAGGAATGGACTAATGCTAGTGTCAATGCTCCTAACTACCTCAGCATGTAAAGCTACTTCCAGTGCTTTGCATGGATCATCAGTATGTCTTATGTGACAAAGACACCCTTCTAAAAGGTGTAATCAATCCTCCAACGAACCACTTGTGCGCATGTTGTCTAGTGTGACTATCATAAGATAGCCGAGATAGAAGTGTCTTAAAATAAGCATCATACTCATGTAAAATCTCAATAGTGCCTTACTTGATATCCTTGAGCATACTTATAGTCTTCTACTCAAACTCAGGGATATGGAACTCTTTCAAGAGATCATCTCTCAATGTTGCATAATCCACGCAATTTTGATCAAGGTAAAAATTCCTATACTAGCTATGTGCGCACTCTATAATGTAGTGGCAAATTAACTTACATTTCACTTAGCAATCATGATTCCTTTAGCACACCACAATATTTCACACATATGCACATGTTCGGCAAAGCATCCTCTATACCTCTATACTCCTGGGAGACGAAGAGACATCTCCATATAGATATTATGTGGTTGTTACGGACCTTGACCACCTGATCTAGAACCTCTTATGTTCCCTCTACCTTCGAACCACCAGATCCACTAGAAATAGAACCACCTATACCTCCTGATCTACCACTTGTAGTTAGAATAGGACCTGTAGATGTACTCCCATGTGCTCTGATAGTAGTACTATATTGAACCCCTACAATCTGTGAGGTAGTTCCACTTTTAGAGGTGAATCCAACATTCTACGTGCTCACATTCTATGTAGATAATGCGCCTAAGAATGCTCCTCTAAATGACATTGAAGTTGTTTGTCATGTCATTGATGTACTTGATCCCTGACTTACTCCTACTCTCCTACTTCCCAAGTTAGTTTGTTGGTTACTTGTCATACTAGATACTAAAAAACCAAGCGCAAGGGCTAGGTCACCAGGTGGATTAAGATGCACACCCACGGTCCAGGTAGTCTCTACTGGCACACTTATGTGTGAGGTCGAGGGGATCCCTATCATGCTTTCCAAGATGGGGGAGTTCCTGATGCTCTGGCTCCATGTCTTCTACGTGAGTTGTAAATCCTTCACGAGCCTTCTCTCTCCTCCATGCCATACTTTCTGCAACGAAATTTTGTTTCTCTATCTCCTTCTCACGTGCCTCATTATCCTTAAGTTGCCTTTCCTCTATCTGTCTCTCTTCCACTAGGTCTTCCATCTTAAACCAAACTTGTTCTTGCCCTTGCACGTGGTAAAATCCATCGGTTTACTCTCTAGGTTCAAAGTTACCATTAAGTTCTTGATCACCAAAGTGGAATACCTTACAAATATGTTCCTCTTAGATACCACAAAAACTAGAATTCAGCTACCTCTGGGCAAGAGTACATCAAAATTGAATATCCCATAATATAATTGTTTTGAACACCATGAAACCATGTGTGTACACTGCGAGTCTAGATTAGATCAAGCATCATGAGGGCCTAAAATTATTCCCGTGTCCAAATAAGTGTGCGATACCTCCAATTCCACTAATATGCATAAGCGGTAAGCCACTCGTATAGTTCTACTGGAAAGATAGCAAAAACTCTCATATAAGTTTTCATACATATTCTATTCTACCCTAATACATGTGTTAAACTTAGATCCACCGCTGAACCACTTTAGGCATATTATTCCTCCATATCGTGTATCTATTCCTCAATACTTGCTAAATTTAACTAGTACATCTTCATCGCAAATCATCCTGAAAACAAACTAAAAAGAGGTCCCAAAGATAGGAACCAATGATGCAGCCTAGAATTTACCAGATAACACCCTAGTCACACTGGCACATCACTCAGCCTTGACTAAGCACTCACCCAAAGCGCGCAAAGGTACTAGGTCCCTCTTTAGGGAAGTTGTAATAGGATGTTAGCATGATGAAGGGAGAGACATATAGATTCATAACTAATCCATCATTTTATAATGCATGCTACCCTCATATTTATGAAAGAACAAGATTAAATAGTAATCATGATTGAATTAATAACATGCACTACTCAACTTCACACAGAATGACACTTAGATTCAGCCAATATCTTCCATCTATTAATAAATATAGAATCTCCTTACAGTATTGTCAATCTATACTAATACGTGTATGGATCTAATACAATAATTCAGACATATGTGTATACACACACTCTATATATTCTTTGTTACACATACATCTTCACACATTCATACATACATCTACTATGTACCTAATCATCATATATATATATATATAGGGTGGGGACTTTCCCTTCACCACTTATCTATTCTAGAAATAGGTCACATGCTATTGATAGCCACACGTCATTTACAAGCATAGCCACACATGCAAGTGTGCTATATATAGTCCTCTTGCAGTTAACTAAAGTTTTAATTCTATTCTTAGCTTGTCTCCATGCAAAAATGCTTCGATCCACTTCTCCAAAGAGAGACAATGCATGGTGTGCATGTCCCTATGTCATTGGTGTGTTCCACACGCCTTCTTCTAAAAATAGGTCTTCATGCTCAAAATAAGCTAAGTCGTGAAATTTGAACTTGCCTTCTATGCACAGGTCCTCCGCGCACTCCTTCTGTGATCTTTGACAAGTATTATTTCATCAAAAAGCCTCACTATCTTCAACACATAGGCCAATATATATATCAAAATCTCCAAAAAAATAATCATGCCACTTGGTTACTCATCACCCCACCTCATATCCTCTGAGCCAATCTCACTTGTCTCCTCCTCTTTACATGGTTATCACCCTACCAACATCTCTCCTCCCACCATAAGTCTCGGTCTAATCTCCACTTGCCCTCACCGGGCCTAGCCTAAGTGAACTAGTAGCCTTGCCCTAACCTTGTCTCTAGGATTTCGGCCCCTATGCTCTCTCGAGTTATGAGTTTGAGACCTAGTCCTCTCACTCACTGCCTATCAGACTCTATACTCAAAGCATAAGATGGAACATCTATCCTAGCATTTGTCGTGTGATCTTGATAGTAATGGGCCTCATTCAGGGCATCCTTGAACCTCATCATAGTCACCGTCTGAGGCAGTGCCATAGGTCTCAATGCAACCTGTGTGCCCTTTCCTACTAACTCTAGCTTTGGACCCGTGACATGTGATCCCTATCCTCCTCCCCTGTACCATAGGACCCTATCCCACCACTAATGCCTATAGTGTGGGACCCTATCCCTGATCTTGTGGAGGTTCTTGCCCTACAACCTAGGCTTGTAAGGTTGCAACATGTTCTTGTTTAGTTCCCAAATGGCCTTACAAACCTGTTACCTACACCTGTAAGGTAGCTACATGTACCCCATCACCTCCCTATGTAAGTGCTCTACTGGGACTAGTTGTGCTGTAAGGCCGTCACCTTCGCTGCAGGGTGGTCACCTACGCATGAGTTGTTGTCAAATCACCCTAAACACTGTGATATGTGTTTTAAGGTTGGACACCTACCCCCGTAAGGCATCTATATGTACTATCATGGTAGCAAGATCGATCTCGCCTTGGTCTTAGTGGTGCCACCCATCATTGTGTCACCCACCACTACCTATAACCATCAGTGACTCCAACATCATCAATTTTCTTATCCACGGGCTACTCCTCCAGCCCTATTGGTACACTCGGATGTGGTTGATACATGAGTCTCTCCACATCATCTCTTTGGTACTATGGGAAAGGTGTAGACACATCATGTGGTAGCCAAAACTACCATCTAACCATGTCTACATGCATCAACTCATGCTTTTCAAAGATGTTGCCCCTATATCCACCTCAATAATTGAAATTCATCTAACTCCTCTATCATGTCCCCGTATGAGGGATATCCAATATATGGACTTCAAATAATATCAACTCCCGATATTCCCTCCAAAGAACCACCTCTAATATAAAACATCGTATTTAGCCCTAGCCACCTCAGTGTTGCCCACCAACCGGTACCCACCGTCTATAGCCAACTCGACCAATCCACTCTCAAACCAATCATGGCAGGGCAAACCAACTAGCCACACAAATACGATGCGCCATATGCCCAAAATTATAAAAGAAAGGTGCATCACAAACTAAACCACTGCAATCTCCCATACACTCAAGGCTCCTTATATAGCTACACTAGGAATGTCGATTGCCCAAGTAAAGTAGATCTGCTCCTCCATCATATCCTAGAGCACTCCCACTAGTACTCATGGGAATATCTAACTCTCATCATCTAGAAAGGTGAAACAACATACTGCCTCCATCATCAGTACCACCAGCCTCTTCTCCTGAGGATAGGTTACATACATGTCTCCATAACTAAGGTTTGCACTATGAAACCTCAGCTCACCCATCACCTCCCCAAACATAGCCACTATCGACTCTATTAATGCCTTCAATAAAATAGAATAAATTCACTCCCAACATTATACACATCCTCTAGGGTGATGGTCATCTCACCCGTCGGTAAATGAAATGTGTCGGTCCCTGAATCCCATTTATCAATGAGTGCAACCATCAAGCTAGGATCTAGGGCTATGCGCATATAGTGCTGATCCCAATCAACCAAACTTCCATCATATGCTCCCACTCTTTGGAAATCACACTGACTACATCTGCACCAACATAGGTGGTACTCTATCCCACATCCTAAGTTGGTCCCTAGCACAAGCATCAAAACACAACATTGTCAAGACTTGCCTACCCCAAAATTCCCTCTTACCCACTAAACCATACCCAACCACATCAATCATGCCTACCCCATTTACCTAATTCACCTACGGTATAGTACCCTTTAAAATCATGACCCATCATCTTAACATTATTTAACCTATTTACCTATTTTATCTCGCCAAACTCACATTTTACCCTCATCCCTCTACATACACTCTTCATTTACCTCTTCCCACCTATTTTTCTTTCTGAACTAACCCTTCTTACCCCTATTTTCCTTATCCCTAACGAGCATCGGTCACCTTGACCGTCACCTATTTTCCATGATCATCGCTTACATTTTACCAATGTCGGTCCACATAAGGCCTAACCAATGTCGGTCAAAGTCAACCGACATCACCAAACCTAGACTAATGTCGGTCTCATTGTGTGACCCAAAAAAATGAAACCCATCCCCATAACCCATTTCACCTAAAATTCACCAAAATATAACCTAACACCTACCCTAATCCACCCCAATTTACCTTATATTCATTTATCATCCCATTTATCCTACATTTTCCCTTCCCCATATTGATTTTACCCACTTTTCACCCACATTTCAAAATGAAAACCCCCACCCCAATTTCTTCATTTTTAACCAAACTTTTAGCAAATAACAAATTAGGGAACACCCCTACCTCCTCATCATGGTGTTGACTACGTGGTGACACATCTAGCCGCTTCGCTTTAGTGGTCCACCTAAACCCTCTCCCACCTCTTTCATGTCAAAATCTACCTTGAATCTATCCACCAATCACAAGTCTCCAACCGATCTCGTGGATCCTCCAATTGCACGCAAATCACCCGCTACGTGGCTCGCCAACTTAGCTCAAAGTCTCGTATTATCGCTTTCCACAAAGGCATTATCTCTATGCCATTTTCCCCAATGACAACAAGTTAAAATGAAACCATAAAACATGGATTTTAATTTTTAACCCTAACTCGATATGACCAGCGTCGATCATACCAAACCAACGTCGGTAACCTTATAACCGGCATCGGTTACCTGTCATTACCATTTAAACCCCATTTTTCCCATTTTGAAAAAACCTCATTATTGTCAAATCCCTATTGACATTACTTCCATGTAATTGTCAAACCCAACAACAAGGCTTAATACTCAAGAATGTTGTTAGTACATACAAAATTAAGCTTGAAGGAAAAAAATTCTTCCAACCTAGGAGAAATCAAAATTACACCAACACCATTTCCAAATTTGGAGCAAGCTCCATCAAATAGCAAGGTCCAAGGAGAACATACCTATTCAAGGAACTTTGACTGATCCATTTTGTGTTCTTTTCCATTAGCAAAACCAATGAAATTATCAGCATCAACATCAGCAAACAACACCTCATAGGAAGCATTATTTGGATCCTCAATTAGATGTAACATTTTCTTTTCTCCATAGAGCTTGACAAGGCTGCCCTCAATGGGAATAGTAGAAAAAGACATGTCCATTTGGACACTCCCTCCAACACTTGCAGCCCACTTTCTTGACAAAAGCATACCCCATTTGGTAGGGCAATCAACAATCACAACATCTAATTTTAAATTCCTCCTGGATAAGATGCAAGTTGCACAACCAAACCTTTTACACAACCAACTACTGAACTTCTCTTGAGTTCATGGTAGTACATTTTCCATAGGCTGTTGTCACTTTGATATCTAACTCATTCATTACTTCTAGAGGTATGATATTACATGATGCACCAGAATCAAACATACAATTGTGAAGTAGCCTATCCTTTATAATAAAAGTTGTGAAAAATGGATCAACATTCAATTGGGAATCAACCAAAGATGTCCCCAAATATACCTCAGGTGTCTCTCCAAGATCTTCTAATGCTGGTGGTGTTTCAAGGTCAAGCAATGATTTGAGGAGGAGTCTCAACAACATTTACATTTCTTCCTGGAGTGATCTTCTCTTCCTTCAACCCCAAGTACTCAAATGCTCTCTTCTTATGCTCAAGAATTCTAAGCAACTCAATGATTGGAACACTCACTTTAATTTGGCTCAATACTTGGGCTATGTCATAGGGAACACTCTTTGGTAGACAAAGCATTGGAAGGGAGACAAGAAGATTCATTAGATGGCAAGGGATTCTTGCAGCTTGGGCATGAGGAGGACTGTAATTTTTGCTTGGGACAATAGAGCTTTTAGCAAGTGTTTCTTTCCTAGGAGCTTCTTTTGGAATGCTTGTGAGAAAGGGTGTTTTAGGTTTGGCTTGAGGCCCAACTCCCTTAACAAATTTTCTTCTAGTATTATACTCTTTCTCTTGACCAACAACAACATTCATTAACAACTGTCTATCTTCCTCCGAAGGGATACCACCATCATATTTCTTAATCATCAATGCTCTTAGGTATTCAAAGTCATTGTTAGGAATTTCAAATGCCTGAACTACATCTACATCATGAGTATGAGAAAGAGAAAGAAGTGGTACCCACTTTATGCAATCCCAAAAGGTTGCAGTAGTCCTTGCACTTATTACCTCAGTAGATGTTGCTCCTCCTTGTGAGCTTGAAGAATAGCCCACCATGCAAATATCATCATCAGTACCATCATCATTATTAACTTCACCTTCTTGTTGGTCTGCTTCACATGGAGGATGGGGCGAAAACACCTATCACACCATTCAATATCAGCAACTTCTTCAATAGTAGCAACCCTAGTAGTTAAGGGATTAGGAAACACTCTTCCTTCATGTGCTTGAGGATATCTATTTGCAGATCCAACAGGCCCTTTACCTTTGTCATCAAACCTCTGCTCATTCCTATGGTGATTGCCAAATCTATCTTGTGCTTATTGCTAGGCTAATCCTTGTGAAGTCTGCCCAATTCCCTTCTCAACTCTTGCCAACTTGTATGAGATTTCTTTGACATCCCCTGCCAAATTTTTCACAACCTCTTCTAAATCAGCACCTTTGCTAGCTTGAGGTTTTTCAAGGTTTATCAATTTTACACCATCTCTCTTGAGAGGTTTCCCAACAACCTTGATATTGTTTTCAATTTGAAGTGTCATGGTGAAAGCTTGTCTTAGATTGGTAGGGTTCTTGTCTCTTAGGTAATAGGCTACCTTTTTATCAAATGCATCTACATATTTGATTAAACAAGATTCATCACAAGGCCTCAAACCAACAGGCAGCCTTCTCAAATTTTTGTTAAACCTTGTATTGAAGTCCTAGACTGATTCATTAGGGTTCTTCTTGATATTCTTAAACTAACAAAATAAATCTAGGATCAGTCTTGTCAACATATTGCAACCTAAATGCATTTTTCATTTCATTCCAAGAGTCAATAGAATTATTAGGTAGAGCCTTGTACCAATCCCTAGCATCCTCCTCTAGTGTATGAATAAACAATTTGACATACACATCCTCAAACTCTATCTCAAAATATTCCATCATATTATCAAAAAGTTTGAGATGCTTTGATCTCCAGTGATAGCATTGTTACCTTGAAACTTTGGTAACCTATTTCTCACATCTTATGGGACAACATTTGGATACCCAACCATTCCTCTGAAATTGATGGGACCAAAGGTGTTAACAACAAATGGGGGTCTAGGTGGAGGATGAGCCATGCTATTTTGTGGTGGTGATCTTGGAGGAGAAACAAAATGATGAGGAGTGAGAGGTCTTTGGGGAATGGGAATGAAATCTTCAAAACAAATCTCTCTTAAGGGCTCTCCTTCTTGATGATCTCTAGCAAATTTAGAAAATACAAGAGTAGATTTAGGAGCAAGCCTTTCAAATGCACAAGAATGTCCCTCACCTAATGGGGAATTCAAATCAGCAATAGGATTGTCTGAATCAGATCCACTTTAAGAAGAATTGTAATCCTCAATAATAGGTGCTCACTTTCAAACTCAAAGCAATAGGGATCTCCTTTCTTGTAGTCAAGTCTCCGACAACCTTCCACACTTTTTTCCCCTCTAGCTCTGAGTTTCTTGAATCTGTAAACAACTTCTTAGTAGAGTCCTTGATGAAGAGATATCTTCTTCCTTCCAGCTTTTGCATATTTGAACAACAAATTATAAATGACAGAAAGGTAAGACAAGCGGTATTTTCAAGATCAAATCAGCAGGAGTCACCACTAAGGAATATCACCTTAGTTGTGTAAGAATGCACTAAAATAATCACAAATGTTTCTAAACTCAAACCTTTACAAGGCTTTATAAATCGACCTTATTTTTCTTAAATCAATCAATCCCAATGCACCCAAAGTGTATGAACTGCTAGGAAATGGAAAAAGGCAGACAAAACTTGAAACCCTTGTTTAAAACTTGCAGATCTGAAGCATAGAATGATATTTTAACAATGTAGTAGCTCAAATACTTGAATACACAAATGCTCAAACTCTTCAAACACTCCACAAACACCAAGAAATTCCAAGAAGTCCCCAGTAATGGCGCTAGAAAAGTGTTGGTACCCAAATTTGTTCTCCTTTTTAGTCTGAGCAGCATCAGAGATGTGGCATGAAGCTTGAAGTCAGATAGATCTTGATGTGTGTCATTTTGTAGCCGGGGATGTGATCTAACTAACACTCAGATTCATGGAGAGATGGATAGCACCTTGAAAGGATCTGATTTGACCCTCACTATTCTAGGTTGTGCCTTTAAACCAAGGTAAGAGAACCTATATTGTAACCCCTAAATGGTGAAGGAGATGAAGATATCTCTCAATTTATGCAAGTAGTATGAAAAGGCCTTGGGAAAATATGATCAACACTCCAAATCGACTTTCACAAGTTGTCACTCCCAAATTATGGAGATATTTTCAATGCAAGGCAAGGGTTACTGAAGACATTGTATGATCTTGATTTGCCTTGTCCATTTTTGTAAATGGATTGTATTCTTTTGTTGACACATAATGCAGATGCAGGGGTAGTATGGGTAGGATGGGTTGTTTAGAATGATTTTTTGGTGGGGTATTGATGAGACAAACTGGATATATCATATCTTTGACAACCTCTACAATACTTGAAACAACTATCAGATAAAATGCTTCAAATAATCAAGACATTCTTTCAACTAGAAGAGGCATAAATGGAAGCCCAAGTAGCACTCTTCACACAATATTTGAGAACTCACCACAAAATCTTGAAGTAAAGAACTCAATTAAACACAAAAATCCTTGATCAAACCATGCCTAAGGTGCCCCCAAAGGCTTACAAGCAATCTTTGTAGTCAAGGAAGGTAAAGTGATTTTAAATTTTTTTATCTCCTTATCAAATGAAGGCTCTTATGAATATGAGATTGCAAATGCCACTAAACTATCAACCAGAAATGGATATCCTGTGTGATTTCCAAATAATTTCAATGCAATATTGCAACAAGAACAATGAAAACTATTTTTAGGCATTTAAAAATGATAACAGACACCATATTGCCCGAAAAAACAGATTAACTCAAAAGCTTGTTAGATTCATCGTAGGGAAATGTTTCATGAAAAATCTCAAATCCATGTGATGGCTATACACTTGTAACCAACTCACATACATGAAGATCCAACACAGAAGAAATTATCCTATTTCTTTGGTGGGTTTCTCAGAAGATGAGCCTTTTCTCAAAATTTTCTCGTGATTTTCAATTTTTTCCAACCCTCTACAATTTCTCCAAAAATGCATTATATATCTCTTACCACATTTGATCCTTCTTTCCCAAGCAAAGAATATGCCATGGGATCAATTTTGTTACAAAATAATCCTCATGATTCAATGAAAATGACACCAAATAGAAAAACGTTCGCAGGTTGCCAGGTGTGCCAAAAAGATTAAATCATTACAAATATCTGGATCATTATCCATCCTGGAGGCATGTTTTTCATCATTGAGGCATACAAACACCTTTTACTCATCATTTTCACCTTTTTACCTTTTTAAATTACCTCTACAACTTTTGATTTTGTCATTTCATGTGTTTGCTCAGGTTTGAGTAAAAATTTATTACAAAAACACCTCAAATCAAAGAATTAAGCCATGAAAGTGATGCCAATGATCTTGGAAGGCCAAGATGACACAAAATCACTATAAATTTGATGAATTTTGATGTAAAATTCATGATTCCAAGCTTCCTGGAGGAAAAATGAGGCAAAAATGAAAATGCACAGTTGCCCTTGATCTGCTATGTGTCAAACTATGATTGGGAACAAATTCGGGCTTATTTTTGACTTTTTGACATTTTTGAAAAAATGGAAAAATTTGACTTTTCCCCCCCTCCGCCTTTGAATTTTGGAGCTGACACGTGGCACATGGTGGGTCCCATTGAAATTGCATGTCAATTCTACACATTTTGACCTTTTTTGGAAATTGGGAAAAATTTCACTTTTGTCCCGAAGGCGCACCTCTGATTTTTCCCCTGCCACGTGTCGCTTTCTCTATCGCTAGCGGGCCAGCGCTTCAAATTTTTATTTTGAGTCTTTTTTACAAAAGGGAAAAAATTCCCTCCTGCCTCCGCCAACCCGCCATGCCCTCTGCCACGCATCCATCTCTCATTTGCCGAGGACCCACGGGCTTAATCTTCATTTTACTCCCTTTAAGCCAAGGGAAAATTCTCCACTTTGTCTCCATGGGCCCGTGCCTCTCGAAACTATCCCCGCCACGTGGCACTCTCCTATTCACTGTGGGTCCAAGTCTCCCTTTCTTCCTTCAAACCTCCCTTACAAATTTTTGAAAATTCACAAACTTCAACGTTGACCCGCACCCCCTTTGACCCTTAAAATGTTACATGTGTCTCACCTGGATTGGTCGCGGGCTTTCGGCCAAAAATTTACTTTAACTTTTTTGTGAAAAAGGGAAAAAATCCCCTTTTCCCTCCATCAGCCCACCGACCCGCTCTACGCCTACCGTGCTGCCACGTGTCCTCCTCTAATTAGAGTGGGACTAAAAATGATTGCTTGCAATTTTTTGAAAATAGAGTTAAAACTCTAAGACCCCAATCCGGCCCGCTCCTCCATTTTGAAATCTTGTAGGACACGTGTCCTCTTATGGTTGGTTTGTAGGGATTCGGGCAAAATTTTGATTTTAGCCATTTGATCCCAAAAACACAAAAAACCACAAAATTCTTCTCCACCCGCATCTCCGCATCTCCAATAAGAACATGCCACATAGCCAATACTGTCTTAGGATGAATTTGACAATCAAATGACGCCCGTATGACCGTCAAAAACAAAAATTCAAAGGATGCCCCAGAATTCAATTTTTTCATCAAGGATGGCATTTTTATTTGGAACCGAATATAAACATGATTTCTGAGCACTTCTCAACCTTGGGATTGAATTTTCAAAGGCATACAAGGATGATTTGATCAATTTCAATTTTCCATGACTGGGAAAGGGAAAAATGACATAGCCCACAAAATTGGAAAAACTAGGGCACAGAAAAGGGAAAACTTGGATTATTCTTTCAAATTAGGGCAAAACAACAAGTTTGTGAGCATTTTAAAGCATTCAACTGGAGGGGAAGAATTACAGACCATCAAATCAAAGGATAAAACATTTTTCGAAAGAATCTGATTTGAAATTTTAGGGCAACATGGTGCAAGGTCAAAATTGGCACCAACAAGGGGGATCACCTCCACCCATGCTTAGGGAAACCTCACTCCCAATTATATTTGGTGAAACAACTTCCTATTTTTTTCATTATCGTTTATCAATACAAGCTACACAACAAAAGGGAAAATGTAGACACCAAAATTAGGTCATACTTCTCTTAAAACCTCATTCATTAAATTAACAATATCCTACCCATTCATATCCCCTAGTTCACATGTTAATTGAATTAATTATATTAATTAAATTAATTAATATCCTCACTTAACCACCTCACCTAGCCAACTCACCTAGCCACCTCACTCAAATGACCCACTCAAACCTCATTAATGACCTAAGACCAAGTCTAAGCTTATCCTAACCAACTAGGACTTATTTTAAACCTAGACTTAACTCCTATTAACAAACCTAAAAATACTTCTACTTATCTTTCCATGATCCATCACTCAAGACTCGGAAGAAGGTTAGAGATCATGCCAAAAATAACAACAATCTAGCTATTTTTGGCCAACCTAGATATTTCTTCCTTGACCGACTCGGTTATTTCTCAACCGACGCGAGTCACCTAACCATTGTTGGTTATGTTAAATAAATTTCCAAAAGCCTTTTCCTAGGTTGTTCATTTTATTCATGGTCTCATACAAATAGAAACTTGGAGCACTCGAATTTCATAAGCAATCAGGAAAAATAAAACACATGGGATCACTACAAACAACCATTTGGCATTCATCATCTTCTTCATGATCACGATTCACACAGAGAAGCACGGAGGTTTGAACTGTTGCAGCATGAATGCAATGACTCTTCTCTCTATATCTCTACCATCACTGTCCTCATCACCTACATTCTCCAAATCTACTTTTTAGTAAGTACCTAACACCTCTTCATTTATCTTTGTTTTCTTTTAGTAAGATTTATTATTCATCTTAGTAATTTATCTTTCTCCACATTTGTATACTTCCTTCCTCCCACCAACCTATCACCTTACCATACCTGACCCTTTCACCTGTTTTCACCCTCTTCTAATCATATTTGAGTCTTCAAGACCATTTTACAACCTCACCCTCACCATTTCCAACCTTTGTGCAATCATAGAGAGCCCAAAAAAACAATTCCAAGAACTTTATGCTAATTGCCCCTACCGACGTTGTAAGCCAACCAACATTGATCATTCGCTTAACCAACATTGGTTATTGTGTCTAGAAATATATCTCGACCAATGAGATAATTCTCACTTCCCAAAACCCAAAACCATTTCTAATCTTTACCAAAACTTACCCAAAACCTCGTACTGACACCGTAACTCAATACCACCCAATCACTCACCCGTTTTGACCTCAATCACCTTTTACCTGACCTTTCTTATTGTTTTGTATGAGATACCTAAATTGTTTCAATTCCAATAGGATTGTTATTTCATGTATATTTTAAATAGCATTAATATTGTTATATAAAAGTGGATTGACAACCTGTTCAGGAAGCATCACGCTTCCTGGATCTAGCTTCTACTAGGCAATCCACTCATTGTTTTGTTTAAATTTATCTAGTGGTATTGTTTTGCATTTATAGGTAGTTCCTCCTATCCAAAAGGGATCTCTTACAATCAACTTGGATCAGGAAATCAAAATGCACGCACAACCTTCAATCAACATTACAAATAGGTATTCCTCCTTGGCCTACTACCCTTATCTATTTCATTAATTTGATAAGAATCCGGTGAAACATTTTGGCATGCCCTGTGGGACCCATCCGGGGTTCCTTGCATTTGTTCATTATTAGGGAACCATTGTATGTTTGTTTCTTTTCAAAAGGAAGTTAACATTAAATTCTATCCCTAGGAATATTCTCTTTCTTCTACTTGTCTAAGTGACATTTGTACTTTGGGTCTAAAAAGAATATTTCTTTCTCTTCTTGCATTTGCATTAGTGAAATTCATGCTCTTTCATGTTCACTCTTTATTTACATCGAATATCACATTTCGATTTGGGTTCTAAAATACTTGCATTTCATACTTCTTTGTTTGCATTTTTAGCTCACATTAAAACTGAGGGCAACCTATACGCTAGAAGTCATGCCCAGTTGATGGTTGCCATAATTTAGTCATAGAGCACATTATTTTCTCTCTTTTCCAAAATGCACAAAAATAAACTCACACATCTTCTTAAACAACACCTTACCTAGAAGAATCTATCAACGATCATACAATCAAATGATTAACAATAGGCCCTGACCGGTTTCTCTGTCTAGTCATTATTTTAGAGAAAGGACTGCCCCTGCCAAAACATAACCTAAAACCATCCTTATATCTTTCCTCTTCATAGGATACCCTCTTTCCAACCAAAAAAATTCTATTCACAATTCAATCTTAAATAGCATAAGCTAAAACATAAAATTCAATCATAGGATTTCGTGTTTTTCTTAGCTTTTTCTTGAGTTGTGAGGTAACGTTCTCCATTTTCTTTCTTCCTTTCACACCCCACAATTATAGTTGGTGTATTCTAACTTTTTTTGTGTGTTAGGGACCATCACTATCATACTCATATTTCGGGTTGATAGTTTATCTAATCTAAGTCACAAAAATCAATTTTTCTCCATCTTTTCAAAATTCACAATGGACCGTGTCAATCCAAAGAACCATCATCAGCTTTCATCATACCATCATCGGTTTACCTAACCGTTTTTGGTTTCCATTGTTTTGGTCATTTTACCAAAAATAGCACTCACCACATTTTTGTTCTTTCTGAAGTCTCCAAACACATCATCATACCTCTGGACCTTTAAAATCACTGTAAAATCCAATTTTTACTTCATTTTCATCAGTTATTGCCTCATTTGTAAAAAATTTATTTCCCATAATAATCGGTATTGGTCACCCTAACCATCTTCAGTTAGCCTCTCACCATCATCGGTTAACCTAACCATCGCCGCCTCCTGTGTTCTAATTTTTAATTAAAATAGCGACCATTTTCACCTCCCATAACCTATTTTTCTTCATTTATTCTATTTTTCTATGTCATTTACAAAGAATAGATTACCAAGCCTATGCCAACTCACATGGTTTTGACTCATATTCAAACCAATGCCCTTGTATTCCACGCAATCCTTCATCCACTCCCGCCTAGCCCATTTCCACCTTCTATCATGTCACCTATGGATCCTACTCACCATTATCATCAGCACTGTGACGAGGAGTTCGTAAGATTCCTTGACCACAACACTGTTGCCTTACAACATTATCTCGTCCATTCCTCTACTCGTGATTCATCACGAAAATTTGTATACATCATGTATGTGTTTGTTCCTCCTACCCTCACCCCCACTTCTATGTCATCTACCACTAGCTCGACGTTACCTTCTTCCACCTTACCACCCATAGTATCCCAACTTGATCCCACATCATCAATATCTATGGCACCTATAGCATCGGTCACACTTTTGACGTCATTTTCTCCCATAGTGTTAACCATTCCTTCATCACCACCTTGAGCATAGCCCATTCTGCACGTGTCACCTCGTATATACCTATTGCATCGCAGCCACCCATGGTGTCAATAACCCATACCCCATTCCAAAAAAATTTCCTCTCCATCCCACATTCTTTACCTCTAATCACTACAAGGATTACTACATCTACCCCACCTACTTACATATATCACCAACAACCTCCAATCTCGTTTATCACCTATTTGGGATATTTTTCACCTACATCTATTCCACATGCGCAGTTCTCATACTCGATACCACCATGTATCTGGGATGCCATCCACATCATACATTAATTATCAACCTCCTTATAATGCAGAGGGTGCTTAATCATCACAACCTACCAACGACCTTATTAAAATGATGATGGAAAAGATGCAAACATTAGAAGCATCGGTTTCTATCTCTTACACTCCTAACCTATGATGAAATCTGTAATTATCCCATTCATCTATCTATTCTCATTCACTCATACCATGTGCATTGGGAAATTCCCAAATTCAACTGGTTCAACAGTAAAGAAGACCCACAGCAACACTTGTGGTCTTTTAAACATGGGTGTTATCTAATCGCCCACAATGATGCTTTACTCCTATGGACATTCCCAATGTCCTTGATAGGGCCTGAGTTAGATTGGTATAGTGTCTTACCCAAACATTCCATTTACTCATTTAATCAAGTGGCTCAATCCTTCCTAGACCATTTTTCGATCAATATCGTCAAGAAGGTCACCATGACCGACTTGTACTCAACACAAAAATACGACGATGAATCTATCACATATTTTGTCACTCGTTGGCGAAATCCTCATCAACCAGCTAACATTCCAGTTGCCTCAAACCAAGCTTATAGATTTGTTCACAAGAGCTTGTGCCAAGATCTCACCAACTCTTTAAGTACAAACATTCCATACCTTCGATGAAGCATTTACCATGGCATGAAAACTAGAAATTTGTGCCATCGAAGAGAAGAAAATTCAATTGCAAAATAAAAACGCCACCTTTAAATCAAATGATACCTCTTCCTCTTCAAAACCACAAAACAATTATTCAAAAGCCAAAGGATCTACCAACATGGTAGTTTTAAAGGTTGGCCCATTTCACCCATCGAATCAATCAAAACCTACCTCCAACCTTTTTCTCCCATTAAGATTTTATGTTCGATGGGAGTAACAAAAATACACTCCAATCGGGGAGCCTTATTCTTCAATATTAGAAAAAATTCTTAAGGCCAGAGTCATTTCTCTTCCACCCATAAAACCACATACTGGTTTCAACCACGCTTGTCTTATGCCTGCATGGTACAAGGAACATGACTATTGTAATTATCATCGTGTCAAAGGCCATAAGCGATGGTAATTGTATAACCTTCAAGAACATTATTTAGGAAATGTTAGATAATGGATATCTCATCTGGACTACCCGAGTGCATCGCAATATCAAAACTTTCATATCTTCAAGAAACCATTCCCTAATCATACCCCGTCATCTAACCAAAGTGGTGAACCTTCAACCAATGACAATAATGTCCGTGAAGTCCATGCTATTTTTGAAGTCATACCAGCCATTCCCCAATTTCCTCCTATCCCCTCTATCAAGGAGATTCTAGCATGATCTCCTCTACCCACGGAGGAGCCTACTTCATCTACTCCTTCACCCATAGAGGAGTCCCCTTCATCTCCCCCTTCACCCATGGAGGAGTCTACAATTTTTTTCGATGCAGTTTCACCACCCACCTCGCAACCTAATGAACAACTTGTGGTGTTAACTCTCCTACCCACAAGAGAGTCATCCTCACTTTCCTCTCCACCAAAAGAGGAACCTACCTCATCCCACATATCATCTCCCTTACCCATAGGGGATCCTTTAGATGCACCACTACCTATTGGTGACAATTCCCCATTAGCCTTCTAGGATCCAAATCTACTCTCGACTCTCTTACCTACGAGTCCAATCTAACCAGTTCCTGTCTCACGTACATATTTTATAGGGATTAATACTAAGCCAATGTCATCTCCTCTTACAATAGTGTCATTTTCACACCTGGCAACCACTTAGATTATGTTGATAATTCCATGCTTTGGGGACGCCTTCAGCTACCCTTTTCAACCCAAATGTAAATTTCACCTATAGATACCTCCACGATCTATCTAAAGGTATTTTAAGAAACCAAATCAACCATGACCATGCCTATTGAAATGGCCTCTTCTTCATCACCCTCACCTACATCCAAACCTTTACCAACAACTAAACATGTTCCTATGCCTAAGAACCTACCTAGCACCTACACCTCCCCCCACATCTAGACCCATTACCACATTAGGTGTCATGCCGACATCAAGTCTAGTTCATCCTCATATCAAATTGGATTTATCCACATCTTCCCAAACCCATGCAAAAACCATTCCTCCACCTAAAAGGAAGACCCAACCTTCTAGGTTGCACACACCAATTTCACCCACTACGCCTTTTTCACCTTCACCCCTTTCGTCTATCCTAGGGCCTCACCCATCTACCTTGGTCAAGCAACCCCTTACCCAAGGAAAATCAAAAATGCAGAGCCGCTTCTTCATCATGATCCTTTATTACACCTAACCTACCTACCCAGTGTACACCTTCTTCGTCACCCGCATCTTTATTACCACCTATACCCCCACCACCAATAATAGCCTCATCACTACCTATGAGATTTCCTTCTCTTCAACCCATACCTTCCACCTTGCCTCTATCAATAACCTTCACCGTGCCTCCTTTATCACCTTAGATAACTCATCCTCTACCACCATCTGATTTCCCTTCTATGTCACGTACACCTCTTTCACCTTTACCTAGGAGAGTGCAACCAAAATTGAAAAATCGACTACCCTCCAAAGAGGTAGTTAAGCCTACAACACCTTACATCACTAGTTCATCTACTACGCCTTTACCCAAAAAGGTACAACCCAATTCTAAAATTGTACCACCTACCAAACCGGTGGTCAAACCTATCCCACCTCCAATTCCACCTCTTGTAGTAACTCACACATCACAATCACCTACACTTCAATCAAAACCCACACTCACCTCACATTGTGATCCATTAGTGGTCTTACGCCAACATTCTAGCTAACCTTTTAGAGACCTCTATCATCACATTTCCACCCCTTAGACCTTACGAGCCACTCAAACCCAAACCAATATGGTTTGACGAGACTAAAATTTGTGCCTACCATCATGTGTCAGGACATGATGTAGAAAATTATAAGGCTCTAAAACTATTCTTCTCCAATTATGTATTCTTGAAGAAAACTTTGATGATGATGATCTTCTAGATGAGGACCTTGTTTCACCCACACCAATCACCACATACCCTCATCCCTTACCTATTTAGTAACCCATATCTCCAACTCCACAACCTTTTTATCTCGCATCCAAGATTCGAGATCAACATGGTCCGCATAAGAGAGTTAGCCAAACCCCTGCCCAAATGTCAATGCACTACTTTCTTTGTACACAACACCAGTATATTCCCTCATCCTTCTATTTCCCATCCTGTCACTACACATATCATGACTCACTGCTCCTTCACCCCATATCAATATGGTTAACATTGTCACTCGCGCCAAAAAGAAAAAGGAAAGGAGAAAGTAACCAGCCCATCTCGCCAATCTTGTGCCCACTATACCATCTGTACCCACACCAAAAATCACCATTCGGGAACCCACATACCCTATTTCTGATGGGGTCACCCATCGTATAATGATAAAACAATTACACCAATCCCCTCTAAAAATGTCTTTATACGACCTCATCCAAACCTCTGAATCTCATCGACAGGCCCTCGTGGAGGTTCTACAATCCATCAAGGTTTTACCTAATGAACTAATGCATGTGGCCTCTATTATCACCCCTCGCCATGTGGGATTTCTCACCAATTCATCCCCTTCCTCTACACCTACCATTACTCACCAACTAACTGCCCTCATTTTCTCTGTTGATGAGATTATACGTCTCCAATTAGATGATCATGATCCCACCCTTTTCATCTCCATTTATATTGATAATATACACATTTTACATGTTATAATCGATGGTGGTGTTAACATCAACATCATCTCATCCCATGTATACAATCAAATGTGCATCCCTTCAAATTACATGCATAATAAACTAGTTATGTTGTGTTCATTCAATGACGCCATCACTTCCACCCTTGGTACTATCATCCTCCACATTCATGTGGGCCCCTCGTACCATTTCGGAATTGTTCTATGTCTTAGAGGGTGAGTTCCAAGACAACATGTTTCTTGGATGACCTTGGATCTGCATCATGGATTGTGCTCATTCAACCTTAGCGTGTTATGTAAATTTTGAACATGAAGGACATAACTATACCATCCAAGTTGACCCTTCGCCATTCAAAACCTGTAACATGTTGTACCGACTTAATGATGTCCTTGTACCAGTTAAGGCATTTACCACTTTTGCCACTTCTCCTTCACCCACAACCCTATCCACCAATGTTGTTGCTACCACTCTCATACCTACCTCCTCTATTCCCACTTCGCCACCATAGCCTCCGTATCCGACCATACATTAACCCATCTACTTCTCAACCAATGAATGTTTCTTCTTCCCAATCACCTCGTGATTCATCTATTCCCGCTACCCATATACCAACTACTGATCCCTTAGAAGATGTTTTTCAATGTTTCACTTTGGGGTAGTAGTATTGCCTATACAAACATCAAAACATTCCTTACTCCTCAATAGTATGGTGACCTTCACCAACATCCACGCTATGATCACCACATATGTGAGGTTTTCCCATATGGTCCTCCCCACCTTCGTACCAACTTAACATATAGGGGACTTGATACTTCCACCTACTCACCCGAGCCACCTTCCCAAACGCAACCATTTTCATCTAACCTCCAATCTCACACCAACCACCACTTCGCCCACACTTTCCTTCACCAATATGCATTGAAATGCTTTGGCTTTGGGTTTTATGAATAGGGCTGCCATACTATCATCTCATGTGCCATACTTTCATCTCATGTGCAAACACAAAGGTATTGGATTTTCCAAACCATCTTCCAAGAAAGCTCATGTCAAACTCATCGAGGACAAAAAACCTTCCTCACCCCATCTACCAACTTCACCACCTTCACCTATAGAGTCTATGGATCTAATCCATTCCTCCTAACTTTTTTTTTTTGTGAACACCATTTCCTTGGGACCTCTAACTTATCAACGAGATGGTGAGGTTCCCTCTTCTCTTCCCTTCATGTATCCTAACATGATCGATGACAATACACCTTCTATTAACATCGTTCAATTTCAGGATGATGAGTCTATTCTCACCTACCTTGGTGTGGAAGATTCTTATATTCACCGGTCATTTCCTTCTGAGACACAAACCATGTTAAATGAATTGACCATCAAAATCAATATTCACACTCGAAAAAACACATTATAAAGATAGGTCAATCTTTAGATGCTACTGAACAAGAATATTTTACCTCATTCCTCCGAGATCATAGCAATTCTTTTGCTTGGTCCTATGTTGATATGTCAGTTATTGACCCAAACATTGTGGTCCACAATATCATAACCATTCCTCAAGACAAACTCACAAATAGAAGCTACGAAAAATGTATCCTCGCATTGCCCTTCTTATCAAAGAAGAACTTCAACACCTTCTCTTGGTTTCTTTCATCCTACCCATTGATTATCCCTAATGGATCTCTAACATTGTTCATGTCACAAAAGTGATAGGGGACTCTACATATGCATGGATTTCCATGACCTTAACTTATCTTGCCCCAAAGATGACTTTACTCTACCAAGTATTGACAAAAAGTTGATCTTACCACTAGCCATGAAATGTTATCACTCATGGATGGTTTATCGAGTTATAATAAGATACTACTTTACCCAAAAGATTAACAAAAACTACCTTCATCACTCCTTGTAGGACCTTCTTCTATCGAGTCATGTCCTTTGGCCTTAAAAATGCTAGTGCTACATATCAGCGGGCTATGACTTATATCTTTCATGATATCATGACTCGCATATTGGAAAATTACATAGACAACCTTCTTACCAAATCCAAATATCAAGCCAAACACCTTACATTCCTTAAGGTCATCTTTGACCATCTCATCAAGTATTGTGTTCACCTTCAACCTAAGAAGTGTGTCTTTGTTGTTGTTCTCTCTGGCAAGATTCTTGGCTTTATCATTTAATTGTGTGCCATAGAAGTTGATCCCACTAAAATCAAGGCTATTCTTGAAATGCCTCCACCTACTAACCTTCACCAACTTTGTAGTTTTCAAGGCAATTTCAATATATCTAACATTTAATTTTACAACTTTCTCGACCATTACCACCCATTTCATCATCTGCTCAAAAAAGACATCTCCTTCAAATGGGATGATGGATGCCACAAAGCCTTTGAGGCCTTAAAACATTACCTCCTCTAACCACCTATGCGCATTCCTCCTAAGGATGACCAACCATTTTACCTTTAAATTTATGTTATGGATCATTCCTTGGGTGCCATGCTCACTCATCGTGACTAGCAACATAGGGAGGAAGTGATTTATTATATAATTCGTACGCTTTTGGACTATACACCCATGCCAAAAAAAATTATTTAGCCTTATTTTTTGTCACCACTAAACTTTGTCATTACATGTACACCAAGCCCTACCAACATCAACGTGTTACAAATTGGCTCATGCTTCTTATAAACCTAGACCTTGAATTCACTTATCAAAAAACTATCAAAGGCTAAACTATGGTTGACCAACTTGCAAACACCTCTCTCTAGAGATCAGCCTTCTAAATTTGATTTCCCGGATGAATCCATCGCTACCTCTCTTTGGATGATACCATTTACCAGATGACCCTATTCTTTGACGGTTCCAAATGTCAAGCATGGGTGTGGTGTCGAATTATCCTCATTCCTCTTGACAGTGAGCCTATGGCATTATCTTTCAAACTAGATTTTGATTATACTAACAATATCATCAAATAGAAAGCATTCGTATTAGGCCTTCAAACCACCATTGCTTTATATGTTAAGTAAAATAATATCTTTGGTGATTCCCAACTGGTTGTAAACCAAGTTAATGGTATATACCAGTGTTGTAATGAGATACTTCAAAAGTATAAGCATTATGTAGACATACTTTTGACTACCTTTAACCGTTATGAACTTCAAACCACTCCACGTTCCACTAACAAATTTGTAGATACCATGGCCTGCCTTACTTCTCAGATACCCGCTTCACCTTCTGACTTGAAAATATTTGTCACCGTATAAAGGTTGTAATCACCTTCTTATCTATTTTGAGATGCCATCCTCGCTGTAAACCATTCAACCCGACCCACGTGACTTTGGTATAAACAATTTGCATACTACATTTCCCTTTCAATTCTACCTCCAAACCTTACTCAGTAATGGATAATGCACCTTTATCAAAGGTGTCTCTCATTATGTCATCATGGGAGGCATTCTTTATAAATGTGGCTTTGATGGTATCCTCCTACGATGCCTTACAAGTTCTAAAATTCCCTACACCATCAAGGAAGTTCACGACAGAATTTGTGGAGGTCACTTTAGTGGCTTGGTTGTCGCTAAACCCATTCTCCACCTAGGCCATTATTGGCCAACCATAAACCGTGATTGTTTTGATTATGTCAAACATTATGTAAAGTGCCAACAACATGCTAATCTTCATCACACACCTATTCACTCCTTATAGGTCAAACAAGACCTTTGTCCTTTCTCTCAATGGGGTTTGGATCTTGTCGGAGAGATCAATCCTCATTCTTCCCAAAGTCATCAATGGATTATTACCACTACCGAATACTACACTAAATGGTTAGAATCCATACCTCTTATTTCTACAAAAGCTAAGAAAATATGTGAATTCATCAATCATTACATCGTTTTTGCTTTGGTGTTCCTCACCATCTCATCACTGATAACAGAAAAAACTTCAAAAATAAAACCCTATAGAAACTTTGTGATGCCTTTGGCATTCAACTTAGTTTTTCTTCACCTTACTACCCACAAAAAATGGCCAATAAGAATCAACTAATAAAACCTTGAACAAAATTCTTATGAAAGTAGTAGGTGATACTGGAAAGGATTGGCACACGCACATTCCTTTTTCCTTATGGGCTCATTGTCTAGGTATTCACACCTCAACTACAGCCACTCCTTTTTCTCTAGTCTATAGTAAAGAGGTTGTCCTACCTCTTGAAGTCTAGATTTCATCTCTTTGTATCTCACTCAAAGAGATGCTCAATGACAATGACTTTTCCAAGACCATTTGGCACTACTTAAGTTACTAGACGAGCGCTCGTCTTAATGCTTTCAATCATCTTCAAATCTACCAAAAATGTATTAAACATGCCTACAATAAATTTGTTCACAAACAAACCTTCTAGGTCAGTGACCTCATCCTGAAGGAAAATCAACATGTAACAAAAGAAGAGAAAAGTAAACGGGGCAAATTTTCTCCTAACTAACTTGGATCGTATATTATTACTCATACCTATGGATCAAGTGCTTATCATTTATCTTCACTTGAAGGTAAACCCAAACCTAAGCCCCTCAATGCCTTGCATCTTCGACCATTCTATTGTTGAATCAAGTCCTATATCACCTTTTGTCTATTTAATGCTCATCCCTTGAACACCATTCACCTTGTATTTTACCTATTCTAAGGATCAACGACTAAACCAGGATCATGTGATTACTTGTTACCTTTCAACCTTGTCTTCAATATGAGTATCATGGCTCTACTCATGGCATGATTCTCATGGATACTTTTTATCTTTTTCAAGATGGAATCCCATGGTCATTCATAGTTAACCTTTGTGTGCTATAGTTTTGTCTTCAAACAAGAGCTTATCTTTCTTTATAGTCTTGTCCATGACTTAAAAGTCCAAAAGAAAAACAATTTCAAAAGTAAAATGAGATTTAACTCCTTGAGTCAAAATTCTAGAAAAAAAGAGATGAATCTCTCAAAAAGGACATCTACGCTTTCTATCTCCCTATTATAAATAAATTGCTCCCTCGAAGGATAGTTATACAAAGCAAGTCATATTATACATAGTCTATCATAATAAGAAGACTATTCTTGTAAAAACAATAAAATCAAATATTCAGAAGCTTCCCACATCAATCAACTTCACAAAGACCTCAAGGAGAAAATATACTCATCCCACATAGACTTCCCACATCGATCAGTCTATCAAAACAAAAGAAAAAGCAAAAAGGAAAAGATTAAATTTTTCGTCATGGACTTTCCTATTTTGATCTTGGGTCTCTTGTCAAATAGGAATTTTGTCTCACACCAAGTTATGCTAAAACCAACCATTTTCACCTCATTTCCTTTTCACCTTGATTTCCTACCTTCTCAAGGGATTTTCCACAAACACGACATTTCGTGATCATGTGAATTTCTTCACCCTTAGAATAGTCAATCATGCAACGCCTTTAGGGTCTTACGTTCATAATCCCATATTTGGTAGGGTAAACTTGTTATGGTCTTGTCAATTAGGCATATCCTTTAGTCACCTCTTACCCTTCACCTTCTTCATTACTTGTTGATTATCCTATACATAACCAAACCTTTGACACCTCAATTTAACCATACCTAAATGACCTAAACTCACCATGCCTAACTACACTAAACTCAACCATGCCTAATTAACCTAAACACAACCATGCCTAAATGACCTACACTCCATTATGCCTAAAACATACCAACCCATCCCTTTACCTCATCATATTCTTCCCTAGCTTATGGGAGAACTACATCGCCTACTCAGGCCCCTTTTCGTCTGGGTTATATAGAAGCACTCTAAGGGAATGGGGCCCTTGGAAGTTAGCTCAGCCACTCTCTACCCTAACCAATTTCCACCCCCCATTTTCCTGTTCACATTATACCTTATTTAGTTTCCATTTTCTACAACACTTGAAATTAATACAAATATACAAGTATATAAACATCTCTACCTACCTATTTCTTACATCATACATCAATAAATTCACCATTCCATGATATCAAATATTTGGTAGTTTAAAGTATAACATAAACATACATCATCATTTATTTTCCATACTACCAATAACATGGAAATTAAATCAAACCCAACATGACCAAAACATGTCTAACTCGACCTAAAACTCCACCATGCCTAACTCGCCTAGAATCCATCATGCCTACATGACCTCAACTCAATCATGCCTAACCCACCTAGACCCCACCATACCTAACTCACCTAGACCCCACCATGCCTACACCTAACTCAACCATGCCTAAAAGACCTAAATTCAACCATTCCTAAATGACCTAGACTCCATCATACTTACATGACCTCAACTCAATCATGCCTAATTCACCTAGACTCTATCGTGTTTACATGACCTTGACTCAATCATGCCTAATTCATCTAGTTTCCATCAATACACAATAACAATGGAAATTAAAAACATAAATACATCATTCATATAATAAATATCATCATCTATATAAATGAGAAACCCTGTGTATCAATATATATGTACATAGATACAAATAAATACAAGTATCTCAAATCACTCAGATATAACATAACTCTTTTCGGCATGTAGGATGGTATAAAAAATAAAATCACAAAACTCTCATATATAACCTCACTATCTTCGGCACGAAGGCCAGTATATATATCAAAATCCCCAAACAATAATCATATTGTGTGGCTACTCTTCACCCCACCTCATATCCTATGGGCTAGTCTCACTTGTCTCCTCCTCTCTACCTGTCTACTACCCTGCCAACATCTCTCCTCCCACCATAGGTATCACCTAATCTCCACCTAAGCACTCAACCGGCCTAGCCTATGTGAACTATTAGCCTCACCTTGACCCTATCTCTAGGCTCACTGACCCCCTCGTGCTCTCTCTAACCTATGAGTATGAGACCTAGTCCTCTCACTCTCTTCCTTTTGTGCTCTACACTCAGCATAAGATGGGACATCTATCCCAATAGTCGTCAGGTGATCTTGATAGTAATTGGCATCATTCAGGGCATCCCTGAACCTCATCATAGTCATCATCTGAGGTGGTGCCATATGTTTTAATGCAACCTATGTGCCATGTCCTGTTAACCCTGGCCTCGACTCTTGTACTGTGATTTCTCTCCTCCTCCTCGTACCATGGGACCATGTCCCGCCACTATTGCCCATAGTGTGGGACCATATCCTTGAGCCTATGGAGGTGAATGCACTATAACTTAGGCATGTAAGGTCACAACATGTGCCTATGCAAAGTGGCCAAATGGCCCCGTAAACCTCGCTACCCACACCCGTAAGGCAACTACCTATTGTTAGGAAATATATCTTAGTGCTCCATTTGTATGTATGGGTGAATAATAATTACATGTGTAATTATTATTATGGTAAATTAGTGAAAGTACATTTACTATGTAAATGTAAATAGTAAATGTAAAATGTGGTTAGTATGTGGTAAGTTAGTAAGTTAGAATAATAAAACAATTAGTGTTGTTTTATTATTATATTGGTGAGAGGTTGAAACCATATGGGTGTATGGTTGTATATGAAGACAAAGGTTGTTGTGAGGATTGTTATTATACATCTCCTATATAATGGAGTGTATTGAAATAGTGAATCAATAAAATATAATATAGAGTTGTTGATTTCAATTATTGTCTGTGTAGCTATTTCATGGATTCTTTGTATTAGATCAGAGTAATTTCTACATTTGGTACCAGAGCAGGTTAAATCTGTCTCGAAGAAGATCTCATAACTTTTTTTTCGCAATTTGGGTTTCTCCAAAAAAATTGTGTGGAACAATATGTTATACATGAAGCTACAATAGAAATTTCAGCAAAACCTAGTTCGTATTTTGGGAGAAACGTGTAATTTACTATACAACACATTGATCACTGTTGTTTTTTTGAAGAAATCAGAGAATCAAAGGTAATTCAAATCTACATTCAATTTTTTTGGATATTTAGATTCAATAAAATGGATACACCATTAGATAAATTTAATGGGCTGAACTTCCATACATGGAGAGTAAAAATCTAGATGCAGTTAATGAATAAAAACCTATGGAGGATAGTAGATGGAAAAGAAAAAGTACCTACAGATGTAAGTAAAATTGTAGAATGGGAAACTAGAGATGAACAAATAACAGATGAAGTTGACTATAACTATGAAGAATTTCTATACTAAGTGAATTTCTTGGAGGAAGGAGGCACAGGAGGTTGGAGGTCATTCAAACCTCTCTCGTCACCACCAACGATGGGGCCGTATCGCTATGGTGATTTTTTTTTATACAAAGAGTTCTCGTTGTTTCTTTATATTTCTAGCAGAGTGTTTGGTCATGTTGTTCCTATTGTGGTTTGTAGATTAAAGGAAATTTCACATTGAGGGGGGAACATGATCTCAATGTTCCATTTCTAGTTTTCTACATTTCTGGTATTTTCTATATAAATGAGCAAGATTTCATGAGATAATTTCCTATGTTATTCCCTGCAGTGAGATGTGATGAGGGCTAATAATAGTACTTGGCATATCATGATGTGGTTGTAGGTAAACCACTTGAAAACCTTCATTTTTGGTTTGTGGTACACCACTTGTAAAACCACCATTTTCATTGTTGGTAAACCCTATGCAAAACCATCACCCTTTTGGTTTGTGGTACACCACTTGTAAAACCACCATTTTCGGTTGTTGGTAAACCCTATGCAAAACCATCACCCTTTTGGTTTGTGGTAAACTAGTTGCAAAACCATCATTTTCGGTTTATGGTCAACCCTATGAAAAACCATCCATTAGGTTTATGATCATCCTGTAAAATCATCAGATCATGAGCAGGTGCAAGTATAAGGCAGGTTTTCCCCATGTTCGCACTAAGGGGGGAATGTTAGGAAATATATCTTAGTGCTCCATTTGTATGTATGGGTGAATAATAATTACATGTGTAATTATTATTATGGTAAATTAGTGAAAGTACATTTACTATGTAAATGTAAATAGTAAATGTAAAATGTGGTTAGTATGTGGTAAGTTAGTAAGTTAGAATAATAAAACAATTAGTGTTGTTTTATTATTATATTGGTGAGAGGTTGAAACCATATGGGTGTATGGTTATATATGAAGACAAAGGTTGTTGTGAGGATTGTTATTATACATCTCTTATATAATGGAGTGTATTGAGATAGTGAATCAATAAAATATAATATAGAGTTATTGATTTCAATTATTGTCTATGTAGCTATTTCATGGATTCTTTGTATTAGATCGTAGTAATTTCTACACCTATACCCCATCACCGCCCTATGTGGGCACTTGTAATGAGGCTAGTTATGCCTGTAAGGCTATCACCTAGGCCTGCAAGGTGGCCACCTATGCATTAGTTGTTGTCAATTGACCCTGCACACCTGTGAGTTGTGTCTGAAGGGTGGCCACCTACCCCTACAAGGCATCTCTTTGTACTATCATGGTAGCAAGATCGGGCTGCCCCGGGTCTCAGTGGTGTTGCTCATTGTTGTGTTGCCCTCCACTTTATATAACCATTGGTGACTCCAGCATCATCAATCCACCTATCCACTGATTGTTCCTCCTGCCCTATCAGCACACTCGGACGTGGTGGAGACATGTTTCTCTCCACATCATCTCTCTAGTACTGTGGGAAAGGTGGAGGAAGGTCTTATGGCAGCCCAAACTACCGTCTCCACCCCCTATCTATATGTATCAACTTGTGCTCACCGGCATGCCACCCCGTATCCACCTTAGCAATTTGAAGCTCGTTTAACTCCTCCGCCATGTCCCTATATGAGGGATAGCCAATATATGGCCTCTAAACAATATCAACTCTTGAGAGTCCCTCCAATGAATCACCTCTAATATAAAACATCATATGTGGCCCTAGCCACCATGTGCTTCCCACCAACTGGTACCCACCGTCTGTAGCCAACCTTGACCAATCCACCCCCTAACCAATCATGGCGGGGAAAACCAACTGGCCACACACATATGATGTGCTCGTATTCCCATAAGTGTAAAAGAAAAGTGTAGCACAAACTAAACTACTGCAAAGTCCCATAAGCCCATAGCTCCCTATATATCTACACTAGAAGTTTCGGTGCCTAGGCAAAGTAGATCTCGCTCCTCAATCATATCCTGGAGTACTCCCATTAGTGCTCGTGGGAATCTCCCACCCTCAACATCTGGTAAGGTGAAACAACATACCACCTCCATCATCAATACAACTAGCCTCGTCTCCTGAGGATAGGTTGCATACATGTCTCCATAACTAAGGCTAGCATTATGATACCTCAATTCACCCATCACCTCCCCAAACACAACCACTATCGGCTCTACTGATGCCTCTAATGAAATAGAATAAATTAGTTCCCCAACAATCGGTAGCTGCGTAATCCTCGTACACATCCTCTAGGTTGACGGTCGTCTCACCACCGAAATGAAACATGTTGTTCAATGAATCCCATCTATCGATAAGTGTGACCATCAAGCTATTATCTCGGGTTATGCGCCTATAGCACCAAATCCCAATTAGCCTAACATTTTTCATTTGCTCCCACTCCTCAGTAGTCACACTAGACCACATTTGCACCAATAGAGGTGGTACTTTGTCCCGCATCCTAAGTTGATCCCTAGCCTGCAACATTAAAACACAACATTGTCAAGACTTGCCTACCCCAAAATCCCCTCTTACCCACTACACCATACTCAACCACATCAATCATGCCTACCCCATTTACCTTATTCACATACAAGCCTACTAGCTTTTAAAATCATGAGCCATCATCTTAACATTATTTAACCTATTTACCTATTTTATCCCTCCAAAATAACATTTATCCCTCATCCCTCTACATACACTCTTCATTTACCCCTTCCCACCTATTTTTCTTTCTGAGCTAACCCTTCTTACCCTTTTTTTCATTAACCATAACCATCATTGATCTCCTTGACCATCACCGTTTTCCATGACCGTCATCGATTGCATTTTATAGGTTTCGGTCACGTAAGGCCTAATCGATGTCGGTAAAGCCGCCCGACGTCGGCCAAACCTAGACTGACATCGGTCTCTATTGTGGCAACCAAAACAAAAATGAAACCCATCCCCCATAATCCATTTCACCTAAAATTCACCAAAATCTAACCTAACACCTACCCCAATCCACCCCAATTTACCTTATATTCATTTATCATCCCATTTATCCTACATTTTCCCTTCCCCATTGATTTTACCCAATTTTCACCCATATTTCAAAATGAAACCCCCACCCCAATTTCTTCATTTTTAACCAAAATTTTAGAAAATAACAAATTAGGGAACGTACCTACCTCATCATGGCGTCGCCACGTGGTGTCACATCTAGCCATTATGCCGGTGGTCCACCCGAACCCTCTCCTACCTCTACCATGCTGAAATCTACCTCAATCTCTCCACCAATCACACATCTCCAACCGATCTCATGGACCCATCTACCAATCAGTATCCCAATCACCCACTATGTGGCTTGCCAACTCACTAAAGTCTCGTATTGTCACTTTCCATGAAGGCACTATCTCTCTGTCATTTTTCACCAATGAAAAAAGTTAAGATGAAATCGTAAAACACATATTTTTATTTTTAACCTTAACTCGACATGATCAGCCTCAATCATACCAAACCAATGTTGGTAACCTTATAATCGCATCGCACTGTCATTACCATTTATACCCCATTTTCCCATTTTGAACAAAACTCATTATTGTTGAATACCTATTGACATTACCAACACCCATTGCACCCTACCCATAAGCCTAAATTACCCATACATTTCCTTAATTGCGTTTAGGGACTTGTTATTTTACCTATACCTCGGCCTTACCCATGCCATGACCTATATACCTTGACCTGAACCACTTTTTTACCTTTTAACTTGTGTACTCAATATACCTTGTGATGTTATTACTTGTGTTGTTTTTTCCTAATGACCTTACCTTGCCTATTGTCATTCATTTATCCCAACCAAACCTTCTCAAAGTACTAGATCATGCCTAAACGTTCCTACACCTAACCTATGTTATGTTTTTGACCATATCTTGTACCTTGATACCCGAATCACTTCAACCTTGTTTGGATAAACTTATCTACCTTGACAATGTAGAGTTTACAAGATCTTCAACTTGGTATGTGTCACAATTTATACGTGTGCATGCGTTCGATTGTCATTACCCATTACCCAATTTGACCCTTACCCATTACCCAAAGTTCTCAAACCCTTACCTACAACTCACCTACCTTCACTTTCATCACTTACCCATTTATCAAACCACTCACCGACTATGTCTCACACCTCATCAGATCTTGGTTTGAGGGGGATTACCTCTACCCATACTTGGGGTAACCGAACTCCCACTTATATTTGGGGAAACAACTTCCTATTTTTTTCAATTTCGCTTATCAATACAAGCTATGCGATAAAAAGGGGCAAATGTAGACACCAAAATTAGGTCATACTTCTCTTAAAACCTCGTTCATTAAATTAACTATATCCTACGCATTCATATCCCCTAATGCACATGTTAATTGAATTAATTATCTTAATTAAATTAATTAATATCCTCACGCAGCCAACTCACCTAGCCACCTCACTCAATGACCCACTCAAACCTCATTAATGACCTAAGACCAAGTCTAATTATATCCTAACCAACTAGGACTTAGTTTAAACCTAGACTTAACTCTTATTAACAAACCTAAAAAGACTCTTACTTAACTTTCTCATGATCTATAAACTCAAGACTCAAAAGAAGGTTGGAGGTCACGCCAAAAATAGTAACAATCGGCTATTTTTGGTGAACCTAGATATTCCTACCTTGACCAACGTCGGTTATATCTCAACCAACGTCGGTCACCTAACCATTTTCAGTTAGGTTAAATACATTTCCAAAAGCCTTTGCTTAGGTTTTTCATTCAATTCAAGATCTCATATGAATAGAGACTTTGAGCTCTCAAATTTATAAAGCACTCAGGAAAAAGAAAAACATGGGATCAATGACAACAACCTTTTGGCATTCATCATCTTCTTCACGATCACAGATTCACACAGAGAAGCACAGAGGTTCGAATTATCGCAAGTGCAAGAATACAATGACTCTTCTCTTTAGATCTCTTCCATCACCGTCCTCATCACCTACATTCTCCAAATCTACTTTTCAATAAGTACCTAACACCTCTTCATTTATATCTATTTTCTTTCAGTAAGATTTACTATTCATCTTAGTAATTTATCTTTCTTCACACCCGTATACTTTCTTCCTCCCACCAACCTATCACCTTACTATACTTGACCCTTTCACCTGTTTTAACCCTATTATGATCATCTCTGAGTCTTCAAGACCATTTTACGACTCACCCTCACCATTTCCAACCTTTGTGCAATCACATAAATTCATAAAAACTAATTCCAAGAACTTTCTACTAATTTCCCCTACTAATGTCGGTTAGCCAACCGACGTTGTTCATTCTCCCTAACCAAGATCGATCATCCATCACTATGACATCGGTTACTATGTCTAGTAATATAGTTCAAACCAGCAAGCTAATACCTACTTCCCAATAGCCCAAAACCATTTCTAATCTTTACTATACTTGTAACTCAATATCAACCAATCACTTGACCCGCTTTGACCTCAATCACCTTTACATGACCCTTATTATTTTATACAGGATACCTAAATCGTTTCAATTCCAATAGGATTTTTATTTCATGTATATTTTAAAGAGCATTAATACTATTATATAAAAGTGGATTAATATCCTATTCAAGAAGCATCACGCTTCCGAGATCTAGCTTCTTCTAGTGCAATCCACTCATTGTTTTGATTAACTCTATCTCGGTGGTATTATTTTACATTTATAGTAGTTCCTCCTAGCCAAAAAGTATTTATCGCAATCAACAAGGATCAAGAAATTAGAATGCACACACAACCTTCAACCGACATTACAAACAGGTATTCCTCCTTGGCCTACTACCCTTATCTATTTCATTAATTTGCTAAGAATATGGTGAAACACTTATATTAATGATCCAAGAAAGGTATTGCATGTGCGCTTCCAAAATACAAAGTGCCCATGAACCAACTCCTAACTTTTTTTTCTTTTGATGAAGAGGGGGTGTACCCGTACGTGAGGAAAATGTTATCTTGGGATTTTGAGTCCCACATTGATGGACCCAAGTTCGAGGTAAATTGTGATGCATTGATGAAGATGCCATATGTCAAGGGAGTAAACCCCAATTAAATTCCCAACAATCGCCGATGAGCAAGTTTGCAACATGCTCAACAAAATATCGGTGGAGGTGGGAGCAAGGATCTTTGGTAGAAATGATAAAATAAGGGTCTTGGAGGAGGATCTTGGAAAAATAATGAGGAGATCATTAACAAGGACAAGGAGATAAAACGGAAGGAATTGATCATTGTGTAGTTGTTGTCACCCTAAAATTTCCCTCTTGTGAAAGATGAATTTGCAAGTCCCAAGTGTTGGTACTCGGATAAACCCAAGTTCAAGGTAAATCGTGATGCATTGATGAAGATACCAGATGCCAAGGAGTAAACCCCCTTTTAAATTCCCAACAACTGTCAGATGAGCAAGTTTGCAACATGCTCAACAAAATATCGGTGGATGTGGGAGCAAGGATCTTTGTGAGTAAAAATGATAGAATAAGGATCTTGGAGGAGGAGCTTGAGAAAAATAATGAGGAGATCATTGAGAGGGACAAGGAGATAAAACAAGGAATTGATCAATGTGTAGTTGTTGTCGCCTAAAATTCCCCTCTTGTGAAAGATGAATTTGTAGGTCCCAAGTGTTGGTACTCGGTTTTTAATCCCACCAATTCCATTTAAAATTCCTCAGTCTGTGCATTTTGGAACATTTTTCTATCTCCTTTCATGGATGTGTGGAATTTATCAATATTTTTCTATGGTTGTGGACCACGTCGAGCCTTGTATTCCTTGCATTTATCTTTCTGTAGGAAAAATATTTGATTCGGGCACGAATGGTGGCATTTTTCCCTTCTCTACATTTTTCTACGGTCATCTTCCCATCAAATTATTTTCTAGTGTCTATGGATACGTGGTCACCTCTAATTGGATGCAGTGTGGTGGGTCTTTTTGTGAACTTGTGACTTTTGTTACATTTGCAAAAAGGTTGAATTACCCCCATGTCTCTGTTGGATCCTGATTGGCTTTTTGAAATTATGAAGTGGCGGAGAAAAATTCTTACTTTGGCCCCACAAAGGGACACGTGGCTATTTTCAAAAGTCAAAGCGGGAGGCGGGTCATCAGAGCACTTTTGGAAATTTGGTTTTATTTCCAAAAGGGATTAAAGTTGTAAAATGAGTCGTGACTCCGCCAGGACAGGAAAAAGTCAAATATCGAGCCCGCATCAAAATTCAAAGTAGGGAGGCGGGTCATTGGAGCACTTTTGGAAATTTGGTTTTGTTGTGGAAAGGCATAAAAGTTATAAAGTGACCCATAGCCACACCGATGCCCAGGAGAAGCCACGTGGAGAGCCCGTATCAAAAGCGAGATGGGTGGGCTGAAATGTTCAAGTGTCATTTCTCTAAAAGGCACAAAATATAAAAGTTTTCCCAAACCCGCTTCAGCTAAATATCTCCCACGTGGATGGCTCAAATTCAAAGTTTACAAAAGTAGGATGAACAGGTTGTGATATGATGCATCTATTTTTTCTGCCATGCATAGAAACGGCTGAGGTGTTAAAGAAGTGTTATCCCAATTCCCCCCACCGGGGCAAAATTGGTCAAACGCGATCTTACACAGGAAGAACGAAAGGGTTGCCCAGTTGCATGGACTCACAGTCAACCCCAAAAATCGATTCTGGAAGCAAGTAGAGCTCAGTAGGAGAAAAATGGAGAAAGGCAATGTTCAATCGAGGCCCAAATCGGCTAAGTATAGAAGGACCGAGAAGGTGCCACGTGTCTCTTTGGTGCACTTTTGGTATGGTGCACAAACGTGAGACCCCAAATGTGTGCAGGCCCTCCACATGGTCAGAGTCTGAAAAGACAAATCCAATTATTGAATCGGCTAAGTATAAAGAGTGGAATAAGCCTCTACGTGCCTCATCGGCGCAACTTCAAAGGTGTGGCTCAAAGAGAGACCCTAAACTAGCGCCATCCCTCCACATGTCCCAGGTCCGAAAAGGGGACACCGCCATTGAAAATTCCAATCTCAAGACAGGCTGAAGGAAGCTTCCATGTGTCATCTCGGTGCATCTTCAAGGTTAAAATCTAGAGGCAGTCCCCAAACAAGCGCAATCTCACCGGGGTCGAATCAAGAGGGGATAGAGTCGGTCGTTGAAAATTTCAAAGTCTGCAAAAACCTCCACACGTCCAATCGGTGCTCTTTCAAAAGAAAAGTTTAGGGGGCAGTTCCAAATGTGTGCCAGCCCTCCATGTGTCTTGGGTCAAGCAGAACATCTCCACCAATGGAGCGGGCCCCGACGGACGACACCACGTGTCAATTCAGCACAACTTCTAGAGTAAAAAGAGGGGGTGAAATCTTAAGACACACGAGGTCGCCACGTGGCCCCTATATGGACAAACCCTTTTACATATTGCAAGCCCATGTTAAACGCCTGACCCCGTACATTCAGACAACCATGTCTTTCAACTAGGAGCTTGGAATTGAGTGGGAAAGGACTTTTCAGAGAGCTCCCAATGCCTGCTACTCACCCGCCACCATTAATGATCTGGTCTACCATTTTCGAGGTTGTCAAGTCTCTCACCTATCACCATGGAAACATAAAATATTATTTTCAGCAGGATTTGATGGTTGGAAATCTGAAAACATCTTTCACACCATTAATACGTGATCTAATTACTTCAAACAGATCAGATTTGATCTAATTTTCCATCCTTCCTTCTCTAACGTGCCAAACAGACATGGAGAACTGATTGGATATCTTGATTTGGGTGAAAATCTAGAAAACATCTTTCGTGTCATTAATATGCTATTAGACTACTTCAATTAGATAAAATTTGGTCTGATCTTCTATCCTTCCTTCTTCAGCATGCCAAAGACATGCAGAACCAAATTGTAGGTGGATTTGTAGGGGCATTGATGGTTGGTGGTTGAGCTTCCAAATCAGATTTTCTTCCTTCTCTTCTCCTCTTTTCTCTTCATCTATAAATGTAAGAGCTTGGCTCATTACAAATGTTGGACTCTGATACTTTTGAAGTGTAAATAGAATCAAAAGCAATCAATACAAAAGAATTTCCCCTTTCTCTCTATCTTCATCTATTATCTCTTCTTGCTTGCCTAAAATATGTGGATCATTTATCTTCTGTAATAAGAAACTTTGTGTTCTTATTGATATGATTTCTAGAACTTTGTGTCTATGGAATGATATCTTATTCTATGAATGAGAATGATTTTGTTATGTATCACCTTTGCTCAGTACGTATAAGGTTATACTCTACTATCTATATTTCCTAAAAGTATTATTATATTCTACTCTTTCCTTTCTTCAGTTCTTCCATTCGTTTGTATTGATAAGCTATTTTGGTAAAAAGCATTTCAAGATGTCAGAAGTCCAGCCTTAAGATGAAAGTTGTACATTTGTATATAAACTTTGTTACTTGCTTTCAATAAGGGAACCTCTCCCATAAAGAGGAGGGACTTGTTGTCCCCTAGTTGTGGTTATAATGGGGAAAGCATAGTTAGGATCTCTTATCGATAATTTTGCAGGATTAGATCTTTGTCATTTGATGCATATGGTCTGAGATGACCCTTTTATGTAGTGTGGCTACTAAAAACTCTTTTAAATCAATATACATGGATCTATTTTGTACATATTGTTTATGGGTGTAAACCCTCATGTTATTTGGCTTGTCATGACTTAGATCTAGTTCCTTGTGCTTCATACAATGTTTATTTACATTTTTGATGCATTGATGTGTAGATCTATTAGTTATATCTTCTACCTTTTAAGTAGATGCATGTACTTTTATTTTTGTAAATAATCCTCCATTAATGGTGGAACTCTCTTGCAAAGCTCACATAAAGGAGGGGCTTGGCACCCACATGTGCCTCAAGTGAGCACCCAATGTATGTTGGGTGATAGGCCAGCGTACTTGGGGTTAGAAAGAGGTATTGAGGGTAAAATAATGACTATATCATTTGTAGTGAGTGTAGCAGTAGTCTGATGATGCCCCTTCATGGGGGGCATAACTATCCATTTATTTACTTTGATAGCCCTAGGATCTCGTTATCCTAATACCCTCTGGTAGGGGATCATGCACTCAAATACCCAGCTAGTCACTAAAGTAGGATGACTAAGGGCCTTTCCCTTTAGTCGAACAACCCTGTATAGGTCATGATAGGTAGTACCAAGTATGTTAATTCCCCAGGCATAGATGTGACCATGCTCCTCTATGCTCTGAATAATCGGGGCCCAACAATAAAGTAGTTTGTCCCCACCCTTGTCCCTAACCAAGCACAAAGCCAAAATGCCAATGATGGCCTTGTCTAAAGGCAGGAATAGGGGTAGAGTGAACTGACAATAATCTCATGCCATGTTTGGCACCAATGTCAGTGCCAATGCATCTCCCATATAAGCATCCCAACTGTGAGACTGTACCACTGATGTAGCACTCTCCAAAATCAATCTCCTACCTATAATAGGAACACCCATAATCCTATATATACATCCTTGAGAGTGATAGTCCACTCTCCTCTAACCCTAGGGAACCGGAAAGTGTTCCATTTTGTATCCCAATAACTTAATAAATTAGCTAATAAGTAACCAGGTGGTGCAACCAATGGTGTCTGGGATATCCTCCATATCCTAGCTCTATGTAAGATCTCTCTCTCATCCTAAGTGAGTGAATCCAAGATGGAAGGAAGCCAATCACACTCTCTGGCTCTACTCCATCTGATATACGAGGCCTACATTCACCAAAACACCAAAAAGAGAAAGTTAGAAACATCTCATACATAATAATATCATCAAAAACATCATAAAACAACACACACAAAAAAACTTCACACTTGGTCAAAATTAGCCTCTTCCCCAACAATTATGCAACCGCCCCTCTATGTAGAGTGGAAATTATGCAATTGTCATGGTGGTTACGTAACCGCCCCTCTCCATAGAGTGGCAAAGATTACGTAAATGCCGCCTACATAGAGTGACAGGTTAAATTCAAGAGAATGTGTCATACCCTACAACTTAAAAATCTCAAAAAAGAAAATAAATTGACCATTGACCAAATAAAAGACACACACATTTAAGCACCCCTTATGAACATTTTAACTATAGAATTATTGAAAATGACCCCCTCTAGGTTGAATTTTTCAATTTTTCACATTATGGGTTTAAAACAAATAAATGCATACAACTTACTTACTGTTTTTGATTTATTTCTCCTCCCACTAGTTAGGTCGTCATCACGTCATTGTGCTCTTTGATTCAACTATAATCACACATGAAACCATTATAGGTAATCCAGAGCTCAAAGAAATTGGTAAGTGGGTGAGTGAAAATGATTTCTAAAAATAGTGGTTTTAGTTATATATAGTGTGTTTTAACTCTGTTTTGAGTGTGTGTGTGTTTTGTAGGGCTAGAGCGTTGGCGCAAGTATATTTCTATCCCCACATATATAGTAAGTCTTTTTATCATTTTGGTTTAGTATATTTTTCACTTTCATATCTATCTGCACTTGATTCTTGTTTGTTTCTTATAGGTAGCGAGAGTTTGGATTGGTGTCACTTCGACACATGGACGTGTCAAGTATAACCTCTAACTCCCCATTTTGGGAACGCCATACTCGGACTCTACATTCTACACCTCTTCATGGCTAGAATGCTTCTCCGAGGGGCAATATGTACACACCCAATTTTGCACATGCTACATTATCGAAATGGTTCAAAGTCCCCTATGATGATTATTATCTTTTCCAATGGTGTTCGAGTCCTATTTCCTATTTACAGTGTATATTTGTGGCTTAGTATGCTTCCCTTAACCATTTCCATGCTTTTCATGCTTTCCTTTATCTCTTTCACAACTTTTCCCTAAGTTTTTGGCCTTAAGTTATAGAAATTCTACGGTGGTTACATAACTGTCAGTCTGCCCTCAGTGGTGGTTGCATAACCACCCTGGCGGTTATGTAATTGCCCCTCTACATAGACCAGCGGTTGCGTGCACGGTTTTTCCGTCTTCTTTTGGCACATTTTGAACACGTGTCATTTCTTCAAACATGATTTTAGCGCATGTTTCTTGGTCAAATTGAATGTTTGTAGGCTTGATGGATATGTACTAACTTCCTCTTCCTCTTCTATTGCTAATTGAGATTTAGTTACCTCTCCTTTCAATGAGGTGGCATTTATTGGCTACCAAATGGCTTAGAGCATTTCCCATCCTATATTCTATAAAATCTAAGCTTCTTCCCGAAGCATTGGCCAAAGATTTTTGTTGTGAATTACATCATTATGTTATCATAATCTTGATAGGAAATACACAATCAAGACAGTTCTCTTGCATTGTTATTTTCCTACCCACATTGCTACCCTTACTTGTAAGCCACTTTGTTGATCTAACACTTCTTCATTACTTCTTCTGCATTACTCATTACAGTTCCCTAGATTCATCTGAGCATTAAAGTTGGAAAATAAGCTGAGGGGACATCACAGTAAACCATCACTGGATTTTCCACTATTCTACAAATTCCAAGTTGGGGATGTACTTGGATTTCCTTAAGATTTCTTGATTTCTTCATTTAATTTGTATGCACAATATTGACTAGAGTAGTTAAATCATTTCAATTCAAATCATTGCAATAGTTAAGTAATTATTGTAGCTTTCATTTTGTTTACACAAAGCTTCTAGTGATAGATTGCTTCCCTTCCTATCCCTGTGGGTTTACAAGGGAAGTTTTTCTAGAGGAAAGCTTCTGCATTTGTTTAAAGAAATTACAATTCCATTTCAATCTACAATCTCCATAGAATCCTTCTTTACTTCTATCGAGGAAGTTTCAAGGGAAGAAGTGCTTCTAAGAAGCTTCTACTTCTTCTCATGTCTCTAAGGTGGAACAGAGGATTTAGATCCACAATTACAATTTGGAAAAGCTTTGTTTATTTAGGATAGTTTAGATTCATTATGCACAAATAAATAGTCACATCAAATTATTTATTTGTTTAGGTTTTGTTAATAATATTGTAGAAGTAATTGCATTTCTTCGTATTTCTTCTATTTCTTCTGTTATTTTCCAGAAAGTATAAAATCCAAAAATATTAGTTTAATTTAATTAGATTTTTGTTTATTATTGTATTTCCTTTATATAATTGAAAAAGCACAAAAACATAGATTAGATTTCCTTTATTTAATTAGTTTTCTTTCTTGCATTAGATTAATTGAATACACATACTACATGACCATTTCGAGTCCTAAAGAGCCTAGGGATTACATTTTTGAACCAATAGTACCACAACCAAACATGTTAGTGGCATTGTCAAACATCGACCAAGGCCTTCAAATTCACATCTTCCAAACCACCTCGAACTACTGTTATCACAAAAATTGTAGGGTTTTGAACACTTTGATGATAGATCTTATGAGTTTTGGCCAAATCATCTTAGCCATATGTTTCCTTGATCATTTGTCGGGCATTTTCATCTATTTCCATGTATTTCACCCATTTTCCATAATTATCCATCCCATATGACCATTCAGGGTCCTTAGCAACCAAGAGACAAAGTATATGATCCCAGAGTCCCATAGCCAAACACAACTTACTTAGAGACAGACATTGATACAAGCCTTAGGATCTTGGTCTTTTGATCCTCACCACTTCCACTGTCATCATTTTGTAGTTAATTGGCTTGAACAAAGAAGTTGAAAAATTCTATGACTTCTAGTGGAAATAGCACAGGAGAAACTAGTGCCCATAACCCACTCACTTGTCTTATTCATACGTTTCCTCTAGCACTTCCATGACCTTGTCTAGAAACTTCTACAAGGAAATGCAGGACAATTTCCTCACCTTCCGCAACCCATTACCAGCATTTTCATGATTCATATATTGACCGCCATCTACACGCTACCATCATCCTAGACCATTTTATTTCACCCAAAAAGGTTATACAAGCATTCACTGCCTTAGACAAGCATATTCCATTAGTGCCCGTACAAGACATTAAATTGCCTTGATCTTCCTTTATCCACACTTTCCCTATTTTCCTTACATATATTCCACATATTCATCTATCCATTCCACATCCGTTGTCCCAAAGACGACCTCAAGAGCTCAAGTGCGCATGAAGGTCACGTGTTGATTTTGATTGATACATGTACGTATTTCTATAATTGCTTCTAGATAATAGATCATTACCCCACAATCAAATTAATGAATTGGGCCCCATACAGGAAACATGAAGCTTTTATCATAAAGGTTTCCAACTAGTCAATTGTGTGGCAGGGCACTTCCTGTTTCATCCACCAGTTCTCTCAAGATGTGGACTACTTTGGGGTTTTTGGGGTAATCCTCATAATAATTTTTATGTCTTATGCCAAGATACGTCCCTCGCCTTAAAGCGAGATGATCCATAGCTCTTTCCGAAACCTACAAATACAGTGTGTTAAATATGTGGTGTATTTTTATCTTTGATCTTAATGAGGTTTAGTACACCATTGGAAACCTACAACACACTTGTAGTTAGAGTTTGTTTAGATCCCAAGTCTTTGACAAGTGTTAGGTCCTGCGCACAAATGATTTTAGTAGTTTCTTATAGAAAGTGAACCAAAGTTGTTTTTGATTCTCAAGATTGTCTAAGGATGCAAGAGAAGAGCATACGCAATAATTTGATTCAACTAGACAAATACAAAGGAAAAACTTAAATCAAATGAACTTTAAACAATGTTTGATAAATTTTTCATTCCCTTAAGAAAAAAATGAAATATTAAGTTTCCAAATCAACCAAATGTTAGAAAAATGAAAACTAAAGTTTCTTTTGATTCTCAAGATCACCCTAAGGTGCAAGAGAAGAGCATACACAAACTTTAGTCTAACTTAAATAAAGCATGGAAATATAATTCTCATTAAATCTTAACAACATGTTAGAAATCTGATAAAAATGTAAAAAAATTGGAAAACAAAGTTAAGAAACACACAAACAAAGAGTAAACATTAAAAATTAGAATCTAGTAACCTCAAAATTAGATCCAAAATTTAACACAGAGCATTAGCACAAGCCTGTGTAGTAGTAGCACATGCACTTTAGTAGTGATGTGAGGATATAGCTCTCTAGTGCAAGGCAACTTGAACTACCACAAGGATAATGTCACGATACGAGATATGAGACAAAAAACACATAAAGTGTTTCACTAATGCAGAAGAGACACGGTATCACAAGCCAGGTAAGTGGTAGTGCATGCCTATAGTGTAGTAGTGCATGTCATACATAGAATAGAAAAAAAAATAGTTGATAAAAATGTAGGCGAAGCGTTAGCACAAGCCCGATCAAGTGGTAGCGCAAGCCTTAACAAATGGTAGCTCACAAAGTTTTATAGTAGCACAAGATTCAAAGCAGTAGCACAAGGGTCCTTCTCATTAGCACAAGGCACCTATGTATCATCAAAACACAAGATTTGACAAGAAAAAATGTCAAAAATCTCAAAACTTTGTCAATTTGATCCAAATTTGGCAGCACCTCACCTCCTTTATTCCTGCAAAGAGCAACAAAACAAGGCAAACTCAACTAATCTAGTTAAGAAACACCATATTTATCTAAAATATGTTAAAATGAGGGTTAGTAACCAAAATTTGAAACTAATCTAAAAATATTGAAAATGAATGCAAAGGATAATGGAGTATGTCCCATCGGGCATGCCAAATGTGTTCATGTTAAATTTACTATGTTAATTAAAAGAGGCTAACACCTAGTATTCTCAAAGCAAAGCTAAATTTACTATAGAACCATCATGATTAGAGCTTAATGGAAAGCTAAAATGAAATAACATGAAATAAACAATTTAGCTAGAAGTAATTCCTACTAAAATGTATGACTGCCTTTAAAACTATGAACCTATGAAGATCATAAACAATCAAATTTGTGTTGTTGCTTCAAGATGATGAAATAATCTCACTAAAATGGATACAAGGCCATGTTTAGATCTTCCTTTACTAATCAAGCATGAAGAAATGGATGTAAAGATGAGCAAGCTATTACATCAATAGAGAAAGGCTCTTAATCATATGTTTCATATGATAATACTCTGCAAATGTATGGTGTAAGTGTGAGAGGAAGGAGCTTGGTCCTTTATATAACTTTCCATTTTGGAGAAGCTTGAATCCCAATGAATGTGGGATAAAGGATAAAGTAGATTTAGACTTGTTAAGCTTGATTAGAGAAATTAACAAGTGATTAGCAACTCATGGGAGTTAGAGGGTGCTTTAATTAATTAACTAGGATTAATTAATAGGCTAGAATAATCTTTTTAGGTTGTTTGGAGGTGATTTAGGAGGAATTTGATATGATTTGAAGCATTTAAAAGTGGGATTTAGCCAATAAAAGGGTTTATTGATTAAATACATTGTTAAAAAGGCTTAATTAACTCATAATAGTTAATTAATTAATTCAAGAGGATTATAACTAATGAAGTGTCATTAATTGGCATCTGGAATGTGATAAAGGCTAGTTAATTAACGAAGTGTCGTTAATTGACCAAAATAGAGGGAAACATTAGTTAATTAGCGGAAAATCACTAATTATAATGGAAATGATAGGAAAGAGGATAGTTAGTACAATTTTAGCAATAAAACTGCATAAGCGGATTTTAGGTGTCTGAAGTATAGGGGTTGAGTCTAGGTAGAGATGGAATATATATAGATCAAGTAGAACTAGCTTGGCATGGAATTTAATGTGTTGTAATAGATTGAAATGATATATAATCGCAGATTTAGGCAGAATAATTCCAACACGTTTGATGGCATGAGATTATGATGAGAAGAGCTCAAGATATCACGTGGACAAGCTTAAAGAAATAATTGAGTAGTTTGAATAGAGTTGACTAGAATAGTATATAGTAAAGTTGCAAATTCAACTTAGTATAAATACTAAAGTTGAAAATTCAATTGTAATTTCATTAATAATTTTCATTATAGTGATTTGAGCTCATATGCAAATCTGATGCCACACTTTTGGGGAGACCTAAGATTTCATTTTGGTATAGTAAATGAGGCCATAGATTCATATGTTATGGGTGACCTAGTGAGTAGTTTGAAACTTTGCATTTGGCTCATAATTTGGTCAAAAAATTAATTGTGTAAAATTTGGTTTTTTAGCATTTTTAATAGGAAAAGTGATAAAAGTAAAGTTTAGAAGCTTTACCTGCAAGGATGAAACTGTCATATTTCGATACAGATATCATCCATTTTTATGTACTATCCAAATTTGATGGCTTTGATTAATGGTTCCATCCTAATTGGATTATTTTTATAGTGACTTACAATATGAAATTTTAGCATTACGATAGCTTAATATGATGGTTTTTATGATTTTATTTGATGCATTTGATTTAATTTATGTGTGTATAAACTAAGTTTTATCATTTTTACTTGTGTTACTTATAGAGATACTTGTACTAGTGAGAGTTTCACCATGACAGGACATATGGATACGTTATTAGAGTTTGGCATTGATTATGCATCATGGGACATATTGGAAATGTTTAGTTTCAAACATGTGGCTTGTTTGGAGGATGTGCCACATAACCCACTCCCGATTATGACACTTGCTAAGAGGTAGAATGTAGATATGTGCACTTTTTAACTCTCGATAAGGGAGACAATTGTCAACTTAGAGGTTGTATAGTGGATTTTGAGATTGCCTATTGTGGGAAAGTGATTACATGTCCTACTATCCAATGCTCCATTAAATATGAGGAGGGGTCATTAGTTTTGGTTAGGGTGAGGAATAATAGGTCGTGTGGGATCCACTGTACAACTTAGAGATTTCCCATAGTAAATTTGGATCGGTTTTACAAAAATTTAACACAATAATAATAATTTCACGTTATATCTTCAAAACAATTACAAGCATATATATAGGCTTCATAATAAGATTAACAGATGTAGCTAATGTATCCCTTAAATCAATCTTACTTAACCATCCGTAACAATCACTTACCTAATAACAATTACTTTGACTTACATATCTCACATGAAACATTAATTCCTAACATTCCTCCTTAGTGTGAACATGGGAGAAACACAATCACACTTCCTTCTATAGTATGCCCAACTTTGGTGGCACACCCAATTCTTGTGGATCATGATCTTGATCCAAACAACATGGACCTTTTTCAACATCATTCCATGGTTTTTCGTAGGTTTACCACAAACATGGACATAAACAGGAACCCATCAATTATTCTCCTCGTGTGATTTTCTATATATCCATAAACCTTTTCAAGATCCATGATCTACATTACTTTGTGCTTTCTATTCTCCACTATGATTTTACATCAAGAGGTTACAAAGGGAAATTATGCTCATTGACATGACCCATAATATACTTTTGTTTTAATCATACCACACATGAAAACTAAAAACTAAAACACATTGTAAAATAGGTACTCTAAGAATATTAGCACATCACAATGGAAAAAGAAACTCTAAAAAAACACATGCGACCGAATTTAATATGTGGCCCCGTCGTTAGTGACTAACGAGAGGACACTGATTGTCCTCCTTCCTCCATTTCCTTCATCCTCCTTCCTCCATTGTCTTCATCCTCCTATATTTTGCTACTAACTTAGATGGATTTGGATATGAAACTCTATTTCCACGTTACTAATTATTCCCTCCTCCCATAATCTGAAATAGTTTATTTTTAGGACATTGGGTAACACCGAAAATGTATCCATATGAAGCAAAAAAATTGATTTTTTAGAATTGTTTAGAAATTTTCAATTTGAATATAAAATCTTATTGGATACTAAATTTTTATACTTTAGAAGATTAAAAAAATGATAATGATAACTCTAATGACACCTTTCATGACTTGTTGAAAACAAACAAAATGGATTTACATTGATAATGATTATTGTTATAACAAAAAGTGACATAACTCGATGACACTAGTAACAATGAAATGTTATCGACTTTTTTGAATTTTATAAAAAGATATGTTTGAGACTTTTACAATACTATTTGAACTTGATAATTTAACTATTGATGCTTTTGATGAAAACTATATACTTGACACTCAACTTGTCTTTTTATAAAACTTAATTAACACAACTAATAACATAGACTTATGGCACACAATTTTTATAAAACTTAATTAACACAACTAATAATATAGACTTATGAAACACAAATTATTTGAAAAGACAAAAGGTTTGAGACAACCTAAACTAAAATAAATAACACCTTTGACTTTAAACTTCTAATATAGCTAAATAGTTATTATTAGAAGGCTATTTATAACGTATATATTAAAACTATCACATAAAATTCTAGACCAAATATCAAAACAAAATATATAATTGATTTTTTTGACCACTTAATATGGAAAATAATAGAAAATTTGTAAAACAAAACTTATAAACCTATTTACTAACAAATCATATGGTGACTAAGGATGAACTAATGGATTAAATATTCTTTCTTTTTTCATGACTTGATTTGTAGAATATGGAGGATAGCCTATGATTGCATAGTGTGTGATCATGACCAACATTGAAATGCCAAGCCCAATGCAGTAAGTTTTAAGCTAATGCATGGTAGAATTCAGTAAGAGTGTATGCGGTTGTGGGATCTTCTTGATTCAATTTATTCACAATACACCCTTCAAAATTATCTTTTGAAAACTTTTCCATGTGGCAATGCATGTAATAAAATAAATATTGTCATATAATCCACCTTTGTAACGATTTGATGTACATGGGTAGTCCAATGAAATTTTCATGGTAACTTTGCAGAGTGTTAGATATAATTCAAATGAATGAGCCAAGGAAATTAACAATGTATGAATTACATTGTGATATCAAGTTAGGTTATGATAGGTCGATATAATGCTAAAAAAATATCACACAAAGACAAAAACAATAAGGATGCAGACTTAGAACAAGTAGATGACAATTATATGCATAACCAATGAATGTAAAAGTTACAAAGAGGATGTAGGATGAGATCCATGGTGTATGGCATGAACTTGAAAAGAGGAAAAAATCAAGTGGAGAACACATAATAATGGAAAATTAGTAAAAGCATGTGTACATAAATAACAAGCAACATAGTTGATAATACACATGAATGTCAAAGATTGATGATTCCATAGTATATATGCACTTGAGCAAAGATCTCGAGTACAAAATCCAATGGATATTTTACCAAAATATCTTACTATTCCTAACAAATATTAGTCTATGCAAAAACAAACTTTAATATTCTTGAAAAAACCAGATATAAAACTAGTCACCAAAAACTACCATGCACGGGAAATCGAGAGGATTGAATTTCCTCTTTGCAATTAAGTCAACATCTTGGTGTAGAACATATGTCACTCTAATACCAAATAAAAATTTGGTTAATTTTTGCACATATTTAACACCATAATAATTTCACATTATATCTTCAAATTAGTACAAACATATATAGGCTTCTTAATAGGCTTAATAGTTGCAACTAATGTATCCCTTAAATCACTCAAACACGTATATTTTAATGGATGTTCTCAACCATCCATAACAATAACTTTCCCAATAACAATTATTTTTACTTACATATCTTACATGAAACACTAATTCCTAATAGTATAAGAGGATATTATGTGATTACGGAAGTTTTTATGTGTATTTTTGGCCTCATTTATAGTAATTGATGGAGCGTTGGGGTTTATATTTCATATTAGTTGTTATAGATTTCCCATTCTATTAAGGAGTGAGGTGTAATATATTTCTAAGGTCAATGGATATTGACACATTTATACAAAGATTTATACATATTTATAATGGAGTCATGCAAGTGGTTTGGGATCTATCATATTGCTCCATATATGGGCATATGAGCATATCATATTGATTCATCCAATAAGAGGTTCACAAGGAGACTCAGTCTATCCTAATATATTTTTAATGTGATGGGTTATTCCATAGCAAAGAGGGATTGGTTTTATATATTACCAAGTTATATTAGATAGATTGACTCTTGGGGCCATTATTTAGAGTCCATATAGAGATTACGGTGTTATCTCAAGGATTCTATCAATTTACAAGTGGATCAAAATTAGTATATGGAGAGAGGACTACTTCTAGGGAAGGGAGAGAAATATCAATATGATTAGGTGGTATAGAATTTTGATTTGATTCAAGATATGTGTCCCAAGATACTCCTCCCTAGAGGAAATCACGAGTTGCACATTAAGAGGGTGAGAGGCCAATGCCTATAATACCTAGCTCCACCAATAACAAATGAGGTAGACTCATCAATGGTGGTTACAATAAGAGATGATGTTAGTTATATAGAAGCCTATACTTAATCATGGATGGGCACCTTGTTGGTTTTGAATTAGCACTTTATAGTGATCAACAGTCAGGGGACAATGAGTCCCTCCTCTTTATGGGAGAGGTTCCCTTATTGAAAGTGAGCAGAAAAGATTATATACAAATATATAACTTTCATATTGTTGAGGACTTCGATATTTTGAAATGATTTATACCAATACAGATTATCAACATATAAGAATGGAAGAACAAAGAAACTGAAAGGAAAGAATATAACAGTACTTTCAGGTAATATAGATAGCATAATATAACCTTACACGTACTTAGCAATAGGGATATATAATAGAATCATTCACATTTGTAACATCGATATTATTCCATAGGCACAAAGTTATAGAAATCATATCATAAGAACACAAAGTTTCTTAACATGAAAGGTTGATGATTCACAAATTTTAGACAAGAAAGAAAAGGACAGTAGATGAAAATTAGAGACAAGGGAAATTATTCTGTATTGATTACTTTCAATTCTATTTACATTTCAAAAGTATCAGGATCTACCCGTGGAGAGCCCATTAAATAGTTTACAAAAATAGTTACATTCAGTTCCAACTTCTTTTAATCTAAAATATTAAAGACTACTTAAGAAATACATTAATAGAATGGTCCTTAACCAAATATTACATCATGGGCTAACAACTTCAAATTAGAGGAAGTGTCTTAGGATTCCAAGGTAGAAACATCCAAAGGAGGATTAGGAGTGCCAACGTCTTAAGAATCCAATGTCTAAATCTTTTCAATGCTTCAGCTATCTCCATGCACTTCGGGATGGTGGTGTTAGAAGTGGCATGAGTCCATATACCAAGGCACTTCTCCATATCCTTCTCAAACTCTGTGTTTTCAAGAAAATCCTTGTTTTCCTTGGTGATAGCTGATTAAAGGAGCAGACCTCCTTCATCTTCTCTTTAGACATTGACTCTTCCTTGAAGAGATATTCCTTGACAAAGGTACTAAATTGAGCCTTGATCTCTTGTATATAAAAGTGATCACCTGAGGCTTCATTATCGGTTTGAAAATGAATATCTTGGAAGGCAGACAGAACACAAACCTTGAAATATTCTCCTTTTTGCCACATATTTTTTCAATTCTCCTAATGCTTCCTCCAAAACTTTGATCTTCCACTCAACACTAAAAACCTAGGGTCTTGACAAATTACTCTTGGCCTCATCAAATACCTTACTTTCCAACAATCTGGTCATTTTTCCTACTCATCAAATGGAGATCCTAGATGCATTCACACCATAGCTTCAACTCTTTCTCTAAGCCATTGAGTGTTGTGGTAAATTTCAACTGTAATTTGGATACCTTCTCATATGACTTGAAGGCCTCCTCAATGAATTTCAATCCTACCATTGTCATATCATCAACCAATGATTCAATGGCCTTTCCATAGGTGGCATACTTATGAATATATTTGATGGTTTGAACTTCATCCTTGTTGAGAACTATGGGAGGTGGAAGAGTGGTTAGTGGAGTTAGATCCGGACCTTATCCTTTGCCAATAAGGATTTTATAAAATTTGAAAGAACTTGATTTTGTTCCTCCAATTTCTCCACAGTTTGTTTACCCTTCTCAACACGTTTGATAACTCGGGTCACAATTTTCTCGAGATTATGGACCTCACTTTCATGTGTTGACTCTCTAAGTGGAATCCTTGTGAGTTCTAAGTCAGAAATTAAAAGGTCTTTCTCCTCTTTGTCCACCTTAGGCTTTGTAATCTCCATGAATTGTTGGCCCTTAGAATTTGACACCAACCTTGAGGTAATCTTTTCTTTCTTTTCCGGAGGAGGAGGAGTAGTACCAAGTAAGGTTGCCACAACATCAAACTTGGGAACCATAATTTGAGAAGTAGACTTCCTTTTCTTGCTATCAATGAAAGGTTGAACCCAAGCAAAGGAAGAGGAAGAGGTGGAAGGAGAAATGGGTCCAAGTGCAAGTGTACTCATTGCACTCAATGTTTGCACCACAAATGTCTCCAATGGAGAAGTTGGCATATCTTTAGAAATATCCCTGGAAGAAGGGTCCACCAAACCTAGAGACTCAGACATTTGGCCTTTATTTTCCATCTCAACAGTGTTGACAGGGCTTCTTCCTCTTCTTTCAGCTCTTCACTGTTATCCTCACTCAAAACAACATCGTCTTCTAGCCCATCCTGAAATTCTTAGTAATATATCCCTTGATATCAAAGCAAGTTCTAGGCTTGAAGTGATGAAGGGTGAGAGGAGCAATGGTTCTATCAATGTTCTGAGCATCCAGGGTTATCTTGCATGTATAATTTCCCAAGGTGATAGGGAAATGGATGTCAACAATCTTTTTATCTCTGCAATTCCTATGAAGTTTGTCCAATTATCTACAAATCTCAATAAGGGCCATTTTTTCATTACAAAACATAGGAAGCTTTAGAGTAGGGCCTTCAAAACCATCCAGCTTGATGTATGAAAACTTTCTAAATTGAGTGAATAAACTCCCATATTCAAAGATCAAGGTCTTCACTTCATCAGAAAATCTTCAAGCAGTATTTCCTTCTAAAATCCTCATAATATACATGGTAAAAGCATCATTGAATCTCCTGAAGTGATGATTGTTGACTTTGAGAGTTAATTGAGGACAGTATTCATATATATGAGCATCCTTCTTATCTTCGACGAAAGAGAAACCAAGCCATTCCCTCGATGTTGCAATGGTGTACATGAGATAGGAGGATGTGTAGAATGTCTGATTTCTCTGAACATTGATCAGCTACTCCATTAGGTTCTCACAGATTATCTCACCCCAATTCAAATCTTGCTTCCCTTCACAAATGATATTGATATAGGGAAACTCATTTGTAGAGGGAATTCCCATGATCCTAGCAAGAAGAGTGATGATGTTTGAAAGTTATTCCTTAAAATCAACCCTAAACAATGACTTAGAAAGTCTGGATGCTCCTTTCTTAGGGTTCTTTAGCCATGATTTAGCTACCTTGGTCTTGTATCTATCATTTTCATGGTCAAATAGTGTTTGTGCTTGAGCAAGAGTGAGGGTATGAGCATCTTCCACCACTGGGATGCATAGGGCAACATAAATAGCATCGAAATCTAGTCACGTAACCACTTCACCATGGATATCAACAATCTCCTTGGACTCGGATTGAAACAAGCCCCGTAGGCAAGCATGGTATCAACTTCTGAAAACATAGGAAACCCCTGCAAAAGAAATTTTATTATCTTTGATTAATTGGGCGATGGGAGTAGGGTTATCGCATCCAAGCCTACTCCAAAAGTTGTCAAGGTCGAGGTGTTGAGCTTCACTATCCCCAACATAGGGCACAAAGGTTTCTAATGAGGAGAGATGCTCGTGCCCTTTGTATTGAATCTTCATTGTGATAGAGATAGGGAGAGAAACAACCTTCGATTGAGTGTATCACAATTTCAAACAATCCCTACAAGAGAAAACACATAGGCATGACACGAGAAATGGCTTATTTTACAAGAATGCGAGTGGGAGAGAATGAGCAAGCAAGTGTGTGAATGAAAGAACGGTTACACTCCTTTAAATAGCCATGAATTTGAATGGATGGAGAGAGAAGACAATGAATGTGTAATAAATGACTCCCATGCTAACTCAAAAAGGTGAAATGTGGAAAAGGTAGAAAAAATTGGCCCAGACGGTCCATGGGACACAGGGACATGAGGGACGTGCGGAGCCGAAACACCCGATCCAAGAAGAATGTGGAAAAAGTGGGTTTGGAGAGCACAGATACCATGGGACGCAAGGACACACGGAGCTGATTTAGCCGATGGGTAAAGCAATGTGGGTAAAGTGGAAAATCGGTGAACAGGAGGCCCACTGGCACTTGGGACATGTGGACAAAAATGTCTGACTTAGCCGTAAAACATTAAAAATGACCCCAAAGACTGAATTTTTCTAACTTTTTGAAATTTTCCCTTCACTTAAACACTTCCAAAGGACACTTCTTCAAAATTTTGAAAATTTGTCTTGAAGAAAGAAGGGAAATTTTGAAAGGTGACAACACACCCTATGGGTATATTTATTTTTAGTGGTTGTAGGGGGCCCACACAGGTGCAAGTGCAAGATGAGCAAGAGGTGGTGATGTATATATTCCCCACTAGTAGGAGGTGATGATGGAGGTGGAAGACTCATATCCCCATCGATAGGAGGAGGTGGGACATCATAATCAAGTGTGCCCTGATGGCACAATAGTAGTTGTCATAAATCTCAATGTAAGTATGATGTCATTGATTTACTCATTATAGTATGTGAATTTGAATACGGTGATGATAGTGACTAATGGTTTATATGTGTGTTTTGATTATAAGTGATGACTTTTGGGCCTTGATGGTGGATTCCTCAATTTCAGATTTGATGCGAATATACCTAAAAATGGTGTAGATGTGGGTCTTTACAACATTTGGATGACAGAACTAGTGAGTATGTATTCTTTTTTATCTAATAGCAATTATGCCGTGACATGTACTATATTGGCTAGTCTAAGAGATGACTAGTAGGTTGATCTTTACAGATAAATCATGACCCCACCAAGGATAGAGATGGTGTAAGACATATTTAACATGTATAGGATCCTACTGATTGAGTATATGAAGGTCGTAATATATCTTTGAGGGTTACATGAGAGAGTATGATGAAATAGGTCACAATCGTGCACCCAATGACAATGAGATATCGGATTGGCTTTGACCTCTTGTACTAGTTTATATTTATCTACCTCATATTATTTCAAGGATGATGAGTTGTATGATAGACTATTTTAAATGGTGTTCCCATCGTTATATATGATTTTTATGTGACATTATATATATGATTATTTTGATTTATATGTTGTGTCTTATTATTGATTCAAATGAAATTTTTAATTGATAGTGTTCAATTAGAGAGATGGCTGACTAAAGTGATATTGATAGATAAGATAAAATGATATCAAATGTATGGTAATTTAAAATCACATGAAGGTACTACATTTGTCTTATTTTTTACTATTAATTTTTTCTCAATATATTTATATTTTTATAGACATAATTACATTATTAATTGTTGTAGTATGGTTATTTGATAATGATATACAAAATTTAAGTACCAAATTAGATTTAGGATATTGAGATGATTATACAAGAGAGACTCACTCTAATTATCTTCACTTGTAGAAGGCGGAGAAACCAATAACTCCCCTATAGGTGTATCATGTGAGATTCCGCTTTTGTGGAGTGATGCATCAAAGGAGGAAAGTGATTGTGTGTATCAAAATAAATAATTCCCTTAAACTATTGTTGATTTGACCATTTATATAGATCATAACCATCATTTTTATGATTTCCATAATGTCACGATAGTTGTAATAAGGTCATATTTTCACCTTGTCATGTCAATGAGGAGGAGGATGAGAATTATATGGTAGTATGATCAAATGTTTATACAATAAAGTATGTAAAATACATGTGTTTTATCACATGCCTTATCAAAGTGAAGTGGTTATCACTTATGCACTATATAAGGACTTGAGGGTACCTTAGGTTGAGGGTTAACATGATAAAACTTATAGCCTTTAAGTAAGACCTTAACTTGTCTTGAATTATAAGATGAATATGTTGTGGTACTTGAATTAGGTGTTGTATTAGAAATATGATAATCAAGGTGCAAAGGTATGAACTTTCATGGAGGATAAATTTATTTCTCCAAAGCAATAATTCAAAGGCAAAGTTCATGGAATGAGTCACATATATCATATAATTTCCCCTTAATATGATATATAAGACCACAAAAAAATATGTATTAAACTTCTAAATTAGGAGGTTGATACATTAGTCATTACATACATACTTTGAATAATATGATATAATCACATATTGGCTGAGATTCACCTTGATATAAGGAAATTTAGCACTCATAAAACAATTGTATGACCTTTAGTTGTAGTTAATCAAAGGATAAATGCCTCCTCAAGCTCTAAAAAGGTACTCAAGTATCTAATAGGTAAATGATGAAACCAATCTAAGGTTATGCCACTTAAACTCTTAAGAAAGGATTTTAATAAGAACTTGTCATTCAAATGGGATCTCATGGAAAGTATATAGCTCAAGATGTCCTGTAAGAATCATTAATCCTATAAAATAACCAAAACTTAAGCATAACAAAGTCCCAAGGAAACGAAGAATAAATTATTTTACACATAATTGGATTAACATATATAGCATTAGAATTAATCCACACATTATATACCCTACTTTCTAGAGATAGAGAATGTACTTGGTGTTGTAAAGCACCTAAGACATGTATTAAGGATATGACCTCTTTAGCCGGTATAGAAAAAGTATGAAGGATCTCATTAAGAGGTTGAACTTTTCTATTTATGGTTGAAATAAGAACACTAGTGAACTTATAGGGAAAATTAATATGAGAGGAATGGTACTCAATAGGAATAATAGATGTAGGAAAAGATGTGGCGCTAGGAATTAAATACCTAGTATTACATATAATATCTAGAGAAGCATCATCGGTATTAGTATGCAATTCATTTGTAATAGGAGAATTAATTGCATTACATTCAATATAAGAAAGAGTATAAGAATAATTTGTAACATTTTTTGCTTCAATTTGAGAAAGATACTTAATACAATCATTTATCACATTATCATGTGTAATAGAAAGAAAATCATCAAAAGCATTTGTATCATTCTTAATTTCAAGAGGGTACAAGAGATAGAAAACTCAATTGCTTCATTTTTATGTCAATAAGAGAAGGATAAAGAATGCATTAAATTATATCATTTTCCATTTCAAGAGAGAATAAAAAAGAGTACCTTCAATTATATCATTTACTAAATTTCACGAGAAGAAAAAGAGTAATCATATTCACTCATATCATTCCCTATATCATGATGAGAAATAATTATGTCACATGTAATATTATTATGTTCTATTTCAAAAGAAGTAAGGAGAGAGCATCATTGGATTAAAAATCATTTGCACTATCATCAAAAGTGTAACTAGTATCATCATCATATTTGGAATCACTATGATTATCATTAGTCTATGCATCATATGTATCTTGAATCTTGGTCACAAGCAAGGGAAGTCTTGAGTAGAGAAAAGGAGCTAAGGTATGATAATGGAGAATAAGAAATGATAGGATGTGAGCATGGGGAGTTCGGTAATTCCACATATTTAAAGTTATGGGTTGTAATATGGGTAGGAAGTGGTAACTCATATACATATTCTTTGAGAAAAAAAAATTATCATATGTATACACACAATGAACACCCTCAATAACTTCCTCATGTATAGATATATTGGAAAAAGACATAGAGGTGAGTTCATTATTAGAATAGAATAGCATAGCACGAGTAAGATAGACCAAGAAATCACACAAATAAAAAAACTAATATTATGGTAGGAAGAATATAAAGCAGCAACAAATATAAATTGTAGGGTAGTTAGGGTCTTGGTAGATAAAGGCCTAGTAAGTGTCGAAAACTTAAGTCAAAATACATTCATAATTTGATTAATAAGTATGTTTACCAAATTATTTAACCCTAAAAAATAATAATAGGTGTATATTACTAATGTAGGAGTAATCTTGCAAGAATAATTGAATAATCATATAGCTTACATCAATATATAGATTTTAAAACTAGGGTTTTTCATTTGCATACATCAAATAATAATGCAAGGGGAAATTAGAATTTGAATGAACACTTAGATAACTCAGAAGATGATATGGGTGTTTCATTAGCTATAAAATGATATGTGTATGTCTCAAACTGAACCTAGAAATTCCCTATGTCTTTAAAGCCTCCTAGACCAAACCATTAGATTCGTACCAAAGCATCGAATCATACCAAACCATCAAAATATTTTTGTAACTTCCATCCCTAACTAGATTTTATGTCCATATTGACGTTATGCTTCTAATTTTCTATATAATGCTTAATCTATGCTTGTATGGCCTATGTGTATGCTCTTTTATCTTGTAATGATCAATAGTAAAAAAGTTATCTTCTTGCACTAATAATCAAATGGACATTAGATACTTGAAAAATAGATGCTTCAATTAGAATGAACATGGTGGTCACCCTATGTGATCCGGACCAAGCATTATATTGCATTTCAAACTCCAAGTAGTTCTCTTAATGCTCATGAAATGATGTATGCAATCTAGCTCCCTTGTCTTAGTTTTTCCTTCGTGTCTTAACACGAAGTAGAAGAATAACTAGTATATATGATCCAACTAAAACCTTTGTATTAAAATATATAGTTCTTCCACCAAAATAATTTCCCCTTTATGATGTGTTCATGATAACTAGTAGATAGTTTCTTGGCAATTGTTAGATGATCTAGACCTCTTAGCAAGCTTGTATATACATGGAACTTTCACTTTGAAATTAAAACCTAGTGACATGCAAAGATCAACTTAGATAAAATGAAACAAAATAAAATAAGAGTACCAACAAGAGAAATGGTTTTAAAAGTACCCAAACTCAATCTTGGATGAAACTATTAATCTTGGACAATACCTTTAGATGGTTTCATTCAAAACTAGTGGTTATATCTAGAGACCTAAAAGCGACCAAACAATAAATGTAAAATCTAGATATCTTTGTGACAAGACATAATAAAGAAAGAAATATAATAATCAGATAAAATAAATTAGTCAATCAATCCAAACAATAATAGAAAAACAAGGACTTGCATTGATACATGCTTATTTCATTGTTTAAGAACCATATTTAAATAATTCTTTAAAAATGTTATGTAATAATACTTTGTGAAAACTTTAGGTGTCTACACTTGGTTCCCATATCTAGTTCACCCTTAATGTTAAATTGTATCCCATAGATATGTATAGAAATTAAATCAAATGCTCTCATTTACTCACTTGGGAACTTGACAACATTGGCAATCATCTAGATCCTAGTTGATAACAACAACGCACACTTGATCTTCATCTCCAAATATCTAGAAATAGTTCCCTAAACTTCCCTATATGAAGGGTAGAAATAAAAATAAATCCCGAGAATGTTCTAATCACTCCACACTCTTCCAATTGAATACCAAGAAAGGTCAAAATCATTCTAAAGTCTTATAAGAACCTATACATGAAAGATCGCCACAAGTGTTTCTATTTACCAAAGATTCTATTTAAGTAGTTTACTTCAGCACTCTATCTATCACAAAGGGTAAATTATATCCATATTTACACTTGTTATCTATGTTGATTCATGATGGAAAACATATGGGGTGGATTTATATATTGCATTCACACTTGCACGAGCACTAGGAGAACTACATGGAGTTTGAGCTTGATTTTAAAAAAATAGAAATTTGTTAAACCCTAATTACAGAGTAACTAATGTAAACTATGATATACAACTACTAAGTACAATATGACGTAAGAAAATAAACAAGTAAGTATGAAACCCTAAGCAAGAGATGTAGAAAGAATGACTTAGTTGATTTACGCTCGATCCGGAAGTGCTGGACTGGAAAAATTGTTGAACATGAGGTGAATAGTGTCATAAATACTCAAGATAAATTTTGGAGCTTACGAATGATGTTATACATGCATTCCCACATAAAGGAAGGGGCACCGAGGTGTTAGATATCTGCTACTAGGTGTCGATGGTTGTGCAAATAGTCGACGCACTTGATTTTTCTTGCATGTAGACAAGTGTTGCAAATATTCCCTATTAATCGCTTGTTTTTTTCTTTGATTACCTATAACCTACAAAACAAATATCACCTACAAAATCCCACGTACCACATCAAATCCAAAAAATAAAGATGCAGAATGGGGAGTCGAATTGACCTCGATGGTCACCCCAAGAGTGAACATACAACCGAGTGTTGCACTACATCTCATACTCCATGTAATTATGGTGAGTGTGTGTAAGAATCATGCCCTAAGATGCCCTTGTGTAAGTTCACTTGATAGCGAGGTTGTAGCTAAATTTAGCAATGTAGTAAAATATATGGATGGAATAAAAAAACTTCCCCTTCCTATGTTGTGTATAAAGAAAATGTAGTCCCTTATCCCTTGAGTGGATGCTAGATGGATGTTTTAGAGTGCTTTAGGTGCCTTTGGATGCAATATTAGGTGATGATAGTATATTTTTAGTCCTTGGTTCTTGATTTTGAACACATAACTATGTATTTATATGATTCCCTTGTTTTAATTTCATAATTGACAATAGGAAGGCTGACGCATATGTGAAAAAAGGTGCCCAAAAGATAAAAGAGACCCAAAAGAAGTGAGTAAGGTGGAAAAGGGTCAAGGGCACCCAGAGGGGACAAGGGTGCATGGGCGCTCCTATCTTGGCTGGGTGTTGGTTTTTGGAGCTATAAAAGATAAATATTTAAAATATTGAATATGTTATGGGGGATGTAAAACCAAATAGAAAGTAAGAAACAAATATAAGAGGCCAAAAACATTGTCAATTACTAGTTTTCTTGCTTAGGAATCACATGAATGTCAGTAGGTGTTTAAGACCTAGAAATGTACCCAAGTGTGTGATTTAGTGTCTACATAACTCTTTATTTGGGAAATTTATTGTAGCGTCCCGGTTAGAATTAAGAAGGGGGTTGGCCAATAAGGGCATTCTAACTTCACCACACATATAACCCTTTTTGTCATCTAATCATGTGATTTAAGTGCTTTTACGGAGAATTAGTGTTTTAATAATTACAAGTTATTGTGTTAAGATCCTAAAAATAGTGAAAGTGTAAGAATGATCTATAGTCATTGATGAAACAATCCAGGTTTGACTAGAAGTTGAAAAGTAGTGCCAAAAATTAATGCCAAGTAGGAAACTATCATCTAACACCCATTTCTAAGTTTAACACTAATTTTTAAGAAGGTTGTAAGGTCTATAATCTTAGATAAATTAAGTTTGTCCCAATTACAATCATGTTGCAAAGTTATTAATGATTTCAAGGTGAGTTAGTGAGATGTCATTGTTGTTGTCATTGATGTTAGTGTAGGTTATTATTTATCCTTATATTTGTTTTTTAGGATAATTCTTACACTTGTGTTAGTGCTACACTTGTTGGGTTAGCTTGCTTAGGTGTATAAGTTATGTGGAGTTAGCTTACTAGTTGTGTGGAGTTAGTTTGTTAGTCTTGTGGAGTTAACTTAATTACCAGTATCAGTTAGTGAGAGTTCTTCACCACTGATATATGTAGTATTTGCACTTCCCTCATATATGTACATCCTTCTTATTGAGCAATGTAATGTAATGTAATTCAATTCTAATGGAATTCAATGTAATAAAGGATCGTGATGGATTTCCATATATGGTATTTTAGCTTTTTGTTTTGCAAATCTAATGTGGTGTGTTATTATCATCTGAGATCTTCGCAACATGGAATAATCTTCTTATCGTTCCTTTCATGGTATCAGAGTGATAGATGATGTAGACATCCATCTGTAAGTTTTTTTACAAGCAAGTTTTTTTTTTTCATATATTTTGGAATTTGTTAGCACTTTGTTGCAGCATCCATTTTTATGCAAAATGGAGGGCTCTGTTGGATTCGGAAGGTAGAAAACCCCATAAACAATTGTAAACTTGGTTATTGAAGAAGATAGTTTATTTTTTAGTTTGTTTTGGTTTTGTAGAGGCGAACATTGATACGTACAGATCCGCTTGGAAATCCATGCTAGGGGAAGAAATATTTTTGGGGAAGTAAAAATTCCATAAAAATGGTTTCTAGGTTTTTGCATTTAGTACTAATTTTTTTCTTCCACTTTGCAGGTTCTTATTTGGTGAGGATTTGGAAATTTTAGAAATACGTGTTGCAGAAGAAATTTGTGCCGAGAAGTAGAAAGTCCGAAAAATAGTTTCTAGGTTTTTTTGGGTTTTCTATGTTTGGTAATGGGTTTTTCTTCCACTTTGCAGGGTTCCTATTTGGAAAGGATGTGGAAATCATAGAAATTTGTGCCAGGAAGAAGCCGAGAAGTAAAAAGTCCGGAAAAATGGTTTCTGGTTTTTCTAGGTTTTTACATTTAGTAATGAGTTTTTCTTCACTTTGCAAAGTACCTGTGTGGAGAGGATTTGAAAATTTGTGGATCCCTTTAGAAATCCATGCCCGAGAGAGGAAAAATGTCTAGAAAAATGTTTTATGGGTTTTTTTGGGTTTTTGCTTTCGGTAATGGGTTTTACTTGACTTTGTAGTTTTATTGTGTCTGATGATTTGAGGATTTTGTAAATTTGTGCTACCTCCAGGGATCTTTGAAATCAGTGCCGATGAGAAAAAAATCTAGAAAAATAGTTTTTGGGTTTTTTTAGATTTTGAGGATTTTGTAAATCCATGTTACTTCCAAGGATCTTGAAATCAGTGTTGACGAGACAAAAAATCCAGAAAAATAGTTTCTGGGTTTTTCATGTTCGGTAATGGGTTTTTTTATTCTTCCATTTTTTAGATCTTAAATTGGAAATTTTTTTCCCAAAAAAGTTATCGAAGAAAGTGAAGGCGAAAGACATTTTATTTTTAAATAAATATTAAAGCACAAACTTGAAAATTTTGTATCTTTTTATCGGTAATTCAGATTTGAGTGTCGTTTTTTCAAAAGTGCTTGTTTTTCATGTTTGTTCCACTGAAACTATTTATTTTGATAAATAAACTAAAAATTTAAAATGTCGTGTTTGTAACACGTAATCGATTATAAAGTGTCAACATTTATCTCTCTTATTTGTTGAGATATTTTAGATATGTATTTTTGATACTTTTTAACATGTTGACAGTATCTCTTCCGGGGAGCTATCCTGCTAAAGCCCGTGTTAGTTTTTCAATGTTTGAGTAGTTGTTTTGACAACTTGTGTGAATTTATTTATGCTTAAGCTAAGTTAAATGAGTAAGAAATACCACCTAAATAGTTCTATAACAAAGCTAATGACAAAATCTAAGCACCATTAAAGATGAGAGCTAAACAAGATCAATACTAAGCATAATGCATTACTTTGAATTAACATGCTAAATTATTTAAACCTCTACTTCTCTAGATTACCCACAAATAAGTAAATGGACCTATGTAGACTCCATGGCAATCAAATTGATTGTTTTGATCTTCAAGAACCTAGGAATGGGAGCTCATCAAAGCTTGGCTACAAGACCCTTTGACTATTTCGATATGACCCAAGCACTTGGCACAATGCAAGAAAGGAGGCTTAGCTCTTCAAATGGTGGATTTCTCAAGATTAACAAAGGAAAAGCTTATAGTCTATTTGCTTTGTGTTCTTTGTTCTTGTCTTCTCAAGAAATTTAGGTGTAAGTGTAAAGGTAGGAGGAGGGCTCTTTATATATCCAATGGATAAAAGAATCACTACATCCCTTTACATGTGGGATAATAGGGATGTTGAGTTAGTTATGGATAAGGGGGTTTATATAGGGTTGAGTTAACTTTAGGAGGGTTTAGTTTGTCCATTAGTGACCCATGTGGATAAAGGGGGCCTATTAATTAATCAAGATGATTCAATTAATAGATGTGCAAGCTTATAGAAGCTTTTTAGAGGAATATTAGCATGACTTAGACTATAGAAAGGGATTAAATCAATTAAATATTGATTTATTGGTTAGATGAAAGGGGAAGTTAATTAATTAATAATAATTAATTAGTCTAGATAGAAGGGGGGATTAATTAATGGAAGGTCGTTAATTAGGGTATTTGTCAAATAGGAAACTTAATTCATTAGTGTAATGTAATTAATTAACGATGATTGAAGAGAAGGTGAGCGCTTTTGACAGTATGTTACCAATTTGTAGGAAGGGAGATAATTAGCGCAATTTAAGTATTTAAATTACTTGGGCGTAATTATGGGTGTCTACCTTTTTCCCTCTTTGGGGTGGCGTAAGTGACGCCACTTCAAAGATAGTAGATGGATGAAATTTTGAAAGGGTAGAAGAATTAGAAGAAAAATTAGTAGACATGAGAGATGCCCCTTGAGTTTTGATGGGGTGATGAAGGAAGACGATCGACGATCGAAAAAGGTGACAAATATGATAGAAGAATGGGTGGGGAAGAATGCCCATAAAATGGAAGATAAGGGGTGAGAGAAAAGTGATGCGAAAGAAACATGGAGAAGCGGAGAGAAAAACTTAGCCTCTATCCTTTGTATTGGAACAACTTTAGTGTCATATTGCCAAAAGATCTACGTCATCGAGTCCTTATGAAAAATATATAAGCATACGACAAAAGTAGAATGACAAGAAACTCCATACTATGACAATTGTCCAATGCTTTGGAAAAACCAACTCTATGCAACATACAAAAACACAATGCGATACGAGAAGGAAACAAGCCCATGTAAAAGAGAAAATAAGTACGAGCGCACATATCCAACCCAACAACGATCAAGATAGTTTGTACAAATGTTTTGTTATCAAGCTAAAGAGGTCCACATGTTCGTGATTGATTGACAAGGGTTAAAAAAATGATATCTGAGCAAGGATACATGCGAGGGAAATCATGATGGACACTTGTGGGTCCAAGTAGAAAGCTTTGTGTGCAATGAAACAGCACCAAGCAACAAAACGTGCCCCAGAGTACTAGATGAAGCAAATAGCTAGCTTTGTGAATGGTTATGAATCGATGATCACGTGAGTCGTGTTTGATCGGGAAGATGTGAAACAAACCAGTATGATATGGAAAGAATACCATGTGCAAGACACAAGTTTCAGTCATAATAAGTAGGTTACCTATTTTTGTAGGTTTTTACTTTTTAGGATTTTGTGAAGAATTTTGCCTTGTTTTTTTTTTTTTTTTTTTTGAAGTGATATATATATATATATATATATATTGTTTTTGTTTTTCTAAAATGCGGTGGATAGTAGAAGAAAATGTGGTCCCACCAAGTGTGTCAATGTGTGCGTGTATTTGTGCTAAGCTAAGTTAGATGAATAAGAACTACCACCTAAATAGTTCTATAACAAAGCTAATGACAAAATCTAAGCACCATCAAAGATGAGAGCTAAACAAGATCAATACTAAGCATAATGCATTAACTTTGAATTAACATGCTAAAGTATTCAAACCTCTACTTCTCTAGATTACCAACAAAAAGTAAATGGACCTATGTAGACTCCATGGCAATCAAATTGATTGTTTTGATCTTCAAGAACCTAGGAATGGGAGCTCATCAAAGCTTGGCTACAAGACCCTTTGACTATTCCCATATGACCCAAGCACTTGGAAAATGCAAGAAAGGAGGCTTAGCTCTTCAAATGGTGAATTTCTCAAGAGTAACAAAGGAAAAGCTTATAGTCTATTTGTTATGTGCTTTGCTCTTGTCTTCTCAAGAAATTTAGGTGTAAGTGTAAAGGTAGGAGGAGGGCTCTTTATATAGCCCAATGGATAAAGGAATCACTACATCCCTTTACATGTGGGATAATAGGGATGTTGAGTTAGTTATGGATAAGGGGGGTTTAGATAGGGTTGAGTTAACTTTAGGAGGGTTTAGTTTGTCCATTAGTGACCCATGTGGATAAAGGGGGCCTATTAATTAATCAAGATGATTTAATTAATAGATGTGCAAGCTTATAGAAGCTTTTAGAGGAATATTAGCATGATTTAGACTATAGAAGGGGATTAAATCAATTAAATATTGATTTATTGGTTAAATGAAAGGGGAAGCTAATTAATTAATAATAATTAATTAGTCTAGATAGAAGGGGATTAATTAACGAAGGTTGTTAATTAGGGTATTTTCTAGATAGGTGACTTAATTAATTAGCGTAATGTAATTAATTAATGACGATCGGAGAGAAGGTGAGTGCTTTTGACGGTATGTGCCAATTTGTAGGAAGGGAGATAATTAGCACAATTTAAGTATTTAAATTACTTGGGCATAATTATGGGTGTCTACATTTTCCCCTCTTTGGGGTGGCGTAAGTGACGCCACTTCAAAGATAGTAGATGGATGAAATTTTGAAAGGGTAGAAGAATTAGAAGAAAAATTAGTAGACGTGAGAGATGCCCCCTCGAGTGTCGATGGGGTGATGAAGGAAGATGATCGATGATCGAAAAAGGTGAGAAATAGATAGAAGAATGGGTGGGGGCAGAATGCCCGGTGAAATGGAAGATTAGGGGTGAGAGGAAAGTGATGTAGAAGAAATATGGAGAAGTGGAGAGAAGAACTTAGCCTCTAGCCTTTGTATTGGAACAACTTCAGTGTCATCATATTGCCAAAAGATCTACGTCATCGGTCCTTATGAAAAATATAAGCATACGAAAAAGTAGAATGACATGAAAATCCATACTACGAACAATTGTCCATTGCTGAAAACACCAACTCTATGCAACATACAAAAATGCAATGCAATACGAGAAGGAAACAAGCCCATGTAACAGGAAAACAAGTACGAATGCACATATCCAACCCAACAACGGTCAAGACAGTTGTACAAATGTTTTGTTATCAAGCTGAAGAGGTCCACATGTTCGTGATTGATGAAAAGGGTTAAAAAAATGATGTCTCGAGCAAGGATACATGCAAGGGGAAATGATGATGGACACTGGGTCCAAGTAGAAAGCTTTGTGTGCAATGAAACAACACTAGGCAACAAGACGTGCCCCAGTACAGACAAAGCAAGCAGCTAGCTTTGTGAATGGTTGTGAATCCGGTGATCCATGCAGTCGTGTTTGATCGGGAAGATGTGAAACAAACCAATAGGATATGGAAAGAATACCATGCGCAAGACACAAGTTTCAGCCGTAATAAGTAGGTTACCTATTTTTGTAGGTTTTTTTACTTTTTAGGATTTTGTGAAGAATTTTGCCTTGTTTTTGGATTTTTGAAGTGATATATATATATATATATATATATATATATATATATATATATATTATGTTTTGTGTTTTCTAAAATGTGGTGGATAGTAGAAGAAAATAGCAGAAATAGAATGAAGCGCCTAGATGCAAAAGAAAATGCCCTAGGTGGAAGAAAGGTGAGACAAGCGACAAATAATGTCCCTGTATAATGGAAAAATTAATAAAATAATTATTTTACGAGAGTGTGGATAAGAAGAAAAATCACTTAGGAGCAATAAAAATTGTCCTAGGGAGAAGAAAGGGGTACTAGACGGCAAAAAATGCCCCAACACGGTGAAAAATAAGAGAAAAATAATTATTTAATTAAAATAATTATTCAACGGTGAACAGAGGAGAAAATGGCACGGTCAAAACAAGCCTCCAGGTACCACGGGCGGTGAAAAATAGCTTGATATACCCCACCTAGGGGGTAAATCACCACGACCAATTCATTTGTTACTAACCACTGTTGAATTTTTACCACGAGGCTCGGCGATGCGAGAACGATGGTGAGAGCATGGGACCGATTGAGATGGGAAGACACAGTCTAAGGGTATGAGTGTATGCAAAATGATGGCATCTTTGTGAGTACCCTAACCCTTCTTGTCAATTTTGTAATTAATTCCCTTAGAAGTAGGAAACTAGGTTAGGGGTCACGTCAGTGCGCACGCGCGTGGGCGTAGGCACAAAAGGTGGTGCACATGTCCAAATGGGGGCACAGCATCATCAGTGCATGTGCGCACATGCACAAGCACACAAAAATACACCCACACACATGCATGCATACACCACACATGTGCATATGCACACACATGTGCATAGGAGTGCATACATATGCCTAGGGTCCACATCCGCGTGTGCGAACAAGCACCTAAATGATGGTGCACACGTGCTCATGGGTTGTGCACACATGTGCATGCAAAAGGATGGCGCACATGCCAAAAGGTGCATACACCCAAAAGGGTGCACACACCCCAAAAGGGCACGCAGGCATGCTTGGAAAATGGAGGAAAATAATAAAAAATGCCAAAAAGGATGACACTTAGAAGAAAATTTAGGATTTGTGGGTTAACCCTAAAATGATAGCCAAAATTTAGAAGAAATGTTAGTAACTGACACGTGGACTTATTTTGTAGAGACGCTTGTCATTACTTTAGACATGTGAGTGTCATTCACGTATTGTAGAGATGGAGGGGAGCATGCACCGATGAGACCAGCGTGTGGTGGCCATACTCCTAGAGGTGGTGGGCCTAGGCCCCGTATCCCGGATGTCATCTATTATGTTAGATCATGGACTACTTACTTGCATTGGCGAGCGGTGGCATAGTGAGAGCCAGTGCTTCAGCTCCCCACAGAGAGATGACCGTGACCTTAGAGGACATGTGGCGGATTCTCCACATGCCTATCTTGGGTTCATTGATCGAGTATACTTCCGACCTAGGGCAGATCAAGGCAGCTTATTAGTGATTTGTTTGACAGAGATGATATACCACATGATGGTATGATATTGTGTTTCATGAGTGCATCACTGATCCGACACTGCATCGGGGGCCTTTATACATTATGTCACTTATCAGTGGGTTTTTTCTCACTGATAAGACTAGGACATCCTTTCCGAGAGGGCTGATGACACTAGTACATGGGATCTTCAGTGGTGAGCACTATTGTCTGGGGCCAGTGCATATTGGCACATTTATACTGGGATCTTCATCTTATTACCTACCACCATCAGAAGATGGTGGGGCTACCTCACTGCTTTACAGATTTGGTGTGGGATCACATTACTATCGGGCACCCCATGTAGGCACTCTACATGTCTAAGCTCCAGAGGAGCCATCTTATATGGCGTGGGTTTCAGTAGGTGGCGACATACGAGGTCACCTAGGTAGTTTATACAGATATCACTCGAGAGTTTGATGAGCTATTAGACAAGGGATATCATATGGAGACCCTACAGGTAGATACAATGGCCAGAGGATGCAGTAGAGCTCAACATTTGTATAGTGGAGCATTTCCTTCTCGGCAGTCGTAGTTACATCATTGAGTTATACAGGGTAGACAGATGTCAGCGACAACTAGGCATGGTGCAGGGGGTTCCACAGCCAGACATGTGGTATGCCCATCGAGACTCTGAGAGGCCGACTATGGGGCCACACATATAGGTGACCCGAGCTAGGGCCAGATTTTTTACGGTGGTTCCACAGGTATGGGATCCAATGCTACAAGTTAGAGATCCGGCACCACTGTGGATTACTGGGCTTGGTATGCTACTATTTTACCTGGTGTTTGACTATCCCAGATGAGGCCTGGGTAGCAAGTGTGCTCAACCACCAGAGAGATTTGTCATGGTGGGGATGAGAGAGATGATGCAGTGGTCCATGACCCAACTTGATCCATTTGATGGGTTACCACATGATGAGTAGGGTGCCACACAGGTATAGGGACCGAGGCCCAGACTAGGACCATACACCTACATAGTTTCCCGCTTAGATTATGAGAGCAGGGATAGTCATCCCGGGTGGCACGGGATAGGCCCTGGTGGTGCATCCTAGTGGCACAGATAACCACCCTATAACAACAGCTGCACAAGGCGTAGCGAGAGAGTGAGACTAGGCCACAACAGAGAGAGAGACCAAGCCTGAGTCCAGATTTTAGCGGTGCAATGCAGCGAGATCAGGCTCGGGCTCAAGCTAGCCAAGGAGGTGACAGTGTTGTTCACTTTTAGCAGATACGACATATGGCCTCATAGATGGCTCAGGTGATGAGCCTATATCAGCAGACACAGCCCAACTGCAGCCTGTGATACTGGAGCGAGATAGGCTGAGAGTAGAGTGTGTAGTGGGCCAGGCCAAGCTTTCATGAGCCTCGGTAGAGATAGTGTCTTTCCACGCATAGATGGTATAGTGATGCCTGAGACATACAGAGATTTAGCTACAGCAGAGGGCAGAGCCTCTTACTATAGATCATTATATTTTGAGGTAGTTCTGACTGAGTTGCGGGCACCTTCCTATAGCCAACATCAAGTGAGCGAGAGGACTAGGTCGAGAGAGCCTCGAGCCCTCGGTGGAGCAGCCATGGTCGTGAGACCTAGCGATGCTCGTCTTTATGCCACCACCACGAGATAGACCAGCCACCCCATCTGAGGGCTCGAGTCAGCCTTGATGATTGTATTGTCACATACACCTCTTGATGAAGGCTATGAGTAGATTGTGCTCGATGTATACCATTCTTTATTTGCATAGTAGTTTTGACACATGCCTCTGATGAAGGCTTTTGTATTCTTGATCGATGTATATCATCTCTTTTGTATGCCTCTGATGAAGGCATTTTTGATGTATAGCAGCGATGTATATCCATTTTTGATATAGATATACCATACACATGTATATATATGGACATTTTTGGACATGACATATGTGTTTTATGAGATGTTGGACATTATTTGTTATTTCTTGATGGAGATGGATAGATTGGACATTATTTGATTATTTCTTGATGGAGTTCATGGATAGATAGATGTGTTTGTGATGTATTTTGATTTCACATGTATATGTATCCTGATTTGTTGATGTATCACATGTGTTTTGATTTCCATATGATAGATCTTGTAGTTATATCAAATGTATTTGCTCATGTGATGTGCTAGACTTAGTGGATGGGATGATATGATGATATGGGTGTGGGGGGATAGATTTTGATATTTATGATCCCTCTTTCCCCCATTTGATGATACGATATGTGATGATTAGCTTAGCATTCATGTATGATGTATACTTAGCTTTTTCTTGATATATGATGTATAGATGATGTTAGATGTGATGATATTGATGGAAATATGATGATGTGATAACAAAACAATGCACATGCAACAAGAAAACACAATCAAATGCCAACAAAGAACATAATGAACTAATACAACAATGTATCATGACTCATTAGCATGCAAAAACACACTTCAATATGCACAAGTAAGAATAAATCTAATCTAATCAAGAAAAGATGAATCCTAACAAAGCATGCCTAAGCAACAAACAAAACAAATGTACAAACACGAAGCAACTATACAAGCAATCAAGCAAAGCAAGAAACAAGACAATGCAAGTAAACTTAAGTAAATGTTTTTGTAAGATTTGTTTTGTAAGACAATTTTCTATTGTTTAGGGTTTTCTAACATTTTTGAATGTTTTTGTGTTTTGTGAAACAATGTTCTATTGTTTTTGTGTTTTGTGAAACAATTTTCTATTATTTTTGTGTTTTTGCCAAAGTTTTCCAAAGCTTATGCACAGGTAACCAAGAAAAGTGTGGATGCCCCCAGCGTTAGATGGGGAATATACAAGGAAAATGCCATGCGCTTTATCAACAAGAAGGTGAAGTCATAGAAGTGCCCCAGTAAGATGGGAATAGAAAAAGACCATGCCCTTCACAAATGAACAAAAGGAGACAAAGCTGGATCAAGGCTTGACAAGATTAGGCTCACAGGGAATCTCGGAGGTAGAACTAGCCCTAGGCTAAGTAAAAGTACCCTCTAGATGTAAGATGCTTGTGAACAACGAATCCTCCCAAGGTGCCGAAACTGGTTTTCACCCAAGGACCTATCCAAAGTGCCACAATTGTGTGGTTTTCACTTATGGATGACCTGTTTTCTCTTTTTTTTTCTCTTTTTTGATTTTTTTGTATTTTGATTATTTTACCATGTTTTTATTTTTGCTTTTTCCTGATTTCACACCATGCTTAGGCATAGAACCACTTAAGGTGCATGGCATTCATGGGCTCATGGAGCTCATCACCATTGGGGTGAGCAAGTTTGTATGCTCTTGTGTCGTATTTAGCCATAATAACATAAGGTCCTAACCAATGTGGTTCAAACTTTCCTTTCTTTTCTCATTCTGCCCTTGTGTTGAATTGATTCTCCTTCATGACCAAATCACCAACCTCAAACTGATGAGGTATGATTCTCTTGTTGTAATTTCTGAGACTTTGTTCTGATACACTTTGAGGTGATTAAGGGCACGAATGCGCTTCTCATCTAGGAGCTCTAACTCATCCAGTCTAGCCACTCGGTAATCTTCATCTTTATCCAGATAATCCCTAAGAGATATTCTTAGGGAAGGAAGTTCAATTTCTAATGGGATGATAGATTATGTCCCAAATACTAGAGAATATGGTGTTACACCCATAGGAGTGTGAATAGAGGTCCTATAAGCCCAAAGAGTTGGGTGGATTTGTAAATGCCAATTACGACCTGTCTTACTTACCATCTTCTCCATTATTCACACCAAAGTCTTATTTGTGGCTTTGGCCTATCCATTACCTTGGGGATAATATGGCGTAGACCATTTTAACCTGATTTGGAACCGATGATAGAGATCCTTTACCATTTTATTCTTGAATGAATTTCCATTATCAGTAACGATGGCTATAGAATGCCATACCGGAAAATGATATGATTCATGATGAATTTGGAAATCTGAGCTCCTGTTACATAGGTTAAGGGGACAACCTCCACCCACTTGGTAAAGTATTCAGTAGCCGTGATGATGTGGGTATGGCCATCAGATGAAGTAGGGGTAAGCTTCCCTATCAAGTCAAGTCCCCATTTAGAAAATGGCCATGGGGTGGTGATGGGTTGCAATGGCTGTGATGGGGCATGGATGAAATTTCCATACTTCTGACAAAGTACACACTTCCTTACATAGTTGCAATAGTGATTAGTTTCCATGGTAGGCCAATAGTATCCTACTCTTAACAATTTCTTGGCCAAAACCATTCCATTAGTATGTGCTCCGCATACCCCTTCATGTACTTCTTTGATCGCTTGGACCACCTCTATCATATCGAGACAACGTAATAGATTCCCATCATAGCCATGATGATAAAGCGTACCTCCTAAAAGAGTATAATGGGCTATTTGGTGAATTAGGCTTTGTTTCTCGAAATGAGAGATGTCGGGAGGGAACATGTTGTCCTTGAGATAAGTAAAGATGGGCTCATACCACGGGGAATTGGGACCAACAACATCACAAGCCAAGACATGATTCTGGCATGTCATACGTAGGTTGATGTAGATTTTCCACAAAGAATGGCATGTCATTACTTTCCGGAAGGAATGCGGAGCATAGAACCCACTTATGGCCATAGCATCTGTAGATCTATTTTGCACTCTTGGAATTTGTTCAAATGTGATGCACACAAAATACTCTTTTAGAGTTTCTACCAGCTTCTTGTAAGGTATGATTTTTTCATCCTTAACCTTGTATTCATCATTAACTTGCTTGATAATTAACGAGAATCACCCACAATCTTAACATGGTGAATGTCCCATTTGATGGCGAGCTTCATCCCTATGATAAGTGCCTCATACTCTGTGATGTTGTTCATGTAAGGAAAACCTAGACAAAAATCTTGTGGTATGGGGTCACTAGAAGGAGTAATGAGGACCACACCTGCGCAAACCATGAAAAGTAAAGGACCCATCAAAGTGTATCTACCACACGACATATTCTTCAATGTATAGCAATGAGGCATCTGGCAGATCTAGATTCAAAGGTTTAATGCCTTGCAAAGGTGCTTTTGCTAATTGATCAACGAGTACTTGTCCCTTAACCAACTTCTGATGCACAAACTCTATGTCAAATTCACTTAGTAGAATGATCCAATTAGCCATTCTTCTCATAGGTGCTCAGAAAATATGCCATGAGGGCAGGTTTAGACAACAAGTACTTGAGCGGGTCAACTTTGGATATAAGCTTGGTTTTGGTATTTGATAGATAATGGAGAAGTTTTTGAAAAGTAAAAATGACAGCCAAACAAGCTTTTTCAATTTGGGATAGTTGAGCTCATAAGCGATGAGAGTGCGACTGAGGTAGTACACCACTTTTTCTTTGTGACCAAGGTCATATTGGGTGAGCAAATACACCAATAATAATTGAGTAGCAGAGATATAAAGCAGGAGCGGCTCACCAGGAGTTGGAGGCATGAGGATAGGCGGATTGGCCAGTATTGTTTAAGCAAGGGAAGGCTTGTTGTTGCTCTGGTCCCTAGATGAAGGTGATGTCCTTTTTAAGTAAGTGGGTGAATGAATGACACTTATTAACAAGCTAGGAGATGAAGTGGTAAATAGCCTGTATTTTTCCTTGCAAGCTACGTAATTGCTTAATGTTCTTAGGAGGAGGCATCTCAGTAATAGCAGACACTTTAGCAAGGTCTACCTCAATTCCCCTTCTTGATACAATGAAACCCAACAATTTTCTTGATAGCACACCAAACACACATTTCTTTGGATTCAACCAGACCTTGTACTCATAAGTACTCAAAGATACACCACAAAATAGTAGGGTGATCTTCCCTTGTCTTATATTTTCCGAGAATATCATCCACATAGTCTTCCATGATATCATGTATCATATCATGGAAAATTACCATCATTTCCCTCTGATAAGTAGCTCCTACATTTTGAGACCAAATGGCATTACCTGATAACAAAAGGTACCCCAAGGAGTTGTAAAAGCCATTTTGTGTTGATCTTCATCAGCTATCTTGATTTGGTTGTAACCTGAAAATCCATCCATAAGAGATAGCATCTCATATCTTGTTGTTGAATCCATAATCATATCAATATTTGGCAGTGGAAAATCATCCTTAGGGAAATCTTTATTAATGTCTCTAAAATCCGTGTAGATTCTGATACCGACAGGATTTTTCTGGATAGGGACGATGTTGGATATCCATTTAGAATAATCAATGGGCCGAATGAATCCTGCCACAAGCAATCTTTCTAATTCCTCTTTAACCAATAGGGCCACCCTTGGGTGCATCTTTCTGAGATTTTTGTTTAATAGGCTTAGCGTCTGCATGTACAACTAAGTTGTGCATGACCAAAGTTGGATCTAAGCTTGGCATATCCTTATAGGACCATGTGAATACATCTATAAACTCTCATAGTAGCATGGTGAACGTTTTATGTTCCCATGCCGAGAGTGATGCTCCCAATTTGACTATTTTTGGGTCCTCTTCTGTACCAATGTTTACATCGATAGTTTCCTCTACTAGTAACTTTGACAAGTCCTCCATATGTGTAGGATCGGGAGGAAGGTTGAGATCTTCATCCAAGGATGTCTCCACGATATTTTCATCCTTGGCATGGTCACTTTTATTGTCCTTTGATTTTTGCACTGTTTGTCGGCCAATTGCCTCAAAGAGGTTTTTGTTGTGTGACTTGGACTTTGATTTTTGCCGAGGCTTTGACTTTGGAACTTTTTCCCTCACTTTTTCTTAAGTTTTGTTGACCACAAAGCTCAACCTCCTCTCAAAGTAGGCGTAGGTATCCAAGTCAATATAGAAGCCCTTTTGTGGTCTCCAATGGGAATTGTATCCCAAATACCCATGAACTCTGTGATAGCTTCATCATTCTCAAATAGATCTAGTGACATATGACGTTGTTGGTCCCATTCAATAAGGGAAGGGTAAATGAGGTCAAGTGTAGGTTCTGTTGGGGTTATGGTCAGGAAAATGGTATTCATGAATAGGTTCGTGGAGGAAAGATCCTCATATTGGCTACAATGGGAATCCGTATCACTGTCTAGATAGTCAGAGCTATCCTCACATTCAGAGAAAGTAGCATCTTGATCATTGGGATGTGCCCCATAAGGAAAATTCCAATTTCGTATCTTTCTATTTTAAAATGTGGGAGAGGCACTTGGTTCTCACTGTCCTTGCTCATTTCTTCCACATCCTAGGCCTTTGTAGCCCATGGAGTACATCATTCTACTAGATTTCTTGTATTCAGGGGTTTGATAGTAGGTTGGCTGAGTATCCTCTGGGACCCAAGTCATAGGTGGATCCAACAATTTTTCTTTAGCCAACAAGCCTCCAGGTAAAAATGACCCAATAGTTTTCTCATTTCTAGGTCATCTAAAATGATAGTTGGGTCGACCTCTAGTCTTTGGTGATAATGAGAGGTTTGAAACTAGGAGGGCTTGTTGTACATTATATTCTCCACAGCCATATTCTAGGATCTTCATTTCCCATGAATCAAAAGGAGAAGTGGATGTAGAGGCACCATGGGCACAAGAACTGAGAGAATCTGAATCTACCCGGACTCCATGGCTTCAGATTGGAGAGGAATGGCTATATCGGCGGAGGGACATGCATATGTACCCTTACGTGTAAAACTATTGAGAGCTCTATAGTGAGTGAAGGGCTCTAAATCTCCTTGTATTGTAATAGTGTGTCCCTCATGCTTTAGTTTAATGCATTGATGGAACATCGATGGCACGACCTGCATGGCATGAATCCATGGTTGGCCTAGAAGCATATTATATGGAAGTTCCAAGTCCAAGACATGAAACTTTGTTTGATGACAAGTGGGACCAACTTCCATGGGCAACATGATTGTGCCCATTGACTCCCTTTCCCATTGTTGTAAGCGGTGATAGTGATGATGTTTGACTCAAGATCTGCTTTAGTATGTCCTAACTACCTAACCAACTTCAACGTGCATATGTTCAACCCTGATCCATTTTGTCCACAAGCACCCATTTGATCTTCTTACGGGTAACAAATACCTCAATGTACAAAGGAAGATTATGCGTTGGATTTTCAAGTGGGAATTTCCCTATGATCAAAGGCAATGTGTTTAGTTGGTACAATGTTTGCTACTATGCAGCCTGAAGATGTGTAGGATCTACCTCTAATGGCACTCTTGACCCCTGAAGAGTTTGGTATAGAATGTCTTTGTGTACATTTGATATCTTAAGAAGATCCAAGATCAAAATTTTGGAGATGTTTTCTCAAGTTGTTCTAAGAGGTCATACCTACCATTTGGCGGGGTTGATGGAGAGGGTTCAAGAATCACAAGGTGGGCACACCTTGTTACCATGGCACAATCCTTTCCCTTGATTCGGATGGTGTTGACATGGTCAGTAGGAGAGCGAATACATCCAATAAGTGAATCATAATGATTGTTGTCTCTTTTGGTATATAAATAATTCGTTACTTTATAACTCTTGGGATGACTCTCCCGATCGGCTTTGACTCTTCTGATTTACCATGTTTGGGGAATGGTTCTTTATATATCCCCATATTTTCATTGGGTGTCTAAGTTTTCTCTGGGTTGTCCACCTCTATCTCCCCATTGTCGATGAGGTCTTGGATATAGTGACGAAGTCGCATACATTTGTCTATTTTATGTCCCTTGACACGATGTAATTCACAATAGTCATGCTCCCTGTACCATGATGGTTTTGGAGCATTATCATCAAAGGGTTGTGTCGTAGGGTACGTCACCATGTGAGCCACATCCAATTGTTTTAATATAACCAACAAAGGCTCATTGAGAGGAGTGAACATTCTTCACTTTGGTGGTGGTTGAATAGGTCCTTTGGTCAGTTTAAAAGGTTGACCAGTTTGAACCATTTGTACATGTTTGGAATCTGTGATCCCATCTCCCACCACATTTTTGTTTTTGTTAAATATCTTTAGCTTCTCCGTAGGTTTAACACTATGATTATCCTTAGATTGTGACTTAAGAGTTCCTTTGGCAATAAGGGCTTTCTCTATTTGAACCCCTTTTCAACGACCTCCTCAAAAGTGTGAACACAATGCATTTGAAGGTGGAAAGTAATGTCTGGATTTAGGTTGGGCACAAAGATACTTACCAGCTATTTTTCAGGGAAAGCACAAGGGAAGTGGCTAGCTATCCCTCTCCACCATTGTAGGAAGTTGGTGAAAGTCTCATTAGGGTGTTGTTTGGTGCCACATAAATCTACCATGGTGATATCACTCTCTATATTGTATGAGAAGTGATGCACAAACCTCTCTGCCAATTCTGGCCAGGTAAAAATAGACCCCCGAGGTAAACGAGTAAACCACTCCAAGGCTTGACCTCCTAGACTCTTGGGAAAGAGTCATATGAGATAATTATCACTATAGGACACCTCTTGACACACCATATAGAAATCCTTGACATGATCTCGTGGATCTCCCTTCCCTCTATATTTGTCGAATTTTGGCATGTTGAATTTTTTTAGGGAAAGGTTGAAGTGTCATAGCTTTGTCAAAAGGATGGGGACATAGTTCTTCATATTGATACTTTCTAATGCTCCCCACATTTCTCTCTTGAATACTTGCGAGTGTTTCTTTCATAGATTGTACCTCTTGTGCGAGCAATTGTTCTTTAGTAGGAGAAGTAGGGATATATACACGATGGTACTCCGTATTGTCTTCTCCTTGATTTTCTATGGAGTTCACTAATTTTGACCTTAGGCCTTAGTTTTGGACATTCTTGCTTGCTTCCTTTTGTACATGAGAGGTTAGCAAGGCTAATTATCAGCTAAGGTTACTAATTTGTTGTTGAATGGTGACCTCTTCTTCTAAAGGTTCCTCTTCTTCCTCATATTGTGGAGGTTCTTCAACATTCTCATGTCCTGACCTGATTTTACATGGCACTTTGATAAAGGGTATTCTATGTCCCACTACATTATCATTTCCTACATTGGAGGTAGAAGCATGTCCGTGTGTTAAAATATCCTCCATGTTGATAAGAGGTCGCTCCTCCTCATTAGCGTTATTCGTAGGTGGGATTGTTTCATTTTTAGTGGGCATTTTGGCCCCCAATTCTACAACCCATGCTAACACCCTATCCTTGTTTCTAAAAAGGAACTTGTCTAATAAGGTGGGGTCAAAGTCAAATTCCACATGTGGGGATTCCAATTCATCACCACTATGATCAACCATGTCTTCTATCTCTTTTTCCATAGAAAATAGAGGCCCTAGATCATGTCCAATAAAAGGGTTTGACCCTTGTCTATTTGAGGCTTCCCAAGCTTGCACTTGTTGTGCCTCGTATGTTTTCTTCTTGAGCCCTAATCATGTTTTGGGAGCCATGATTTGCAATAGTTTCACTAAGGTAAGTTGTAAATGTGTTCAAAACTTTGTGACCACACCTAAGTGAAATGCAAGATGAATGTCAAGAATATGAATGAGTATAAATGTTAGAATACCAATGTGATAGAGTGATAAATCAATAGTGACACAATGTTTGGTACCTAAGCCTATCAAATGAATGAATTACTTCCTAGATTGTGCTTCAAAAAGTAGTTGGTGTCGTAAGATAATTAACAAGATGTCCTCACTTATGCCAAGTTCAAGGGAATGAACAAGACATAAGTAAATACAAGAAGTTAATGTGACCTCCTAACAAGGTATACTAGAAGCAAGCTCAAATTCAATTAATACCTATATCCCAAAAAGTGCCAGTTACAATTTGTGAGTGACACAACAATGTCACCAAGATATGTTAACCAAACTTTGTGAGAAAGTAAGGTATTGATATCAAGATGATATTGATATAACACGCACAAGCGGTAACACGTAGCACTCTTCAAAATCAAGGTAATAATAGAGTCAAACTAAAAGCTTAAAGTATAACTACGAATTGTTAAAATGTGTATAGCATAACCTTACAATATGGATATTTAGGTCAAGTTTACAAGAAACAAGACGTAAATACCAAAATTGTAATGATACAATATAAACAAGGTAACCTTTCTAAGGAAGTTCAAGATGATGAACCACGCCTAACTATGATGACGATCCTGACATGGGTATCAAGATCACAAAGGCTACCAATGATATGAATATGCCTCCACACACTTTAGATGTTTAACTTACCCAGCCACAAACATGGATGGGCGTAAATGGACAAAAAAGTGGCAGAAATAATCGATTGGTAACACAAAGGTAGTCACCCTTCTTTTGATCAACAAAGTGTCAAAATAATGTGAAGGAAGTAGATCAAAATGGGGATGAAAAATGTTGGCTTTACTTTGGTAGAGTTTTACCTCACCTTAAGGCAAGTGAAAAACTAAGTGAAAGTAACACATCACACGTTTCATGATGAATGATGGCTCACAACTCAACACTATTTTGAAATGGTCAAAGTGGGCTCCTGGCCAAAGAATATCTTCCTAGGTGGTTCTCTGTCCTAGGTGTTACAAAGTTGTCTTAAGTGAGCACGATTTACCCAAATAGTCCCGACTATCTTGGGAGTATCTCAGCTTTACTTTACCCCCTTCGAGCACAAAGGGCAAACTAGTGTATCCACATGTGCTCTCCTGGGGTCACCATATGGACAACCGGTAACACTATCTCACAAGGTAATACTAGTCAAGTAGGTAGTGCGGAGCACTTCCCGTTTCATCCACAAGGTTCCCTCTTATGTGGACTACTTTGGGGTTCTTGGTACCACCCCCATTGTTGTAGCTTAAGGCATTATGCCAAAGGGGTTATGTTCTAGTTGAGTGGATAGGGACGTACCCTTTTCCAAAACCTGCAATACAGATGTTTTGAATATGTTGTTCTTTTTATCTTGTTTAATTTAGATGTGGTTTTCTTGAACACCTTTTGGCAACCTGTATAACAACTGTATTAGTAGTTTTTGACTTCGTTTTGATTCCACCTTTCTTTGACAAGCATGTGTTTTGGTCCTGCACAATGAGTTTAGTAGTTTTCCATAAAAAGAGTAAACATCATTTCTAATTCTCAAGATCATCCAAGGACGCAAGAGAAGAGCATACATGATGTTTCCAAAATCCAAGAAGATATCAAATGGAAAAACACTTTAATTCAAACACACCAAGTTAAACCATTCCAATTCAGATATTCCTAACAATTCCAAAGCATCAAAATACCTAAGCATCGTTTTGATTCCCAAGATCACCTCAAGGGATGCGAGGGAAGAGCATACATGACCTTATCCTTATAAGAAAACATGCAAAGGTTTATCTAATCTAGAAAAAGCATGTAAACATACCCTACAAAAATAAGCATTAATTAGATAAAAACCTGTAAAGAAGTTAGCACCCTAACACCCTAATTTTAAGAACACGGAAAGATACATGCGCCTTGTTTGGGCGTGTGCACATGGGTTAGGGTGGATGCACCACTCTATATTTTTTGACTTATAGTGCACCTATGCCACCAGAAAGGCGTGTGTGCTAGGATCAGGGCGTGTGCGCTAAGGAGGTAAACAACAATATTAGGATCGAAAAGCACTCTGCCACCGAGAGAGGTGCTGCTGCGCTATGGTTAGGGCGTGTGCGCCACAACCGATAAAAAGTAGTGTCAGATTCTAACAAAGCACTTGTGCTACCAAAAAAGTGCCTGCGCCACCAGAGAGACGCCTATGCTTGGGTTAGTGTGTATGCGTTGGTCTGATAGGTTTTCACGTTGCAGTGAAGGTATAGTATGAAATGGTGTCTGCACTGGGTTAGTGCGCTTACGCCCTAGTTAGGGTATGTGCGCGGGGTTAGTGCATGTGCACCAGGGTTAAAAAATAGAGATTCAAGCTTTGACAATGTGCCTGTATGCCACCTGAGAGGTGCTTGCACTAGAATAAGTGTGCATATGCCCCTGTTAGTGTGTCTGCGCCACTCCTGCAACCAAAGTATGGAAAAACACAAAAAAGCTCACAATACTTCAAATTTTAACAAGTTAGCTTGAAATTGGCAACAACCCATTAAAATGATAACTATAAATGAGAACCTACACATATAATATTAGCAAAAATCCCAAGAAATTGAACATTAATTACTATATGTGCATATCAAAGGTTAGCCAAAACAATAGAATTCAAGCTAAAAAAATGCTAAGGGACTAGGGATCCCGTCCCACTGGGCGTGCCATATGTGTGTGTGTATTTTTGCTTAAGCTAAGTTAGATGAATAAGAACTACCACCTAAATAGTTCTATAACAAAGCTAATGAAAAATCTAAGCACCATCAAAGATGAGAGCTAAACAAGATCAATACTAAGCATAATGTATTAACTTTGAATTAACATGCTAAAGTATTCAAACCTCTACTTCTCTAGATTACCAACAAAAGTAAATGGACCTATGTAGACTCCATGGCAATCAAATTGATTGTTTTGATCTTCAAGAACCTAGGAATGGGAGCTCATCAAAGCTTGGCTACAAGACCCTTTGACTATTCCCATATGACCCAAGCACTTGGCAAAATGCAAGAAAGGAGGCTTAGCTCTTCAAATGGTGAATTTCTCAAGAGTAACAAAGGAAAAGCTTATAGTCTATTTGCTATGTGCTTTGCTCTTGTCTTCTCAAGAAATTTAGGTGTAGTGTAAAGGTAGGAGGAGGGCTCTTTATATATCCCAATGGATAAAGGAATCACTATATCCCTTTGCATGTGGGATAATAGGGATGTTGAGTTAGTTATGGATAAGGGGGTTTAGATAGGGTTGAGTTAACTTTAGGAGGGTTTAGTTTGTCCATTAGTGACCCATGTGGATAAAGGGGGCCTATTAATTAATCAAGATGATTTAATTAATAGATGTGCAATCTTATAGAAGCTTTTAGAGGAATATTAGCATGACTTAGACTATAGAAGGGGATTAAATCAATTAAATATTGATTTATTGGTTAGATGAAAGGGGAAGCTAATTAATTAATAATAATTAATTAGTCTAGATAGAAGGGGGGATTAATTAACATGAAGGTCGTTAATTAGGGTATTTGTCGGATAGGTGACTTAATTAATTAGCGTAATGTAATTAATTAATGACGATCGGAGAGAAGGTGAGCACTTTTGACGAAAGTATGATGCCAATTTGTAGGAAGGGAGATAATTAGCGCAATTTAAGTATTTAAATTACTTGGGCGTAATTATGGTTGTCTACACAACTCATACATATTTGTAGCATTACTCTACCCATTCAACAATATGGGAGGGTGTGGTGTTGATACTACTTCTTCGGGTTTCGTGTCCTTGCCTTGTTACGTGCTGATATTATTTCTTCAAGTTTCATGTACTTGCCTTGTTACCTTGGCTTTTCTTGGATTGTGGCACTCTTATTTATTTGGATCTTGTGTCCTTGCCTTGTTTCCTTGGTTATTGTTCTTGAACGTGACACACCTATTTGTAGCAGTTGATCTTTCTTCTTTGGGTTTTGTGTCCTTGCCTTGTTACCTTAGCATTTCTTAGATCGTGGCACTCCTATTTATTTGGATATCATGTCCTTGCCTTTTTGCCTTGGTTATTATTCTTGGATGTAGCAATTGATCAATTATATTTGTTGTTTTTTTACACTTTCGACATCACTCCATTAACAGTCTCCTTACATGGAGCTATTCTCGGTGAAACCCAATGTCGCTTGTTTTTTAGTTTTGTGTTCAAGTAGTGAATTTATACCATAGTGCACACCAAAATTCTTCAAAGATTGCGAGTTTTGAAGCCGAGCTTCTTGGGATATCTTGCAGTGGGATTTTTCTCTCTCTAATTTGTTATTACTTGTTTTGGGTACCTTATGATGTCCCTTTTTCCCAGTTATTTTACGTGGGTACCTCATCAAGCCTTGTTGTCAAGACCCACCTTCTTTTTCACCCACCTAAGCTATGCTTACGGGGGGTGTTAGTGTAGGTTATCATTTATCCTTTTTTTTGTTTATTGTGATAATTTTTACACTTGTGTTAGCCCTACACTTGTTGGGTTAGCTTGCTTAGGTGCACTAGTTATGTGAAGTTAGTTTACTAGTTGTGTGGAGTTAGTTTGATAATTTTGTGGAGTTAACTTAACTACCAGTGTTAGTTAGTGGGATTTCTTCACCGCTGATATAGGTAGTAGTTGCACTTCCCTCCTATATGTACATCCTTCTTATTAAGCAATGTAATGTAATGTAATTCAGTGTAATAATGGATCATGATGGATTTCCATATATGATATTTTAGCTCTTTTGTTTTGTAAATCTAATGTAGTGTTATTATCATCCGAGATCTTCACAAAGATGAAAAATATTCTTATCATTCGTTTCAATTGATTTCAAGATGATAGTTTCCTTATTGAGGTCAGCATGGTTGAGTACAGGTTAAGAACACTAAAGAAGCCTGGTTTGTTTGAGCATGGTCATGATAGCTTAGTGAAGATGGATTAAGCATGGATGTGTGTCATGTATGTACATGATTTTTTAACATGTGTACATTTCTTAGGATTCATGGAAAGAGGTTTCAAGGTCAGTTGATGTTGGAAGACCAAGTTGCTTGAAGATAAGATAAAGGAATCAGGTCTTAATAAGGTATGTGATTCAGTTTCCAAGGCATGTATGGGCATGTGAGTATTTTCATAGGTGTGACATGTTTTCCTAGTCATTTTCATGTATCTTGATCATTTTTCAGTGCCAATATGAAAATTTTAATATGGTAAAAAAATTTCATGTTGATATAGGTATGTGGAAAAAATATCAAGTCATGGTTTGGATTATTTTTCAAAATATTAAGCTTTTGGAAAAATTGAGTGTTTGAAAGTGGTGTTTCCCAGCTATAAGTCAACTTTATGATACTTGTTGGTATACTAATATTCTTCATGTAAACCTAATATATTCATTACATGTTGGTATATTTCCTAGATAATAATTTGTGTCTTTATGAACAATTATTAACACCAAAACAAGTCAAAACCCTCCTAAAACCCTAGTTTGAAGTCGATTGGAAATATATTACTCATACATTCCCATAAGTGAATTATTTTTATATTTTTATGATTTAATTATATATAGGACTCTCCCATATATCTCTATGTGGTTTTTAGTGATCATATGAGTTAATGGCCCCCACCGAAAACGTTGTCTTGTGAAGAGTTTTTGTACCTCTTAAGTTTCTGCAAAGGACATATTGAAAAAATTGATCTGTCATGATTCCTTGGAATTTTAATTGATGTATATGAAGGTTTATAGACAATTTTCAGTCATTTGGTGGCCTAAGCAATTCAATTTCTCATGACTATTTTTGGGTGTTGAGGACAACTCTGAGTAGTTTTGGAGAAGTCGAGTTCTTGAGCACTTATGTTCTGATTTGAGGAGTATAAAGAATTTGGTGATGTTGTTGGAATTATTTAGTACCTATTGGCATGATTCATTTTTCACGGTTGAGTGTTTGAAGGTTTTACAAGCTTCATATATTGAAGGCAATTTTCTCGGGTATACGGTTCTAATAGGAAAATCTTGGTTTTGAGATGGTTTCATGGTGAAAATGGATGTTGCAGAGCTTTCCAATCATTTTGAAGGTCATATGACGTCATTTAATTTTTTCTTATATAACCTCAAGCCTTGATGAAGTCCTTAGTTGATTAAAATAATTCAAGTTGTAAGGTCATAGTTGTAGACTTATTTTTCAAGGTTTCTTGAGTTCTAAAAGGAGTGAAAAGGGAAAATTGAGTAATGGCGGACCTAATAAAGGTTATGGTGTTGTTTTCCTGTGCTTTTTATATTTTTTTATCTATCATGTCTGATCTAATGCATCATGGCTGACCTATATGTTTTGGATACTTGTGACTAGTATATACGCAAGGTTATTATGCCTATTTGGGTTAGTGGTGTGCATGGAGAAAAGTGTGAGATAGAGGATAAGTAAGAAAGATGTATGAGGTCCTAAGGACCATGAATAATGTTTGAAAGTTTAATATATGAATGGTGTGTTCTTATATAGATCATTTTTTCCATGTCCGCGAGAAGGTGAAGAATAAGGAAGAACGAGTATGCAAACAAGGCAGTTTTGGTGTCTTTATGAGAAGATGAGCTTGTGTGTGAAGAGTTACCAATGGTTGAGGATAAGAGGGTGTTCAAGAGGGTTAAGTGATTCTGATATATAAGAGATATAGATCATATCAAGAATAAGAGAAGAATAAGAGCAAATAAGTACATCATTTGTTGAGTAAGCAACAAGAAGAAGGTGGAAAATTTTCTTAGGTGGTTGAGTTGGTGTTTGGTCTTCCTTATGGATTTGGTGCTTCACTAAAACCCTAGGGGGTTGGTGCCTCCTTGCAATTTGGTGCTTGATAAATTATATTTGGTGTTAAATAAGTTGGGGGTCGGTGCTCCTTGTGGAGTTGGTGCTTCACTAAATTTGATTGTTGTCTATTAATGCAATGATCAATGGGTTTTCTTCCCTTGAGGTTTTCCCACATAAATTTGGTGTTCATGTGTTCTCTCTTGTTTCTTTCTCATGTGGATGGATGCTATGTTGTTTTTATGGTTTTCTAAGTTAATTGACATTGCTCATATAATGGTTAATGTTTTGATGGTTCATACAAGTAAAGGAAATTGAAGTAAAAAAATTTATGCACTGATTCACCCCCCTCTCAATGGTTGTGCTTCCAAAAACTTATCTTGTCCTAATTTCATACCAAGAAAATCCATGAGACATCTATAAATATAATTCAATATATCTTCTTATGTATTATTATATTTTGGCATGTGTTTAATATTAACGTACGATTTACTATCTATAATCATTGTAAACTAACATAATACAAACACCCACAAGCATGCATACATGATTAATAAATGGAAGCTTAAAGTAAAGACATAAAACAAATATATAAAGGATAACATGATTACCACAATTTTATTAAGAAGCCCTAGATTGAACTCACCAAGTAAGAATAAAGCTTCCACAATATGATCACTAACATAATCCCTCCATGCTTTTATAAAAAAAATTAAAATTTATTGTTAGGATTGGAGAGTAGTTACATGCAAGGCAAGTTTGTTTTTTTGTTAATAGTGGAAGACGATCAAGTCAATAACTTGTTTTATACTCTTCTATATTAATAAATCTAGATAAATGTGAATTAAATGTGTGAATTATCCACATTTTAAATTATGATTAATGTTATAAGTGTGTCTTAATCACATAAAATAGTGTATGGTTTAGTAAATACACTATCATCCCCCCTTAATATGTACTTTAATAAAGGGAAGGATGAAAGAACATTGAAATATCACCCTTGAAAAAATGTCCTTTTCCTCCCAAAATATTCCTAAGATTAAAAAATTGGGCCTTATGTAAGGTAGTTGTGAAGATTTCTACAACCTAATTTTCTATTTAGAAAAACTTAAGGTCAAAACCCTTATCTTGCATATGTATATAATGCATATGTATCTCAATGTGTTATGTGCATTAGTGTTCCACTGTGTTATGAGAGATTTGGATGACACTCTAGTTATTGTACCAAACATTTAATGGGTTGTGACTATGGAAACCCAAATTTAGAAAACATGTTTTCTATCCACAATAACTCATGTCCTGCAGAACAACTCCACTATACTATTCTTCTATAGTGGGAAAAACAATGGTGGTTTTATTTTTTCAAGACCAAGTCGCGATCCCTTTTGAAAGATGATATAAATATATTGCATTTTACATGTTATCATTTATATACCCTACCCTATCACTAGTTAAATAGCCTGCAATTATTGGATTAGAAGGAGCATGGTTCTTTTCTACTTCCCCCGTGAAGCATAATTTGAAATTGAGGTTCTACCACCTAACTTGTACTTGATTCTGATGATATTGAAAAATTAATTTTATAGATTTCCAATGGATTTAATGAGGGTTCTAAAAATAATGTGATGCAATATTTAGTGAAAAATAAATAACAAGACATGTATGAGTCAAGTAGAGTAGATTTCCAACCAACTACTTATAGAGTGCCCATCAACTAAAGGAATAAAATATTTGACATAAATCTCGACCTCCAATTGAAAATAAGTTAGTTCATATTTGTAGTTGTCTATTTTTAAGAAATGGAGAATGTCTTGAGAATATTTAGCCTAGTGGATGAAAATTCCTTTGTCAAACCATGAAATTTGAAGACCTTGGTAGTAATGTAGAAACTAGAATTAGTCATCTGAAAATACTTCTTCGAACATGCTTTCAAATCATGATTATATCATGTGGAAGATTTTGTGATAATTAATTCATCAACATAGAGGACCAAAATGAGGATATTTTTATCTATTTTCTTAGTTTAGGTTATAGGGTTAGACAAACAACATGTAAAACTAGAATTGATAAAAAACATGTTGATATTTTTATACCAATATCAAGGAGCTTTTTTCAATTCATTCAAGGGCTTTTTCAATCAACACACATAACTATAGTTCTTATTATAGATGGACTATGGATCTTATGACATGAACATTTCTTCCTATAAATCACCATACAAAAAGTAACTTCTAACATCTATTTGGTGGACTTCCCATCTATATGACATAGATGAGGAGAGCATGAACTAAATAATGATTGGAGAAAAAGTTTCATGGTAATCAACACCTTCAACCTATGAAAAAAAAATTCTACAAGTAGGGATTTGTGATTGTTATTGGCATATAATTATATGCACCCTTCATATTTAGGCATCTATTCAAATTTCTAAAGGTCTCTCGCAACAACAATGGCCTTTGAGATAAACCTCTAGAATAAGTTTGATTCTTAAAATTTCTAGATTAACCACTACTCTAATCTAACTAAAAACTCTACAAAGTTAAGGGGGAAAGAGTGATAAATTTTGATAAGAATGGTGATACACTAGAGTATGAAGGGATCGCTCTCCCCGAGATAAAGGGAAAATGGGGTAAAATAGTGACAAAAGGAAATATATGAGCCAAAATCCACACTACATTCTATCATCCTTTAATCCTTTGTATAAATGACACAATGGATTGAAATTATGCAGATATAATTCATATACATCATATAATAATAGTAGATAAAAATAATATGCAATAGAACAAGCCAAAGGATAGATATCAATCATAATAAACTAGATAGCATTACTTCATATATACACAATCTCTCACATTCATTGATAAGGAGGTGAATAAACTACACAGCTTTAACACAAGGGTTTGCACAAAATCATAACACTCATAAATCAATTGGTAAAATTTCCATTATATAAAAGAGAGCATTCTTTCACTTATGAAACTCATTACATTTATATAAGGAGAAGATAAAAGAATGGATCTAAAGATGTCATGAGAGATGTTTAACCTACTTGACTCTTCCGACTAGCTCAAAAGGTAATCCCCTAGTCTCATGATGATCCATACCCATGGGGTTTTCCTTTACTTGAAATGAAACCTTCATATATTTTCTATTTAGATGATCTCTAACTTAAGTTAATGAATTCCCATGAAATCAAGGGAGATAGATAAAGAGTGAGTTGTTTAATGTCTATTTTTGGTTGTAATCATGCTTAAGACCGTTTCTAGTAGAGCTCATCTCTTGTTTAAAATGCCATTTAACCCATTATCTTCATTTGGAGGGGGGTGAGGATAATATACAACCCAAGAAGCATCATGAGACAAACAATAATTAGCCAAAATCATCTATAACTAATTTGGGCATCATTTGATTAAGAAAACATCTTAAAAAACCAAAAACTTGTGTCATTAAAATATCTTAAATATATTCACCATCCTCTTTAAAAATTATACTTGAGTGAATACCTCTGAAAATTTCTTCCAATGAGACCATTCTCATGTCAAAAATATCTATGGGTCAAAAGATACGAGAAAAAAACCAGATTATCATGTTTGAGTCACAAACTCGAGCCAAAAAGGTCAGGGCCCTCAATTCAGTTATTTGATCACAAAAATATTTATCATTGCCTGAAACCACCTCCAATGTGTATTTAATTTCAATACATTTCCAATGGTACTAGTTTTTCTCAATTACATGGTCCCAATCGAAAGTTATGATGGTTTGAATATTCTCGTCACAATTATGAAATCCTTTGTAGAGTGCATATTTACATTCCTTTACAGTGTGGATTTTGAAATCCTTCATAGTGTGGAATTTTAAAGTCATCATAGTGTGTAATATGAAATCCTTTGTAGTGTGTATTTTCAAATTATTTGTGAATTTTTCCTTTTGTGTGGCTTTTGGACCTATGTGGATTTTCAAATCCTTTGTGCAGCTTTTCCACTCTTCTCGCAATATACTACTCCTTTGATCCACAACCTATTATGTGTGTGGATTTTATACTTGTGTGGATTTTCAAATCCATTATGTGTCTTTTCCACTCTTCCGTGGTATATTGCTTTTTTGATTCGCGGCCATACTATGTGTGTGGCTTATGGACTTGTGTGGATTTTAAAATCCTTTTTGTGGCTTTTAGGATTGTGTGCATTTTTCCCTTTGTACGAATTTTCCACTTTTCCATAGTATAATTCTCCTTTGATTTACATCATATTGTGTGCATAAGTTATGGACTCAAGGCCAAAGTAAGGAAAAAAAATGGTGTATTCTTTGACCATTTTGAATTGTAGAACCTTGGATCTAATCCACACAAGCAATTTGAACAAGATTTGAGGCATCTAGGTATAAAATTGAATGAATAACATCGAGCCAAAAAGTATCCATTTATTGTAACCAAAGGCCCAAAAATAATTAGGGTTCTTATTTTTGCAACACTTGTTAATGGCAATATTGCTACATATTCAATTAGGTAAACCCACTTGTAATTGATTATTTTTCTTCCTTTTGGAAGTGGAACCAAATCCCAAGTATTGTTATTTTTCAAATAATGAAGTTATTTTACAATAGTTTCATGCCATTTAGGATATGTTGATGAGTTTTTGTTATACCCACATTTATAAATGGGGATTTTTTACATTCCCTACTCATTTTAGATCCTGGAGGAGTTGACTCAATGCATGAGTTGTGGGGTATGCGATTTTATAAATAACCAAGTGATGGAATAACATGAATGCAACTAATTATCACTTGGAGATTCTTGGTACACTCACAATTTCTTTTCCTTTTTTTATAATTCCCTCAAAAGGGTCGTTTTGGTTTTGATAAATCTCACCTCAAAAATAATTGCAAAAAGGAAGAGTAAGGTAGGGTAAAAAAGAGAATTGCTTAAAAATACTTAAGATAGGTTGTCTTAATGCCACCACTATATGGTTCACTAAAGATACCTATATCAACTTAATCCTATCATAATATGGGATTAAGGTGAAAAGGAAACAATTCTATGGATTTTTATTTATATCATACACCCGCTTAAGAAAACTCCTATTATTTATGGTTTCCTATAAAATCTTGTTAACACACATCCATTCACATAAAAGCTTTAAAACAATAATATTTTATATTTATGTGAGTAATTCAACTTTTATTGCACAATTTAATTCATGCTACTAAAGATCAAGAAACAACATATAACAAACTACCTACACAATGTATCAAAAAATATCCAATTACAGGTGTACATTAATACTTTTCTAAATAGTATGAAACCAAATTAACATATGACTATGCAAGTAGCTACTACACACTTACAAATTCCATGATATAGTAAACCAAATAATGATTAATCAATATAACATATATAAGTAATTTACCGAACAAATGAGCAAGCAATATGCAGAAAATCACTCAGTGAACAATCCTTAGAATTTCAAAGCATTTTATTCATAAAAATATTCCTCCTTAGAGGGTATACAATTGATGCATTTTTAAAAAATTACCACCACTTGGGGATTAAAATAGCTAAGCTAAAGATAGAACACACCATTCTTGAACAAGTTACAAAACAAGAGGTAAAAATTTCATGCAAGAAAGCTTATTTTGCCTATTTTTGAGATTGAATAATTTTACAACAATAAATCCTAAAAATAGCAAAGTTGATGCATGTCTAAGCTTATGTAGAACTTCCACTCATTTTTTCTAAATAAACTAAACTTGAACTCATTGGATCTCATACATGCATGCTTTGAATTTTTTTCCATATATACCATGTTTTAAATTGGTGGTCTCATTAAATCGGCCACTTCTTGAGCCAAACATTGGGACCTTGTTATAAATAGCTATAACTGACTCGTTGAGAAGTGAATATTTCTCTACTTTGTTATGTAAAGAGGTGAATAATGTCAAGATATTAAATACCTACCATGTTATATCAGCTTGTGAAAATATTATATTCAAAGTAGATATGAAGGCTTGTAGCTATTGATAAAAGAAAATATTTTGAATTAACCTCCCATTTGGTTGGTATATTGAAGTGATTTGAGCTTCATTAGAAGCTTAGTAGCCTTCTTTATTGTCTTGTCTAACTCATTCATCAGTCCTTCCATAACACTCATATAATCATTCAACTCCTTCAAAATATGCCCCATATAAATCTTTATGTATTTATATCTTGACTCTTGACATGAAGCACATTCAGGTAAAGATTCGTATGTATAACTTATAACAACTTATCCATCATGAATTTCATTCTAGTCATGCACTTGTGTTGATTTCTAACCTAAAGCAACCCCTACTTTGCTATATCATTATGTTTCTATATTGTCATCGATGCTCATACAAAGTCATTAGGGTCATTTGAACATTGGGTAGGGTTATCTTGGGCATTTTCACTTATTTCTATGCATTGAGGATATATGTCATGAATTATGTTTTTCCGATCAAATTAGTTGTCATCTACCGAGTGGCATTAATAAAAAATAAGGGTATGTTTCCATGACTTCCTCCCCTATAAGGACTCTTGTAGATATCCTCATAATGTCTTCATTAGTCTCTATGTAGACAAGGGTTGTCCCTTGGAAAAAATTTCTTATAGTTACCCTCTTCAAATTGATCATAGGAGAATCATATTTTAGGTCTACTTTAGGATCTAAAACTTGCCCCATACTAGAGGCCATTTATTTTTGTTTACTAGGAGCAATCCATGTTCCCCTTGTGGTAGCAGTGCAACTATATTAATAGAGGGAAAAGTAGAAGAGGATCCAAATTCCCATCACTTGTGGAAAACATCATGGGGTCCAAAGCAGCTTTAGGCTAAGATAGAATAGGTTCCAGAGGGTCCAAGAGATGACTCATTAAACTTTGATTATCCATGGGTGTAGGCAAAGAGAAAATAGGAATATAAGAATGAATTGGAAGAAGTGGCATAACTATGCCTGTAGAAAGGATGGGAAACGTATGGATTAGTGGAAGGGAGTAACGGTGGATTGAGGAGCCAATTAGATGATAAAGGTATTGGAGGAAGGGATTGAAAATATAGAAAAGGTTTCATAGAGGTGCCTTCAATTTGGTTCGAGAGGATCTTCTAACAAATGTTCCGAAAAGAATTTGGAATCGAATAGGATGTACTAACTAAAGGAGAAAAAACAATAGTTGTAAAAACTACAACTATTACTTCTAGTGTTGTTGCAATAGAAATAATTATTTGAGTAGGTTTCATTGTAATGATTTAAGGAGAAGAAAAAGAAAGGAGAACTATGACTTGTGCGGCAATCAATGGTGAAGGAAATGAAAATGGGAGAGAGGAAGGTGAAAAAATAGAGGAAATGGGTGTAAAAGAGATAGGAAAAGGGATATAAACTTGTGCTAAAATAGAGGCTAAAAGATAAGGGGAAACAATAAGATTGGTTGAAGCAAGGGGAGAATGAGGAGTTTGAAATTTAGTTGGATTTAATGTACCTTGATCATCTCTCGACTCACCATCATAAGAAGATGTAGAACAAATAATGGCATTAGTGGAAGAAATGCCTAAAGAAGATGGCTTGGATGACACAGTCTCCACCGAACTAACTACTATTGAAGAAACAAAATAATTAGGAGAAGAAAAATAACCATATTTACAATATTTATTACCAAGGAGAACATGTAGGAGTGTTAACCACTTGTGTTATTGAAGAAACCCCTGTGGTGACCACTAAAGTACTTTTTGGGATTGAGATTTGCATCCTTGGAGAAACTACAAGATGTGAAGGGCCAGCTCTTTCTTTAAATGTAGGAGAAACTCTAACAAGAATATTCTTTAGATGCCTAGGGTCGGTACCATGTTCATTTGACTCCTCTTCATCTTATTCTTCCACTTCTTTATGTGGCCTAAACTCTATTACACCAATTTTAATTGGCTTCCCAATAGATGTATAGGTGACCTTATGATTCCTCATGTTTAGGGCTATAATTTGGTCATTGATCTCATTTATATAAACTGATTCATCATTGTGTATTTGGTGCGTGTAATTGTAAGTGTCCATCTTTGGGGTGCCTTTGAAAAAATTTACAACTATTCTTCTTGGATAAAAATTCCTTGGAATATGGTACTCCAAATGAAATGATGGTATACGTGAAGGCACCATTTTCACCTTTTTCCAATAATTGATAATTATATAACCAACTGGAAAGGTCAAAATGGGATAAGTGGAGTTTTTCTTCTTCCCTCCTTTTTACATGATTTATGCCTTGAACAAACCGATAAACAATCTCTTGTTCTCGCCAACTTGCTTGGAATAAACTTTGGTAGTCTAAAAGGGATGGAGAGGATTCTATCTACCCTTATCATAGTGCAATCTACATAACATCGTAAAGCTCCCCAAGGATTTAATTTATTAATTATTATTTGGCTCACCCTCGGCATTGGGGTATCATATATGACATTTAAAATTATAGGGTAATAATGATTGCATAGTACCTTAATGCTCTTCCAATAATTATGCATGTGCATATTGTTAAAAACCCCAAAAATTATATGTGGATATTGGGGCATCCAATTAGGAACCCCATAATACTATTGCACCACACATACTACATATAATAAATAAAACATTATATGACAATGATATCCTTTCTACTTAACCTCTACAATACTATTGTATATGTTGTAGGAAAAAACTCCATCCAAAGCAGGTGAATCTTATTGTTGTTAATTATCATAGCCAACAAGGCACCTAAGTATGATTTACGTGCATAATGTTTGTTGCACCAAAAAGTTTGTTCATCAAATCCATTCCAATCCTAACTCCTCGTCTCGAATGGTATGATTGACATCTTATCAATAAAGGCCTTTGAATCAAAAAAATTGGTCCTCTACTCATTCCTTGAATATTGCCCTAACCTCTTTCTTTTGCCCCACTTCTCCACAATTTATTATTAAAACTTAATATTCGTTAGTGGGAGATGACAGTAACTAAATAAATTGTCTTCAATGATACTTCTAATTATATTGCCTCCTTTTGACATTAATATTCCCCCTTTGCAATATGTGGTTGGGCCTATAATACCTTAGAGTAAATCGATACATGACATTACCTAAGGTTTACCTGCTTCGAACGTCTGCAATCCAATTTGTTGAATTGATACTAAATCTACCATATATTACACTATATCCTGGTATGCCTCATCATCATATATCAATCTACCTTCTTTAACTTCCATCTTTAATGTCATGCAATAGTCCGCACTTACAACTTGTTTATCAAAGTCTCGTGTCCTCGAAGAGCTAAATGGAGAAGAAGGTATGCAAATGAGCCTCCATTACTAACCATCCAAGAATGTCTAGACAACTAAATGTGTACAAATTTATTAATATCTTAAAGTAAAAATGTTATGTTTACTCTCACAATTGCTTGATTTTGCGTCCCAAGTGCTCCATATTAGTTGAATGCAAGGCATCTCTTATGGAATCTTTGGGATAATTTAAATCTTGCATATACGTGCTTTGAAATGGTGGCATACCTTTATAACATTCAAGTATACTCATCCATATATGAAATTTAGAACTGAATTTGAGCTACTTATGTCTTTCACAACCGATATGGCTTTAGTTATCCACTTTTCGTGATTTTCCACATCTTCCCATAGATTTTTCAGTCTCGTCCCTTTTCAATTCCTAGGTATTGCCACATGGTGACCTTTGATAGCTTGGCATTTTATTTTCCTTACAAGAATAATGTCAAGCTATGAAGTGAAAACCAATGAAAAGGATTCATGTGTGTGCGATTTTGGACCTATTAGTATTACTTAGATCTATTTGTCAAATATACCCAAGTGCAAAGTGTGAACCAATGGGAAAGTTCCACATCACCTCGTATATTGTGATGTCAATCCTAGCTAGACCTTATCAGTTATTGTCATTAGTTTACTAATGATGAAACTCCACAATACCTCACAATTCACAAAGGTGTCATTATTTTCTAGGATCCTTTAATTTTCCAAAGATGGAGTAATGTGAAATGTTCATTAATGAGTGACTGACATGTAGTGTAATTTCTTCAAAAAAGTCATAACTTGTAAGTCCCTAAGACTACTTGTCTAGTTAATTTACAAAAACCAATAAATAAGCAAGATCCTTATCACCTCGAGACTAGAAAACTTGTCGATCCGTGAGATTATTTATTAAATTGAATAACAAATGAATAAACAGTCTCCACATTGCTTTGAAAATATTAAAACATGTAAGATCATCTGTGATAAATATTGATGGTTTGATCAACATTATGGTGACATTCAGGTGGCACCACAAAATGTCACAGACCCAAAATGCACATTTCCTTCGTAAGTTAAAATCTTGTAATTTCACACTTAAAACCACAATTTTACTAAGGCAATGTTAGTCCATAAAGCATAATTTTAACAAAATAATGTGATAGAATTGTGACCCAATAACACAATCATTTAAAATAAGGGAAAATAGTTGTTGGATATTTTTATAAATTCACCAAAGAGCCCACATCCTTTCTAATAAAAACATGGGAATATGTTGTTCATAACAAATGGGATTTGTTACACCCACACGTAGAAACGGGGAAGTTTTATGTTCCCTACTCATTTTAGATCTTGGAGGAGTTGACTCAATGCACGAGTTATGGGGTATGGAGTTTTATAAATAACCAAGTGGTGGAGTAGTAGGCATGCAACTTGTTATAAATCAAAGATTCTCACCGTACTCATAATTTCCCATCTTTTATTTGTAGAATTCCCTCGAAAGGGTGGTTTTGGTTTTGATAAGGATCACCTAAAAAAGCAAAAATGAAGAGTAAGGTAGGGCAAAAAAGAGAAGTGTCATAAAATACTCAAGATCCATTGTCTTAATGCCATTATCAACTCAATCCTAACATAAAGACCGGCTTAATATGACAAGGGAAAGAATTTTATGGATTGTTATTTATAGAAGACACCCATTAAGAAAAATACTATTATTCCTAGTTTCCTACAAAAGATTATTAGCACACATCCATTCAAAGAGAATCTTTAAAACAATAATAGCTTATATCTATGTTAGTAATTGAACTTATTCTTGCATAATTAAACTAATGCTACTAAAGATCATGAAACAACATATAGAAAACTACTTACACGATGTATCAACAAAATATCCATTTGCAGGTGCACATTAACACTTTGGTAAATAGTATGAAACCAATTTAACCTATGACTATGCAAGTATCTACTGCACACTTACAAATTTCATGATATAGCAAACCAAACAAAAATTAATAAGTATAACATATCTAAGTAATTCACCAAACAATTGAAAGCAAGAAATATGGAGAAAGTCACTCATTGACAATCATTGGACTTTCAAAGTGTTTTCTTCATAAAAATATTCCTCGTTAAAGGGTATGAATTGATGTTTTTATATAGAATTTTCCACCTCTTGGGGATTAAAATAGCTAATCTAAAGATCGAACATATTATTCTTAAGCAAGTTTGAAAACAAGACGAAACAAATTATGCAAGAAAGCTTGTATTGTCTATTTTTAAGACAAGGTAATTTTACAAGAATAAATCCTAAAAATATAAAAGTTTATGCATGTCCAAGATTATGTAGAACTTTTACTTGAGGTTTTCTAAGTAGACTGCACTTGAACTTGTTAGAGCTCATTCACACATACTTTGAACTCATTTTCTATATGTACCATGTCCAAAATTGGTGGTCTCATTAAATTGGCCACTACTTGAGCCAACATTAGGACCTTGTTATAAATAGATTTAACTAAATCATTGAGAAGAAAAGTCATGCAAAGAAAATACACAAATCAACTAGTCAAGAAACTTAGTTTAGTTCAAATTCTCCAAAACAATCCCTTACTAGGCAAATAACTCACTTTTGACAAGCTAAAAACTCCTCAAACTGAAATTTTTAGCTTCATATCCTAAATTGGCTTATATAATCAATTTACCTTGTCCATAGGTTCTATTCCATGCAAATTTAATAGCCAAATTGAAGAAAAACCAAAGAAACCATCAAAAACCCTTACTTTCTTAAAATTGCCCTCAAAACTTCTTAAGAGTAATGTTGATGCTTAAAACTAGTTGGGAGCAACTCATAAATCCCCGCTGTAAGCAAAATAAGACCTGATTTAGATACCCTTTAGGCTCCTTGTGCTTATTACCAAATTTTATTCCTCTACTCTCAAGGAAAGTTGCTCTTCTATCACCTTATTTTCCATTAGTCAACCTTAATTCTAGTAGCCCTTCCTCAAGGGTTTTCCTAGCTTATCTCTTATGATAGTGAGTTTCAAAATTGAATGAGGGTAAATTTGTTTACCCTTTATCCCAAAGAAATTCTTGACAAATTTTGGTCCAACAACTCAACTCTAAAATGCTACTTTTCAACTCGGTCACACTCCTCTTAAGCATAATTAGGCTTCTTAATCTCCATAGGTTATTGTTTGGACAAACGTAGAGGAGTTCTCGTGAAAGTGAAATTATTTCAAATACCCTTTTGCTTATTCAAGCTTGACACAAGATTTTAAGGTTCAATGTTCCTTTTAAGCCCTTCAACCGCTTCATGCCATATTGCACTTAGGCCTCAAATTGATACCTACGGGCATACGCAATATAGATCAAAGAAAATAAAGGAATCCCATATACTCCCAACTCCAAAAATTAAAAATGTGATTCTACTATCTATCTCTAGGGATTACTACTAAATTTTAGCTTTGGGAAACAAGTATTAGACCTATAAATAGAACCTTCCTCCAAACCCTTAGTAGGGTTTCCTTAATCCCTAGATGATAAAAACCTTTTAAAAATAAGTATATAGTGTTTCAAACCTTATAACTTCACACAAATGACTATATGCCTCTTGTATTTATGATTATCTTGAAATTGAAGCTTAATTAAATCCATCATTTGAAAAACAACACACTTCTTACTTGTACTGCGTGTCTTGAGAGCGGGGTATCCAAGCAAGTGACTACCTACAAATCAAAACAAAGATGATATCTTTACCAAATGGACTTATAAACCTTCAAGTATAATTGTTCAATCTTCCTAATGGTTCAAGATAAGATGACATTCTTCTTCTTTGTAAACTAGAAACCGAGAACTAGGATGATTATGTTCCTTTCCAACCTATAACAGAGGTTTTCTTGACTTTTCCAAAGCAAAACAGCTTCAAGCTAAAGATTGTTCACATAATCAGCCTAAACATGAGCCAAAATACCTTAACAAATATGCAAATTGATCCTCAAATGTAATTTATGGATACTCTTGATCACCTTCATTCATGTACATGAATTACAACCAAACACAATTGTATATCAACAAAAAAGACAATTGATCGGTTTATCGAGTTCAAAACCCTTCTTCCTTCGAATGAATTAATTATGAATTCAATTACAAAATATCAATATAAGTGCTCAAATTAGTTCTCAATTGAATGTGTTCCCTTAATACCTTCATGACACATGTTTGTATTAATTACTACATTAGTGTACACGCTAAATCACACACTTTGGGTACATTTCTAGGTCCTAGTTACATATTACTATTCATATGATTCATGAGTGAGAAGACTATAAATCGACAACTATCTTTGGCCTTTTGTCTGTGTTTCATGTATTCTTTTTGGCCTCTTACACCCTACTTCCCAGTTTGATATTTGTTGTTTTATCTTTCTTGACTCTGACACCAACACCTGTGCACCCTCATCCCCTCTGGGCACCCCCAACCTCTTTGTATCTTACTCACTTCTTTTGGGCATCTTATTTTCTTATGGGTCGGCCTTTCAATTGTCAATTGTAAAATTCATACAAAGTTATGTGATCATAATAAGGGACCAATATATAATCATCTAATATCACCACCTAAGGTTGTATCCAAAGGCATTCTAAGAGCACCAAAGCATTCATCTAAAGCACTCACTCAAGGGACAAGGGATTGCATTTTCTACATACATGTTAGGAGGGTAAGTTCATTTTGTTGTCCACACATCTACTTACATTACTACATCTAACTATTGCTCAGTATTCAAGTACATCTTGCACAAGAGCCACCTAGGGCATGATTCTTGCACACACACATGAGAACTACATGGAGTCTAAAATGTAGTGCAACACTCGGTTGTAAGCTCACTCAGTCGGATGACCGCCATGGTCACTCTGACTCCCCATTTGCAATTTTTATTTTTAGGATTTGATGTGTTTAGGTTTCTTGCAGGATATCATTTATTTTGTAAGTTACAAGCAAATTCTATGGGCATAGTGCAAAATACAGGTGACAAACAACAAAGGTTAGCGACACAAGAAAAATCATTTTTGAGGTTCTACGCAATCACGGGCACCTAGAAGCGGCTCAAAGTGCCTGACACACCGACCTAATCCAGTGCCCTAATCTAGGCTTACCCAAAAATCACACAATTTTCTAAGCATAGTATCAATAGTTTCTTCCTCTTGTTCATCATTTTTCCAGTTCAACACACTTCGGGATTAATTACGAAATTAGCTAAGTATTTTATTCCCTCTCTTACACTTAGGGTTTTAAATTCATTTAGCTTATTGATTGGGTCAGATCTGTACTTTAGTGTTTTATATATTACATGTGACTCTAAATATATAGGGTTTTACAAATTCCCATATTTGTTAAATCATTTAGTGAAACATCGCTCAAGTCTAACCTTCTTTCTAGGGTTTTCTTCTTATGCTCGTCACTCGTAGTGGTTATTTTGGGTCTTTTGAGTATATAGAGCTCCCTCCATCTACTTATAGGGTTTCTAAATCAATGGTTGAATCTGATAACCCCTTTTCCACCTCTCAAAATGTTCCTCTTCATGACATTGAAACATCTGATAGTGAGCAATCATATGATAAAGACACCAATGTTGATCAAGAGCAATTAGAAAAGCTTACCAATTTTTTTAGGCTTTATGTGACAATCCTACCCATCTTCTACATAACCTCTATGTTTTAATTATTGTTAAAAACTCTCAAGATGTTGCTTCGAACCCCTTGTTCGGTTCTTCTTCGACTGCGATGGCCTCCACTCAACCCCTTCTATTTCCTACTTCCACTCTTATTACTACCGATCCCATCATTTAGCCTAATGTTTCTAATGCACAACCTAGATCTTTTTCAAACACTCTTGATTCAACTTCTTTATATTAGGATTTGTAGACTCAAATTCGTCAACTTCAACTAGCCACTTCTCATGCATCTCTATCTCTTGATTCCACTTCACTCCTTCGCACTCCTTTCGCACCCACCATTTCCGCCTACCCACTTCCTCCAAATTTCATTAACCCTAAGTATCCCACCTTCAAAGGCCATGATGACCCTCAAGAGCATCTCCGAGCATTTCATGTGGCATGTCTAGATTATGTAGATGATCATTCATCATTAGCAAATCTCTTTCCTAGAAGCCTCCAAGATTATGCAATGTATTGGTTCTACGATCTACCTATCCACTTGGTAACATCATTTACGCATTTAGCCGATGCTTTTCTCTCACATTTTTCAATTAATATCGGCTCTAAGATATCCTATGTGTAACACGCACAAATTAAACAATGGTCTAATGAGCATCTAGCAAACTATGTCTTATGATATAAAAACAACCTAGATAAGATGTTTAAGCTCGCTATCGAATTTGAATTACAAGATCTATTTGTCCAAAGTCTCTTACCACCTCTATAAGAGAGCTTCATCTTTGAGACCTCTCCATCATTTGATCGAGATATGTCAAACTCTTAAGCTATGCGAAAGTAAAATGCTAACTATGGGCAAGCTTAAATATCATGAGCAGGCTTCATCTTTGGCTTGATTTCAAATAAAATCAACTTTCAAGCAATCTACTAAGCCCATTAATGCAGGCTAGAATTTACCAGATAACCCCTAGTTACATTGGCACATCACTCAGCCTTGACTGAGTGCTCACCCGAAGCGCAAAGGTACTAGGTCCCTCTTTAGGGTTGTTGTAGTAGGATGTTAGCATGATGAAGGAAGAAACATATAGATTCATAACTAATCCATCATTCTACAATGCATGCTACCCTCAGATCTATGAAAGAACAAGTTTAAACAGTAATCATGATTGAATTAATAACATGCACTACTCAACTTCACACATAATGACACTTAGATTCAACTAATATCTTCCATCTATTAATAAATATAGAAGCTCCTTACAGTATTGTCAATCTATACCAATGCGCGTATGGAACTGATACAGTAATTCAGTCATATGCGTATACACACACTTCACACTCACCCACTCATACATTCATACATTCATACATACTTCTACTATGTACCTAACATCATATATATAGGGTGGGGACTTTCCCTTCACCGCTATCTATTCCGTAAATCAGCCGCATGCTATTGATAGCCACATGTCGCTTATAAAGTTTAAAGCATAGCCACACATGTAAGTGTGTTATCTATAGTCCTCTTGCAGATTAATCAAGTGTTAATTCTATTCTTATCTTGTCTCCATGCAAAAAGTCTTTGTTTTGCTTCCCAAAGATAGATAATGCATGGCGCGCACGTCTCTACATCGTTGGTGTGTTCCGCACACATCTTTTTGAAATAGGTCTTCATGCTCAAAATCAGCTAAGTCCCGAAAGTTGAACTTTCCTTCCATGCGCGGGTCATTCTTTTCCTTCTACACCCTTGGTTCCGTGCCTTCTATCCCATGTGGACTCCTTATGTGATCTTAGACAAGTATTATTTGATCAACACCCATTGAAGCCAAACTAACTATTAACGTTGTTACTACTCTTAAGAAGCTTTAATGGCAACCTTTGTAGCGTACATTTACAAAACTTCCTATCGCTCCACATCTTCTATTGCCAACACTTGTTGAGAGTAATCTTATTAAGGTTCCTCCACTTAATTTGGATCCATCTCAACCTAAAGGACACAATTATAACAAAAATTAGATGTGAATATCATTAATGCATTGGGCATTCTACAGATCGATGTTTGAAACTCTAACATCTTATTCAAGATCTCATCGACAACAATGCAATCAAACTCCCCGATCCTTCGACATCTATGTTGGTCAATGAAAATAAAAATCTCAAAATCTTTAATGATCCATTACCTAAATATGAAAAGCAAATGGTTGATTCTTCAGCTAATCATACATATCGCATTGTGCCTCCTCCTTCCTTCATCGGGGCCCTTGATTTTCTAGTTGCGCATATTGAGGCATCTCTACCATTCATCACATTCTCTGATCATGATTTTCATGCTACGTTTTCTTCTGATACATTACATATCAATACTTATATCGGATCTTATGCTATCAACAATACTATGATCATCTCATCGTCTCCTCTTTGTGTGTGTTCTATTGTGCTCCTAGTTGCTATCAATTATCCACTCTCAAATTTCATATCCAATTCCCAAATTCTATGGTTATGTCAAGCTTCCAATCACAGTTGGGCCTCTCACCATGCTTGTGCCATTTGTTGTGGCACCTTCAATTGAAGGTTGTGACCTGCTCTTAGGTCTTCCTTGGCTCCACGCTACTTAGGATATCTTTTCCATGACTCATTTGTGTCTTAAGTTCATTCACAATAAGCAATTTGTCTCTATCTAAGGTGTTCCATCATCCACTCTATTGCCACAACCTCCTCTTGAGGTTTCCATTGCACTCACTAGAGCATCTAGGTCCTTAGGACCTCTCAAATCTAAAGTGTAATCTGCTCCTAGCTCTCCTATTCACACATGACCTACTCGGTCTCATCGGTCCACTAGTCCATCTCATCAGCATAGGTCCACCACTTGAATGATTCCTTCACATAGGTACAGATCACCTCCATGATTTACTTAATATAGGTTCACATCACCTTCTACATCTACTTCCCATAGGTGTTCATCACCTCCTAGGTCTCATGGACATAGATCTCATTCACACATACATCATTTGTCTCATACATCATTGATCTCAGAACATGGTCACGCACTTTTATCTCCACAAGCATTGGGTGGAGGACCTTTTCCCTTCACTTTTTTTGGATAGTTCAAACATCATCATACACTTGGGGGGCATAATGTTTATTCTCCCCACTCTAGCATTATCAAGTGTTTCACATTTCTATTATTATGCTTCATGCTTCATATCTAGTCTTCCTCACACATCTTACACATCTTTATACACACGACTTATATCATCACTTCCCTATGACCCAATCTCGTGATAAGGTTCACATTTGACTATTGAGAGCATACTACATCCATAAACCTCACCACATTTACTCTTGACTCTCTATAATTCATTGATATATCTTTCTAGCGCACACTATTCAAACCATTTCTCGATGACACACTCTTGTTCTATGGTTCATTCTTAACTGTCGAGGGATCTTTTATAAATGAACCTCATCTCATACACATTCATACACATCTTCTCAAGGGGCATGTTATTTCTATCATTCACTTTGCATTCCATTCCATTCATACTCATAACATGTTGCATATCTTGGTTACACTTATTCTTATTTGCTTATACTTGCATGTTACACTTTGTTTACTATGTTAGCCAGATTCTAGTATGTCATTATCTTTTTGTATACACATGTGTGTTCACTTGTTATCTAGTTGTGAATGTAGACTTCGTACAAATATTTACACATGGCACAGATGCTTGGCACTATACCTCTTACCAATCCCACAATGGATCCTAGGGCATCTACTTTCGTACACATCACAAGTGTTATTTTTTTGTTTTATACTACTTCATATTCTTACTAGCACACTAATCTATCGATATATACACGTCTTGACATACTTTTTATCTTTCTAACATGCTAATGGGTGCTTCATGTGCAACATTTGCTTTGCAAGAACTATTTGCTACCATGGTTTTCTGATACTTTGTTTGCTCCTATTTGTCATTGTATGCCATTATTTGTGGGCTTTTCCCTTTGTCTTATGTGCACCTTGTATGCTTTTGGATGTTTCAGCCTTCGATTATATTGTGACATTATAAGTGATGTCCCATGTTTAAAACCTACTTTTCATGGTCTACATTGTCTTCTATATGTGTATTTGTCTTGATTGCACTAACATATGTTTTTAGCCACTTTGTTTATATGTGCCTTGGTTTCTACCATGCACATTCCCTCCCCATGCAGGGGATACAGCCATATCGTGTTTGATCTTCTCCGTTGGGTCGTATCCTCCTAGCGACATCGCATGCACCCCAAATGAGGGGGCATACATTGGGTGAAACAATCACCCCATTTAAGAGGCATATCACATACGAGTCAAACGTGAATGACAGAACATCACAGTCTACATTGCAGGAAGGGATTAGAATCTACTAAGGTCCTCAACACAACACATATGCCAAAGGTGCCTGGATATAGCCATGAGCGCCTAGGTGCTCCTAACCCTTCCTAGGCACCTATGACCAGGGAGTAGTTATAGTCACTTTTTCATATCAAAGATAGTTTTCAAAGAATTTACACAACAATTTAAACAAAGACAAGCACAAATCCTCCAAGAATCGAATGTATTTTATCTCTATTTTTTTCTTTTTCTACATGGATCAAACTAAATCAAACTTGAACAATGCAGATCACATCATCTCGTAGTGGTGTATAAACTCCGTGAAGTAGTCAAGGTTGAGAATAACACTAGACCTTTCTCCCAAACACTTCTTCTGTCAATAAGTGGCGTGAGATTGCCCAAAACTCTCTTGCACGAGATCACCCAAAAATGTGTTCTTCTACAAAGCATTTTCAAGACACTTTCTATCCTTTTCACTTGTCATGGATCAAGTGCACATGTTCCTTTTCACACTTTTACATACTTGGATCGATTTTTTCACATATTCACAACTTTGACTACTCTTTTGCTCTTCTTTTTGCAGGTTCATCCTTATGAGAAGTATCAGTCACATCATTAAACACATCAAGCGATAAAAACAACATGCTACACACATTATGCTTTTCACCCCGAGGGTCATTTCCACTTTCCTAGCTTAGCGTCCACACTTCATTTTTATCACTTTGCACTTTTTCTTGTCTCCTCGACATGCTTTCTCCATCGATCTACATGGTTATCAAGTACGCATCTCTTATCTACTTCATGTTATCAAGTATTCTCTCAGCAACATAAAGTGGGGGCAAATATAAACACTAAATCACACACTTTGGGTACATTTCTAGGTCCTATTTACATACTACTATTCATATGATTTCTGAGTGAGAAAACTAGCAATTGATAGCTATCTTTGGCCTTTTGTTTGTGTTTCATGTCTTCTTTCTAGCCACTTACATCTTACAACCCAGTCTAATATTCATTTCTTTATCTTTCTTGACTCTGACACCGTGCCCATCCAGACTCCAATGCCCAGCACCCTCGTCCCCTCTGGCACCCTCGACCTCTTTATATCTTACTCGCTTCTTTTGGGCATCTTTTATCTTTTGGGCATCGTCGGCCTTCCAGCTTGTTAATTACGAAATTAAACTAAGGGAATCATATAAATACAAATCTATGTGACCATAATAAGGGACCAAACTCTAAGCATCTACTATCAACATCTAAAGTTGCATCCAAAGGCATTCTAAAGCACCAAAGCATCCATTTAGCACTCACTCAAGGGACAAGGGATTGCATTTTCTACGTACATGCATAGGATGGGAATTTCATTTTTCCATCCACACATCTACTTACATTGCTACATCTAGTTATTGCTCACTATTCAAGTGCATCTTGCACAAGAGCCACCTAGGAACGATTCTTGCACACACACACAAAAACTACATGGAGTCTCAAATGTAGTGCAACGCTTGGTGGTAAGCTCACTCAGTCGGGTGGCCTTATTTTTAGGATTTTATGTGTTTTGGGGTTTGTAGGATATCATTTGTTTTACAGGTTACAGACAAATTATGTGGGCATAGTGTGACATACATGTGACAAACAACAAAGGTTAGCAACATTAGTGCGATACAAGAAAAATCATTTTAAGGTTTTGCGCAGTCATGGGCACCCAAAAGCAATCTCCGCCCCGACCTAATCCAGGCACCCCATTCCATGCATGTCTAGTAGTTCACACAATTTTCTGAGCATAGTTGCACATTTTTCCTCCTCATGTTCATCGATTTTCCAGTCCAACACACTTCGGGATTAATTGTGAAATCAAATAAGTATTCTATTCCCTCTCTTGCACTTAGGGTTTTAAATTCATTTAGCTTATTATTTAGGTCATATCTGTACTTTAGTGTTTTATCTATTACATGTGACTCTAAAATATCTAGGGTTTTACAAATTCCCATATTTGTTAAATCAATTAGGAAAATCAAATTCTTAAATAGAACATAAAATATCTTAAGAACTAACCAAATATTATGACTTCTAACCCTTTAAATGACCTAATACAACCTTGGCATGACTTATTTTATTCCAAAAATCACTAAGACACCTTACACAAGCCAAATTGGCTTCACACATTAAACTTTTCATTTTGGTGGGAAAAGTTAAAATTCAAATTTTGATGCTAGACCCAAGCTAACAGCAACAGAAGACAAATAAGGTCTAACTAAAGACTCCTAGACCTTAAATCAAGCCAAATTTGACATTTCAATCCAAAATTTATGCTGCTTAGAGAGATGCTCCCGTATCATACTCCTAAGGAATGAGAATATTGCCCATAAACTTTGGTTTTACAAGCTTATTTTCTTATTTCTTTGTTTCTAATTGAAGATGAGCTTCTTATGGTAGTCCTTGATCAATACCATGCCTTTCATGCCTTCATCATTTGCATTATGTCTTCTATAAGCTTCTTTTCCTTTGAACTAAATATATTCTTGATCAATAAAGTGCTTCTATGACTGTTTATTGTCTTCTTTACCTCTTGCTTTGAAATGAACACCTGATCCCATTCCTAATAAGATGAATCTCCATTACTTGTGGATTTTAGGTTGTCCCTTTCATCATATTTTTTTCCTTCTTGAATCATCACATCAAGATTTGAAAATAAGAACTTTGGCCTTGAGGAATCACCTTTCTATGATTGTTCCTTCACTATCTCAACTGTGAAAGCTGCATACACAACACTCAAAGAAGAATTAGAATGATAAAATTGATCCTCATCATGTGCTCTTGACCACCTCTTCCATCTCATGTTTGTCTTGAATTCCTTATTACACTTGTAATTCCTTGTCTTCTTGGATTGTTTTTCTCCATCCTCCATGAGTATTCTCTTCATGCTCGAGGTTTGATTTCTTCATGTCTTCATCATATTCTATTTTTTTCTCATTCTCACTTATTTTGTGTGCTCCTAAAAGCTCATATTTGTCTTCTTTCCTCATGTGGTCTGTAGATTCTCTTACCTCACCTTCTTTGCTCACTCTTCTTTGTATATTATCTTAATACTCTTCTTCCCCACTTATCCATTTCCATAGTTGCTTGACTGTACCTACTTTTCCTTACATCACACCATCTTCTCAATTAGTTGTTCCTCTTATAGTTTCAAGACCATCTTCCTTCTTTTGTTGAAAGTAAGTTTTCATACTCATTAACATAACTCTAGGATATTTTTCACTCTATGTTTGGCTATCTTTAAGAGGATTCAAAGTGTGTTAAACTGCATCCTTCGTGAGAGTATAAGTGTTAGCCCATCCATCATGAATAACTCTCCTATCAAACTGCCATGGCCTTCCTAACAAGATATGATAAGCATCCATAGGCATTACATCACAAAGAACTTTATCTCCATACCTTCTAATGTAGAAATTAACTAAACATTTCTCACTAACCAACACTTGATGATTTCTTTGAACCCAATATACCTTGTATGGTTTAGGATGCACAATTATTTTCAATTTCAACTTTTCAACCATTTCGAAGACACTAGATTATCTATGTTACCATTATCAACAATAAGTTTACAACATTTACCTCCAGACTTGCACATGGTCCTGAATAGAGTTCTCCTTTGGGTTGGTTCTTCACATTCTTTTCTTGAATTCATCAACACTCTTCTCATCATCAATGCCTCTCTTGTTTTAGGTTCTTTTATTTGTGTTGTTGAACCCACACTCTCTTCTTCATCACCTTCCAAGATCTAATTTCTTACTTCTCTTCTATTGTTGCTTGCTTGTGAATTCTCTGACACTCAAATACTCTATGACCAACATACTTGTTACACTAGAAACATCTATATGTAAACTTAACTCTTCTACTTACGTAGTTACCTCTTATTGTACCTTATGTTTGTGAACTTGTTTCTTTAGCTTCTTATCTTTGTTATTGTTGATCTTCCTTGCTTACTTGTTGTCCTTTATCGTTGACTTCCCTTCCTTTTTACTCTCTAACATGTTGCATTCTTCTCCTATTCATCTTATTTTCAGCCTTCAAGGCCGACTGATAACACTCCTCGAGTGTCCTAAGACTATCAAGACTCAACTCATCCTGTAACTTGTACCTTAATCCATTAAGGTATCTAGCTACTTTTTCCACATCATCCTCTATGTGACCTAATCTGATACTCAACTTATAAAATTCTTCAATATATTCTTTGATACTTAGCTCTTTTTGTCTCAAATTCTGAAGTTTTCTATACAAATTAGTCATATAATCACTAGGCAAGAACTTACCTTTCAATTTAGCTACCATTATGTCCCATCATCTGATCTTAGAGTTGTTTTCTTCACTCTTTCCTCCTATATGTAATCCCACCATAGGGATGCATGACCCTTCAACTTGTTTCTAGCAAACTTCACATGTTGTTCTTTAGGTATATTCTCAAAATCAAAGTATTTGTCTAACTCACCTATCCAATCAAGAAGTTCTTCGCCATCTAGGCTACATGCATACGCTGGAGTATCCATTTTAGGCTTTGATCCTCGACCTTCTACTTCTTTCAACAATATCTCAAACCTCTACTCTTCAACATCTCTCTCTTCTTCAACCGTTGTCTCCTGTGGTCTTTGTTCATCCTCTTGGTCACTCAAATCACATGTATCTATTCCTCTTCTTTGATTTGCTTTGATGGTTGAGATCTTTGCATCATAATTCACCTTTAGATTTCTCAACTCTTGTAGGATAACTTTACCCATTTGTAAGGTTGATATATCTCCCGTCACATTCCTTCTTGGTGGTATCTTGCCTTACCTAAACAATCTCAACTATATGTTTTTTCTCTTTTACAATGATTCACTCTTTTTCCAACTTCTTCAAATGTCTAACCAAGATCGATACCAAATGATATAGAGCACATACACAACTCAACTAGTCAAGAAGGTTAGTTTAGTTTAAACTCTCCAAAACAGTCCTTACTAGTCAAATAACACACTTTTCACAAGCTAAGAAACTCCTCAAACTCGAATAGTTTTAGTTTTATATCCCATATTGGCTTATGTAATCAATGTACCCTATCCATAGGTCCTATTTCATGCCAATTTAACAACCAAATTGAATAAAAAAGAAAGAAACTATCAAAAACTCTTACTTTCTCAAAATTGTCCTTAAGCTTCTTAAGAACAATGTTGACAGTTGAAATTGGTCGGGAGCAACTCATAAAGCCCTAAAGAAAACTAATACCTAGTTTGGATACCCATTAGGCTTCTTGTGCTTATTACCAAATGTTATTCCTCTACTCTCAAGGAAAGTCGCTCTTCTATCACCTTCTTTTCCACTAGTCAACCTTAATTCTAGTAGCCCTTCCTTAAGAGTTTTCCGGCTTATCTCTTCTAATATCGAGTTTCAAAATTGAATGATTGTAAACTTGAGTACCCTTTATCCCAAATAAATGTTTGACAATTTTTAGTCCAAAACTCAACTCCTAAATGCTACTTTTTAACTCAACCACACTCTTTTTAGGCATAATTAGGCTTCTTAGGCTTCATAGGTTATTGTTTGGACAAAAGTAGAAGGAGTTACAAAGAAAGGGAAATTGTTTCAAATACCCTTTTATTATTAAAGCTTGACACAAGATTTTAAGGTTCAATGCTCCTTTTAATCCCTTCAACCGTTTATGTTAAATTGCGCTTAGGCCTCACATCGATACCTCTGCCCTATAGATAGACTATCAAGAAAATAAAGGAATGATACTCCCAACTCCACAAAATTGAAAATGTGATTTTACTATTTTTATATGGGATTTCTACCAAATTTTAGCTTTGGGAAACAAGTATTAGACCTCTAAATGGCAACCTTCCCCAAACCCTTAAGTAGGGTTTCCTTAAGCTCAGTAGATGAGAAAATCTTATAAAAATAAATATACATTGTTTCAAACCTTATAACTTCACACAAAGGATTGTATGCCTCGTATCTTTATGATTATCTTGACAATGAAGCTTAATTAAATCCACCGCTTGCAAAACAACACACTTCTCACCTATATCGTGTCTTGAGAGTAGGGAATCCAAGCAAGTGATCGCCTACAAATCAAAACAAAGATGATATCTTTTCCAAATGGACTTATAATCCTTCAAGTATAATTGTTCAATCTCCTAATGGTTTAAGACGATATGACATTCTTCTTTATAAACTAGAAACCAAGAACTAGGATGATTGTGTTCCTTTCCACCAGAAGAAGAACGCTTTTCTAGACTTTTCCAAAGCAAAACAACTTCAAGATAGTGTTTGTTCACATAATCAGCATAAACATGAGTCAAAATACCTTAACAACTATGAAAATTGATTCTTAAATGTAATTTATGGCTACTCTTGATCACCTTCATTCATGTACATGAATTTTAACCAAACACAATTGTGTATCAACAAAGAAAAGATAATTGATCGCTTTCTTCTAGTTCAAAACCCTTCTTCCTTCGAATGAATTAATTATGAATTCAGCTACAAAATATCAATACATATTCTTAAGTTAGTTCTCAACTCGAATGTGTGCCCTTAAGACCTTCATGACACATGTTTTTATTAATTACTACATTAGGAAACTCAAATTCTTAACTAGAACCTAAAATATCTTAAGAACTAACCAAATATTATGACTCCTAACCCTTTAAATGACGAATACAACCTTGTCATGACTTATTTTCTCCCACAAAATCACTAAGACACCTTACACGACAAAATGGCTTCGCCCATTCAAATTTTCATTTTGGGGAAAAGCCAAAATTCAAATTGTGAAGATGTTAGACCCAAGTTAACAACACTTGAGACAATATAAGGTTTAACTAAAGACTCCTAGACACTCAATCAAGAAAAATGTATTCTAGGAGGGATGCTCTCGCATCACAAATCTTTCTCCACTTTCACATACAGAGGTGACCAATGTCATGATAGTAGATACCTACCTGTTGCATTAGCTTGTGAAAAGTTTGTAGCGAGTAAATATGAAGGTCTCAGAATTATTGATAAAAGAAAGGATTTTGAATTAACCTCCCATTTAGCTGGTATGTTGAAGTGATTTGAGATTTAGCTAGAATCTCAAGAACCTTCTTTATCAGTGCCTTATAACTCGCCATTAATCCTTCCATAGCACTCATCCAATCAGCTTGGCTCCTTCAAAATATGCTCCATATAAATATTGCCTGTATTTAGAAAATGACTCTTGACATGAAGTACAATCAAGCAAAGATTCATGTGTACAAATTCTAGCAACTTATCCATCATGGAGTTTATCCTATTCGTGCATTTGTGTTGATTCCTTACTTGAATCGACCCCTTATTTGTTATATCCTTATGATTTTTATTGTCACCAAAATCTCATACAAAATCATTAGGGACATTTGAACATTAAGTAGGGTGCTCTTGGCACTATCAACTATTTCTGGGAACTAAGGACATTTATCCTCATTTGTATTCTTTGATCAAATCAATAGTCATTTTATGAGTAACATCAATGATAGACTAAGCGTGTGTTTCCATGACTTCCTCCCCTATATGGGATCTTTTAGAGATCCTCATAATGTCTTCAACGGTTTCCATATGGACAAGGGTTGTCTCTTGGGAAAGTTTTCTTTTAATTACACTCTTCAAATTTCCCGTAAGAGAATCATATTTCCAGCCACTTGAGGATCTTTGACTTACAGTATTGTAGAGGCCATCATTTGTTGTTTATCGGGAGAAGTCCAAGTTCCCATAGGGTAGAAGGTGTAATTGTAGTCATGGAAGGAAAAGTATAAGAGTATTCCATCACTTGTGGGAAAGATCTCGTGGTCTAAGGCAATGTAGGTTGAGGTTGAGTAGGTTCAAGAGGGGCCAAGAGATGAATCATGAAACTTTGAGTATCTATGGGGGCATGGAAAGAGGAAATATGAATATAAGAATGAATTGGAAGGAGTGGTATAGGAATGTTTGGTAGAAAGGTTTGGGAAACATATGGAGTGATGAAAGGGAGAAAGGGTGGTTTAAGGAACCAACTAGATGGTGGATGTTTTGGAGAAAGGGCTTGAAAAGATAGAGAAGGGTGCATAAGTACATTCAAGTTGGCTCCAAGGGATATTTTAGGAATGGTGCCAAAGAATTCAGAATTAAAGAGGATGTGCAAGCCAAACGAGTAGAAACAATAGTCAGTAGAAACTACAACTATTACTTTTAATGTTTTTGCAATAGAAAAACTCGGCCGAGTAGGTGGCATTTTAATGGTTTGAGGAGAATACAAATAAATTAGGACTCTAACTTGTGCATTCAATATTGAAGAAAACGAAAATAGGAGAGATGAAGGTGAAACGATTGAGGGAAATAAGTGTAGAAAATATGGGCAAAGTGGGATAGAAACTTGTGCTAAAATAAAGGCTAAAAGAGAAGGGGAAACAATAGAATTATTTGAAGCAAGGGGAGAATAAGGAGCTTTAAATTCAATGGAATTTAATTTCCCTTGATCATATCCTCCCTCGTCTTCAAAAGAAGTAGAAGGAATAATGATACTGGTGGAAGAAAGGCCTGAAGAAGATGGCTCAAAGGACACAGTCTCCACAAAACTAACTACTGTTGAAGAAACAAAAGAATTAGGAGAAGACAAAATATCCATAATTTCAATATTGCTTACCAAGGGATAACATGTAGGAGTGTTATCCACTTGTGTGCTTTAAGAAACCCCTATGGTGACCATTGAAGTACTTATTGGGATTGATATTTGCATCCTTGGAGAAGCTCCAGGATGAGAAGGACCATCTCTTTCTTTGAATGTATGAGTAACTCCAATAAGAAGATTCTTTATATTCCTACATTTTAATCCTCCTCATCTTCTACTTCCACTTCTTTCTACAACCTAAGCTCTATTCCACCAATTCTAACTGGTTTCCCAATAGATGTATAAGTGACCTTATGATTCCTCATGTTGAGGGATACAATTTGGTCATTGGTCTCATTTATATAGACCAAGTCATCCTTGTGTTTTTGGTGCATGTAATTGTAAGTGGCCATGATTGGGATGCTTTTACAAAACGTTGCAACTCTTCTTGTTAGATCAAAATTCCTTGGAATATGGTACTCCAAATGAAATGATGTCCTATGTAAAGCCACCCTTTTCAACTTTTTCCAATCATTAAGAATTATAGAACCAACTAGAAGGTTAAAGTGGAATAAGTGTATTTTTTCTTCTTCCCCTCATTTTCTACATGGTTGATGTCATGAATAAACCGATAAGAAATCTCTTGTTTCGCCAATTTGTTTGAAAAAACTTATGAATTTTAAAAAGGGTGGAGAGGATTCCCTCTACCCCGATCACAAGTAGTTTGATAACACCAAAAAACTCCTTAAGGATTTAATGTGTTAATTATCATTTGCTCACCCTCGACATTGGGGAATCATATATGGCATTTAAAATTATAGGCTAATAATGATTACATACTACCTCAATGTTATTCCTATAATTATCCATGTGCATAATACTAAAAACCCTCAAAATTATATGTGGATATTGAGGCCTCCAATTAGAACCCCCTAAAACTGTTGCACTACACATATTACATCTAGTAATTAATACATCATATAAAAATGAGCTCTTTCATGTTTAACCTCTACAAGACTATCATAGATGTTGTAGGAAAAACTCTAGCGAAAGTAGGAATCTTATCACATTAATTATCATAGCCAACAAGAGAACCCAAGTATGATTTATGTGCACAATGCTTGTTGCACCAAAAATTCTATTCATCAAAGCTATTCCAAGCTTAACTCCTTGTCCGAATGATCTAATTGGCATCTTATCAGTAGAGACCTTTGACTTGAAGTTAGTTTGGTCCTCTATCCATTCCTTTAGTACTTCCCCTAACCTTTTTCTTATGCCCCCACTTCTCCATAGTTTCTTGATCAAACTTAATATTTATTGGTGCGAGATGATATTAACTAAAGAAATAATCTTCAATGATATTTCTAATTATATTGCCTCCTTTTGACATTAAGATTCCCCCTTTTGCAATTTGTGGTAGGTCTTATAATTTCCTAGAGTAAATTGATACATGGCATTACCTCATGTTTACATGTTATAACATGTAGTATAATATGTTGAATTGCTAAATATGTCTTATATTGCACTCTATCCTGGTCTCGAATCATGATCATCATCTATCAATGTAGTTTCTTCAACTTCCATTTTCAAGGTCATGTAATGGTTTGCACCGACAACTTGTTTATCAAAGACTATGTCCTCAAGAGCCGGTTGAGAAGAAGGTATGCAAATGAGCCTCCATTAGTAACTAGTTTAAGAAAAATTAAGATGACTGTATGTATACGAATCTCTTAATATACTGAAAGTAAAATGATTTGTTCGTTCTCACAATTGCTCTACTTTTAGTTTCATTGCTCTATATTAACTTAAATGCAAAGTATATATTATGAAAACTTGGGGCTAATTTAAAACATACATATATGTACTAAAATGGTGGCATATCATTACAAAATTCAAGCATACTCTACCATATATGCAATTTATCATTGAATTTGAGCTACTTGTGTCTTTTATGGCTAATGTGGCTTTAATTAGCCACTTTTGTAATTTTCCACATGTTCTTGTAGATTTTGTCAATCTTGTCACTTTAAAATTTCATTATTGCCACGTGGTGAGCTTTGATATCTTTGCACTTTATTTTCCTTGTAAGAACAATGTCATAATTCGAAGAGCAAACCAATGAAAAAGATCCATGTGTGTATAGATTATGCACCTATCATTACTTGCTTAGATCTCTTTATCAAATATACCCAAGTGTAAGGTATGAACCAATGGGAATGCTCCACAACACCTTAGATATCACGATGTCAATCCTTTGCTAGACCTTGTTAATTGATTTCAATGGTGAGCCAATGAGGAAACTCCATGCTACCTCACATTTTTCAATGTCGAGTCTTTACTAAGATCTTGTTAGTCACCAAATATGGATTAATGCAAAATTATCATTGATAAGTGACAACCACATAGTGCAATTTTTTTAGAAAATTCAGAACTTGTAAGTCCTCGAGACCAATTTTCCAATTAATTTGTGAACGGTGAATAAATAAAAAAGCTCCACATCACCTTGGGACTAGAAAACTTGTCGATCTATGAGATTGTCTATTAAATTAAATAACGAATGAATAAACATCCTTCGCATTGCTTTGGAAACATTAGAACTGTAAGATCAATTGCATAAATATTGAAAGTTTGATAAACATTGTGGTGATGTTCGATGACAGATCCACAAAACATCACAAATCCAAAATGCATGTTTCCTTTGTAAGTTAAAAGCTCAACTTCACACTTAAAACCACAATTTTATTAAGGCAATTTTAGTCCATAAAACATACTTTTAACATAACAATGAAATAAAATTGGAACCCAATAACACAATCATTTAACATAAGGAAAAATGGTTCTTGAATCTTTTTTTAAATTATTCAAAGGGCCCTCATCCATTCCGATGAAAACAAGGGTTGTGTTTTTCACAAAAGATCCTTATAAGCTTTATGATAAGTCTCAAGATCTCATGTGACTATTAGGTGTGTCAAATGTGTAATACCATATTGACACTCAAATCTATTTTTGCTTGATCTTTATAATCTCCTACTAAGGCGTCATGCCTCATTATGTATTGTGTGTACCTATTTTAGTTGAGGTTGTGTGGGTTGAGCATGTGCATTTAGAATTTAATTTAGTACTGAGGTGGAGGTATTGGTTGTCCCCTCTATATCTTATCATTTGAATTATAGTAACTCATTGAATGGGAGTCTTCAAAACTATCATATTCATCATAATACTATTCGAAGTGATGTCTAACTAGATAAAATATAAAGGATGGAGAGTAGGTGATGTGCCATGATATTCATATTATTTTTCAAGCACTACATCATGGTGAAAAAGAATCTTAGTAGTTCTTGTAACTAGAAGATGATATACCTTCACATCTTTAGAGTGAATAACAAATATAAAAGGGCAGCCCTTCCTATCCATTGCTTTTACCTTGTCAACTAGAATAGGTGCCCATGTATTGTATCCAAAGGCCTTGAATTCAAAAATTCATCCTTTATGCCAAACCATTTTTATTTCGGTGTCATATCAAACATCAGAGAGTGGGGAGTATGATTTTGAATGTAGTTTGCACACATAATAGTTTATGCTCAAAACTAAGGAGGTAGATCTTTAGAATATAACATACAATTAGCCATTTCCTTGAGTGTGTGACAATTGTGCTTAGATACACCACTTTTTTAGGGGTGTAGGGCTTAATGTGCTGAATTTGAATGCCATCTTGCTCACAAGAAGTAAACATTTGGTTGTTAATAAACTCTTGTCCATTATTATTCATAAGATGCTTTATTTTCCACTAAAATAGATTATCTACAAAGGCCTTAAATGTTTTATAAATGCTCAAAGACTTCACTTTTATTTTTCATAAAGTAGACCAATTTTTATGAGAGAAATCATAAATGAAGATAAGAACATATGTATTCTTCTAAAAAGAAACGCGGTGAAATGACATGAGATCACTATAGGACCAATATTAGTTTTTCATTGGATCTCCAAGATTTACCTTCTAGAAATGGATCCTTGTGTTGTTTGTAAAGAGCACACCTTAAACAAAACTTAATTGTGAAGGAAAAATTGGCAACCTAAGAACCATGTTATGCTTAGTTAGATTTTATATGAGCGAAGGTTAAGATGAAAAAATCTCATGCCAAAGTTTACTTAACTCATTTTTGTGGGAAATCATGACTTGTGAAGGTTGATTAAACGAAAAGTGATCAAACTTGTACAATATGGCTTGTTGATCAACCTTAATAGTAGTTATAATAAAAGATTGGTATTTATCTTCTTTGATAAAAAAATTATTTTTGGTAAACTCAACAATATTTCCTTGATTGAATGAGTTATATGAGACATGGAAAGTAATTTTGCATTAAAAGATGGAACATGGTGAACTTTTTTTTAACGTGTCATTTTTCATCTCATAAGACTCTTCACCTTCAACATTAAGAGGATTTTTTTCTTAAAAATTATGTTGTACTTGTCTAAGAGTGTTTGAAACAAAGAGCCCTCTTTTCCATTTGGTTTGAGGCCCCTACATCCAATATCCATTAATTTATTATTGATCCACTAGTTTTTGTAGAAAGAGTAACACCTATCTTAGATGGAGGAAGATGCATCTTTTATCTCCACTTCTAACTATGTCATTTTCTTAAGCACTGATGTGTGGCATGACTTAGTTTATGAAAAAAGTTACAAGATTATTTTTATATTTACCTCTCTATTTCCTTTTCATTTTTCTTAACTTGGGGTATGTTGGTTGGATATTTTGTCAAATAAAAAATATGAGGTTCAACCACAACATGTGAGACAAAGTCCCTCCTCGGATAAATGGGAGGCGCTCTGTTTATTACTATTATAAAAATTTACAATATTTACACTATTATGACCATTCAGGGTTGGGATCTCATCCTAGTAGATTTATTCCTTGCAGAATAGAAGATAGATGGGAATATAAGAAACTTTTAAGAGGTGAGGATAGAGATTATAAGTGGAAAGAAAAGAATGAGTGAAAACATGCTTTCTCCTTAGCAAACGCAGATCCGAAGATAATAACATGGGATAAAATAGTAATAAATTGTTGAAGATATAATGAACAAGATATTGGAATTTAAAGAACATTATAATGCATTGAACTTAAGAACAATACCTTAAATAAAGAAATAACACCACTACACATAGTTTGTAATGTATATCTTATATTCCTTAATACAAAGATTGAAAACAAATTTTTTTGTTTCTTGTACACTCCAGGATCTTATGCTCTTATTCCAAAATCTCCAACCCTTGACAATGCCTCAACATTTTACATTTATAGAGAAGGGGAAGAGAGAAAGGGGGAAGTTGTTTGGATTACATTCTAAAAATAACAAATACACATTAAGAGTTCCCTTGACTAGTTCTCACAAAATGACCAAGTCAACTTGTAAATCCAAATGATGTCTCGACATCTCAAAAATTTACATGTTTGATGCAAAAAGGAAAAACATGACAAAGATTTCAATCAGATTTTTCTTTCTCAACATCTAGCTTTGCTTTCTTAAGATGATATTCCTAGATTTTTGGACCATCTCTTGTGTTTCTTTCTCATTAGGTCCACATGAATATCAATTCAAAATGTCACATGTCTCAAACACGCTGACCATCCTTCTTGGGAGTTTCTGAAATCCTCTGATGTGTTTGGGCAAACTGCTTAAAACATTTTAGCATAGAACCATCTTATTGATTCTGCTAAATAAAATTCATTTTTGGTTGAGGAATACTTTTCAACTAACTCCTTGAAATTTTCGAATAAGTCATTAGGTGGTAACATATTCAACTCATTATCGAAGACATGTCGAAGGATCTTGGAAAATTCATCATCAATGTCCTTGGTGGCATCGATTGCTTCTTCCCTAACATTTTAAAGCTTCTCACAAGATTCCCGCAGAATCTTAACTTGAAAGTCAATGGCTTTGCAAAACTTGAAGTACTGTCTCTATCATTAATTATGCCCTCTTGAAGCAAGATATTTGAATCAACCTTCTTAAGCTTTCCCAAATAAATAATTATGCACAAATCCCTTATCCTAGCACTAAAATCACAATTATACCATATTTTTTCATGTCCTCTGCTTTTGTGGCCACCTAAAGTAGAGGGAATTTTGAGATTTGAAATTTAGATTGGCTAAGCTAAGATGTCAATCCCCCATTTATTATAAAAACAAAATTTATGCTCATAGACTAAGCCCAAAAACATAACACATTATTGTGCCACCGCCAAAAGGAGAAATTAAAGAATAAAAATAATAATATATAATATATTGGACTCTATTATGAAATACAAGAAAGAGTAACATTTATCTATATATATGGACACATTTTGATAGGCATTGAAAAAATTGAACATGAGTAAATACGGTTTGATAGTGAGACTAATCAGAGCATACATCCTTAAAAACGTTCATGATAAGTATCAAATCTCATCCGGTTGTACTCATAATTCATGTAAAACTTATAACGATGATATGTGTTTATGATTTCTTTTCTAATTGTTTATTTATATGTTTCATCTAACATAAATCGCTCATATTAGGCACATACATTTCATAGACCTTCTCGCATGTCAAAATACTTCTTCTTTCTCAAAACACCCAATCATAATTATAGTTGATTGTTATTATAACAATCTTGAGCAAGCTACAATAGCTCACATTCTTGAACATGGGTGCAACAATACTTGAGCACTTCGTTAAAGGAGAAGGGGAAAATGCCAAAATAGTAAATGCAGTTTTTTGACCTGCAAAATAAACAAAATGATGAGCAATTAGTTTTTTTCTCCAGGAAATGAGAAGGGAAGACATGAAAATTGCAACACCACCACCAAACAAGGGGAAGGAGCTAATGACTACTTGACTTGCACATGCGCATAGAATTGAAGGATGAATGAGAGAATTCGTGAAACAAGCAAAGTTAAAGGAAAATGAAGCTATTAGTGCAATCATTTTCATTAAAACTTGAAGTCAATGCATGGACGCGGCAAGGGACAATGCTTTACATATGAGACCATATGTAAGGAACATGTCGCTCTACATGCGACATTTAATATTTTTTCGATGTTTGTTTTCAACTTGGATAGGTAAAACTATGTAGTGAAATACACATATCACACCCACTTGAAATTATTTCTTCGATAAAAATTTGATTGTAGATAAACTACGTATATATTTTTACACCGATGTTTCAAATCACCACCCATGAGACTAACGGAACTTGGCAAAATATATAGACCATGATGACATAAAAAGGTTAGCTATTACTAATTAACTCTTGTAAAAATAGCTATTTGAAAAGACACAAATTAAATGCTAGCAAACATAAATGAAATCAACATATTTTTAGTAATTTCTAAGACATGTTGTGATTTAAGAGTAAAATTAAAACCAAGATTTATTGAGAGGTTGGATTAATTCAATTTTTAAATAAGGTTTTTTATATTCCTAGTATGCTTAAAAGTTTTTTTAACTTCATTTAAAATTTTAATTATTTTGATAAAAAGAAAGAAACTAAAGACAATATGATCATTATCGGGGAAAATGAAATTACTCTATAAAAAAATGACAAACCAATGTGAAATATGATTGATAAAAATCAAGAAACAAAAGAAAAAAAATTAAGTTAGTTTTTACACAAAAAGAGTTAATAAGGAAGGGCAAGGAGTGACTATAATTGGTAAACCATGTTACAAATGCACAAACATGCATGTTACACCAAGCTTAGAAGAGTGGTATTTATTGATTATGGATCACCAAACATGATTAAGACCTAAGCCATCATTGGATTCAAATTTAACGAGTACCCTAGCTTAATCACCTCTTTTAACTTACATTTTATAATAATTTTCAACTCTAAGAACTTTTTTCTCCTAGATATGTTTATTTTCAACTTGAATACATGAAAATATACATTGAAACATAGTGTGATACTCTAATCATTCCACAAGACAATTTACAAGAACTTTGTCTCCTCAACATATTTATTTTGACTTGATAAATTTGTGCATTGAAATACATTGTGATACTCTAACCATTCCACGAAACAATATGCAAGAACTTTGTCTCCTCAATATGCATAATGGTATCTTGGTTGGAAAAAATCAACATGTAATGAAAACACAATCTTATCAACAACCTCTAACAAAGGGTAGAATTTTATTAACTCAAGAAAACTATAAGATCTTTAAGGAAATGCTAAGACAATTAATGGAAAAGAGTAAAAAAAGGCTACAAGGCCTCAAAAGGCATGAGTTAACATGCATAATTCAAGTGGCACTTGAGAGGTGTAAAAGAGCAAAAATAAGAAAGAGAACAAACTATATTCCTTTAAATGACTGGTTTGATGAAGAATGCAAAGCTGCAATGAGGGCTCTTAAAGAGCTGGGAAAAGAGAAGGAGAACACAAAGTTGTACAAGCAGCTTGTAAAAACAAAAAAGGGTGAGTTTGTGAGCACATTAAGTGAAGAGTTTATCCATCTAGGAAAAAATAACCCATAACTATTTTGGAGGGAACTTCAACAAAAATAATAAAATAATATCACATCCACTTGTTGATTTGAATATGCAAAACAATTATATGAGCGAGATGTAGAGGTTGAGGCCCCACCGTTGATTCAATTTGCAAGAGGTTAAGGAAGGTGTTAAAGGTTGGGTTCAAGAAAGCTTAAGGATTTGGTCGAGCTTCAAAAAAGTACCTAAAATTGGGGTCGAAAATCCTTGCTCCTCGCATTGAAAATATTCCATAACATCCTTCAACATGGACAACTACCGGACTTGGGATACCTCTTTTTAAGAGTGAAGATGTCAACAATTATTCCAACTACAAAACTATCATGATCAATCCCTTGTTTCCAAAGTTGTTTGGTAGCACGGTTGAACACCAAATCACCAAGTGGGTGGAAGAAAAAGGTAAGAGAGCAAAAGGGCAAGCATGTTTCGACCCAAGATAATAAATCATGGAATTACTTTGAGGCATATCATTAAAAAAGTATGGAGCAAAAAAAAGGAAGTCTATTGTTATTTTGTTGACTTCAAAAAGGCTTTTAACACTGTCCGTAAGGATAAGCTACGTAAAAATGAATGAGGTTGGTATTCCATAACAATTTAGAGCAGTTGTTCATAAACTCTATGAAGAGGTGCGAGTCAAAATCGAACTCAAAAATGCATTTCAAAAAGTTTTAGAAGTGACATTGGAGTTAAACAAGGATGCTTGTTATCCCCTACCCTTTTTGGCCTATATATAAACAAACTTGAAGAGTGGTTGAATTTTTAGGGTGGGGAGGGAGTCCTTTTGGGAGAGTATGTGATAAGGCTTCTTTTGTATGCATATGACCTTATTTTGATTGCCAAGTTTTCTTAAGGGTTACAAGAGCATTTATATGCCCTTGTAGTGGTTATGAAAATTAACACCAATAAGACCAAGATCATGATCTTCTCCAATAGAAAGAACATACATCAAATTGAATTATATTTTAAAGGAAGCATTCTAAAAGAAGTAACCAAGTATAAATACCTTGGGATCGACTTCAATATCAATCTTTGTTGGTAAATTTGCAAGAAGAAGAAAGTTTTGGGAGGGTGGAGAGTAGTACATGCCCTACAAAATAAATGTAGAGAAGCAGAGTTATGGGATTAGAAAACTACTCAAACTCTTTTTGGGCTATTAGTTATTCTAGTGGTGCTTTATGGGTGTGAACTATGGGCCAACAACATTTTAGACTCAAAATGGAAATAAATAGAGAGAATTAAAAATGCACGATCACAAACAAGTTCAAACTAAAACTATCGGTCTCATATTAGATTCTTTTAGTTTGAAATAAATAAGGCGGTCCCCCAATTGAAACCATTGTATGGTAGGTCTTCTAATATATCTAGATTTTTTTGGGCAGATTGAGGCAAATAGATGGAACAATGTGGTCTTTAATGAGATCTTGTGCAAGCGAAAGAAGTCTTGGATGAGTCAAAACAACAAGTGAATGAGGAAACGACACATTGACTTGAGTGCATGTCCCAATAATAGTAAGGAAATACAGGGGTTTACTATAGATAAATTCTCGCAAGTCCATGTGGGATAAAACACTCGAGAAGAAGAAGAAATATTACCTTGACAAATTTAACTCTAATTATGATAATTAACAAAGGGACTATATTGAGGCCAATATCCCTAGAGAGAATAAAGTTTCTCATAGCCCAATTAAGGATAAATTCGCATCGGCTTTAGTATGAAACGTGTAGGTGGAAAAGACCAAAAGAGGCATGAGAAGAGAGACTTTGTGTTTTTGCACCAATGGGGCAATAGAATAAAAAAACACTTTATTTTTGAGTGTAATACATACAATGACATCCAAGAGAAATATGTAAGTGTTTTAATGATAACCTTGTTATAGGAGATGTTCACCAAAGAGAGGGCGGAGAAAATGGGAGATTTCATTATCAATTTGAAAAACAGAGAGGATCAAAAGTTAAAAAAAATGATAGAGTTTACCGTCCCATAGACTTCTCTTGGCCTCGTGGATGTTAAAAAATATATATCTATTAATGTATTTATTTTAAATTGAGTAAGTAAAACAATGTATGAATAAATCCACATCTATGATGCTCTCGTGAGAAGCTCGCTCTAATTTCCGGTGGATGAATACGGTCCCATACAATATTTTACTGGTTTGAAGTAGGGATGTTTTCGATTGAGGCATTGACAATAACTCAGATGCTAAGCTATGTGAAACAAATTGAAAGAATGGATAAACATCGATGACCCAAAACAATTGTGGAGGAGAAATTAAGACGTAGGAAGAAAACTTGGATGAAGTAGAACAACAAGTGGATGAACAAATGGGGCATCGACTTGCAAGAGTGTCCTAACACCAATGAAGAAATAAAATCTTTTGTGATAGACAAATTTAGGAATGCCATTTGACGGGCGCGTAATGGCCTAAAAAGCTTATTACATCAAAGAATTCAATTCCTCCTAGGAACATGATGAAAAAATATATCTAGGTGTGACCATCAAGGGCAAAGCAAGGATGTTAGTTGTGCAGCTAAGGATTGGATCACATCATCTTCGGTGTGAGACCGGTAGATGGACTATTCCCAAGGAGGATTGGGAGAGGAGAACCTGTCTTTTTGTAGTAAGGGGGTGGTGGAGATAGAATGACACTTCATCATGGAATGTATAACTTATGAAGATATTCGTATCTAGTACGAAAGCAACTTGAAAGTGGACAACCTAAGCGAGTTATTTGAAGAAGCAAGGCTTAACAAGACTACGGGTTTTTGATCAAGATCCATTGTAGGAGGTCTGATATGGAAAGAAATATGAAAATATCTTAGGGTTGTGGCTTTGGTCCCATAGTTTGGTCTCGTGGACGTCATTAAAATCTTTCATTTCATTTCATTTGCCCAAAACAATTTGCTTGATGAGAAGGGAGGTCGCTCCACTCTCGAAAATACTAATATTTTTGGGAGGGGTAATACAATCATATCGATTTAGGTAAAAATAAAAACAATAAATTTTTTATTATTTTGAAGTCCTATTAAAACGAAGGTTAGCCAAGACAAGGACGATATTGTGTGGCCAAGTTCGGCCCGGTCTGCAAACAAACAAAACCCAGTAAAAACGCCGGCGGCAAGCAACATAAATAACCATTCTCATTCTGGGAGAAGGGGAAGAAGAAGAAGAAAGAGGAGCATCAAAGTATCTCCTCCTCCTCAGACTGCAACTCACAATTGACCGCCATGAGTGTCATACAAGTGTCCTTACTTAACAGGACCGGGTTGCCCAGATGTCCTCCAAACATTTTATCAAGATTACCGCCAGGTAGAATAACGTCGGTTTCTCTTGGGTTCGCATACCACGGACCTGTTAAAAGGCTAATTCCCTCCACAATGGTTTTAAAGTCACGTAAGTTGAAATGCTTCCACGCAAAACCAGATTCTTCTAGGGCTTCACTCGAAGAAAATAATCCAGAGGACAAGTCTTTGAGTAGTATTGGAGAAGAGAATACCAGCGCGTTTGAGGCCGAGAACACAGCCAGTGGTTTTGTGGAGCTAAGTAAGGTAGACGAGGGATGGGGAGAATCTGAGTTGTCTAGTGTAGGGGTGGAAGATAGAGGGGAGGAGGAGGAAAATAGTAAAAAGAAAATGAGCTTGTTTTTGTATTTGGCTGCATTTTGGACAGTGTTTTGGAGAAAAGTGAAAGGTTTATGGTCTTCCGAGTGGCTGAGTTGGTGGCCGCTGTGGCGGCAGCATAGGAAGCTGGAGCGCCTCCTTGCGCAGGCTGACGCCAACCCTAGAGATGCTTCCAAGCAGAGTGCTCTTCTCACAGAGCTCAATAAGCACAGGTTTGGTCTCTAATGCAAGCCAGCTCTATTGCTTCAATTTCCAGTTACAAGAAACTTGTGTAGAAAACTGGTTTCGCATTCCCAACAGTTCGTTTCTTTGTGTTTTTTTGAACATTTAAACATTTAGGCTCCTGGCTTTTCCTTGCATTTACTAGTTGCAAAGCTGCCTCACCCTTTGGCTTGTTTAGTCATTGTCAAGTCCCACTCAAGTGACTTGTATGGTGTTTTTCTGATTGTTTCCAAGGGTATTGAGTCAAAACTCACCTCCCAGCGACTGTGAAACATTGGCAATTTGCATTATTGGTGAAGCTCTAAAATAACCGACATTTACTATTGTTGTGATCATCCTTGTACAATGTTTCCTTTTTCCTTTTCTTATTTCTGGCAACTATGTTTCAATCCATTTCATAATGTTTTTAAGACTTCAAGACAGTCCATAATTCTTAATGAAATGTACATTTTGGAAAAAAATTGTGTTGGATTGATCCTTATGATGATGGACCACAGGGTTTTCCAGAATGTCATCCTAACAATTTCCTACACAATTTTTCTAAAAATTATATTCAGAATTTTGCAGAGACTATGGGCTACCTTATGATGGTGTGTGTGTTTGAACCGGGGTAGCTCTCATGCAAATGCACCCCATCACCATTACACGCTATAGTCAATTCAGTTCATAGCTTAATTTCTTTATGTTTTCGTTTCGTTGTTAACTTCCGCATTCCTCCTCTCAAACAAGAAAACCTGTGTCCTGTTGAATATGGATATACTTAACTTCACCTGTATCAGTGCCTTCGACTGTAAGGGTCTGGAATCCAATAAATGTACCTACTCTTGGAAATATGCAGCTCTGTACATGTAACTCACTCACACAATGGAAGTGTTTATGCCTGGATTCTCTTGGGACTGAACTTCAATAAATGTGTTGGAATCTGAGCTTTTGTAATTCTGCAATGCTGTATATGTAACTCATATATGTCAAATTGTAAATGCACATATTCACATGTTTTGATTTGTATATTGCTGAATTTAGGGATCCTTTATTGCAGTTTACTCCCTGGATAGTTAGCACAAAGACTATGACTATCTAAGGACTAAACTGCACTGAATGAGCAGGAATTCTGCCATGTCCTGCTCCATATATGTGAAAATAGGTATAATCACTTCCATATCGTATGTCAGTTACATAGAGGTAACTGAATATGGCCAGAATCCGAGATTCTGGTGCATTAATTGCATTTTAGTGGTATGAATAGGCATTATCATTCTCTTTAGTCAATTCCTCAAATAGCACAGAAAATTTGGCAAGAACAGAAGGGAAATAACAAAGTACTCTTCAAGGATCAAATTTGATCAACTGCAGAAATATGAATAATTGATTCCGAACAAACTTTTAAAACAGAAACTTATACAGAAAAATAAAAATGGAATTCTAGGCCTTCATTGATTCCATCTTTTAACTATTACCTAGGAATTCTATGTATTCCATATGCATCCCAGAACAACCACCACAGTGGGCTCTTTGTTGCAGGTTTTGCACAGAACCCCTATTCCATTCCAACATCTTAACATTATGCTGTAAAGTTTTTTGAAGGAACTGTCTCAGATAGTAGGTTGTACTGTATCAGTTTTTCCAGCTATCAAAATGGTCCAAATAAACCATTTGAAGCTATATTAGGCTCATAGTATTTTTTCACCATGTGGAATTGTCGATTTTCTGTGGTATTCATACGGGTCTTGTAAATTGGTGTTAGTTCTTGGGACTATCTACCCTAAATTTTTCCGTTGGTATTATAATATACCGTAGTAGCTAAAAAGATTTATACACAATTGGTCAGTTTCCTGTTTTTCTGTATAGAAGATTCTCTGCATTTAGAGAGATTGTTTACCTTTCACATTGAATTTTGACAGTCCTCATGCTGTCATTAAGCGATTTGAGCAAAGGGAGCATGCAGCAGATAGTCGGGCAGTTGCAGAGTATCTTAAAGCACTTGTTGCCACAAATTTAATATCGGAGTATCTACCAGATGAAGGGTCAGCAAAACCATCTAGCCTTCCTGCTTTGGTAATGTTTGTTTTTTTATTATCATTGTATTTTGTGATTTTGTTCTGGATACTTAAAAAATATGAAGCTGTAATGATGGTTGGATTCCTCATTAGAAATGGGAACTATGAAACAAGATATGTGTGTAGTTTTTGTTATGTGTAGGAATTAAGATTTAAGGCTAGATTTTGTCGTGTATTTTTGGTTGAGGATATTCATTACATCTGGGAGACAAACCGAGTAACCTTCTACACATGGTATTAGTGCAAAAATTTTCTATGACTGTCATAAAACCTAGGGCAGAAATCCTACTTCTGAAAATTTTGAACCTAAACTGAAAAACTGGAAATCTGAATGCTATATGTTTGCAAACAGAAAATTTTCTTCATCCTGTTTTAAAGACCGGAAAAAGCAGAAATTTATCAAAAATCTAATTGAAAAAACATAGAAACAAAAAACAAAACTTATCAATATTCAAATAGCAGTTCAAGAAGTACGTAGAATAAAGGAGAGGCAAATCAAGCCAAGAAAGTCTTGATGGACCTGTGCACAAAATTCCAATAACTAACAAAAGTGCATCCGACCACATAAACATGAATTTTGCTAACAAACAGAAAATATAAATGACTATAAAAATTAGCAATTACCCACATAAAGCACTGAAAATTACTAATTATTTGCTCTCCTTTAATTTCCTTTCCCTAAAGCATTTATAGTGCTGGCTGTAGCTGTAGGCCTATCCTGCATTTTATTCTCCAATGGCAATCCTTGTAGGGAATTTGATATTTATACAGTACCTTAGTCCTCAACTCTTCTCTTGAGTTTCCAATTTGCATTATGGATTTAGAAACAGATGTCTATCATCTAGAGAAGGCAAGGATTTTGAAATTCTAACCTTTTTCCCTACTCATTTCCTGAAACATGAGACATGAAAGTCGTTATCCACTTGTGAACCTGATGGCACTTCAAGAGTATATGCAATCTGCCCCAATCTTACTAGAACCCAATAAGGTCTGTGGGAGCTATACTCAAATTGCTTCACCCCTTCATCTTTGAGGAACTCTTTCTTACAAGGTCACACTATTTAGAAGACTTAATCTCCCACTTTGAATTCCTGTTCACTGTGGTGTTTTTGTTGGAACTTTTTCTCTCTTGTGCAAACTTAAGGTTCACCTTTAGCAACCGCAATATCTGCTGGTGTTTCTCAAGATAATTTTTAACCATTGGAACTTAAGGGTCCTTAACATTCAAATCTACCAGTGAAGGAAGACCTTAAGTATAAAGAGACCTTAACATTTTAGTGAATGCGTGATATGGTGTATTCTGCCAATTCTGCGAATTGCATTCATTTTGGCTATGAAACTAATAATAGAAAACATCGCTTGTCAAATACCCCTCGGTGACCATTTCTTTCACCATACTCTGCATGAAAAAATCTCTCATCAGCAGGTGGTCCTCCTGCAGCAGTAAAGATACAAAATTGATGTGATCGAGAGCATCATGTGGAAGGGAGCCAACCTAAACCGTCCACATGGTGCCAACAACATGAACTCCCAATTCCCAGGCCACTAGGTTTAAATGTCCTGCCACTCCAGCAGACATCTCTGTTGCTACATCAACTCAAATGGATATGATGATTGGGCCTCACTTTTGCCCTATTCTGCAGCAGCAATCCCTGATGAATTCACCTGAAAATAAACAGTGAATTGTGAACTGCTGTACAGATTTTGGCAAGAAAATATTATTTTGTTAGTAAACAAAATGCAGTTGATACCCTGCTGTACCAATTAGGTCCAAACCTTGAGAACACGGGTTTAAGAAACACAGTACAAGCAAAGGTTAATTATTATAGTTATTATCGAAGTAACTAACGTTCATAGTTTGGTTTATTTCAGGTGTACTTGGTATTAAAATACACTAGTATTTTATACTTTATAGCAGTATCAACTTTTAAAAGAACAGCAAGCACAGTTGTTATCTCTATGCACTTAACCTTTGTGCCATGATCCAGAGCAATTGCCTTATAGGTATTGTTATCTTAATCGAATAAGTATTTTTAAATCATCAAAAACAAGAGTGATTAATTGCACTCGGGGTCAAGGTGATGTAAACATGGTTAAGTAGCTCTTTCCAGAAGGTGGTGATAAATTTTTGATCGTGGCCACTAAGAATATTCTTTTGAAGCCTCTCTAACTTGTAATGAGTTGCAAGAGCCCGGCTAATTGCGAGGTCTCATTAATGAAAACAGTGACAACAAAATGAGCACAGCAACATGTAAATTATTTCCTTCCACCCAAGGCAAACAAAAATGAAACCTGTGCTAACTGACCCTACAGGCAACTGCAGGATCAGACCTGGCCTCCTAATAGTTTCTATTTTATCCTTTTGGGAAGCTTCATATGAGTGAAGACCTTCACATCTTTGGTAAACCTCTTCCAAAAGAGTTTACTGCCTACGCTACAAACTTAGAGTTGATACAAGGACTACGGGTGAGAAAAGACTAGTTATAGACTAGGTTGCAGCTCGAGTTGTTGGTCTGAGGAATGACTGGTTATAGACATTGGTTGCAGCTTGAGTTGTGCCTAATTATTTATTCCCTTCTTATACTGAATTTAAAAGGCAGACCTTGTAGCTATGCTCCAATTAATCAGAAATCTAACTATAACAATGGAAATTGATCGAAACATGAAAGGAAACAATAAACAAAATCAGACACATCAATTTGACGACATGTTTACCCTGGAGGAACCCTTTTTGGGAAAATTTCTAGCAATATATAAGGCCACATCTTTGTTTCCTTCAAAACACCATGATATTTACAGAGCATAAAGAAATAGCTCTCCAATGGAGCAGCTAAACATTGTAGCCTTTTCTCTGTGAAGCTTTTACAACCATACACCTCTGCTTAGCTGCCGACTCTGGCTGCAATCTCTCATACATGCCGAACTTTACTTGAGACTGCCAAAAGGAACCCCTACATCTTGAAAAGGCTGTTTTATGCACAAACAATGACGGATGGGTACTTTGGGATGACCCAAAATGCCAAACGAACCATGGAAATGGAAGAACAGTAACATACGCTCTCAAGTGGCCAAGTCGGTAAGGTGTAGGGACACCACTTACTGGCAAATCTGTCCTACCAGTTAATTTCCATGCTGTCAACTGTCTGAATTGTTATTGTCACTACAGATATGGATTTTCTGGTTGGCAATCTGTCCTGCTGACTTTTGTTTACTACTTCAGTTGGCCCCACCCTAGTTTTAAAACTCTTATTTGGCAACACAAAATTTTGACTTGGACTTGGGACTCGCCAATTACTTGGCAACTTTATCGCCAAAACTATATAAATTCATAAAATAAACGTAAATAACATGTAAAACACTGTTAAATGACATGAAAATGAATGCAGATATCACATAAGTATATTTTCTACTAATTTTCATCCAAAAAAGAGTACAATGCTCAGTTCTAGACAAAAAGGAGTACAAACTACAATGCTCCTAGACTGTAGTCATCAATGAACCATAATATACTGATATAAATATCATCTCCATTGCTTTGTCTGCTGTGCCCTAGAGGAGGAAAGTAAAGATTTCTCCTGTTGAACAACATCATCTGCATCCTCACCAACCTTCCCTAATGCTTTTGCTGGCCTTGACGCTATTTCTTCCTTTGCTTCCCTCTTCAAAGCTGCGATCTCTCCTTGGTAAACATGGGCTGCTCATCTACGCCCCGGGATCAACAATCCAGTCTACATATGGATTGATATCATCCAAGTCAATTGCCTTCGACTCTCTTTTCCTCCTCTTGTCCCTCCTCTTGTTTCATGTGAAGATGAAGAGTTCATCGCACAACAACTAGGCCATTGAGGCATTGGTTAGTCAACTTGTTGTGTTTCTTTGTGTGAACCTCTTCAAACATGCTCAAATGACGTTCACACCTAGAAGAGCTATACGGATGGCACAAAATGTAGATAACTGGCCTTTTATGCTTTTGTTGCCCTTGATGTTATTGCTTCCTTTGCTTCCCTCATCAAAACTGCGATCTCTTCCTTGGTAAACATGGGCTGCTCATCTACAGCCTTAAGCTTAGCAATCCAGTTTGCATATGGATTGATATCATCCAAGTCAATTGCCTCATGATTCTCTTGTCCCTTGTTTTGTCTCATGCGAAGATGAAGAGTGTATCACACAATAACAAGGTCATTGAGGCACTTTGTGTAGTCAACTTGTTATGATTATTTGTGTGAACAACTTCAAACATGCTCAAATGACATTCACACCTAGAAGAGCTAGACAAATGATACAAAATGTAGATAGCTAGCCTTTAAAGATTTGGTGTTTTGCACCTTAATCTCCCCACTACGAATATGCAATCGGAAATTTACAACTTTGTATTTCAACTAGCCTTGCATTTATTAAAAAGGTATAACATCTATGATTAATGAGACTAAAAGCAAATGACTCTTGTTTTTACTTGGCTATCGGGTATTTCTCTATGTTCCACGGAATGCATCCCTTGCCCTTTTAGGGCCGTCCCCATACCGGAGACGTTTGGAAACTCGGGGACGGGACTTGCAGCCCTCTGGGCATTTTAGTGTAATTATTATTGGAAGTAATACTTCAACCTTATGTGAAATCTGAATTCAGCTCCAATTTTATGTATTAAGGTTCTATATTGAAATTTTGTTGTGTGTGATGAATGATTTATCAATGTTATCATATCAATATTTGAAATTTCCTATATTTTCCTTTATTTTTAATAAATTAATAGCTGTCCCCCCTAAAAAAGGCCTCCAAAAAAATCCGTCCCTAAACACGTCCCCGTCCCTGCGCCGTCCCCGTCCCAAAACTTGGTGGAACATAGGTATTTCTCCTTCGAACGCATAAAACCAAGAAAAGAGCCTCCCTTTTGCACTCTTGTAAATCTGCAACTCATCGAAAATTGCATCTCTAATATCTTGGTTAGGTATCATCCTCTCTATGCAAGTGTTTCAAGTTGTAGGTTGTTGCATGTATATGTTGATGGAGTTGCTTATGCCTTCTCTACGATTTATTATGCACCAAATGGGCTCATATTTTCATTTATTTTGCCTATATTAATTTGTTGTGGGCTCTTTGGCCACGTCCACAACGTCACATAGATAACCCATTGGGTTTTTTCCCCATTCACCAAGTGTAGAATTCTAACCAAAGACTCTTAGTACCTAAAACAAAATAATACACAATCTCGAAATTACAATTAAGAGAAATTTGAACCAAAAAAATCTTAAAAATTAATGTTAAATAAATAATAGTTAAGTTTAAAATTACCTTAAGGATTTTATTGGTCTTTTTCGTAAACACATCATAAAAATGGCCTTCATGACCTTTTCCCCTTTGGCCTTCATAAAGCATGGGGAGAATCTAACCATGTGCTCACAACACTTGCTTAAGACATGTTAGTGAGGTTGCAATGCTCGCAATATGATGGAGGTTGTGGCAAATCATGTAACTTCGCTAACACAAGATTCTTTCTCGTTAGTGTGCCCTCTCATCAAGCTTAGCATCCAAGGGTGATTGTAGATGAACTTTGTGATACTTTTTATTTTCAATCAACCACATTTTTTACACATGTCATTTTTTCTATGTCCTCAAGTAGGATATTAATGCAATGGGCTGCGCAAGGGGTCCAAAATGTTTAGGTATCTCTCCTCAAGAAGTCTCCTTGCTTGTTGTATATGTGGCTGCTTTGTTTGTCGAAACTGGACAACATTCTTCACACCCACTTCCATGACCACTTCATCGACATATTGCACAAAGTGTTTGCATTTTTCACTTGGTGGGAGGCATCAATTGATTTCAAGAACACCAATTACCCACTTGAAGCCACTAGAAAGTTAATCAAAGTGCGGTTCTTTCCATTGGTCCACACATCAAACAATGTTGCATCCCATTTTACGTCATATTCTTTTTTGCTCATCTAGTATAACTTGTGTATTTTTGATAACAATGTCCAATAATAGGCCTTGAACCCCTTCTCGGCAACAACCAATACAATTACCAAATTCTCCCAATATGGGCTTTTCACCACATTATATGGTATGTTGTTATAATACAATTTTTTTGCAGCAACCCTTCATTTTACAATTCCTAAGAATGGTCAATACAACACAAATTCTCCTACTATGGGCTTTTCCCACATTAAATGGTATGTTATAATAAAAAAACTTTGACTAACCCTTGCTTCATTCTACGATTCCTAGTTCGAACCGATACCTTTTAGTGAAGGGTGTGCCCCAAGAGTACTTTGTGGAACATTAAAACCTTGTCCAACACCATGTGAACGTGAAATATCTCTAGAGATGAGCCCCATCCTCAAACCTTGGAGTTGGGGCAATAGAAGAGGCTCCTACATCGTACTCACTGGAATCATCCCTCGCCGCTCTTCTATTCATTATGGCTGCAAGTGCTTCACTTTCCTCTGCTTTCTCGCATAACTTCAAGCAACCATATCTCTTTGAGCCTTAGGTGGAACTTGTGAGGTGGTATTTGAGGTGATTGATGCCTCCACTCATCTTAAACCCACAATAATTGCACATGACAGAGTTGGGCTCGAATGTGGACCAGTTTACATGCCAAGCATAGAGGAAAACTACTATTCGTGGAATACTCGGAACTTAAAAATACTCAAATTTCTTTAAAAAACATAAATTTTAAGCAACATATAGCTACAAAATGTATTAAATGAGTCCATAAAATGTTGGAGAAGTGTTTTCTATTAGATTTGAATACAAATACAATACAAAATCGCATCATCATGTGAATACGACAACCGGTGATACTAGTCCCCACACTCATTGCTTTCTCCACGCTCCTCCTGAAACGCTGCGAACCTTGGATCATGGAACTAGATGATGGTCTGGTGGCTCCTTTCTTTGCATGTTGGAGATCACCTCCAAAGATGTCATCCACCCAATATCTCCTCGAGTCCTGCTAGTGCTTCTCCCTCCATTCCCACTCAAAAGAAGCAATCTCGTCCGTTGTGAGAACGCAGGGTTTTCCTCTTCTTGCCCGATGCACTCACTGGATCTATCTCATCCAAATCAATGAGCTCCACCGATGTGGCCTCAACTTTTTTGTGCTTGTATTGCGTACAAAAACCAAGTCGTTGAGCCTTTTTTGAGTCAACTTGTTGCGCTTGTTCGTGTGATTAGTCCTGAGCACGGGAGAATACTTGTCGAGTTTTGCACTCACCGAGTTTTGGAAAGCTACCCAATATTTTTAATTACTAATCTTCACAGTGATCAAAGCTCATGATTCTTTCGGTTGGAAAGTTGCTTGGTCCAAAAAGGTGCAAAAATGGATTTTATGAAAATAAGAAAAATATTGCCATATTATGCACTTTTAGAGAAAACGACACTAAACGGAGCCACAAATGAAAGTTATGGCACATGCAAGTTTTTGCTTCATCTTCCCGGACCCTTTCCAAAAATGGCAAATTTTTTTCTATACTTGTGTTTTCTTCACCAAAAATCCAAAAAGGAAAGAAATGCTGTCTTTAGCGAGTTTTGAGTTTGTGGCAGTTTTGAGTTTCTCGGGCCAACTATACTCGAAGTTTTTTTTGCATTTTTGGCGAGTTTTCCTGAGTTACTCGTTTAGCATAATTTTTGGCGAGTTTTTCTAAACTCGCCGAGTTTTTAAGCTATTCTATCTATGCTTCCAAGAATGGTCATCACACTTCTTAGGCTTATTACAGCTACCTGAACTTGATGTCAAAGAATTGTCATCACACTTCTCAGGCTTATTACAGCTACCTGAACTTAATGTCATTCTTATACCAGTGCTGCACTGCAAATTGAGTGCAAACTGCAATTTGAAGCCCTATGAAACAAAGAAAAATAAGATTTAAGTAAAAATTTTAAACCCTAGTTGCTAGTGCCTATATCAAAGGAAGAAGTAGAAGAAAATGGGAAGGAAGATATATATATATATTTGTTTTTATAACAAAATGAAAAAAACCTAAGATGAAGAGTGAAGAGTCTTACCTCTTGAAAATTCTTCAAAGATGTTGGAAATCAGTTGAATCAGGCAGCTGGAAATCAGTTGATAGTGAGAAAGATAATATTGAGGTCCCAGAAAAACTTGGAACACAATGAGATCGTAGTTAGGATTTTATGCAAGCTTAAAAACCAGCAGACAGATCGTTGAAACAGCTGCTACATTACAGTCCATGAGACCTTTTACTCCCTAGCTATGGAAATGACAACTGAGTGAACATTTTTGTGTTTGACGATTAGGAGCAACAACCAGAAATTGCTGTATCAGAGCTTACAAAATGCACAAAATCAAGAAGGAATGAAAGCAAATGATGTTTTTTCGCTGCCGGTTATGTTAACAAGGTAGCCAAGTAATAGACTCGGACTCGCGAGTTATTGCTCTCTATTACTCGCGAGGACGAGCCTATTACTTGGCTCACGAGTAATGGGACAGTTACTTATCTGTAGAAAGAGTGGCAAGTTCTTGCAATTACTTGGCAAGTTTGCATTTGACAATTAGGAGCAACAACTAGAAATTGTTATATCAGAGCTAAAATCGGCAATGCAGAAAATCAAGAATGAATGAAAGCAAATGATGCATTTTAGCTGCAGGTTATATTAACAAGGTAGCCGAGAAATAGACTTGGACTTGTGAGTAATTACTCGCCATTACTCATGAGTCCGACCCTGTTACTCGTATGCAAAAAGAGTGACAAGTTCTTGCAATTACTTGACACATTTGAAAACGGGCGTTTGAAGGGTTGGAAAGCTATTGAAGAGCTCTATTTGATGGAAGAGGTTGCATCAGGGTTTGATTTGAATTTGTGTGGATAGTTATTTTGTAATTAATTGTTGTGTCACATAAATAAAGTTGAACATGGTTTTGTATATTATGTGTCATACTTGTAGTCTATGCTTAATTATTATTTTTGGTTGATATAGTTGGTACATTGGTAGTTGTAGGTCTTTGATTGACACATCCCTTTGTCAACCACTCACCAACCTACATGTATGATGAAGGTGAGGAAAGGGAGCTTCTTGTACCACAATTTGCTGATGTATACTACTTTATATTAATAAAGGCACAATTATCTCAATTACATGAGTATAACCTTGGTATGTTATTTCTCCTATACTTACTATTGTGTTCTTTATTGGTAGTATGGCGCCGTTTCTTGTAGGAGGTCGGATAGACATTTGGTCGATGATAAGTATTGATGACGACACAATTGGAGGCATAAGTAGAGACTTGAGAGTTAATGGGCAAAACAATTGAACCAAAATAAGCCAACCGCCACGCACTTAACTTGTAATGTGTATTGTGATATGTGTGGTCCGCTTGTGGCTAACATAACCTCTTACCTTGTCATATCATATTTCTTTGTCTTCATATTGTTAGTAGGATTGGCCCAAGGAGTAGCCATAGCCTAAGTAGGGTATATATAGGAGGTAGTGGTTAGTACTTGATCATCATATTGCGTATTCTTTTCTTATTGAGGTTGTTGAGATTGCCCCTTGAATGAAGTGGCCTAGTCATATAATACCAATGTTTTGTTTTTGTTTGCTATGATATTGCATGAATTTGCTTTATTGTGCTCTCATTATTGCTATTGTTTAGTTCTCAATATTTATATTGCTATTCCTAGCTGAATATATCTAAGTACTATCAATACAAGAGGTATTAAAGCTTTGATTTGGGCAAGGTTGTCTCGACATTTTTTTTCTGGATCTAGCCCAATGTTTGTTTAAAAGGTAGCAAGATCGAAAAACATAACTCGTGATCCCAAAGGAAGTTAATATTTCCGCCAACATGGTATTGTTTGAGGTTTCTTATACAAAATAGTTTGGAAGTTTTTCTCAACCTTGTGCAAAATAGAAGTCATTGCATTCGTCTTTGCGAGATGATCCCAATGGTATAAGCCACTTTGGTGACCCTATTTTTTCGGGTTTTTTTGCACTTTAGTAATAATAGTCATTAGATTCGTCTCAAAGAGGCGATCTCAATAGTATAAGCATATGGCACATGTATTTTTGACCCCAAACCCGAAGCCCTAACCCTAAACCTTGAATCTTGAAACCCTAAACCCAAGCCCCGAAACCTAACCCTAAACCCTAAAGTTTGTGCATGGCAGCCGACAAACTAGAGGATGCGAAAAGGGTCACTCACTTTGGGAAGAGCGCTTAACAAGGAAGAGATGGAGTTCAAAACTTTTGATCAATGGTTTTGGGTTAGTGACCCAACTCCAAGTAGAGGTGCAAAGCATGACTAAAAGAGATTTGGATTAGGTCAAAGATGACATGGACACAATGAAGGAGAATTGAGTGACACCAATGTGAAATTGGCAGCTATAATGACGACCTTGGCTAATTTGCAAACATTGCCACCATCCAACAATTCAAATTAGAACAATCCAAATCCAAACATGGCATGGTCTCAACCCTTGCCTTTCTCCAATGGGGTGCTCGGAATCTGCTACCAAACGTGGAAATGTGCAAGTTTGATGGGAAGGATCCTGTCATTTGGATCAATCAAATGGAGAATTTCTTTTATTTACGTTAGACCCCATGTGCACAAAAGGTGGTAATGGTATCTTTGTATTTGGAATTGGAGTAGTTCATTTGGTATAGATGGTTATGTGCTCAAAAGAAAAAGGGCCTTATTGTCACTTGTTTGGTGTTTACCGATGAGTTGCTATTACAATAGTATGATGGATAACTACTTCATCCAGTTAGTAAAACTATGACAAACAAGACCATGACCTTATGTGCGGAGAACATCACAAAGTATGACCAAAATGACTTGTTTCTTGGGTGGGTCAATGTTGACATCCAGCTCGATGTTTGCATGTTAAATCCCGAGTTCTATACTAGTGTCCACTTTGTCTTTGCAGGCATGAAAGAGGAAAGAGATATGGTCAAATGAGATTCATTCACCACTGGTAGAGATCGTAGTACTCCAACACAATCATTCCCTCAATTTACCTCATTGACTTCTTAACAAATCAAGAGAAATAATCAAAAGGGTTGTGTCTCAAATGTGACAACAAATACGACCGTCTTTGCGTGGGCAAGATGAAGGAAATTTGGTCAAATTACAATCATTCACTATTGGAAAATATCATAGTACTCGACACAATTATTCCCTCAACTTACCACATTGACGTAACAAATTGAAGAGAAATTGTCAAAAGGTTGTGTTTCAAATTTGACAATAAATACAACAAAGGACATAAATGTGCCAAGAAGTTGTTCTACATTGAAGGCGACAATGAAGAGGATTAGGTTGGCGAGGTGGAGGATGACCACCGAGGAGGAATCAAAGGAGACCCAACCAACTATTTCTTGCCATGCACTCTCAAGGATTAGCACTCCACAAACTATAAAGGTGGGTTTTCTAAAGAAACAAAAGGTAACAATGTTAATTGACTTATGAAGTTCACATAACTTGATCAACAATAAGTTGGTGACGCTCTTGAACTGTTTTGTTTATCCAACTGTAGAATTTTAGGTCATGATTGTAGATGGTGGCATAGTCAGTTGTTCAAGGAAATGCCATAGTATTAAACTTGCCATGGGAGATTACATGCTAGACTCTCGTGCGGATGCAATTCCCATGGGGGGAGTAGACACTGATTTGGGAGTGCAATGGCTCACAAGGTTGGGAATGATCAATATGAATTTCAAGAGTTATTCCTGCGTTTCCATTCGTAGAGGCAGGAACATTTGATTTGTCTCGGAAATTTTTGTACCCTCGCACAAAATAACAAATCGGTGGATTTGTCTCGGTGAGATGATCATAACGGTATAAGCCAATGGTAAACATTATTTTTCGGGATTTTTGTTCCCCTTTATCAAAAGCAGTCATTGGCTTTGTCTTAGAGAGATGATCACAATGGCATAAGCCTTAGGTACTCCTATTTTTGACCCTAAAATCTGAAACTCCAAACCCCAAAACTTGAACCCTTAACCCTAAATCTGAAACTATAATCCCTAAAGTTTGTGCATGGTACGTCCACAAAATAGAGGCCACAAAAAGGGTCAATCATTGTGGGACAAATGCGTAACCGGGAAGAGATGGAGTTCAAAACTTTTGATATGGGGTTTTCTCGGGTTAGTGACCCAACTCGAGGTAGAGGTGCAAAGCATGGCTAAAAAAGAAGATTTGGATGAGGTCAAAGACTACCCGGAGACATTGAAAGGAGAATTGTGCAACATCAATGCGAAGTTGGCAACAATCATGATGACCTAGGCTAATTTGTAAACATCGCACCATCCAACAATTCCCAACATGGTCACACAAGGTCTCCAAGCCAGAAGAATCTGTATCCAAATACAACCCAACCTCAACCCACAACTTGCTCTAATTCGAGTGCTCAAAACATGCTATCAAAAGTGGAAATGTGCACGTTTGATGGGATCTGGTCACGTGCATCAATCACATGTTGAATTTCTGTGATTCACTTCAACCCTTGTGCACAAAAGGTGGTAATGACATCTTTGCATTTGGGACCGAAGGAGTTCAATTGGTATCGATGGTTATGCGCTGAAAAACAAAAAGATGCCTTACTGTCAGTTGGTCAGTGTTTAGAAAAGTAGGATAACAAGCTTGCTTCTAAGTACTATGGTCCTCATCAAATCTCGCAATGAAGTAGTAGTGTAGCATACAAGTTGGAGTCACCTCAGTCTGCCCAAACACATTCAATATTTCACTTCTCTTGCTTGAAGGTCATTGCATAGAGAGTATTTGCCCAAACATAGTTACCAAAGTGGATAAGGAAAGCGGAGTCATTCTAGAACATGAGAAGATCCTTCAGACACGTATTGAGAGGCTCATAACCAAGGTGATTAATGAGTATTTGATAAGTGGAAGAATCTAACCAACAAGGATGCAACGTGGGAGGATGAAGCATTCTTGCAGAAGCATCTAGAGTTAGGCAACATTGGGGACAACATTGGTTTGAGGGGGAGTGGCACACTACGCCCTTAATCTATTATTTGTATTGAGATGTGTGGCAGACTTGTAGCTAACACAACCTCTTGCCTTGTTATATGATATTTCTGTCTTAATAATGTTAGTAGGGTCAGATGTGGAGTAACCATAACAAGAAGGTAGGATATTACTTGATCATCAGGTTGCATATTCTTTTCTTGTTGCAAGGTTGTGGAGGTTGCCCCCTCGAAGTGTCTCAGTCATAGAATTCCAGTGTTCTGTTCTTTTCTGTAATGTCCCCTTTTCTAAATAAAATTAATAATTTAACCTAAGCGCTAAAAAGTAACTTATGATATAAAGGCACTTATATTCTATTATTAAGGTGACTTTATGATAAAGTGCATTCATAACGATAAAATAGAAATAAGGAAGTCACTTTATAAATTAAAAGTCACTTTTAGTTCCACATGGAGTGCCAAACTTGGAAAAAGGCAACGAAAAGTTATAAGCAGAGGTTTGGGGATTCATTTGAGGATCATCTATTCTGATATGAAATCACTTTTATTGGAGAGTTAGATGTGTTGCTTTCACTTTCAGCCATAGAGGATGGAAACCCTCCTTGGTAGGCTATTGGGGACGAAAACCCTCAGTAGTTTTCAGATTTGAGGACGTAGCCCCTCAAGATCTTCAGTGGTGATCTCATACAGAAGTTGCAATCGTGCTTCAATCAGTATTGTCAGAGATTCAGGGCTGTTTTTAGTGCTAGGGCACCATCTACAGCTAGGGCATCAAAGAGAAATCAGATTTTTAGACTTTTGGGTGTGGGACAGCCACCCATTTCCATTTGCAGTTGGGTTACAACATTTTTGGAGCCATTTGAGGGCATTTCCAGCTTGGGCGATCCCTTTTGGAATTTTGGAACAACATTTTTGCATGATTCCATTGCTGGAAAATTCTGCCATAATTGTCTATGATTGCTAACATTTCATAGATCGATTTCAGCTATTATGTGAGTTTCAATTCCGCATATTTCTCTAGGTATGAAATTTTGAAGATTGCAGCTGTTTTTGCAATAAATAAAATCATTCGGTGGTTGGAAAAATCCTTTCTTTGTTCCTAAATACTTTATATATATTTCTAAGCATTTTGAGCCATTTGGGTATCTTTGGAATGGATTATTTGGAGAATATCAGAATTCTGTACTTGCTGTCATAATTTGGAAATTAAGAGTTTGCTGAATTAAAATCAGAATTCTGCATTTTGTCAAATGGATTTTCTAGAAATCTGAATTGCCCTTAATATTGCCGTTTTGGGGATATTACATTTTGCTAGCATATTATGTGAATCTATTCTACTCTGTTCTTATTATTGCTATTTGGCTGCTATTGTTCTTTTCTTGATATTCGTATTGTTTGGCTAAATTTATCTAAGTAATTTCATTACACTAAGAGAGAGAAGAGTAATTAACCAAGGATTTCAAGGTTCTCTAAGACATCCATGTGAGAGCACATACGATTAGAGTATGAGCAAGACCAAGTGTTTAAAATTGTTGTCAGGGACAACTTGGCTTGCAATGAACACATATACTGGTTGATGTGCTGTCTGCATAGACTCCTTGCAAGGCTTTATACCATTCTTCAAGATCTCCGTTCTGGGAGAGAACAAGAATTTGAGACATATTTTATAAAGGCATGAGGAGAGGCGTAGTCGGGAAGTAGAAGAATCTGAGGACCGATGGTGTTAAAGTAATTAATGGCCTTGAACTTGAATATAGGTTGAAGGAGACACTATTAGTGTTAGGGAGGATGAGAATCAAGAAGATCGATTCAATTGGTGGAGCAAAGAATCAATATGAATTCCAAAGTTAAAAATGGAATCATAGAGGGGTTTAATTGGAGTTGTGTAGTCATCTTCCACTCTCTAATAATGAATGGGTTGATATTGTTAGAAAACTGTGCCTTCCTAATGAAGGATATGAAGACCTTGTTGACCAGGTTGGTTGGAAGGTCTTGCAGAGGAATCAATGGTCGATAGCCAACCTCCTTGGCCAGAGGGAGGTCCCCCTCATGGGATGGAGACTGAGATGTCTTTCTTAAGAACATAAGGTGTATTGAAGACATGCTAGTCGACTATGAAGAGGAACCAAGAACTTTGGGCCAACCAAGAGGACAAAGTGGAGTAAGTAACGATAGAGGGTTAGTCCACAACAATTGGTGTGCTGTGTGGATTTCTTTGGATGAGGGAAGGGAAAAGGTCATGGACTGTTCGAAAGTGTTGAGAGAGCATTGAATGTGTAAGACAAATCTTTCAAAGGAGGGAGATAGCAAAGTGATATCAATGCCTAGACACCCACACAAAATCTAGAGAGGCCAATAATGATGGCAAATTTGTTCAGTCCTAACTCGAGAGGTAAAGTTTGTTGAAATTTAATGGTAACGGGTCATAAGAGTTTGTCCTAAGTTGGAGTTACATGCATACTGATTCGGGCCGCTAACAAATTGATGAACATTTGTTGTGGTTGTTTTTGGCCATGCTTAGAGCGGTGGTAATTAATCGGTATACAAACACGTGGTAAAATGAGTGATACACTTGGGAAAAGCTTCCTAAATATTTTGAGAAAGAATATAAATTGCTTGGAGATGACATTGACACTTGTCCCTAAATTTTACATTACCCTACAAGGGAAGGATGAGTTTAATCAGTCCTGCAACTAAAGATGCAAGGAATTGCTGGAGAAACTTGAGAAAGAACCAGCCCATGGACTAATGAAATAGTGGTTCATTGAGGGATCAATACCCACACCAAGGAAGAAAATGAATGTGGTCCCACCCATACCATATGAGGATGTGTACAATAGAGCGACAAACATCATAAGTGAGATTAAGATGCTTATGTCGTCAAGAATGCAGAATGATGACTCCAATGAAAGCAACGACAATGAAGTATCATCCTTAGAAGTTATGAGGAGAAATATGTTTGGATTGATGTGAGAGATTAAGTATGACACAAAGAAGGACAAGAGAGTTGTACGGTGCCTTGATTGCAAGAAACAAGGCCACTCGTGAGCTGGTTGGCATAGGAAAATGTTCCATGTGATATTTCAAATAATGTGCCATTCAATTAAGGAGCTCATGTACGACATGAAGTAAAAGGGTGTGTAGGTATTCTTCTCACAAGGCAAATCATCCATGCCACCAACTACACCAAGTAAACTCCATAACTAGAATACTAGTAAGGGAACAACTTTTGGTGGATACAAGAATCGAAGAAATACTAATCGACACCAACACAATAATAGTGGTGGTAGTCTAATGCAATATGATCCTCAATGTTGAATGATTGTTGAATGCCAAAAATGAAATGAGTGGGGACGTTTTACTTGTTTGTACCACAATTTAGAACAATCTAAGATTTCTTTGTTAATGGTGCGGGACATGAAACCATACCGATAATAAATGCCCTAAGCCGTCGATATAGGTAAAAATATCAACACAATTGATGATGATGAAGATGAAGTCATGACAATCACATGCTTGTAGGTGAAGAAAGCACAATACCTTGAATCAAAGACATAGAAGGGAAGCCTTGAAACCATACTGACAATAAATGCCCGAAGCAGTCAATAGGAAAAAATATCAACACAATTGATGATGATGAAGATGAAGCCATGACAATCACATGCTTGTAGGCAAAGAATGCACAATACCTTGAATCAAAGTCATAGAAGGGAAGCTTTGATTGAAGCCAAGCTAAGGTTGGGAAAAAATGGCTAAGGAATGTAGACAATCCCATGAATGTACGAGTACAATCACCATACGAGTTGAGTTGGACAAGAAGATTGCAAGACATGTCTCGCAAATGATTGTACCAACAAAGGTAGCGGATTTTTCTTGAAAACATTCTTGACCTTAGGAATGCCATTATTGCTACCACAATTATATCCAAGAGCATTCTCAATGTAGAGAAAGCAATGACATATATTTGTTGAGACCAAGAATGGAGGATCGAAATTGATAGTTGAATCCCTAGTGGGTCCTCTTTGCTCTTAATGACGAATCGAGCACAAAAGTATGACATTGTACACATGAAGTGATAAGAATGACTCTAACAAACACTATCATCGATGGTGGCTCGAGTGTACACATTCTCCCAAAAGAGACATGGGGAAAGCTTAGAAAGCCTACCATCTGGCTGTTAACCGCCCAACTTGACAATGCTGAACAATATGGTATTAAAGTATTGGGTGTGTTGATGGCACAAAAAGTGCTCATTGGAACCCAACCAATCTTCTTGAATTTGTTAGTCATTTCCATGGGGTAGAAGGCCTATGATGCCCATGAAAATTGATCATAATTGGAAAGAGAACCTTTTCGTATAAAAACAAAGGCAAAAGTTCCTAATTGAGACCCCAAAAGTTGGGTTGTGAGTGAGAATCTTGCGTTGTCTCTCTTGAAATACCAACAAAGAAGATCAAGGTGCAATAACGTTGAATGATAAGGAGTATCGAGTTACAATAATGCTTTGAAAATGAAACCAATTCACCAAGCGACCTCTTTCATTGGCAAATGGAAGACTATGATAGGCCAACCGACAAGTAACACCATTGAGATTATGGAGATGGAAGAGGAAAAATTTGTAGGAGACGAACAAAGGAAGATGGTCATGTTGAGTTCTTTGATCCTTCCACATCACATGCAACCTACCTTCTAGAATCTATAGAATATAAGGTCAGGGAAGCCCAAACTTGAAGATAAGATTAATTTGAAAGTGTTAATGATATGGAGTACAATGAGCCAATTCTTTGTGAGTGTAGACATGGGGTCTATGGACAAACTTCAAATGGTAATGGTAGGTGATGTTTGGGACTCTATACGAAAGACTTAAAGTTTATCATAGACTTTAAGGACTAATTTGTACTGGACATACAAAGACTTGAAGAAAATGTAGTTGGAATAGTGCATCCAAAGAATTTGACTCTTGCTTTGATTATAGCCTTTTCTGAGAAGAACATACCAAATGAACCGTAATCATGCCACAATATTCAGGAAGAAATTAATAAAATGTTTGAGACCATTATTATTTTCCAAGGTGGAGACAAGTGAATGGGTGTCTCTTATTATGATAAGTCTTAACACAAAGTTGAGACAAATCATTCTTTCTCAACTTTAGAAGCTTGAGCATAGTAATTTTGAAGGATCCATTCTCGATTTCATTTAAAGACAATATTCTTGAAGAAATAGTGGTGCACGAGATATACTTGTTTATGGATGACTTTTGGGGTAGAACTAGATCAACATAGACGAGGAGCAAAATGAAGTCCTCTTTTATAGTGGAAGATGGAGGTTGTGTGTATAATAGAATGCCTTTTGAGTTTTGCAATGCCCCAACTACATTTCAAAGGATCATTTTTGACAAGTCACATTTGTGGGCTCTTCTTAAGTACATAAAGTAGTGGTGAGGTAATGAAGTTAGCATTGAACTTGAAGTTTTGGTTTGAGGTTCTCTAGAGCAAGCTTCATGGGCATATCATATGTAAAGTTGGGTTGAATATGTACCTTGACAAAATCGAGTCATCATAGAAATGGAATTTGAAGGTTATCACAAGGGTCAAATCTACTACTGGAAACTTGTGCATGTTCGTTACTACTGACACTTAATATAGAACTTTGTCCATGATACCATCCCATGGATGTGCTCCAATCGAATACTATGAAATTGGCTTCATAATGGCGTAAGTAGGAGCCTAAAGGTTGAATATCCTTGTGTATTTAGCTAATCAACTCGCTATTAAATGTAGAAAGTGTCATGCCCCCACATTTTCCGACCCAAAAACAACTAGAACCTAGCTTTTAAAAAACATATTTTTACTTGTACACTATACACATTTAGTACACATGGCAACATCACGTTCTATTTTGCAATACAACATGACACGACTCATGACAAAATATTACTTGGGCTTACAAACAAACCATTTCATACAACTTACACATTTCCATTAATTACTTAATTCCTCACTCACTAGGCGAGTAACAACAAGCTTTCTTTCGCAACACCATGCAAGTATGACTCACCACATATACACTACCAAGTCGATTACAGTTTCTTTATTTCATTCAACTTGCCACCATCTAAATAATTATTTAATTCTGTTTTTGATAAAGAGTACATGAAGATTCAATCTTACCTAACCATACTTATACACGAAAAAATTGATTTGGTTCACTTCCATAGCATAACACACTTAATATTCACGTCAACACAAGCCATACAAGCACTACTCAATTTACATACCTAGGGAACATTTTATTACTTGTTAATTCTTTTACTCAGTGGAACATTTCAAATGCACTAGGATATCTTTAGAACTCATTATTGGTTTAGGATTCTATCATTAAGGTCAATGTGCTTCCCTCTAGGAGGGGCCACACCTTACTTCATTAAGCCTTCACGAGATTATCAATGGGTTCAAGAGGGGACAGATTCTCTAGCTCTAGGGTACATACTTACCAAGTCTTATTGAACACAATAGGTCATTACAACATTACAAGATTGTGTTTGCCTCTAGGAGGGGCCACACCTTACTTCATTAAGCCCTCACGAGATTATCAACGGGTTCAAGAGGGGACAAATTGTCAAGCTCTAGGGTGCATACTTACCAAGTCTTATTGAACACAATAGGTCATTACAAGATTACAAGATTTCGCACACACATATCTTCCTAAGGAGGCCTAAGGAGGTCTAAGGAATAGGGTCATCCAACTCCACTAGAGGTAACAAAGTACAATTATGGAGTCATTACCAAGATTGATCACATTTATCTTAAGGAGACATTAGCCCAACTTGATATTAATCTAAACGACTCTTAAATTATTTTTTGAGCACCAAGCTGCCTAATACACAAGATTCATGAGGATTCTTTGACAAGGTTCAAGGTGCAATTTGTGAAACACAAATTGTTGTAGCCCCCATACGGAGTGAGGTAAAGTATCCAAGAATGACCCACAAGGAAAGGAGCACAACTTCGTTATTGATTTACTATAGAGTTGACCATATCATGTCTTTTGCTATTTGAAAGTTTCTGTAAGCTGTAGTTTATATGCGATTTCTCTAAGACGGTTAGATTGAGTTTAAGCATATAATCAAAGTAATCAACTTTTCACATTACATTTTTCATATGCATCAATTATTACAACCATGTTATAATCCCATAATGTTCATTATTACATAACTGAAACTACCAATTACTAGCTATGATAACACCAAGGGCAATCATTACACTTTGATCACAATTTCTAAATCATAACTCCACAATATACATATCTTTGAAACAACATTAAATTTATAAATACATCAATATATGCCATCTTCGAAACTTGCAACTCCTTCATTCCCTTGTTCTATACACCTGCATCAACACGGGTTAGCACTAACTGACATGGACTTACCCTTTCCTACCTAGCTATGAAACATACATTTAAAAGCTTTCCTTTTCCAAAATATTCACAGTGATTTTACACATTCAAGTAGGAAGGAAGAGAGAGAGTTTATTATCTTCACACAATTTGCATTTTATTTATATTTTCGAGTTCCAAAGAGGAGAGAATTCATTATATTCATACAATTTTTACACCTCACTTGTATTTCTGATTTCTAGAGAGAGAAAGAAAGTAAGAAGAGAGCATACATTTCTTCACACTATTTTTGAGTGCCTTTACAAGTTAGAGTTCAAAGAGAGAGAAAGATGTCATTTTTTCACACATCGACAATTTTATTTACCATTAAGAAAATGTGTTTCCAGATAGATAAATTAATTCTATTAAACATTTCCCAACAATAATTTATCAAAACACACAAGGAAGGTCTTGTGCGGGCCCCTATCTCTCTATGTGGATGAAGGGCTCGGGAGCCCGCCCCTCTCTCTCTATAGGGTGGAACCAAAATTTGGGTCAACAGGCTTAGTAACAAAACAGTTCAAACTAGCTGAAATGACCACAGAATGGCGTTTGAAAAGATTCGACAATTGCACGAACAAGGGAACAGTCACTTCTAACGTCTTCTCCCATATGGTGAGAATACTGAGGAGCTGACAAATCTAGAATCCGATAAGTGGCGCTCATTTTAGAGACACCTTTTCGGAGCGAGTTGGAGAATTTGACAGTTTGCACTTGGGCATCACAAGCCTAGGTGGTTCCGGGACTTGCGCCAAAAAATGCCAAACAAAGGTATGTGTATTGTTTAATGGTTGTTTTGCTAACTCTCATTGCCAAGGAACACGTTCAAGTCGAAAAACTACAAAAGTGAAGGTCAGGGATGCTTAATACGTATCGATTCCAAAGTGGATTTATAACTTTAGAGAGCTGTTAAAATCTAGCGGATTTATAACTTAAAGTGGTTAAAGTTTAGTTTTAAAATGGAACTTGCTCACACGACTATTAGTCTAAAGTGCAACTTCCATATTAGTGTTCCATTTCATTTTGTATAGGTTAAGTATACGTTTAGGTGGTTCGCAAAATGGCGAGCAGCAGGGGATATTCAAGCTGTCGGTTTTCACAGATGGACACTCGTTTTATAGTTTAATTACGATTGAAAATCACTTATCCTTCATCCAAAATATGTACCCATAGAGCATAACTAGATTTATAAAAATTCAACCATGAAAGATAAAATCAATTTACAACAACAAAACTAGAGGGGAAAAGGAAAATCCATGCCTGAGAATGGCTATACACTTCTGCTCTAGATCTCTATTTTGGTATAAATTTGCATGAAGGCACAGCAACCAGTTTTGATAGAATCCACTTTTCATTGTGCTTTGACGGGTGTCCAATATTTTCTACAGTTTCCATTTTGGTGTGGCTGTTATTTATAAAAGGAGTACATATAACAAGAGCTAAAGATCCTAATCTCTGGTTTTATAGCAGGACAAAACTAAAAATCAGATATGCAGTGGATATAGATTTGCTGTCCCAATTGTTCCTTGTCCAGGGATGAATCTTGCCTGTAGGTGATCATATAGGAGAGTTTGGGTTGATTATGTTTGATCCAAGGCATTTTAAACAAACACGTTTGTTTATAACCTGCAAATCTGGTGCCCCTACACCTCCTGTGCCATTATTCACACCCAACCAACTTGTGGGCCTTCCAGCAGTGCTGCTGCTCACTCCACCACCCCCAAAATCTCGCAGATGCTTCCACAAGCTCCCCAACACAGATGCAGGTCTGCTATCCATGGCAACACCTCATTTTGAGCGCCCCACTTGCATACATCTCTACCGGGTGCGCTTACAACTTCATTAGGTAAAAATGCGTTTCCCATTATGCTTGATGGGTGTCTAAGTCCTGCCTAAGCTGTTATTATGGCACAGCAGGGACTGTTGGCACAGGCCTAGGGCCACAGGAACCCACATTTTTTTTGCCACAAGTGAGCTCGTCCATGGCGGCCGCTTCTAGACTCCTCCCAAACACCTAAACACACCAAAGAAAGAAAAGAACCAAAAGATACCAAAGAAACCCTAGTGGCCCTCCTTTTAGGAAATTTTATTTATATTGTTTATCATCAATTCGTTGTTATATATATATATATATATTCCCTTAATTCAATTATTCTATTTTGATTTCATTAAAACCACTAAATTTTATCGTTACACCCGTATCTAGCATCAATTAAACTACTTACTATAAGGAGGATACCTGACCAATGGAGTATTTAATCTTAAATGGTCTTGCATGATTCAAGCAAACATAGCTTCAATATGAACCCTGACGTAATATGACAAAAAGTTCCCACATTAAGAAGAACACAAAGTGAAACACCTTTCAAGACTTAACCAACACTTATCATAGTAGTCAGATTCCATCCATAGGGTTTCTAACCACAATGCAACTCACATTCTACTATAGACCTCTCGCTCGCCCGCCATGTGGCTTTATTTTTATTTTTATTATATTGCATACATGTTTTAAATGCGGTCACGGGTTGTCAACTGAAACCACAAGCCCATGTTGAAAGCCAAAATGGATGTTCGGTGAGGCACTTACGAACCAGCTCATGAAGCCTCTTGCAAGTGAAAGTTTAATCCAGCTCAGCATAGACTTGCCATTAAAGCAAACCGTAGGGCAATTAACATACAAATGCAAATTTAGGCCAACATGCCAAACTAGGGTTCTTGGTAAGGCTCTACTATGGCTCGTATCAACTAATTGTATTAGGGAACACCCACCCTTGAACCACAAAAATTTGACGTCCTTGGCACATACACACAAACCAGACCATGATGAAACCCATTAAATACACATCACCCAACGTCGTTCAAACGATCTCCACACACCAATGTAAGGCGAATATATTACAATTTTGTTATTTGTCACCCATACAGTGATAAAAGCCTTTAGTGGTGATAAGGAATACCAACCTTCAAGGTCAATTTAGTGCATACACCCCCATGGAAGGTCATACACCGCAGCTCACGAGTATGCGTAAGTAACAAGAGTTTAGAGCAGATAGGGAAGCAATGAGGTAGGGCATTACAGAAAGGAAATAAATGATGTTCAAGTGGGAGTCTCGTGAGATATTGCATGTCATCCAAAAATTTCAACATTGCCTGTTGGTGGCTCCATTTTTTGTGGATCACTAAGTATTGTTGAACATGTTGAATAAGCCCGTTATTTCAAGTACAAGTATTTGGTTGATGTTACATGAATTCACTTTCAAAACAATCATTCAATCTGACATTAGCCATATCATCACTAATCAATTGTTAGGAATTAAATTAGGTGAGAGCCACCAATGGCGTGAATGAGAATTTTCAAGATGCCTTTTTGCGACGTGTTTTCCTATAGAAATGCAATTAAGTGAGTGGAGAAATTCGGCATAGAAGGCTAGAACATTCCAATTGATAATGGACTTTTACTATAATGGAGAAAGTACATGATGTACTAGGAAAGTACAATTTGAAGCCACACATGACTTGAGGCTATTGCACCAAAGGTTTTGGTGCCAAGTTTGTGGTGGCCTAAATTACACAAGGATGCAAATGAATGGGTTTTGGGGTATGACACTTGCCAAAAGGTAGGTAAACTATTGAAGAGGGGCTTTATTTCTATATGGCTGTCTTAACCCCAAGAATTATTTGAAAATGGGGGCTTGACTCCATTTGGTCACTAAAGGTGAACAAGATGCATCATTGTAGGTACATAGTGGTGGCCACATAATATCTCATCGAGTGGGCAAAAGCGAGAGTCTTGCTCGACAATGGTCCTCAGCGTGAAACTCAATATATCTATGAATAGATAGCCTCTTGGATGGTATAACAACATAGATCACAAGTGATTGAGGTTGACACTTTGTCAACCATGTGATTCAACATCTAACAAAAAATTTCAAGATATTTCAGTCTCTTCGAATGCATACTATTTAAACAGCAAATGGCCATTAGAAGCCATGAGTATTTTTATGATTTTTGTAATAGAAAACTTTCGTGGAATTGAGGAAGTAGATTGGGATGGATGGCTACTAGCCATGTTATGGGCCTATCATAGATCATACCAGTGATACACCATTCCAGCTCATGTATGGTTAAGAAGTTGTATTCTTGATGGAATATTTTGTGTTGAGTTTGAAAAATGTTGTGGAGCATAAACAATGATGAAGAGAGTCCTAGAAAAAGACTCATGAAGTTGAACAACCTTGATGAACCTTGAATTATGGCAAAGTGGACAACTGAGGTCATGTAGAGCCAGAGGAAGCATTTACATGACAATCTTCTAGAGTTTATTAATTTTAAGCTCAGAGGCAGTTGTTTTAAAGTACAACAGGTGATGTGAAATAAAAAATAAGTAAATTTAAAATTCTTTGGCGATGACCTTTCTGAATGAACAAGATTATGGAAAATTGAGTTGTTAGGATGAAAAGTTTAGAGTGCGTACTTTGCAAGGACATCATTAGGGTGTTGAAACTAAAGCTATATTGACCTGAACAAAGGTTGTGAATATGTTCAATCTTGAACTTCATTGGGATTAAGATGTTGATTACTAGCGCTAAAACTCTAAAAGGGTTGGGAACTGGGAAAGGTAAAGAGATCAAGTATGAAGATAAAAGAAAAGATCAAAGTATGACACATAATAAAGAAAGAGTTTTGGAAAAATAAAAAAAAACATAAAATAATAAATTTGGACCTTGCAATGAAGATTTATAAAAATGACATGAGCCATCAACACAATAATTAAAAAGAAGAAGCTTCGAACTGTCCAAGTCAGAATTTGTGAGTTCTAGGAAGTTTTCCTTGCTTAAGACTGGGATTTTTCGCCCCCTTCAGCTATCCAATTATCCCCCTTCAATTGTACAATTATATAGTCTGCCGGCTCTTGCATCTAGCTTTTGACCTGGATTTGACTCCATAAGTCAACCTTCTTTGTACATATCCTTTCACTCTCGTGGATGTAGGAAAACCGTATGAGCATATTTTTTCCAATGCATATGTTTGTTTCTATTTTTGTGTGTAGTCTCCTATTGACCCACCTCAGCATGAGCTTTTGTGCCAATGTATGACTGGTTTCTGTTTTTGCATATGATATGTTCTAAACAAAACCTATAAGACCAGCTTACAACATTGTACGACAACCATGTTGCATTATACAACTCTGACAATCCTTGTTAATCCTATGACCCTTCCAGACCCCCTGCAATAGTACAATTCTTTGTCAATCATACAATCTTTGTGAAGCACATACCCTTGTTTCAATTTTTTTCGTATGGGCCTATTATTATTGATTCTTTACATGTGGCTTCTTATTGTGTGTTGTACAACCACAAAAATTTGTGATGGCCGCATGATCTGGGTGTTGGAGTGCGCACGGGGAAGTGGATTCGCAACCTTGGTTAAATAAAAACCTGGATGCATCATAGTGGTGTTGGGTTTCTGGACTAGTCTGCTTGTCAAACCTGATTACCATCAGACCCCTTACGCACCCTTTTGGTGCATGTGTGAATATTTGAATTGTGGGTTGGCTGCGGTGACAGTTGTGTGCAGTGGTGGTTTGATTGTGACAGTTAGTAGTCTGCATTGGATTCTTGTGACTCGGCATCATATTTTTGAATCCATATAGTCACTGCACAATGAATGCATGGTTAACGAGGATGAGTTTGCAAAGTCAGCCGATATAGGAGTGACAAGCAACAAAATTGGGTGCTTTCTCACCAAGTGTTGAATTTTGAATGTTTTGTATAATTTAAAATTTGAATATTGTGGGTTTGAGGGGAAATTAAAGTCGTACACTTGAACTGCAAAGGCTATAACTTTGTCATACAAATTTCATTTGAGTCCTTTTTCGAACTGTTGGAAAGCATTTTCAGAGATCTTCGCAATCGCATTGTTTTTGCAACATTTTGCACATTTATTTAGTGGTCTTAGGATCTTTGAAGATGGAAACAATTCTAGGTGTCCTTTTGTTGATAATGCACAATTATTATGTGTGGAAATCATCCATGGAGGTTGCATTATGTACCAAGGGTTTACGTTTGATGCATACCATAATTGGGAAAATTAGGCTATTGGAGTGTTGTTGACCTGTATTGCATCCGAGTTTCATTTTTGCATCAAAGGGCAAGTAACCTAAGGAGATGTTGAATTTTCTGAATAAATTGTTAATGAAAGTTGTTTCTTCAAGGGTTCATGAATTGAATCACGAGTTGAACAAACCTTATCCATTGTCGCTTTTGAGGATTGAATATTACTTGGCTCGTGTGAAGGATATTTTGTTTTAGTTAGAAGAGAGTGACAAGGAGTATAAGAAGGATGGTGAGATCATTTTGGACAACTTAAAGCTTCCATATGATGCGTTTCTTTCCACACATTATTCTTAGAGAGTTGTGATGAGGGAGGAAGGCAAGTGCTTGTCTTTTGTAAGTGTTTGCTCTTAATTAGTGGTTGTATAGGAAAAGCTCATCAAAATAGGCATCATTGGTTCAAAGCAATAGACTCACTAGACTAAGGGAAATGGGAAGTAGAGTTCCAGGTGGACTTAGACAATTGATGAAGACGAGGACATGAATGGTTCTCATGAGCATGATTACAAAGGCTAGTAGTAAAAACACTAGGAATGTACTTGTTGCCAAAATGAACCTCCTCTATTTTGGGCAATTTATCACATGCAACCTCGTTTCTTTGTTTTATAAGTGTTTCTATGTCTTCACAACTTTGTGTTAGTGTGTTTTCGGCTTCTGCAACGCTCTCTAAAGGTGTGCACAATTATTTTTAGAGGAATTTGAGTTTGGCTTTGTGTAGTTGGGTCTAGATCAGATTTTGAACTTTGTAGTGCTCGCATGGTTGGATAAGCACCTTGGGCAAAATGTTGTTGCCGCTTGGTTAGATTATAGTGCTTTAGACCCTCAACAATGGTGGCTGCCTTTTGGTTTTGTATTGGGGATTTACCCCACATGTAGCAAAAAGTTTGAAGTGCAAGCCTTTATATATAAAGGCACTTTATATGCTAAGTGGAGCAAAAGTATTGCTTGTTTCACCTATTAGGTGGAACGACAAAATCAATTAAGGCAAAAAGGAGCCTCGAGCCCAAAAGCTAAGATTGTGCCACGTGGTGCGATCCTGTGAAGTTGTGTGCTAGGAAGGTTAAGCGAAGCAGTTGATTGATCGATTATGCGGGCGCACGAATGAGTGCCACATGGCATGACTTCGGGCCCTTAGAGTCCATAAGAGTTGAAACAAGGCAGAGACTTGAATGGTCAACACATGGTCCCGAGCTTGGGTGGAAATGGGTTAAGGTAGGAAAGGTATCCTGAGTTCGAAGTTAGGATTGCGCCACATGGCGAGATCCGTGAGTTGAGCGCCGAGAAAAATGGAAATAGAGTAGGGAATAGTCCAAGGCCCGAGAACACAAAATAGTGCCACGTGGCACGAATTTAGTGGCTCAAACATGTTTAGCCCGGATCGAGATTGAGCGCTAGAAAGAGCTTAGAGCTTGCAGGACCAATCTGAGCTCGCCACGTGGCTCTCTGAAGGATCAATTAGAGCTTGCCACGTGTCAAAATCAATAAAATGGGTAGGACTATAATTGAAAAATTAATTTTTTGCCTAAGGTTTTATGGCGCGGGCAAATTTTGGGGTGTTGGTTTTGGGCCATAGTTTTTGATTCAGGGCACCAAATCAGGCAAAAGTGGATTCGTTAGAAAGCTCTTGAAGAATGTCATTAAATGGAATACATTGAGCTGCAAGCCAATGTGTTTTGAGAGCAAATCTTAATCAAAGCCCCTACCATCACATTTTTCATTCAATGCAAATTTGCAAAAACAGGCAAATACAAAGCTCAAATGGAGGATTTTGATGTCTTGAGCCCAACACCCATTTATGGAGAGATCTGTTGCATTAATGCGTGCAACCATGTTTGGGCGGGATCTTTGTATTCAAAGCCCATTTTTTCCTCTCTTCCTTTTCTTCTCTTCTTTGTTTCTATAAGATAAAAACCCTTGTCATTGTAAAGGGTTCCTTCCCCTTGGAATGTGAGGTGGCCCCGCTCTTTTGGGTGCCAAATGTTTCTAAGTCTCTGAAACCTCTGCATTTCAAGCTCGTAATGTGACCAATGCGTATCCCCATTATGTTACAAATTGTCTATATTATGAACATTAATATGAATTTAATTGTGGCCTTTACACTTTGATTGTTATGCTTTGTATTGCTCCTTGCCTTCTCGTGTTGAATGACATGTTGTATGTGGAATATAGTTGCAGGTTTGAAATTGATTTTGTTATTGTTAGACAGGGAGGAGGACCCCTACTTTTTGGTGTATCACCACTTCTTTTTAGTTATTTTTCTCCTTGCCTTTTCTCCATGCAATTGTTATATTAGCTTAGGAGTAGTGGTTTGCATTAAGGTAGCTTAGGAAAAAAGTCAACTGTCTTTGGAGGTTTGCCTTGAAGGAGCCAAGGTCCCACACCTTGGGGGTACTCCCAAACCGCATGTCCTTGGGTGTGCACTTTTGTTGGACCACAATTTTTAGGCATGCACAGTGGGGGACGAATTCGTAGTTTTCTTGTAAAAAATATAATATTTGTTAATGCACAAATACATTCATGTAATGTATAGCTAAGTTTTGGTGCGTTCTTAGCTCATTTGGTTTTGTGAACCATCTTTCTAAGCACGCGGTGACTCCACTCTTTCAAGAATCCATTCTCTCCTTTGCGGACCACTCCCTCCATCTCCTTCTACCATCAAATGTTTTTACATTTCCATGGATTTTTACAAATTTCCTCTTCCTCATTGGAACTCTAGCTCCCTTCATTTGCAGTAGTGGGATGATTTTCCCAAAACAGTCTTGAAAACTTTACCCCTATTTCATGGAAATGATTCTATAAGCCCTGTTGAGCATATCCAAGATGTATCCAACCATTGTGCAATACTGTAATGTCCCCTAATGGACACGTTTTATGCCCAATCGGATTTTAGGCAAATCCCAACTTAAAATTGCATATTATAGAATTTATGATAAAATATATATTGCAGATCTGAATTTTACTAAGGAAAATGCAACTAGGGTAGGAGATGAAACTCATGAAAATCAGAAGCTAAATCATGATATTTCCACTCCAAACTGATCCATCAAATTTATAAAGCCAAAACATGAAGAAAACTCCAGATTTGAGACACCAAAAGAGGCTGAAATAATTTATTAAAATTATGTAGAACTTGCCTTCAGACAAAGCTGGAAAAATGATAATTTGGAGTCAAAATTCCCTCCACAAAAGCTGATTCAGATCTCTAAAAATCTGCAATGAGAACAACGATCAAATCTGGATTTTTAGCAGCTCCAAACACATGCAAATCAGCCACTAGGCAAGTCGCACCACCATGAAAAAGGCTGAAAATAAAGGAAGAACACAGCTCCAAACTTTCTCTTCCAACCCTCATGAAAATCTGCAAAATTACAGCCTTCACACTGCTGGAAAATGATAGAAAACACAGCTAACTCTTTGATTTCCAATGGAAACCCCTGGATGGATAATCCTCACAAACTAGAGGAACGGTTTTTGTCCTTCAACTAGGACTCTTAGAGGGTTTTCGTCCTCTAGAGTGAATCTCTAAGGGTTTTTCGTCCTTAGAAGATTGAAGATGCAAGTTAAAATGCTCCACATACAAATATGAATTTAGAAGATAAACTAGTGATCTCCTCCTTAAGCAAGTCGATTTTCTTATATAGAGAATATGGGCCAAATGGCCACCTCCAACAACCTATCAACTCACTTGCCTCATTTAATGTTTTCCACTTACTTTATTTAATATTTTCCCTTGCTTTCATTTAATATTTTCTCTTGCTTTATCCCATCTCTACATGGGTCGAATTTCTCCTCTAGGGAAAATAAAACATAAAACAATTTTTCCTTTTCTATTTTTATTTTATTTTGATATTAGGTCTATAATACTTTATTATAAGTGCTTTTATAATATATTTTTAATTTGCACTTTATAATAAATCATTATGACTTAAGTTCCCCTTGGCTTTATTCCTTAGTCATTGGGGAGACAAAATGGGCTAAGGGTCTCCGATCAAGAAGGGGATATTACAATTCTCCTCTCCCAAAATTGCTTGCCCTCAAGCAATTGTAACTCATCAGTTCAAGTGTCAAGTGCATGAGACAAAACATGCTAAAGTGCTCCAAAATCCTGGCCCCTGTACCCGTCAACTGAGCTAAATCTTGCCACCTTCTACCACACTCAAGATAATCATATATACAAGGTTGCATCAAAGGTATCACATACTTGAGATTGCAGATTTCCTCTTCTAATTCATCATTTTTCTCGAGAGGAAAATAAATATGAATATGTTGCAAAATATATGACATATTGTCATTCTTTTCATACTTTGTAATGTCATCACAATCTATAATGGGCTGAATATCCTCATGATATAATTGCTGCAATAAACAAGAGGATGTACCTTTTTCCACACAATCCACATCCCGTGCAAGTGTGGTACTTGTGATAACCACTTCTCCTTCTTTCGCTTGGTCTTCAATCATCTTTGGATCAACATTATCTCCATCAACTCCATCATCTGAAATTACCTCATGTGGTGTTGTTATTGGTTGTTCAAATGAGTTCTTTTGTAATTTAGGTACTCGACATATGATGATCTCGCTTGGGCTTGCTACCAATCTTCATCATGCAATAATCTGGAAATGACATATTATCTCTGAAACCCTTACTCAAAGATTGGTATTTCCTCCAACAAGAATCCTCATCAATCACCTCTATTGGCTTCCCTTTATCACTGTTCTCACCTTTTTCCTTATTGTCCCTAGATCTGCTTTGATTCAAATTCTGAGTGAGTTGGCTCAAATAAAGGTTAGTGGTTTCCTGTTATTTTACCATGTTGATGAACATTTGCTTCATAAAACCCACATTTGGATCTTTCCGATATGCCATATTTTGATCTTTTCACTACCCAACAAGCTAGAGGAAAGTTGGTTTGATACCACCGTAATGTCCCAAAATGGACACTTTTATCCCTAATTGAATTTTGGGCAAATCCCAACTAAAAATTGCATATTATATAATTTATGATAAAATATATATTGCAGATTTGAATTTTACTAAGGAAAATCCGACTAGGGTAGGAGATGAAGCTCATGAAATTCAGAAGCTAAATCATGATATTTCCACTCCAAATTGATCCATCAAACTTATAAAGCCAAAGCATGAAAAAACTCAAGATTTGAGACACCAAAAGAGGCTGAAATAATTTATTAAAATTATGCAGAACTTGCCTTCAGACAAAGCTGGAAACCTGATAATTTGGAGTCAAAATTCCCTCCACAAAAGCTGATTCAGATCTCTACAAATTTGCAATGAGAACAACGATCAAATCTGGATTTTTAGCAGTTCCAAACACATGCAAATCATCCACTAGGCAAGTCGCACCACCATGAAAAAGGCTGAAAATAAGGGAAGAACACAACTCCGAACTTTCTCTTCTACCCCTCATGAAAATTTGCAAAATTACAGCCTTCAAACTGTTGGAAGATGATAGAAAACACAGCTTACTCCTTGATTTCCAATGGAAACCCCTGGATGGATAATCCTCACAAACTAGAGGAAGGGTTTTCATCCTTCAACAAGGGCTCTTAGAGGGTTTTCATCCTCTAGAGTGAATCTCTAAGGGTTTTGTCTTTAGAAGATTGAAGATGCAAGTTAAAATGCTCCACCATACAAATATGAATTTAGAAGATAAACAAGTGATCTCTTCCTTAAGCAAGTCGATTTGCTTATATAGAGAATATGGGCCAAATGGCCACCTCCAACAACCAATTAGCTCACTTGCCTCGTTTAATGTTTTCCACTTACTTTATTTAATATTTTCTCTTGCTTTCATTTAATATTTTCTCTTGCTTTATCCCATCTCTACATGGGTCGAATTTGTCCTCTAGGGAAAATAAAACATAAAATAACTTTTCCTTTTCTATTTTTTATTTATTTTGATATGAAGTCTATAATAATTTATTATAAGTGCCTTTATAATATTTTCTTTTTTAATTTGTACTTTATAATAAATCATTATGACTTAAGTTCCCCTTGAGTTTATTCCTTAGCTGTCGAGAGAGATAAAATGGGCTAAGGGTATTCGACCGAGAAGGGGATATTACAAATACACAACATCAAAAGATAATGTATGTTTTAGACTGTTTGCCTCTTCTTTCAGAGGAAAAGCTTTGGATTGGTATAGAAGCTTGGCTGCACAATCAATCTCTTCATGGGACGAGATGGGAGAAAAGTTGGAAAACGGTTGAGGGAGAATGCAGACATCATATCTCTCTTGGAACACCTCAGCACCATAAAGAGGGCACCCATGGAGTATGTTTCAGACTTCAACTTCAGATTCAAGAGGACTTGGGAGAGGATTCCTCAAGAGTAAAAGTCCCTACTAGGCATGGCATTCTTGTTTTATATAAGTTACTTTAATCCTGATCTTGCTGTCATGATTCAATCCCTTGGAGGCAATGCTCTTCCTTAGGCCTATAATTTTGCTATTCGGGCAGAGAAGAGCCTCATTTAGGCTTGTAAAGGAATCCCATCCCTTTTCTTCGCCTCCTTCCCTTGCATTGTGAATTACCCTAGACTATTTAGGAACCTGTTTCACCATCTCCTAACCCACCTCCTTTGTAAAAAGCTCTTGCTGTTGCAATCACCCCATTTGCATTGCAAAAGTACCTTCCACCTCCACCTAAATCTTTGCCCAACCCCTAAATGCATTGTAATAAAGCCTTGGGAGGCTGTGGTAATCCACAAGCTTTTCCTTGCAAATATCCAACCTTATGAAATTTCAGGTTTCTGCTAATAATGGTGGATAGCAGTGTCTTTCATTTGAGTGATGAAGAGGACATCCTACAAACCAGAATGCGATATTCCAAGCTAGCTAATGCTTAACCATCCTGCCAACTTGGAGAATTACCATGAGCAAGAGAGGATTAGGCATGATTTCCTGATTTCACTTGAGTTATAGAAGCAAAAATGCATAAAACAAGAACATCTGAAACAGTTGGAGGAGAAAATCAGAAAGGTGGAGCTTAAACAAGCTCTGCATGAGAAACTAAGCAACATGCAACCACTTGCAATCAGTTTGCAGCCGGCTGAGACAAGTTTCATTTATGGAGATCAAGAAGTGACCATATCAGAGTAGAATAACTTTGATAGTGACGATGAAACTCTGTGTTTGAGTTGCCGAGAAATTCTTGCCCCAAGGGTGATCAAATGCAGTCCCACAAGGTTGAGGAAGGTCAGCAAGATGATTTTGTTGATTCCAGTGACCCCAACTATTCTGCATGTTTAGAACTTGTTGCCATTTTTGGGGACTGCAATGCAGAGGTGTTTGTAGAGCCCAAGGTTGAGGAGGAGAATGAGCCTGCAAATTCTGTGTTTGAGGTTGAAGAGGAAGAAGATGAACCCACAAGCTCTGTCTATGGAGTTGAGCACAAGGGAGATAGCAGCCTGCCAAGAGAATGCAGTCCTTTGGCTTTGAAAACTGGGTGTCCAATCAGACACCTAGCTGTTGCAGAGCCGAATTAGATTTGCCACCTGTCATGCTGATTTCAGAGCATGCGGGAGAGCCACAAAGTACCAAAAGTCAGCTTTTACACCTTAAAGAGCAAAGCACAGATAAGGGGAATTTGTATTTTATCAATGCAACTGATATTTTGGAGAAAGAAGAGGAGTATCAAACCCATTTTCACTCCTCTCATTGGTCACAACCATTGTAAAGCTCATTGCATGGCTGCATTTCATCAGGAAAGGGAATTACATCTCCCAGCTAGTTTATGGCTTTAAATAATACTTTTTTGTAAATTGTTAGAGTACGTTAGTTTAGGTTTGTTTTTGGAATTCAAGTGATGTTGCACACCCTGAATTTTCCAATAGGGAAGTGTATGTGTTTCAATTTTGTAAGCCACTCTTTTGGGGACCTTTTGAAACGTTACTGCTTGTAGATTTTTCAAAGCAGATATCCAAAGGAAAGGTTTAAGGTGTTTCCAAACTTCTTTTTGTGAGATTTCAGGTGTTTCATATAAACTCCATGCACAATGGATGCAAAGGCTATTGGTCTTTTCATTTAGCAAGCAAATGAACCCTGTGAGTCGCCATAAATGTTGCCAAAATGAGCCTCTTGCTCTATCTTGGGCAACTGGATTACACACAACCCCGTTTCTCTGTTTTACAAGTGGTTCCATGTCTTCACAACTTTGTGTCAGTGTGTTTTCAGCTTGCAGAGGTCTCTATGGGCCTGCACAGTTAGTTTTGGAGGAAATTTGAGTTTGGCTTGGTGTTATAGTTGGGTCTGGATCAGATTTTGAGCTTTGTAGTGCCTTCATGGTCAGGGTAAGCACCTTGGGCAAAGCTTTGCCGCCGCTTGGTTAGGTTACCGTTTCTTTAGACCCTCAACAATGGTGGCTGCATTTTGGTTTTGTATTGGGCATTTTTCCCACATTCAACAAAGAGGTCGAAGTATACGAAGGCACTTTATATGTTAGGTGGAGCAAAGGCTCTGGTTGGCTTGCCTTTGGGCGAATGAAAAAAATTGATCAAGGCAAAAATGAGCTCAAAGCCTAAAAGTTGAGATTGTGCCACATGGCGCAATCCTATGAAGTCAGGCACCGGTAAGATTAAGTAAAGCAGTGGTCGAGTGAATATGTGGGCGTACAAATGAGTGCCACATGGCACCAATTCGGGCCCTGGAATCCACATAGGTGGCACAGTGCAGAGACGTGAATGGTCGACACGTGGCCTTGAGCTCGGGCGGAAATCATTTTAGGTAAGAAAGGTGTCTGGAGTTTGGAAGTTGGGATTATGCTACATGGTGTGATCCCGTGAAGTCAGATTCCAAGAAGAGTGTAAACAGAGCAAGAAATAGTCCAAGGCCCAGGAACATGAAGTAGTGCCATGTGGCACAATTTTGGGGATCGCACATGTTTAGCCCGAATGGAGATTGAGTGACAAAAAGAGTTGAGAGCTTGCCAGGGCCAATTAGAGCTTGACACGTAGCTCTCTTAGTGACTGATTAGAGCCTGCCACATGTCCAAATCAATAAAACGGGCAGGGCTATAGTTGAATATTAAAATTTTGCCTCAGGTTTTAATGGCGCGGATGAATTGTAGGTCATTGTTTTTTTGGCCATATCTTTTGATTCAAGGCACCAAATCAGTCAAAAGTGGATTCGTTGGAAAGCTCTTGAATAATGCTATCAAATGGAATATATTTGGAGCTCTGAGCCACTGTGTTTTGAGATCAGTTCTTAATGAAAGCCCCTCCTGCTGCTTTTCTCAGTCAATGCAAAGTCAGAGCAAATGCAGAGCTCAAATGGAGGATTTTGATCTCTTGAGCCCAACACCTATTTATGGAGGGATCCCATTCACCAAGGCACCACCCTTTTTCATCAAGTTAGAGGTCTGATATTCCTTTTGTAGAGATTATACATTGGAGTTGGATCTGCTACATTCAATGCTTGCAACCATGTTTGGGCAGGATCTTTGCATTCAAAGCCCATTTTTTCTTCTCTTCCTTTTCTTCTCTTCTTTGTTTCTATAAGAGAAAGCTATTGTAAAGGGTTCCTCCCCCTTGGAATGTGAAGTGGACCTGCTCTTTTGGGTGCCAAATGTTTGTTATTGTCTAAAACCTCTGCATTTTAAGCTTGTAATGTGTCCAGTGCCTATCCCCATTCTGTTACAAATTGTGCACATCATGAACATTAATATAAAGTTGATTGTAGCTTTTCCCTTTGATTGTTATGATGTGTTGTGCCTTGCCTTCTGTGCTCAATGACATGTGTGTGGATTATAGTCGCAGGTCTGAAATTCACTGTGTTATTGTAAGACATGGAGGAGGACCCCTTATTTTTGGTATATCACCACTTCTTTTCAGTTATTTTTCTCCTTCCCTTTTCTCCATGCAATTGTTACCTTAGCTTAGTAGTAGTGGTTAGCAGTAGGGTAGGTTAGGAATAGAGCCAACTGTTTCTGGAGTTCTGCCTCGAAGGAGCCAAGGTCCCATGCCTTGAGGGTGCTCCCAAACTGCTTGTCCCTAGGTGCACATTCTGGCGGACAATGGTACTTATTGTGGTAAAGGCAAGGGATGTGGAGTATGGATACTATATGAGGGTGAAGGATTTAAAGGAGGTCAAGGATCTCAAGGAGTGCCAAGGAAAGCCAAGTGGTAATGGTAAGGGTAATGTTCTTGTGGCTCGTATGCTAAGAGTAATGTTCTCTTTTTGAAGTTTTTAATTCTGTTTCTTGATAAGATAACAATGAGTAATATTCTTCTGAATTCATCTGTGTAAAGTTTTTTTCCTATGTCTTGGATCTCACTATTGGATCCATCTTCAGAGAGAGAAGAGTGAAGCCAATGCTTGGTAAGAAAAAAGGAGAGATGTCTCTTTAATGACATTTTATGATATAGGTGAATCAGTCAGCCACAAATAATTAAAATGAAGTTGGATTAAACCTTAAAAAGTAGAACTCAAAAGTGAATTATATTGTGATTAATTAAATTAATAGATCATAAGTATTTTGTTTTTTACATAAATATGAGGTAGATTTGACATTAACTATACCATACTAATAATAAATTAGCTATTTTATTTAGATTTTACTGGATTAAACTGAATAAATATTTTGTTAGAATATTTTGTTTAGTTTAGATTTGATTATTCGATATACATGGATTGAGTTGGTCATGAAAGATGACTGTTTTAAATAAAAAATTAGTTAATTGGAAATGAAATGGAGGAATTAATTAGTGAATTTGTTAATAAATTAATGAAATATGACAATTGCATAATAAGAACTGACTAACTACATTGAATCAAATTAATTGGATCAATGTAGAGAAGAACAATAAAACAGAAAACCCTAATTAGGACTATGATACGGTTGACTAAGGGTGAGTTTGTGGATGAGGGGTTTATAGGCGAGGTTGGGTTTGAAACCATGTCTCTGTTTAGATTTCGAGGCAGCTTCTCAATCTCAATTACTTCCCTTATCCTCCTTTCTTTCCATCGACCCTGCAGGGCTAAAATATTGGCATCTCCAATAAGCACGGTGTGATTGGTCTTGTAATGTTTTGCAAATGCTGATCTCTTTAATTTACCTCATAAATCCTGGACATGCTCCTTGAATCTAGTTTGAAATGATCTCCCAGTCTTCCCAGTATTACGTAGGGATTTATAGGTGAGGCTGGGTTTGAAACCACGTCTCTGTTTAGATTTTGTGGTTTCTTCTCAATTTCAGTTGCTCCCCTTATCCTCCTATGTTTCCATCGACCATCTAGGGCTAAAATAGTGGCATCACCAATAAGCATGGTGTGATTGGTCTTCTAATGTTCTGCCAATGCCAATCTCTTTATATTAACTCATAAATCTTGTACGCGCTCCTTGAATTTAGTTTGGAATGATCTCCTGGTCTCCCGATATAGGGCATACCACAGGGAGAAGGAATTTCATATGCACCTTTCTTCAACTTCGGTTCACGAATATCTTTTGCACGTATGAGGCTATTTCTGATAGTCTGGATAGGTTTGAAAATGGTGTTAACGGGATTTCTAATAAGAATTCTCGCTAGTTTTTCTGTTGTGCCTTGAACATAAGGTAACAAGGCTTTTCCATTTTCCATGGTCTCAAAAGCTTTGGGGTGACCTTTGTTTCTACTGGCATTTCAGAAAACTTTCTTGACTTGCCAATCTCTATAACCGTTCTTTCTTAAGGCCTTGTGGAGGTGCCATTCTTCATTCTTAAGGTGTTCTAGATCAGAGATTCCCACGGCTCTATTGTATGCTCTATTCAAAACCCCATCTTTTTGGGATGGTTGATGGTGTGAATCAGATTTGATAGAAACAGCTGTGTAAGTTTTCTTCCTATGCACTTGCGTAAAGGGAACTATCTGTTCTAATGATAAGAACATCAAGGAAAGGGAGACAATGGTTTTCCTTGACTTCCATTGTAAACTTGATGTGATCCGATTGAGAGTTGAGATGGGTTAGAAAGTCATGAAGATCGTCTAAAACATGAGGCCATCTGGCATTAGTGTCATCCACAAATAGATACCACCATTTAGGTTTCAGATTGGAAGATTGGATAGCAATCTTCTTAATCTCTCCATTAACAGATTCGCCACAGTTGGGGAGGGTGGATTCCATTGCGACTTCTTCTGTTTGCTCATAATTTTCATTTTGAAAACTAAAATTGGTGGAGCTTAGGCAGAATTCAACTAACTTAGCTGTCTCACTGTCTGTTACTTCTCTGACCAGTTCTACAACCTCATTGCCTCACTTTCTATAACTTCTCTGACCAGTTCTACTGCCTCATCAAGCAGGATTTTTGTAAAGAGCAAGACAATGCAAAACTTACCAGAATGTCTTTGTCATCAAGCTGAATTTCATTTGGTGAGAGTAATCTCATGAATTCCATTCAGTGAGAGTAATCTGAAGAATTTAATTCTCACACTTCAAAGTTTAAATTTATCATGGATTTGGGATGTGCTCATTATATGTGGCCAGGGATTGTAGTTTGTTTTAGACGCTTGGAAAAGACTATGATGAGAGGGTCCATTTAGCAGATGATTCTACTCTTCTTATTGTGGGCAGTGCTAATGTTGTGCTAGAGACTGGCATGATTATGGATGTCTATCATGTACCAGATTTGAGTGTGAGTCTTTTATCTGTTTATCAACGAACTCATCAGGGAAACAAAATTGAGTTTTGGGCTGACACGTTTGTTGTGAAAGATATCAACAATAAGTTTACGTTGTTGCAGTTGGTTTACTTGATAAGAATACTTAAGCTTATTAGATTACTGACTTTAGTGATGTTTCTTTGAATCAAGGCCAGAGTGCATGGGTGGTGAAATAGATGATACATGATGATTGTGTCAAGAGAGATTGGGACATGAACTTTGGAAGTATGTAATAGATGGAACATAAGGGCTCACGGGTTACCTTCTATTTCTTCATCTAGAGGTTCATATCGACTTTAAAGGATGATTTCTGTAGATATACATGGGTTTATTGTGTAAAATCCAAGTCTCTGGCATTAGATAAATTCTTTGACTGAAGAGCTATGTCTGAGAAACTAACAATCTTGGCTTCTTGTCAAGTGTTTGAGATTGGATATTGAAGGATAGTATGTTAACCCTGCTCTGCAAGAGTATTGTACTAATCATGGTACTATTTGGCAACACATTTTTGCCTATAGTTGCCAAAAACATGGTAGAACAGGACTTTGGTTGAGTTGGCATGTTATATGCTCCTAGGGATGCATAACAGATTTTGGGCTGAAGTAGTTTGCTGTAGTTTGTTGGGGTCCAAGTGTGGTTTTCACATGAAAGAATGGATAATGTGAAACCTGAATGCTCATTAAAGATGTTTTTTCCTATTGTAGATTGGTATAGCAAAGAGGATGTTGGTACCCAGATTTAATCTCCTTCAAAGGCTGAGCAGCATCATGGATTTTGACAAGACACTCAGAGGCAGATAGATGATTATGTATGTTGTTTTGTAGCCGGGAAGCAATCTATCTGACTTTTTAGCACTTAGGCTTTGAAGAAGTGGGTAGCACCTTAAAAGGATGTGATCTTATCCTAACTATTTTAGGTTGTGCCTCTCAACCAAGGTAAGAGAACCTATTTTGTAACCTCTAGTTATTGAAGAATGTTGGTAAATCCTTCTTTTGCACAAATTTTATAGAGAAGACCTTGGGAAAATATGATCAACACACCAAATCTGACTCTCACGAGTTGTCACTTCCAGATTATGGAGATATTTTCAAATACAGGGCAAAGGTTACTAAAGACATCAAAAAATCCCGATTGTTCTGCATATTTTTGTATGTTGATTTTGTTCCTTTGTTGATACACAGGGCAAATAGGGGTAGTTCAGGGTGGATCAATGGTTTTTAAATGATTTTGGTGGGAGATGAAGCAGGATAAAGTTGATTATACCGGATCTTTGGAGGGACTTTACAATAATGAACAACTTCACAATAGAAAGCTTGAACAATCAAGATGTTCCTTCAACCAGAAGGTGTGCTTTAATGGAGGCCCAGATCAACACGTTTTCACATAATCTTTGAGACTCCAACACGAAGGCTCAAATTGGAAGACTCAATTAAACACTAAAGTTTCTGATTAATCACGCCTAAGGTACACCCGAAGACTTACAGACAATCTTTATCAACAAATGACAGTGAATTGATTTTAAATTTGTTTATCTCATCCAAGATGAAGGCTCTTCTTGAAATGAAATTGCAAATACCATTAGATTATCACAGGGACGAGATCCTGTGTGATTTCACAAAAATTTCAGTATAAGATTGCAATAGGAACGAAAGAAACTATTTGCGAGACACTCAAAAATAAAGCGCATACACAAAATTGCTAGAGATTAGACACAAATTAATTCCAAAATTGCTTAGATTCATCAGCAGGGGAAAGCTTCCAGAGCAATCTCAGTGCTTGTCAATGGCTATACATCTGCAACCAACTTGACACGACAAAAAATCTAACATAGAAGAAAATAACAGGTAATCTCGGCTTTGGTCTCTCGGAAGACGACTTTCTCAAATTTTTTTCTCAAGAATTCATACTCCGACCATTTGTAAGAGTATTCTCATTGCATTTATACATTTTTGCCCACTCAATTTTCCCCCCAAAAGAGAAGAATATTCGAGGGACCTTTGCTTGTTACCAATTTGTTTCAGATAACGACGTTTAACAAATTCAGATCCGAAATTTGCCAAGTGGACCAATTGTGAACTGATCACGTTTCTTGGGCCCTTGACTAATGACTAGGATGCCATGCCACAACTTTTCGGGAGTCCCTTTAATCATTTTGATTCTGTCATGTGAGAAATCCCCCTTTTAATCATTTTTCGAGCCTCTTGCATAGCTGGACTTTGAAAGTCATCCCCTTTTGCTCTCGAGGCAATACCTTTTTCACCTTTTGCGCCTGCACCTTCATCATTTCATCCTTTTTCCCTCTGAAATTTTACTCTGCAACTTCTGGATCTGGCATTTTGCGTTTTTGCACAAGCCCAAGCAAAAATCCACTTCAAGAGTACTTCAGATTTACAAATTGAGCTCCCAAATTGATTCAATTGAACTTTGCAGACCAAAACGACACAAATTTGCCAAAAATTGATGAAGAATGATGCAAAAATGCATCTCCAAACATCCTGGAGCTTCAATGGAGGCAAAATCAAATGAAATGCACAACTACCGTTGATCCTGCCTTTCAACTTTTAATCTGAGCCCTCCACATGGCAAAATGTGATTGGAAACGGGCCTGGAGCACCTTTTTGACATTTTATAACTTTTGGAAAAAGGAAAATTTTCCAAATTTTTCCCGCGGCCTGCACCTCCGTTTTTGACTATTCAACGCTGGCATTACTTTCCTGTCGGGCCGCACTTCAACTTACAATTTTATCCCTTTTTACAAAAGGAAAAAAACCTTAAATGACCCCAAAGCTCCGTTTCTCCATTTCCCGCTTGCTACGTGTCTCAATGGTGCATTTTGAGATGGTCCTGAAAAGTAGAGACCCCAAACAAGTGCGGGCTCAACACGTGTCTCAGTCCGGCAGAGTCTATCAAAAAGTTGAAGGTTCAGCGGAAGGCGCCATGTGTCTAAGGTCCGAGATAGTCTCCTTCAAATGGACAGAGAAACGAAAAACAAATTTTGGACCTTTAAGTGATCCTCAACCCAGGAAGGGACTGATCACGGCAACCAAATGGAGGACAGGGTCTTTTCAAGCACCAACACGGGAGATAGAAAACATGACAGAGGCCGAAACTCGAGGAATTTCAATGACAAATGAGGCGAGACTAATTTGAGCACCAACAGGAGGAACATGACTTTTGTTGAGATGGTGTGTTCTATCATCTATGCTCTAAGCCAAAACGATGCATGAAAGATTTTGGGGTGAAGTAGTTCGTTGGGGTCCAAGTGTGGTTTTCACACAGAAACTGATAATATGAAAGCTGGATGCTCATGAAAGACTTTTGGTCATTCATGGACATTAATATAATTTTTTGTTTTCTTTTTTCTTTCTTGTATCTATTGAGAAAAACCAGATTTTCTGAGAAGTTCAATTTGAAGAAAAATAGAAACAAGAATTAGAATTGTAGTACTACTGTTATATCAGTTCTTATGGCACATAAAAGAGAACTATCAACTCTCCAGAAGAGTTATGGGTGCCAGCTAAGGCCAAAAGCCTCCCAGTGCAGCAACTACCAAGACAGTCTTTGTAGACCTGTGGCAAAAATATATTTGGATCCTCCATAAACTATATACTTCAAAATCCGTATAATATTAATTGTTATTTTTCATTACTTTTAACGGGATTGTTCAATTTCTCTGCTTTTATGCTTTATGCTATAATTGTTTGATTGGTGGGTTGCATACATTATACAAATGTTGCCGCTGGTCCAGGTGCATCCAGTTTGGAAATAGTTTGCTCAGGGTCCTTTATCTTGGGGGAAGGAATGAGTTCAATAAATCAACAGGAAATAAATAAGAATATAGCGGGAGCATGGGAGGGATCAATGAAAGGAAATACTTTTACCAATCTGGATAAGAGCAACCAGTCAATAGTTTATAGGAATTCTTTGTCCATGGATCATAACTCTCTATATTGAGATCACCATTGGATATTCTAGAATTATTTCTCTTAGATGTTGTTTGCGTTGATTTCATTTGTTTTCTCTTTATCTTGACATGCTTAATACCATTGGATTTTATTTATTTTGGTAACTGTTTTGTTTTATAATCAGTCTTGAAGAGGTGGTTTTCTCACTGAAATGGCTGGATATACCACAGGTGTTTACTTAATGTTGAATTTAATTTTCTCTGAAGCAGTTGTTAGAGCTAAAGCAGCGGGCATCTGGAAATATGGATGAGCCATTTTCAAACCCTGGCATTTCAGAAAAACATCCTCTTCATGTAGTAATGGTAAGTATCCTTATCTCATCCTTGCTGATTGTAGAGTTCATTCCTGTTATCCTATATCTATATATTTCTCAGTTTCTTTTATAATTTTGCTATGTTATATAATTTAACAAAGGTTTTTTTCATTACTTCAGGTGGATCCTAAAGTAGCAAGTAAATCAACACGTTTGGTTCAGGAGCTTAGTCAAACAATCTTGTTTATGATTGTCTTTAGTCTGATATGGTATGTATGCATTTGTTGATAACTGCTTTGAAAGTAATGTGTATGGTAACTGAGTGCAAGGACATTTAAACGGACATTGTTCTCTGCCTGCATTTCTTCTTTGAAAATGTCCAAATCCTCATGCTTTTAGTTTTAGTTTTAGTTTTAGTTTTAGTTTTTGTAGATGATTGCTGGTTAACATATTATATCTGATGATAACTTTTATATACAATATATGGACATTATGATTACTGAGATGGACCACAAGGCTTCAAATGTCAAAAAGTGATTTCATACATCGGATACGGTGTCATCGTTTCATTGTAAATAAGTGATTTCAATACACAAGATAATGTAAACTGGCATAAGGAACAGTGCTTGCATGCTTATTATTGTTTTACACATACTGCATGTCTCATACATTTTTATGAAGTTGGATCTCAAATGTGCTAGAATATTGAAAACTGGAACCTAAAGTTGGAAGAATAAGCTGCAATTTGGATTTTCTGGAAACAGAATTATAAATTTCTGAAATTTTGATAATCTGGTCTGATTTGAGAATCTGATCTGATCTGATTTGATTTGATTGGGGAATCTGAGCTGATTTGATTTGAGAATCTGGTGGACCACATGGCTTCAAATGTAAAAAAGTGATTTCATTAGATCGGATACGGTGTCATAATTTCATCGTAAAGAAGTGATTTCAATACACAGGGCAAGGTGTAAAATGGCAAAGGAACAGTGCTTGCACGCTTGATAATGTTTCCCAAGGTCAATATTGTTTTACACATACTGCATGTCTCATACATTTTTATGAAGTCAAATCTGGAATGTGCTAATATATTCATAACTGGAACCTAAAATTGGAAGAAAAAGCTGAAATGTGGATTTTCTGGAAACAGAATTATAAATTTCTGAAATTTTGATAATCTGGTCTGATTTGATTGGAGAATCTGATCTGATTGGAGAATCTGATATGAATACATGCTATCACAACTCAAATCCTGTGGATGCTATCTGAAAATCTGGACTTTGACTGTTATCCCAAATCTGAACTAGAAACATTAAAAATAATTATTAATATTTATTTTCTGAAGACTGAATTTTATAATTCCTGGAAAAAGGATCTAAAGCATTTGGAGAATAAAGGCAACCAATAGCAACATCTGGGATAAAAGTCCATTACAAGCCACTTGCGTAAACACTTAAAATCTAATGTCCACCCTAAGGCTTGAGGGCCTATTTATAATTTTCCCTTTAGGGGTAAAGGTCTTTCGCATGTGGAATAATTACCATTTTGGCTACATATCTTAAGGGTCCATTTATAGTCATTTTTCCTCTTAAAAGTTTAAAAAATTGGTTACATGTGTGACTTTCATTTATTATCCTATTTACCTTTAAATGCTAGTTCTGTATTCTAATGCTAATGTCTAAATCTTTTACTGTGTTTTATACACGTATCCTGGTTTTTCTATACAACTGGGCTTTCCCACATCACTTCATTCATTCTAGCATTTTTACCTGGCCGAAAACATTTCGCAGTATTCAGTTCTCATGACATATTTTAGTATAATTTCCATGAAATGTGGGGTACTGGGATCATTTTATTTTCAGTTGAGTACAGTGGTATATGAATAATGTTATGGTTGCATACACACATGTGTGTGCACATAACACCACTAGAAGACGTGGGTAAGCGGTAATTGTCCCTGTCCCAGTATTTGAGTTTCCTGGCAGCTAATCTTGAAAGTTGAAACAAACATAAATGTTAGATGCAAGTACTTAGAGAGGTATTGAACCTCGTTACCATAAGTATAGTAGTGAGCAATACCTTTTACTGATCTTTTCCATGGAGTTTTGTTTAGATTTGGATTAGTCTTTTTTTGAAACACGAATGCCCCACTTTGTTGTTATGGTTCCACTCAGTCTTTAGGGAATGTGGCTAGGAACATAGGAAAGGGAATCTTGGAGTGCTCCCTTACGTGTCATCCCTGGACCCTTATTCTCTCTTCTCTTATTTGTTCTCCTTATGGGACTACTGATGGTACTAAGTTGTTTTTAGATTTTCATATTTGACAGTTCTGATCCAGATTGCTTCAATCCTTTTTAGTACAGCAACACAACATGTTTGTGTACTATAAACCACATGGTACCTGAAACATCATATGTTTAAAAGTATCAAGAATAAACCATGAAATAACGGCACATGAACAGAAATATACAATATTCACTAATGTCCAAAGATGATTCGAAGTGGTCAATGGGAACAATTGAAGCAATGTATGCCTGATTTCAGTGTTAGAAAATGTAAAAGTAATATTGAGATTAAGACTTAGTTAATTATGCATATCGCATGAAATATGTTCCTTAAGGATTTGTGTGAAAGCAATGGACCTAAAAGTGATTCGAAATAAATGTTTGAATTTTCTGGAAAATATTCGAGAAGCTGCTGGTAAAAGATTGTTGCATGACCAATAGAATCCATTGGATTGTCTACCCCCTGAATTATGCTTTGCCAAATTTTTGATGATGATCTTGTGCTCGCACCGATCAACTTAAGGTGGCTATCTCTCAAAAATTTTAATATGCAAGAGTCCTCTAACCTTCTTCTCCTTACATTGAAAAAAATTAGCCATCGCCTAACCTTGTTGTACCCTAACCTTGCTGCTCATTCTTTGATTATTTTGTCATTTAAGTCCGAGCTTCCGGATATTTAGCTAGACTGTTGTGTTGATCTCTTGTCTCACTTCCATAAAGTTCATGTCCATGTCCTATTTTCGAACGTCCAATAGTATTATGGAAGTAAACGTGAATTTTAACTAATGCGGCTCTACAAATGCGTGCTCAATACCCATAGATACCTTATGATTATAGATTACCTGTTTAAGTTTTCAAAATATATTATAATATCGTAGACAGTGAGGGCATACCCAAACTAGCATTGTAAAAAGATGCATTGAAAACTACATTTTTGTGTTTTGTGCCTATAGTTTGTAGTACCATAGTTTGCATACTCGTATTCGGCAAATATTTGGCAAACCCCAAAAAAATTGACTTCGGCAAAAACTCGGCAAGACTTGACGAATATTCGGGAATATTCAACAACTTAAAAATATGCAAATTTCTTGAAAAACATAAATTTTATGCAAAATATAGCTACAAAATGTATCAAATGAGTCTGTAAAATGTTGAAGTGTTTTCTATTAGATTTGAATACAAATACAATACAAAATCACATCATCATGTGAATACAACAAATTGATAAGTGCTATGAATTTATGATGATTGTCATTGAAAATTATCATCATAAATTTCATATCTATGCAAGTTACAATTTACAATAATTTACATTTTCCTCTTCCCCGTTCTAGAGAAATATTGGGAGAGGGTTTATTGCCTCTACTAGTCCCCACACTCGGTTACATCTCCTCACTCCTAGAAGTTTGCGATTGCGGCTCCAACCTAGTAGTAGATGGCGGTGGCTCCACTACAACATGTTCAACATCACCTTCCAAAGATGTCATCCAATCCAATATCTCCTACTAGTGCTTCTCCCTCCATAGCTTCCCTCTCGAAAGAAGCAATCTCATCCTCTGTGAATGTAGGGATTTCCTCTTCTTGCCCAGTCCACTTCTGTATGGATCTATCTCATCCAAATCAATAAGCTCCTGGATGTGGCCTCCACCTTTCTTGTGCGAAATTGGAGATTGTATTACACAAAAACCAAGTGATTGAGGCGTTTTTGAGTCAATTTGTTGTGTTTCTTCGTGTGAATGGCCACAAACAAACTCAAGTTGCGTTCACATCCGAAGCGCTACAAGGTTGAGATAAAATTTTGAGGGCTAGATTTTGAAGATGTAGGGTATTTCCTCCCAACCCCCCACCAAGAACCTACAAACAAGATAATCAAAAGTTTATAAGTAATTAATAAAATTAAATTTGTAACTTGTAACATATAAGTAACTTAGTAAATATTCTAATTTTTATTACCTGGTGACTACGTGGTTCTCCCTCGGATAGCTAATGTCGAAGAAAAGAGCCTCCCTTAACATGCTTGTAATTCTGCAACTCTAAAATAATGAGGTCCCTTGTCTCAACCTCTGGTATCATCCTCTCAATGCATGTTGAAAGACCCTCCATAACCTCCCCGTTCACATTTGTGAAGCCATCAGAGAAGAAAAACTTGGGGTTGAGGTAGTACCGTTGCATGAATAGGTTGGTGGAGTTGATTGTTCCACCTCCGATCAATTATCTCCCAAAAGGGACCAAATCTGGCGATATCCCCCTATAATAGTTTTGGATGGCCTCTTTGGCCCTATCCATGGCCTCATAAATGTACCCCATCGGGTTTTGCTCCCCATCAACCAAGTGCAAAACCCTCACCAACGGCTTTGACACCTACACACAAATTAAAATTTAAAGTTACAAACTTACAAATAAAGTAAATAAGTAAATAACAATATATTTATAATTTAACAAATTAAAATAAAGGAATCGACTTGAAATTTAAATTGAAGTTTGAAGTTACCTTGATGATCTCTATAGCTCTCTTTGCAAAGACATCATCAAAAACTATCTTTGCAGTCCTCTCTCCATCAACTTTCTTTGAATATTGTGAGTCTAGCCATGCTTGACTCACAAACATTTGTTTCAATGATGACAACAAACTAGAAATACTTTGCAACGTCAAGAAGTTAGTTGCGAAACCTTGTGACACCGATTTGCACACAGCTCTTTCCCTTCATGTGTTCTCTCATCAAGTCCCAAGGGTGATTATATATGTACTTGGTTATATGTCTTGCATCTTCTATCATCGGCCTCACCCAATCAATTTTGCCTATGTCCTCGAAAAGAAGGTCAAGGCATTGAGTTACACAAGGAGTCCAAAAGAGTGACAAATGCCTCTCCTATAATAGTCTCTAATCGCTACATAGGTACATTTGTATTATGCTGTGACAACTTGCACAACATTCTAGATACCCACCTCTAATACAACCTTCTCCAACATAAGACTCAAATTCTCTGCATTTTAACTATGTTAGAGGCATTAATTGATTTCAAAACACCATCTCACCATTTAAGGCTATTAAAAAATTGACGAGGGCGCGATTCCTTCCATTCGCTCACCATCTGAAAAAATGGTGCATCCGTATTTCTATCATTGCTTCTTTTGATCTTGTAAGATTGTTGTTGCATCTGCAATTACACCCTTGAGCAATTTCCCACTCAAGTCTTTTGGAGAGGGTGCCTTGTACCCTTTCTTTGCAGAATCCCATCTTGTCACCAAGCACTCCCAAAGATGGGTTCTTCACCACATTGAAGGGAAGGTTGTAGTACTAGAAATTCACACATGCTTTATCTGCTTCTTTATGCACATCCTTGTTTCAGCTTGTACCTGCTTGCAAAGGTAGTGTCTCATTATGTTTCTTGGTACAAAAAACTATGTATCCTTTGCTTAAACTCGATGAAGCAAATGTGCCTCTTCCGGTTCATATGCGTGGACCACGAGTAGAGCCCACAATCATTGCCGCATCGTCCTTTGAATCCTCTACCATTCCAGTCTAATGGCTTCTGTTATGGTTGCATGCACCCTTTCCCTCTCTAGTTTTTTCTCCTCCACCTATGCTTCTGCCTTCATCTCTTGCTTTGTTTTGTTTCTTGTAACATTGGGACATACCACAACATCCCAACAAACAATACATGCAAGATGATACTTCAGATGATTGATGCCTCTAGAAAATGTTTTGCCGCAGAAATTGCAAACCACGGTTCCTTGAACTACTCCACATACACCATACTTCCAAGCAATGGTACGGGCATTAGCGGGAATAATTTCGACTAGTGATGCTGACCCATATGTCGAAGTTGATGTCGAGCGTGATGCCATTAGTAAGTTCTAATATGCAACACAAATGTACATTTACAAAATTAAAAAAACATAAACTTAATTAAAAAAATAAAAAATAAATTTTTGGCTTTATAACCCTATTTAACAATAATTTTAAATTTTAAATTTTAAATTGTAAATCCTACTAACAAGAATACATTCTAAAAAAATTAAAATAACATTTCAACAATACATTCCGGCAATTTCATTTATTAATGACATAACAAACATGAATAAATTAATAACTATTAAAAATTTAAAATCATTTCGCGATTAAATTGAATGCATTTAATATTTCAAATGTCAAATCGTATTCGGATACAATATGAATGTATAAAATTTAAATAATATAGAACAAATTTGCGAAAATAGTTAAAACAGAAAAAAACTTACTTCCAAATGAATTTCTTCAAATTTGCTATAAAATCCCTAACTCATGCAAATGATGCTCATCAACGCACCTTTGTGGCAAGCTTTACATTCTTTTGCTTGTTTGTTGATCTCAAGCCATACACTTCAACTAAATGCAAGCTGGTTTTACAAGATGGGAAATTCTTTTTTAGAAACCATAGACACTAAAAGAATCCAATTGAAATGAAAATGAAGGGTGACCAAGGGAAGAGTTCCTTGTTTTAGTCTTGTAGAGGCCTTTCAATTGTAAAGGGTTAAGGGGACCTATTCAATTTTATTGTTTGGACTGTAAGGCTGTTATGGTGGTAGAAACACAAGCAATATGATGCAAAAAAAAGTGGTTGTAAGGGAAGGCATAGGCATGGAAATGCTGTAAGTTTGGTGAAAGTGAACTGCAGGGTACTCTAGAGCTTGGGGGTTCTCAACATTTCTACATGTATTACTCTATATGTGATTTTTTCAAGAAGAATTTAGGAAGGATGGTAATGAAGAATGACAATTTCTAAATAATATCAAGAGGTCAAGTGGATGATACGTTGTCGTCTTGATCTTGTTCTCTATTTATGCAATTTTCCACATTGATCATACTTTACTTCGCATGGTTTGCCGTTATTGCCTAAGGTCGCATTATTACCAAAAGAAATTAGAAATGTGGAGGTTGACTTTTAAACCATCCAAGAGAAAAATATCTGGCCCTTTCTATGGCGATTGTATTCTTGGATCAATTTGATGGCTTCTCAAAGCAGGATTTATTTGGCATTTCATGCTTTGAGGCACTAATCTGTTTGAATCTAATTTTCAAATACTTGTTAATCTATAGACATGAGGTTTAAACCAAATTTCATTGATGAAATGGATTTAAGAACATTAACATTTTTAGCACTTAAAAGTTAATATCATTGATGACATTGGATAGAATGACAAGACAAATTTCTTGCAAATATTAATCTCCATTAAATGATCATAAGACACATGCATTGCACCATCCTTGACATTACTCTCTATCTAGTAAGCTAGATTCATGATTTTTTGCCTAAAACTAATACTTATGCTTAGTAAGCGTACAAAAGTGTTTAAGGAGTAATTAATGTGCCAAGTGGTAGTGTCGAATGAAAATGTGACATGTCAAACACATGAAAAAGAGTAGAGTAAAACTCAAATAAGCGTATTATGTAACTCATTTGCTAGTTTAGCGAAACAAAGAAAGGATACTAATGGATGTTATGTACCTTGGGATATGATATTATAATGTATATGGGTTGATGGAGATGCCGACATGTGACACACATCCCCCTTAGTTATATGTTTATAATATATGGGGTCACATAGGAATTAGTTATATTGGGTAATGAGTTGGCTTACATTGGGATTAGGTGTTACCCATCCATTAAGATTAATGTATGCCTATATAAAGGTGATGAGTATCATTACGAGAGATGTCATGTATGTGTTGAGTCTTTTACTTGGTAGAAGGATATTAGAGGTATCCCTTTCAAAGTAGAATTCCCATGTTGGGAGATTGTGAAGTTATTCCTTAAGGAGTATTTATGGTGTTGCCCTACCTTAAGGGTATTCTTTTATTTATGAATATATTGAATATTAGGGTGTCTTGGCCCATCAATATCTTTTTGTGTTGTTTTATATTATGCATATTGTTCGAATTGTTCAATTGTTATATGTAAAAATCTTATCAAGTGGTACTAGAGCATCGTTTTGGGCAAATTGTGGGGTGAAACCCTAATTTCAGTGATTCACCTATATCTTGAGATTGAATGTGATTTTTTTTCAGATTTTGTTTTGTAAAGTAGTGAAATCATTCAAGCAAGCTACCCTCAAAATTTCAACATTTTTGGACTTGTTTTGTGAAAGATATTTCAGTTTAGGGTTGAAACCCCAATTTTGGTGATTTGTCTATATCTTCAAAATAGTGACGAGTTTTTCAAGTAAGTTTTCGTGTCTTGGCGAATTTGTTTAAGACAAAAGCCATCAAAATTTCAGCAAATTTGGATCTATTTTGCGAGAGTTATTGCTGTTTTATGGTTTTTGTTAAATTTGCTCCATAGGCCGCAATTGTTGGATTTTTTTTGATTTTTTTACATTTTCGAAAAGCTCCCAAAAAGTTAATTAGGTTCGGTGTTATGTATTTTTAATTTGAGCTTGTGATCTAGCCGAAATCGGTTGATCAAATATTGGTCAAAGGAGTTTCTTCTTGAAACCCTAATTTGTGTGCATCATGGGGATGCGATCTTTCTATGGAAATGGTAAGATTGATGCTAGAGAATGGTGGATCTGATTCAAGGAAAATTAGTTTTTAGAGGAAAGGCATGGTTTGTTTTTCATCTTTGGCTTGGTGGTCTAACACGAACTTGGTGATCTCAAGTGAAACAAGAGAGTCTAGGTTGGTCTTGAGAGCAAATGGAACATCTTTTCTTAGATCGATGAGAGGAAAAAAGACAAAAAGAAGAAGAGGATGTATATAATGAGAATGTTGCAGATAAGGATGAAAAGGAAGAAGAAGAAGAATAAGACAATGTCAATGATGAAGAGGCTATGCATGATTCAGAAGGAGAGACAACGGATCAAGATAAGAGTTTAGATAGTGCATCTCCAAAGAAGGAAGCTTCAATATTTCAGTTTGAAGGGTGCATTCAAAGGAAAAAGGTAATTGTTTCCATAAACCCTAACAACAAGTATAACTTCATCAACATGGATGTAGCTCAACATCTACATGTTCAAGCAAAGAATATAAAGGAAGCTCAAGTGGAGGGTAAGAAAATTCAAGTTTTGAAGATTTAAAGCTCTTTATGGATAAATATGTTTTGCATTCAGACTTTTATGCTTTGGATATGGATGATTTGGATATTGTTCTTGGGTATCCTTGGTTAGAGACATTGTAGACAATTAATACTAATGTGTAAAAGAAATTTATGAAGATTTGGTACAAGAAGAAGAAGGTCACTTTACAGGATATCACACTTAATGAAGAACAAAGACAAGTTAAGATAGAGCATGAGGATGATTCTAAAGATGGGGAAGAAGGGAATAAGGATGATTCAATAGAAGAACAAGAAGAAAATGACAAAAAAGAAGAAAATAATGATTCATCTACTCAAGAGAAAAAGGAAATAGCAAAAAAAAAGGTGGAAGAGGAAAAGAAAGCTGAGGAAAAGGTTGATAAGGTTGAGGATACTAAGGTTGAACATATAGACACCCACATCATCATGAGAGGAAACAATCATGGAGGCATGTTAGGGCACATGAGAGCAACAACCGATATGGATATATAGGGAATTGGAGGAACAATCATTATGGCTATACATGGAATCAATGGAGCAACAATTATACAACATGGAATCATAGGAATAATTACTATGGCTATGCATGGATGCCAAGGAGAACAAATATGGACATGAATGGAATTAGAATAGTACACTGAATTATGGAATTGGGTTTAAAGACACAATTCCCACTAAGGTCATATATGGGTGGTTAGATGATCGAGCATTGCAACAAGTGTGTAATGATTTGAAACACACTCATTACATTGTCTGTTCTCATGTTTTTGGGGACGAAACATGTTAAGGAGGGAGGACATGTTATGTACCTTGGGATATGATATTATAATGTATATGGGTTAAATGGAGATGCTGAAATGTGGCACAGATCCCCTTAGTTATATGTTTATAGTATATGGGGTCACATACGAATTCGTTAAATTGGCCTACATTGGGATTAAGTGTTACCCATCCATTAAGAGTAATGCATGCCTATAAAAAGAGATGAGTATCATTAGAGGGATGTCATGTATGTGTTGAGTCTTCTACTTGGTAGGAGAATATTGGAGGTGTCCCCTTGAAGTGGAATTCCCATATTGGGAGGTCGTGGAGTTATTCCTTAATGAGTGTTTATAGTGTTGCCCTCCCTTAAGGGTATTCTTCTATTTTTGAAAATATTGTATATTAGGGCATCTTGGCCCACCAATATCTCTCGTGTTGTGTTGTGCTCTGCATATTGTTCGAATTGTTCAATTGTTATATGTGAAGATCTTATCATTGGATCTGTTGTTCAAGCTCAAGTAAAAGAAAACATGTTTGAGTGGTAGTAATGGCTTTTAAAAGAGCTGAACATTCAATGATGACTAGAACAAAACACACAGAAATGCAAAAAAAAGAAAAACTGTAGGATAAAGTTGAATCACAATTGATAGTCGAAGTAGTTTCATTTGGCAAGATTGTTAAGCTATATCGTAGGGCCGAACCTCATCATCCTTGTTTCAAACGAATGCATCATGCACGAGCGAAGGAACTTATAACAATGCTGTGATAATCATGGAACCACCCTTCTCTTACTGAATTGCACATGAAGTTGGGCATGGACAAGAGTTCTATAATTTATCTATAGGTTGAGCTAAAGATTTATTGTAGACTTGCTAGATGAAGTATTCAATATGCCTGATGATGCTAAAATGGTAAAAAAAAAACCATTGGCTGAGAACAAAGAGAAAGTTTTGATGGATATTGGTGACGATGATCACATAGACATGGTGAAGAATAAGGGACTGGCTATAAAAGCCATTAGAAACGTTCATTTTGGAAAGATTGCAGAATTGCACTCGCTAGACTATTTGTGACTGATAGAAATTATGAGCTACCCTTTAGTTGTATAAGGTACATTCTGAGTTTTAATGGGTGATGAGAGATACTATTAAGATGAATATGTAGTCAAGAAGATAAATGAGTGTTGTATCAGTGTTGTTTGCAAGGTAGAGGGGCATTCTCATGTGCATCGGATGCGCAATTACGATTGTCTATTTCTGCTGTATATGATAAGGTATTTTCACTAAGTGTATATGTAAAAGGCATAGGAGTATGCCTATGAACTGAAAGTGTTGAGGATATTTTATGATTCCTGCAAAACCAGAAAGACATGCTGGTTTTGCTAAGAGTTCAAGAGTGGTGATAATAGGTCCATGTGCTCCATGCTGAGCCACACAACCTTTTGCTCTTTCCTTGAGTTCCTTGGTCACTTGTGCACCACCTTGCATCATGCGCCTCCTGCGCAGTGCTAGGTCCATGCCACATAGCTCTGAAGACTGCACTACATACTTCACCCAATAGGTGCGGAGTGCGTTAAGTGTCAAGGGCAATACCCTTGTAAGGCTGAGGGGCATCGTCCCTTTCATGGGGCAACTGCCCGTGCCAATTTTTTGAAAACCTAGCAGCGTTTCACAATGCACACAACATCACACAACACCTTCCCAGTACTTGGAGCACCATCGCATCACCTTTGTAGCATGTTCCATCGCTCGCAACATCTCCCATCCCTCACAACATCTCCGCAACACCTTCACGGCATCTCGCAGCGCCGCAACATCTTCCATCCCTCTCAACATGTCTGCAACACCTTTGCGGCATCTCGCAGTGCTCACAACACCTCTGCAACACCTTTGCAGCATCTCACAACGCTCACAAGATCTTCACAACACCTTCGTAGCATGTCGCAGCGCTTGCAGCACCTCATCTTTCAATGCACGCAGCATCACACAACACCTTTGCAGTGCTTACTGTACTACCGCATCACCTTTGTAGCATCTTCCACCGCTCGCAACATCTTCCATCCCTCACAACATCTATGCAACAACTTCACGGCATCTCGCAGCGCTCATAACATCTCCATAACACCTTTACAGCATCTCGCAGTGCTTGCAATATCTCTGCAACACCTTTGCAGCATCTGACAACACTTGGAACATCTCTGCAGTGCTTTATTCCCATGTCGCACTGTGCAACCCCTTCAAGAACCTCCAAGACTCACCTAGTCATGTGTTCATCCCGTGTGGCACTTCTAGTGCTCGAAATATGCCAGGGCATTTACATCATATTGCGCATGGGGCAACCAAGCCACGTAATGGTCAAAAGGTGAAGAATCATACATGGAAGCCCAAGCGGTTCAACTTTTGTGATGGTTCTTTATGCCTTCATGGATTTGTAATACATACACGTTTGTGGTATTAGATAGTGAGCAAATAGGTAGGAGTTAATCAGCCAGACATCACCTTCGAGAGTATGCCATGTACAGAACGCACAGATTAATATAATTACTGTTCCAGCTCTCTTATTTTCTCTATCCTGTATCATTCAACATTATTGTTTCCACATTTGCACACATCTCATGCCCACTAGGGAATCCGTATTATTGAGGATGAGCATTTGTTAGTCAGGAAGAGATGAACTGCATTGAGTCACTTGAAGGAAAAGAAGGCAGTTATGCCACCAAAATCAAAGGCAGTGTTTGTAGGTCCTACAACAAGCAGCAAAGCAACCCTTAGAATGCTGTTGGAAAGAACGAGTAAGCCGTCAAATCCTGCATTATGGCATGTTTAAGAACGCCAAACCAAATTACCTACAAAAGCAAATGTTAGGCAATGAAAAATGTAGACTATGTACAACAATAAAAGATGCAAGAGAAAATTGAGGTTGAAGGCATGTCTAGTCAAATGGAAATAAACAAGTGGATGAGTCTTTAAATGGAGGAGAGGAAAGTGAAGTTGATATTCTGAGTTAAATGTAGCAGTAGAGGCAATGGCTAAGTATAATATTTCTGTACTGGCAGGAGGGGTAAACACACCTGTTAAATAATGTACAGAAGAAGTAGTAAATTCTGCGATGAGGTCACCATTTTGAAATTCTTTAGCTGAACAATCGAATCCTTTTAATTATGGTTGCCATTTTCAATTATCTTCTCCAGCCTTTCCACCACACTGTTCAGGTTACCCTCTGTAAAGGTCTCCATCCAAGGAGGAATAGCACCTCCATACCCAGTACCTGGGACATGCTGTTCAGCCAAAGAAGATTGTGAAGAACCCTCACTCTCCACTGGTAACTTGCTTTTATTGTGCTCAATATCTTTCTTCACAGCACCATTATTAGAGTTAGATAAGTCTTGCACCTGTTCCTTGTGTTCTAGGGACACTTGAAGCACTTTCAGGAGATCCTCATTACCGTCAACTGTTTCTTTTTATTTGTTCACATTAGACGAAGAGGCTCCTACCAAGACAGGATTTGGGTAGTCAGCCTGTTTAAAGTAAGTGTCCTTTATTAAATCCCTTTCAGTCTCAGAAACCAGCATCTCAGTAACATCTGCATGTAAAATTTGCCAATCAGGAGAGGGACTGTATAATTGGAATCCTCCAGAATCAATAAGATACATAGAGGATGATGGAAAAATTTCTCCGGCTCCAATTGAGGTACATTCAGCTGTAATTAGATCCACACATGGAGGATATGAAGTATGACTTCACTTGTGAAGTCATTATGTACGTTGCTTTTATATTGAAAAACCTCTTGATTCCGTTGTTTCCATATAAACCACAAAATTTCCGTAGAGAAGACTAACCAAAACTTTCTAAAAACATAGGACTTTCCTTTCAGTATAAAATATATCCAAAGGCAATATTTATCCATATAATCTCTTTTGAAAACACTTTGGACCAGTGAGTAAGGAAATGTTTCCAGACAGGAGCAGCAAAAGGACATAAGAAAAAAAAGTTTTATACTTTCCAGTTCAACATAAAGTACAATATAGCCTATTGACACTAGACTTAGCTAAGACAAACCAAACAACAAGCATTTGGTGGAGCAGAAGTCGTCTAAAACAAGACTTCTTAGGCTCTAAACACGATGACCAAAAACCAACAAATTTATACATCCATTTATGCAAGGAATCGCAAAAGTATGATTTCTTATTCAAACCTAGGGAAATCTTTGGAGAGAAAGAAAGATTAACATAACGTTGTTTGGAGGTGATTTCTGCTAAGGCCGGTCATTTGATCCATTTATTGTGTCCCAAAACATGTCTTCTTCTTCCATGATCAATCTAGCAGCTGAGCTCTAAAAGCCTTTGTCATCACAACGAAGGTTCTAAGATGGGGGGGGGATGTTGTATGATCTTTTCAGTTCAGCCCTAGTGAGACAACTTCCATACTAGTGGATATCATTGAATGTTTTGATTCCTTTTGAAAACCAGTATAAGGCAAAAAGAACCTCTAGTAAGGCTGGGAGGGTGGTGTTATGTTTCAAATTCCATCATATAGACTTGTAGCTCTGACACTTGGAACCAAACCTATTGTAGAGAGGTTGCGCAATGACATAATGCTTCACCATCTCTCAAGCCTTCCGCAGAGATCAGAAAATAGGGGATCTTGCAACTTTAATTGAGAAAGAGCCAAGCAATAAGTCTGAAATATGAAGTCCCTTCCACTGAATTTTTCCTCTGGGGTTTCTTTTATGATACTGTTTCTAACTAGGGCTTTCCATGGTTCGTTGCCATTTTGGGATCTAATTATCCACGTTATAGCGAATGAGATCCCTTGGGTTTCAAAATTTTAATGCCCAAACCATCTAGCACGTTGGGAGAGCAGTATACCTCCCAAGTAACTATGCCTTTTCTTGTTTCCTTGCCCATTAGGCCACAAATAGCCCCTTACCATCTTATGCAATTTGTCAAACTGACAGTTGCTAAACATCCAAGAGGAGAAGTAGTTGCTATATGAGGAGAGAACTTTCCGACACTCCCGAACTCTGCTTAGGAGGGACAAGTGCCTATACCATTTAGACACCTTATTGTTAATTTTCTCAAAGAACCGTTCCCATGTACATCTCTTTGAAGGAGGGGGAGAGAGCAAACAGAATCCTTAAATACCTGACCATACAACAAGGACCATGCCAAAATCACCCTCCCAGGGTGAGCCACATAGGGGAGAGTCTTCCCACCCTAAAACAGAATGTCTGTGAGAAATTTGGTGGAAGTTTTCTTCTTCTTGGACAGGGAAGAGGGTAGTGTCATTAGCAAACAGAATGTCAATAAGCATATCATAGTCAGGGAGAGTAATATCCCTTACATATGGCCCAACAGAGGCATCCCTAAGCAGAAAATCCAAGGCTTCAACAACAATTACAAATAATGCAAGGGCAAGGGGGCATCCTTGTCTAATAGGTCTTTGAAGATCAAAAGGTTCAGTTAGATTACTATTCACTTCTATCATAACTGAGGCATCTCAAAAGAGAACATTTACCATTCACTTCTATCATAACTGAAGCATCTCAAAAGAGAACATTTACCATTCTGCTAAATCTTTCCTGAAATTCCAAAAGCTTTTAACATCATCTCAATAAGTGGCCATTCAATCCTGTCATATGCTTTTTCAAGGTCCACAAGGATCATACATAGATTCTAAATGGTAGCTTTTGCCCAATACATTCCTCCGAACTGGTTATGAGGTTTATCTGAGATATAGCTTCCTTTTACAAACCCTGTTTGTGTGACTGAAATAGGCTTTGGGAGCATTGGAGCAGTTCTCCTGGCAATTGCTTTATTTAGGATTTATTTTGTATGAAACATTTAGAAGAATAATTGATCTCTGGTTCTTGACTTGAAACGAATCTCCATATTTAGGTATAAACTTAATAACTTTTCTGTTGATAGTAGGGCATAAAGAACCCACTTGGATAGATTCACTATATATCCTGAAGATCTCTTTGGCAATTCACTCCTTATTAACTTTGTAGAATTTAGATGTGAAGCCATCCATGCCTGGAGCCTCATCTTCTTTTAATTATTCAACAGCATATTTAATTTCATCTAATGAAATCTCACTATCAAGGGACACAACTTCACAAGCGGAATATTTTTGAGGATGATTCTAGTACACAACTTCCTATTTTGTTCAATCTGCAAAAGCTATAACCATCAGAGGTTAACAATTTGGAGTGAAAGTAGAAGGCAATTTTAATCTCAGTGCCGTCTTCAGATACCAGTCCTCCAGTATCAATAGCTCTATTTTTTTCTCTAGTCTGTTTAGATTTTAGATTCATAAAAACATATTTGGTAACTTCTCCTCCCAGTTTGAGCCAGGTGATCCTTGACCTAATTTGTGCCTCTTGAGCTGCATATTGTTGAAACACTCTGTGCTGGTGTTTAATTTGAATCATATCATCAAGCAGTTTGGAGTTATAAAGGCCTTTTTACAGCTTTTCCTCAGCATTATTGAGCTATTGCTGAATCTCTCTAGCTTTTTTCTTTCTTCTTTTTGCCTTTGCTTTCCAAAATGATCTCTCTAGCTTTTCCTCAGCATTATTGAGCTATTGCTGAATCTCTCTAGCGTTTTTCTTTCTTCTTTTTGCCTTTGCTTTCCAAAATGATCTCATAAATTTTTGCTGTATTCCATGCAATTATTTTGTGTATGAATTTGAGAGGATAAACATCGAGGGGCTTGGCTATATTCCGTGAGGTTCTAACTCATGCAGAGCATTCTTTGTCTTTGATATGGGAAACATTGATTTTATATATACCTTTAAATTCCTCCTTTTGAGCAAGTAACACAATCAAGGAAAACTACATTTCTATAGGGTGTTTGTCAAAGATAGTAAATGACAGTACTTTCACTTACATTTCTTCATTATTTGTATGCACAGTAGAATATTCTTTATTGAAGTAAAATCTATCAAGTCTAGAGTATAACCTTGTCCTCCCTTTCTGATTATTGCACCAAAGCATCCCATATTCCTTTACAACTAGATTTGGCTCTATACAAAGGGTCAAACAACTTTTGGATTCTTTTGAATTTTTACCAAAAGAAAGTTCATTTCCCTTCCACACCAATGGGGCACCCCCTTGCTTATCCTCTCTCTTCAAGACATCACTTCAATTGGAGGTCAATCAGTTTCAGAGTTCGGTTCTATCTGTTAAAATACGATGCTTATATAGCCTATTCGGCAGTTTATGCATTCAGAATCGTGTAACTAGATTGTAACCACCTCCATATTATAAATAAACCTTTGCTTGTATCATTTACACAACGCAGTTTGTGCCTTCTGTCTTCTTTCTTCTTTTTGCATATTCTAACATTGGTATCAGAGCATAGGCATCGGTGAGAGGAGAGGTCGACGAGAGGAGAGGTCGACGCAGGGCAGAAGAAAGGAGTTGGCATTGCTGTCTGAAGGCGCTGGAGGAAATCGTGGTCGCGGCGCAAAAATTGTGGGTTTTTTCACCAAAAATCGCAGACGAGGGCAGCGCGTGGCAAGACGCAGGCAGCGCGAAAATCGTGGAGGGAAAAATCGTGGCAGCGGTAATCGGTGGCAGAGGTAATCGTGGGCAAGCCTGGCAAAAACGGCAGAGGCAGATTCAAAAACGTCTCGGTCCAGAAAAATAATCAAACCAGCAAACGTGGGTCGCAGAAGCAAAGTCGGTGAAATTATTTTTACCTTGTTTTTGCGTGATTAAATTTGGAGACATAAGTAATAATAATTGTTTTATTATTACTTATATTTGCTGGAAAATTGGATATTTTATTAAGTGTGGAGCAACTTATTATTTTATTATTTTCCGTTACTTTGGAAGAATAAAATGTCAAACATTGCAAATTTGATTTTGCCGGATACACAAAAATTAACGGGCACGAATTTTAATGTGTGGAGCCATAAGATCTTGACACTGGCAGAATTTCGTGGTTTTGAGAAAATAATCACGGGTGTCGAGAGTAGACCTACAACAAATTTCGATGATTATGACAAACGTCATCGGGAGGCTCTTCTGCTATTAAAATTGTCGGTATCGGATGAATTGATACCTGAGGTCCAGAATGCCACTGAGGTGAGTAAATTGTGGGTCAGTCTGAAGGACAAATATCAGACGTCGGAGAAGAGTCGGGTTCTATACCTCAAAAATATGCTTTTTTCCGTAAAATTACAAGGTGGATCGCTGTCTGAGCACCTACTTCGGATGAAAGATCTCCGAGATCAGCTTGCTTCCATCAACAAGCCGGTTGATGATGATGATATGGTGGCTCTCATTTTAAACAGTTTGCCCTTCTCGTATGACTCGTTCGTGGAGGCTCTTCATTTAATGGGCGAGAGTCAAACTCTTACGTTTGACAAGGTGTGTTCCTACCATTGCGAGAAAGGAACGAGACGAGACACAAGTTCAAGAGTCCATTGGACAATATCGAGAGTGCATTTGCTGCAGGTCAAAGGAAAGTGGAAGCGACATGCTGATGCGTCACCTTCCTCTCCTAAATTTTCGGTAAGGTGTTACTATTGTCACAAACTTGGTCATGTGAAGAGGGATTGTTAGAAGCGACTAAGTGCCCTGAAGAAGTGGAAGGGGCAAGCACATGTGGCAACAGTTGAGCAACACGAGTCAGAAGATGAGTATGCCCTCATGGCATCTTGCTCGGATGGTGGCAGCCCTACACGGTGCTGGTTTTTGATTCCGGCGCATCACGACACTTCACGTGTCAACGAGATTGGTATGTTACTTTTCATGCTAATTCATGTTCTTCTGATTCAGTTACTTTAGGGGATGGGAGATCACATGTTGTGGAAGGGATTGGGGATGTTCGTATCATGTTAAATAATAACACTAAATTGCTTGTGAAGAGTGTTAGATATGTGCCTAACATGAATAAGAACCTGTTATCCATCAGTCAATTAACTGATAATCCTCATATCTCTGTAAACTTTTCTGGTAAACAATGTATTGTGTCTGATGTCAAACATAATAAGGTGGTTGCCCTGGGAATTGGGCATGGAGGTTTGTACAGACTCGTTGATCCTGCCACGGTCAACTTGCATGCCTTAGTTGTGGTAGAAAATACCAGTGTTTTGTGGCATGAAAGATATGGGCATCTCAATCTTCCGTATTTGGCCCGTCTTCATAAAGACAACATGGTTGTTGGTTTGCCTCCTATCCAGGAAAAGCAGGATATGTGTGTTGGATGTTTTGCAGGCAAACAAAAGCGGAAACCTTTTCCTCATGAAGGTGTTTGGCGTGCAAAGGGGCTCTTAGATCTTGTCCATGCGGATCTATGTGAGCCATCGTGGAAGAAGACTCCCACACCCTTGGTGCACTTTATTTTCTCTTATTGGTGGATGATCACTCTCGGCGGATGTGGATCTATCTCTTGAAAAAGAAGTCTAATTGCTTTGCTTCTTTTGTCAAGTTCAAGGCATTGGTGGATAACCAGACCAGCCGGCGGATAAAGACTTTAAGATCCGATAATGGGGGTGAATTCACTTCTAAACAGTTCGCTGTTTTTTGTGAGAAAGAAGGGATTCAACATCAGTTGACAGCACCATATACTCCCCAACAGAATGGGGTGGTTGAGAGGCGGAATAGAACCATCATGGAGATGGCCCGGTGTATGATGCACAGTCGTGGAGTGCCATACACATACTGGGGAGAAGCTGTTAATACAACGGTCTATATCCTCAATCGCAGTCCTTGCAAAGCCTTGCAGGAGATCACACCAGAGGAGGCATGGTCCAAAATCAAACCAGAGGTATCAGCTTTTCGTATTTTTGGTTCAGCTGCTTATACTTTGGTTCCTGATCGTAAGAGGAGTAAACTAGATTCCAAAAGTTCTAGATATTTCTTTGCTGGTTATAGTGATCATTCTAAAGCATATAGATTGATTGATACTTCCACTAATAAAATCATTATTAGTCGTGATGTTGATGTAAAAGAAACAGAGTCTTTCTTTGGCTGTAATCAGCAAATAGACCAGCAACATGGCAGCGATCAGCAAGGGGTGGTCACAGAGATTGGTTCTCTTTCCTTGCCTGATGATGAGTCTGGTCATTCTCATACTCCTCCACAGACTCCAGTACAGTCTATGCTCTCTCCTACTGAGTCTTTTCCGTCTCCTGGAAATCAACTTGCGTTGGTTTCACCTCCGGAAGTCCCACTAGCTTCCGAATCCTCAGTTCAGCGACGGCCCAAGTGGTATTATTCCACTATTCAGGATCTGACACGAGACGATTTGTCTCCACTCTTAGATGGCCGGTCTCGCAGACCTGGCAAGAGGATTGATTACTCTGAGCAAGCTCAATTTGCTCTTGCTTCTGATCTTCTCCATATTCGCGAGCCACAAAAATACTCTGATGCACGAGGCATACCAGAATGGGAAACTGCCATGCAAATCGAGTATGATGCCTTGATTAAGAATGATACCTGGAAGTTGGTGCCATTACCTCCAGGTAAACGCTTTATTGGTTGTAAATGGATGTACAAAATCAAGTGTAAAGCAGATGGTACTTTGGATAAGTACAAGGCTCGACTTGTTGCAAAAGGTTTTTCGCAGAGGGAATAGATTATGAGGAGACTTTTGCTCCTACTGCAAAGATGGTCACTTTTTGGTTGCTTCTTGCCTTTGCGCTCAATTTGGTTGGAAAATATATCGATGGATGTGAAAAGTGCATTCTTGAATGGGGATTTGGAGGAAGAAGTGTATATGACACAATTTGAGGGTTTTCGGGCATGTGGTTGTGAGCATTTGGTATGCAGGTTGATTAAGTCCTTGTATGGGCTTAAGTAGGCTCCTCTCGAGCTTGGTATATTAAGATTGATACACATATGAGAGATTCGGGCTTCAAACGAAGTCATTCGATCCGAATCTCTATGTCAAGCACAAATGATGACATTGTGATTCTTATTGTTTATGTTGATGGCCTTGCCATCACGGGCGATGGAGATCTTTGTGATTCATAAGGTAAAATCAGATTTGTGGACTTTGCTTTTGACATGACTAATTTAGGTCTCCTTCATTATTGTCTTGGTGTAGAATTCTCGCAACAAGATCACTTGATTTTCATTTCTCAAGTTAAATATGCCAGAATCTTTTGCAAAAATTTAAGATGTATGATTTTAATTCATCATCTACACCTATGGAGGTCGGGCTGAAACTTTCAGCTCATGATGATTCACCACCGTCGATGAAACATTATGCAGACAGATAGTTGGTAGGTAGTTTGATTTATCTCACCACTACACGACCGGATTTGTGTTTTGTCTTTGTAAGTTATCTTTCTCGTTTTTCTAAACCGAAACTCATTCATTGGGGAGCAGCAAAACGTGTGTTAAGGTATGTCAAAGGAACTCTTGACTTTGGCATCTTGTATCGTCAGAGTTTGCAGATTTCACGTTGATTGGCTACACAAACTCTGATTGGGGAGGTTCAGTGGATACTCGGAGATCTACCACTAGATATATCTTCTCTCTTGGTTCGGAGTTATTTCTTGGCGAGTAAGCTTCACCTTACTGTGTGGCTATCTCTTCCACAAAAGCGAGAATACAAGGCTGCTGTTAGTGTTGGTTGCGAAAGCGTATGGCTTTGTCGATTTTGGTTGATTTTCAGTTTTCACGGAGTCGATTTTACACCTCTTTTTCACTTTTTTGTGATAATCAAGGTGTGTTGAAGATGGTCAAAAATCCTATCTATCATGCCCGCACTAAACATATTGAAATTCATCATCACTATATTCGTCAATTGGTTGACTCAGGTGAAATCTCTCTTCATTTTTGTCCTTCTCGGAAGCGATCTGCTGATGTAATGACTAAACCTCTTGGTGCTTTCTTGTTTGTCAAGTTTCGGGATAAACTTGGTATAGTTTCTAGGTTAGTCATTAAGAGGGGGTGTTAAAATATGATGCTTATATAGCCTATTCGGCAGTTATGCAGTTGCAACTGTGTAACTAGATTGTAACCACCTCCATATTATAAATAAACCTCTGCCTGTATCATTTACACAACGCAGTTTATGCCTTTCTTCTTTTTGCATATTCTAACACTATCTCTATAATCAACGAAGCATATATCGAGCAAATTCCAAATTGTTGGTCTTTGTCTTTCAAAATAACCCAAACAACTCTTTTACAACGAGAAGTTTTGAAGCAATAACCTAATCAGCCCACTTATCAACAAGTAGAACATAAGAGCCCCCTTTTTCTTTAGGGTGCTTAGTATAGAATTGAATAACATTAACCCACATGAATTTCAACACAAATTCAACAAAGCAAGTCCAGTTCCTTTAACTTCTTGATGGAGTAGAAAATTCAATTGCTCTCTACTATGTCTATACTTTGCCTAACATTAGGTCTCCTATCCTAAGTATCCATTCCTCTCACATTCCAATTACTACCCTTCATACGGAACAAGGAAACTAGTTTGCTTATGGTGGAGGTTGGGACCCCCTTTAGTTTGATGCAATCTATTGAAACACTCGGCGTTTTGTACCCTTTAGTTTGATGCGATCTATTGCAACGCTCGGCGTTTTGTTATCCTTAGCTTTGTTTTTGGACTCATCCCACCCGGAGGTGGGCACCCCTTTAGTTTGATGCAATCTATTGAAATGCTCGGCGTTTTGTTACCCTTAGCATTGTTTTTGGACTTATCCCCACTCGGAGGTGGGCCATTTCTCCTCCTTTTGGCTTCCTTTGTGTTAGGATCACTAACAACATTTACTTGTGCTTACCGATTCGATCTCAGATCAAGTCTTTTAGTTTTAAATGTGGATCTAGGTGGAACATGTCCCTTATCCCTAATTGGAATACCAAACTCTTTCTTAGGTAATGTTGCAGGCAGCCCCATCATTTGCGACCTATGTGGAGATAGGGTCATGGAGGAGCACTCTTTAGGGATAACAGACCTCTCTTGAGAGCGTATTTCCTCCGGCACATCAAAGGAACATACACCTGGGATCTAAAATCCCAGAAAAGATTGACAAGGATAATTTCTTAGTCCTCAAACATTCTCCCCCCTTCACCCTGGGGGAGAAGGTCAAGCAGTCTTCATGTGGCTCACTAGACTATATAAGGAGGGGTGCAACAGGGTCCTCTAGAAGGAATTTCTTCCTCGGTGGGGAGGGAGAGGGGTGTGGTGGGGGAATGAGGAAGCAGGGGGTAAAGAGGGAGGAATAGGTTGTACATTCTCCATGGGATGGGAGGGTGTTGCATCCTTCCCTAGGGCCTCTAAATAACGCAATTGACTATCTTTCATAATTTCACTTTGGTGGGAGGGGCAACTTCCTCAAATTGGGGGCTTTCTGCCATTTCAACATCCACTACGGGCACAACCATTTCTTCATTCTTCGAATTGCTCCATTCTCTTTGTTAACTATCACCGTAGTACTTTCAGACTTCCGTGGTGGGACTAGTAGAGACAAGCTTTCTTGACATGGCCATCCTTTTGACATAGAAAACAGAAGTTTAGGCTTCTCAAACTAGATACAGAGCACACAAATTTCTCCTTTCTCAAGTTGAAAACTAGGGTCGAGGGGAGAATTCCATGGGTTTTAGGGAGATTAACAATATCTTGTTTATATTGAATAGAATCACCATTGTGTCCTCTACTTTTAAGATTTCCCCTAGTGGCCTAAGGGCTTGGGGCAATAAATTCGACAACTGCAGGGGCACATCTCAAATTTCAACCCATATATGAGCAATTTTTAGAATAATATCTTGAGAATCTAGACTAGGGTTCCAAGGAATTACCGTAAAGTTGATTGCCCCATATTCTAAAAAGGTATGCTAATATCACATTTCTACATATTGGAGTTTTTGAAAAGAACCTAGAAACCCCACTTTTTGCACCATTCTACATAATCTAACATATATGCTCATTTTTCCCCAAATCGTATTCAAGCAGCTATCAAAAAACCCTATAGAGGTCAGAGCATTTTGTTTAAGACACAAAAATCCACAAATTCTTCAACCTAATTTCTTCTCGAATGTATATCATTGTTCATATCTCATTAGGGCATATAGATCAAGGGGCCTTTGTTAGAGTTATATATATTTCTGTCATCCTCTGCTGACTTCTTATTAATTTCTTTCCCTACAATTGATTTGTTGTCGCTTACCTCCACACGAGTAGGATTCTTTCCTTCTTTGCATCCATACATTGTCTTATCACTTTTGTTCCTTCGTTAGCATTAATGTTATTTCCTTTCTCCCAAAGATCTACCGATAACATATAAAATGAGACAAAAAAATCAAACTCAAAAACAAGCAAACACAACACATGAGTACAAACTATCACTCTACCACCAATGGAGAACTTAACACATACACTAAGTAACACGAAGGGAACAAAGGGGAGTAATGAAACTGAAGGTGAGATCTCAGCGTGAAAGCTTGAAGCAGCTCTAATGGAGGGTGACTCTTCGTCACCCTACATCCAGGGCCCTGAAATTTCCTTTGTTCTCACAACCCTCCTTAAGTTGCATTTTCTCGTTGGCTCAATCACATGTAAATTTTTGCAGAGCTTGGGCAAAGCCAGTCCTGTAGAGGTTTGTGAAAAAATTTCTTTTATTGGAAGTGAAGCATGGCTGCTTGAGGAAGAAGGAAGAATCAAAGGCATGTTGGCTGTGTAGGCATGTTGGCTGTGTGGGCATGAAATCTGAAGTGTGGTAGCAAGAAGCATTTGAAGCGCTAAGAGAAGGTTCTTGTGAGTTTGTTAGTGTGAGAGGCACAGTTTCTAGAACTGCACATGGCTGAAACATGAGCAATAAAGCCTTCAACCTGTAGAGAACATGTTCACTACATAATCTAAAAGATACATGTTGCACACCAGGATCCAGATCAATATACACAAAGGAAATAGAAATAGAAAAAACCAAACATAAAATATTGGGGTATGGTCTTATGTTTTGGAGTTGTTTGTTAAGGAAGTGTAGGAAACACAGAGAAGAGCAGATCTGTCTCTGAAGTCCATGGAGGAGGAGCAGTAAGGAGGTGCCTGAAAACAAGGCGAGACAAGAAGTGCAGTGCCATGGGCAGTAAGCCAGAAAATCACAAGGAATAGGTGGTCTGATTTTGCGTACATAAGTTTGCGGCAAAGGTGTGAAGGGAAGAGAAGATGTAAAGCCCCCTGTTATTGCTGTGTTAAATATGTTATATTGCGTTGAGGCGTGATAGCGGCAGGATTTGGAAGGAGCGCAACAGCCTGGAGGAAGTGTGAGAAGAGGCATGAGCACATGGCATATGGTAGCAACGCGGGCAGAAGCATGATGCCATGGAAGTACAAGAGTATAAAGTTTTTAGTTTTATTAAATTTTTGGGTTTAGGTAATTTATTTAAGTTTTAAAACCTTGAAAAATTGTATTATAATTTTCTTGTCTACCAAAGAAATCAAGATAATTGTATATCTTCTGATGCGGAAAGAAGTTTCTGCTGGAAATTGTTCAGTAGGTCCAAAATACACTTTATGAACATCCAACAAAACGATTGCTTGTGAAATATTATGGTTTAAAAGTTTGATTTTTTCACATAAAAACCTGTATGTTTTTAAGTTTTTAAAAAAATTACGTATATGGGTGCATTTTCAGTAGTAGCCTACACCCATAAGAGCTTTTTGATTTGGGGAGACGGGGATGGGGAAGGCATCACACTCTCATGAATGATCTTGAGCACTACTTGCTTGGAGATTTGCTCACAATTTTTTTTTGCCTTTTTAGCAAATTCGGATCCAAAACAACTACATAGCCAAAGACAATGATCATCGATGGCAGTGATGATAGACAAACTATGATCATCAGTGGTAGTGATGACAGACTGTACTCCAGCTGCATATGAGATATTCAATGAGGTGATCAATACCCATCGAGAAAACGCAGTGAAGAGTCAGTACCATTACTATTTGATTAGTAATTGTTTGACAAGTACCTATTGTTCATCTGAGGCTAATCCCACCTGAGGATGTAGTGTGGTCAATTCCACTACAGATACAACGGGAGGTGTCCTTATCCACACTTGTATGAGAGTATGGACTAGAGTGTGTGCCATAGTCCATTTTGTTGGTGTTTCTTATTAAACAACGTGTTTGTCCTGGTTCACAAACTCTTTGTATTGATCAACGAGGCCATCCCACTTAATAGGTACAGTGAGGCCATTCCCACTATCTTTTGTAAGTTTGATGAACTTTGAGAGTGTTCTAATTCACTTACGATGTTTCTCTCGTAGTGTTGGAACTATATGTAATGGGGGGATGTTGGGAAATTAGATTATGTTGTTTCATATAGTTAGTATCAAAATATGTTACTTAACACTTAATGAACTATTAGCTATCTATTAATTAATGTTCAGTTATAAACTTCTCCAACTATAATGTAACTTCTTCTAGCATAATAAAATGATGAACACACACATATCCAAGTGTGCCATGTGCTTTCGGTTTCCCTTCATTCTCTCATATCTTCTAACATTGGTATCAAAGCCATTGGTGCTCAAAGTGATTGAAGTTTGAGTAGGGTATGAACGACAAGGTCAAGACCGAGAAAATTGAAGAGGTAGTTCGAACTTGTAGAAGTCAGGTTGAATCAGAAGTTTTGAAGAGGCTTTTATCAAATTTAAGGCAGTCTTTAACTATGCACACTAGGGCACTCCTATTTGCATGAAAATAAAATCAAAAAGTGTGGTTGACAATATTTTTCATGGGGGTCGAGGAGAAGGACTCTACTATCCCAATGGCCTACTAGAGTCTATAGAGAAAGGATATAGAGTCGGCACTCCATGACTGATTCCTGCACTACGGGGAGGCAGCTATATCTAGTTGGTCACCTATATATATATATAATGGGGCACCCTACCCTTCCCTCTATATAGATATGGGATATGGATTGATAGGCCAAAGGTTAAGGAACTCCCCGCTCCCGAACTATCGGAGGGGGAGGAGGACGAGAAGGTAGAACTAGATAGGCATATATATAGATAGGACGACCTACTCCAATCTCCGGCCCCCTCCCTATTATCTTATCTATCGAGGGCAATTATATTTTATATTGACGACCCTATCTATATATAGGCCCCCTCTCTATTCTAGAAAAATATAGAGAGTGCCTACGCGACTTTTTGGCCCCTATCCATATATGAGGCTTGAAAACGGGGAGAATCTATAACCAGTTCCTATATAGATATGCTCTTTGTCGGGCTGCCTCGTGAGTATAATCGAGGGCCCCCAATCTCTCTATCTCGCACTTGCCCGACAATAGGAGGGTGAGGGGTGAGCGTAGCGAACCACTCACCCGCCCAATGACGGCTCAATCTAGAGGGTGAGAGCCCCCCCAATATAGATGGGGATGGGGATGGAGTGGTGCTCCCTTATCTCACGAGTTCGAACAATATATCTCTATCTGGGAGACCACAAATATATAGATAGCTGCCCCCAAATAGAATAGAGGGGCAATATCTAGAGAGAACTAGGACCGCCATATCTATATATAGGGTGGGCCCACCCATTACTGCTATTATTTGGGTTGGGGACTGCCAGGGGGACCTCGACTCGAATTTCCCCGAGCCCACCCCATATATAGATAGAGGGGCCGGTGGAGGTGTAATTCGATTCTCTATATTGGGGTGGGGGCCCTAGACCTATATAGGCGGAGAGGGCCCCCTATATTATCTATATATGGCGACCTAGGGGTTGAAATCCTATATAGAGATCCGGGGTCTACTATAGAGAATATAGCTACCAGGGCCCAAGCCCATAGATTCATATCTATATCTAGATAGTCCACCTCTATCTATCCCATCGGGGCGCGCCTATATATTTATGAAGGATGGAGGTCGAGGAAGGCTCTTAACTCTATATGGTTTAGTTGGCTCCCCAATCCCATAGTAGAAATAGAGGTGGCCCCCTCTCCCCTGCTTTCTTTTTTGAGTTGAAGCGTCGGGAGAGGGCCCCGGGAAACTATTGATAGTCGCTCTCGACTATATAGATAGATGGCCCCATCCATCGAATCTCCAATCTATAGACACCTGTGACCTAGGATTTGGGCGGGCGGCCTAGGCGACAGGACTGTAGTCATAACTGTTTTCAGACATGCTAGGGCATGCAGGAAGGTGAGAGATGCTGTGTTGTCTAGAATGCATTTGGGGGCTGAAAGGAAAGTACAAGAGCAGGAATGAGGATGTCAGACATGATTCTGAATACTAGAATTTTTTTCCTAAAATTAAATTATGATTTCCAGCAGTGTAGACATGAGCTCAAAATCACAATTTGCCAAATATTTCAATCATATTAGGGAAAAGGTAGGTTGAAAACGCTTGCAAGGAGAGACATGAAGATATGTGTTGGAGATGTTATTATACCAGCAGCAAAAAAATTTCTAGGACCAGAATGATTGCTAGGGCACAAGTGGGTGTATTTTGCAAGTTTCAGGTTGTGCAGACTTGCAAATTTTAAAACAACGATGTCTAGGGCATGGGAGGAGGCTTTTCAGTGAGTAATTGTCTAGGAAATGGTTAAGCATTTGCATATTTTCTTGTCTATTTCCTGTTTTTTGTGATTTTCCAAGGCAAAGAGCAGTAATTTACAGCTTGTAGAGTCTGTTTGTACCTATAAAGGATTGTACGGGGTTTTACTATGATTTGGTTTATTGGCAAGTTACTGTTTAGAGTCTAGACTTTGTATTTTTCTGGTACATTGACTTGTAGGTCAGAGATTGAATTTTGTGTGAATAATGTGGCCAATAGTCAAAATTCGAATGTCTAGAGTCACAAGGTTTTGACAATAGCAAAGTGTCAAGACTGATAAAATTATTCTTGACACTGAAGGTAGGTCTATTGTGGATTTTGTGAATTATGTCATAAGAGGCCTTGCTGTTGTCGAAGTTCTTCATTTTAGATGATTTGATACCCGAGGTCTAGAACGCCACTAAGGCAAGTGAGCTATTGACCATTCTGTTGAACACATATCTGACTTTAGACATAAGTCGGGTTTTGTGCTTGAAGAATTTGCTCTTTTCAATAAAGATGCATGAGGGTGAGTCCCTGTCAGAATATTATTTGTGGATGAAAGATCTTCGAGACCATCTTAGTGCCATCAACAAAAAGGTGGATAACAAGAACCTGGTTGCTCTTGTTCAGAACAATTTAACGCCGTCATTTTACTCTTTTATGGAAGATTTACATTATGGTTGAAACTCAGACCTCGACTGTTGATCATGTTAGTTCCTAACAGTAGCATAAGGAATGTAGTTAAGACTCAAGCGAGTCTACTTTTGAAAAATCAGAGATTGCATTTGTTGCTCAGTCAAAGGGGAAGTGGAAACGAATTCTTGGTGAATCATGCTGCAGATATCATGCGAGTCTACTTCTAAAAAATTAGAGAGTGCCCCTCATCCCCATGAGGTGAGGAGCAAGTGCCTGCCAAGTGTCGTAGGAGTTACATATGACATGAAACTCCAAGATTACCTTCAAAATGGACAAAAGAGGTGAGACATTTCACATGTTCTAAAAATATATGAATTACAACTTTATATTGGAATAATATCTACACACACCTAGACTATAAACATTAGCCCAAATAAAGGGTAATCCTAGCACTCCCTCAAAAATTTTATTTGGGGGTTACAAACAACCTAAACAAAGAAGGGAGGTGTCATAACTTAATAGCTAGACTGCCCGGAACGCCAAGTACCCCCTCTGGTACTAGGCCTGATATGTACCGGTGCGGAGTGCGCTGTGGGTGCGTACCCAGACGCCTTGGGTACGTCCGGGTACAAAAATCCGTACCGGGACATACCCAGGGCCTGTGGGTCGTACCCACACGTTTTTTTAAGTGCAAAAGAATAGATAAAACTTGAGGGCTTTGACTGGAATTGAATCGTGGAAGTTTGTGTGAGATTCAATATTGCCAATAGGCTCTGAAGGGTCAAGAGAGATGAAAAGGACTTCATTTGGTTGACTTACTATTTGGGGGCTTTCCTGTTGCTACTATGGGTCCTTTATTCTTCAGTCAATTTGAAAGGCATGGAAACAAGTGAAGCACTTGGTGGTTGGGCAGCCTATCTTCTCTTCCTTTGACACTAGGTGCCAAGCCTATGAATCGATTTCGTCAAATCTGAAATATAATGACAAGATCCTTGCCTTGACAAGAGGCTGCTCTGCCCTCCTTTGGTTTGAGAAAGGAATTAAAATATTTCATGACTTGTACAGATTTGGGAAGTGGACAGAATGGACAGACCTTAAAGCTTTCTATAAGCTTCCTTAATCTCAGTTAAGAATGTATACAATGCTCAGAAATGCTTTCACAACTCCCTCTACTGGACTAATTATGGAGGATGAGAATGACTTTTGGGATAGTATGGGGTGGCTCAATGGGCCCCCTCTTGAAGAGGCTACCTCCAAACAACTCTATGTAAAGATTGCCTTCTCCCCAAACCTTTCCCTGGGCCTTAACAATAAGTGGAATGTTTGTGAGCCCATTAGTAGATGGACTCGTAGATTTAATGTTTTGTGGTCTTCTTGTATTCAATCAAAGAAATCTTGCTTTAGATGGCTTCTGATTCATAATAAGCTTCTTGTTGGCTTGTAATATTTTATATGTTGCTGAGAATATAAGCTTGTTGTTTTCTTTATATATATATTTAAAAATATGAATGCACCCACAGTGTACTGTACCCAAGGTTTTTAAAATTTTCCGTTTCAGCGTACCGTACCCGTACCCGTACCCGTACCGAAACAGTCTAGCTTAATAGGGGTCTACATAGGGTCAGGTTTGTGGTGATCCTGACACCTTAGATGAGAAGACAGTCAGTGGGTTCCTATTCAAGAAATGAAGTCATTGTACGGTATTACATGGTTTCTTACCAGTTCTTCTTGAAAGAGTGTCTTAGGAGTTGGAATGTGATAGGGAAGTGAGAGCGAGCAAGTTGCATGGCATGTATGGGTGTTTGGATATGCTGTTAATGTAAAGAATGTCCATGAAGGCCTTGACAAAGGCAATATCTCTGTAATTGCAGAATAAGATATTGGCAAGAGGAGGAAATCCCTTTTGGAGTTTTCCCTCTGTTGCCAGGAAACGCCTAGGCCCCCCCCGTTTCGCCCTCGAAACGTTTCCGAAACAGAAACTCCTTTGAAACGTCCTAGAGATAAGTATACATGATAATAATGTATTATTTCAATGAATACAAAATATTTTGAGTGTTTTATCAGTTATACTTATCTCTTATGGTCTATGGAGTACAATTTTAAAATGAGTACTATGCATATATATATATATATATATATATATATATAATATATTGTACAGACGTTTCCCGTAACGTTTCGTACCCAAGGTTTTTTGAAAATTGGTGTTTCCGCGTTTCGTACCTGTACCTGTACCCATTTCCGTTTCCGTTTCCTGGCAACATAGAGTTTTCCAACACTGGGGTTCTCCAAGGTAAACCTTGTTTTGTGAAGTTTAATTTTATTTTGTTTAGCAGTAGTTTCATGCTCTTCTTTTATGTTCAGATTTCCATTCAGTACAGCTGTTAGGACTTCATTTCTAAGCATGTTAGTGTCTGTTTTAAGCAAATTCATAAAGAAACAGCAAGTTAGTCAATCAAGTGTTGTCAGGAACATTTAATATTGGTGTTGATGAGTTAAGCTATGGAATATCCATGCTAATTATGGATCACATGGTGCTTGAACTGCAAACAAACATGTATAACTCTGTACTATATGTGACGTGATATGAAAGAGTGCCTATTAAATTTGAAACTTCAAATGAAACGAGGTAAAAGAAAGCAATCTGGCCACAACCAACTGCAACAAGTGGGGCTCTGAAAATCCATGCAACCAAGGTCAAATATATCAATAATAACAATAATAAAAAACAAAGATGTCCAATGCCACTTGATAAAGAAAGAGGGACCAATTGTCAACTGCCGATAATGTAAGAAACGAGGCCATTTTGCTAGATTTTGTGCAACAACAATCAGATTTTTTTCTGGCTTTTGATTACCTTGTACATTATCTTGTGAAGATGATGGAACTAATGAAAGCCATGCAACCAAGCTCAAATAAATCAATAATAACAATAATTAATTTCAAAGATGTCCAATGCCACTTGATAAAGAAAGTGGGATCAATTGTCAACTGCTGATAATGTAAGAAATGGGTTGATTTTGCTGGAGATTGTGCACCAACAACAATTATAAAAATTATTGGGGCTTTTGATTACCTTGTAGGCTTGTACATCATTTTGTGATGATGATGGAACTAATGAAAGCCTATCCTCCTTGTCACACTGCCTTTAATGCCATACAATTGCTAGATGACAGAAGAAAGCCTATATTGTGGGTTTTATTATTCATTAGCTCATGGGTGGCATGAACCTGATGTGAATGGAATATCTTAAATTCCTTCATTAGGTGTTGAATTTTTGGTGAAACAAATGACCGCTTTAGCCACTTGTCAGGTGCAGGCATATATGACAATTTTTGTGATGATTTGCTCATACAAAAACTTGGTTTTTCTGGTGGCTGACTGATCTGGTAAGGCTCTTGCGTCAACCCATTTGGAAAGGTAATCCTTTGCCATGACTGTATTTGCACCTTCTTAATCTACTTGGCATCTTGAAGGGACCTATAAAATCCAAATCCGTCTCTCAAACAGTTTTGGCAGCTGAATAGGGAACAATGGCATGGAATCTATCTTTGATAGCTTCTCAGTCCAATGACATGTACTGTATGTGACTGCTCATTCCTTGTCATCCCTATATAGAGTGGGCCACTACAGCCTTGCCATAAATACCTTCTTGGCTGTGGCATTTGGTCCCATGTGTGTTCCTGCTAATCCTTCACAGGTTTCCTTGAGTATTCCTCATAAGTACCTTATGAAACATTTGCGAATTATATGTTCTAAACCTATCTTGTACAATGGTCCATTGGTCAATTTAAATTTACTTTCCTAATCAGTCTCTTTTATTTGAGATCCTTTAGTGCATGAAATCTATCTTTGATAGCTTCTCAGTCCTCTGACATGTACTGTATGCAACTGCTCATTCCTTGTCATCCCTATATAGAGTGGGCCACTACAGCCTTGCCATAAATACCTTTTTAGCTGTGGCATTTGGTCCCATGTGTGTTCCTGCTAATCCTTTACAGGTTTCCTTCAGTATTCCTCATAACTACCTTATGACACATTTGTGAATTACATGCTCTAAACCCATCTTGTACAATGATCCATGGATCAATTGAAATTTACTTTCCTTGTCAGTCTCTTTTCTTTGAGATCCTTTATTTAGACACAATTTTGGATCATTAGATTTGGGGCTAAGATTTTACCCTTCCTTGTGTATTTATTGTATGTATAGGTTGGCTTCCAATCCCTGAGTCTAGGCCTTTGTATTTTTAAGCCCATGTTGCCTCTTCCCTCAACAATTCGTCAAGCCCTTTGAGCCCCATATCATATGTTCACAATCAGAATATTTACATTCCTTATTACGGATGGTTGATAGAAATCTGTAGGAATTCCTTATTTTTCTGTAAAGTACTTTGCAGAATCATTGGCACCAACTCACATCTCCACCCATAATGTCATGATTATGAGATTTTTCAAAAAGAATAACCAATGAGATTCTTGAAAAGAATAACGAAAGAGGAAGTTTTCCTGATGACACTGAAATGCTTAGCCATTACCTGGCATTGCACTTGCTCCCTTTCATAGAAATTGACTCATCCAATGCCACACTTTGGCCTTACTTTAAATTGTATGTGCAAGTTGGCTATATAGTATGTAATGATGTGTGTTTGTATCCAAGGTGTCTAGAGTTGGCATTTTAAGAAATTCAATGTTTGGAAATTGTAGAACAGTAGAACTTAATGTCTAGCAAGTCATTCTATTCCTTCAACTATCGCTCTTCAATATAGTTATAAATGTAAAAACTTCAGTATGAGTACCTACGCTAAGTGCATGTGGTTCTTGGGTAACTGACCTTCCGTTTTGGGTCATCCTCTGCTAGCATGTTTTAGTTCTGGTTGTACGAGAATTTTGTAATCATGCAATGTAAAACCTTTCTTTATCATGCTATGAGTGTCTTATTTTCTTTATGTCAAGCATTGATACTGTTCTGAATGTGAATTTTGCATGATTTGGTTGGATCCTAAGATTTTGAAATCGCTAGTGACGTGACACTTTTAAACAATAATCTGATTTTATTCAAAGTTCTCTTTCATTCGCTGAATAACTATTAATCACATTTATAATGTTGAAAACCACAATGGCACTCTTCAATGTTGTCCTTTGGTTATAAAAAAATGTTTTGTACATGACTTTGTTTTTGGTTTCTTGAAGGGTCATGGGGGCATCGGCACTTCGCAAGTATGTCAGCAGCTTAGGTAGTGGAGTTGGATCCTCTCCTGGTATAAGCACAAGTGCTTCATATTCTCCTAAGGAGTATAATAAAGAAGTTATTCCAGAGAAGGTGAGAGCTGACTCTAACTTTCGTTTCCCAGAATGAGAAATGATATGAATTTATGAGCACCATAATTACTTATGGAAATAATACATCCAGTGGTTACGGTTTGGAATTTGTGAAATTCACCATTTAGGCTTCCGAAGTATAGCATCAAACTGATGTAGGCTAAGGAAAGAGTTAAAACACATCACAATTTTCCACTTTTGTGTCTCTAATTACCTTTCAATGTTCCACATCTATACATTCTCTCTATGTTTTGCCAATTCCTTATTCACTCATTTTGTTTCTTCCTATGTAGTTCTTACATTCTGTTCACATTTCAATCCAACATATTTTATCTGCTTTTTACATCACATTTGTACATTTTTGTGCTTTTGTTGACTCTTCTTTTGATTTCTTTGTTCATTGTTGCAATTATGTTTTGAACAGGTTAGTAAAATTTCTTATTTATAGCTCATTATCAGCATGCTTGCTTGGAAAATCATTAGCATGTAATGATAATTGTAGTGATGATGCAGATGCATTAGAACAGGATGTTGGACTAATTCTATTAGAGACCATGAATTAGATCATGTAGCAGGTTTGGATTTTGAAGGCATTTAAGTTGTTTTATAGCCTCTAGGACCTAGACTACGATGACTCAAAATTAAACATCAATCTCTAAATATTGTATGATAGTATGATGTATCAAATTTTCTCAATTACAGTGGACGCTAGAAATTGGCACCTCGTTTATAACATTTTTGCTTTATAGTTTTGTGATTATGCATAATTTTGTATGTTTATTTCAAACTTTTTCTGAACCTTTTTAAATTTCTGATCTTTAGTTCTCAAACAAATTTTCGAACCTTTTAACCATGGTCTGGGTACCCAACGGTTGCATTCTTTATAATGTGACTACGGTCAGGGACATAACCTCTTTTCTGATTTTCAATTACTATAAAAATATTTATTGGACATTATATCCCATGAATTCCTTGTCATTTGTGTTGCAAAGAGGATCACTTTGTACGTATATTTGTGGGGATGGTTGGCAAAAACTGAGTAGATTAGTAATGGTCAAGTAAGAGGATAAAATAAGTAAAACCTAGGTTAAGGGAGGCTGGGTTGATTTCCTGTTGAGAGAGAAACAATCGACTACCTATTATGGTGTTAGCTATATCTGATCCAAAAGATAATTATAGTTGGGAATCTAATCTGGATGAAGGGAAGTGGTTGATTTCATTATGTAGTTCTTTGTTGTGGTTTGAAGGTACATAATATGTAAGGGTGCTCTGTCGCTTATCCCTTGGTTTTTCCACCCTTGTGTACATTGGTTGCTCATGATATTCTTGCTATCTCATGTATTTATACTTGGTCATTGAGATTGGAGTGATAGTAGTCCTGTTTCATATTCAACGAAGGCTTGGAAATTATAAATTTTATTTCTCTTAATGTAGAAGCAAGGGTTTACTATCGGAGTAACAAATACTCTCTAACAAGGATCACTGCAGCAGACAACTCATTACCACAGCCATTAAAACTCATGCAGAGTAAAACATTACACAACAAATGAGAAATTTGCACACATGAATAGAATAAAAATGCCTCCATATTATTGTAGCCCAAAAGTACAATCCGGATATATCCTAAAATACAAGTGGGAGTGCCTCAGAAAGAGGCCCAAGAAATGGTTGCACAAGAACTAAGTGTTCATTGTGAACCCCTCAAAAATAGGAGAATCCCCCAAGAATGTGGATCAAACAAATTCCACAATCTTCAACAATAATAAACAAACTCCCAAAAATAAGCTTAACTCTTAGTTGTAGTGTGCACTAATACTAAACTAGGCTAGATAAATAATATCTAGATAAACTAGGCCTAGTGTGAACACAACTCCAACATTTACAGCAAGTGATCTTTTATTATTTTCTTTGATTTGAATCTGACAGCAGAATGAATCTGAGTGCATGACTATTTCTTGCTTATTTTGGTTTTGTGGAAACTTTCCTTCCTTGGCCTATGGGGCTAATGTTCCATTCTTTAAAGAGGATACTTCTTGGGTTGTGAATCTTGATATAAGGAGTGGATGTTGTTCAGAATCCTATAGCTTGTTGCGTAATGGTTCTCTTACTTGAGAAGTTTAATGTTTTATTTTTCCTTAATTCTCATGGAAAGATGGGAATCAGAGAAACTGGGTGGAAGACATATCAGCTGCAGAATAATCAGAAGATTGCCTGCTCAATGTGGCCTTATCATGCATTCATATTTCTATTCTACTAGTACCATATTTCTGACTAAATATTAGGTTGTTTGCAGTTTACCAATGTGTATGAGTTTTCTATAGAAAATTGTGTTGTATTTGCTGCACTATATGATATACTTTTCAATGTGAAAAATTGATTTTTGGAATATTGGTAGCATCAGATGCAAAAACAAAGACCTTAATCTTGTGTAATATTTCTATTCTGAAGTCTTTTAGTCATTGTATTTTATTTTTCTTATAATGCAAATACAAATACTACTCTCTCCATCTTTATACTGTGCAATAAATTGCATTTAGTATCAGTAGCTCAATTCGGATCGAATTTACATGTTTTGCATTTGTTTATGCATGTTAGTGCTCAAGTCATGTTTAAATCCTTGCAAACAAGACAGTGCTATGATGTTTATTTTAGGGCCAAGATAAGTGTTTTCTTACTTTTGACTTTTGTCGTGTGCTTGTTTCAGAACTCAAAAACGTTTAAGGATGTTAAGGGCTGCGATGATGCAAAGCAAGAACTTGAGGAGGTTGTTGAGTACTTGAAGAATCCAACAAAGTTCACTCGTTTGGGTGGGAAGTTACCCAAGGTCAGTAATTCTCAAAATCTTACAGAAGTATGGCATTTGATAAGAAATTTCATCCTCACATGTTTATTGCTAAAGATTGTGTCAACCATGCAACATAAGGTTTCTGAAAGAACAATTACAAGCTGCCACACTAAGTTTTCTCCAACCTGATGAAAGTGGTTGCTCTTCAATGCTCGGTTTAGGTACTGGGGACATAATTGCTCTGTTCCTTTTGGTTTGACTATGGAAACTGTAAACGCAAGTTTGAATGAGTCATGCTTCCCTATCGGATATGATTATGATCACATGCATACTGATAGGCTTATTTATCATTGTGTTGAAGAAGACATGGATCTGCATTTAACGATTGAAATATATGGATGCATGATTGGCATCTAAAGTGTGCTTTAATTTGTCAGTTTTGTTGTTTTCTGATTTTCTATGAATTGCAAAAGGTATTAAATCTGACATCTCAGCTTCACATTGCTTTATTGCATGCTTTAGAGCTCAGATCTGTTACATTTATTTTTCTTTTAGAGGCCTAGAAATAACCAGTTTTTTCGACCATTGTCAGTCAAGGTCACTGAGATCACACCTGGTATTGGTTGTAGAAAGTTCAGAATAGCATGCCGACCGGGATTTCATAGGTCTTTTGCACAGCAAGGGCTACACATCCACTTGTATATCTGTGTATAGGAACTGTGATTAACTGTCTTCATGCAGAACTACATTCATGATTAGCTTGAAGTCAGCTCTCATGTCTTGCCAGACTCTGGATGCTCCAGGGTCTTCACCATGTATCACAAATATTTCTTAAGGAGGAGTTATCTTGTCTAGGGAGTCCTCTTGTCTTGTGGTTAGCTTTTTACTTCCATTGTTTCATTATTCATTTTCAAGAGGAGAATTCCGTCCAGACTTTAGTTTTTGATAGTTTTCCTTTGGTTTACTTTTGATTCAAATTGATGCCTGTTTCTATTTTGCAAGATGTGGTCTCTATACTGCCTTTATTTTGATGAAGATAGTACAACCATCGATACATTTCTGAATGAAGATCCACCAAGGCATACGAGATTACAGACTGGGAAGGGTGGTGCATGAATTTGAATATTTTCAGATTCTTCTGTAGCATTTCCTTTAAATTAAGAACGTGTCATCTCTGGTTCAACATCTCATCGTACTTTCATAGAAAGACGAGTAAAGGAAATATATATTTGTAGAAGAGATCCTATAGTGCAGGGTTCGTTTATCTATTTATTAAAGATGATATAGCACATGGATTGTTGGTCTATAAATGCTGATGCATGTGCTCACCTTTGTCTTTGTACAGAGGTAGGGTTAAATCTGACATCCAACCCCACCATAACATCTTCTCTTTTGAAGAAAGATGTGTCCTTATGAAAGGGACCATAATGGTTGATGGCGATGCCAAAGTGGTTGTGAAAGCGGGCAAATGCTTGCGATACTTGTGTACTAAGTGGGTTCACTTCCCTTTGATTATTATTCAACGAGTATGCTAAATATGTGCATAAGGGAAATGTCATTAAGGGTTAATGGCTACTCATGGACATCACATTGATTGGTAAAAACCCACATGATACTAACAAGAATAATATTTTAGTTATATGTAATGTGGATAATAGTAATAATATTATGGGTATTATTATTATAATAGTTTAATTCATAGTAGGAAAACTCGCCAAAACCAAAAACTCGCCAGACCCCCAAAAAAAAAACTCGCCAATATTCGGCCAATACTCGGGAATACTCGAATACTCGCTGACTAAAAAATACTCAATTTTTTTTAAAAAACATAAATTTTAAGCAACACATAGCTACAAAATGTATCAAATGAGCCCATAAAATGTTGGAGAAGTGTTTTCTATTAGATTTGAATACAAATACAATACAAAATCGCATCATCATGCGAATACGACAACCGGCTGATAAGTAATATGAATTTATGATGATTGACATTGAAAAATATCATCATAAATTTCATATCTATGCAAGTTACAATATACAATAAATTACATTTTCCTCTTCCCCAATCTAGAGAAAAATTGGGGAGAGGGTGTAGTGCCTGGCTCCACTAGTCCCACACTCGGCCGCGCGTCTCCACGCTCCTCCTGTAGGCATGTGAATTTGCTCGATCATGAACTAGATGGTGGTGCTTTGGTGGCTCTCTCTGCATGTTAGAGATCACCTCCAAAGATGTCATCCAGATCCATATCTCCTCGGAGTCTGCTAGTGCTTCTCCCTCCATAGCCTCCCTCTCAAAAGAAGCAATCTCGTCCGCTGTGTGAATGCGGGGTTTTCCTCTTCTTGCCTAGTACACTCACTTTGTATGGATCTATCTCATCCAAATCAATGAGCTCCTCGATGTGGCCTCACTATTTTTGTGCGAAGCCGCAGATTGTATTGCCTGCACAAAACCAAGTCGTTGAGTCTTTTTGAGTCAACTTATTGCGTTTCTTCGTGTGAATGGTCTCAAACAAACTCCGTTGCGTTCACATCCGTAAGCGCTGTAAGGTTGAGATAAAATTCGAGGGCTAACTTTTGAAGATTTGGGGTATTCCTTCCCCACTCCTCCTACCAAGAACCTCAAACATTTAACAAGATAATAAAAAATTTATAATTAATTAATAAAATCAAATATGTAACTAATAAGTAACTTGGTAAACATTCTAAGTAACTTGTTATTACCTAGTGACTACATGGTTCTCCCTCGAATAGCTAACGTGGAAGAAAAGAGTCTCCCCTACCATGTTTGTAACTCTTGTAGCTCTAAAATGATGAGGTCCCTCGTCTCAACATCTGGTATCATCCTCTCAATACATGTTGAAAGGCCCTCCATAACCTCTCCGTTCACATCTGTGAAGCCATCGAAGAAGAAATACTTGGGGTTGAGGTAGTACCCCGCTACATGCATGAATAGGTTAGTGGAGTTGATTGTTCCACCTCCGATCAATAATCTCCCAAAAGGACCATATCGTGATATCCCCCTATAATAGTTTTGGATAGACTCTTTGGTCCTATCCATGGCCTCATATACAAACCCCATGGGGTTTTGCTCCCCATCAACCAAACACAAAACTCTCACCAATGGCTCGACACCTACACATAAATTAAAATGTAAGATCGCAAACTTACAAGTTCTGATACATATTAGAAATGAAATAAAAAAGTGAAAAGTAGAACAATATATTTAATATTTATAATTTAACAAATTAAAATAAAGGAATGAAATATAAATCGAAGTTTGAAATTACCTTGATGATCTCTATAGCTCTCTTTACAAAGATATCATCAAAACTATCTTTAACCCTCTCTCTCCGAACTTTTTTGAATATTGTGAGTCTAGCCATGCTTGACTCACAAACATTTGTTTGAAATGTCAAAACAAACTAGAAATACTTTGCAACGTCAAGAAGTTAGTTGCAAACCTTGTGACATCGGCTCGAACAAGTTCTTTCCCTTTGTGTGTGTACTCTCATCAAGCTCGGAACCCAAGGGTGATTGTATATATTACTTGTTATAGATCTTACATCTTCTACAACCGGCCTCACCCAATCAATTTTGTCTATGTCCTCCAAAAGAAGGTCAATGCAATGAGCCGCAAGAGGAGTCCAAAAGAGTGATGGATGCTCTCTCCCGTATAGTCTCCCGGCCACCACATATGTTGCTGCATTTTTGTGACAATGACTTGACAACTTGAAAATTCTAGATACCCACCTCCTCTAATCATGATTGTCTCTAACATAACACTCAAATTTTCTCGCATTTTTATTATGTTAGAGGCATCAATAGATTTTAAAAACACCATCTCACCATTTGAAGCCGCTAAAAAATTAACAAGGTGCGGTTCCTTCCATCCATCCACCCATCTAAAAGAATGGTGCATCCGAATTTTTACCATTGTTTCTTGTGCTCTTCTAGTATGGTAGTGGCATCTCGCATCGCACCTCAAGTAATTTCCACCAAAATCTTTTGGAGAGGGTGCTTGTACTTTTCCCTCTTCACAACTTGTCAATGTCGCTGTTGTCACCAAGTACTCCCAATATGGGCTCTTTGCCACATTGAATGGCGAAGGTTGTTGTAGTACTAAAATTTGCATGCTTTATCCACTTCCTCGTGCATATCTTTGTTCCAGAATGTACCTTCCATGAAGGTTGTGCTCCAAGTGTGTTCCTTGCCACAAAAAAACTATCGTATGGCTTTGCTCGAACTCGATGAATATGTGCCTCTTCCGGCTCTTCCTCTTTGTGTGGACCACAAGTAGAGCCCCATAATCGTTGTTGCATCATCGTCTAAATTCTCTTCATTGCAGCCCCGGTCTAATAACTTTTTGCTATGGCTGCCTTGCCCCTTTCCCTCTCTAGTTTTTCTCCTCCTCTGCTTTGCTTTTAATCTCTCATTTGCCTCTTCGACACGTTGGGGCAACCACAACATCTCGGCAGGAATAGTTGAAGGTGATAATTGAAGTGATTGATGCCTCCATTCATTTTCTTATTACTGAAAGTGCAAAAATTTCGCCCGCACAAGTTCCACGTATAACATACTTCCAAATGGAACGGGCATTCGGAAGAACGGTCCTCTGGAATGATTCGAGATGCCGAACCCGATGCTGAGCCCGATGCCATTGTTAAGCTCTAATCTGCACACAATGCACATTTAAAAAATTAAAAACGTAAACTTAATTTAATTTTAAAAACAAAAAAGTGTCTTTAATAACAAATTTAACCGTAAGTAAAAAAAATACATTACAAGCATTCAATTTTACATTACATGTATTTAGAATTACAACAATAATTCGAATTTCGATTCATTAATATACACGACATAAAATTTAACTAATTTAATTATGAATTTGCGTTAATTAAAAAAAAAAACATACCTCGGTTCCAAATGAGTATAAAAAAATTACAAGCATTCAATTTTACATTACATTTATTTAGAATTACACAACGAATTGATTACAATACACATACATAAAATTTAACTAATTTACAATGAATTTGCGTTAAAATAAAATAAAATTACATACCTCTGCTCCAAATGAGTATAAAAAAGTACAAAATTCGATTTTTACATTACATGTATTTAGAATCACAATAGGAATCTATAAAACCTAAATAATATACTCAAAATTTGGAAAAACTTCAAAGAATTAAAAAAAAAAAAAACCTACCTCCAAATGCAAATCTCCAAATTCTCTCCTCGAATTCGCTCTAAAATCCACTCAACACAAGCAATGCAAGCTCAAATGGTTGTGTGAGTGAAAATGAGGAGTAGAGGGCCTTAAAAAGAGCAAAACCGCATAAAAACATTTTTTTGCCTTTGAAATCTGTGTTTCAGCGTTTTAGCCGCATCGGTAAGTTTTTGCAGACTCGCCGAGTTTTGGCAAGTACTAGCCGAGTTAACTTTTTCTAGAGTACTCAAAATGAAGCCCTTTTTCCCGGTATTTTTTATTGAGTATTTCAGTGCTTTAACCGTTTTTACTTGTTTTTGGCAAGTTTTTAAAAAGTCGGTGAGTTTTTCCGAGTTTTCCATCTATGGTTTAATTAATGTGGGTATGTGTGTGTGAGACATCTTTCTTGCACGTGTGTTTGAGACACAAAGGGCATGCATTAATTAGTCACGAGGTTAATTAATGATATTTGCCCTTTCAATGATCATGAGTGTTTGTTAAATTTACTACTAATTTCAATATGTTACCAAAGTAGTGTTTTCATTATTTATGAGTAAATGATAGTGAACACGTGTTTTTTTAAAGGAGATGAGTTAGCTTCCACTTGAGCCCAAATGTAGGGTGGTTATGTTAAAAAGAAGTGGCTATTAATTTTAGTAGTGGCATTAAAAGTTAGGAGGAGAGTTTCACCTTGTTTTGGAGAATTCACTGGTAAAAAGAGTATTGGAAGCCCAAAAATTAACTCATGTTTCTTGTGAATGCTATAAGTTTGTTCTTGGCTATATATGCATGTCTCGTGGATTTGAGCTTGGGGTTGTATAAGACATGTAGAATTTCGAGAGGAAGGAATATATTTTTGAGTTTATTGATCTCCCATTTTATGGTCGAGCTTAACTAAATCAGGCAAAGGTCCAAATTGTGTTTTATGGTCTAATGCATCAAGGGGAGGCTGAACCCGTATATAAACTTCTAAAATCTTATCTACTCTATTCTTTAAAAATTCTCTTCAAATTTCTTTCTTCCCCTTTTATGTCTATTTTTCACTAACGTGAATAGCTGAAATGATTGAATTGTTTAATTAACATGTATATTCTCCACCAAGAAAATGAGGGATGCAAATTCTTTGTTCTTCTAAAGTAACGACATGAAAGAGTAGGATGAATTGGGTTTTCGAGTCATACTATGGTTGCACGTCATATAAAGCTTGGAATGTGCACACTTCATTTTTTTCATGGAGAGTGGGTACCATATTAAATACGCTGGAGTGCATACGGATACGGCACGTGTATGGTTTTGCGTACGCTGATACGGCAAATTTTTAAAAATCTTGGGTACGGTACGCTTTTGGGTACGTTATATATATATATATATTTTTATATATACATGTATATAAATATATAAATATGCATATAAATTATAAATTTAAAGAAGCATTTGCATACTTATTGAAATTTAATTCTCATACATTGCATGCAGCATACTTATTGAAATTTTAATTTAATACTCGTGAGTCATAGAGTTATACAACTTAAAATCATTCATAGAACATGAAAACAAAATTGAAATTTCCAATACTTTGAGAATTGAGACTTGAGTTTGTATTGATAATTGATTCAGAATGACATAATGTTCAAAGAATCAAAACATGATAGTACATTCAAGTTCTCAACTTCTAGAGCATATCATCTAGATGATCGTCAAAATCATCTTCATGGATGCCACTTGCAGCTCCACTCCCACTAGCTCCACTTTCGAACACTTGTGAAGGGCTCCCTGGAAGTTCCTCATCAATGCCAAGAAGTGAAACATTGGCTAAACAAGCAGCTGAAGCTTCAAAGTCTGTGTTTTCAGGTTGGAGGTCCCAAAGCTTGTTAGGACCACTAGTATACTCTTGCGTCTTGTGGGTTAAGAGGCGCAAGTTGGAATGAACGTATACTAGATCTTCAGCCTTCTTTGATGCCAACATGGTGCGTTTGGCTGAGTGGATGAAGCCATAAGTACTCCAGTTGCGCTCTGCAGAAGAATTACTAGCCACCTGTCACAAAAAACAAAGTATTAATATTATAAATTATTAATTAAAAAAAGAATGATATCATTTTGAATTTTAATTCGTAATTGGTAATTAAAATATCAAATAACAAGTTACAAACTTTATACCTGTGAGAGCAATTTGATCGCAACTGGTCGTAAGAACTTGGCATCATGGCCATGACAAGTCCACCACGTGATTGGATCCGTGGTGGGTTTGTCACAAATAGCCTCTACCTCTCCCATGCTACCTTGTCCATTTACAAACATCGACATCTCTGGCGGACTGCAAGTGATGTAGTTGGATCTGGAAACAACCTTCTGAATGCTTTGCCCTCGTCCCATTTGCAACCTCGTGGTCATCATATGGTCGTTGTCTACCAGCTCTCCCAACTATTTCACTGCTGTAATATTTGGGATTTAAAGCATAAGCAAGGAGATGCAATGGGGTGGTCATTTTGTTCCACCTTTTCACGATCACATTTTTAACTTCATTATAAAAATTTTCCTCAGGGTCCTGCTCTTTGGCCTGTATGACATCATGGATTTTTTCAAGCATGGAGTCAATGCCATCATATATATCTCCAATGCAAGCATTATCTTTGTCAACAAATCGTATCATACTCAAAATAGGCTCTGTGAAACTCAACAAATATTCAACTCTTCCCCACCAATGCTCATCAAGGATCCATGATTTTATTTTTTGAGCTCTTTCTGTGTTTGATTGCCTCCAGACGGTCCAAACATTATCAATCACCATTATGCCCAAAGCACGTCTCACCTTCACAAGTCGTCTCAAGACGAGTGTGTGAGAGGCAAACCTAGTCTCAGCAACCTATTAAAAAAGAATGGAAACAATTCAATAACAACACAATTTGAAATTGATTTAAAAATTTAAAATCAAATATTAAATTTAAAATGAATTGTTCATTTACCTTCAACAGCTCCAACTTTGAAAATCTTCTGAATATGGCTTGAGACATGTGATGGTTGGTGACAAACATCTGAATCTCGTTTGCCTCCGTGTATATTTGCTCAATCCATGCAATTTTCCCAATCTTTTGCATCATTAGATTCAGGGAGTGTATTGCACATGGTGTCCAAAATATGTGCTCATACCTACCCTCAACTATCAATCCCATGTTGCCTTGCAATTTTTGGCGTTGTCCGTGATGACTTGGACAACCCTCTGCGGACCCACTGACTCAATAGCCTCAATGAGAATATTTGCAATGAATTGGGCATCTTTTACTTCCCCCTCACAATCAACAGCCTTCAGAAACATTGGCCCTTTAGGGCATACTGCAATAATGTTGATGAGAGGTCTATTTCTGGCGTCTTTCCATCCATCTGATATAATAGAGACTCCTGAAGCAGTCCAAGAATCTCTAATTGGCTGTAGAGATGTCTGAATGTGTTGCACTTCTTTTGTCAAAAGAGAAGTGCGAACCTTATTATAGGTAGGGCTTGTATACCCCTGTGGTGCCTCATTAATGCCTCTCACCATCTGCTGCCAATAAGGTGATCTCAAGATATTGAATGGCAGTCCACATGCAAATATACACCGAGACACCAATTCATCTGCAATATCCCTCTTCTCGATGTTAAATGTTTTTTCTAATGGGCCTTTTGTTCTCTTGTTTGATGGCCCTGAGGTATCTGCATCAAAAGGGTCATCAACTGGAATAGTTTCAGCACGAGTCTCAATGAAAGGATGAAATGATGGTGTTGATGTTGGTGGTTTTCCCATGGACCTCTGCTGTAAAGAAACAGTTCTAGAGCGAGCTCTTGCTGCTTCAATGTTTGCATCCTCTTGCTCTTTTAGGTACGTGGCTATGGTTTTCTTTTCCACCTTCTTACATGGTCTAATACCCGTCCCCGATACCCCAGTCAAATGAGCTCTCAAACGGGTATATGAGGATTTAAATGAGGCGGCACAATGGGGACACGTCCAAACACGGACACCACCACCGGCAACAAACTCTGTCACTTCCACATGTCTCCATAAAGGATAATTCGGATCCATTTTCACTGCCATACCACCCGAAACATTTTCCCCCTCTTGCCCCACTGAAGCTGAACTGGATGCCATGATTGTAGGATTAATTCAATAACCTACAATAAGAGATATTTTTTAAAACATTGCTAAATATTAAAATAATTTGTTGACCCATACACGTCATTCTCTGATTCTGATCACCAAGTTCGCCACAAATGGTGCGAGGTGAGAGCATACACAGAGGGTAGACGTTTAAATTTTTAACAAATTCAATTTTAAACTTTAAAATTTCAAAAAAACGAACACATAACTAACTAAAAAAATTAAACAGTTAGTCCTACACGTCAATCTCTGATTTTGATCACCAAGTTCGCCATAAATGGTGCGAGGTGAGAGCATACACAGAGGGTAGACGTTTAATTAAATAAAACTTCACTATTAAACTTAAAATACGGAAAAATTAATAATATATTATATTTTAATAACTGTAAAATAAATAAATTATTAAATATTAAAAATAAATTTAGATCATGATCAATAATCATGAATGATCAATAAACACATCATTCATGATATTGATCATATTCATATACAAAACATTGTTCAAAAAAAAAAAAAAAAAAAAAAGATTTAAAAAAATGCATGTAAAATACCTGGAAAAATCCTCCTTGATGTTTGTAGACTTGCTTCTCCTTCTCTCTTCCTCCTTCAAGCTCAATCACTCTCTCCTCCAAGCTCTTTTTCTCTCCTCCAAGCTCTTCCTTTCTCCTTCAACCTCTCTTTCTCTCTCTCCTTCAAGCTCAAGCAAAATATCAAATATTGAGTGTGAGAAAAAAGTAGAGGGATTGGGGATTGGGTGTTTATATAAGTGTTTGGGGGGGTTGGTTAGGGTTAGGTTAGATTTAGAAAGTCTTAAAATTAAAAAAGCTTTTTTTTTGAGTTTTTATGAAAATCGCTTTTAAAAACGCATGAAAAAAATGGGTACGCTTGGAAACGTACCCGCAGGGGACAGGGTACGGTTCGGGTACGACAAAACCGTACTCGGACTGTACCCTGTCCCTTGTGGGTACGTTTCCTAAGCGTACCCACAGCGTACCGTACCTCATACAAGTACCTGGTATGGGGTGCCCTAAGGCGTTTCCAGACAGTCTAGAAATACGCTAAAGGAAAAGGTGTTTCAGCTAGCGTGATAGAAAAACTAAGAAAAAACATGACCGACTTCTGTGCTCAAGTAATTCACATGGTGATGGAAAGCACAGAAGCCGTTCCTTTTGGTGATGCGGGAAGTAGCAATAAGATGCTAACACTTGAAGAGTATTGGACAAATTTGGTGAGGATGACAGAGGAAGGGAAACATGATCCAGTGGTTGGAAGAAAACCACAAATAGAATGAGTTACTCAAATAGTGGGATGTCGAACAAAGAGCAATCCATGTCTTATTGGTGAGCCAGGTGTTGGAAATACAACTATCGGTGAGGGTCTTGCCTGTGAATTTCATCTAGAGATGTTCCAAAAACAGTTGAGGGAAAAAAAGATATTGTATGCTGATCACTCTACCCGAAGTAGTGACACACGTCTTTCATTCCTTGCTGGTGTTTTATTTAGATATGGGGCTGCTTGTGGTTGGGACCAAGTCTGGGGAGAATTTGAATAAAGATTGAAGAAATTAATGGATGAAATCAAGCAATATGACGACATAAACCTCTTCATAGATGAAATATACACTTTAGTTGGAGCAGGCGCAGCGGAAGATGCTATACTTGCTGCTAATTTTCTCAAGCCAGCCCTTGCACATGGTGAATGATAGTGTATTGAAGCTACCACTCTTGATGAATATCGAAAAGACATTAAGAAGGACCTAGCTCTTGAGAGGAGATCCCAGCGAGTTCAGGTACCAGAAAAATTGTGGATGAGGCCATACAATTTTTTTTTTGGGTGGGGTGGGGCCGGCGCGGGGTGGGGGTTGGGGTTGTGAGGATGGTCTATGTGAATGATATGAGTTCCATCCAAAGCTGCTCTATAGTGATATGGCTTTGGTTGTTGCTGCTCTATTGTCTAATCAATACATATTTCAGCGCTCTTTTCCTTCCCGATAAAGCAATTGATCTGATTGATGACTCTGGTACTCGAGTGTCTGGGAGTTATTCTTGTAGAATGGAAAGTGCCTGCAAGCAATGCCATAAAATAACTACGCTACTAGAGATGATTAGGCGATGTTATCAAATTGAACCAGCCTTTAAAGAGAAGTATAAAAATAATCCCAGTCCTATTATTTTTTGGAATGTTAGCAAATGGATTTGCTCTACTACGTTATTGTGAATGGTTTTATATTTCTAAAGTGGATGGCTCTACTTTAAATAGAGCATTTAATTTGTTGAACTAAATTGATATGTGCTTGAGTCTACATGGACAATATGCATAGATTGAAGCATTCATAACTTGTTGCGTAAATGCATAGTTAGAACCTATTTTTATGCCTTTCTTAAGTGCACAGTAACCTATACATATTTATATATACATATACATAAGCATGTTATGTGAGAAACGAAACCTACCACTTGTTAGTGGAATAAAGCACATCCCTTTTTAATGTTAAGAGCATGTATTTGATAAGGCATAGCTCTATGAGTGAATAGAGCACATGGGTCGAAAATGCATTAGAGAAAGGCATTATATTTTAGTAGAGTGCGTGCTCTATTTGGTGATAGGCCTAATGCTCTATGTTATTAACAGAGCTATGGGCCCTATGTAATAATAGCGTAAGAGGCTCTATAGTCTATACATGTAAGTATAAAGCATGTTCTCTGTAATGTAATTAGTTTGTGGATCTATTATGTGAATGGAGTGTGTAGCAATATATTTGTAGTACAACGTGTAGCTCTATATTGTAATAGAGCAATGACCTGATGATGAGGCAAAGAAAATAGCTCTATAATGTAATAGAACAAAGTGACTCTATTGTGTTAGCGCATATAAAGCATTTTTATCTAGTAGAACAAATGATTTGTATTGGCAAATCAATTATAAGAGTGGAGGACACTGACTCATATAGGATCACTTCTGCATGCCATTACCTTAGTGAACAAAGCCATCATACACACAACAATATTGATCTCAAAATCTCACTTAAAGCTGTCTGTGTGTATATCTTTCTCTGAATATGATGTATTTTACGACAGGGAGTCAAAGTATAAATAACCTGGTAGGTTTGTTTCACAACAAGAAGTTATTGTTGTGAATAAATTATTATTAGAGTGCATAAGTTGGCACTCACAAATTGTTTGTCCACATAATGAGTTGTCACTCATCTCAACTTAACAACCTCCTAAATTGAACTTATTGTCATTCTACTGAGAACCTAGACACAACCAAGCTAGATAGCTAAAAAAACATCTAGACTAGCATGAACACACCAACACCCTCCCTTAAGCTTAAAATTGGGGAGAGAAAAAAGAAAAGCAAACAGACAAATCCTTAGATGCGGGTCGTGAACACTAGGCTTGATTAGATACCCATTTACAAATGTACGGTGTAATATTAAGTGTCCCTATGAATGCTGATCCATCTTACCAGAATACCTGGATGTCCAGTTGCTGTAACCTCCAAGTCAAAATAGGAATTGGTGTCCTGTACAAGTCTAACTCAGAAGAAACATTGATCTAAAAAAAGGGGAAAAATGAGTCACCGAAAGGTTTCTCAAAAAATTAGTAAAACAACAAAAGTGTGTGGAGGTGCTGAGATATGCTGCAAGGCATCCCAAGAAGCAAAACAACACAATACTAAAACACAATGCTGAAGAAGGTGCCTGGATAGAATGAAGACCAGCACACAAGCACTTAGTGGAATGAAAGTCACCAAGGAACTCAATCATTAAAGAATACAAGCTGGCAATATATTCATCAAAATAGCTCTGTACAAGGAGACTGTCAATTTGTTGAATGAGTTGTCAGATGTGCAAAGGAGATTACCAAACTGAATGCGATCAATTGCTGAAGTAGATGATGTTAGGTTGCAAGGGGCTAACAAGGAACTCAACACTTGAAGATGCAAGATCTCCAAACACCCCTACATAATGTTGACTAGGTGGAGTGATTGAAAAAATATGTATGAGTGGAAGAATCCCAGTACTCGAACACAAAAGAAGACAAGTTGATATTGTATTCACCATACTAACTTGGTAAAAGGATAATGTTAGTTTGTGGAAGATAAAAAATGATCTCTCAAGAAAGAAACTTGGCCTTGGTGTTGATGGGAGGGTCAAACAACTGAAATAGAGAAAAAGTGTTTAAAATAGAGCACACACACAAGAAGGTAGACAAAGATTGAAGCAACAAACCTTCCACAACTCTTTATGACTTAGTGTGACAACATGATACACCCATAACACAAAACCACCAAATGACGCAAGGGACTCAAGAGTGTTGCTAATTAGTTGAAGAAGCCATCAATAATATGAGAGGTGCTCTTAAGACAATTGCTAGAAAAAGAGTAGCACTGATAAAAGGAGCATTAGAAGCTAGAGGGAGTACTATGCGGACTAATAAGATGAATAGTAGAGGTACAATGCCTGGAGAGCCTTTGTAGAGAACACTTACAATACCAACACAACTTATCTTAAATCATCCCAAATAAGAACGACGGTAGAAGATGATGCCTGCACATGATTCGGTGCCATGTGCACAAATGGAGCATGCAAAGAAACATATTGAGGAGTATTAAGAAAATCTTGCTTGATAGAAGAAATAAAAGGGTTCTCAAGCCTAAGTGAATGTGTAGTAGAACTCGTGTTGCTCAAGATCCTCACAAAGAGGAGCGAACAAAAATTGGACTTGAAACCATTGTCATGGTGAGCAATCTATAACATAGTGTGGATAGGAGAAACTATGCCTTGTGGATGTATACTAAGGCCTCTGCGCAAGGTGACCCATGGAGCGGAAGGCAATCATATGTTTCTTAGAAGAACTAGGTAGATACGCAGGTGGATTTGAAGTGGAATGTGCAGAACGTGTAACAACAAGAGCATCAAATACAATAACATAAGGTGCACCTTTAAGGACAACTTCAAGTATTGCCCACTGCAAGGCAATTCGGGAGGGGTGCCATCCAAATATGACAAGTAGAAAGTATTGTCTCCACGGAAACGCTTGATCATGGACCTAGACATAGATGGTCAAATTTTCCGTGACTACCTTTTCCTCTCTTCTTATATCCCAAAGGAGGACCAAATTTCCGATCTGGAATTCTCTCGTCCGAGCTCTTTTGTCAAATTTTTTCAGCAACATCTATTGCTCTTTGATTCTATCAGCATACAAGTGTATGCCTTTTGAACTCATCAATGTAGAAGCCACTTTCCAGAGGGCCATGGAATTAACATTCAAGGACCTAAAGAACAAGTGTATAGTGGTATACCTTGATGACCTCGCGGTTTACTAAAAAAGTAGGGTAATCATTTGAAACATTTGAGTGGGTCCCGATCCTTGTAGGGCACATGGCATATTTTTAAATCCCAAAAATTTAGTCTTCAAAGTGACTGAAGAGAAAATTCTTGGGCATATTGTGAACAAGGAAGGTACATAATTTGATCCTTAGCGTGTGGAGGCTATTCAGAAACTCTCTTTGCTCACAAGCAAACAAGGTGTCTACTCCTTTGATAAGGTTAATTTTCTTTGCCACTTTATTCCTCATTTTGTGGAGTTGACTAAACACATCATTGAAATGATGAAACACCAAGGATCTTTTGGTTGGAGTAAGGCAAGAGTGATTTTGAGAATATCAAGAAAGTTATTGCTCATGCTCCCACGTTCGTTTTCCTAGACTTCAATAAAGATTTTATCATATATTGTTATGCTTTTGAGCACGCTCTCTCAGCTATCCTTGAGCAGAAAAGTGATGAGGAGATTGAATCCCCAATAACATTCATGAGCTGTCCATTTGAAGAATCACGAGTTGAAGTATTCAACTATGGAGAAACATGCCTTTGCAGTTGTCAAGGCTGTCAAAAATTTTAGATTCTATATCCAAATTCTCATGCAATTTTATTTGTTCCTACCATCGTAGTAAAGTCAATACTTACTCAACAGGAGCTTGGATCCAAAAGAGGCAACTGGATTGCCAAAGTACAAAATAATGATCTTGAGATCCAACCAATAAAGCTCGTGTGGGGAAAATACCTATCTAATTGCTGAGAATAATGCGGATTCAAATGAAGAAGCTGCACCAGGTTCTCAAGGTGATGTCTCAGACAATGAGCTACCTACGATACTTTTGGTGAGTACTACTTCTGAATGGTATCAAGATATTATTCATTTCTTGACATATGGAGAATGACCACCTCATTTGAATGAGAAACAACGAAGAACTCTCAAGTTATGAGCACCAAGGTATGTAATCTGAAATCATATACTTTATAAAAGAGGACTAGACTATTGTTTCTTGTGGTCATTGACAAAGAACAACAAGAGAAGTTGCTAAAAAGATATCATGATCAAGCTTGTGGCAAGTATTTCTCATCTTTGGTCACGACTCACAAGATTTTGAGAGGAAGGTACTATTGGCCCACTTTGTTTTGGGATGCTCAAGAATGGGTAACCAAGTGTGAATAATGCCAACAATTTGTTGGTAAACCTCATTTGGCTGCACTTCCTCTCAAGCCCACAATAATTGAATGGGGTTTGGATTTTGTAGGTATTCTCAACCCTTATTCAAGTGTAGGCCACACATATGTGCTCACTTTACCACAAATTACTTCACCAAGTGAGTTGAAGTTATCCCAAACAAGCAAGCTAATATCGAGACCGTTTACTGACTTTCTCAAGGAGTACATTTTAATTCGTTTTGATGTCCCGCAAAGATCGTTACTAATAATGCGACTGATTTCTCTTCCATGGAGTGACAAAATTTTGTTATGAGGATGAAATTTCCCTTTCTCACTCATCTGACTATTATCCATAAGGTAATGGCCAAGCGGAATCCAACAATAAGAATATTGTGACAATCATTCGCAAGTTGGTGGATCAAAGTCAAAGGAATTGGCATAAGAAGCTCTATGATGCATTGTGAATGAACTAGATTACTCCGAAGAAGGCTATTGGAATGTCTCCATTCCAATCATCATATGAAATAAATGTTGAAGTACCCGCCTTAGTTGAGTTACCCGACTTGCGACCAAGAAAGGCAGTAGAAGATGGTCAATTCCAAGATTCTTTGGACAAAAGAATTTTGTATCTGGAGAAGCTAAGTGAGGAAAAAGTCATGGTGGCTGATAGAATCGGTGAGCTCCAAAAAGAGTGAGAATTTTTTTGACAAAAAGACGGAAGAGAGAATTTCGATCAAAGATTTGGTCCTCCTTTGGCATAAAGAAGAGAGCCAAAGGTTAGTCACGAAAAATTTAATCCTATGTGGCTAGGTCCATTCAAGATCGGGCATTTCGTGGGGACAATACTTTTACTTGTCATATTTGGATGGCACCCCTCTCGAATTGCCCCTCAACGGGTAATGCTTGAAGGCTGTACAAGTTGTGAAAGCGAGCATCCCCCTCCCGTACCATAGGTGACTTAGGTTTGCTTGTTTTCTAGTATGTTTTCCTTTCTTGTTGTGTGTTGGTGTATTTCCCTTTTTTTGTGTGCTGGTATGTTTTCTTTACATGGTGGGTTGGTCTCATTTTATTTCCGTTTCCCTTGATTCTATTTTGCCCAATGGATAAGGCAATCGATGCTTAAAGCTGTGATATTTTGGTGTTCGTGCTTTGCCTCCTTTGTTCTCTTCCCAACCCAAGATAAGTCCCCAAGTAAGAGCCTGTTGTTGGCATGCAAAATATCGATAGTCATTTTGCTTGACAACCCCTAAAAATATTTCCCCTTTGAGAAATTTGGCCAATATTGCAAATTTTGCCCCTTTGTGAGTGTCAACTTGTGAATGGTCTGTGTGAGTTTTGTGTGATTTTAGGTGTCTTGTGTGCGATCACGGGAAAGTGCTCGAGTCTACTTAATCTTGGTATACTTAGAGTCAAATTATGGGAGCATTGGATATGTTCTGGGAACAAAAACCATTCTAGCACTTGTTATGGCACAGGGTGTTTTGGTCCCAAAAGAAGAGTGATCTGGTATAGAGGATTGCGGGAGCTCTAGATGGATTCAGAAGCTCTACAAGTAGTCAAATGAAGGCTCATGGAGTTCCCTACATAATCCAAGAATTGGTTTTGATCCTAGTCATCTCAACCTTCCTTGATAGCCAAAACCAAGTGCTACCTCCTTATGATCATTTATAGGTTTTGGCCTAAATCTCAAAATGGAAGCATTTTCAGGCCTCGAAAGTTGTAAGAGTGGATTTGTTGGGCCTTTTCCAGTCAAAATCATATATCATACCCTTATGGAACTCCAAATTTTGCTTTGTGGGTGTGAGAAAGTTGCTTTTTGTTCTAATTTTCATTAGGATGATGATGTCAACAACTTAAAGTCACTTAAGTTAATGTTGTGCACTTTTAAGCTCCGCAATGCATTTGCTTGCACTTAAAATTATGTTTCTCCACACCCAAAGGTGTGCACCTCTCCCATTGGTCCAATTTGGTTGACCAAAAAGCAAGTTTGGCCTACCTCCTTGTTTTTGTTTTGACCTCCATGCACTTCCTCCAAGGCAGCCATGTGTATTTTGGACCTCCCAAATGCATTTGTGCACATTTTAATGTCCCATGCACTTCCAAAGTGCGCATGCACCTGATTGGTGCACACTTTGGGCATGGGGATTGCATTCCAAGCACACTTTGTGCTTTGCTTAAGCATTCTCCTTTCTCCACAAGCTCACTTAAGTTATTTTCAAATTTTGCTTCACTCCAAAACTTCCAAAATTAGGAAAAAGGAAAAGTAATGGCCAAATAGAAGAGGAACAACCATTTTTCTCCTAAACTTCATGAAAACCAGCTCCATGCCCTAGTTTGCCAAGAAACATTTTGCTCATTCCCATTGATTCCATGGGCAAAACTCTACCAAATTTTGACCAAGTGTTCATCTCCAAAACGCCTTCAAGATGATCCTAACCTTGTGTGCAGCCATGGATTGATTTATTTTTAATCCAAAAATAGTTTTTCAGCTGGAAAAGTCTTTTTTTGACCTAGTTACCATTTTGCTTATTCCAAGAAACTCCAACCAAATTGCTTTTTTAATTATTCTTCCAAACGTCCTTCATTTGATTTTTGTCTTGAATGCTAAGGCGGAGTATTTTATTTGTTGTGATCAGATTTGTGGTGCAACCAAAATTCTATTAAAAGACCTTGGAAGCACTCGAACGACAAAAAAATTCATTTTCTCTCTATCCCAAGTACTTGATTGTCTTCTTAACATTCCAATGCAAAAATCTCCAACAATGAAGTTGAATTATTCCAGTTATGAGCCCACTTCAATTTTGATCTCAGAATATCCAGATGTGGGATATAGTAACGTGGATAACATGGATTTCGAAGACTTGAGAAAGGCGAGGAAGGATTTCAGAGTGCATAGGAGCGGGATGATTAGGAGAGGGAACCTCGAGATCAAGCTAGATCTAAAAAGGATTCAAACAATTGATAAGAGGATGTGAGCACTTTGTGAAGCCTTGGAAGATTGCCCAACTCAGATCAAGAGAGGCCAAGAAATCAAGGGAGAAATCAACAACATGAGGTGACCATCATTGCATTCTGATTGAACAACATTGGAAGAACTTCTTAAACACTTTTGGACTATTGTCAAAGGAGAGTTGTCAGATCCACATAACTACGGTATTCAACTCATTGACATCCTTGCTTAGGTCCGAAGCCCCATTTCAGATGTAGCTCAGAAGATTCCAAAATGGCTAGATCATTGTAAATCAATGCAAGTTGTAGCTGATCATTGGTTGGTCATTTTGATGAACACTACAATTCCACGCAGGAGAGAAATCCCAAACACATGATCAAGATTCAATTCAGCAATGAGAGGCGAGAAGGTTCCTCTAGTGTAGTGCATTGAAGGGTCTTCATCTTCCAGATCTCCATCCGCGGGATAACTTCTTCTGTTCCCTTCTTGCTTCTCCCCACCTTCTCTTTCTTCATGAAGAAATCACATTTTTGTAAAAGTGACTTTGTGCACGTGATTTCTATTTCTTCGTTGGGGATGCACTTTTTCCAATTTTGTCTTATTCACTTAAGTGATTTAATATTCCTTTATTGTAAAATTACTTTTCTTAAAATAAGGAAAAGTAACTTATTTTAATCCAGAATATGAAAAGTCACATGGGAATCTGAAAAGGCATGTAAGAGGGCTATATATCTGGATGACTTCCTCTTTCCAAAGGACCAGTTATTGCTCTCCCTAGCAAACTATATTCTTCTATTTCTATGTAATATTTTCCTCTATTCTCTCTCTTGATACTTAGCGGAGCATATTGCAAGTTTTGTAAGGAAGCAAGGGCTTTGTACCTATTGAAATGAAATGAGAATCATTGGTTGAACTTTGTGTTAATCTATGTTATTGTTTCATGATCCTTATTTCTTTTGCTTGCTGTTTGCTGTTTCCTAATTGGGTTGGAAAACTGTTTTGAGTTATTGGTTAATGAAATATGCATTTCTCTCATTGGCATAACTCCTCTCTTACTTTTCCCCTTCTTTTCCTATACTTCTCTCCTCTCCTACTTGCAAACTCTTCCCTCTCTAATCTATCATTGCAGTTACAACAAGGGTGTTCCTGCACATTCCTTGGTCTTTGACCACCCCCAAGGTTAGAATTAGTGTATATAATTTCCAGTTTTCAATAAATGGGAGCCGTCCCATTCGATGGCGAAGAGACCTAGTCCTGTGAATGTTGACAAAACCCATATTTTGTCCCTGACAAAATATTTCGCCAACACAATGCGAGCAATTGGAATACTCCAACAAAAGAGGAAATTCGACCAAGAGGGACAATGAAGCCTTGGGCCATTGGCATGAAGATGATGCCAAGGAAAATATTGCTAGAGAGAATTTCAATTTAACAATCACTTTGAGAGAAGAGAGGACGATTTAACTCTAATGAAAATACATTTCGGACGATTGATGATTGGTGGTAGTTAAGAAAGGGTAATGATAAACCTTAGTGGGGATACCATGTAGTGCTGTAATGACACGATCCGGTGGTTAAATGGAGTGGACAATTGATAATCTCAAGCGAATGCTCAAAGGATCACGATGAGAGTGGATGAGCGCGAGAGGAGTTGTTTTACTAGTTGCAATTGTTATTATGGTGGCAATTAACTTTTCAATGCTTCAAATAATACAAAGCACATCAATGAAATCTCCAATGCTTTTATTATAAAAATATAACTTTGGGCGGATCATGAAGATAGTTAGAATAGAAGATTGGAGAATTATCGAGGGCTATGGCAAGGATGCTCTTTATTTTCTCTAAGAAAAATTACATCAGCGGTGTCCAATATAATTATACAATTTTTTTGAGAAAGGTTTATAATTCTCAACTGTCCGGTTTGGTAAGTGGAAGGGCTCAAAAATAAAAAATAAAAAATCATTTTCATTTACTGGATAATGTTTGCATGAAGGAGGCTCTAATACCATATAGGAGTGGAGAACACTCACACATCCAAGATCACTTCTGCATGTCATTATCATAGTGAATTAAGCCATCATACACACAACATTATTGATCTCAAAATCATGCACAAAACTTGTTTGTGTGTATATATCTCTCTTGCCATACGATGTGATATTTGACAATAGGAGTCCAAATGTAAATATCCTAGCAGGTTTGTTTCACAACAATTATTGTTGTGTACAAATTATTATTATCGTGACTAAGTTTTCACTCACAAAGTGTTCGTGCACATAATGAGTTGTCACTCATCTCAACTTAACAACCAAGCTAGATAGCTAAAGACAACTTCTAGATTCGTGTAAACACACCAACATCAATGAGGGCATATGTCACATGTGGGAAAATGTCTTTTGAGCTACGGTAGCAATTCTCCTAGGTATGCGGTAGAACCCAATTGTGGTATGTCCCGGTACAAGGTACGGGTTCGGTTCTTCTGAAAAATGGGTAGTGTTTGGCTTGGGTAGTTCGGATTCGTCCGGGTTCTTTTGGAGAAGAACCTAGGCAAATTCGGGCTGCCTAGGACAAATTTGAGCAGAACATATGAAGAGCCCAAGGCAATTTTTTTTCATATTTTGCTAAAAATAAAGATACAATAAGCTTTCCCCACTTAGGTGTACCACCCCCTCAATAACATCTTGGTTCATAGACACAAACTTTTAGAAGAAGTAGCTACAAGATGCACAAAAAGATCATGCCTCACGCCTAATCCATCACTAATATGTCCAACCATGTTAGAGGGTGACCCTATATGTAGGGGATTAGAAGGCATCACATTTGAGAAAGGAACTCGAAGGATATGGTTCCAGCCACTATGAATTAGATCTTAGCAGATTCTTTCGGACTGCATTCATCTATCTCTCAATTGGTGTAGAAAATCACGTTGAAACCTACAACACTCGAACACATTGAATAAAGGTTTGAACTTCATCCTTACTTTTGAGGAACATGGTACATTGAGTGCTCCAATATTTCATGGACTTGTGCATGACGTTATGCAGGTGTTGTTTGGGAGCCAAATTTTATGTATTGTTTAATTTGTTTTGAAGGGGTGTGAATTGTGGAGGTGTGTTCGACCTTAGTACTAAATTTCCTATGATTTGATACTTCTTTGATAGATTTTAGTATGATAAATTGATAATGTATAAATTGGCTGCGGGGATGTGTTTAGAATGTGAAGGGAAGGTTGTGTGTGTGTGTATGTATATATATAGGTTCTATGGGGTACTTGCCCTCTTGCCATATAGATAGTTGAACTATAGGGCCCTATAGATTAGGGAGGGCAAGAGGCCCTAGCCTCGAACTCTAGATAGGGATAGGGGCCCTCGATTGATGAAAATTGAGTGGTTCGCTACGCTCACCCCTCGGCCTCCTCGAATTCATAAATGACCCCGAACCTCCTCTCATATATATATAATTTTTGTTTTCTTGTGTAGTATGTTTTTGGGTAATGCATATTATGCGGTTAATGTCACTATTTACTTATTTAATAGGCTAGCATTTTCATATTTTTGATTTTTATGTATTTTTTGTATGGCCAATCCCAAGTGTATCGAGGACAAAAATAAAAATTGCTGTAGTGGAAAATCTGGTTCTTCGAACCCGAATGGACCTCAAATCAGTAACTGAACTTTTGAGAGCAAATAACATATATGAGAAAGTCAAAGAGGGAAAATGCCATGTATAGGAAAATGTCCTTGACGGCAAATGACCAGTATGGGAAAGTCAATGTGTGTGTGTGTGTATAGTTTTGTTTTCCTGTGTTATACGTTTTTTTGGGTAATTTATATTATGTGGTTAATTGTCACTATTTTCTTATTTATTAGGCTAGAATTTTCATATTTTTGATTTTTATATATTTTTGTATGGCCGAACTCGAGCATATCTAGGACAAATAAATAAAAATCGCTGTAGTGGAAAATTTGGTTCTTCAAACCGAAACGACCTAGAGTCAGCAACTTAACTTTTGAGAGCAAATGTCATAAATCAGAAAGTCAATGAAGGAAAATGCCATGTATAGGCAAACGTCCTTTGAGGGCAAATGAGCGGTATGGGATAGTCAATTACGGCATTTGATATGTTGTTGCCCCTTAAAAGATTAGCGCGTTTGACACGTTATTTCTTAAACATTAGGGCATTTGACATACTTTTTAAAGAATAGGGCATTTCATGTATTGTTTGTTACTTCTTAAAGATTAGAGCATTGATGTATTGTTAGTTTACTTTTTAAGAGTTGGCACATTTGGCTCTTTTGACTTGCTAAGCTTGGTAACAATCAACTTAGAAAAACAAACCAAATTGATAGGTTCAATTGGCATTAGGGACTAAGTGGATTAGCACCCACAGAGGACAGGGTTGCCAGAGTAGGAAAATTGTTACTTTTGACCTAGTGTCCAATTGGAAATGGGAAATGGGAAATAGATTATTGAGAGCAATTGAAAATTGAGGGAAAATCTGTGCTGCCCCAAAGACTGAATAGAGATTAACAAGTTACCTTTGATGCAAGTAAGAACTCTAATTGGGAAATTAGTATTTTTGGGAAAAGAGTAAATGAAAATATAATTGCAGGGTAATTATCATTTTGCATATCTTGTGACGGCAAGCAAAATTTAATGATGGCTAGCTAGTGCTTCTTGTGAAAGAACAATCATTTCAAAGATTATTATAACAATCTTGAATTGGCTAATGATAAGTGAGGTTTCTAGTAAGATGATCTAGAATCTCCTCTATGTAACCAACACAAAGAAGCTGTGTCTTTTGCCAAAAATAATTAAATAAGTATAAGAATTACAAGACCCTGATTCTGCTTATCAGATACGTAGGCATCTCAGAATAATGAGGACAGGTTTATACAATTTCTATTTATTATGTGGGTGGATCATAATGGCTATGATATATCAAGGAGGTTATTAAACATTGTGAATACCACTCTGTGGAAGTTCTCCTATGCTAATCTGGTTGCTTTTGTGGTTGGGAACCATTGGATTTGTAAACCTTATCGAAACACGATAAGAAATTTTCATTGGAAAGAAACAATGAAATTAAAATGGGTGTGCGATTCTTAGAATCCTGGATCTGTATCAGAATAGTTCATTGGATTGCGTAGATGACCTAGATAGGAATGGGTGTATCTCATAACGATGATAATTATGACTGGAGTTTAGACACGATGGATTGAATGGGGATGTCAATCACTTGTAGACTGCCATGGCATCAATCGGATGCTTTAACATGCTCCTAAGTCATATAGATTTGTCAAGGCGTATACAGGTATTCATGTTGTGAATCAGCTGGAGGTAGGCTAGTAGCTGCACATTGTTTCAAGCACGACGAGAGACTCTGTTTCTTGTTAGAACAAGGGTGTGAAACCTTGATAAGTTCACCATGACCCGTTTGCAGCTATTGCTGAGGCTGGTGTGCCTGAGACATGAACCACTCAATGGAATGCCCATAATTGGTTTGTAACTAGTGTTCTACAGTCTACTAGTTAGATGCCTGACCTGTGGAAGGTTCAAAGCTAGTGAGAGGCCCTTAGATGGTGCATGAGAAATTATACAGGTTACCTGAGTGAGGTTAGTATAGCGATGCCCTTAGATGGATTTTCTTGGGTAAAATATATTATGCATGAATGGTAATTAGTCATGTGATAGGTTCTTGATACAACCATTGACGACTTGTCAGTAATGTGTAACTAATTAATGTCCGACCTGTGGCAGGTTCGGTACATTGATACCCGTAGATTATCTTTTTTTCACTTATGTGAATAACTAAATGAAATCTGCATGACCTGTGACAGGTACAAATTATCATAAGTGCCCTTGAAAGGCATAATGATTTGTGTGCCATGAATGCCCTTGTGTTGAGCTCACCTCTTCTGCTTCCACCTGTAGATATTGCTAATCGGTAAGGAAAGCATGTGTTCCTATACTAGTTAAAGTTTTATGCATGATGCATAATGAATATTAACTTCTGAGGTGATGGGAATCAATTTTTTTTTCCCTAAAACAGTTTTTGCACGTTCGAATTTTTGGGTCTTTACACTCACATGCCAGGTAAAATTTTATGACGTCTTTGGTTTCAAAACTACCCTTCGTGTCATGTTTTAACATAAATATTAACCTTAAAAGTGTACTAGAGATATTTTCCTCTTTCCACTTAATGAAAGATTAGCTGCTATGAATTGCAAAATTTGCGATTTTCGAAAATCGAGAAAATTTAATGATATTGGATAGAAACAGATACCAAAGAGATCCAAAATTAGTTCTATCACACAGAAGGAAAAAAATAATTCATAACACAGTTCTGTTGCATTTATTAACTTTATTGAAAATGCTATTGAATATTTTCTTACCTGCATATGTTTCTGAATGTTTCACTTTACAAAGTACAAAGAGTTAAATAAAGTTTGTTACCCACTGCCATGATTTTGGAGTTGCTACATTGAGTAAAAGCATATTGTGCATTGATTTATTAGTCTCTGTAAAGTTTACTCATGTAAAGTATAAATAAATAGATATTATATTTTGAATTACAATAACATAAGGCTCAAAACTGCTTACCTTCCCACTTATCCGGCAGGCTATATTTATAAACAAGTGGATGTTTTTAAATATTTCAAGTCAAAATGACAAGCGATACATTCTTATATGTGTCATTGAAGATGTGCTCCAATAGAATGCAACTGTATTTTATGGCTAAATTCACGACATGCCTTCAAATGGTTATTAACTTTAGACACTGCACAAGGGGTATTACCATATTATGATGTAATCTGGTGCCCTATCACTTTGCACGTGGTTCAAATTCATATTCACGCTATGGTGTCCTGTATGCACAATGTTGCCAGTTTGAAGTATCCAAGAAGCATGAATGAAGTCTTTTTGAAGTTGTGTAGAATTTAGTCGATCCCACTTCCCTGGGTCTTTTTCCTTTTACATTCATGTTGGGTATGAGCTGTATCTGAATCACTGCTTCTGTGGGTATGAAAACATTATTCAGGCAATTTGAACCAATGACTCAAAGGTGGGGAAAGCAAGAGGCACATGCTTAATTTTTGCCGTGTATTGAAATATAGTGTCATCCATAAGTTGTGAGATTAAGCAGAGGTTTATACATTTGCCTCTTTTTATTCCTTCAGAAATGCACCGTAATTTTCATTGCATTATTTCCTCACTGTTTTCATTTGCTTTTGCTGTAGGGAATTCTGTTGACTGGTGCTCCTGGGACAGGAAAGACTCTTCTGGCCAAGGCGAGTAATTCCTTTTTATTAGTTCTCTTATTATTTTAGTGCCCATGCTACTGCATGTGTATAATAATTTGTGTTTCGGTATAAAAATAATCATTACTTGTTATGAATTACTGACATGTTCTGTGTTTTTGGTTCCTAAGAATGCTATGTAAAGTGAATATCTAATATCACTAAAATTTATATATCATTGAATTATGAATAATTAGTTTTTGCAAGTCTCCAATCAGGGATGCAAGGTCCAGATTGAGTAAAATTAAATGGAAAGGAAAATAACTTTACAAACAATCTGTATGGTATACATGGATATAAAAGACTTCCAAAATGGTCATTTTGTTTGTGAGAAAGTTCAGGAGACGGTGACAAATCCTTTGACACGAATGACATCGGATGAACCTCACATATGGTAAGCTATATCTACAAAATATGTGACAAAAGCATTGGGACTAAAGCCTCTTTTCTTAATTATTTCCTTATCATACTTAGTTTTGGGCGATGTCTTGTGGGAACATTTGATTTTGTTATGATAGTGAGCTTGCTTTCTTTCCCATGTTCTCAAGCTCTAATTTGTTTGCTTTGCATGCATCATACTGTTGGGAGAGAGTGAGTATGCGGTCCGGATCTTACCTCAGTGAAATATGAATACACAAGTGTTTAAGGACCAGATAGATGTTTCTGTATGCATTGTATCCATTTACTTGTCTCACGCCTTTACTATTACCATACTTATCTGGATTGTCAGAGATTAAAACAGTAATTTAGGTATGATTCACTTTGTTTGGTTGTATTCTTGTCTTAGAACGCAGGTCTGGCCATTTTATGCTTCTGGTTACTATCGAAACCATTTTTATTTACATTCCTTTTCCATAGTTGCACATCAAAGAGGTTGAAGGTAACAGACCCATCAGTTACATATACAATGCAGTTTGGATGCTCATTTTATTTAATAGTTGTGAAGCACTACCATATATCTTTTATGATTGTATCTCAGAAACTCTGCTGTCCATGATTTTTTTATCATGTTTTGTTTTGTGCGTGATAGATTCAATATTACTGTGCTCTTATTAATAGTCAATCATATACACTGAAAATTATCAAGATGATGTTTATGGGAGACAGTATCGACCCATTCATGAATAGTTCTTTGATATCATCTTTAAGAAGATTGTATTATAGTGTAAGGGCCGTGGGCTGTGCATTTAATCTTCTGATAATAGTTGGTTCATTGTAGCAGTTATGATGTCTAGGCCTGAAGTGATTGTATTCTGATTTCTCTCAATATGTAAAGGTGAAAATATTCTTTGTATGTAACAATTTAAAACAATGTTCATGCAGGCAATTGCTGGGGAAGCTGGAGTTCCCTTTTTCTATCGCGCAGGCTCTGAATTTGAAGAAATGTATGTCGACAATTTATTGTATTTTTTCGTATAATATGAGATTAAGAAAGCAAGACATCGTTTTTCGTGGTTATAGAACACGCATGTCTTAACTTTTTTTTGAGTTGGGTCTTCAATTTATAATTAAATAGCAGTTGTCTAACAGATTGCAATGTTCCAAAATCATTCTGTCATTAAACATGTTATTCCGTTTGTACCAGGAGAGTAGTACCTAAGAAAAATTATAAATTGTTTATAAGAAAATGCAGGAAGTTGTTTCTATTCCCAATAACTTAAGGAGTTGATGTTGCATTCCTTTGTAATTGTCACAGCTGTCTATGATATTATAGAACTAATGAGCTGTTGAGACCAACCCAAATATGTGATGCCATGTTCCTTGGTGATTATTCACTTGATTATTTGAAATTGATATTCGGCATTGGCACCGGAGCACTTATTGATTCTATTATGGAAATATTAATAATTTAATACTACATCAGGTACTGTTTGACATTGGCACTGGAGCACTAATTGATTGCAGATTGACATTATAAATACTAAATCATTAGTTATGGCCGAAGAAGCTGGAAACGACCTCCTCCTGTCATGATTACATTTTCTGGCATATGCGGAACATATATGTCCTTGATATTGCATTGAAACAAATATAGTCACAAGGAATGGCCTATATCAATTCTGGAAACAGTCAGGATACACACTCAATACTTTCCTTGTCATTCCTTTTTAGCTAGAAAATCCCCAACTTAGCAACATAAAAAATGTTAAAATGTTTAAGGACCTAATCCTATACCTAAAGTATTAAAATTATTATGTCATTGTGTAACTCTAATCAAACATTAGTTAATGTACTTTATTTATAAACTACCCCAACCATATTGTAACTCCTTTCAGCATAATAAAATGATGAAGACACATATCTCAGTGTGCCGTGTACCATTCTCTTCACTCTCTCTCATTATTTTCTAACATTTGGTGTCAGAGCCACTGTTAGAAGAAGCCCTGGAAGAGGGTACAAACTGTAGGAGAAGACGAAGAGAAGTTGAAACCTGTTCAAGGAAGTCCTGGGAGAAGGGTTTGAGTGGGGTAGAGGTAGTCAAGGTCGATCAAAGTTTTGTGAAGATTCAAAGGCAAAAATTACCATTTTTCATGATTTTTGAGGTCATACAGACCTGCAGCAACCAAAACAAAGGCAAAATTTGTGGTGATTTCCAGTTTCAAAGGACATAGACCTGTAAAATGCGGATTAACAGACGAATCAGGTATACTTGCAATCAGGAGGATGTGCTAGATAGAGCGGGGAAAACTAGAAGTTGTGAAGGTATATAGGCTAGGTCGCCAGGTTCGTGTTCGTGTTTGTGTTCGGCAAGGATAAGATTTGACAAAAAATTGTCAACCGATAATGTTCGGGAAAAAATCGTCAATATGTTCGAATCATATAAATCTGCATTTTTTATTATTTTATTTTTAAAATAAATAAAAATATACGAGAATGGTCAAAACAAACAAATATTGATAAATACATTCAAAAAAACATCATGAGATGATGTCAAAACATTTTTATAACTTATAAGCTGATCAAAATACTATATAGAACATTACATGCATGTGAAATCACAAATTTAAAGAGGGTTTCTTGTTTCAAAAGAATCTAGATTGTAAAGCATCTAAGTCCTACCACGCTTCTCAAACTTTTGGATTTCTATAAACTTTTTACATCGGAAAAGCTCAAAATCGTCAAGAGCACTTGGATGAGATGGTTCAATATCATCATCTTCAGATTCATCACTGAATTCATCTTGTGAAAGCAAGTTAGGATCATCTGCATCTGCCATGTCTTCTAAATAATTTGTTTAGAATTATTTGCTCTATGTTCTTTCCTTTTGCACCTTTAAAAAGTACTGAATTTTCCCAGTCAGCAGAACAAATAACTGATCTTAGCGTGCTTTCTCTTCAACCACCCTTTTGAAAGTGATATAAAATGAGGCAAATCTTGTTTCACAAGGCATCAACAACTCTTTGGATGCATGATACCTATAGATATTCAATGTGAGGCGGTGGTTTTGATGAAATTTGCAATTGCTATCCTCTTGTGAATTGCTTCATGCACCCATGGAAATTCATCCGAGGCATGGAGCAACAAATCAAGGCAAGGTGTTGCACAAGGACTCCAAAATAGATTCGGGTACTTTTCCATAATCAACTTCCCGACACGCACACAATTTGTAGCACTATCAATTACAACTTGAACGACATTCTCTATACCCACTTTGTAATGAAATTACTTGTATAAATCTGAATATCAGCAGCAATAGAACACCAAAGAACACAAGATTGTAGATAAATGATAGCAATATGCAAGTAGAATAGCTTAGCCACTTCGAGGGGGCAACCTCCAAACCATACAATAAGACTCAAATGCTCAATATGATGATTAACTACTCCTCACTACCACCTATATATACCAATCCTATGCTATGGCCAACACCAAGGCCGACCTACTAAACATATGAAAGCATAAATGAATAACATATGACAAGAAGAGAGATTATGTAAGCCACAAGTCGACACTACATATCCAATATAAGCTATAGGACTAAGGGCGTAGCATGCCCCTCCCCTTAAAAGCAACATTGTCCCCAATGTTGGGAAGCCTGGATGTTGTTGCACAAATGCTTCATCCTCCCATGATGCATCCTCAATATTCATATTCTTCCACTTGATCGGTACTTGGTAATGACTCGGTCCTTAATCGATTGATGCTTGTCGAAGAATACCTTCAGGTTCCAATACGATCCTTCCTTCCTCATCTAGTTTAGGAAGCACTGACTGAGTGGAAATGTGCTGCCCAATAACTTTCTTCAAGCAAGAAACATGGAAGACTAGATGTATTTTACTTCCTGGAGGGAGCTCTAGCTTATATGCCACACTACCAATTTTCTGCAACACTCGGTAAGGACCATAGTATTTAGGAGCAAACTTATTATCCTTCTTTTGTTGTTTTAACGATAACTACTTATATGGCTGCAACCGTACAAAAAAAAGTCACCCTCTTCAAAGTGTCACTCACTACGATGTTGATCAGCTTGTTGCTTCATGCGGTTTTGTGCCCTTTCCAAATTCTCTCTAAGACTAGAGAGTACCTCGTGTTGGTGCTTGAATGTGATCTTCGATTGCTCTCTCCTTCGGTTTGACCTTGAGGTAGGGATGAGTTTTGGAGGATGATACTCGTAAAGTGCCAAAAATGGAGACATTTTGGAGGAGGTATGAAATGAAGTATTATACCACCATTCTGCAAGTGGCAACCATTGCACCCAACATTCTTGTTTATCTAAAGTAAAACATCGAAGATATCCTCCAAACATTTATTTACCACCTCAGTTGCCCATCTGATTGAGGATGATAAGATGAACTTTGGGCCAATTGGGTACCCAAACAAGAGAACAAATCAGTCCAAAAATTGCTTGTAAATATCGGATCGCGATCACTTACTATAATTTTGGGCATGCCATGGAGCTTTTGAATTGTGTCCATAAATGAGATGGCAACTGTACTAGTTGTGAAAGGATGAGCCAAGGCACAAAAATGAGCATACTTGGTAAGTCTATCCACCACGACCATGATGACGCTTTTCCCTTCTGATTTAGGAAATCCTGTGATGAAATCCATCATACCTCTTCCCATCTCTCACTAGGAATAGACAAGGGTTGGAGGAGACCTGATGTCTTAATGGTCTCGCCCTTATTACGTTGACACACCAAACATTCTGCCACAAATTTTTTAACATCTCCTTTTAACCCCTCCCAAAAGAAATCCTGCTTAACTCTATGATAAGTTTTCAAGAACCTAGAATGGCCACCTAGTGGAGAAGAATGGAGCTTTGAAAGAACATTGTGTTTAAGTGTAGAGTTCTTACACAAATATAACCTATCTTTGTACCACAATGTATCTCCCTTCCATATAAAATGTTCTGATATGGCTGGATCTATTTGGAGATTCTGAATGAGAGTATGGGTTCTTTGCATCTTTTTGCCATTCTTCCCTTGCTTGATCTACCCAATCTACCTTTAGTATAGAGATGACACATAACAATGCTTTTGTGGATTCATCCCTCTTAGATAGAGGATCAACGACCACATTTTCCTTCCCTTTCTTATAAATAATCTCAAAGTCATACCCCAACATCTTAGTGACCCATTTTTGTTGCTCTTCTGAAGATAGTCGTTGCTCCAAGAAGTATTTCAAAGTACCATGATGAGTTTTTGCCTTGAAGTGTCTACCCACCAAGTATGGTCTCCATTGTTTGACTGCATGTAATAGTGCCATCATTTCCTTCTCATAGGTGGGCTTCAACAAATTCTTTCCTTTTAGTTTCGGCTCTCAAATGCTATGGGATGTCCTTGCATGAGTATTGCTCCGATCCCATTTCTTGAAGCATTGCATTCAACTATGAAGGTCTTGGAGAAATCTAGCGTTGCCAATACTTGGATTGATGCACATTGCCACCTTCAATTTTTCAAATGCCCTAGAAGCTTCCTCATTCCAATGAAAGGAGTCTTTCTTCAATAATTTTGTGAGTGGTGTTGCTATACTGCCATAGTTTTTACAAATCTGCGATAGTACCCTGTGAGACCTAAGAAACCTCGTAAATGCTTGAGGGTTCTTGGGACTTCCCATTCCACCATGGCTTGGATCTTGTGAGGGTCCACCTTAACACCTTCATTAGAGATAATATGGCCCAAGTATTCCACTTCTGTACCCCAAAAGAACACTTTGAAGGCTTGGCATATAGTTGATGTTTCTTTAGGGCTTCAATATTGTATTGACATGTTGTAAATGTTTCTCCCGGGGATTTGTTGAAGATGAGGATATCATCAAAAATACCAAGACAAACTTACGTAGAATGGTCTAAATACCGAATTCATCGGACTACGAAATGTGGATGGTGCATTAGTAAGACCAAAAGGCATCACTAGGACTTCATAATGCCCTTGATGAGTTAAGAGGCTATCTTATGAATGTCTTCTTACTTTACTCAAATTTGGTGATACCTGAACACAAATTTAGTTTTGTAAAATAAATTGCACCATGTAACTCATCTAATAAATCATCAATGACAGGAATTGGAAACTTATCTTTAATAGTATACTTGTTAAGTTCTCTGTAGTCTGGACACATGCACCATCTTCTATCCTTGCGGTGCACCATCACCACTGGAGAAGAATAAGCACTCTGACTATGATGAATAATACCCATTTCCAACATTTCCTCCACCATCTTCTCAATCTCACTCTTTTGCACATATGGGTATCTATAAGGCCTGATGTTGGGGGGTTGGCTTCCTGGAATTAATTGAATGACATGATCATGATCTCTTTCGGAGGCAATCCTTTAGGATCCTCGAAGACAACTACACGTTGATCAATAACCTTGATAATTAGGATGCACTACCATCGTTGGTGGTTGAACTTCCATGGAGAACAATCGTGCTTTGCAAATCCTTCAACCCCCTTTTAAGAATCTTTTGCATTTGGTGAGAACTAACCACCTGAGGAGTTTTACCTGTAGTCCTCGAAGTTCAAATTGTTTACCCTCGAATGAAAGCACATGAACAATTCCTGGAAATTTAGCTCTATGGTGCCCAAATTTGTGAGCCACTGAACACCTAAGACAATATCAGCTCCGCCCATGGGAATAGCAAACATCGTAGATTCCAATGTGTAGTCACCCATCATAAGTCTGATTTTATGGCATTTACCTGAACATTGGACTATGCCACCATCTGCAATCATTACTTGAAATTCAAGTGTTGGGTAGATGAATCAATTTAGCTCCTTCTTTCTTTAGCTTATGATTGATGAAATTATGTGTACTCATGAGAATCAATCAATCTTTGTCACCTTATGCTTCTTAAGATAACCCACAACCTGAAGGGTTTGTGGAGTGCTAATACCTGATAGAGCATGGCATGAAATAGTGGGATGGGGATCTTCAGATTCTTCCTCTAATTTTCCACTTCCTTGCTTGATGTTTCCTCATATTCTTCCTCATCACCGGCCCCTTCAATGTAAAACATTTTTTTCTCAGCATATTTATGACTTGGTCCATATTTGCTGCCATAGTTAAAACATAACCCTTTTGCTCTTTTTTCTTCAAGTTGTTGAGGTGTCAATCGAACTGGCCGAGGGTACGATGGAGGCAATGTCTTTATGATTTTTATGTTAGTGAAGTTTTGCCTTCTGTTGGAAAGAATTTTTCGTCTACCCTACACACCATGATAATAGAATCAAAAACCTTGAGTGGATTAAACATGCACATCTCATGCTCAATGCGGTCCTTAAGACCCCCAAGAAATAGGTCATTCATATAATCTTGATAATATCCTCCACATGCAAGGAAAGATTTTGGAATTGATGGACATACTCCTTTATTGAACTTTGTTTGTCGTAACTTTGCTAATTGGCTGAAGTAATTCTCTGACACACTAGAACTATAGTGTAATTGAAGCTCTTTAGTGAAAATTGTCCATGTGACACTTAGACCATTCTTTTGCCTTTGAGCACATAACCAACGATACCAGACAAATTGGTCAGGTTCTAGATATAAGGATGCCATGGTCACCTTTTGTCCCGATGGGATCTAATGGAGATCAAATAAATTCTCCATTTGGGTAATCCAATTGAGCAGATCCTTTCGATCGAATTTACGCATTTCCACTTTTGGAATAATGCCCGCCATTGGTGAGGAGATCCACCCGAATGTGTAGAGGCTCCTCTTTGATTGGAGTGATTTGGACCTATGTGAGTAGATGACTAGAATTGGGATTTGTTTTTGAAAGAGCGAGCAACAACTCCTGCTTCATTGATTGAAAATCCATCTGAAGTTCACCATTAAGGCTACCTTTCAGATGAAGAAGCTCATTATTGAGGTCATCCTTACTCACCATATTATTTACCCTTTCCTAAAGTTGGATTACTACCTCAGATATCTTGCGAATCAAAAGATTCTAAATCCATATCTTCCTTATTTGGGGTCATTCCTGGAGTTGCTTGACCTTTCCCTTGGCCTCGAGTTGATCTACCGGCCATGATGTACGGTTTGGGACTCGGGGTAGATGGAAAAAGGGTAAAACTTTGGGTTTTGGGTTTTGTAAATTTACTGGCTGAATAAAGGAAATCTCAAAGAAGAAACCCTAGCTAATTTTTGGAAACCTTTTCGAAAATATAAGAAACTTAGAAAAATTCCAAAAATTACACCCTAGGTTGCTGATTTATGAAAAAACATAAAACTACTATAACTCTTGCAAAACAACTAAAAATGCTTAAAATTTGGAGAGGATCTTACTTGACTGATTTCGCCACACCACAAAAATAATTGCAGAAAAATTCGCTATCAATTTTGAGATATAGCCGAACCTTCACAATTAGGGTGTGACGCAGCTCTGGTCGAGATCAGGCTCTGATACCACTTGTAACGAACCGTTACACCAAAACCTCAAGGCATTAGTGAAATCCGCACATAAGGATCATAACACACTTCAAGAATCGCTTCCTCTAAGAACTTGAAAATATAGTCGAGAGGTTTTTATGGTTCATGACATCAATTACCTTAAAGAACATTATTGCCTAGAGGGCAAGCAACCAAATCATTAATCAATGGCCTCTGCCACATGTCAGACCATCGACCACTCAATATGGTGCAACTGTTACACCCCAAGACGCTTTCACCGCTGCCATTTTTGGTCACCCTTTCTTTTGATTTCTTCAAAAGAGTTGTTCTAAGAGCCTTTGAAGTAGGAGGCATATACCCTTTTCCAAACTCTGCAATTTTCTGAATTGCATTCTTAAAATGTGGATTTCTGGCAACATTGAATGGAATTGCACTTGAATAGAACAAATCAGCCAATGCATCGTCCACTTTGGTTTCCAAAGGCTGTTCAAGGTTCCATTGCCTAATCCCCTTGTTGCACCATCGGATGAGGGAATGTTTGAAGCGGAAGACATATAATTTGTGGTGAACCTAGATATTTTTGCTTGAATTCTCTGTTTTTTTTGTGTTGATTTTTGCTTTCCTACAAGACAAAGAGGCTTGCTCTTTCTCTAACGTAGCTTTGATCTTTGGAGTTACATTTGGGCATGCACTAACACCCCCTCTTGCACTTGCTGAGAGATGCCAAGTAGGTGGTCCGTTACACATGTCACACTCCCAACAAATGAGTGACCACACAAATCACATTTGATATTATTGCCATCACATGTTACGTGTTTCCATCCCTTAGCATTCAATTTCGGGGGTGTCATTGAATTTTGTTTATGAACCTACATGTTTTAGAGAAGATGGAATTATAATACGGTGATAAAATGTTAACATAAACATTGAAGTTATAGAGCTTCTAAAATAAATCTAATTATTAAAAAAATTCTTGCTATTAATAATTTAATAATTAACGAAAAAAATATTAATAAACCTAAAATTACATATAAAGATTAATAAATTTCTAATTCTAAATTGTTAAATATTAATATTAAATAATAACATTCCTAACTTTATAAATACCTTAAAAAAATACAACCCAAAGAATTAAAATTTATATAACGGTTTATTAACCTTTAAAAATACAATTAAAAGAATTAAAATTTATGTTACCTAAAAAATAATTGAATTATAATATAATTAAAATCCTACTATTTTTATAAATTACATTTACAAAAAATGTTTACTATGTTTATAAAGTTTTTATAAAATATAAACTATGTTTATAAAACTTTTACAAAATATAAAGTATGTTTATAAAACTTTTATAAAACATAAACTACGTTTATAAAGCTTTAATAAAATATAAACTACGTTTATAAAGCTTTTCATTTAATTAAATTTAAAAAAATAAAAACTACATTAAATCCTAAAGTTTTTAACATTTCGTATCTATGAAAAATTAAAAATTAAACACCAACACCAAAAACTTAAGCGCTTATACAAGGAGGAAATAAATAAAAGTTAAAATTGTAAATACCTAGAGGATGTTAGAAGTGGACCGGTGGATTGTCAGTGGTGGCTTGGCTTCACTCACATGAAAACTTTACTCCACACAAGTCAATGCAAACACTTCATTCAATGCACGGTGGACGCAAATAGGGAGATGTTGAGTTAAAGCAATTTCAAACACTTCATTCTCGATGCCCAGTCACTCCATCGACGAATAGGGGAAAGCAATAGTGACAATAGGAAAAGCGGAACAAGGATAGGCTGAACATGAAGATTTAACAACCAAACTTTCAATGCCACTGGCAAGCAAGGCAAAATAGATCCCGCCAACCTTTTCTCAACATTCAAATGTACTTCAAAGTTCACAAATGTTAGCCACTCTTAATGGCTTTATGAATACAAATGGATGCTCTTTGTAGTTTAGTAAACTCAAACCATGTTTATAAAGAAAACAAAAAACCCTAACCCTAGTTGCGGAAAGGAACATCGGAAAACAAATTTTGAGCGATTTTATTCGTTGAGTGCGATTTTTTAGGGTTTTCCTTTAAAATTGAATCATCAATTTTTTGGTGTTTTTGAGTGATTTTTGTGGTTTTTATTGAATTCGCGAATTTTGAATTATAGGCGAAATTCGCGAATTTTGTGACTTACTATATAGGTATATGTGTGCGTGTGTGTGTGTGTGTGTGTGCGTGCGCACGCGTGTGCGTGCGTGCGTGTGCTGCGCAGCGTATCATAGTATGCCAACTCGGCGAGTACTCGCCGAGTTTTGGCATAGCGAATATTCACTTGTTTAACTCGCCACGAGAGCTCGCAGAGTATTGGCAAATATTTGCTGCGATTATTCGGCAAGTTCGAGTCAAATACCGAAAAGACGTGAAATACATCTAAAACATGGAAAATTGCTGTAAAAACATTGAAATTTGTCTTTTTAAGCCAACACCGTCCCTGACTTCTAATCACACAACCATTGAACATCCTTTGCATGAGTTAAAGAGATTTTATAGCGAATTTGAAGAGCAAATTTGAAGAATTTCATTTAGAGGTAATTGTTTTCTTTTTCTTTTTGTTTTAAGAATGTAAATTCATTCTATATTATTTATATATTGTATCCAAATATGATTTGCAATTTTGAATGCATTCAATTTAATTCTGAATGATTTTAATTGTTATTAACTTATTTATGTTTGTTTATCATCGTTAATGAACAAAATTGTCGGAATGTATTGTTGTAAATGTTATTTTAATTTTTTTGGGAATTTATTCTTGTTCGTAGGATTTATAGTTAGGAATTTGAAATTATGGTTACATAGGGTTATAAAGCTATTTTTAAATTTTTAAATAGTTTTATAATGTTGTTTTTTAATTAAATTTACAGTTTTAAAACGGTTTTATAAAGCTTTCTTTTAATTTTTTAAACATGTATTGTGCTGCAAAATAAAGCTTAAAGAATGGCATCCGGGTTGACATCACTAGCAAGAAACCATTCATGTGAATGCCTGTACCATTGCTTGGAAGTATGTTGTACATGAAGCAATTCAAGGGACTATAGTTTGCAATTTTTGCGGGAAGCCTTTTTCGGAGGTATCGATTGCGTAAAGTATCATTTGGCATGTATTGTTTTCCGCGACGCAGTGATATGTCCCAATGTTACAGAAAAGGCAAAACGAGAGATGAAGGAAGAGTTGGTAGAGTCAAGGAGAAGAAACTAGAGAAGGAAAAGGTGCATGTAGTCATCACGGGAGCCATTAGGCGTGGAAGGTGAGAGGATTCAAAGGACGATGCAACGACTATTGTGGGCTCTACTCGTGGTCCACACACAAAATTGAAAGAGACACATCTACTTCATCGAGCTCAAGCGAAAGGGATACATAGTTTTCTTTTACCAAGAAACATACCTGGGGCACAACCTTCGCTGCAAGGTACAAGTTGTATCGAGGATGCGCGGGATGAAGCAGATAAAACATGTGTGGATTTTTGGTACTACAACCTTCCCTTCAATGTGGCAAAGATCTCGTCTTGAGAGTACTTGGTGACAACATTGCAATTATAGGGAAAGAGTACAAGGTACCCTCTCTTAAAGACTTGAGTGGGAATTTGCTCAAGGGTGTAGTTGCAGATGCAATGACAATCTTAGAAGATCAAAGGAAGCAATGACAAAAATATGAATGCACCATTCTTTCAGATGGGTGGAAAAATGGAAGGAATCGCACCGTCATCAATTTTTTTAGTGGCTTCAAATGGTGAGATGGTATTTTTGAAGTCAATTGATGCCTCTAACATAGTAAAAATGTAGAAAATTTGAGTTTTATGTTGGAGGAGGTTGTCTTAGAGGTGGGTATTGAGAATGTTGTGCAAGTTGTCATAGACAATGTAGCAACATATGTGGTGGTGAGAGACTACTATAGGAGAGGCATCCGTCATTCTTTTGGTCCCTTTGTGCGGCCGATTGCCTTGACTCCTTTTGGAGGACAGACTAAATTGATTGTGTGAGGCTGATTATAGACGATGCAAGAAATATAAATAAGTACAAATATAATCACCCTTGGGTTCTTAGTTTGATGAGAGAACACACCAGGGGAAAGAGCTTCGTGAGCCGGTGTCACAAGGTTTGCAACTAACTTCATGACATTGTAAAGTATTTCTTGTTTGTTGTCATCATTGAAGCAATTGTTTATGAGTCAAGCATGACTAGACTCACAATATTTAGTGAAAGCCGATGGAGAGAGGATTGCGAAAGATAGTTTTGATGATGTCTTTGCGAAAGAGAGCTATAGAGATTATTAAGGTAACTTCAAACTTCAATTTACATTTCAAGTTGATTTCATTATTTTAATTTGTCAAATCTATTGTTATTACTTATTGAAATATCCCTTGTGGGATATTACTTGAAATTTATGAAATATGTATAAAATAAAAACAAACCAAATTCTATTTTTTCTAATTTTTATGACAATAATATCCGAAAATAAAGAAAATTTTGTATTTTGCAAACTAATCACTTCCAAAGCCTACCGAGAACCTTGAAACAACTCATAAAAATATATCGAACAATAAACAAGAGAGATAATTTTTATCTCTCAAATTTGATTTGATTTATTTATTTTAGGGCAAAAAATGAGAGAAAATACATTTGATCGTAATTTCCAGAATAACAATGTAAAAATGATGGAAATGAATTCTAGGGCATCTTCATGATGATAACAATCTCCAGCTCAAATCTCGGAATCGGATCACGAAACCCCTCCAAAATCTGCTCCTCAAATCTGGGGTGATCGAGTAGATAAACCCTAAAAATAGCTATTTCAAATCTGAACTGAAACCCTTGATGAAGAAGGGTTGTCCTCTTACTTTGAAACTAAATTTTACTACTCTTGAGATCTGATCCAAGAATCTTAATAAAGCTCCAAAATAGCAAACTAGGGAGGATCTTTCACCACGGAAGAGTGTTTTGCTAGCTAGGTGTGGATCTTTCACCAAAGAAGCTAGGGTTCCTGTGGGATCTTACTCCACAAGAAAAGAAAGTGCAAACAATAGTTGCTTGATAGCAAAATAGGTGAGTGCATGAATGAATGCCCGTTTCTCCCCAAGTGCTTCCTTTTATAACTTTTCATTGCAATAAAGGGCCCAAAAGAACCCTAATTGACCTCCTTGGGAAAAATCCACATAATAATAAAATAACTTAACTTACTTTATCGCCACTATGCCAAAAGTACACATAACCTACCCCCAACGAAGAAATAGAAAATAAAGTACCATATATTCACCCATCACTTAAGTGACCGACAAAATATAACATAAAGTACCTTAGGGGAGCATCATGCAACCTTATTTCACTTAAATCACCTCAAAGTATGCGTCGATGTCAAAACATAATATATAAGTGAAATGAAGGTGCAAACCATACCCAATAACCATCAACGTCACTAGCCGAACCATATTGTAACTCCTTTCAAAGCATAGTAAAATGATGAACATGCACATATCTCAGTGTGTTGTGTACCATTTTTCCTCATTCTAACTCTCAATATTTTTAACATAAAGTGCGGTATTGAACTTATAAATTCACTTATGTGCGCAATATTCACGAAATGCCATTTGTGTTCAAACACAAATGGAACTTAGTAACTTCGATTCAATATACAATGGAACTTGGCTAACCTTTGTCAATTGAACCTCGTAACAAAATACACCATGCAATCCAAAAAAATTGTTACAACGGTGGATGATATTACCTATGTAAATATTAATTTTTATTAGAGGATGAAATAGGTTATCTAACATGGAGTGTGACTTAACAAGCCCCAAGATTTTTAAGAGGCAATGGATCTAGCACGAGAGATGTAGGACAAAATTCGCTTCTCGTCAATTCACCTTAGGAGCATGCATGGCGGTGAAGAATCATTGAGGAAATTCACCGGGTCAGATCCACATTGACTAGATTAACATAATACTTGGATGGAAGGTAAAAGGGTTATGTATCAACTGTGACAATAAATAGAGCAAGGGCCATATATTCACAAAGCAACAACTCTTTTATATGGATAATGCTTTAGCTTATGCCGAGGAAGAATAAGAAGTCAAGGATAATACATGCACAATTGAAAATGCGGTGAATCTTGAGGAGATTGTACTTACCATCACATGGCATCCATTGGTGAGGGTTAGCACACTCAAATAGTTTAGTATTGATTGATATGGAAAGCAAAAACGACTTCATAGATATGAATTCGCTCGATTGTTTCAAAGCCTTTGTTTCTAATGCTATTGAGATTTAGATAATTATAGCTGATGGGAGTACACCCTTCATTATGTAGGAAAGTGCCATAATATCAAATTGATGATGAACAATCACTAGATGGGTAGACCCATTTTGCATTTCATATGGGAGGTGTTAATATAGTATTAGGTTTCCAATGGTTTTAAATTTTGGCCACGTTTTCTATGAACCTCTGATAGCCCTTTATCATGTTTAGAGCAAATGGAAAATATTATTAGTGTAATGGTGTTTATGGATTTCACTTACACGTGGCTAGCTTGTCACCATATGGAGAAAATGCTAAAGAAAGGTGCTAAAGAGGTTGGTACATGAAATTTCTCAATGGAAGTTTACCTTCCAAGGATTTGCAATCTATTCTTGACAAGCCTGCATGGTTTATAGTGACATGTATTGTGAAGAGTCTTTTGTACAAACCATGATCACTAGTGTGGATAAAGCACTTTGACTGGGCCAAATGATTCCTTCATCGGGCATTTGTTTGACTATGCACTCAATCTCATTCTTTTGAGCACGTAGGTAGCATCATGGCCTAAGTTCAGGTGGTTGGTTGCACGGAAATAATTGAATAACATATCATTGAAGATTGTGGAGTGCTTGCCAATATGAGTTACGCCCTTCCTCTCAGGTTCACCATGGTGTTCACATATCTTGTTTGAAAAAAGGCTATTCATAACCATTTATTAGTACAAACAAAGCTTTTAGAATGTTATCACGATGGAACGATGATGTTGGAGCTAGAAGTAGTGATTGTTTAACGCTTTGAAGCAATTGTGCAAAAAGATGATCAACAAGCACCTTATAAAGTGGAAAACTTTTCCAACAAAAGATGCTTCTTGGAAGATGATAGTTCATACACAATCATCCTTGTCTCTCTAAGCTTTAGATGACACGACTTTCGTACTAGTGAGGGTATACTATGTCTTAGCCATTATTCATATTATCATCTTCATTATCATCTTCATTATCATGCTTAGGTTCTGCAGTTGATGACTTGTGCAACACATAACTCTTGGTTGTTTATCTTATTAGGCTTTCCTTTTTATGTTAGGTCAACTTAATTAGGGTTTAAGGGTTCTCCAAACTTAATTATCCATATGTAAGTAGGAGGTAGGACTTTATTTGTAGGGTGGGTTGTAGATTTCTCATTAAGCTTGTATTGGGTGGTTTTCCTCGAAATGATGCTTTATGAACTTGTGCAACTAATTGTGCTTAGAGTTTGGAGCACTCTAAATTATTTTGCATTCTTTATTTTCATATTTCAGTTCTATATTACTCCACGTCTCTTTATTTCATTAGAATCTCTACTTTTGCGTAGCAAACTGTTTGAAAGAATCATTATAAATGGGGTGGGGGTAGACTTATAGAGGCGTAATTGATATGCATTGTTAGTGTGTACGTGTATCATTCTCTGCAATCATTGCAACCATTGTTATAATCCTAGTTAGTTAGTATAGGCTATCTTTGAGGGGACATGTCCCTATACGGACATTCCCTCCCTTGTATATATACACTCATTCTTTGCATTTTTCTTCTTGTTTTATCTCATGTCTATTATATTGATCTATATATTACATATTATTCGTTGTTTTATCCTTTTGTATCATTACAAGTGGTTTGGAGTGTAGTTTCGAGCCTAAGAAAAATTAATGCTATAAAGAGATCAATTTAGTCATATATTCTAGTTGCAGATTTGGTGTTGGATTGCATTCACAGATTTGGTGGTAGATTGAAGCTCAATTTTGGTCGTAATTTAGTAGCCAATTTGGTAGTTATTGTGGTGGTAAATTAAAGATGCAACCTTCTATAATGTTATGAACCTTAGGCTTAATGAGTTTTAATAAAAACAAAACAAAACATAGAGATTTTTAAAAAAAATATTAAATAAAATTCTAAATAAAATACTTGGTATATAAGAACGAAAAATACAAAGAATGAATAATGCTTAAATTCAAGCATTGTTGAGCAAGTGGAGAAAGCGCGTTCACACATATGCAACAAATATTAGCACAATATATCAAGGAAACCATACCTTTTCCAACGAATTAAAAATGATGAAGTCTAATGCCAAGGCCATGAACACAAATATGGGGCATTACAAAGAGAAGTTACACGAGATAAAACAATAATTAAATAATCTAGAAATGACGATGACTTGATGCAAACACGTAATATTAACAAAATCAATCAATTAGTTAGCATGGCGAACAAATCCATAATAACATCCATCCACTAAATCCTGATGAAGAAAATAGACAAAATTCACAAGTTGATCACAAGCATATTCGTTCCTATATGTATAAAACGATTGCTAGAATTGACCTTTTAAGCTTCAGTGGCACCGATCGAGATGAAGCCATTGATTGGTGCTCCAAAATCAATGACTATTTAAAGTCAAATACAATTAAAACCTGCGAGGAAGCAGTAAAAGTAGCTTCCTATATATTCTTAAGGAATGACATTCAAATGGTTAACATGGTGGTGTGAAAAATGTTTATGCACACCTGCCATGGTTTTTTTGCAATTTTAAAAAGGATTTGGGCCACTTGAACTAAAACATATTCATAAACTAACATGTCTTTGACTCTTTGTAAAAAGGGATTGGTAGTTGAATACATGTCAAAATGGGAAAAGTGATAAGCCCCAATATCAAATATTAACAGAGAATGATTGATTAAATCCTACATCGGGGTTAAAATCAAAATTTCAAGAAGAGATATGATTGTTGCATATCCCAACAATTCAAGATGCAATTAGGATAACACGAAGATTGGAACATAAATTCTTAAACAAAGGAAACGTCTATGTTTTTGTTCCTAAAATGATTTCAGAAATGAATTTAAATAGGATTTGACTAGGTATAAACCTCCGCATCATCGTCATATTAGTCAAGAGAAAAAAAAGAGGTAATTAAGGAACAAAAGAAGCTTCAAAAACCTGAAACTTGAAAGAAATTATATAGTTGTAGTGGTGCAAATATTGAAGACAGTGATTTGGATTCCAATAGTATTTATAATTAAAGTGACTTTCGGCCAAAAGTGAATATATATCATGATAATGATCAACCTACTATCTGAGCTGCGGTAGTGACATGGATTGCGCAATCTGAAACCTTGAGAATTAAAGGCTATCGAGAGTCAAAACTTCATGGTCCTGATCGACTCTAGAAGCACACACAACTTTGAAGGTTTAGCCATGATCAAGTGATTAAAATTATTTATTTATCCAGCTAAGGGGTTTGAAGTAATGGTTACAAATGGTAATCACATATGGTGTGAAGGAAAGTGTCATGGGCTGGATTTTGCATGGGTGATTTCAAGTGTCAAAGGCATTTTCTATGCAATACCATTGCTTGGGAGGACTTGATGTGGGTTTGGGAGCTGAGTAGTTAACACTTATTGGATTTTTCAAATGTAGCATATTGAAGCAAATTTTTAAGTTTAAATGGGAAGGATTTAAGGGTTTTATTCCTCCACCCTCAAAGTTAGTATCATTATGTGAAATGGAGAAGATGATACACAAGGGAGCATAAAAACTATAGGCAACTGCTATGCAATGAATTTAGCACCAAAAGAATCAGATGCTGATATTGAAGAAATGAATAAAATTATTGATAAACATGCATTAGTTTTCTGATCCTATTAAATAGAGAAGATGATACACAAGGGAGCATTGAAAACTGTGGCCAAGTGTTACGCAATAGATTTAGCACCAAAAGAATCAAATGCTGATATTGAAGAAATGGATAACATTATTGATAAACATGCAATAGTTTTCCACGCTTTTCTGGTTGGTTAGACACCAGATAGAGGCATGGGGCATGTAATTGAAATCTAACTAGGACCTACTTTGGTTAATATCAAGCCATACCAATATCCTCATCACCATAAGATGGAGAACGGAAGTTGTAGAAAAATTGTTAGGGTTAGGTGTTATTATGCATGGTAAGAATCCTTTGTACCATTCATATTGGTTCGGAAAAAAATAGGTCATATTGCTAATGTATAGATTTTCAGGGAGTAAAAATTGAACTATTAAGAATAGCTGCTCGATTCCATTCATAGACGAGTTGTTAGATGAGCTACACAGTGCTAAGTTTTTACAAAGCTAGATTTACGACAGGGATATGACCAAAGGATGTTTTAAAGACAACATTTTGAACTCTTAAGGTCATTATTAGTTCAAGGGTCATGTTGTTCGGGTTAACCAATTCATAGACAATTTCTCAATCTGCAATGTATAGTATTTTTCACCCCTTGTGTAAAATGTTTTTGGTGTGTTTTTGACAATAGCTTTGCTCTATAGTAAAACATGGAAATACCACCTCAAGCATATAGACCAAGTCTTATTTGTGTTAAAGGTGAATACATATTTCGCTAAAAAATCCAAGTGTAGCTTTGGTAAAAAGAAATAAAATACTTGGGGCGTATAATCTCAGAGTAAGGTGTTAAAGTAATTCCTGCTAAAATAAAAGTATAGTGGAATGGCCTTCTGCCAAAACTATTTCAAAGGTTAGAGGATTTTTAGGCATAGCTGGGTATTATTGGCGATCCATGTAATGACCCTTAGAGGGCATCAAACAGAAAACAAGGGTTTGGAATCAAACCCCAATCACAACTTCTGATTTTTATTACAGACACCTGTCAATCACTTCAAACCCTAGAGGAGCAAACTGAAAATGCCATTAGCAACCAAGAGCGATCTGAATATTTATGGCAGCAAAGGAATTCATATGACAGACAACAATATCACCACTTAGCCCCAGCAATGAACCTGATTTTTATTTCCTAGGGCAGTGAACTGTATAGGGACTTCACATCAACATACAACCATGCAATAAGAGCTGAAAATGCTTCCAAATAATTAATTCAACCACAACAATATTTATCAATCCAAATTATATCAAAATAATAGAGAAAGTAAGTGATCACACCCAACTGTAATTATTTTTATGACAGCAACAATACAACCAAAACCAAGGGCTGGAAATAGCTCATAAATCACTCCAAAAATCACCAACAATGAGAATTCAGCCTCATAAATTATGAGGAACAAGTTCATAACCTCAAAATGTCCAAGAGTACCCTAGATGGTACCAAACCCTTCACCCAAGCAAGTCGCCTAGGGTTAGAAGGGAAGAAACAAACATGAAATCCTCCTTAAAGCTCACTTGTGACTTCCAGGTGAAGCCACCAATGCACACAAGAGGGTTTCTGTCCCCAAGTGTGATCCTATTGAAGGTTTATGTCCTCAATAGGTGACCAAGGAAGGGGTTTCGTCTTTCAATGGCAAGAAGAGGAGCTATACTAGCTTCAAATCCCAAGTAAATGTCAAACGATGAGTAATAATGATATGATGATCCTCCTCCATTCGAACCTCCTTAAGTACCCTTTTTTGGTGTCAAGGATGAATTAGAAGGTTAATCTTCATGACCAACCTCTTAATGAAGGGGGAAGTGCATTTTTTAATGTTCACTGGGCCTTTAAGAAAACCATCCTCATGTGGAGAAGATAGAAATTCAATCACCTAGTTGAATCACTCCAAACCATAATCAGTAGTCAAATAAATAAGGAAAATACAATCAGTTACAATTATGGCAATGTTCAACTCCCTTGCTTCCCTTCCTTGAAGCCCACAAAAGGTGGAATTGACCCAAGGCTTTCATAGTAACTAGCTTTGAAAAGGGGACCTTACAATCCATTAAGAATTGTGTCCATATCATTGCTCCTTTGTCAAAGCATTTAAAAAAGCACTCTTCCATACGGTCCATTGAAGCAAGCCAAATTTCTCAAAGGCAAAAGAGGTACTATTATCAACACCAATCTTGGAAACTCTAATTTTTTCAAAGCCCTATAGTGTGATGCATTAGGAGCAAGAATTGAGGCAATAGTCTTGCTAGCGAGGCACTCTATTGCTTTTCGGACATACATTAAAACCTAGGGAGAAATTGAAATCAGTTTATATTTTGAAAATGCTAGCAACTACGCATGCTCCATAAAATGGAGACAATACTTTTGGGTAGTAAGATTCTAGTTAAAATCGATCATGATGGTCTAAAATCTATCTTACATAAAAAGGGTAAAGATAATTATGTGGTTGATGCCCTATTCAAAATCTTTGAGCCAATTTCAACTTACACGATTTCAGTGATTATTCCAGAATGGATAACGGATGTTCAAACCAATCATGTCAAATTCGAAGAATGTTAAAATCTTATCGACAATATTAACAAATGGCCAAGATTGATGTGGAAAGTTGATATATAATGGGTAAGAAAATGTACTTACTTCCCACGAAATTCAGATTTTATAATAAGAGTTTTCATAGAAATCCATAACTTTCCAATGGGGGTCATGTTGGGTTGTTGTTGCACAAATGTCTAGTGGATTGTTTCTTTTGTGTGCATGATATGGTTGAGAGGTCATGATAGCGGACTGTTCCGTGAAATATACTCACTTTATTTGGCATGTTTTTAAAACCAAGAAATTGTGAAAACTTACAGTAGTTTAAAACATTTACATGTGGAAGAAACCAAGGACAAACTTGTGGTATAGTTCAACAAATCCAAGAAAACTCAACGTGGCGAGATTGTGCGGGATTGGCCGATTTTGTATTACTTTGATCTTCTGTGGTTACTTGTGCAATTGATGATGTAACCCAAATACTAAATTTGCACGACACCAAATCGACATTTAGCTAAGTTGGATTACAATTTGCATTTGTGCGATGTGTTTGTCACATGAGACATGCTCCCTATGGGACTCCTCTTCTATAGATGAGAATGTCATTGAAGAAGACGATGACAAAGGAGTTGGTGAAGGGCTGAAAAATGTCGTTCATCGAGGCACATGAGGTTTATTAGTCAAAGTGAAAGGCATAACCAACCATTTGTACATTCCATGCTTGGTTTTGAATCGTATCTTCTAGAAATTTTTAGGGTGGATTGGTACCTGATAGTTATCCGACTTCAAGTCGATCTTGGTGAAGTATTGTGCACCTTGGAGCTGGTCTAAGAGGTCATGATTGCTTGGTAATGGATATGATTTTCCACTGTTACCTTTTTGATGGTGTGATAGTCAATGTATAAACGCCGTGTGCCATACTTTGGCATGAGGACTATCTGGCTATGACAAGGTGAGGATCTTGGTTTTAGCTTGCCTTGAGCAAGAAGCTTTGTGCTCTGGTGTCAGGGTTCATCATTCTCCCAAGCAAACTTGTGGTACAATGCATTGTTAGGAAGACGGGATCTAAGAACCAAATCGATTTGATGTCTTACCATGCAATGTATTGGGAGGCCTTTCTGCTTTTGAAGACGTCTCCATATTGATGTAGTAACTTGTCGAGCTATTGTTGTCATGGCGATTACTCTTCAACTTGGTACACTGCTAATGCTTGGTTGCATGGTTGCACGGCTGCATAGGTGCTTTGTCTTTTGACACGAATGGTCCATTGTTGTGGCTTATCTTGGCACAACATCACATTCATGCTCATACAATCTTCTAAGTAAGATGTCATAGACCTTTAGTGGCATGACGTCACAATTGACTATGTCCTCCATTCCATAGTTTTGATTGCATGTTAGAAAATGCATAGTCGCTTGAACAAGGATATCTTTTCCTAATGGAGCCATCTAGGAGAATATGGCGGAGGATGTGGTTCGATGGTAAGACCTAGGCACTAGGCGCATCCTGTGCAATGCTATTCTTTGGCTCCCATTGTTGATGATGACATGAAGGGGCTGACCTTTTTTTTATTGGTAATTTGAGGGGTTCAATTGAGGCCCTCACCCATGGTGCAAAAATACAAGTACATAGAGTATATACATTCTAGTACATAAAGACGTATAAGGGGAATAAAGAGGTCCTTATAGAAAGAGAGAAGTACAAAAAAACATAGAATGCTATAAAAAGATTGGACAAAAGCTAGCACGAAGGTTTAATAGTGTAGATTATCAAAACACTCATTCCGCCTTGAGAATCATGCAGAGTCTGAGACCTCCACCTTAACATTTGATGTGAACTCGGCAGACAAGGGAGCTAACTTGTTAAGAAGTTCCTCCTTACGTGTAAGGAAAAGAGGAAAGTTACCACAGCACCCAAATATAAAAGCTACATTGTGTGCAAAACTTGCAAACTTGCTTAACTCATGAGCTCATGCACAAAACGCATTGGGCATGCCAGATAGCCTCGATATACAAGCCAATTTTGGCTAGTGAGCCCGCTAGAGAAGAATTTTATTTGCCTTTGGAAGTAATTGACCACATTTGTGGAATGCCCGTATATGTAGGTCTGATGAAAGGGTTGACCTTGGACCCAAAAATTGGGTGGAAAGAGATGTTCTCGTTTTTTCAAAGTGTTGATGGTACATGTGATGGCGCTTCGACAAGTAATATCGGATCAATGTCATTTGCATGTGCATGACCTAATGTAGATTACATGATCAATCAAGGATTGTTGTGTGCAACATTATGAATCGCTTTGTGTCAACGTTAGGAATCGCCGTGTGCACTTTGGTACATAGTTAGTGGCACCACTTGTCACCTTGGTCCTTGCCTTTGTCTAAAGCCGAAGGCGTTGGAGCCTTCGATGTTGTTTGATTGTTTTGACTATTTTACACCTAAAAGATATTAAATGGCTAAACCTTTAATTAATCAAATTATAAATGTAAAGGTAGCAATTTACGACAAATTTGAATTGTAACGATAGGGTAAATGTGTAACTAATCAAGTTGAATAAGCAAGAAAACCAACATGGATAAGATACATAGTGTTTATAGATTGTCTGTGGAACTTAGGAATTACTACAAGGCCTGCAAGAACTTGGAAATGTGTTGTTAGGGGCTTAGGTGAAAAACAAAGGAAGAGAAGCTGATTGGACACCGTAGGTGGAGTTAGATGACACTGTCTGAGTTTTCCGTCGTCTATGAAGATTGTAGGGGGCTGAAAGTTGTTGGAGACCTTCGGTGGTGTCCGCAACCTAATTTTTGATGTGTCAAGCCCTTGATGCCATTTAATGACACTTGTTTGATCTCTTCTTTTACAAACCTTGATCATATATGCTCGATAAAAACACTTTAAAAAGGGTTAGAATTTTGGGTTGGACGGACCTTAGCACATCGTTGTGATGGCTGAGCGTTGCCTATACCAATACTCCAAAGTGGGCTCAAACCACATGTAGTTCTCCCAACCATGCGAGTGTCCAAATTGCAAAATCATGTGCAATATAGATCTGATACTTCCTTTAGAATTTACACTTGGCACCATGCAACTTTGACTTCTTTGTATTCAGATTTGGCTTAGTGGATTGTTCTCGTGTTGCTCTTTGAAGATTTTAAATGTGTCTATGCCTGATGTTTAATGATCTCGAATATGTGTGAGAGTGCTTAGGGTGATAGGTGTGCCAAGAGAGATTAAAAGGCAGGTATGATGTTAGGGGTCATTTGTATATATATGTGATTCTTCGTTAATTTCCTGTGATATCTGACCCATGAAACGTGTCTAGTCCGACCTAGTGAAGATGCCCAAATTTGAAAAGTAGCCATTAGAGGCTGCTTGATAGTGCTGATAGAGTGGTACATTGTTGACAAATGGCAGTGTCTGAGGTTGTTCGTACCACCTATGGGATGAAAATAGGTATTTAATGATTGGGAAATGTCCATGACTGATTTCTAAGGTGCTCTTGTACAGATTGAGCTGATCCTAAATATGTATGACTGGCACATGAAGGTGAGTGAGATAGTGGATGGGTATACTAATACAAGGAAAGTGTGCTTTACAGTCAAATATATATCAATTGTCAAAGCGTGCCAAAGAGTGCCAAAACTGGTGTTGTCAAGTGTCAAAGACCAAATTTAGGTGTCTGCTGACAACATGAACTATCTCTGCACGTGAGGGTGAGATAGTGTACTTTATGTAGGCTGGCTCTTGCATGCGACATCAAGTGAAGAGAAAAATTCTGCTTGACTTGCCTTGACTTTGATCTTGGTGGTGTTGTGATATGCTTTCTGCGATGTGTTAGGAGTTGAGAACTCTATCTTTTTGCGGATATAAGGTGAAAGTCCATCAATGTACTCTAGCAACGTATATTGCTCTGTGAAGACATTCTATAAATGCGTGTGTAGTTGTGGGACTTGATGGTGTAGTCTTGACCAGCTGCTCCTTACGTTGGTGTAAGCTGTTTGGAACTTTATATACTTATGCTCATAGTGTTTGAGGGTTAATAATCATCATTTTTGCATAACGTTGACAAATGAACTTGGCGGGCTCAAAGATTTTCTCGTGTTACGCGGGGACGCGTCCCGAAGGTTTTCATCATGTCCCGGACGTCTGGGACGTCTCGGGGACTTGGGGCGGGGCGGAGCGTTTCCTGCTTTGCCATTTTCCAAAAATAAGGGGGACCTCGTCCCACGAAAACTAGGGAGCGTCCCGGTGCAAAAACTATGTCACGGCGTCCCAACGTCTTTCACATGCAAGCGCCAAAGCTAAAACAACTTTTATTTTATCATTTTTATGTTTTTAAAATATTTTTTAAACTTTTAATGCTTTCTAATTAAAACTAACATGACCTAACCCTAAAAGCAACAAAAAAACTTATAAAAAGAGCATTTCATACTCATTCTAATCACACCAAGCAAGAGCAAAAAAAAGAGGAGCAAGAGTAAAAAAAGAGAAGGCAAGAGCAAAGAGCAAGGAGCAAAGAGCAAGGAGCAAGGTGCAAAGAGCAAGAGCAAGAGCAAGAGCAAGAGGTATGTACATACATTACTAATTTACTACCATTCTTTGTTTTGTTTTTAATTTCCAAATGCAAAGTTGAAAGTGAAGGCATTGCATTTGCTTGTATTTTTTTTCCTATTTGGATTAGCAAGTGATGGAATGAGATAAAGCATAAAGGGAGGGCATTTTTATTGTTTGTTTTTTTAAATTTTTAAATGTATTCAAAAATTGTATTCATTGTTTTATTGTATTGTATAGTTATATTGTTTTGTATTTTAATTATTGTAGCTTCAAAATGAGTTCCGATAGTGATTATTAAGTGAATGAGGTTGAAATGGGTGTGCAAGGAGAAGGAACACAATCAGAAACACCTAATACTGCTACTAGTTCACAAGGGAGTGTGGACAAGTTCAGTTGCCCCTCCAAAATGTTGAAAAAGTATGCTAGGGGGCCTTTTGATAAGAAAAAACCTTTGAAACAATTTGGTCAAATTATGCAGGGTCCTAGATCAAACATTTCAGGGGGCACTAAAATATGGAAATGCAACATTTGCTCATTATCTTGGTCAGGCAACATTACTAGGTTGAATGCACATTTATTGCACATTGCGGGGAAAGGTGTAGGCATGTGTGGACAACTATCACTTGAAGAGAGGGCAGAAATGGTGAGGTTGTATAATGGAGATATGGTGGAAAAGGTTCCAGAAGTTCGTGGCCGTCATGTTAGTGGCACTAACACCCCTTCTAGTTCTGTGAGAATTAATACCGATAGTGTTACAGGTGCATCTTATGAGGTGTCTGAATTGGATGCTTTTGGTAGTAGTAGGGGAAGAGGAAGGTTGTGGCCTCCAATCCAGTTGTTGAAATGTATGATACAAAGGCTAGAGAAGAGGCTGATGATGCCATTGGAAAATTCTTTTTTGCTACTGGCATTCCATTTCATCTTTGCTCGCTCTCCTTATTTGAGAGGCTATGGCTAAGATAGCCAAAGCGGTGTGAGTTATGTGCCTCCGGGAGACACGAAGTTGAGAACCATAATCTTGGATAAGAACTATTCCAAGGTTAATTTACGGATGGAGGAAATGAGGTGCACATGGGTTTCTCACCGTTGCTGACATCATCATGGATGGGTGGACAGATATGAGACACCACCCACTCATAAATATCATTGTTTCATGCAAAGAGGGTCCTTACTTTTTGAGGGTTGTTGATTGTTCGGGGAAGAAGAAGGATGCACGAGTTCCAATTCACCATTTTGTGAGATCTTATTGAGGAGGTTGCTCTGCCAACGCGTTGTGCGAGTTATTACGGATGCAACATATGTGTGCGGGGCGAGCGAGTAAGCTTGTCGAGGCTCATTACCAACATATATATTGGACTTGTGTGCATGCCATGAACAATGCACTAAAAGATATTGAAAAAATTCATTGGGTCAAAAATGTAGTGGTGATGCTTTAGAGATGTGCGAGATGTTCATTTGCAACCACCATGTTGTTGGCACTCTTAGTAGCTTTTCGAGGAAGGAATTCCTCAAGCTAGTGGACACACATTTTGCATTGTATTTTATTTTGTTGGATAGGATGGCTGAGTTGCAGGAATCGTTACAGTGCATGGTCATGACATCAGAGTGGTCTAGGTGGGATGGGTCGAAGATAGAGTAGGGGAAGAAGGTGAAAGCAATTGTGGTGAATGAAACATTTTGGATAGATGTGAGATATATCACATCCATAATATCTCCGGTTTTCAGTGTGATAAAATATGGGGATTCTGAGAGCCCTAGCCTTGGTGAGATATACGAATGTATTAATACTATGCTTGGCCAGATGAAGGCTGCTGTTCGAGCAAGGGACCCCACCTTGGAGTTCAACCATCACCATATTCAGCCTATCATTGAGCGGAGATGGGAGAAGTTGAACACTCCTTTACACGTGGTTGCATATGCACTAAATCCGAAGTGGTATGTTGAGAGGCTTGACAGAGTTCTCCCAGTAGATGATGAGAAGGTGAGGAAGGGTTTCTTGAAAGCCCTAAAAAAATGTATAATGCAAAGGATGCTTCACGAGTCGAAATCGGATTGGCTCAAGTTCGCTTATCTGGATGGCTACAAAAAAACATCAAAGATAGACAAGACCACATTGGCACAGGAGAGTCCAGTTAGTTGGTGGCGATTGTATGGACATGTAGGATTGCTACGTACACTTGCTATTCGTCTTCTTTCTCAGGTTTCTAGTTCCTCTGCTTCTGAGAGGAATTGGTCAACATATGGGTGGATCCACTCTCTTAAGAGGAACAAACTTACCTCTAAGAGAGCAGAGAAACTTGTTTCTGTACATAGTGCCTTGCGTCTCATGGATCGCAAGACACCTACGTACAAGGAGAGCCCAGCATTGCGGTGGGATGTGGATCCTGAGGATGCAAGGCAGGTTGATGAAGATCAGGAGCAGCGAGGACTGGTTGATATCTCCTTTGCAGATGCAGATGACGTTGATACAGATACTCCTAGTGAGGAGGAGCGGTTTGCAACTGTTCCTTCGGAGGGCTCTGATAGTGATTTTTGAGTTGTACTTGTCACTTGTCATTTTGGTTATGTAATGTCATTTTGGTTATGAGACATGACATAATATTTCATAGCATATGTAATGTGGGTGTAGTTGTACTCTTCTCATGTTGATTATTGAAGAGTAAGACTAAGACTTGTTTTAAATTTTCAGCTTTACTATTTACTATTTAGTCTTTCATTGTCATGTTGAAGTTTTGAACATTGAATATAATATATATAGCTGTAGCATTTTGGGCCTTGGCTTATGTGATGAATAATTGGATTAATCATTAGTGGTTTCAATCTTCAAACTTTCAATTTTAAGTCTTAGGTTATTGAATTATTCATGTTATATTTGTAAAATTAATAAATTATATATATTTTTATTAGCTGTCCCCTTGCTGTCCCCGCCGTCCCAAAATTTTCAAAAAAATTTGCCGTCCGAAACCCCGTCCCTACGTCCCGACGTCCCACCGTCCTGGAGTCTTAGGTAACTATGGATTTTCTCACATTGCAATGTCGGTTTGCGACCAGTCGACACTGAAATGGACATTTAATGTTGCGAAGGTGATCTTCACGATGTCACAAAAGTGATTAAAGGAGTAGGCCACAAGTTGTCAAATTCAACTATCCAGTGTTGGGGCGTTTTTTTTGCCATCGAACATTGGAATGTCGAGATTGACTTGGACATTGGAAGGGATTTGAGGTTGTGGAACTGGTGATGCACAGGCTGCACATAAGAGTGAGTTGCTGATCAAAGTGCATCATGAATTTGTGGAACTTGCCAAAGTGTTAGGTGTGGTCATCCTTGAGGGCATCCCAAATGAGTTTTTGGACGTCTGTGGATTTCTAAGGAGTATTGCTTATCGGTGTTAGCCATCTTGCTCTTGCTATGACATTCTTCTAGATACTTTGAAACAAATCCAAGCGTGTGTCTTTTCTTCTTCAGTGTGCGTGTGTTTACAGTTATACGAAAGCTCTTGCTTCAATACCAATGATCCACACCACAAGAGGCCCGAGATACTGGTGCGGGAGACAACCTTATAACTTGGTTAGAAACTATGAGTTATAGAACATGCAATGGAGAACTATTACAACGGTAATCTAAAACATATTCGAATGTGGAAGTATTTACAGAATAGTGTGACGTCTTTTTAATGAGAAAGGTTAGGGTAGAGTACAATGGTGTACAATGTTCAACAAGGTTGAGAATGAAGATTCCTGTAATCAGGAGAGGGATGATGCTTCTGATTTGCCTAGACTGGAATGAGTTACTACAGGTATGTGAGATATTGATACTCTGGGCTTGCAAGCATTGACTACTATTTGATCTACGGTTGTCTGATTGCCTCCTTAGTCCCTAGGGTTGAATATATCAAGTTAATATACATCCTTACAAAAAGGCGGCTACAACAAATAACAGTTATAAAAACAGTGCTTTGACATGGTGCTAACTTGGAAGGTGCTACTTGGTGCGCCACAGAGCAGCGAAGAGCTGGCACGTAGGCGTGGAAGGCTGACGGTGCTGCGCATCATGAATGTGTTGTGCGTGCACGGAAGGGTACTGCAATGCCGTGCGCAAGGTGCCGTGTGGCCAAGGAGGTCAAGGTCTTGATAAGAGCAATGGACTGGTATGGTTGCACTCATATCATAAGTGACTTTCGAATTATAATTTTTTTGTTAATAGATGCAATAGATGAGTCCAAATTGGTCAATTCGTCAAACACTCCAATCAAGAATTGGTCGGGAACTGTGTATCTTTCATCAGTACAATATTACTATCAAGCAAGTACATAAGTCAAATAGTCAACACAGGCGGTTGAATAATCAATATAATGAATGCAGCAGACTTTGTTTTGAAATCAATAAAATATTAGTCCTTTGTTGTACAGTCATCAGGAAAATCAGTTGAATAAATGTCAGACATGGTCAACTCAGTGGTGGTCAACATTTTGGTCTCTGTTACAATACATGCCCTCTTCTGTGCTGTATGTTTTCCCCGTATGGAGTAAAAGATACTCCTTGGTACTCCTTGAATGCAGCTATGTTGTATATCTGCATGCAGGTATTACTCTAGTATTGTCAGGAGACACATGAGGTAGGACAACACAAAATTTGAGTTCTATTCAACAACTTAAGAAATAAAAGGAAAAAAAGTAAAAAATTCAGAAATAGAAATGTATAAACACACAAGTTATCCATGATAAAGAGAAGCATAACCCATCTCATCTTGTCTTTGTCCTTGTATTTGAAAGTCTTCATGTGAGAAATTTCTGAACATATTGAAGTTTCAAGTGTAGCATTAGGGACAGTCACAACTGAAGGTGGTCCATCTACTTCATGTTCTAGTATTCTTGTTCTGCCTGAAGATCTCAATGTCCAGCTTGAGTAAAGATGTTGAAGACAATTTCGTAGTAGATCAATTTGGTGATAAGTACTAGATTGTAGTTTTTATTTAGAACTTTTAAGTAATTAATTTCAGCTTATTACTCTATATTCAAATTTCAATATCAAGTTTTTAGAATTTCTATGCAACATTTATTTAAACTATCTATATTTAAATCTGTGCGGCGCGCACGTGCACAGTACTAATCATTTCATACCAATTCGTGTTACTATTCTATGGTTCCTAAACATTGTTGTATACATATCGGCATTTGTATTGGTTCCCATATTTGTATAGTTTAGCTTATTGTGTTGTTGGTGTCAGCATTGATTCCATTCTTGTTGTTTCCTTGTAAATCCTCTATTGTCAATGCAGGTGAAATGTGAGAAACTAGATTAATTATGCATTTATGAGGGCCATTTAATCTCATTTATACATATTGCTTGGAAATCTAGTGTGCTGATGTTCTACCTTTTGGTTTCATCAGCTTTTCACCTCATTTAATGTTGGCGTTAAACCAAGGTCTGCTAGAAGAGAGAATATTAGTTTTTATAGTCACTATTTCGGTAACATCATAGAAATCAAGATGACGATGTGAGAGTGATGGCATAAATGATATTTGATAATGTCATTTCCTTTCTTAGAACAAGTATCTGTTGTCATTTTCCCTGTCTTTGACTTCCAGTAGTTGGAATATACAACCGGCTGCTTCTATATGGAGTGAGGGTCTACTAGAGGACCCTAATTTGCTTCCTGTACTGTCTGGGTTGTATTATAGTTTGATGTTACCTTACAGTTCGTGCACACAATATTTTATACTGTCTGTGGGATGTTGGTCATTGTAGTACATGATACTGTTTGATAATTTTTATCCATTTTCTTGTAATATGTGCCATTTGCAGATAAATGTCTTCCTTTAAAAACTGCTTGGGGTCTTGTTTCTATTAGATTAAAGTTGACAAGCAAATTCTATATATTGATCGTGTTTTGTTATTTGATGTAAAGGGCAAACTTTATTCTTAAAATTACTAATTTTTATAGCCATGCGATCTTAAATAGGCCTTTGCTGTAGGTAACATTTATCTATGGGTGTTTCAAATTTTTACTTGAAGATGGGCGTCTCATTTATTCTAGAAGAACACCTTGGATTTTGTTACAACCTGTCTGTTTTTGGGAAGTTGTTCTTAGTTGCCTGGATAATGATTATATAATTTGTTGCAGGCCTATAACTGGGTATTAGATGCTGTCTTATAGGAATTAGAACATGTTTAAGAAGTTCTACTGAATTGAATGGATCTGTGATATGTTTGGCTCACATGAACATGTCACTCTTTGATTTGACTAATCCTTTTTGTCAATTGTCATTACGTTGGCGGATCTGTGGTGATATAAAAGTACTACAGAATACATTGACATAATGACAATTTTATGGTTTAACTTGTATGTTTTATGCGTTTCTTTGAATGACGTATCTGACAAAAATAATTTATTTCTTATTTTCATAGGTTTGTTGGAGTAGGGGCTCGACGTGTCCGGTCTTTATTCCAGGCAGCAAAGAAAAAGGTGAATTATTGTTTTGAAAAGCAAGTAATTTATGCCTTTTTTAACAAGTGCTGAGTGTTGAAAAATTAGGTTATTGTGTCAAGATGAAAGGTTTCTTATGTTTATTTTTTCCAGCTAGGGAAAATAAATCATATTATCACATTGGGTTGTAGTGAAAATGACATGCATCCTGTGTTTGAATTTTATATAGAGAGGCATGCTGGCAAAAATAGATCAAAATATTATAGCATAAGACGAGCAACATTATAAAAAAACACACAGCAGTTCAGAATTGCTTGAACAGAGGGATAAACATATGGACATTATAGATACCCGAGTGATATAACTAATTAAGAGATGGACATACAATGAACTGTGTTAGGAAAAAACAAATCATATTATCACATCAGGTGGTAGCTAAAAACATGTGCATCTTGTGTTTTGATTTTATACTACAGAAAGCCATGCAAGTACTACTAGATCAAGATTATAGCATAAAAAAGAAACTTTAATAAAAAGAGAGATGCGGCAGTTTAGTATTACTTAGAGTCTTAGACAGAAGTATAAACATACGGACACTATAGACTCCCAAGTGAGATAACCGTTTAAGCGACATATATACAATGAACTGTTTTTGAACATAAATTCAACCTGCACTACCATAGAGGATTACTGTTTGAAGAAAGTGATTTGTAATAAGTTGTTGAAACCTAGGCTTAACCTGGACAGTTCGGTTGCAAAACCTTGTAATGATCACTGAGATGAAGGTGGGCTAGTTTGTCATGCAAGGTGTGTCTCTTTACCAATTCACAGAAACTGAAAAAGCCTTTGATTTCTGCAATTTGGGAAAATGTGTTAATCCCATCTTTCCAATAACTATGGAGGTGCATCTCCCCATATAATGTTCTAACATCTGCAATCCCTTTTCTCCTTTCTCCTTCCATGCTGTTATATGACCCTGCGTCTCCCAACGGAACTTATTGAGTTGTGTTTCTTATCTTCTATATGCTAGTAAAATACGATAAGTGTAAGGTACATGTCCAGCTGAAAGTATCTGATTGAATACAGTTAGTTCTCCTGCTAGAGGAAGGTCTTTACATTAGTGTTTCTAAAGTTTGCTTTCAACTTCTCTCACACCCAGTTGCAGTTACTAGTGGGGAAACTGCAATCCCAAAGAGCATGCCTAAATAGTGGATAATATTTTCTGGCTTCAAAAGCTCCATCCTTACTTTAAAAATGCTGCATAGGTGTGCTGTTCGAGGAGAATGTCCTCCCTTTTCTCTGCTTTAATAGTTCCTGAGGTTTCTACTAAACTATCAAGAGATGTATACCAATGAAGTTGCTAGGCCCCCTTATAAAGTGGAAAATAGTTTAGAAGTACAAAGAATGAAATTATATTAATGTCCACGGTACCAAAATAGGTCAATGGGACTTAAGAAAGAACAACTAGTTTTAGGCTATGAAAAGTAACCAAAGTACAAAAGTAAGTTGAACAAAGCAAGAGGAGATAAAACTAAAGTGGTTAAACCCCATGCCATATGACATTATAAGCATAAATAACTCCGCGAGGAAGGACCCCTCAAAGAAAGGAGGAGCTCATGAAGATCAAGCAGTGGACCATGAAAGGAGACCAACACTTTCACATGTCTAGAATAAGGAGTGGATCAGAAGAATCAACTACATTGCCCTCTATTGCTGTGAAAGGGCCCAAGCTGGATCTGAGAATGCTTATAGCCTAGACTGTTTCGACGCGTATGGGTAGGGTACACTGAAACGGCAAAATTTTAAAACCTCGGGAATGGTACGCTGTGGGCACGTTAGTGCAATGTTTTTTTTAAAAAGCAAAAATATACATATATATAGATTTTTTAAAAAATAACAAGCTTATAGTCTCAGCAACCTATAATATATTAAAAGCCAACAACATGCTTATTATGAATAAGAAGCCATCTAAAGCAAGATTTCTTTGACTGAATACAAGAAGACCACAAAACATTAAATCTATGAGTCCATCTACTAATGGGCTCACAAACATTCCACTTATTGTTAAGGCCCAGGGAAAGGTTTGGGGAGAAGGCAATCTTTTCATAGAGTTGTTTGGAGGTAGCCTCTTGGAGAAGGGGCCCTTTGAGCCACCTCATAGTATCCCAAAAGTCATTCTCATCCTCCATAATTAGTCCAGTAGAGGGAGTTGTGAAAGCATTTCTGAGCATTGTATACATTTTGAACTGAGATTGAGGAAGCTTATAGAAAGCTTTAAGGTCTGTCCATTCCATCCACTTCCCAAATCTGTACAAGTCATGAAATATTTTAATTCCTTTCTCAAACCAAAGGAGGGCAGAGCAGCCTCTTGTCAAGGCAAGGATCTTGTCATTATATTTCAGATTTGACAAAATCGATTTGTAGGCTTGACACCTAGTGTCAAAGGAAGAGAAGATAGGCTGCCCAACCACCAAGTGCTTCACTTGTTCCCGTGCCTTCCAAATTGACTAAAGAATAAAGGACCCATATTAGCAACAGAAAGCCCCGAATAGTAAGTCAACCAAATGAAGCCCTTTCATCTCTCTTGACCTCTGTTTAAAATCGCATTTATCGGCGATAAATCGCGATAAATTGTTTCCAAACATGAAAACGATATATCTTCACTTCAAAATCGCGATTTTTGATATGGCGATAAATCGCGATTTTTGGCGGTAAAATACACTCAAAATCGTGGATAAAATCATGGAAAATCGTGGAAAATTGCGGGTGAAATCGTGGCCCCAAATCTGCGCCGTTTTTTTCACTGAATGGGGCTGGTACACTCGAAAATCATGGAAAATCGCGGGTGAAATCGTTAAAATCGTGGCCCCAAATCTGAGTCGCTTTTTTACTCGCGCGATTCGGTTTCTCCATTCTCCTCTTTTCCGTTTTTGGAATTTCTTCCTTTTTTAAAAAAATCACAAGGACAGAAAAAAATTTGCCATTTTTGGCAAGGGTCCGAGAAGATGTAGCAAAATAAAACTTGCATGTGCTATAACTTTCATTCTTTGTGTTTCATTAGGGTCTGCTTTGTGTGTTGTTTTCTCTAAAAGTGCATATTTTCTCGAGCTCTATGCATTGATGGCAATATTTTTCTTATTTTCATAAAACAATATTTTTATTTTTTTGTTTGTAAACTTTGTTCTCTTTTTTGGTCAAAACTTAATCGAAAATATGCATATGGGCCTATGGCATTCTATAGAGTCACTTCTGCATCATTTAACATTGTTTTTACATTTAATTTAAGTATATTTTATGAATTTAAATGTTTTTAAAAGTAGCGATAAAGTTAGATTAATGCCGATTTTTTGCCGATTTCCGATTTCCGATTCAAAATTTGGCCTCGCCGATTAATCCCGATTTACGATTATTTGAACTATGCTCTTGACCCTTGAAGGAGCCTATCGACAATATCAATCTCATACGAACTTCAAGGTTCAATTCCAAAAACCCTCAAGTTTTATTTGTTCTTTTGCACTTAAAAAAACCTAAGTAGCCGATACGTTTTGGATACAGTTCTAGTCCATGAGTATTCGTACGCGCAGATACGCCAAATTTTTTTGGATACGCCCGAGTACGGATATCGATACGCCCAAATTTTTTTGGCCCTGGATACGGTGTTGATACGGCGGTAAAAAAATATATAAAAATTTAAAAATATATAAATTTCAGCCTTCTAAATAGGAATTAAGTTATTGACCACATATTATGCATATGAAAGACAAGATAAGTAGATAACAAGTTATAAGCTAAATAAGTGAATAACCACAACAAACAAGTCATAATTTGTTAAAACTTAGAAACTTAAAAGCTTAAAAGTTAAATACTTAAATCAAACACAATGTGAATGTCATGATATATTAAATTCAATTTATTACACCAAATTCCAATGATCAAAGTTCAAACTATCTTTCAATATTCATCATATTCCTCTTCATCAAGAGGATCAACATCAACATCATCATCATTATGTGGTTCATTAGAACCACATGGACTCGAACCACTCCCACTAGGGCCACTGCTAGTTGCACCCCCTTGTGCATGTAGGTCTCGTGGTGCCAAAGAAGTCTCCAATCCCTCATCATCTAATGGCAGGTGGGAAATGGAAGCATCCAAGTCAACTATCTCTGATCAATATCCCAATGTTTTGTTGACCCTTCCTTGTACTCCGACTGCTTGTGGGATAAAAGGCGCAAGTTGGAATGTATGTATACCAAATCTTCAGCCTTTTTAGTCCCCAACTTGTTGCGCTTCTGTGAGTGGATGAAGCTATATACATACTCCGGTTGCACTCGAGAGGAAAATGAACTTGCAACCTATTGAGGCAATGCAAAGTCAATGCAAAGTTCAAACTTAAACAATCAAACTTAAATTTAAAAAAACTAAAGTTTACAACAAAAAAATGAAAGAGAATAAAAAAACTTACCTGTGCCAAGACCTTGATTGCAAGAGGCTGCAAGTAAATTGATGCATGACCATGGAGGTACCACCACATATGAGCATCCATCTTGTGTTTGCTCTGAAGAGCGAGAAGGCTATGACCTGTTTCTGCTATGAAATTGCCAAACTCTATCATAACCATGTCTTGGGCCTCAGGATCAGGGAAGAGCCTAGACAATGCCGCCATATATCCCTTATTGACTTCCACATCCCTGAATGGTGCTATCCTTACTGGTAAGGAAAGGATCTCAGTGCTGTAGAATCTACGAGTCAATCCAAAAGCAAGTAGATGTAGCGGGGCGGTCATTTTGTTCCAGCACTCAATGAGGATTGATTGCACTTCTTTGAAATTTTTTTCCTCAGGATCTTGTTCTTTTGCATTTATGACGGCTTTTATCTTCTCAATCATTCAGTCAATACTATCCTATATCTCTCCTAGACATGGCTGATCCATGTCAGTAAAGTGGATCATGCTCATAATGGGCTCAGTAAAACTCAACAAATATTCTACTCGATCCCACCAAGTGTCATCTAAGATCATGCTCTTCACTTTTTGAGCCCGTTCAATGTTTGATTACCTCCATACAACCCATAGGTTGGAAGTTACCATCCTGCTGAGTGCTGTCGCACCTTCACAAGTCGTCTCAAGACGATTGTGTGTGATGCGAACCGAGTCTCAACAACCTAATAAGAATGAGAAACAAAAATTAAAAAGAAAATTGAAAACTTTTGAATACTAATTATACTATATTTTAAAAATAAAAAACTTATATTTAAATTAAAGAAAAAAGAAAGGTAGCTTCCCTTACCTTCAACAAGCTCCAAATGTGAGAATGATCTAAAGATGCCTTGTGATTGGTGATGGTTGGTCACAAACATTTGGATCTCTTCACCCTCTGCATACACTTGTTGAATCCACTCTATTTTGTTGGCCATCTTTTTAGCATTAAATTGAGTGAATGCACAACACATGGTGTCCAAAAAATATGCCCATACCTTGCCTCAACTAATATCCTTGCAGCTTTGCAATTCTTGGCGTTGTCTGTTATGACTTGAACAACATTTTGAGGTCCCACCGCCTCAATGGATTTGAAGAGGATGTTGACAATGAATTGGGCATCCTTCACTTGCCCCTCACAATCAATTGCTTTAAAAAACATTGCTCCTTTAGGGCATATGCAACCACATTGATCAAAGGGCGGTTTCTTGCATCTTTCCATCCATCAGAAACGATGGACACACCTGTTTTGGCCCATGAGTCTCTAATTGGTTGCAAGGAGGTTTCCACATATTTTTTTGTTTATCCAATAGGGTGGTGCGGATCTTCTCATAGCCTGGTGATTTGTACCCTTTTGGGGCCTCATTGATGGCTTTCACCATCTCTTGCCAATAAGGTGACCTCACAACATTAAATGAAAGTCCATTTGCATACACACATCTTGTAATGTGCTCATTTCAGATATCCTACTCTCATTTTGAAAGGCCTTTCCAATGGTCCTTTTGTCTTACTTCTCTTTCATGAAAGGGGTGAATCCTCATCCTCCATGGACGTAGGTGCCATAAATGGATGTGGCATGGTCACAATTGGGGATCCACTACTTGATGGGGCAATAGGAGGCCTCGTTGATCAAGATGAACTTCCTCTTTTGGCAATGGATGACCCGCTTTCAAAGCCAAAGCTGCCTCTGCATCTTCTTGCTCTTTGATATATGCCAAAACTTGTGCTTTTGGCACCCCAACATTATTTTTCCCCTTGCATGTTCTTATACCGTGACCCGGTATCGCACACAAGTGGCTTTTCACCCGACTATAAGAGCCTTTGAATACTTGATTCACACTTGTTGCATTTCCAAACAAAACACCCACCACCTAGAAGTTGTTCAAGTATTGTTACATGCCTCCATAATGGCAAATTTGGGTCAAATTCCTTGATCAAAGATTGCCTAGAAGAGGTGGAACTTGTTGCCATTGTAGAAGTACCTACAAGGTTCAAAACCAACAACATAAGCAAAGAAAACAATGGCTAAAATTTAAAAATAAAACTTAAAAGTTAAACTCTTTGCCCTAGGGCATAACATGATAGCATGTATTGAAAATTTCAAAAATAAAAAGAAAAAACAGTTTAAAAATAAAAATTTCAATTGGGAAAAAATAAAATAATGAACATAAGCAAAAACATGAAGTGTGTGAAAGATTAAATAACAAAAAAAAGAGAAACAAACTTAGAAGTTAAATAATAAAACTTAAAACCTTACCTTCACTTAATAAACCACAAATCCTCCTCCTTTGCAGCTCCTCAATGGCCTTGACAACGAATACACACTCCTACCAACTTAGGAAAATACTTGCAATGCTTGTTCTTGAAGTATCAAACCCTAGACAAGCAAAATGAAAGTTTAGAGAGCCAAAGATGAAATGAGGAAGGAGAGGTAAGTTTCTTTGCTTTATGTTTTACTTTTGTTTTATTGTTTGTAGTTAACTTTTAGGGTTTTAAATTAAAAAAACTTATACTTTTTATTATTAAATGACTTTAAAAATATGTAAAAAAAAAAAAAAAAAGATGATTTTTGGGAGGATACGTGGCTCGGAGCGGGCAGGGTATGTCCGATATCCCTCCGTACCATCGGGTACATTTGCGAGTGTACTCAATCGTATCCGCGAGGTGTAGTCATTTTTACCCCCATCACAAAGGAAAGAAATCCCATGTGCGCCGACCTATCACCCAAGGTGCGCTGGCGCTCGCTCGAGGCATGCGCGGGCGTCGAGTCTCTCGTTTATGTGACTTTAATGGGAAACATCATCTATGATTTGAGTGTGAGAGATTTTGAAAGGGAATAAGACATACAAGCACCATAGAGCTCTGGGAACGGCTTCTAGATCCTTGTAGTTATTCCGGACATAAAGTACTTTAACGATAAAAGAAATTTCACCAATACAAAAAGGAAATCATACAAGCATTTATACTAGTTCATAAACATAAGTGAGAAAGAGCTATGAAGGATGTATGTATCAAAATCATTAATCCTCATGTTCATATCAATTGGTAACCTTATTACATTCATTAGGCCAATACAGAATGTCACGAAAGGCGCACTGTAGTCATGCATTATAACTGGACTCATATAACTAGGCCTACAAAAGAAAATTTATAATTCCCAACCCCGATAGATTCTTTCCTACCCTTATTTGCCCAAACTAGTAGAGTCTTTGTAGTATTTCTTGAGCTCCACCCTTTCTCAATTTGTTTAGGTCTGTTTTTACTTCTACAGCACTTGTATACATAGCTTCTTTGATCTTCCAACTCATTCTCCTCCAGTCGATCCGTTGCCAAGTGTCTAATGTGGTCCTCTAGGAGCGCATGCTCCTCCAACCTTGAGCTCACCACTTCGTGCCATGATGTCCTTCTGTAAGCCTCTACTACAGTATATTCCTTCCTGGACCAACTTGTTGCGGGTTGGCACCTTATCCACTCCACATGCGCAGTCGGGTCATGGTTTTCTCGTATCCTGCCCAAAATGCCCAATATGGCTAAGTCCTGGAACCTTGGCTTTGTCTGCAAGCGCGCACCATGGGTTTCCTTAAACCCTTCCCAAACCCTTTCCCGCATGCCTTCTCCTTGTGCGCCTTTCAATTGAGGCCTTGCGCGCCTACGCGCCCCACTTGGCCAATATTTCGGGGCCCAACAAAGCAGGGTACTGACGTATGTACTATGCCCGCTCCCAATCACGTACCCCACTGTACTGCACACAGCACATGGTACATATCAAGCTTGGTACGATGGGATACTTGGTATTTCGGGGCGCCTAGCTTATAGCGAGAATGTTCAAGGCTTCGGGGCTAGGGTGGACAAATTTTGGATGAAGTGAGTACTCCCTAGATTCTCTCCTAACATTTGAGGCCGATAAATCTTTGGTAGCAAAGAGCAAACCAATAATGTGGGGTTGTTGCCATGACCCAAGCTGCAAACAATGGGAGGGCCCCGACACCATAACAATGTAGATCCACTCTACCTGGAATGAGACTCAAGGGTTGGGGTCCTTTCGTATTAATATGGAAAGAGAAATGCTATCCCAATGATTTGTCTCCCTCTGGCTGTGAGTCAACTATATCCAATGGAAACTTTAAGTTTCTAATGCCTGTAGTAGGCTGAAAGAAACAAGTAAACAACATGAAAGCTCTAGGGGTACCCATTTGATCTACGTTTGAGAGTTACAAAATCAACGAAAAGGGCTAGACACCTCTAATAAAAGGTTGGATAAAGAACCACTCGAGACTCTAAGGGGGTGATCAAATTCAGCTTGTTAACTATGTACCCAAAAGATAGTTTTCTCCGACCTTGTATCCTTGAAAGGAATTGAGTTTGCTGAAAGGAAAAATGGCTAGGAATTGACATTGGGATTTGATTTGTCATGGAAGTTCGCAATTTTTCAAAATAAATTGGTTCACACAACTAGTCTCCATTGAGCAATACTGATAGGTTGCATATCATCTACCTTTTATCTCTTTCACGAGTTACACATATTTCATAGATTTATACTATATACATGTTGCTGGGCTTTCAGAAGTTTGCCGATACTTATATAGGCAGGTCCGTAAGTCTTCACGGGGCTTGGAGATGGCGCTTTCATAGATTATATGACCATGTCAAAATCAAGATGAAATAAAAGCATTATTTGAAATCTAAGCGAGTCTAATATTTACCCCAATATAATGTACTTATTGTAAATTGAAAACCTATAGTGTTGTTTGCAACCAAAACATACTTTGATATAAATTATAATGTATCGGGTCTCCATTCATTCATTCATTAGACTCAGAGTTTCCCATCACATATTTTCTATGTTGCACAAAAGTACTTGCACCCACCCCACCAAACCCGTGCACGGTAAGTCCCAAGTACGGTATGGATACACCACCGACATGCCCAGGTACGTCCCAAATGTACCTGAGGTGTTCCAGCTGCGTTTTGGCACTGCAGTTGCAAAAAGATATTTTTTTCTTTCATTGATTTGGTTAATACAAACCCAAAAACTCATAAATTAATTACAAAATAAACCCTAAACTCCTACAAGAAGTATTAAAAGGCACTCAAACATTACCAAAACACAAACAATTCATTGTTGGTTTTTGCAAGTGTAAGAGAAAAGTGCCAAAGACGAATTGAGGAGGAGGCTGCCATTGCAAGGAGGATTTGTTTGGAGGCAGCTATTGCAAGGAGGACGAGATTGGAGGTTGTCATTGCTTGCAAGGAGGAAGCTATATTGAAAGTGGAGCTAGTGGGAGTGGCATGCAAGAATTTGATTTTGAGGAAAATCTAGATGATATATTCTAGATTATTTGTATTCATATTGCCACATGATTAATGAAAATGTTAAATTTTAAACATATTGAATGTTTTGACGTGAATCGTACAATTGTTTTCAAGTTTTGTATTTCTTATGGACTAAAAAATGAGTTACACACACACACACAGACATACCCAAGACGTACCGTGCCGTAGCGAAGGGTTTTAAAAATCGATGTATCTCGCATAACGCACTGTATATGTATCCTAGCAACGTAGCATATTTTTTTCTCACAATTAGAGCTTATTGATAAGCAAACAAAATTTAAAAAATAGAAAGATAAAGTTAAAACATGTAATATTGAGGTATAATTTTAGTAGTCCAAGGAAATTGGTTCATTTCCTATTTTACATACTCATTTAACATCGATGGCGTTCTTTGGAAAATTCGTTGAAGATTGATGAGACTTCATTCTTCTCACCTCTAACATAGTATAAAAGGAAATCGATAGATTTGCCTAAACCAAAATTAGATGATTAGATGAATTAGTTTTGTAAAGTCTATACCACCTAGTTGTAGATATTCATTGGTATTAAAATTGTGTTTTCTTGTCTCCAATAGAAAACTTGTAGGATTTAGAGGTATGCTTTGCATGTTAATGTTTAGTTGTGAAGGCTTGGTTGCTAAATAAATCGTGAAACAATTATTGTTGTCACCTACGTTGCACGGATACTCCAAAACCCCCCCGAATCCCCTTGGATACGTATCCGATACGGATATGTGCTTGATACGTACGGGGTACGTCACGGATACGTCATGTACGTATCCGTGACGTATCCTGACGTACCCCGTACGTATCAGGTACGTATCCAGCATTATATACGATTTTTTTAGTTCTATTTCATTTTTTTTTTAATGTTTGACTTTTCTACTCCCTAAAACCGAACCCTAAACACTAAATGAATAAAATAATACACCCTCTCCCCCACAAAAAGCTGAGGATTTGGTATATGTGCACTCCAATTTGCGCCTCTTGTCACACAAGTCTGAGGAGTATGCTAAAGGGCCTCACAAACTTTGGGATCTTATTCCAGAGACCACAGACTTGGATGCCTCCGTAGCCACGCTTGCCCAACTTTCATTATTTGATGGCGAAGATGACGCTCAAGGGAGTTCGCAAGGAGCGGAGAGTGGAGTTAATGAGAGTGGAGCTAGCGCAAGTGGCACACATGAACTTGATTTTGAGGAAAATCTAGATGATATATTCTAGATTTGTTTGTATTCCTATATCATATGTATGGCAGCCACATGAACAATGAAATGTAAAATCTTAAGTATATTGTTTGTTTTGAAAATTTGAACATGGATCTAGTTACTAGTATATTTTTCAAATTTCAAGTTTTGTTCGTATTCATGTTAACATGATATTCGTATATCATATGTATGGCAGCCACATGATCAATAAAAATGCAAAGTCTTAAGTATATTGAATGTTTTGAACATTGATTCAAGTTTTGTATTACTATTTCAGTTTTTTATGGACTAAAAAATGAGTAAAATGAGTAGATGTACATATATATATATATATATATATATTTATATATATGTATGGACGTATCCAAGACGTATCGTATCCAAGGGTTTTTTAAAATTGACGTATCCGCGTATCGTATCCGTATCCTGGCAACGTAGGTTGTCAGATAAGATACAGATGATTAGATAGCTCTCTCAATTGAACTTTGACTGAGATCCACTTTCTTCAGTTTTCAGGGAAGCTTTTATGAACAAGTGTAAGGTGTGGTAATTGGCTCTCCTCTCTCACCGGTGGAGACTTTCGAAGGTCAGGTCCTGAACTCTTTACCCTTGGAAGCCAGAGTGGTGGATGCTCTACATGGATGATACAAACTTGAATTGGCCACATTGTAGAGAAAAACGCAAGGAGTTCCATGCTCACGCCAATAGCATTTGTGATAACATTAAATCACTATAGAAGTGGAGAATGATGGTTATATCCGCTTTTTAGTTGTCCTTAAAAAATGAAAATGAAAATGAAGGTGAAGGAAGATGGTTTTCTTGCTGGACATGTTTATAGAAAAGAAATTCACTTTGATCTTTACGTAAAATTGTCTCTTCATCACCACTCAATGTAGAAAGTGGGGATTCTCCAAACCTTTGTTCTCAAAGCTTTCTGAATTTCAGATGAAGAACACATGGAGCTAGAGAAAAGGTAGTCAGCGAAGGTCTTCAAAAAGGATATTGATAAGAGCTGGAAAATAACAAGTGTTTGTTGCCAACCTAGGAGGAAAGTGCACCGTCAAAGATTTGACGATTCATTTGATTTTCCTGAAGCCTTTCTTCTATATAAAGAAGGTTTTTCTAACAAGATAGCTAAACTCTTCAAATGCCAGAACATCAAGACCACATTCCTCCTACTTCTCTAGGTCAGGAATGTTCTCAGGCCTTCAAAGGATCATTTAGAACCCAAGTTGAGGAGTGGCTTCTAGAGCATTGAGTGCTATTGTGGGAAACCCAGCATTGGAGAGAGATGCGGGTCCATCTAAACAAAGATTAAAGAGCACTGTGCAAGCATCGTCCCAAGATGGTGGACAAGTCAGGCTCTACAGCACATCAAATTCTTCTAACCATCACATATGTATTGAAAATACTAAGTTCATTGTGGAAGAGGATCACTACTGCAAACGAATTTACGAGAGGGAATGGATATTAGCAAGCATCCCAACAATTTGAATAGGGATTAAGTTTGAGCTACTCTTGAAGATCCATTATGAACAAATTGAGGGAAAGTTCTGACCTTGGGAGTAGAAATTAATGTGGAAGTTAGTAGGAATGACTTATTTTTAACTTCAAATCTAATATTTAATGTTTCCTTTGGTGCAGCCTACTTGGCTTCTTGTATTGAACTAGAGTTATCTTTAAAAGGAGTTTTAATCTGTTATCCAAACACGTTTCAACCTAATGGTGGATCATGTGACCAGATCTGAAGCGGTGGATCATGTGACCAGATCTGAAGCGCTGATAAAGTTTTTCCATCATCGTATATATTCAGATAATAACTGAAGCTAGAAAGAGTAAAGTATAATAAATAAGTTTTTTTTTTTAAAAATTTATTTGTACTTCTAAACTAACCGTATTTCTAACAAGATAGCTAAACTCTTCAAATGCCAGAACATCAAGACCACATTCCTCCTACTTCTCTAGGTCAGGAATGTTCTCAGGCCTTCAAAGGATCATTTAGAACCCAAGTTGAGGAGTGGCTTCTATTGCATTGAGTGCTAATGTGGGAAACCCGGCATTGGAGAGAGATGCGGGTCCATCTAAACAAATATTAAAGAGCACTGTACAGACATCGTCCCAAGATGGTGGACAAGTCAGGCTCTACAGCACATAAAATTCTTCTAACCATCACATATGTATTGGAAATACTAAGTTCATTGTCGAAGAGGATCACTACTACAAACGGATTTATGAGAGGGAATTGAGATTAGCAAGCATCCCAACAATTTGAATAGGGATTAAGTTTGAGCTACTCTTGAAGGTCCATTATGAACAAATTGAGGGAAGGTTCTGACCTCAGGAGTAGAAATGAATTTGGAAGTTAGTAGGAATGACTAATTTTTAACGTCAAATCTAATATTTAATGTTTCCTTTGGTGGGGCCTACTTGGCATCTTGTATTGTACTAGAGTTATCTTTAAAAGGAGTTTTATTCTGTGATCCAAACATGTTTCATCCTAATGGTGGATCATGTGACCAGATCTGAAACGATGATAAAGTTTTTCCATCATCGTATATGTTCAGATGATAACCGAAGCTAGAAAGAGTAAAGTATAATAAACAAGGTTTTTTTTTTTTTAATAGATTATTTGTACTTCTAAACTAACTGCATTTTGGTGAATTTGATGAAAAAAAATTGAAATTCGCTGAATACCTAATATGACTAAAACATTCGTTAAAATTCATTAGTAGTCATTAAAATTCATTGAAATTCGTTAATTTTTGTTGAAATTCATTAGAATTCATTGAAGTTCATTCTTTCTTTTTTGAATATTTAATCTAAAATACAAGCATAATACTTCTTGTAGTCGAATTTAATCATGAATTTGATGAGTGATTATTGTAGTAATAATTTTTCTCAAATTTAATCCTCCACAAATTTGAACACAGTAACTTAGCTTCTAAAGATGAAAGCACCCACACAAACACACATAATCACGAACTTTGACATACCCAAATTGTGAAAAATATAGGGTGGCTCCTGCACTCCTACCCTAATATGTGCCACTGAACCCTGAAAACTGTGCTTGTGCTTTGTTTTTTATGTCTATGGTTTTTCAGACAATCCATGGTCTAAAAACAACCCACCAAATGCATACCGATAAAAGTTTGAAGAGAAATTAAGAAATGTATTGAATGATCTGTGGCCTTGCCGTGGGTGTTGAAATATTTAATTTTGAACAGGTGACGCTCAAGGGTCAATTCATGTGCACGCCCCTTAACTTCCTCTGAGTTTGAACTTTGGCCACCACCGGGCTATCTGTGTTACCACCACGATTCACTGTCTCCATTGTGCGCTATTGCTCTGGATGCACCCGACTTGCTTGCAATCTTGAAGGCCCGGGAATACTCTCAACACATATGAGAGCCAGGTATCCATTACTAAAACTGCTCCTGTATGTACCTGAAAAGGCCAATTTCTGTCACCACTGCATACTTAGCCAGAGGGTTTTCCCAATTTCAGAAGTCTAGTGATAAAGAGCCAACAGAGATATCATGAAAGGTAAGGCATCAATCTGTATGGTAATCTGTTAGTGAATAGGTTGCAGCAGCAGTTATATGTATCCTGCCATAACAAGAATGATGTACAAACGATATTATGTAAGGTGTCTAAGTTAACACGAGTCTATGTTCGTTGCTATGTTTCCTGGTATAAGTAGTCTTATTCAGAATGCTGGGGACATTAAATACTTGTTAATATGTTATCAAAAACAGCATTCTTCAGAGCCTTTTGTTTTACACAGCAAGGTTCAGAACTTTTATGTGCTCACATTCATTCTGTAGAAAATGGTTGATACCTTATTGATAAAAAAGAGAAAAATAATTAGGTTGATCACAACTAGTAACCTCTGACAAGTGTTGGATTGGACAAAGCTTACCATAGCTTAGCTTAGCATGAGGATTAGTTACCACTACCAATAGTTTTTAGGGTCATTGATTACTGATTAGCTTGATGGAAACTATATTCTATCCTGATTTACTAATGGATTTTTTTTTTTTTTCCTTAACAAGAAGAGGTAATCTCTAAACAAGAATTTGCTTCTTCCCAGTTGAGATAACTTTTAAGTGAATTCCTGCTTACAATTTGCCACATTAGTCCGAATCTATCATGTTTTCACGCATTTGAATTTCTTGACTTTGATGTACTGCCTATGCATAAAGGCTAATATGCACTTCTACTTCACATCTTCATTATGTGTCTTGCAAAAATTATTGCACACAATTTTCTAATATCAGTGGAATTTTAAAAAAGCTGTACAACAACTTGACTTTGTTAGAGGTGATATGTAATGGTTGAAAAGTCAATTTGTAACATTTTCCTTTTGCAGGCACCTTGCATTGTTTTCATTGATGAAATTGATGCCGTGGGTTCTACTCGAAAGCAATGGGAAGGGCATACCAAGAAAACACTTCATCAGCTACTTGTTGAAATGGATGGTTTTGAACAAAATGAGGTATCAATCATGAAATGAAAGCAGTTTTTTTGTCAGAATAGCTCTATCATGTATCACCTACAATTGGTTTCCTAAATATATATATTTTCTTTGTATGGATTTTTCATTATTGTTTAGGGCATTATATTGGTGGCTGCAACAAATTTGCCAGAAATTCTAGATCCAGCTCTGACAAGGCCTGGAAGATTTGACAGACACGTGAGTTCTCTTTTAAAGCGCAATATATGTCATTTAAGTTTTTATTAGTTTGTCTCTCTACCATCTATATAGGAATTGTGTGCTTCCTTATTTGCACATTCATCTAGTATTTTGTTTCCAAAAATTCTGAAGTTCAATCTTCTTGTATTAATAACCCTGCTATGATTGCATCACAAAGAGATCAGCAGAAAAAATAATATGTCAAAAGTTTCTGCAGTACGGTGGTTTTGAAAAACTAGTATTTCAATTTTTCTAGTAATCGTGAAATGATGCATAGGGGTTTTAAAAAGTAATAATGCTCAGTTTCAAGTCTTAGCATAAACCTATTTAAGCTGAAAAATGTAATAACGAGTTTCTGATTTTAGGTGTTCTTAAAATATCCCGAAAGGTAGAATTACTTGACACATTGGAGGCATTGAAAGTTTTGACATGCATGGCTATCCATTTATATGTATACACCAGCATACATACATAATACATGTACACATACACACGTTATGCTATATACATATGCTTTTAAATGTATAATATATACTATGATGCATGGAAACGCCCCCGCCCCCCCCCCCATCTCTCCCTGGTAATGTTTCCGGTATGGAAACAGGGGTGGGAAACGTCCCCTGCGTTTTGGGGACGTTTTCACGGCTCAGGCTGTTTAAAAAAGCCAAAAACAAAAAAACAAACTATTTTTAGCATTTATTGTTTCTAAACCTAATCTACCCACCCAACCTTCCTAAAGACACTTCTTAAAAGCTATATAATGACATCTTTGGTCCATTCTAAATCACACTCATTTTTTTCTCTTGCTGAATTCAATTTTTATTAAACTAACATTCAACATTGTGAAGAGCAAAGAGACATCAAGGAGCAGCTTGAAGGAAGAGTTTAGGAGGTATTGATGCTTCACATTTGCTTACTCTTGGCCAACTTTCACTGTTTGGTATTGATGATGACGATCCGGGAAGTTCTACACAAGGGATGGATAGTGGAGCTAGTGGGAGTGGAGCTGTCAGTGGTATTCATGGAGATGATTATGAGGAAAATCTAGATGATATATTCTAGAATCTAGATTATAATCATGTATATATGAAACATTGAAATTGTAACCATGTTGAATGATGAATCTTTTGAACTAAAATTAAAACAAAATATTTCGAGTGCTTAATCTGTTATGGTCCATGGACTAAAATTTTGAAAATGAGTACTATGCATATATATATATATATATATATATATATATATATGGACGTTTCCGTAACATTTCTTACCCAAAGGTTTTCTTACCCAAATGTCCATAGATGACCAAAAGTAGCTCAACGGGACTTGAGCGTAGAACAATTAACAATAGAAAGTTCTAGGAAGATAGGATCCTAGAAACAAAATAAAGGAATCAAAGTACATAAGATAAATAAAGTTGTGTGTCACTAACATAGGTGGCGAAAATCTATATAAATATCAATGAAGGGCTAACAAAAGTCCCAAAAGCACGTGCCGATGGGGATAGGGCGAAAATCTAATTGAATATAATTGTCTCTGCCGAAGTGGATTGTTTGAACCATCATCGATCATTGTGAAAGATCTGATAATGCTCATTGGGGAGTATCCAAGGTCGAAGGGGCTAGGATGAGAGTTCCTAGGAGGAAGCAAAACACTTTTTCTAGAGTCTTTCTTAACATCCAAGGCTGGTGTAACTCCCATAGTAGAAAAGAAACTCTTAATATGAGTTTGCCTATGTGGTTTGGGGGGCATTCGGTGAGGAGTAGGTCCATGTCGCCGAAAAGAGGCATAGCCATGCTTTGATGAGGAGTAGAGCCACGCCGATGGGAAGGAGAAGAGCCACGATGCCATGGGAGAGTAGGTTGGGGGATCTCGAGTAATTTTAGTTGTAATGGTGTGTTGAGAGAAGTGCCACTTAATTGATTTATTAACTTTGATATGTGAAGTATTGGCATCCAAAGGGCGCTTAGTGCTACCAATCACATGGGTGGGATGGAATAAAGAGGTGATCAATGTGGGAGTCTAGAGCCCCTAGACCTCTCTTGTAGGGATATGCGCGAAAGGGTGATGGCCTTGTGTAGATAAAGAGCTGGACACTCTTGGTTTGGATATCGAAGATAGTTGATATTTTGTTTCTTGAGTCCTTGTAGAGGCGGTGATATCCCCTAGACCTTAATAGTAAATGGGGCTATTGAGGATAAAGTATTGCTTAGCCTCTCGCTCCTGGAGGGAGAAGAGACGACAAATCTACTATCGCCGAAGAATGTGACGATCAATTTCACCCTATAACTAATGAGGGCACCCTCTCATCTGAACAAGGTGAAATCTCAAGCTGTGGGACTAATGGTGTTAGATATAGTGAGGGAAATGAATATACCATCCACAATATGTAAGAAATGTATGATTTAAAAAGCAAGCTTGGGGTTGAGCGGCTCAAGGGTGGAGTTCTAGGCAGTCTGTAAATGTTCTCTCTCTGGCAGTGCTAGTGATGATGTCCAGGGAGTACATGAAAGGGGGTAACCTGTCAATAGAGATGCCAATAGAAAAGAGTAACCTAATCTCAAAGTTCCAACAATGCTAGTGTGTAGTGGGGACTAACAGAGCAATCCTCTTTGAAGAGAAAAGTTAAGTATGGATATCTCACACGACCAAAAGTTGAGTCCCCAAGAATCTAGGTCTATGAATGTAGAAAGTAATCCTATAGATACTCTCAAGGCTTAACAACTGATAAAAACTACATAATAATAAAACACCGAATGTTATAATTTAGAAATTGAATTCATTCGGGATGTTGTATTCATCTAGAGATAGCTTCTTATACAAATGCTTGATCCTATAATCTAGGAGTCAAGTCTTATCACTTAGTCTTCCTCATATCTCTCTCCATGAATCTCTCAAGCTTATCCCTAGGATCACTCACACTCCAAAATAGCTACGTGAGTTGTTTATCACAACACACTCACACTAACTATATTATTAATATGAGTTATATAAACTCATTATTAATAATATTACAATATATTAATAATGTTACACAATATATTTGTAACATTCACTCCCCTATTGTTAACATTATTAATTCCCAATATACACTCCCCTAATGTTGACATGGTAAAAAACATTCACACGCTTATCTACAATATGCTCACCCATGTGGCATGCCCAACTTGGCTCATGACCTTGATCAAAAGAAAGGCTCTCTCCTTCCATGGTTTTAAACAGTTTACCACAAACCTTGACGTGATAACCATCAACTTGTCCACCTCATGTGGTTTTCTGGATCTTCCACAAACCTTTTCAAGATCCACGAATTGACTTACATTGGTGCTTCTGATCTTCTGCAATGTTTTGACATCAAGAGAAAATATAGGAAATATCGCTCACGCAGGAGCTCACTTATTACAATAGTTGAACAGGTATGATTCATTTGTTCTTATTTGCAGAAAGTAAACACACAACTGAAAAAATGAAATGCCACAACACCATTGTGTGGCCCCGTCACTTGCGGCTGACGAGAGGTCGTTGATTGACCTCCTTCCTCCATTGCCTCCTTCCTCCATGATAGTCTGCTGCTAGCTCAGCTGAATATGAATTTGAGGATCATTTGAAATCACTCCCTCAATTTTTCACTCGGACGTCGCGTACAAGTGAAAATGCGTCTGACTAATAATGAGGCAATATTTGTTTTTCTTTTAATTTTCTGGATTTTTAACTCACATATTTTAACTAACTTTGACAATGACTAGACAATACAATGACACAATTTGATTACACAAAAATATACTCTTAAACATAAACACAAAATAAAAATAAAAATAAAGACTTAAACTTAATAAACAAATATAAAATTAGAACAAAACTAAAAAGTTAAATATTAAACCAAACTTATTAAAAAAACACTAATTAAAAATAAATTCCAAAACATAAAAGAGTGGCCAAATATTAAAACTTTTGTTTAATAAAACTTAATCTAAAAAACCACATGTTATAAAACATAAAAACCACATATTAAAATAAAAATAAAATTTAACCTAAAACATAAACTTTATATTCTAAAAGCATTTAAAGACTAATGATAATAAAAAACTAAAAACATGTAAAATACTAATAACATAAACATCAAACAAGAATTATAAGACTCCACGTAAAAAAATTGACTTAAAACTTGACACGATTGCATCTTTTAGGATATTTATGGGCACGTGGTAACAGAGAGCTTATCTGATTTGGATGTCTACGGGAATGAATATGAATAGCACAGAGAAATATATTCACCATCACATTTTTCACGGTAGACCAACAAAATACCACAGCTTTGTGTTATACCGTTGCAGAGGAATATCTCTGTGCAAGAAATCGATCCAGTGTTTGCATTTTGAGATGAGAAATTTGGAGATACCATGTGCATGCCAACAATAAAGCTGTATTTTTACAATACTGATTCTCTTGCAAACAATTCCTCTCCTTCACGATGCATGTCCAGTGGTTCTCTGAACAGGAACGTCCAACGCTTCAAGATAGATGAAATTCAATGTAGGATCCAATTATATCTGTGCACAAACAATACTAAGCAAAACCACTCTGATCTCGCACAAATCCTCCAAATGAAATGTTAAACTGTAGATCTTACAAGGCACTTTACGCATTCTCAATGCAATGGAGAATTCATTTACACTGAATGCTTTGTAAACATTATAAAATCCATATATATTAAGCCAAAAATATGTTATGACTACAAATCAGATAAGAAATCAAAGATAAAATTCTCCAATTTAAATTTAACAGAGATATCTCTGTTTTCCACAGTTGAAGGTATGCAGGTCTGCAGATGCACAAAACTCAACTTTGCACAAAATTCTGTTCATAGATCTCGAATTCAATACATTCAATCCTTCTGAATTGATGCAAAATTTGGTGAACACTTGCATGTAGATTCAGGACTTATAGAGACGTCAATGGTTATGTTCGCAGCTTTGAATCGATTCATACGCTAGTGGATACATTGCCAAAATAAAATATACCAAACACTGATCGCCAATAAATTAGAAATCCATTAAGTAATTTGATCAGACCAGCTCTGATACCACTGATAAAAACTACATAATAATAAAACACCGAATATTATAATTTAGAAATTGAATTCATTCGGGATGTTGTATTCATCTAGAGATAGCTTCTTATTGGTTGATCCTATAATATAGGAGTCAAGTCTTATCACTTAGTCTTCCTCATATCTCTCTCCATGAATCTCTCAAGCTTATCCCTAGGATCACTCACACTCCAAAATAGCTACGTGAGTTGTTTATCACAACACACTCACACTAACTATATTATTAATATGAGTTATATAAACTCATTATTAATAATATTACAATATATTAATAATGTTACACAATATATTTGTAACAAATGACTAGACGGTAAATCTAGATTGGACTATGGTTTGAGGAATTGTGCGCTTGCAATGTATATTGTTTTGTAGCATGAGAGTCTAGATCCTCTTAGTGCGGGCCTAGTCGGTTGTCCCCAAGCTAGGTCTCCAAACTTCAAGCATATAAAGCGTAGGATTATGATTATATCAAAAGGCATAACTAGGAAGGGATGTCCTAGAAGTGGATTTGGAAACATTGACGTTCCAAGATAAAATAAAGGCATATACACCTTGCGAAAGGTGCGAGTGAGAGGAAGACTTCTACTAAAGGATGGTCTTGAAAATTGGACCCCCAAATATGTGTAAATCGATGTGATCTCTAGAGGTTCCCCCTTTGTAGAAAGACTGGAATCTAGAGAGAATGCTTGGAGACATTGAAATCATGACCTTAGTATTACTAAGGTTGATTGCAAGTTGTTGAAGTTCACATAAACAAGCAAGGGCATCAAGTTGTCATTCTAGGTGCACTACGAGTGTGAGAGGACAAGATCATCAACAAAAAGAAAGATAGCTCTAACCACCTCTTGCAAAATACAACTGTTGTACTCAGTATGGGTATGCTATCTTGAAGAAACTCTAGTAACTTATCCATGCAAATGCCAAATAGGGTCGGTGAGAGAGGACATCCTTGCTTGACCCCAATGATACTCTTCACAAAGTCAAAGAATTTGTGAGGTATACGAAATTGATCAGTAATTGTCCCATAAAGCCTCCATGTGGCGTTAATCAAAGAATGTGGAATGCCGATATTCTTTAACTCTTGGAAAAGTAGGTGTCTTGAATTGAGTTAAAGGCCTTCCGAAATAAACAAAACAACGAAGACTTTGGAAGACCTATTACGCGCTTCGTAAATAATAGCCCAAAGTGTAAAGATGTGGTTAAAAGCATAGTTACCTAAGTCTTGGGGATGAGGTTTGTGAGACGATTTTTTTTGAAATTTTGGAGACGACATGAAGACGTCTATTAAAATAATCTATAAAAATTAATATTAGAATATTTTAAGTTTTTTCAATGAAATTTAGGGATTCATACTTAGCTTAATGTATTTTAGAATCTTGTCAAGATTATAATTTAATGTTCGTGGTAAAAATAACAACTTTTTAAAAGTAAAACATCATATTTTTTTTTGAACGTTTTTTTATAAAATTGGCAACATCCCTTTCAAGCCCCAAGTCTTTGAAATGTTCGGGGTGTCTACATAATCTAGGGGAGGCGTCCCGCGTAACATTGGAACTTAATAGTTTGGTATTCACTCCTAAAGCTAGCTTGCCCCTAGCTCGATATTATTCCTTACCAAGTTCTATGATAGTTGTATGTCCAACATTGTGGCATAAAGTTTGGCAAATGTATGTCCAATCATAATGGTCATGTAGTTAGCGAGGATAGAGAGGTCCCAGACTTATGAATAAGGTGAATGATGTGTTGGGACTACAACTGAGGAAAACATGAGCACACCACCTTATGAAAGAGTGTGGGATAGGGAGGGGCACCTTGTAATCCACACCATATTTGATGAACTCATCTTTTAGACCTTCGTAATAAGTTGCTTTGATGGAGCATAACTTTAAAATAGCTATCTTGATGGAAGAAGTGGAAAAGATAGAGGATGGCAGAGAGGAGTGGGTGTAGTGACAATATGATGGTTTGGAACATCATTTAGGGAACTAGCAAAATAGAAACATGCTTGGGGGTGACGATGTAAAGTGTGTTTTTCTATTGAGAAGTGTACACTAAAAATCTAAGGTGAGCGGTGGAGATTATCAAAGAATGCAAGTTGTCTGGATTCAAGAAACTCCATGTTTCTTACATTAGAGATGGAAATGGTACTCCCCTTAGAGGGTTGGTATGGAGGAAGGGTCATGGGCATCGTACCAAAGGGTTTGATGTAAGAACTCATACATGTAATTGGCGATGAGAATAGTGGGGGAGTAGAACCTAGACATAAGATGGGAGAGATGAGCAACATAGTCAATGGTGTAGTCATCATCAACGTGGATTGTGGTATGTGTAGTGCTAGGGAGTGGGGTAGGAGGCATGGCGGGAGATGGGTAAGAGCCAATATGGAGGGTGAACATCAAGATGACATGGTCAACAAGGGGGAGATGAGGAGAAATAAGCAATCCATAGATGTTAGGGATGGGGATTTGCTGGTGAGAACATAGTCCATGACACTTGCACCACCTCCATGGGGAAAACAAGTCAATCTACCAGAGTCGAGGAAGTGAAGAAGCCCGATGAGAATGTGGAGGCTCTAAGATTCACCCAACCAAAGAAGGTCTCCTATAGGCCGTGGTTGTAGAATTCCTATTAGTAGTGGCTCTTTGTAAACCAAACTCCTCTAGATCCAACTCATGAAGACATAACTCATCTTGTGCAAGATCATGAATAGGCACTTTTCCATACAAGCATTAAAATCACCCAAAAAAATGATATTACCAAATAGTGAACTGAAAAATCTGTGTGTGGAGGTCAATGTACGGGTCCCCCATCAATGTGAATGATGAATGGAGATGTGATTGGGGGAAGTAGCATACAACTGTGAAGACATGTTGGAAAGAATGTGGACTCTTTTGAACCTACAACTACATGTATATAGAGTGGAACTTACAAGATAAGTAAAACCATGGACCTGAAGCTATCATGTATGAGGCAAGCCACAACACTTCAACCATGAACACCCCCTGATATGTGGGTCTCACGATGAGAAGTCGAAACCCATGTGTACCCCGTGACTAGAGGGAGGAACCGTTCGGGGCTGTCATGGGTTTCAGTAAGGAAGACGAGATCCTTGGAAGCAATAATGTAGTGGAAGGTACTTGGAGATGACCATACAGTGCCATTTGCAGTTCCAACTAGCAATGGAGATGCCACCACCACCCATTGAGACCAAAGATCGTCATCATGCTGATGGTTTAGGGCGCGGTCACTAAGGAGAAGGGGAGTGATGAATGATGGCCGTATAACCGGATAATAGTCCATTTGTTCTCTTTCCTGGCAGCTACAACTTGAGCATGAGCTTTTGAAGCTTCTCCATTTGGAGTCTTGTAAGGTCCATATCTAGGTGTAGATTTATAGAGGGAGGGAAAGGAGCTAAACGCGTAAAGCTTATAACTTATAAGCATTCATTTGCAAACCAAAACTAGATGATCAAAGTGTTTTTCGATAAAGTCCAAGCTTGGTTGATGGAGATATCCTTAAGGTCCGAGGATTTATGTAAGAGTGTGTGACCAGCTTGTAGAGGATCAGTTGGCCTAGGGAGGCCACGAATGCGTAGGTGAAGTGTCATGTTCTGTCACACCCTTTCTCTTCAAACTTTGCTTGGATAGCCATGTCAACAACTAGATTCACTTACTTTCCTTTTACTACTTGTACCCAAGAGCCTTGGTTCTCTATCTGTTTTTGAATCGATTGTTGTTGGGTCATGGTTTTGTTTTCAGATGTTTCTGTTTAGAGATCACCTCCGATTATGTATTTTATATTTCGATGACCACTTTGTTAAGCTGTTGGAGACATGGAGAATCAATAGGTAGCTGGAGCTTGTTCGAGCTTGGCAATTCTTTCCTAAAAATTTTCAATGATATCATCCTTTCTTGTAGTTGTTTTTGAAACAGGGCTGGAGGTCTTGAAGGACATGGCCCAAAGTTTTTAATATTAGAGATCCATCGGCAGAGATTGATGCATTTAATGTTTGGCGACTAGGCCTTCTGGAGGTGCAGAGTTTTAAATTCCTGCAGTGACGAGAGTTCTATGCTCGAAGCCCAAAGAAAAGACTCAAGAATGGACAAGTCTGCAGTTGAGTTAGGGTAGGATCAACCTCTTGTATTTTTGTTGTTGAAATGCAGGATCTGAGTGCCATTTGAACTTTTGAAGGTTCACAATAGAGGTTTGTATTAAAACCCATGCTTTTAGATTCTTTGGCTGGGCTAAAAATAAAACGAAATCAAGAGCTTATGAGAAGAGAAAATTTGTGGATGGAGAGATTAGAAATGATGAGAAAACATGACATGTATTAACTAGAAGACTCGAGATTTAGAAGACGATGCTAGGGTTTAGTAGAAAATGGGTTGAGGAGGTAGTGAGACAACGGACATAGGGAAAGGAGAGGGGGACGCGAATGCAAGGATGGTCAACATGAACTAGAAAAGATTTGAATGACAAGATGATTTAAAATGGTGCGGATGTGAATGAAAGAGAATATAAGCCATGGAATACGATGCTTAGATTAGGAAACATGACGGGAAGATGATGCAAACAGATCCCTCGATGATCCAGAATCTAATGTTTGGGAACCAAGCCCTACTTTCCATGTCAGTAGAAATCCATTCTTAATAGGAGGAAAACATAAAAGTTTCAAAAATAATCCTTCAAACTTCTAACAGATTTGTAAATACAATGAAATGATACAAATTCCCATGCCTGGTAGATTTCTGGATCACAAATGAGCTGAAAGATGCTCCTAACTGAGATCTCCAAAAAGGAAAGGAAAGGAAAGGTCCTTCTAAGGTCAACATCTCCGGTGCCCTTTTTTTGGGTCTGCAGGTTAGTTTATGGCATATGCGACCACCTTATACTCCGACTATGTAGGAAATATCTAATTGTGCTTCAAATATGAGGCTTACATGACCGACCCCTCCAAGATTCAAAGTTGTGATCTCCCTTTCAAGAGCACAATTTTGTCGCCATTAGAGGTGTACATAAAGCAAAGGAGCAGTAAAAAATAAATAAATGAGTTCCTTTTTCTCTAAAAATGAGTTACTCCTTTTCTCTTCTAGAAAAGCATCCGTTCAAAACAAAACCAGAAAAACAAGAAGCAGTCAAAAACCCTTCCAATGCTTTATAAATCTGCTAACCTAAATAAAACTCCCTAATCAATCAATTTTTGAAATTTGAAGCAAATAAAATTAATATAAAGAAATCCTTCTATTTTTCCACCCAAATAATTAAAACAACCTTACAAGAAAAATCTTATTTTTCCCTCTTATATCAAGATCGTTCCCACAAATCCGTTCTCCAATTTGTTTCTTTTGAAGATGAAAAGAATTAGCAAAGTTTGATTCCTGATTCACTTATAATTCCAAGTTTGAGCTCCATGATTTTTCGTTTTTGGCGTATCTTTGAGCGCCCCACACACCAAATAACACATACACATACTTGCACACAAAAATGTTAAATATTGTTGAATTTCATTTACAAAAAACCAGATATGCAATTAATTCCTGTGTAACCAAAGAGATGCCAGCATAGCTATCAAACTACTTTATTAAAATATAATTTTATGTCTTCTTAATATGAGATCAGTAATCCAATATAATTATATTACGAAAATTCATATAACGATAAAAAAGAGTATGTGGTATCTTCTTTCTTTAGCTTCTCCTCTTTGTGAAGTCCTCCATTTTGCATCTTAGCAAATAATGCTGCAGAATGAAGCATCGTATTTTTAGAATCCACGTGTGCAACAAGTCAAATCCTTTATACAACAGATCCATGTCAGATGGCAAATCAATACCTCATCTTCTAAGATCAACGACAGTTATAGAAGACAATCGATTGGAACACGAATGGTTCTTGTAACCGTCTGCTTTCCATATACATGTTGTAATATACATCTTTTTTGTTTTACAGTAGACTAGACAAAGATAGTGTAAGTGAATAATCTGCAAGCATTGATGTGTGCAGCAATTTAGTCCAGTTCGTTAGCATACAGCATGTCTATACAGCCCCTTTCTAGATTCAGTTTACAGGATTCACACAGTCTGAAACTTTCATTGTATATTTAATGCTCATAGTAATACAAGAGCAATTGTGCTTGCACTTATTACACGGATGTGTAATGGTTAGGCCACATCTCTTTATTAAATTCCATTGCATGCTCTTAAAATTTGCAGCTCCGACTGAACAGACCAGTCTAGTTTAGTTAGCTTAGATTGTCTTCCATGCACCTCTTAGACTTTGCACGGATCAGTGGGTTTCCACAAGTGGGCATCTCATACACCGAATCAGTGTCTCATTTGGCTTTGACCTAAGAAACTACCTTTACCTTTACTGTACTCCTGCATACCTCAGCGCTTGTTCCCCCATGTATCTGTTTATATATGATGTTCTAATATAATATTCTTGTAAATTCCGAACTAAAATATGAATAATATTATTTTCATACAAGAATTTGGCAGTTATTTTTATGATAAATTTTCAATTGGAAAATCTACCTTTTGAAAAAATAGTTTAAAGTTAGTTATGTGGTGAAGATTCATTCCCTGCTGCTACTCTTCCTTATTTTAGTCGTTTAATATTTTATTGATTTTTAATCTGCATTGAGTCATTTCTTCACACATGACTGTTTCCTGCTTAGGTCCTTTTATTTCCAAGTTGCAGTTTTGGAAATGTTACCCATCTAGGTTACAAAGTCTTATTCTAATTTTTGCATTGATTGTTTGATTACTTTGCTTTACTATTATAAATGACTGATAAGAGATGCTAATATTGCTGTTCACAGATCGTGGTTCCAAGTCCTGATGTTCGAGGTAGACAAGATATTTTAGAGCTTTACTTGCAAAATAAACCTCTTGCTGAAGATGTGGAAGTGAAGGCCATTGCTCGAGGTACACCGGGTTTCAATGGAGCAGGTCAGTAAGGTTGTGAAAACGTCTTAATCTGCTTGCTGCATTCATGTTACTCTTATATGGTGTGTGTAAACATGCAAACATTTGGATGAGAAGTTAAATTGTTTGTTAATGTCTCTGTTCTGAAACATGTATTCTTATATCTGTCAAGTGTTATGTTTCAGCAGGCCACTTAACATTTAGCTCATCATGTGTTATGTTTGATACAGATTTGGCAAATCTGGTCAATATTGCAGCCATCAAGGCAGCAGTTGAAGGCAGTGAGAAGGTCTCTGCCAAACATCTAGAATTTGCCAAGGATAGAATAATTATGGGAACAGAGCGTAAATCCATGTTAATTTCGGAGGAATCAAGAAAGGTAAGCCAATGCAGGTCTTGCATTTAAGAATGACTCATAGAGCATTGAATATGTAAATCCGTATTGAGGTCTTTTTTTAATGCTATAGAAATGTTAGTTACATTGCATGGTAGTAAATTTTAATTTTTGTTTTTGAAGGTATAGAAACAGTTATCTATCCACATAATAACTTGTCAATAGAAGTTTGCAGCTTACTGCATACCATGAGAGTGGCCATGCAGTTGTGGCGTTGAATACTGCTGGTGCAAGGCCTGTTCATAAGGCAACAATCACTCCTCGTGGGGATGCTCTAGGAATGGTTACTCAGCTGCCTGCCATGGATGAAATGTCTGTTAGCAAAACACAATTATTAGCACGGCTTGATGTTTGCATGGGAGGTCGAGTTGCAGAGGAGCTAGTATTTGGCTCAGACCATGTTACGACTGGTGCCAAAAGCGATCTACATACGGCCACTGAGCTCGCTCAGTACATGGTAGAGTTTTCACAGAGATTTTTATAAATTTATGAAATTGCAGATGTCTATACAGTCTTTTTATTATTTCTATCCATTCTAGCTACTTTTTGTAAATTTCATATATGCTCTGCTTGGCAGTGTGTCAGTTAGAAACAGTTTCTTTGAGACTGTCATGGTGATGTCAAGCTGATGTATGTTATCAACACAGGGAATGCCAGAAACATTTCAGCTGAGCTACTGCTCTCATTAGTGGATTTTGGCTAGTGCTTTACCACAGTTATTAATCTCTCGTGTGAATGTGATTCTAAACTGATACCAAGTTGTTAAAGAACTCTAATGCCTGCATCAATTTTGCATCCGTGGCTGCATTAGTTAAGAGAGGAGATTCATAGTTTTGTCCAACTGGTTTACTAGCATTAAATATTGGCATCTTGGTATACTAACTTATCTGATAGCAATCTAGGTAAATATATCCCATGAGGGTGATGTCAAATCCAGTAGCAGTAGGATCTTTTGAACATTCCTGCCACATAACAGATGATATGGCATCTTCTTTGACATTACCGGAGAAATAAAGCCTCACTTGATAATGCCCTCGGCATTAGAATTTCAATTTATTCTGAAGCCCTCAGATTAGTTATATATCAACTGGGAAATAATGATAGTACTTAGATCTTAGTAAGTTATGAGTATGGGAAGGCCTCACAGAAAACTCACAAAATACCTTATTTGTTCACAGAAATGGTCCTGCTTTAAACGGTGAAATGTCTTTATAACGAATCACCAGTGCTGTACAAGTACATCGAATGACGGGATTTGTTGATATGCTCAATCAACTGCAAAATATAGTAGATGCCAAAACTTTTCTCTGCCATGTCGACCAGCTTGGACAATGTTTCACATGCAAATCAATCTGAAGTTTCCCTGTTTGGATTCTGTGACCTCTCCAGTTTCAGTTACTGTGCCATCTATGCTTATTTTCATCTCCTCTCTTTGTCACATATTGGATACTTGATCCTCTGCATTCTTAATACCTTGCTCAGGCTCTTATGTTGATCCTTTTATCTTCTGAGTCATTCCTGCCACGGTTTCTAGGATGCCTTTCGTCAAGATCCTAGTAGTACCTGGGTGAGGTAAAGCATGCTTTCCATCGCTTAGGAATGCATCTTGGATCCTAACAGTCCATTGCTTTTTTATGGAGAGTGCATCGACTATGGGATTGATGTCCTTGGAAGTAATTGAACCAATTTGTACTACTTTGGATACGAGGATATTGAAGATATGTAGGAATGTATTCTCAACCATATCACAATAAATTATGTTAAATTGGACTATAATGCAAGTCCTTGACCTTGCCTGTCACTTAGGATCCATAATTGGAGGATATCCCATCAATGCCCATTAGTTAATTGTCATTCATGCCCTAATGATTTGTATATGCAGTTTGTGGACAAGATCTAGGGAGGCTAATGCAGATGCGACAACTATAGTCTTGGTATAGCCAAATTTGATGCAATAGAATTCTATGTATTGTGCTTTCCATCAGCTCAACTAATTGGCAAATAGATTTATTTTTGGTCATGAATCTCTCAGGTGCAGGATAAATTTCGCTTGTTGGAAAATGCATCCGTGTGTTTCAACATTACAAACCGATTTGTCCTTTAAAAGAGACATCCAATTCTCTTTATTGCTTGAATTTTTGAGATGTATTTTATTTGGCCAAAGTTAAAATTTTAGACACTAAAACACATTAGTTGTTCCCATTGCGTTTTCTTAGATTATTTTTCCTTCTAATTCTTGTGACTTACATTTGGAGTTGATTTTTGTGGTTTTATGTGATTCCAGGGATTGTTCCACCTATTTCATTACTTTTAGTCCTTCAGCTGTTTCAATAGTTTTCAAAGGAATCATGACTGCTTTTGTTCACACTTCCATCATAACAAAATTGAATTTCATGCACCAATTCACTAAGGATTAGTCAATGATAGACTAGTACTAAAGAGGGTTTTTTGGGGTAACATGCTGTGCACAAGTTCATAACTCCATGCCCATTACTAGTCATGCTACTTGACTCTAGAGTCTATTTTCACTTATAACTATTATTTTCTTCAGAGACTGATGCAATACTCAAATCTGCAGCTTCTACACCACTTTTGAACCATCTGAAGTTGAACATGTTCCAGTGGTTTACATGGATACAAATATGGATATAGATTCAGATATGGTATTGGATACGAATATGGCTAATTTGTAAGACCCCTTGGTATGGATATGGTTAGATACCACTTATATATCATATTTAAAATAATATAATATTCTAGATTATAAATAAAATATCTATAATATAATAAAGTTATAAATAAATTTCTAAAAATTATCAATTTTAAATTATATTTTTTTAATACATTAGTTAAAAAATCACACACAAATTACACACTCCCAACCCACCAGAAAGGTAGAAATTTGAGTATTTCAAGTATACACACACAATCATATATGCGTATATATGTGTACATATACATATATACACATATATATGTATACATATATATTTGGCTTTGACAAGCTGTACTAAGGAAAATAGATGAAATGAAAGAAAAGAAGCAGAGTAGGCCAAAGGAAACAAATAAAATGAAATCGTTGCAGGTTGAGTAGAGCCAATGTGAAATTTTGAAGGATATGCGTTAATAAACATTCAATCACCTCCACATCCTTCGATGTTGCTATCAAAATGCCTATAAGAAGTTTGACTGCAGCTTTTATAACTATCTCTTTAGCCCTTATTACTATCTTTTTAGCTTTCTGAAGGGTTAGTGTTTCAATGTAATATTTTTAAATTGTTAAATCAGATACAGCTATAGTAATACCATATCTGGTTATATCCGATACGACCCACTTGTGGGTTTGTATCTAGATATGGTCGGACACAGATTGGGCCGTCTTTGAGACGTGTTGAACCCCTATCTATATCACGCATGCCCTAGCACTAGGGGTGTTGTATCTTGCAACCTTTGGTTCAACTATGTTAAAACTCATTTACACAAATTACAAATTCCCATCCCATGATAAAGGTGAGAAGTTTGGTACTCCATGGCTAATTCTCTTTTGCGTGTTGTACAGGCCAAAGGAAAATAGATTAAATGAAATAAATGAAGTACAGTAGGCCAAAGGAAACATATCTTATGAAATTGTAGCAGGTTGAGTAGAGCCAATGTGAAATTTTGAAGGATACAAGCAAATAAACATTTAGTCACCTCCACTTCCTCCACCGTTGCTCTTAAAATGCATTTAAGAAGGTCGTCTACAATTTTATCATTAGCTTTTAATCCTTTTGAAGGGTTTGTTTTCTCAGGTTATTTTATTACTTTTAAGTCAGATATGGCTACAGTTGGCTGGCATACTGTGTCCACTTGTATCTAATACAACCCAGTTGTGGGTTCGTATTTGGATATAGTCGGGCACAGTATTTGGGCGTATTGAGACGCCTCGAACCTATATTATATGTGCGCTGTAGCAGTAGGTGTTCCAAATCCTGCAAAGTTTCTTCTATGTTAAACTCATTGGCATAAGGAATGGTGGGGAAAAGGATCACCTCCATTTGTGCCTTTGTGTGTCATTTGGATAGGAATGGAAGGGCATCACAGGGAATGCTATATGATGCTTTGGAGGTGCATGCCCAAATGGGCATAACAGGTGCAAAATAATTCTTTCAAAGTCTCAAAAAGATTTGATTTCTTTCATGTGTTGATGTTTAGTACCGGGCATTGGTAGAACATGGTCACAAAGGTTTGTTCTTTTTTAATTTTTCCGAGTGCAGGACATCTGATTTTTCCACTTACTAAATTATTTGCACACCTTAATTATTTCAATCGAGTGTGATATACATATAGGATTCAACTCCAACTAAATAGGTGTGTTGATTCATCTCCAACTAACACTCAATCCCTACAATCTCTCAACTGAATCTAATATAAAGTGAGTTGTTAGAACAACTCACATACCAACTCTATATAATATTTTAACTATGTGATGTGTCCTAACTTAATATTTCAAACATTTTCCCCCTCCACATGCAACATACAATTTACAACTTCATAACATACATAAAATATATAGGGTTGTTAGCATTGAATTTTCTCCATCTCCTACAGCTAACACCCATGAATACTTGGGGTGATGAGCCGTTCCCCTCTTGTAACAATATGTATGCATTTAAATCGTTTTTAATATGATAAAAAAGGAATACATAGTTTGAATTCTATATGCCTTCTGTTCTCTCCTTACAACAATAAGATGCTTACAGAAGCCATCAAACAATTAAAACGACATAATACTTTATTTTGTTGAACACAACATTTGAAAATTTTATCTCTGATAAACTGACTGTTGTTGGAAGGATTTGAGAGATGCAGGAAAGGAATAGCTGCTACTAAACTGCTCTCAGATGTTGTGCATTACCATATAAATCCTTCCCTCTTTTTGTACCCCCTTTCTCTCCTCTTTCTACTCTCTTTAATAATAATGTTTGCTTCTCCTTGCTTGCAAAAAATCCAATCTTCTCCATAAATATGAGCATGGGCTACGACAACCCACCATGCTGCATATGTTGAAATGCCTCTCTTCTCATTTAAAACTTGTAGATCTGGAATAAATGGTTTTGTGGGCTCAGAATCTGATCTGTAGATCTCCTGGACATTTCTCTATTGTCATTTTTGCAAGGTGGTATTTATTAATAAGGCTATATTAAAATATATGATCTGTTATAAGTTTACTTTTCCTTGTTATTTGCCACATATATTCTTTCCAATTCAATAAGCCATGCCACCTGATCAACCACCTTTGACCCAAATTCCACAATCCCTGAAACGTATCATGTTTACAGTCTTTGGAAAGGAGTTTTGGAAGGATCTAAATGGTGATGGTTTCCATGTCCCAAAGATCCTCTTCTGTAAATTCATCTTATTTTTTGGGTTGACTCAATTATCTTGTTATGGAACCATGCACCCCTCTTCAACTTTGCTCAGTGTTGGTGTGTGTTGTGATTTGCACATACACCAAATGGATCACAATGCCTCTATGGTATATAACATGGCATTCTAAAATAAATAATCACATGGAATTAAATAAATATTGAACCATCACATGCACCATATCTTAACTAGAATATTATCAATTGTCAATGGCACATCAATTTGAAATACCACATATAATATTTGAGATAAGGTATTCAAATGTGTCTAATTCATAGAATATAGCATGCCGTAACATGTTTGAAGTATTAACTCATTTTACAACCCAATGTACTCAAAACACACTACTTCTTAAGAGGCAAAATAGTAATAGTAAGACAATTCATAGATGCACGAGATGTGTCAGCAAAATGGGTGCTATATAGCACGGCACTACATACCTCTTTTAGGAAACTTAGTCCTGAAGTTTCATCAGAAGAGGCTGAATATAAATGTTGCATCTTCTTTGCATCCTTCCAAGTAGTAGATCATGGGTTCTATTTGTTCAATTTGACCTTTATTTGATTAGTCAACCACCGATGAAGTTGAAGCAACCATCATGCTAGAATTTAGGCAATCTCATACCCATTAAGTACATGAGAAAGACCAGGCACATTCTTTTCAAATTAAACACAAGAAATATATCATGCATCCTATATGTTGGGTGACAAGGCAAGTTTGTAAGCAAAAGGTCCTAGTTGCTTGAAGGTCTCAAATGGTCTAATGAATGTTAGAAGATGTGAGTAGAAAAAGAATGAAGAGAAACCGGAATGCACACATCATAGATTGTGTGTCCGTCATTTTACTATGCAAGAGATAATTACAAAATGGTTGAGGTGGTTACAACCGAACATTAGTTAATACATAACTAATAGTGACTTAATTATAAAAGGTTAGCCTTATGTTCCAACACTTCAGAAAGAAAAAGAAACATACTGAAAAAAATAAAATAACATAACTAAACAGAGCCATACATTTTTCAGAAACTTGCTCATGACAAAATTCTTGGACTGTGTAGAACCCCATCAAGTTGCCTCGTAACCTTCATAAAGGTGCAAGTCTTGAGTTGAATTCCCGAGTTCTTGGATTCCACCTCCCCAAACTCCCGAATTACAAACCTCCTGAATTATTGGACAACCATCCATGTTGAGCTACATCCATAGTGCTCCATCAAGTTGTTTCATGACCCTCGTAAGGGTATAATTCCCAAGATTGACAACCATCCATGTTGAGCTTCATCTACACTAGATCCCTTCCTGTCTTCAAAGTGTGGGCTTCTTTAAAATATGTATTCTTCATCAACGAATTCCTCACCACTTTTAGCATCCGGTGGATCTTCAACAATGGATGTACTGGCTTGCTTATACATGCCAAGTATTAATTTATTGCATTTTCGATATTCAAAATATTTAGAATTTAATGATTCTAGACATTATAGTTTTGACACACAACTTTTACGCCTCTGACATAACAAGGTTTTGAATGTTTGTCATTTTCACACCAATTTTAATTTACAAAACACAACTTGATATAGCAAAATGCACGAGTGATAGTCTATATTTTTAGTTTTCGACTTTAGACACGAAGATACATGCAAGTGAGAAAAATACAATTATGTATTCCCATTTCGACTTGAAAATGAATGCAAAGAGGTTTTTAATTTTTATTTAAATTGAATTTTCATAGTAAAGAAAGGAAACTGTACCAAGGAGGTTTGTGCCCTTGGTCTTTGCTTGTATTCTTGCCCGTATGTCTCCAAAACAACACAACTTTATTTTTCGTGTCTCTTCATGTGTCGTCAAAGTTCTTGGTGGCTCAAACTTCCTATGTTTTTCCTTTTTGAAATGGCATAAGACCGGAGATGATTTTGCACAATTTATAGATTGTAGAAGATTCAAACTAATTTAACTAGAAAGAATAGGTTTATTCAAATTGTACCGTGCCCTCACAAGAGCCCTTGAAAACTAGAAGACAATAGCGAATGGCATTTGGTAATGGTGTTTTGTATCCTTGAGTTTGTATTTTCTTCTCCTCCCCACTATGTTTTTCTCCCGTCAGATTTTGTGAAGGCGGTATATTATATGATTTTAAAAGGACGTTGTTGACTATAATAGGAGGGTGTAAGTTGCGACTGTATTTTTATTACTTAGTGCTTTAATGACGTCTTTTGTGCCCTATGTTGATAGTCTTTCCTTCTTACATCAACTATTGTAATTTTTGCCTCAATTCCGTACCCTTTTTTAGCATTTGTACTCGTGTTTTGTTTTGAATGCACCCTAGATATCATTTGACCTCCTCCACGTCAACTTTTGTTCATCCTCAATTCATGCCATCAAATCTCAAGCCCCTTTGAGCTTCATTGTCTCCGATACCAATGTTAGAAGATGTGAATAAAAAGAAATGAAGCGGAATTGGAATGCACACATCATAAATTGTGTTAGCCATTTTACTATGCGAAGATAGTTACAAAATGGTTGAGATGGTTATAACCAAATATTAGTTAATACATAACTAAGAGTCAATTATAAAAGGTAAGCCTTATATTCTAATGATGAATTGTTGTGACAATTTGGACCCATGTCTAATTTGTTTTATACTCTTGTGAGGTTTAACTTGTACAAATGCTATCACTAATTGTAAAACTTCTATTGTGTGAGAGTCAACACAACGTTTTTGACACTCTTGTGCCTCCTTGAGACACTGTCTTATTTGGATAACTTTATCTTCCATGTCTTAGATCAAATCCAAACCAATTGCAGCATGATCGTCTAACCTATCCCAGCTCAAGGGAGTCTTGCAAGGCTGCAAATACAATGCTATCTATGGTTGCCATGTTGATCAAACTGTGATAATTGTTTTTACATGTAGACTCTACCATAGGTTGGTAGTTCTCCCACTATGTCTGTTGGTCCTTCACATACATGCGGATCATGTCCTCAAACACTTGGTTTATTCTTTTTCTCTATCCATTGGTCTCAGGTTGATGTGTTGAAATATAGATTTGTTCTTGAAGCTTCTTGGAAAGTAGTAAAAATGAGATGTGAACAAGGAAATTCGGTCATATATGATCTTAATAAGGATTTGATGCATCCTCTCAATCTTGTTCACATAGAACTAGGAAATATTCTTTGCCTCAAATATATCATTTGTTAGAAGAAAATGTGCTAGTGTGGTTTATTATTGACAACCATTAAGATGGAATCATGGCCGCATGCAGTCAATGGTAACTCGACAAAGAAATTCATGTAAATTGCATCCCGCTTCCACTTTGGGTTGTCTTGTGGATACTACAACCTAGTTGAGCGATTGTGCTTCACTTTCACCCTCAATCATTCCAAACAATGTGCTAGATACTTTGTTACCTCTCACTTCACCCATGACCAATAGTATAGACCTTTCAAATCTGCATGCATCTTCTTGACATCAGGATAAGATGAATAAGGTAATCTATGTGCCTTGGACACGCTCAAATCTTTCATGCCACCTCCACTAGGCACATACATACATTGTTGATATATAAGAAAGTCCATCGGCATCCCATCCATAATCTTTAAACTAAGGCTACACACTAAGCTCACAGCCTAAAAACATGATATTATTTCAACACACCAAGCTTCCTTCATTTGCAACTCCAAAATTTGATTGCACAAGTTGTTCTTCATCTCCATCATAGAACATGCTCACGACCTCGACTAAGGGGATATGCAATATTGATATCATACTTGTTCAAAAACTCTACCAATCACCATTATCTATCATTCAATGTAGGCTGAGTGAAGTGAAGAGAGTAATATTGGTAAAATTATGTATGGGAAGTAATGCTAACAAAATCTTAAGCTATATTGAAGAATAAAAGTGACACATACACACCACACAAGATATTTTTACCCAACAAAACACTTTCACCAAGAAATAGAGGACAACAACCTACTTCGTGTGTTGTATTAACTGAATTGTTTTACAATATAATAACACGCATCATAGTTTTGGCTTTATTCTAATGCATGTGCGAGTATTTGTTAAGAAAATCAATAGGAAACGTCAAAGCAATATTTCATTTCAATGGGTTATAAACCATGGGTTGAGAAACCATCCATACAATACCATAGGTCATAAACCATCAACCAAAACCACCCAACTAGAATTGAAATCACCTGAAATGACCCATGTGTCATCTTTTAGTTGGGTGTGGATGGGTTGGGGGAGGAGGTGGATGTGCGCCGCAAGAATCATGCAAAATATACAACACATTTTCAACATTCTTTTGCTTGAATACTTTGTGTAAAGGATGACACATACTTAAAATTAGTCGCTCAGTCACCCATGCACATTGATGTTCTACACCATGAAACTTCTATATTCTCGTAGCCTTCATCAATGAGTCATGACATTCTTCAATGCATTAACCTTTCCCAACAACACCTAGTTTTTAACCATGTCACTAACATAATGATATTGTACATCAACATACTTCAAAGACAAATGATAAGTGGGGTTCTTTTCCAAATAGATTGCACTTTGACTACCACAATCTATCCTTACAACCTTTGCTAAGAAACCAACATATTAACACAACCTTTATAAACATAGTTTACTTATTTGGCGACTGTTCAGCAAGCCTGTGAGTAATTGTTAAAAATTAAGTTGGCGAGTTTTATCCTCTTGTGTGTTTTCTATGCTGAGTTTTAGGAGAGTACTCCTGGTGAGTAATCGCCAATACTCTGCGAGAGTCATGTTCATTGACTTGCCCTACATGCAAAAATGATGTCAAACATTGAAAATTGCAGATTTTTCTTTTCTTTTAAGCCCCACTTCCTAAACATTCTAATCACACAACATTTGATCATTATTTTAGCAAAATGAAGTTTATATTGCATTTATAGAATATATTTGAGGAATTTTGATTTCCAAATTATTTTTTTGTTTTTCCAAGGATGTAAATTCTTTCTAAAATTTTAATATTAGGTTTCCAAACATGATTTACAATTATACATGCATTCCATTCGATTCCCATAATTTTTATTCATGATTTATGATAGTTTTTGTTCTATACACAAGGTTTACAACTTTGTGGTTTAGGTTTTTTTTTTAATTTTGATTCCATTACCTAGGTGATTTAACTCGGAAAATAAATAAAATGCGGGTTCTTATTGAAATTAAGGGTTAGGGTTAGAAATAAGAAATTTATTTAGATAAGTTAATTTGATATTAAGATGTAGATCAAAATATTCTTGTATAAAAATTGCAAGATAGAACAATTAAAACATGTGCTAAATATTTTAAAGCTTGAGAAAGCAAGTGCACTTATCTTTTTAGATGATCTGGGTGTGACGAAGAATAAAATGGCTGGAAATGTCCTATAAGTGTTTCGTTTGTGGTTGTGGAAGAACACATTAAGTTGGGGCGAAATCATTATTTAGGTATATAACCATTTGGCAGTTCCGTACTTGTTTGGCAGTTCCATACAAGATGCTAGTGCTCTGTATATTTTTGTGCTATGCGATTGACTAGAATATGTTTCTTTACGAAATTTCAGGTCTCACAAATGTGCGGAACCCTTTGTAGTGACCCCATATGACCTCAAACCCTTACCATAAGGAAACCCCCTGCAAAGGTTAGTGTTTGTGTTGAAATGCAATCCACACACCACCTACGTTGGCACTCCTCCGAAGAGGCCTCATACCGCACACGCTCCGCCTCGAGATGTGATTATCTATATGGATGCAACTATGTTCACTTGATACCACTTTGTAGTGGCTTGCTTGTTTGTGCTTGACTTGGCTTTGGTGGTCTTTGGCTTGGGAAGTTTGACTCTAGAACTTGGTTTGGAGTGCTTTGGACCCGCGTGGGGTTTGCTTCTAATGTTTGCTACACCGCTTTAGAGTAATTTAGGAGAGCTTTGTGTAATTTTTGGGAGATATTTACTTGAGGAGCTCTTGAAAGTGTTAGGTAATTGCTAGGTGAGTAAATGAATACATTTGACTTTCTTTTATAGGCTTTTGTAGGTTTAATTTGGCATTAAGGCCAACCTATAAGAAAAATAACAACTTATAAAAGATATTAAATTGAGAAAATGATCATTGAATGGCTTGGGACGAAACCACTAGTTTCGGACCAAACTGTTTGGCGGTTTCCTATGGGCAATGAGTGAAGTGTTGTAAAGTTATGTGCATGACAACTGGGGGTAATAGACTGGTAAGGACTAATGCAAACATTTGTGTAAGCCTTTGAATAGTGCAATGAGGGGAGCAAGTGTTGCAATAGGGATAAAGATAGACAATTAGGCTTTGAATGTGCACACAAGTCATGATTGAAGATTTCAGCAAATGCTGATATTATCAAGTGATAAATTATCAAATTCAGGTGTCTAAATTTGCCCTCCTTTATGTTAGGAAATTAAGTTTGCTTGCTTAAAGGAAACAATATCGAAGTGTCTGAGACACACCTTTGTCTTTGCTCGAGGTGTTTGATTCAATCGAGTGTTCTTTATGATCTGCAAAGTGAAACCTGCAACACAAAGTGTAGTCAATGTTCATAGAAAGAATTGAACTTTAACACAACATGGAAATTGAACTTGAAATTTGAAAATTTGAAATTGAAAGCTTCTAAATTGAAAGTGAACATGACATGGAAGGATTACACATATTTGCCTTGCGATGGAGGAGCTTCTTGATGAAGTACTTGGAGGAAGGGATTGGTATTGAGCCACTAGAGGTTTGGAGATGATCAGTCCTTTGCTAAAAAAAACCAGAGCCAAGAGGGAGTTGGGTGTCACTTAACCCAAGACCAAAGAAGGGTGTCACAAAGCATCTAGGTGCTCCAAAACCTTCCGAAAAGGAATCGTATCGCAAGATGTTTAGCCACCCCAAAAAACCATCCAAAAAGAGTGAGAGGAAGAGTGTTACGAAGCTTTCTAATCACCCTTGAATCTTACACCCATAGAACTTGTGTCATAGGGTTCACCGAATTTCTTCCTTGAAATTCGAAATCCGCCGAACTTAATAAAAACAAACCCTCTAAATTCCGAATGGTCCAAGTTTATTTAAAAACAAGATAAGATAAGATAATCATATCCGACAAATGACCATAAAGTAGGTCAATGGGGTATGCAGAACCCACTCACCAAAAAGGGTCCCCGAACAACAAGAAAAGAGAGAGAAGAGAAAGAAAGAAGAATAAGAAGAAAGAGGGCTGATGGAAACGGAGTTCCCGGAGGCAAGAGAAGCTACTTCGACATTGGGATATATACGAGACCAAGTGGAAGTAGGCCGGCGAATAAGGCCATCATTGAACCTCAAGAGTCTGGAATGTCGGTGTCACGGGAGAAGGGCGGCGGACGAATCCTCTACCATCATGGGGGCATCAACCCCCTCGGAGGGCTGATCCAGTGTGTTTGATGAACTGCGAGTTCATGCTTGAGATGCCTCTTGGTGCCCCTCTCGGAGAGAGCACCGTAAAAAGATGTGATCTGATCTCATTCCGATGTTTGAGAGCCTCAAGATAGAGGGCAAATGGATCACGATACCTAAAGAAAGCATCCATGAATGCTCTCGGAGGCAATTTCCCTATAATCTCGTTGTAGATGGGGTCACAAAATGAAGTGTTCCTCTGTCTCGACCTCTGGAGAGAACAAAGCTAACAAACCCTTTCCGAATCTGATGGTTCTCAACCAAGAAGACACGAGACCCTTTCCGAATGCGCTGAGTACTCAACAACGAGAGCAGCATTGTGGGATCGGTTGGCTAATAAGGCCATCATTGACCTCAAGGAAATTTGCGGCATAGATGGCCATCTTGGGGCATAACCCCCTCGGAATAGCTGATCAGTGTGTTGGATGAGGAATCCTATTTACTCAATAGGAAATGGACAGGAGCATCCATGGAGTATTTATATCGGGAGGCGGTCCCGCCTCTGAACGAACCAAAGAGGACTCAAAGTCCCAACAAGCGCCATGTGGTCGGAAAGAGCAATAGCTTCGGAGGAATGGTAGGCTATAATACCTATCCGCCTTTGGAAAGGAAAGTCCCCGAGCGCGATCAAACTCAGGCTAAAGAAAGTCTCCGAGTCTAAAGGGACGAACCCCAGAACTCAAGAGGATATTGTGTGGAAGTGTCTCTTTGCACCTAATGATGCGTCCGAGCATGAGAATTTGGACATGCTCAACAAAGGCCCAATCAGTCAGTCAAGGGATAGCCCCAAACTTGAGCCATAGAACCGTGGGTCTCACAAGAGAATCTTAGAGAGACATCTTCGACAATTTGTCTTGGAAGTGGTTGTGGAAACACTTGTCTCTCCAAGATTGAAAAATACAAAATTGTTTAGAAATGATTTCAGATAAATTTATTTAAAAGAAAAACCTAAAATCGTTTAAAAATGAAGGGCGAAACTGCGTTAGGGCTTTTGCAATCATTTCTTTCCTGTTCGACGTCATTGTAAGCTTCATTTGTGAGTGTTTGTAGATTGCATGGACGCCATATCAATGACCCGCTGACAATGGCCATGTAGAAATAGGTTAAAGTTTTTAAAGTTTCCATTCCCTTATCGCCGCTCAATAATCTGTATTCATGCTGCTCAATAATCTGTATTCACGCCAGCTCTATAATCAGATTCATGATAGGAACAAAAATAAAAAAGAAATAGGTTAAAGTTTTTAATTAGTATTATTTTCTCGACTTAGCTTTAGTATAGGTTTTAGGTTTATTAGAATAGTTTTTGTTTTTTGTTTTTCACGATTAAGCTTTAGTATTAAGTCATAGCTTTTTAAAAATAGTTTAGCTTTTTTATTAGTTTTTCCTTTCTAACTTTAATTTTAAAATATGAACTTTATTTATTAGATTTTTTAAATTAATTGTTATTTTGTTGTTAATTTTAATTTAAAAATATTAATATTTGACATTATATATAAATAACTATGTTCCACCAAGTTTCCGGGACGGGGACGGCAGGGGACGAGGGATGTGTTTCCTAGATGGGTTTTTTCGAAGCCTTTTTTAGGGGACGACAGGGGACGGCTATTAATTTATTAAAAATAAAGGAAAATATAAAAAATATAGGAAATTTCAAATATTTATATGATAACATTGATAAATCATTCATCACACAACAAAATTTCAAATATAGAACCTTAATACATAAAATTGGAGCTGAATTGAGATTTCACATAAGGTTGAAGTATTAATTACAATAATAATTACAGTGAAATGCCCAAGGGCTGCAAGTCCCGTCCCAAGTTTCCAAAACGCGTCCCGATCGACGGGGACGGCCCTAAAAGAGCAGGGGACGCGTCCCCATGGAACATAGATAAATAATGATTTTGGCAAAAATTACATTATTTAAAATTTTAATACTAATTTCTTCAAATATTATACATTATATTTTATATTTGATTTACATATTCTTTTTATTAATACTTCGAAGTTCAATTAGTATTAGGTTTAACTTTTAACTTTTAGAATTTAGATATTACCATAAATTAATAAATATTTTGGGTTTTTAAATTAGTATTATAAATGGATTTTAATTAGATTCATTTTTTAATTTAAAAGCTTAAATATATAAATTTTATTTTAATATTAAATTATATTCTTCGAACTTATTCACGAATTTTTTGCGAATTTCATTGGCTGGCGAATTTCTTTCGAATTTTATCCTTGCCGAACATGAACTCGAACACGAACCTTGTGACATAGTATAGAACCACACCGTCACGGATGGATCCAATTCCCAAATGTGCAAAATAGTCCATAGTCGAAAGGGAATAATGTAACTCATGCCCCCACCGTGCATTGTTCCAATGTACCAAATGGGTGAAGCTGAAAGAGGATGCACATGCCCATACCATGCATTGTAAAAGGTGCTTTAGTTCCAAAATGTGCAATTTTGCAAGGGAATTAGGTACTCATGCCCCCACATTGTGTACCAAAATGTAATAATCTTTTTTTTTTTTTTTTAATTGTGCAATCTGTCCCTAAACATGTATGTCCTAGAAAATTTTGAACTTTTTGTTGAAAAGCTGCCTAGGATGAAACCGTTTGTGGACAATAACGTCTGATGGTTTTGTCCCTTGTTGGATGGTTTTGTCACTACTGAGATTCTTATCCTGATTTGTATTTGTTCTTGTGTGTGTTCCTATATCTAATTCCAGTATATGTTATGTATTCTGTCTGTGCACTTGAATTGTATAGATATCCGTTTAATAACCCCATTGACTAGCCCCCTTTTGAGGTGAGTGAGATGCTCGTACATCACTCAACTCAAAAGAAGTGAAGTTTTTCCATGTCAAATATAACATATAGTCAACATTGGATCACATAGGAAAATAGTTTTGTGGTCATTGTAGAGATCATGATCCTACTGAAAGAGTGCATGGCAGAAATTATGACACGAGATAACAACAAAGCATACAAGCATACAAGTACAACAATCAATGTCACATCTATAGTCATATAGAAGGACAAAACCACATACAAGAGGGCACAAGAGTGTTGCACACACACACAAGGAAGGGCCACATAAGAAAAGGCAATGAAGGGTGCAAATAAGGAACACCAAAGTGTTGCACACACATAGAGAAGGCCATATGCGGCATATATAAGCATACTAGCAAACAAGTAAATAAAAAGGTGGACAATAGCTTGGAGGTACATAGTTCAAGAGATACTAATCTGTATGCAAGCCACATGTGTTAACCGCATTAGTCTAAATAAACAACATATATCACAATATAGAATATAAACATAATTAGGATGTGAAAAGGTAATGTATAATGAAACAATAATGCTTGATAGCGTAAAAGATGCCCCTAAATTAGCAAGGCCAATGGGAAAGGGACTAGGCCAACAACTATCATCGGGTAGAGTCCTATGTATCTTCCATCATGTTCGATACCTCATGAATGCATGCCTGTAAAGAGTATACGAGAATATGCTATTTATCAAACCATGTGACAAACAACATATGTAAAGTAAAGAACTAGCAAATCAAGTCATTGTTAGGTTTTGGTCTTTTATTTTGATAATATTTGATTGTTTTTGGATTATTAGATTATTTGAATGTTTTTGTACTTTGTGTGCACCGGCTTGAAAGTGCGCGATTAATCAAGTAGATTCTCGTTAGGATTATGCGGAATCGGTCCAAGATCAACCAAGGGATAAAGCCTATGAAGGTAAGGAATATTAAGACAACCAACATGTCGAAGGTGAAAGAGATCTATAATGTATTCCTCATCGCAATAAGAGTGCCAAGATATTTTGCCAACACGCAAGGTTTTTGGTTGTAAAAATTAAGAGTCACATAAAACAAAGATAAGTTTGACATCGTGAGGGAATAAAACATAATGTTTATGTAATACCCTCTTTCCAATTGAAGACCTTTGGCCTATTTTGTCAACCCGATGGCCAAAGGGTGATCACAAGGGTGGCTTAAGTTACAATAAATTATTATAAAGTGCCAAAAGAAAAGAAAAAAATAATAAAGCACTTATATTAATTTATTTAACTTAATTATATAAATGTAGAAAAAACACTTATAAAATTTGTAATCCCTATAGGAAGGTGTTACTAGCCTTGGGGGCAATTATTAGTGGTCCAAATACATTTTGTATTCTCCCTAGGGAGATTGGCAACTTGCATTGAGGAGGGATCATGGGAACTTAGAAAAGATAAAAAGCATTGTATTTTTGTATCCTCCCTATGGAAAAATGTGACTTGTCCTAGGAAGGAAAATGGAGGGTAGAAATTGCATAGAGAAAATCATTGCATGTTGATTGGACATTTTGGAGGTTGTTTCGAATATTTTCTTCCTTTAGAAGGAAAAGTCGACTTGAGGGGAAGGCATGCTATGATCATTTTTATCATTTATTAATTTCTCATTTGCATTTGAAGCTTGCTTTTGCAAAAATATTCTAAGGACAAAAACCCTTAGGATTTGACTCTAGAGGATGAAAACCCCCTTAGAGCTTTGGAGGAATTTCTACACAGAATTTCCATTGAGCTTGCAAAGTTTCTACTATTTCCAGCAGTGTTGTATGTTCTTTGTACCAGCTGGAGCAACCCATCTTTTGGCTGGTTTGCAGTGTATTTGAGACATTTCAGGTCTGAATATTATAGCCATATATTGTACTGATTTTTGGGAATCAAAGCAAAGTATTTTCAGATTTTTTTAGAGGGTTTTAAAGAGCCATTTTCAGCTCCTTGTATGCAGATTTCTGAGTTAATTTTCAGCCATTATATATTCCTTAAAAATCAGATTTGTTCCATGCTTTGGCTGTTAAAAATGCAGCGATCAGTTTAGGTTAGAAACAAATTTATTTGGTTGCTGTTTGTGTGGAGTTTATAATCAAACCCTAGTCGCCATTTTGGGTTATTTATTGCAGCAGTCAAAACTGAATTTGTATGGTCTTATACATCGTCTTAAAGTCTGATTTTGGCCTTGAAAAATCTGCATTTTAGTTTGGAGTGAAAAGGGGTTTGGTTTCTTGCTGATTTTCATGAGATTTCAGATCTGCCCTAGTCGCATTTTGCAGAATAAATTCAGATTTGCAGTTTAATTTGTTAAATATTTTATTATATTGCAACCGGGGTTTGGATTTACCATAAATCCAACTTAAGGTCTACATGTTCCATTTGGGACATTACAGTTTATCAACATTGATAATTACTACCGTGTGTTGTAACCACTGTCCACCCAAACAAAGCTTGTTGGCTGTCCATGTTTGTTTACCCATAGCATTATTTGGAGTATGCACAAGCCGTAAGCAACAAACATATCGATATAACCACGATATTGAAGAAGTTGAGGATCATGTAAGATCAGGCAAAGTATAATGAAGCCCCCGTAATGTCTTAATGGTACATGTATTGTGCTGCTCATTCTTATTGACCGTGACATACTCCCAATACTTGTCATTGATATAAACTATAATTATAGGAATGTGATGGCACCAATAGGTGCGTAGGCTTTACTGGGAGTGGGATATGGTCGCCTTCGGTAATTGAAACTTTTTGAATTGTTCGTAATTATGTGAATCATGCCTTTATCCTTGAGGATTTGGATATGGGATATTAATGCTTGACAATGATTAGTGTGATGACCATTGATGCGATGATAGTAACAAAATGGCGTACCGGTGCTGCTTGGAAAATTTCTTGATTGTGCGTTGACATTAAGCGGGTAACACTAATAATGCATGATCGAGTAATACGGTAAGAACTTAAGTGGTGTGTCTCGGTTTGTAGGAATAGTAACAAAGCTAGAAGTAGGTATGGGATCAAGGGTGTTGACAGAATGTGACATAATGCATGGGCTTGCAATATTTGGTGATTCTTGCACTTGAGGTATGATAGATTTGCCACATATTGTAGGCTCCACGAAGTGGGATATGGTCGTATAACCGGTAATTGGAACTTTTCCGAATTGTTTGTAATTATTTGAATCATGCCTTTATCCTAGAGGCTTTAAATATGGGATATTAATGCTTGATAATGATTAGTGTGATGACCATTGATGCGATGATAGTCACAAAAGCGTACTGTTGCTTGGGTTATTTCTTGATTGCGCAAGGACATTAAGCGGTAGCACTAATAACCCATGATCGAGTAATATAGGTAAGAGCGCAAGTGGTGTGTCTTAGTTTGTAGGAATAGTAACAAAGCTAGAAGCGGTACAAGATCAAGGGCATTGAGTGAATGTGACATAACGAATGGGCTTGCAATATTCGGTGATTCTTGCACTTGAGGTATGATAGATTTGCCACATATTGCACTCAAAGGTGCATAAAGATATGTAGGATTAATGAGATTACAAGTTTTAGAAGAGGGAACTACTTTTTCAGAAGAGGGAAATCTTTAGAAGGAATATTTTGAGTATATGTCGTAGGAGAATTAATACAATAGTGCCTAGGGCTAGTAGATGTAAATAGAGTATGAAACATAGACTCGTCCTCATCGACATGATTAAAATTGAGCTTGTGAAAGCGTTCATCAAATAGTTCTATAGTATCATCATCACTATCATAATAATCAGTAACCAAGCCATCTTATTGTTTTGTATTAACTAGTAAAGGTGACTCGGAATAACTTCATGATCAAATGGTAGTGGTGTAGGAGATCGCATGGAGTTAACTTAATCAACTTGGACCACAAATTTGGGGAGACATGGTAGAATCGGTGTAGGCTCAATGGGTGGTGGCATTAGAAGCTCAATATCATGACTTCTACTCGACTCACGAACCACATATGTGTGTAACTTATCCATAGGAATAGGTTGTTTCAAAGGAGTGATAATAGGCTTTCTCGGAATCGAATTGTCAATTTTAAAATATTTGAAAGATTTCCTCATTTGTAGTAATAGTATATTCATAGCCATCATGTAAAAATTTGACACATTGATGAAAAGTTAATCGTATGGCTTCCATAGTATAAATCCAAGGCCGTCCTAGAAGGAGATTATAATGAAGAACATTGTCCATTATATGAAATGTAGTGGGGGCCTTTTTAGGGCCAAATAAGACCTCCAAAGTGATTATCCTATTGTAGATCATGAGATATTATTATAGCCTTTAACAACATTAGTAGTTTTATCAATAACACTTGTGGCGATAACCCATTTTTTGGAGAAAGGAGCTAGGGAAGCATTCAATGCGGATCCATTATCAATTAGCACCCGCTTTACTAGAAAACCATGAATTTGTACAATAATAAGTAGAGGTGAACATTTATCTCTTATATGCTTAGTTATATGACCAAAGTAATAGCCTTGTGCATACTTTTAATGCGTTCGTGATTGAAGCAAAAGAAGAAGGTTGAATATTAGTAAGAGAAGTAGTAAATAAAAATGCCTCATATATAATGTCTTTGTAAGCCGATGACCTATTAAGCAATTCTAGAATAGATATCTTAGCAAAGGTATTATTTAATTGATCCAAGAAGGCATACCCTTTTGATGGAGGGAGAGGTTGATTTCCTACGACAGGATGTCCTCCTCATTGTGTATCAACAACATGGACCTTGGGACCATAAGCTTGGGGTGAATAAGGGGAGGTAGGACAAAAGCTTGCATCTGAAGCTCTTTTGTGTTGAGTAGTAACAAGAATTTCCTCGTTGTACATCAATATAGGTAGGAGACGATTGAGGTTGAGTATAAAGACATGTAGTGTCGAAAGATGGGTCCCTTCTCTCAAGTTGAGAATGGGCATAGACTTGGTTAAAGGGATGATAGTCAAAACCAATTTGAGGGAGAGGAACCTTAGGCTTTAAGCGAATATCATAAAAGATTTGTGGGTGAGCCATGAAAGCACAAATGAGGACAAACCTTAGAGCCGGGAAAGGATCATGCACCAAGTAAGAAATAAAAGCCTTAGGGCAATTATGGTTTGACACCAAAAGGCCTAACTAGGGTATGAGACCTAAGTTAAAGGTCCGATCAACAAGCGAGTTCACCAAATACTTTAACCCGGAAAATAATTTAATAAGGGGTGACGGAGGTGAATGTGATGGTTCTTTTGATTTATTAAAATTAAAATCTATTTAAGGACACTGCTGATCATATAGATATAACGGTAAATATGCAAGACCTAGCTAAAGAAGTACAAGCAAGATTGAAAGATAAGAGATGAAGATAACTCAACTTGTAACTATAGGTCTAGACCAATTTTGGATTGATGAACAAGTTGGAAAGGCGATTACTGGACTGTGTAAGTTGTGTCTCCGATTTGGGAATACGATGATCTCAGGACAAGAGTGCTTAGAATGGGACAGGGGCCGCACAGGCGCTAGCGCTTGTTTTGGGTGCTAGTGTTTGTGGGATAGTTGTGATTCTGGTTCTTTTTGTGTCGCTTCTTGTTCTTTGTAGGTCATGTCAGGTTCACTACAAGTTTACTCTCGGTCCACACTGTACTGCAAAAGAAACCCTAACTACCTGCACAATACTCAAGCGCACATTAGATGAATAAAAATATGCATATGCTTGAGTCGGATTGACCTCAGTGGTCACCCCAATGTGATTGTCACCGAGTGGTGCGCTACATTTCATATTCGATGTAGTTCTAGTGTGTGTGTGATTTGAATAGTGTCACTTGACCTAGGATGCCCTAATGCCAGTCACTCAAAGAATAGCGGGCTACTACTTTGTCCCAATGCAAAATGTGTGGTATGGAATTCAGAATAGACCCTCTTATGCAGAAAGTATGTAGTCCCAAAATGTAGTCTTTGATGTAGTAGATATAAAATATTAGCTCATTGTAGATGTATATGCCTCTTGAATGCTTGCTCCTAATGAGGTTAAATAAGACATGTATATATATGATTCCTTTGCTTAAGTTTTTTCATTAACAAGTGAAAGGCCAACCCAGTAGTAGTAAATAAAGACATGAAAGATGTAACATACAAAAATTTAGAAAAAGGGAGGACGAAGCATCCGGAGGGGACAATGTTGCTCGGGCGCTCTTATTCCTAATGGGCGCTTGTGTATAGGGTGCCAGAAAGATAAAACAGTGGAATCAAGGCTCCATAGGATGTCATCCGGTGTGCAATCATCAAATTGCAAATAGAAAACAACAAACAATGAAGATGACAAAGCATAAATGAAATGTTAAAGAAAAGTAAAGGGTAATTAATGAGTAATTCTCTTGCTTAGGAATCATGCATATAAATGAAATATTTAGAGGGTAGATACTAGATGTACATAGTAATTGTGTGATTTAGTGACTACATTTGCCCCCACTTTATCTTTGGTGAATAAGGATTCAATTGTATATAGTAGAAAAGAAAAACGTACCTTAGGGAGTCGGAAGAAGATTGTGCCCAATAGCGTGCCGAATGAGTGTTGTAGTGTGCCGAATGGAATAATGCAAAATTTGTACCGCAAAATTCTAAGGGAAAGGAAGGATAAGGATCCTAGGGGTGACCTTGTGTGTGTGGAGTGATAATGATGTGTGTGTAGTTCCTTGGAATATAGTCTTTACCGGAGTGTGCTTGAGATTTGCTTCGTGGTTTCTTGTGTGCTTTGCGTTTGTTGGGATAGGATAGGACCTGCAAAAGAAAACAAGTGTAGTCAATGCTCATGGTAAATGTAATTGAACTTTAACTTGAAAAACATGTAAAATTGGAAATGCATATTGGAAAAAGATATAGAAATTTGTACCTATTTGTAGACTAGTTACTTAGGAGGTGGTTGAAATCATACAAAGGATTTGGGTATCCTGTCACCAATCTAGGGATTTGAATGTCACGATGCTAAACTTCAGATTTAGGTGTCTTGTCTCCGCTAAGGGAAAGTGTATTGGGAGAGTTCATAGGCTATGCCCTCAAACCGTTAACACTTCTCCACGGATAAGTGCCACTGCAGATGATCACAAACCTGATTTGTAACTTACCTCGGGTGACACATTACTAGAGAAGACCATAATGTGCAAGTGCTGAAAAATTGCTTTAGAATCTGTTTTTTCCCCATGACAAGAGCACCCAGGTGTGACACTAGCGCTCGCTGTTCTTGTATGTCTTGGGTGGTTTTATCTAGGCTGTGAATTTTGGCAAGGTCTCTGATTCGTCCTGTTTTAAATCGATTACGTTCTAATCATGTTGACTGATTCTATAATTGTTGGGAGGGTGAAAAGGTTCACCCAATGTTTTCCCCACTTGTTTGGGGTTCACGACATGAGCAAAAGCGAATGAAGCCCAAACGAGGAAGTATGAAATTGATATGCATGTCTGGTATAGGGATTCCTACACTATGAATATGGATTACACATGGTAGTTACCATGGCACAAGGAAAACAATTGGAAAATGCTAGCATACAAGTGTTAGTGGGAAACAAGCAATGCACACAAAAATAACAACTAGTAAAAGCATATAGGAAAGCAACAAACAGGGACATTGGATCAATAAAAAAATCACAATTATAATTTTTTTAATTTATATCCTTAAGACTGAATTTCTCATAAGGACCTTATCAAAGTTTATAGAAAATGCAATTTGTCTATATCCTATTCGTAAATTGTGATCATCTTATTCTATTGAAATGAAGTTGAACTGAATAGATACCTTAATTGCGTCTATCTGAAATACACCGAGAGATATCGGTCTCAAGGTTCTTAGCTTGGATTTTCACATACCACATTGATTAATAACTCCATTACCTTCTTCGCCAATATCCCACAAACATATGACAAATGGTATCCATCTAGCTAGACCACTATGTCAAGATCGATAAAATCTTTTTGGGAAAAAGGGCTTTAAACTGCATTGTACGACCAAGGTATTACGATTTTTCAAATGACTTCTTTGAGAAAAAAGGAAAACAACTTTTAAGTGATGGTCAATGGACATCTGATTCAAATTTGAATATAAAAATAGATTGATTGGCTGGCATAACTTGTAGCTCTATGTAAAAATGAAAACCTTCTCAACTTCCAATATGCATATTTCAGATCCAAAAGTATACAGAAAGATTTATATACCATTTTCCATAAATTAATCTACAAGGATTGCAAAATATGTACATTAGAATGTGTAAGTTCCTTATGTTTACATTCATTGCTTCGAGTTTCATCATGCCCAAGTTCTCCAACATATTTATAAGCATTGCAAAACTTGTACTTGATTATGTTTAAGTTCTTATCTGGGAATATTTTTCTAGATATGACTGCATTCTAGTTTTTAGATCTAGTGTTTGGAGTCCTTTACTAGACCCATTCTCGGGAGAAGAAGCTCAGTGGTTGGAGAAATTTAGAAGAACAATTTATCTTAAATAGGCCAAGGGGAAGAATATTTCGACATCTTAATAAGAATGAATGTCCTTGAGTCACCTAGCCATCCTAGACCTTGATTTCTTAAGAGCCTGGTTAGCTCATAAACAACCCCTCCATATCAGGTATTTATTAGAGATTTAAGGTTGGTTTTGTTAGGTATCATTTTGGAAGATCTTTCTGTATATGTCTGCGTAGCACTTTTGAGATCTGACATTTCACGTCCTCTACTAGGCTTATCATTAGGATGAAAAATCCTATACTTGGGGAAATTTAGATGAACAATATATCGTAAACATACCAAGAAGGGGGCATATTTTTAAGAATGAAAGGTCTTCTAAAAGCTTAGCCATCCTATATCTTGATGTCTCAAAGAACCTGGTTAGGTCATGTACACCCCCTCCACATGGGGTAGTAATTACAGATTCGAGGTTCTTTAAGAAGTGAGATATCATTGCGGAATATTTTTTTGGATACGACTATATACTAGTTTTTATATCTGACATTTTGAGTCCTCCACTAGACTAATTATGTGGGAGAAGAAGCCTATAGGCTTGTGGAAATTTAGAAGAACAATTTATCTTAAATGTACCAAGAAGGGAATATTATCTCGTCATCTTTTCAAGCTCCTTATGTATACAATCATTGATTGAAATTTCATCATGCCTATGTTATTCCACATATTGATGTCCTTATTCTTTGTTATTATATTCAAGTTCCTACTTTGAACGAAACACTAATTTAAGGATTCAATTATTGATCTTTGCAATACAACCTGCAATGTACCACCAATTTAGTAAACAATTGGGACCGAAACTACACTTATTATGGAATCCAATATAAAACATGACGAGCTGTTAAACCATAAATATCTTCAAATGGAACTAAATACTGCTTTTCTATTACTCTAGGTTGTCGGGATACGGGTATGGGTTCGATACGTGGATACGTCGATTTCAAAATTCCTTGGGTACGATAGGTCTTGGATACATATATATATATAATATTACATATACTCATTTTTCAGTCCATAAGAAATACAAACCTTGAAAAATATAGTACGATCAATGTTCAAAACATTCAATATACTTACGATTTTACATTTCTATGATATACGAATATTGTATTTCTTTGTGTTTCATCCATTTCCTTTAAGATTAATTTTTGTGTTGCAATGGTGGCCATAAAAGATGTATATAGGGAGCTCCTAAAGGATCTATTTAATGAGATTGACTCTAACCTACTAATGATAACTAAAGAGGTCAGTCCAATGGTTGAAGGAGTCAATGTTGTGCCTTGATAGTTTCCGGAAAGAATGCTCTTTGAAACTTTAAGCTATGCAATATGTGGTTCCAAATTTTTCTATTAGTATTGATGATCACCTGAGATTTGATCTCATAAATATCTTGTACGGAGGCTCAAATATATGTCCAAATTTGTACGAATAGCTTCTTTCATTGGCCAATTGCGATGATTCCAAATAATTATTGGCCAATTGCGATGATTCCAAATAATTACCTCAAACGTTTTTGATATCCTTTGAATATTTTCTCTTCAATAAACTAGAGGGATTTTAAACAATCTCTAGGTTTCCTTGTGGTTGCCATGCCCTCCTAGTCTAGTCCTCAATAAAACTGAAGTTTGTTTGAGTCAAAATAAAATAAAATAAATTTAGAGCCCCCTACTGCCCAATCCTATGGGTATGTCCAGGTACATCAAAACGTGCACCGGGACATACCCAATAGATACTTGGACATACCCGGTATGTATCGAGTACCATACTCGGGACATATCCGTATCGAGTATGTATCCATGGGGGTACAGGAGGGTGGGGGACGAACCCTGGTAACATAGCTATTACTCATAAAAATGAATTAATTACATTTAATCTGCAATTGAGAGCGAAAACTGCATTTCTCATACTCGCCACAATTTTATAGATGCAATCTAAAATAACATTTCACCTCTCAATCTATGCAATGCAAACATGTTCAAGAAGGGCTTTTTCCTTAAATGTGTTGGGACCCAATACTATGGACCTTGTACTTGGAAGTCTTATAGATGGAGTTTAATAGGCTATTAAAACATAAAACTGCATTTTTGGTGCTTAATCAATATCTATAGATGAAATCTGATGATAACACTCCACTTTGAATGTATGAAATGCAATCCATACCAGAACTGTTATATTTGTTACAAATACAAGTGCTTTCGATTACCAAGTTTTTATATAGAGAGATTTCATAAAGAGAGTTTTCTATAATATTTGCTTGAGAGCATTAAAAATTACAACTATGGAAGGCATTAATATGTGAAGTACTATCTCTGTGTTCTTGAAATTCCATGGTTGTGCCTCCACGAGTGTTTTGGATGCCTTGTGGCACATGACAGGTGGATCTTTGCTACTGTCTAGTTTTGTCTTCATGATTAATATTCAAACCATATCCATTGAGATCAAAATTATAATGAAATTGGAATTTATGTATATTATTTGGGACCTAAAGTGATCATTGGAACTGAAAGACATAATTGTACGTGGCCTAAGGGCTGGAGTCAAGAAATGGGGATCAACCCATTTTGAGTATCCCAAACAGGGACGAGTGGTTCCTTGTCATATCTGTGACTGCCTAGTAATAGCCCATGAGATGGGGAAGGTTCTTTTGGGTGCATGTAATTGTGCCTCCAAAAATCTGTATAGTCAACTTCAACCCTTCCATAGGAATATGTAAATCGAACTGTTCATTTTTAATAATTTGTTTTATTGGTGCCGATATTTTATGATGGCTACTGGTTTTCATATATTGGTGTTGTATTTTGATTGTGAGAGATTATATGCAACTTGGATTTAGTTTTTAGGTTAAGATTTTGATCCTTGAGAATGGTCTGTAGCATATATTGACTCCACAAATTTATGTAAGAAAAATTTCATTCGATTTTGGAGGTAGTTGAACCCCTTTGCATCTTGCTCTTTTCAAATAATCTAACCTGATTAAGAGGTGCAGATTCAATGGAATATTTAAGTCCAATTTCAAGTGTGCAGGGACAAGGTCATCTGTATATAATGGACAGTAGTGTCACACATTTGGAAAAAGTCTATAAGAAAATATATGAATTCACAACACTTGATCTTTAGATTAATGTTCACTATTATTCCTACATTGTATTTTTGTCTAGCTTAGACATGTCCATTCACAAATCATTTGGAGATTGTCAGGTATTCTTCCATCCTAATATTCAAATATCGATACACTATATAATTTATATTTTTGAATTGGAAAACTGTCTGAATTGTAGGTATCATCATGTGGGATGAGTGATTTAATAGGTCCAATTTACATCAAAGAAAATGCAGGTGGAGATATGCAATCTAAAATTGATGCAGAGGTAAAGATAACGGAATGCAACCATTATGCTTCAGATTTTTATATTGCTTGACCACTTTGGATTCTCTCTTTTGCACATCTTGACACTTTGTTACATATAGTGCAGGTGATGAGACTTTTGAAAGAGGCATATGCACGTGTCAAAACACTATTGAAAAAGGTATTATAGTTACACCACACCATTATCACTAAACTTACGTTAGGGTTTAATATGAAGCATATATTGAATCAAACATGTAGAGGGAGTTCCTTTATCTCAATCTTTTCTTATACTGTAGCTTAAAGAAAATATATTTAATGGGGTAGGGCTTGTACGCAGTGGCATTTTCTTTACATATTGTCCAAAACCCTATTTTGAAGTATGAAGCATATATTGAATCAAACATGTAGAGGGAGTTCCTTGATCTCAATCTTTTCTTATACTGTAGCTTAAAGAAAATATATTTAATGGGGTAGGGCTTGTACACAGTGGAATTTTTCTTTACATATTGTCCAAAACCCTATTTTGAAGGAATTTTGTTCAATTGTGATTATTTAGTACATCCGGAGGTGACATTACCAATGTCTGAGATGTCAGAAATTTGTTTGAGTTGAAAAGAATTCCACTGTTTGTCGAAGATTTATTATTGTTGTAGGTAGGGACTGATCATCTTCTGCCAATAATAGCCTTCTGATACCAAATTTTATCTGCCATTTTCTCTATTTCCATTCCCATATTATATTTTTACATAGTGTCCGTTTTCTTTACAAATTATCCAAAACCCGAGTTCAAGTAATTTTGTTAAAACATTATCGCAACTTTTTCAAAATTGTAACTTCTTCAAAATTGCAACTTTTTCAAAATTGCAACTTTTACATATGAAGAGGTGACATTATGAATGTATGCTTTTCTGTCTCAGAAATTCGTTTAAATTGAAATGAATTCCACTGTCTGTCAAAGAGTCATATTTTTGTAGGTGGGAACTGATTATCTTCTGCCAAGAACAGCCTTTTGATGTCAAATTTTATCTGCTATTATCTGTATTTCCGTTCTTATACTATATTTTGTTGGTTCTGCCAGCTTATTGTCCATGGAGCTTAATAGGATAAGTTTTCATCCAGTAACCTTAAAATGCTGTTAATAATGCCAATATAAAGTTAATTGTTTGCCATGTTAAAGAGCTGAATTCTTTTCTTGTGTTAGGAAAACAATCTTTCATTGAATATTTAGTAAAGTGTGCTCCTTGAGAGGTCCACTCAACATACTAAACACTTATTCCTTAGACCTAAGCTGATTGCTTAACTATCCAAAAAAGGAAAAACAAAGTGCTTGAAGGCTTATAGAACTATTTATTCCACAATTGTATTTTCTGTGTAGGTCATGCTATAGACTGCAAGGCATATACATAATAACATAAGTCGTCATCAAACTTGGATTATGCATTTGGACAAGGTATTGCTAGCGCATTCTAAAACCCTATCACAAGCCCCTATTGAGAGAAACCATAAAGCCAACATGCAAACTTAGAGCACACGGATAATTTTATTTTTTGATGTAGCTATAACACATAGAAAGGAAAAGTACGATGACATATAGTCCTCCCTCTCTCTTCCATTTAGCATGCGTTATATATTACATCATATAATATGAACAAAATCAATGCATAGGAGAACATAGATATACGTGCTAGAGCGCATGTTGAGGTCTTCTCCCAAAATGGGTGAGAGAATCCAACATGTCAACGTCGCAGCCAAATGGAGAGGATATACATCTTCTATGGAGATACTTATTCTAGCAAAAAAATCCATATCACATTTTTCTCTAGAAATAGATAATTAAGGCAAATAACTTTATCAAGGTGGCAGCTCAATGAAGAGGCCTTCTCTGACTGCACTATGCCCAACTGTAGATTAATCTAGATGTGAACACAAAAAAATGAAGATAAATAAAAAAGGCACACGACACACTTCGAGATGTGTGTGGTGCTCATATTTATTATGCTGAAAGCTGTTACAACTAGTTGGGGTAGGTAGCAAGTAGTTTATAACTGAAAGTTAATTAGTAATTAATAACTATATAAAAAAATATATTTAATACCCCACCTTAATGACTAAACCAAAGACAACATGTTTGTCCCAAAATTTTACAAATACAATAAAACCAAGAAGTTTAGTCATTAAAACTGTAGGCTGCTCCTTATATATTACTCTGAAATCTGTAGCAGTCATCTGATGTTTTGCTACCGTCAAGTATATGAGATTTGACATAGACAACAATTAAAAAGACAACTAACAACAAAACCATGATCCAGTCATGTGGACATAAGATATGATAGGTGGTCCACCAATTGTTCGTAGAATGATTCATTGACCGGTGATGAATCATCAATGGCTGATAATTTCAGCCCAACCTCTATAATTTTAAAATCAAAATCTTGGAGATGCTGATCAAAGAGAGTGTACCAAGCTTGTGGAGCTTGCTTAAGTCCGCACATGGACTCAATCAATCTGCAACCCACATAAGCACGCTCATATACTCGAAAATATTCAGTAAGCACTAAATAGATCTCCTCATTCAAATTTTCGGAAAGAAGCAATTGAAATTGATGTGATCATTTTTATAGTATTCATAGTAGAAGAAATAATTATCTCCTCCTCTTGTTCATTTATTCCCCCTATTGCAAAAAGGATTTCGTAACAAGATGAGCAAAGTGCCCATACTCTATTGGCCTTAGAGCTAGTGCTTGTGATGGAGTGGTGTGTCCTTCCATCTCACCATGCGTCTTTGGCACATCCGTCCCTCCACAATTAACCATGCATCTGAGTGAGGAAGTCCATCCTCTTGAGACATGTTAGCCTCTTGCACATTTTGAAGCGAGCGAGGAACTTCATCTTCTAGAGGTATTGCATCTTATTGCACATTTTGTATAGTGAACATTCCCTCCATGATGAGTGCATGTAAGCTGACTGAAGTAGGGTCAACAAGCCTATGAGGAATTTCATTCTCCAATACATCTTGAATGGTGGAGTGTCCCTCAATGTGAGCTTCCAAGCTGACTGTTTTGGAGTCAACAAGCCTATACATGCCTCCTTGTCCAATGCCTAGGGCAACTACCCGTTCCTGTTTCACATCCGACACAACATGCTTATGCCCAAAGAAATTTAGAACAATGTGGGATCTTTTGTTCAATGACGGACAAACAAGAGATTTTAATGCAAGCTAGGGACATTCTTAACATTCTTTACTAATAGTTTTTGAGCATTATTCAACACAATGTTTACATCTCCTATCCCCTCTACCGTGACTCTCCATCTGCTGATAAAACTGAATTAGAAATTGCAGTAAATGTTACATACCAGTCCATACGACATGAAAAATGTTTGGATGTGCCGAATAAATGAACCGACATCTGGTAGCATTGTAGTTCGAGTATGATGTCGTACGAGATAGAGAGGATTATCTTCCTCAAAATCTCTTTCATTTGCAATTGCTTCTCACATTTGCCTCATCCCGTGGCTTTTTGTTGTGTTGGGAAAGATCATATTGTTATTTCTGGCAATCCTTTTAAGATGCCCAAACTTATGATAGTAATGGCATTTCACTTGGTATTTGGAAGATTCACCAGAGTGACGTCTCCACTTTCCCTTTTATTGAGCAATCAATACACCCTTTGATTGTCCAGAATTAGACTCAATTGCTTGTGTCTAACTGTGTTCCTTTTGCAGCAAATAGAAAATGACCTAATCAAATGTAAGGCCTCCACAAAGGTTTCATAGGATAACAACAAACTATTTAGAACAATTGCCACCGAGTGATCATCATCCACCTTTTTATTAATGAAACTTAGTTGGTCTCAAAGATCTCTCATTCGAAGGAGGCATTTTGTGGACCCATCCTCCATAATCCTTGCTAAAAACAACAAATTCTTTAGGTATAAAAGCCAACTCTTATTAGAAGTTATGTTCTTGTTCTTCATACTTTTCCAAAGCACACTAGCCTCGGTGGCGTTTGAATCTTATGTATTATATCATCAAACACCAACAACTTCAAAAGGCCTCCTTATGATACTAGTCATAATCCGCAAAATCTGCGATAGACTTTTTTCAGTGCCAAGTATTATTCCATCAAAACCTTGATATTTTGTGATCATCAAAACCTTGTGACTCTAGGAATTGTAGTTCTGGCCGGTAAAGTTTTGGGCCTCGAGCAGATCAAGATTCTAAACATTGTCCATTTTTCACTCAATACTTGATTTCTTTGACGTAGAAATCAATGCAATGAAGAAAGTATAGTCTAAAATATGAATACTTGAATTGTTACTTGCAAATCAATGCAATAAATGAAGGTATAGTCGATATTCTGTCTTTTGACCTTTGACCCGCATAATGATATATGTGGAAATCAACTATCACAACACGAAATTCAAGAAACAAACTTACAAATCTCGTTTTCAAAGGACATGACTGTTTTAGTCCGTACAATCCTTACAATTTTAATCAGCTAATGAAAACATTTTCTTGTGTGTACTAGTGTCTAAGAGAATATAGATGATGCTGATGGAATTGTCTCAAATTTGTCACTTGCCCTTCGAAAATGCCTCAACATCAAGAAAAGAATGGTGTTGTTGCTCGCCTTGACTGAAACTCATCTCTTCCTTGAATGAAGTCCACACCTAAAATGTGGCCTTTATGTTTTCTATGAGCAACACCCAAAATCCCTATTGGGTTTTTGTTTTGAAAATGCAAATTTTGCTGGAAAAATTATGGTTTATGCTAATACTCACATTTGTTTTTCCTCCAACAACCTCATGTTTTTGATACCATGCAAAGCAATGTTGAATTGTCTCTGCAAATCATGTGAGACATGCTCTATCTAGTGGAAAATTGCAACTTTTAACTTGCATTAATAATTTGCAACTTTAAAAATCACTATTTCTAGTCTTGTTAAACCTTTTCCCCTTTTAAGTAACTATGAAAATCACCAAGTAGTCTGCAAGATGTGGCACAATTTCTTTTGGTTTGTGATCTTTGATCTCTTCTTAGATTTGATGGCTTAATGTAAGATCATCTCACTAGTTCTTTTTAAAAAATTTATCAATAAAACAACATTTATAAAAGTATTTCATCAATCAAAACTTAAGAGTTCTTGTATCAATCAAAGCTTAAGGTTTATTTGTGCCTTGTTGCTCTAAGTATTCTACTATCCTTTTAAAAAAAATGTTGTATTGTAATACTTAGACTGCTTTTGGTCTACTTTGTTTTGTTTGCACTGTTCGTCAAAGCTTTGTTTAACACTTTGTGTTTTTGGATCTTTTTGTGTAAAGGGTTTTTAGTCCCTTCAAAACTAAATATTATTACCAATCTAAAAAAACTTAAGAGTTCATTTAAATGCAATGTGAGTACCCACTTAAATTTCAATAAAATTTAATTAAGCCCACATTCAAATTCAAAACTAGAAAAGTCAACACTTTACCCAAATGGCACTATAGGGTTAAATATGGACCTTTAGGTTAAACAAATCTACTCCATTAGATTTTAGGGTTTGGTAAGTGTGCGGATTTTCTATTAGGGATTGAATACAAATTTATTTCTTTCATTGTTGCTCTCATTTTTTCTTAGGGTTGGGAAAGTTACATGGAGTTGGGGTATATTTATATACACCCATATTATTTATTTGTCTTTAATTTATATTCTTGTGGGTATACATGCAGCATATATGTGCTCCCTTTATTTTCAAAGGATATATATATATATATATATATATATATATATATATATATATATATATATGTATGTAGATTGATTTGAAGATTGGTATGTAATGTCCCCATTTCTGAAGACCCTTAGCCTATACTTCCCCGTGGGCTTCGGGATGTTGCAAGGGGAACATTTTTATTAAATAATTAAATATTATTGCCTGGAGCAATAATTATTTAATTATTTAATTATGAAGATTATTTAATTTAATTCCCAAAATATAAAAATTAAATGGGGAATTAATTAAATAAATATTTAGGTGGCTTTTATTGATAAAATCACCCTTTGAAAAGGGGATGCCACACCTAGGGAAAACAAACTACTTTTATTTAATAATTTCCCTCTCCTAGGGATTTTGAATTTTGTGCCTCCTTGCTTATAAAAGGAGTGCTAGGATCATTATTATTATTATGTTATGATGATATTTATTTTATGCTCCATGCTTGGAGTTGGGATGCTCTCTCTCTCTCTCTCTCTCTCTCTCTCTCTCTCTCTCGCGTGGGAGGATATATTGAGCTGGTTTTGAGATTCAATTGAAGTGATTATTTGCTAGATCCATGTTTTTGGCTTTGGCAAGCATTTGATTAAATTTGCAAGTGAAAATCTGCCTTTTCTACTGTAGCGAATCACTGTAGCGACGTCACTGTAGCAGTTGGGTTTTCGTGATCAAATCAAAGTATTTTCTATATGCTTTGCAAATCGATTGGTTGTTGTGTTTCATTCCTAGCTTTGGCGACTCCTTATTGATGTTTATGGGCTGTTTTGTATGTAATCTTTAGTGGAGTAGACCAGCTGGGTTGGTGTTATTGTATCTCAATATACAGTGACAACCTTCGGTAATTATTGGAGAATTTAATGCATATCTATAATATTCTAATGTGCAGCGACTCCTTTTGATATTCTAATGCATAGTTTGTGTGTTAAATGCCCATCAAGTTGGCTGATTTCACGCTAAGCTACAGCGACTTAAGTTGATATGTCAGGGACTGGTTTTGGGTTCATAATAAACTGCTGTTCTTTCCTTCCTAGCAGCTATCAGTGGGAATGAGTGTTAAATATTTTAATGCTTGCTGGAGTCTCTTATTTAGACAGTGACTCAGGTAGAGTAAGTCTGGTAATCCCTCACATGATTAGTGCCCTTGATTTACGGCTTTCTTGATGGTGTTTACTTACTAACTACAGCGAGGGGTTTTGAAGCAAATTGATAGTATTTTAATATACTTAAGGGACTGATTTTTTTCTGTATTCCCATCTATGCATGGGCAATTTAGATTTTGCATAATATATAGCATTTGCAGACCTTCTGGGCAGCGACATACATGTGGTATGACTGGTAAAATATTTTGATGCCTGGGTATGGTGTTTGGGCATAAGATTGATGAGGTTTGCATAGTGTTTCAGCCTTCTTTCCATGTAATTATTCAAGGGAGTTTTGGTAATTAAAAATACATGATTGCACTAGAGAAGGAAGCTTATATCTGATTCCCTGAGTTCATTAGTTTCAGCTGGATACTAATTGTATAATAGAGGCCCTTAAACCCCTAATTTTGGGTTTATTGAGTCATCTATCTGATTGGTTCAAGTAGGTTTGACTGGGTTTTGTTATTTGCATTTGATTGGAGAGAGGAAGAGTTGGTTGTTTGCCTAATTTCTATTGATCCCGAAGAAGGGGATATTATATGGTATATATATAAAATACAAATTGAATGACAGGTGGCTGCCATATTAAATAACTGGCAAAGAGAGGTTGGGCAATTGGGTCACATCCCCTGATTGCCATGGAAAGAGTTCACAATATTGGGGTGGAGCGACTGTCCCCACCCCACCACTCTATTAACAATATAATAGGGGGGCAGACTGTTTGGGCCCCCTCCTTTATACAAGGCGAAGGGGGCAGCGGTGACACAATCCGCCCCCATTTCACATTAGTTTGGGACAGTTAGTGGTGGCCTAGACATCCCGCCAAAATTATTTTTTTAATTATATATTTTTATACATAATCCGTTTGATCCTTAGACACACACACACACATATACATACATACATACATACATATATACATCAAATCCCAAATTGGTTTTTTTTCCTCCCTTTTCCAATAATATAGTCATTGTATATGTGATCTTCTTTTATTAAAAAAATATATCGAATTACAATTTTTTTAATAAAAGATCACATATACAATGACTATATTATTTGAAAAGGGAGGGAAAAACCCAATTTGGGATTTCAATATATAACCCCTGCCCCCTTTATGCTTTGGAATATAAGTGTAACATTGGATTACTAGTAACTTGAAAATACATACATACATATATACATACATACATACATACATACATATATATATATATATACATATATATATATATATATATATATATATATATATACATATATATCGAAATACAATATTTTTAATAAAAGAAGATCACATATACAATGACTATATTATTGGAAAAGGGAGGAAAAAAATCCAATTTGGGATTCATCAATTACTATATTTATTGAAATACAATATTTTTTAATAAAAGAAGATCACATATACAATGACTATATTATTGGAAAGGAAGGAAAAAACCTAATTTGGGATTCAACAATAACCCCCACCCCCATCCCCGCACATACACACTTTGGAATATAAATGTAACATTGGATTACTAGTAACTTGAATACACACACACACACACACACACACACACACACACACACAACTATATATTCAAGCTATAATGAATTTCTACCTTTAATCACACCGATATTTGCACAAGTTAACATAACCAATGATAAAATTTGGGGATTTCATGCTTAGATTAATTCCTTGCTTACAACCTACTCATTTTCATAATGATATTTATATCCGAAGAAAGGTAGCAAAATTATGTTTCCTTTATAAACTTGAAGGGAGAAAAGAAGGAGAATTTCATTGAAACCATAACTTATAATGAGCTTTCAAAATAGAGATTCAATAGCACACTTTTCTTACTTAGTCTCAGTAATCAAAATATACATAGAGAAGCCTTTTTCACCTCTACTTCAAATATCCATTTACAATAATTAAAAGGGAGGCATTCTTTCATTTGATCCAACCAACAACATTACACTTGCACACACTCTCACACACGCTACTTTTCGATAGATTCACTTCAAGATACACAAGTTCAAACTCTTACAACCTCACCAAAATGAGTTAAAAATAAAATTTATACAAGATCATAATTATACAAGTTTTCCAACCACGGAATGTGGGATTTTATCTCATCCACATTGCCCCGCAAGTTCCCCCACTCAAGAGTGATTCAAATGTTAACAAGTCCAAGAGACATGAAGGGGGAATACAACACACAACCCAAACTCTTTTCATGATGAAATCACACACTCTTCAATATAACCAAATTTTCTTGGACTCAAAGAAGAATTGATGGAAACAATCAAATTCAAATATAAATATCACACACCATGCAAACAAATTTAGTTTTCCACAAGGGAAAGAATTAATCATGAACTCACTACAATCCTTCATATGGATCCCTACACCCATGCCAGCCATTTAACATTTGAGGACAACTTCTATAATATCCCTTTAGTCCCTACATCCATCCTTCTTGTGGCATGAAATGCCGTTGGGCAAATCTAATTCACTCTTCACACAAATAAAGCTTTGATATGTATAGGTAATGATTCATTTTCAGTTAATGATTTTAAAAGAGTTTCATGGATCCGTACATCCTTCTCTCATACACAAATTACTAACATACCTAGAAGAGATGGTGGCATGATCACAAGACAATGAGAATTTGTCAAATCACAAGAAAATAAAGCTTTCTCAAATGAGCCAATAAAGCAACACAAAATAACTCAAAAATCCAACAACAAAATAAAGGTTTGACTACTCATTTTAATTCAATAAGAGAGTAAGAATTAGGAGAAGAGAGTATTAAATTCATTTTAAAGCATTATAAACAAAAGTTTGGAGGCTTATCTCCCATCTTCCACTTGTCCAAGACTCAAACTAGCGAACTCCAAGAACTCTAGCAAGCTTTCCCTAAAACCTTCCCCCAATCAAATTCAAACTCTTGGTGCTCCACTAAATTCCAAATTGCATAGCATCCGATTCCACTCTTGTCATGTCCCTTTTTGGAGACTAGCGGAACGGAAGACCTTAACCCATTCTTCGTCCCCGTGGGTTTAAGGAAAGAAGCAAGGGGAAGACTTGGATGACATTCTCTAAGTAGATATTTTTATTATTATCATGTATTCCTATTGGGAAGCCAAGCGCTCCAATAGAAGAACTTATTTAATTAGAATATAAAGTATTTTGAGCATGTAGGCTCTAAAAACAAATTAGATAATTAAAAGGTACTTATTATAAGGTTGGCCATAAGTTATGATGTAGCACTCCTTATGTTATAAAAGGAGGATGCTTTAGCCATTATGTGGTATGTTGAATCTTATTATTTCTTTTGGGTAAAAGTTGTACCTCTTTGTTCTCATCAAGGACGAAAACCCTTGTTTGAGACCACTTCAAGGACGAAAACCCTTGATAGTGGAACTTGTCTTGGGGACGAAAACCCTCAAGCAAGGATATTTGGAACTATTGAATATCTCAAGGAATTTGGAGCTGATATCTTTCTATCTTGCCCTAGGTGACTTGCATCATGAGTATTTTGGATGTGTTTTGATGGATGTATGGTATGATTCTTGCATGGACGGACTTGTACTAATTATTAAAGTATGTAGGCTCCAAAAACAAATTAGATAATTAAAATGTACTTATTATAAGGTTGGCCATAAGTTATGATGTAGCACTCCTTATGTTATAAAAGGAGGATGCTTTAGCCATAATGTGGTATGTTGAATCTCATTATTTCCTTTGGGTAAAAGTTGTACCTCTCCGTTCTCATTAAGGATGAAAACCCTTGTTTGAGACCACTTCAAAGACGAAAACCCTTGATAGTGGAACTTGTCTTGGGGACAAAACCCTCAAGCAAGGATATTTGGAACTATTGAATATCTCAAGGAATTTGGAGCTGATATCTTTCTATCTTGCCCTAGGTGACTTGCATCATGAGTATTTTGGATGTGTTTTGATGGATGTATGGTATGATTCTTGCATGGATCGACTTGTAGTAATTATTAAAACCCTCAAGCAAGGATATTTGGAACTATTGAATATCTCAAGGAATTTGGAGCTGATATCTTTCTATCTTGCCCTAGGTGACTTGCATCATGAGTATTTTGGATGTGTTTTGATGGATGTATGGTATGATTCTTGCATGGATGGACTTGTACTAATTATTAAAGGTGAAAGCAATCATTTCCTTGCATGTTTGAGCCACTAATTCATTATTTCCAAGAGGGACAAATTGCTTGTAAGTTAGGTTTGGCATGTTTGGGCAAGCTGATTTGATATTTGCATTCTTCATATTTTTAAACCCCAAGATCCCAAGTTTCATGAATTTTGGAGCTTCCTAGGTAAAGTTATGAATTTTTAAAGTAATTTTGCAGACAGAGGGTTTATAGAAAATTCATATCTTCATTTTTGAGGCACTAAATATATATTTTTTAAATATTTTGATTGCTGGTAATTAATCAGAATTTTTGAGCTTGATTGGGCACATTTTCAGTGAGTTTAGGGCATCCAAAAGTGAGTGGGAGTTCTCAAAACAGGTCGCTGCCCTAGGAAGGGAAAAATTGCAGGTTTCCGTGTGCATTTTCAGTCATATCCAGCCCACAGAAGTCTGATTACAGCCATCTAAAAATTAATTTCAGTCATCTCTCATTCAGCCCTAGCTATTTTCCGGAAGCCCCCTAAAAGGGACATTACAACTCCCCACTCCTAATTCCAAAAATGAAAACCAAATTTCAAAATACATAATCCCCAACTCAACTTGAAACTCATAAATTTAAAAAAAAAAAAAAAAATTTCTAACAAATAGGATCTTGTCACATGGCAAACTCCATCCCAAAACAACACCAACTTTCTTACGTTTGAATTAAATTTTCCTTACACATCACATGGCTCCCTATACTTGTCTTACAAAAATCAACCACTTGTAATCAATTTCTTACAGTCATACCTCCCTTTTGTCCCTCACTCAATCTCTTACTAAAATCCAACCACCTTTTAACACACTCGACATTACAACAAGAACCAAGGTCATGCTGAGGCAATTATATAATTAGTCATGATCAAATTTATGCTGAGGCAATTATATAATTAGTCATAGGCAATTACATAATTAGTCATAATCAAAGTATGACTATGTAAGAAATAATCGAAGTACCTTCATGGACTAATTCTATGTACGGGTGGATGCCATTATGGTTGCGCTATTTGAATGACTCGTGGCACTTCGGTCGACCAAGTCATGCTGAGGCAAAGGTTGTATTGTTGTAACCAATACTTGCGGGCATGAAGTTTTAAATGAAGGCACTTGTGATAAAAATACAGGAAGCACAAGCATGATAGGTATATAAGGTTTGAGAATTTCACATTTGAGGAACTTATAAAAGATAATCATTGACAGGAAATAAAGCCTTGTATATTTAAATAATGTGGCTCAGATTGTTCAATAGTCATGAAATTTTGGAAAATACTTGGCAAGGATACAATGAATGACTCAAAATGAAAAATGTATAGACTACGATTGAAGAATTTGAACATGAGTATTGTAGAGTTTTCTAGTGGCGAAGAGGACATGTTTAAAACATCTACAGAGAAGCCCATCAGTAAAAAGGGACAAAGGTCTGGTCATTATTAATGGAAAAAAACAGGTGCTTCATATTTGAAAATAGTAGGGAATTATAAAGGCAATGCCAAGCACTTAATTTAAGGTACAAATACTTGTTACCCGAAGAGATGTTTTGAAGAACCATTTGATTGCTGTGAAGAAGTCTGTGATAGATGGGGATATAAAAAGTTCAGTTTACAGCATGGATGTATGAGGACTATCTTCCTGAGTGCTAACATTACTTTCTCCAACGCACATTGATCTTGTTGAAGCACCGTATATCTACAGTCAGCTTTTCAGTGGTCTTCAATCACTTTATGGCCAGCTAGCATACAATTCCGCCAGTCATCTGTACGTTGCCTGAAACCGCTGCTGCCTTATTATTTCTCTGCTATATGCTGCTGTTAACAAGAGGTATGCTTCAGTTCTTAGTCATTTGTCTCATTTATTCATCCGTCATATAGTCAAAATGATTTGTCACTCGTCCGCCATACAGTCAAATGCTTTATTGCCGCTGTTGTATGCTCCAATTGAACCATGCATCACTGTGCTTACTTGTACATCCTATCGTGACCATATGTTTTGCTATAGTGATTGTACGGCCTGCTACAATACATTATAATATTTTTGGATATATTTCAGCATCTTTAAAAATGATAGCTATTGGATTTGAGGGTTTTTAAAACAAATTGCACAAACTCAGACTGCAGAACTTGTTTATAAAAATCAGAATTTTAGCAGGAATGTTGTCAGTAAAAACAGTTGGAAACTTTAATGTTTAAGCCTTAAGGGCATTCTCAGCACAAACGAGTTTCAGATGTTTCACCAGAAAACAGGAGCAGTGGTGCTCTAAATTAACCATTTCTTCAGTTGCAGCCTTCTGGTATATTTTCCCTCTTCAATTTCATTTTTATCATTCTGTATGGGATCTGTCAGAAGGGACTCCTACTTCTTTTGAAGAGGGGGATATTGTAGACTCTCATGTTAGTATTTTCATTGTCATCAGCATATAATAAAATAAGCATTTAGTAACTGGCTTGGTTATATTGTTAATTCTTGTATTGTCATTTTTTGGGTAGTGTGTTAATGATTATTCAATTGTGAATGGTTGGGTCGACAGTTGTGTTTTAATCAACTACTGTTGGTTCTTGTCTTGTAAATATCAAGTTGAATGTCTAGGTATGGTCGCTTATGTAATAGATCCTCCCTGTAACAAGCAATTGTATGCTACACAACATTATGTAATAAAGTGGATGATTCTCACATGCTCTTCTATGTTGTATTCACGGTTTGCACTCATAATACTGCAATTGGTATTCCTTTGGTAGTGTAGTTTTTGATAGCAATCATAGGTGGCAATGCTTTTTTCGTATTGTATTAGAACAACCCAATGAGATACATAATCTTATCTTTGGATGGTTTTCTTTATCCACAAAGTTGGAGATTATCAAGCCTTTTCACCAGTATCTGTTCGGGTATCTGGTTCGAATGGAATAGTAGTCTATTTGAAGTCACAAAAAGAAATACTGAAGAAGTTCTTGCTCAAGTTTAGTCGAACTTTTTTATGTCACTTCTAATCATGGAAAATATCAAAGTCATTGCAAGTTTCCTTCATTGTCCACTATGTATATCTATGGTTTCCTGCTCCTCTTTCATTGTACAGATTTAATTTTGATGGTGCAATTTCCTACAATGCAGGAGAGGCTTGGACTTGAGGTATTATATGCTTTTGAGCACCTTCTCCATCATTTTATATGCCCTTCAGAGGGGAAGAGGCAAAAATAGTATATGTGGCCTGTTGCTAGGATTTTATTAACAGTCATAACCTGTGCGGAAGACAGGAGATTTTGGATACGAAGTTTAGATGATTTCTCTTGGTCCCATAATTTTCATTTTTATCCAGCGAGCAAGGAGCCCCATCTTAATCAACAAGAGAAATCTCTGTTTTTCGTCACTTGCTACTGCTCTAACTAGATATTTTATAGGGTCCTGGAAAAAGATAGTGCCTCTACGGACTGTTGGGTTAGTTAAGTTGTTAAGGAAGAGTCATCAGCAATTGGAAACCCCATGGTAATGAGGTTCTTCCTATTTTCCCTTGCACTCTTGTTGCCATGAACAAGTATTTGAGAGCACTAGGTACAATGACATAAAGATATGAAGCTAGTGGGCAGCCTTGTCAGATATCATTTTGTGGAAGGATAGGATCTGAGAGCACTCCATTGTCACTAACCTTTGCACTTGCAGGCGCTTGCAAAAATAAACTCCATTGCTATGTGGAGAAAGGAGCCAGACCCCAACTAATCTAGTATCTTCATGATGGAATCCCACTCAATACTGTTATAGGCCATATCAATGTCTGATTAAGAAAGTGTGCCTTTTGACCAGACTCATGAGCCCAATCAAGGTATTTGTAGGCTGTTACAAGATCATCAAGGATAAATCTCCTGGTAATAAAACAAGATTGCTCCTTTGTAACTATTCAAGCAACTAACAACATAATTTTCTAAGCCGATACTTTGGCAAGAATTATGTAGGAGATGTTGAGGGCAGTTATAAGATTTCATCCTTCTACCAAACCCAATTTTAGGTCCTCTAGGGATAAGCTTGATTAGACCTGCATTGACCAGGTCCCTCATGTTTCCTCTTCTGATAACTTCCTTGGCACATTTTTGAGAAACCTGTGCTGATCACATGTGACACCACCTTGTAGAATTCCACAGATAGAACATCATAACCTAAAGACTTCTCATTTTTGAAATCCTTCATATCAGCCTCCAATTCTCTCTCTAGAAAATTAACTTTCCCAAAAATAATCTGTTTAACTAGGTCCATGGAAGAATATTGTGAAGTGTCTGGAATCTGGACTCACATAGGTGAAAATCCTTTGGAATTGATCTTGAAAGATATCCCAATTTAGTATTTCATCCTTCACAAGATTTTCGTTGGGGTCTTGAAGTGTTAAAATCCTTACCCATTTTCGCTCTCTCTTCACGCACAAAAATAGAGTTTTGAAGGTGCATCCTCTTCCATCCAGCGCATAGGGCTTCTTCTCCTAGCCTTTCTCACTTTTTACTATTCCAATATTGTGATTTTGGCTTCTAGCTCACTGATTGTCTTTTGATTTATTACATTGAATGGGTCCATTTCCAAACTTTGTGTAGCCTGTTGCAGCTTGCATTGGACATTATTTTCATTTCCTTTCCTTGCTTGACTGCCCCATCCTTCGAGAAACTTAGCTGTTTGTTCAATGTCTTCCTCCCACCACAGTATCCAACTGCAGTGATGTAGGCACCAAATGCCCCACTCTAGCAATAGTTGTCATACATTCTTCTATCTCTAGAAGAGAACTATTTATTTTGAATGTGGAGTGGGGATTACACTAACAATTAGTGCCAATTATCATGCACGTGTAAATACGGTAATATTTTTATCCAAGAAGGGTTAAATCGACATGAATGTATCTTTTGCACTTGGAGGAATACTTGGCAGGATGCAAATTTGCATAGATTCTATCAAGCCTGCTCAGTATCTTCCTACTTCTCACAAGTCTGTTGTTTCAAGTTTACCATCCTACTTGACCAATATTGTTTTGCCCCATACATTGTCTGTACACCAAGTGTCCTTTGCACTCAATCCAATCTTGCCACTTTTCAACTTGAAGTGATGTTTCATACCTTCCAATAAAGTCACAATTGGACTATACCATGTGAAAGTCCCCTCCAAGGACACACACAACACTAGTGAATATTTGGACCATCCATCGCCAGAGGCGAGTTCTACCGACAAGGACATTTTGGGCATACACTGAACAAAAACTCCCCCTTTACTTGCAAAAAAACTGTAGCCCAACAACAACGGGGCCATAAGGCCCCTTTACCAATGACACGAGGTGTAAGCCAAGAGGCCACCACTCAAATAGCCACCCTGTCCTACCCTCCAGTCCTCTGGCCCCTTCACACTCCTCATGAGAAGTGGCCAAATAGTCACTTATTACAGTTGTGCATCAACATTTGCAGCTTGAAGATAGTACATTTTACTTTTTGAAGACGGAACACATCTAAATGCAGCTGATCACAACTGACTGAAAAACAGACTCCCTGCCATCATCCAAGGATCCTTTTAACATTATAAGCCAAGATTTTTAGCTTCATGCAGCTGTCATCAAGTTCTGCTTGAGAACTGTAAATGAGTTTTTAACATCTTAGAAGGGGTGATGACCAATGAAGCATGGCAAGGCATTGCCTGATTAGGAAGATGCTTTCTACAAAGAAAATCGATCTTTACTCCTGTATTCTTACTGAAATCCTTGGCAAGAAACCTGCGATTGTTTATTTGTTCAAACCTTGCATTTTTATCAAGGTTTTGCCCATCTGTTTTATCTCACTATGTTGTCCACTTGAACTTGTGATCCTGTTTCTCCTTCACAAGGAGCTGAGACTGTCACCTGCTTTGCCAGCTGATTGTTTGTCTTTTTCTTTAAATAATTATTTTTCACTTGCCTTCCAAGTATGTTGGCTTTTTAGAAGAGTAGCTATGCACCCAAAGTGGCAGAATTGGTTTTTCTTGTTTGTACAGCGTGCATACCTCAATCAACAGGGAAGATTAAAAGCAAGCAAAAACACAGTCAAGGTAGAAAACCTTTTGAATATGTGCTGTTCCATTGAAGAAAGTTAGAAGGCTCTCTTATACTCAACAGGAATCCATCCAAATGATTGTACTACCTTCATGATTTAGGCTCAGAAATGTTCATATATGTGATGGAAAGCTGTCCAAAGAGTATTTATAAAAAAACAGAGGATCATTATATTAAAGAAAATAAAAGGATACAGATTCTACAATGCCAGGCATTGAAACTATTTGTCCAGGCCTAAGCTGTATACATCAAGAATGCTTTACAAGTATTCATGAAAGTTAATATGAATATAGAATATTTCTCATGTCATCCTGAACTTTCGTGGGCCACCATAATGGTGGGTCTCCATAGCAAAAGATATTGTGATTGTCCAGGGCCCAGTTGGCCAAAGCATCAGCTTCTTGATTGTTCATTCTAGAAGTATGGCAGAAGATTACTTCTTGAAACTTTACCTGCAGCCTTTTAATGTTCCTTACTTCTTTACGAATCCTCCAGTTAGAGCTTCGACTTTGGTCATGGTCCATTAACAGTTTGACTGCAATTTTAGAATCTAGTTCAATATACACTTTTGTCCATCCACTTTTCAGAGATTCCTGCATTCCTTTTAGGACTGCCCGAAGTTCTACATAATTATTTGTAATGATGCCTAACCCTTCAGCCAAAAAGAAACCTACTCCTCCATCATGCATTCTCCCAACGCCTCCAATAGTTGCTCTTCCCGGATTACCTCTTGATGCTCCATCTGTATTTAATTTACCATACCCCAGTGGAGGAGGTGTCTAGTGGCGATTCCTGTCATCTTTCTTTTTTATTTTAAAAGCTGGCATGGTAGAACTTGTAGGCTGCATAGACAACGTTTGACAGATATTCTCCCATATTGGGGTAAGTGTAGAGGGGATAGAGATCTTATGTCTGATGCTTTCAGCCATATTAATCTTGGTTTTCTGCCACACATAGGACATCTCTTTATTTTCTTGCTGAAAAATTATGTGATTCCTTGCTTTCCAAATATTCCAAAGTAGAAGAGAAATGCCCGTCCATAAAACCAGCCTTAGGTTTTGGCCTTTAGGAATGCTTCCTTGCCAATCTTTAATCAATTGCTTTAACGATTGTGTGCCGCTCCATGGAGTGGTCATTAAACGTGCCAGACGCTGCCATAAAGGTATGATCCATGAACATTGGAAAAATAGATGATTTATGGTTTCATCAGTGTGCCAGCACAAGTTGCATCGAAATGGGCCATAGAGTCCTCTTTTTGTAAGTTATCTCCTGTTAAGATTCTTCCATGGACTAATAACCACACAAAAAAACTGACCTTGGGCCACAGAGCAGGCTGCCATATTTGTTGAAAATTTTCTTTAGAAGGATGGGAAATGCCCTTTGTCAATGAAGCATATCCTGCAGAAATTGTATAATTTCGTGTACGGGAATTCCCCATCCTAAAACGTCGGGCCATGGGGCAAAGGACACATGTCGATCTGTCAGAACCTCATTAATCAAAAGTTTCTCCTGTTGATCAATATGAATAGGCCACTCAGTTGTTGGAAGCCATCATTTGTCCAGTTCCCAAGGAAGAGATGCATTCCTTGCATAATGTATAACCTTTTTCCATCCTATATTGTGCATAGCCCCCATAGTGTTCATTAGCTGAGGATGTTACCGAATAATAGAATGAAATATCCCTTGCTGGGATCTTACAACAAAATAGACAAAACACAGAAATTTGCAGCAAATACTGAATCTGATTTTTGCAGATTTTATGCAGAAAATTACAGCTAGGGCAGCGAACAGAAAAATATGGATAACTCCCAAAATAACCGTTCAAATCACTTGAAATTTTAAATGGAACTAGATAATAATATAAAGAACACAAGGGAAATATTTTTGGAATTTTTCAGTCAATATAACGCTGCCAGAAATTTACAGCGTGCCTAAAATAGCTGGAAAACTTCGAAAATTAATATCTTTCCGAATACAAGTGCAAAAATGATGAAACTTGGGAAATAACATATATAAATATGGAAGATGACTTTCCAACCTTCAGATCTGAAAACGGCCAGCTGAAAACCCTAGAAATTAGGGCTGCAATCTCCCAAACAAGTTGCCCCCTTGGTAGATGGCCAAAACCCTTGTGAAATCCTCTGTAGATGATGCCAAACCCTTCCTCTATGGCTGCCGTAGGTCTGATCCGAAAACCAGCTGAAAATCTCCACAAAAACTCTCAAAAACCCTCAAACCCTAATTCTAAAATTCCTGAAAATACCTCTGTAAAAACAGCCCTGAAATCCACTCCAAATGACAAGCTAGGGTAGATCTTTCACTACCGAAGAATGCCCTGCTAGCTAGGGATGGATCTTTCACCACCGAAGCTAGGGTTCCCGTGGGATCTTACTCCACAAGCTAAATAGTTGCAAACAACAGTTGCACATGAAAAGAAAATAAGTGTATGAATGAATGCCTCTCCCTTCACTCCTCTTCTCCTTTTATAACCTTTTTCATGTCAAGGAACCCTAAAACCCCCAAGTCGCACTTTCCCATGGAGAGGGCCCATTTAATAAATATTTTAAAGTTACTTTTTCCCCCTAGGCGCCTTGGCCCAAAAAGGCGCCCCCAACAAAGAAATATAACATTAAATGCAATACATATCCCTCAAGTCGCCAAAAAGGTACTTTAAGTGGCCCCAACGAAGAAATATAACATCTAGTCCTTTTAAAAGCTCTTTATAACCCTGTCGATGGAAATAATAATAACTGGACTAGATACCCATACCCAATAGCTCATAGTGTCCGTAACCCCTTGGGCATGACTAGGGTTAGGACACGCATTGGCCCTTAGGCCATGGGCGAGGGAAAAGGGACATTACATAGAAGGTTTGCCATCTCAAGAATCAGTCCAAAAGTATGCCAGTGACCATTATTGATAATCCAAAAGAGCTGTTTTTTAATAATTTCTTCCCCTATTTTAAGGACAACCAAAATGGGAGAACCTTTATTCAGGAGGGAACACCTGATGATTCGTTTTGGAGGGTTATTCTCTACATATTTTGCTCAAGATTAGCAGCCCATAATTCATCCGGGAGTTTAATATTTTCCAGTATAATTTGGCAGCCAGGGCCTTACCTGTGTAGATGAGGATCTAAAGCCTAATCCACCTTCTTGCTTAGGGTGACATAAAGTCTTCCATTTGAGTAAAGACCACTTTTTCTTATTTTGTAGACCACTCCAAAGAAATTGTTGGCAAATAGCATCCATTTGATTCAAGATTTTCCCTGGAATATTGAGTATCGCTGATACATAGATTGGATTTAAGAATTTGTTCTTCCTGCCTATTAGAGCAATGGAAAAAAATAATACTTGATTTTGTGTCATTTATCAACTGACCAGTGCTGAAGAAAACACCAAGAAGTTTTTGAAAGTGTTTAGCTTCCAGACGTGTTGCCCTTCCAACAAGAGTTGTATCATCAATGAACTGAAGATGAGAGATTGGTTTAGCAGTTTTAGCTAATTGTACCCCTTGTATTTTTATCCTAAACAAGTTTACGAACAAGTCGACCAAGACATTCTGCCAAAATAATGAATAAAAAGGGTGATAAAGGATCTCCTTGTCTCGATCCCCTTGATGCGCCAACCAACGGGAAGGAGTGCCATTAACCAAAATAGAGGAGACGGATGAGATGCACGCAAATTCAGAGTTAAAATTCTCATACTAGGTGCACATACGCCAACGCATCAACAATCATCCACACTCCATTCTTGAGCACCACTTGAGCTGCCTCTTCTTTGTCTAAGACCACACGTACATAGCACTTTCCGAACCCCCATGAAGTTTGCATCTTTTATCCCTTTGAATCCCAGCTTATCGAAATTCCAACTTATAGAGCTCCTTGGGTGTATAGCGTAGGAGCCCGTCTTATGCCCAACAACGATACATGCAAACGGCTATACTATCTTTACAATTCGGGATGGGAAATAGCTATGTATGCGAGAGAAAATCATCCAAAGAGGGTATGTATGTTGTGAAGGAAATTTGGAATTAAATTTCTCATACCACAGCTGCAAATATGCCAATGCACCAACAGTCATCCATACTCCATTCTAGAACACAACTTGAGATACCTCTTCTTTGTTTAATAAGACAACCTTGGCCCAACACCCATGAAGATCCCTTGGGATCCGAGTTATCAAAATTCCTACTTACAGAGATCCTTGGGTGCAAAGTGTAGGAGCCTCTCTTATACTCAACAACAATACGTGCAAGGAGCTGCATTATATGCGATTCGGGATCAGAAATGGTTATGTATGTGTAGACACTCCAAAATCACATACTTGTTCCCAATATTATATCCCGACCACATCCTATTATTTATCCCCTTATGATTGATTAATTAAATTAATTAACTCATGTTTATTCACCTTTTGAGATTAATTAAATTAGTTCTCAACACACTTTAGGTAAGTTAATTATCATTTATTAAATAAATGGTTAATTAATTATCTTGCACATTGTAGCTAATTAAATTGGTTAATTAGGAAAATACACCTATTTTCTTAGTCAACTACCACTTAGACTCCACATGGATTCCACTCCCTATTCCAGTCAACTCCACTTGGACTACACTTCTAGAATCCTAGAAAGGTGGGGGCAATGAAATTACACGTACAACCACCTTTCCTTGAATAAAGTCCAAATGTCCATTGCCCCTTCAAAGTTGCAACTACACATGCCAAGTCTACTTGCTATTTCAGGAAATGCATTCATGATACTATAACTCATTCAAATTCTGATCCACTTTTCATGGCCTCTCCCTTAGCTATAAAAACAGGCTTTACCCTTTGAAAATCCTCTTGGATTGTTTTATCTCACTTGTAGCCAACTTCTGCTATTTTGCCCTCCAATATGCGCATATTGGAAGCTTTCCTGGTTACTAAAAATATGCTCGTAGCATTTGCAAGTTCTTCATTTGGAGACTAATCAAGAGCACCCACAATTCAAATATCAACAAGATCATACAAGTCTAAGAGCTTCGACGATCTTCTTTGAGGTTTGCATTGAGAAATTATAGAGAGGTATATTGCTTGTGTTTTGCTTCATCTTTTGTTCAATGTAATTTTCATTGCTTACAATATGTGATAGAAAACCATCCAAAGAGGGTATGTAGGTTGTGAAGAGAATATGGAATTAAATTTCTCATACCACAGCTGTGCATATGCCTACGCACCAGCAGTCATCCATACTCCATTCTAGAACACAACTTGAGCTACCTCTTCTCTGTCTAATACCACATAAAGATAGGCCTTGCCCAACCCTCATGAAGATTCCAGCTTCCAGCACCTGGGATATTAGTTATTGGAATTACTACTTATAGAGCTCCTTTTTCAAGAGTAATTCTTCTTTAAAAATTGAGGATCACAGCTCTCTTCTTGAGCCACTCAGCCACAGATTTACCTCTGTGATTTGAAATATCAGTATCAAATTCATTTAACTGTGTTTGAGGCGCGAAATCACTAGGGTTTGGCCCTCTTGGCGGTCAATAACACTTTAGCTTGAAAATTTTTGGTCAATACTTCTTTAAAGTCTGCACCTGAAAGAGGATTTCGGGAAATAAGCGCCAAATGTCCTGCAGGGAGCACACTAAACCTTTTGTTTTGAGCTTCAGTGATAAGCTATTCATTGGCTGGGGACATAAGTGAGTCCTTTGGATTTCATAGATCCCAATTGAGCATCAACAAAAAGGAAGTCTTCTGAGATAATTTCTACTAGGTTCCTTGATCGACTTGTATAAACTGAAAATTATCTCAGAAGACTTCATTAGCAGGTCTCCATGGTAAATTTATATGCTACGAGTATTTAAAATCTTCTTGATTAGTCGGTCTGGGTCCACTTTCAAATTTTATAGAACGTAAAATGGTTAGAATGGAGCTAGAGACATTTCTTCTTTTTCTTATAGCCCATGTTCAGTTTCACAAATGTAAAGTGTAAATTTTACTGGTTTCTATTGTTGTAGTGTTGAGATTGAGGCTGATACTCCTAAATTAATCGGTACTAAGAATCTGCTCATCAGTGTTGTTTGGATGCGCTTACCCACCCATTTTTAGGAGACGCACCCGCATGGGGTATGTGGGTGCAGGTGCAAAACACACCCATTTCTGTAATTTTCCCACACCTGGGTGCGTTTTTTCAAACTTAATCCCGCATCCTCCTAATTTTGCATACAAAACAAAAAAACATTTAATAAAAAAATTATAATCTGTAGGTTGTAACGCTAAAAGCTTAAAGACTAAAGTTCACATAAAGGCAAAGTGTTTTTCATCAACAGCAGCTATGTTTTACGAACTTATGATTGTATTTAGCATAGGCGAGTTTTAAGTGTTAACACCTCGCACATTGTGTGCCCTCACACCCTCAAACCTGCTTACCCATGTTTTGGGAGTCTGCAGTGGGTGTTAGGTACCTGCACTTTGCGTATTCTCGGCAGCAATGCACCCAAACAACCATTGTGATGATAGTTTGTATTCATTTTTGAATGCCACTTGTATCGTGTAGTACTTGATCTTTGATGTGCAGTTCTTTAATCCAGTGTATCTTGTTAGTGAACCTTCTCTCATGCGCTTGTCTTGTCCTTTAATTTTGGAGTGCCACATCTTGGAATGCTGCATTATCTGATCTTTGATGTCCAAGTCTTTGATTTGTCATGTCAAGTTATTGATCCTTTAAGTAGGGGAAATTTGTTTGTTATTGTTTTGGTCGGGAATATTATTCATCTCAATATAAGATGTATTCTAATGCAGCACGAAGCAGCTTTACACGCACTTGCAAATGCTTTGCTGGATAAGGAAACGCTTAATGCCCAAGAGATTGAAAACATATTAGATCCTTTCCAAATTGTTGAAGAGCAAGTGGAACCAGTGGAAGAAGTTGAGCTTGCTGTCAGCTGATCACGTTCTGTTGTATCATAAATTTAAAATACTGCATGTTTTGATTAATTGTTCTCTCTATTGCTGATCAAAGTGCCTTGTAAAGACAAATTCATTGACCTGGTGTATATAGTTGCCTACAATGCTGTTAAAACTGGCATGTATTGGAATGGTGAAAGATACTGAAAGCGAAAATGCTCCTGATGTACACCTATAGTTTTTGAAGGACTTTTCAAAATATTGGATCTAAGAAAATTGGTATCCTGATATGGAATTACGTTTGATCTTTCAATAAGAAATGCCCAAAGCATAGTGGTTTGTGATTATTGACAGCCACTCCTGAAGTACACAGATATTTATGTGAAATTCAAATGAGTGTCATTCTTGCCCCGATGTCCCACTTAACATTAAGCATGATTGGGGATTATACTGCCCTTACAATATTGTAATATTATTTTATATTAGTCTGTTCTGTTGGAATATTGTAATATTAGTTTATTCTGGTGGAAATTGCTTCAGTCTGCAATTTATTCATGGGCATTTAATTAACGAGGATCAATTTAAAATGAAATTTCTTGAATCATACTGTTGGCTTTGTAAACTTTTATTGAAGGGTAATTGCTTGCTTCTTTAGACCGGCTGAGTTCTAATTTGTTTTGCAATTTTCGGCACTGGCTTTGAAAAAAATCCTAATAAAACAAACTATTTTCCCCCAAAATTAGTTATTAAGCTTATGTAAAATTTTTAGCACCAAATCTTTTATTTTTGTAAAGATTATTCCTTAGTTGAACATGTTTAAAACGTTTCTTACATGCTACATTAATTGCTATCAATTATTGGATCAGTTAGTGCGATAGGCATAGTTCGACTACCTTGAGTACTCTTCTTGGTAACGATCAGAACAAATGGATTTTTGAAGTCATTGATTTGACACATATTTCATGCCTTCTGTAGTGGTGGCCCTCACTAGAACTCATCATATGTTAGCCAGAACAAGAATTTCCTTCACTTTTTAAAAATGTTCAGAGATCTAGCAAGTATTGTGTCTGTTGGCACCCTTAATTATTATGTTAATGAAGATTGCATTGGTCGTCTTAGTAAAGTAAATGGTGTGGATATGTTTGTGTTGATTGATACAACTTCCGCTCATAAAATGGATCACTCATCGAATACTCTTCTTGCTAATGATCAGAACAAATGGAATTTTGAAGTCATTGATTTGGCACATATTTCATGCCTTCTGTTATGATGGCCCTCACTGGAACTCATCATATTTAGCCAGAACAAGAATTCCCTTCACCTATTTAAAAATGTTCAGAGATCTAGCAAGTATTGTGTCAGTTGGCACCCTAAATTATTATGTTAATGAAGATTGCATTGGTCATCTTAGTAAAGTAAATGGTGTGGATATGGCTGTGTTGATTGATAGAACTTCCCCTCATAAAATGGATCCCTCATTTTGTGTAGTGTGTATGACTTTTTATTTGGATGCGTGTACGTAATTTTTGTGCAATGTGCAATCTAAGTTTGTGTTTTGCTCCATCATTTTCAATTTGCTTTTTATATGGACCTTTCCACCACATACAAATGCACCAGCTTTCCTATGTATTTTTCCTATAGAACCCAACATTAACATGTCTGATTTTAAAGGTTAATGTTTTCACGGTCGATTTGATGAAAAAGCTTTTGTAGTAATTTTTTTAGCAGATTAAGATTGTATATGGTTAAACTTTCAAGATTCAAACATGATGGAGGAGTATGCCGCCTATAAGCAGAGAAGTATGTTCTCCCACACGGATATGAACCGAGGCTGGTGGCCTCATAGTCTTTGTAATTTCTCCAAATCTTAATAACAAAATGATAATGGATATACACATTATATAGAATAATATGACGCACACAATCTCATGATCTCACTAATGAATTTAATACTTACAATCTAGCATTATATATTTTGCCACGATCAAGTGCAGATTTTGAAGTAGCCTAGAGAATAATGGTAATCATCTTGAAGTGAATGTGAATCATTTTGATTTCATTGGGCAAACAAAAATGAATTTCTCGACATCCAAGCTCATCATTGGTTGGAGAAAATTGCAAAGCTTGCTAACCATTAATATGGCAACACTTGCTTCCTATAGAAATGGTTGTAATGGTTGTAGGAGTTTATGAAGCTTGCTACAATTACTATGGCAATGTTCCCTTGTTGCATAGAAGCTTCCCATCCATGTTGGGAAGAAGCTTGATTTTGATTAGAAGAGGAAGATTTCATCATTTAAAAATTACTCGCATTTGCAATAGCACAAAGAATGCAAAAATGTAGAGAGAATGATGTGTAAATGTTTTTGAGGGTTAGGTTTTGTTTATGATGGTAGGGAAGGTATATGTTTGTGGGGTTTGGGTGTGGAACCCTTGACCTTTAGGTTGTTTATGATCACTTATTGGTTGGGGAGTTTAGGGTTGAGGGCTCTTAGGTTAGCCAACTTAAAATATTTGATTTGAGGCACATTTTCTTCTTGAATGTTATTAGTTGTGTACAACTAGAGTCCCTTGGGAGGCATTATTGGTGCCATAAGGTAGATGGTTTTTGGAATGAGTTAAGTACAATTTGTTATGTCAATCAACAACACTATAATGGCCATGACTTGAGTGACGGTTTGAGTGGAGCTCAAAACAGAAGCAATAGAGGTTATTATAGTAGTACTAATTTCCTTTTTTTTTGCGCTAAAGTACGCCAATGTGTTTCTTAGATTTAGGGTCGAGTTACCCTTGGAACATGTAACATTTGCTCATCCACAAGGAGAGCTTGATGACAACTTTTGATTGAAAGAGTTATGGTTGTGCATGCAGGTTTCAACTTCGTCCTCGTCCACAATGCACATGTTGGGTGTGGTTCTAGAATAAACACTCCTAAATTACACGCTTGTGGTATACATGGACATGTACCCCTTAGGGGCCTCAAGTGCCTTGCAATTTCTGCTTGTAATGGGGGAGTCTATGGTGATTATCATCAATGTACTTATAATTTCCACAAGATGTATTGATGATTTCAGTCTCAATGACGCAATGACTCGAACAATTCCTTCATTGGACAAGATACAAAAATGGTTGAAGCCGGACTAAAGGGTATAAGATATATTATTTAGGATATTAAAGGGAATTTTATGAAATTTCAAGTTCCATGATTGAAAATTTGGAAGGTTGTAGATATACACATCATTGGGAAACCAATTAATTGGTGTGCATATGGTCGAGAAAGTAATTCAATGTGGCTTTGACAAGCTCGACATGTCATATGATGTTGTGATAGTTCAAGCCTTGCTAACTCCTACCGACAATAGAAGCGGGTGGGTGGTGTGAGCTACACTCTCTTCCTTAGGAAGTAAATCAACATAAAAGAGTCCACAATATTCCTTAAATTGTGGAAGATGTGTAGTAAATCTATTGAAATATGACATCAAATGTCATGGTGAAAATATCCGAGAACTAAAATACTATAATTCTATTAAATGACAAACATAATAAATCCTACAAAGTAACTCAATCAACATTACTTATTTTATTCATCTAGGGTATGTCTTTTAAGAGAAATTTAAAAGACATGGGATTGCCAATTTGAGAGAGAAAACACCATGAATTAAATAAGTGAAATTTCCTTAGATATATGAAAAATAATTATAATGAAAATTCAAATAGTTACTTCAAAAGAAGAAATCAAATAGTAGGAAACATGAAATAAAAAAATAGGAACTCGGTGAAAGAAAAAGTAATTTTTGAGATAAATATTTTAACAAAGACTTTAATGTTTATTCGAAACTATTGTTGATTCCAACATGGCCAAATTTTTAGAATTTGGGGCCACCACCATTATTAAGGATTAAACAAATAATTAAAGTAATTGTTTACCTTGAGAATCGAGATATAGAATTGCTTGCAATATGTTTGATTGCTCTTCATATTTTGTTCTCCTTTTCAATGTTTCCTTTAGATTTTCCACCATCGCCTATTCTTTCTTTTAGGTTTGAATGGGTTAGTCCTTTCAATATCTTGTCAGTAGGATTATATTCTTGGATTTTTCCTCTCTTGTTATGTAAATCCCCATAAAAGTGTAAGGAATGAGGTCACGATGCCCTATGCATGGTTCACCTTGTCTCGCCTTTGGCACAATTTTTCCAAATGACCCTTAAACAATAAACAAGACCTAATGAAACAAAAGGGTGTTAGAGCAAAAATATGATGCACAAAATTTGAGGACTGAATAGAGCCTTGATATGCAAGAAGGGAAAAAGTCAACTTTTTTCAAAATGGTCAACAAGTCCTAAGTGACCAAACAACTCAAACGACCATAATGCTTAAAAACTAGTCAAACAAGTATGAAGGTACGAGCAAGTTTTGTTTTCTATGCCATGAAGTCCTAACAAATTGTGAAGGGTCGTCCACTTCAAGGAAAATTTATCACCCACTTCAATGCTCATAAGCTTCTAATTTAAATTTCACTTACAAATTTTGGATTCCTATGTTCTAATTTAATGATCATTGTAAATGAGAAGGTCTCGTGCAAGGTCCCACTTAAGTAGCCTCTTATAAAAGGTTGCACGACTTAAAAATGAATGTACGCCCGACTCATAATTGTAAATCCACTATATACTTCCTCCGAAGTATGAGCAAAGATGCTTTGACAACCTATGTAATATGGTGCCCAATGAGTGCATTGCTCATAAAAAAATGAATGTGAGATTAGAAATAGGGTAACAACCCTTGAACTAAATATAACCCTAACCATGTCTCGAACAAGTAAAAATGGATCTTTGCCTTTGGGCTCATTTAAGTGGACACTAAGTAGAAAAGTGCATGCACAAATACGTTCAAGTTCATATAGAATGAAGTCCACAATGAATATGCATCTTTTTTTAATGTATTACTTTACATTTATTGCATAAGCTAGTGATAATTTATTGTAGGTTTAGAATAGTTCCTAGGGACGAGGAGAACAAAATTTCAAGGCTCCAAAACCATATCTAAAACCCGTAATCACTCTTTAACTATGTATTACAATCTATTCAAGGGGAGGAAGGCCTTCTAAAAAATATTGCTTTTAAATTGTTTTTCCTTTGAAATAAATTTAGGTAAATTGATTAAAAAATGCATATCAATCTTAGTTTAGATCAGTAGAAAATAAATATAAATCATTATAATTTTTGTTCCAACTATACTCCTTTAAATCCTTGTTTTGCAAAAACCATAACCCCATTTGTGCATTTTTTCAATTTTTTTATAAAACATAAGATACATTTTAGAATTATATTAGTATCCATAGAAGAATTTGATACAACAAGAATTAGATAAAATCAGATTTTAAAAGATAACATTTAATCCAAATTAGGAACATTAAATTTCCATTTCTTTCTTGAACACGTTTTGAAAGACGAAAGAGAGGGGAACCAAATTTCTTTCAACAATGTCATTATAAAAGTTTCATAATAGGTTTTCCCATCGATAAAGAAATTATTAAAAACATAAGTCAATAAGTTCACATAAAATCCACACAAGTAGTTTTATGCATTCATAGTTTCCATATAACAAGTCTTTAATGGAATTATAGAGAGAAGAGGTAGAGACAAAGTTGATTGTTTGTTACATAAAATTTCATTCTCATGCCTACTATTAAACAATAACTTGAACTTCTCAACCTCATTATTTTGCATGATCTCGCATTCATCCACACATTTACAAATTTACGAGTCAAGTAATTTCTTCATACAATAAGACTTTGTAAACTAGTTTCCTATACAGCTTCTTGCTCATTCAAGCATCACATGACACAAGACCATGTTGAAATCACATAAGAAACTATCCAAGGTTGTAATAACTCATTCAAGAGTCTCTAATGGAATTTCAATGCTCCAAGTCTTTAACACCAACACTTTGCATTCTCTCAAGTGCAAACAAGCCAAGTAAATTGGTGCTTTCCATACAAATTTGATGGCTCTCATCATGGGGAGACTAACAATCTCCCATAATACCCATCCCGAAATCATAAATTCACATTTAATGAAAAACCAACACATGAATCATGGTGGACGACTAACCAAAGAAAAACCATGCAACCAACAAAACACTACACATATAGAAGACACCAAACTCTTGCCTCTCACATTACAATAAAATGATCTAAAGGCCATGTGAATCTCTCCGATGCAAGGGAAATGGGGTCACCCTAAATAAGGGCATGTGTAGCTCACCTTAAGACCAAAAAAAGGTGGAGAAAGGGGTCACATGAAATTAAAAATATCTAACATCGTCTTCCTTCACTTCTCTCACATACTTGTTTCTTCCCAATTTATCACCAAGATCCTAACACTCAAACACAACCAAACACATCCACCATCATTAAAAAGATGGAGAAAAGGGGTCGCATGAAATTAAAAATCTCTCCAATATAACATCTTCTTCCTTCGCCTCTCTCACACTTGTTTCTTACCAATTTATCACCAAGATCCTAACACTCAAACACAACCACACACATCCACCATCATTTCAACACCAATTACCACATGTAAACTCCATGAAGCCAAAGGGTGGAGAAGATGTATGACTTGACAATACAAGCCCCACCTTTTACAAGCTCCACTCTTCACCAAAAATAAACTTGTCGTATAAGAAAAAAGTTGGGTAACCACCTTCCTCAACTCCACATACAAACTCAAAATTATGGATTTTCATATTATTAGTTTCTAGAACAAAAATACTTCTTAAAATTCCTTCCAAAATTAAGAAAATCAGCCAAAAATTAAATTACAAAAATCCTCATAATTTCTCCCATAAATCCCAAAGTATAAAGGGCACATTTTGTTCACAAGATTCATACACATATGATAACATATTAAAAACATTCCTAAGTAAAAATAAAAGGTTTTCGAGAGAGGTTGACCTACCTAAATCTCTTTCCAAAATCCCTATCTTAAATGTAGCTACCAAATCTCTCCAAGAACCCAAATAAAGAAAGAAGAACCCCGACTAAGCTAGGAGTAGTTGTATAAGTAGAAAAATCCATAAAAATCACTAATCAATCTCTAATTGACTTATGAAATCTACTCTTTCAAAAGTCCTATCACTATATTTTACACTTGCATTGGTTATATGTACCAATATCCCTTTTGAATAGTCTTACATCTCTCTTCTCAAGACTCTTACATCTCTCTTCTCAAGACTTTTATACGTTTTTTTTCTCAAGACTAGTTTTTAAGGATCTTAGCTAGTACATGAAATACAATTAGAATGAAAAATTAGATCAATGTTACATCATTTTATTCTTTGATTGATGGAAATTGTGACATGAATGTGACATAAAGGTCACACAAAATAAGTGATGCAACTAACATCATCTTTACATCGCCTTTGTGCCATCTTTATTTTGGTTTAAGCCCATGTTAGGATCTTATTAAACCATTTATTTATTTCATTTTCATTACTCACGTATCATTATTAGTGTTAGAGAGGAGAAAGAGAGAGAATGAGAAGGAAAAAAACAAGCAACATGTTGTGTTTGGTGGAAAACAAGTAACTTTATTATTTCCTTTTCTAATTTTTTTAATTAAACATCACCAAATGACTTATTTAACATTATAATACTTACCTATTTATAATATTTATTATTAAGTGAAAAATGGGGCAAAGAAATGAAATTTAGTAACCACATAAATTAATGAGAGACTATCATAATCCGTAAATTGCGATTTCTTTTATTTATGAGAAAACATTAAATAAGGGATAATAATTTGGTTTAATTATTGGATTCCTAGATGATTAAATAACGACATTATTATGCATGCAATTCAATTAAACATGTGAATGCTGCGTTTAATGAAAACTCGCACAAATAATTAGCTATGATGCAAACATGTTTTTAGATTACAACATTTAATGATTTATTTCAATTATGGAGATTAATTCAATTTTTGAATTATGCGATTTTTGTGATTATGAGGCCTAGTCAATTTCTATGTGTGTAAGTTGTGACGTAGGAAAACATGTATTGTCGCAGAAACTAGGATACCTAGAGGGAGGATCTCATAGGGGAGAGATGTAGACACATCACAGACTTTTAGTACGGGAAGGTAGATATAGGGACCATCACACACACACATGTAGACCACTTGCATTTTAGTTACATTAGTGAGTTTATTGATTGATTGATTTATCACTTGATTGTGTTGTCATTTAGCATGTGTGCATTGCTCCCATGTTCTTGGTTGTTCTTGTGTTGTCTTGTAGAATGTACAACGTTGCACATTACAAGGATCGTGCCAAGTGATGATGAATCACTCGAGGCATCCTAAGGATCATACATAGCTACTTGTTGCTCCTACATATCGCTTTTGTGATTGGGCAATTGATGTGGATAATATTTTTTTGCTATTTAAAACAACGTCAACCTTTATTTACAACTCGAGAGATAGATGCCAACCGGTAGAATTGTTTAACTTGTTTATTTAAAATATTGAAGTGTCGGGAGTGCAAGAGCACTTGATTGACGTGGCGAGATGGTTTATTCCTACACTCTTTTTATTTAACGTCAATTTATGGTGTATTCCACATGTGGTGATATTACGAATCATAGTAATGTTCTTGGATTTCTTGAAATCAAGGTCAACCCGATAATGTGGTAGAGGAAGTTTTATAAAATTAATTAAATTAAACCATATTAATGTGGAGTTGCTTGAAATTTTGTTAAATACCATGTAGTGGTGATGGCATGGTTGTTTGGTGTTAAAATTGGGTTATGCCACCATATGGTTGCCACCATATAGTATGGAATAAGCAAGAGATATTGGTATCACAACCAAACTTCACAATCTTTGCATTTTAAAAGATGAGTGTAATTTTTAGGGAAAATTAAAACTTTAGTTAATGTGCACTCATCGGTTGTTATGGAGGATAACTCACACTTTCTAGGCTTGGTTGAACAGGTTGTTTTGGTTTTGGGGTGGTAGTGAAGCTCACCATGGTGCCCTACCATCACCTATGCATAAGGAGTGTCTATTTCGTGGGTTTTGGTTATAAAATGATGGAGCTCAAAAAATTATAGGGAGGTAGCTCCATTTTGGAAGATTATTGGGTTCATTTCTTATTATTGTTGTTTGCAAAAAAACATATAAAGTTGTGTGTGGCTCTTGGTAAGTTTGAATTGAGGTTGCTCAACTGTGCATGGCTTTTGGCTAGTCTCCAAGAGCGTATTTGTGATTATAATTTTTGGGCATTTGTAATTTCTTCAAAAGATAAGGGTTATGGTGAGTTGAGCCTTGACTAGAATATCCTTGTCTCACCTACATTCACACATGACAAGGAAAAATTATGATGAAAATATGGAGGCCTTATAGCCTCATAAGAAGCTCCATGTAAGCAATTTTCTTCATCTTTACTCTGTTCTTCTTCTTCACTATTTTACCCTTCTACTTCACCCAACATCACATCAACTTCTGGATAGCAATAACTAACCTCCACACATATTTTTTTCCTTTTCTCTTCTCTTTTCCAAGCAATAAGTTGCTTCTTACTTCTTTCAACAAGCCACTCAATGGGCCATTGTACTATTTTCTTCATACTCCAACCAAGAACTTGACTTTTCCTCTTATTTCTCTCTATCATCAACTTCAAATCTTCTTTTGTCTCACTACACTCTACTAACATATATTCATTAGTCATCCTCTTATTCCTTTCACTCTCCTTCAACTTGTTATAGTACCCATCCGTAAATCTCTCTCTCTCTCTCTCTCTCTCTCTAGGGGCCCTACCTATCTATATATGGGGGCCCCACTATGTGATAGAATATGGTTAATTACGGAACAAAAAGATTGACAACATGATTGATTCCATTCTCCATTCAATATGTGGACAAGGGACCTTTCTTTCTAACAGAAATAGCTCTTCTATTTTCTCAAATTTTTCTAGAACATTTTCTTCTTGTATAAAATCAAAATTAATTTACTTCTTTCAAAAGCTCCAAGCCTGTTCCACTTTGGATTACTCTCCACTTCTCTCTATCTTCTCTTTTAAGCCTTCAAAGGATACGTTTTCTTTTCTCAACTCTTCACTATCTTCTTCACTTCCAAACATAAATTTTTCTTCTCTCCTAAGAGAAAACCTACTCTAATACCACCTGATAGAAACAAAAATCAAGTTCTTGATTAAAACAACAAGTCTAGCTTAAACATCATTCAAGATCATCAAATCCATGCAATTTGTACATAACTCAAGAAGCCTAATTTTCTCGACAACCATCATAATACCTCGGATAACTGATGGTAGGGATAATAATACTTCACACCTACTCAAATGCATCAAACAAACATGTTTAGTCACCTCAAGAAATTCCAAACCATCACTTGTCCTCATTCACCCTTTAGACCTTTAAACTAGCTTGTAGAGCACTTCGAAAGACAATTTTTATCACTAGAACGTTTCACTAAGCCTTGTCTTTCATTGTCAAGTTTTTTCAAACACCCATTTGGAATATTAAGCTTATTCTAAAGTTTCAACACCTATCTCCAAGCCAATCACATTTTATTCTCTTTTTCACATTTCTAATTAGCCCTATTTAGTAGGCCTTCTAACTCACAAAGCTCATAGCTAAGAACAAACTCATCAAATTTCATGAAGAAGTGTTTAGCTTTTCTCGATACCCATTATGGATTTCTTACTTCATGGTTAATCTCACTCTCCATCTCACTACAACTCTCCCAACACCAAATTCTCCTTCTTGACTATATCTATTAGGTCTTCTTAGGGTTTTACCTCTTTTCCACTAGTTTCAACCTTTTCTACACCTTTCATCACTCATATGTACCTTGTTCAAGTACCTTTCAATTTTCCATCATCATAATGTTATATTCTCACAAGTTTGGTTTCTTAGGATTGTCTTGTTCTTAACACTAGTTTTCCTATATACTTTGTTCTCCTCATTACTTTGAATTTTTCTAAGTTCCTTACCACTCACCTTCTCATTGTTCCTTATTCATCCTAAACACCAACTCAAGGTATTCAACTATCCTCATTTAAGACACTTTCTATCAGGTTGGTTATCTTGCTCCTTTAATGCTTCTCAATAAGGCCGAATCAGACAATCAAGAGGTATTGTTTATTTGATGGTTCTATAGATAGTTTCATCACTTTCAAGGCTTTAAACATAATTAATTCACCTTTCAAACATATGGACTATTGTTTCCTTATATATTAGTTTCTTAAGAAATTGTTTCACTAGGTTATGATTGTCACAAGTCAGATATAAGACTCGTATTCTATTCCCTTTCTTCTAACTCTTTAGTGTTCTAACTTGTAAAATTATTTTCATGAATCCTTGCTTTATTATTCCTCTCTTTTTAACTTAGAAAAATATCCACAGATATCAACAAAGTGATAGATTAGTTCATTTCACTAAAAACTTTTCTTCTAAGGCCTCAAAATTGGGCGATTATAACGCTTAGGCTCATGCATACATGTTTTTGGCTATAAATATTCTTTCAAATAAATTGACACTTCTCAAACACCTTTAACACACTATAAAATCCTTGATCACCAAATTATAACAATATGCAAAGGTTTCTTTTTAACACTTTAGTAATTTCTTGCGTCAAAGACCTTGGAACATGGTATCTCAAACTGAGAGGAGGTTTCTTGTTTATTTCACCGTGTTTGAACACCATGAGATTTATTAACAACTTAAAACATTTCTATAGACCTTGATGCCACTCTACCATATCCATTTTCATTATATCACCCTATGTACTAGATTAAAACTCATCAATTAGACTGTCATACAAGAATGTACAATTTTAGATTCTTTCAAACTCACATGAAGGATTGTTAACCATGCTTCTAACCTTGATCATTATACACTTAGTATTATTTAATTCAAAACCTTCATATATATTTCATTCAATTACTCCTTACGTACTTACCTCATTGCACACAATCTTATACTCTTGCATTTGACTCTCTTCTTTGACACACTACCATCCTCAGCTTCTCACATGTGCTCACCGGGACTACACGACCTTCTTCACCTATAAGAACCATCACACACCTTATTGAAGTAATATTCATTCATACATTCTTAAACATTTAACAACAATGTCATAGTTAATCTTCCATGCACAATTTTTACTTCAAAGAAGCCTTTTATTAATAAAACAAAGGAATTACAAAGCTTTTTGAGCCATTAGGCTTTGTTACAAAACTTATTCTTCCTCTACTACTAAACTTATTACTACTCATCCACTATTCCTATTCAAATACTCCTTATGTTAATGAAGTGTAGAGAGTAGTTATGGTTCTAACCAACTAACTCACCATAGTAAAGATCACCAATAGTTAGTTAAATCCATGTGAGGTTTATGAGGACCCTGTATAAGGTGTAAAAATGTTCTATGACCCCATTTTCCTCATTTATTAGATCTATGCTAACTCATAGACCTCTAACACACAAAAGACAACTTCAAATATTTAAAATGTGGTTTTGGAGGGAAACTCCAAGTACCCCTTATTATAATGCCACAAGAGTCCAAATGGACTAGAAATATGTCATGATCACCCAAATGGACCTTTCACAATCCAAGGCAACTAGAAAATCCAAAATTTAATTATTTACAAGGATGCCCTTGCATCATTTTGGTTTTTGGGGTGGTAGTGAAGGTCAATCATGGTGCCCTAGCACTACCTAAGCATGAGGGGTTATTTTTATGGGTTTTAGTTATAAAGCAGAGATGGAAAATATACAGAGAGGTAGCACCATTTTGGAAGATTATTGGGTTCATTTCTTATCATTGTTGTTTGCAAAAAAAGTACAAGTTTGTGCATGGCTCTTGGTAAGATTAAATTTGAGGTTTCTCAATTGTGCATGGATTTTGGGTAGTCTTTAAGAGTGTATTTGTGATTATTATTTCTAGGAATTTGTAATTTCTTGAAGAGGAAAGGGTCACGATGAGTTGAGCCTCGATTAGAATCTCATTTTGACTAATATAATCTAGGTAAGAGGAAATGTGGTTTATGTTTAATTTTGGCAGAAAGAAAAAAATGTTTTATTTATAAAATGATATGCACATAAGTACTACTATAGTTTGTAAATTGTAAAACAAAATGGAAAACATAGTGGTTAAGATTTTAAAATATGGGTTTTACCCAACTTATCATAATGTATGAAAAACTATTTTTCATTTAAATTATTTTTTTGTTCTATTGAATATATATTTCTAATGAGAAATGCAAATGGAGGATATTGGGCAAGGATATCCTATTGACCAAGCATATTTGGTAGAGAAACATAGGTACATACACGTAAGGGTGAATTAACCATTATGTTGGAAACAATAACAAAGTTATAAATTTTCCTCCGTAATTATATTGGGAAACTAGTTCAATCAAACTAGTTAAAACCATTGATTTCCATGTATATTATAAGCATACAATTTTATTAAATTTGTGCATTATAAAGGAAATAAAAGGGGATTTTACCTTGATGTGGCAAACTTCTATTCATTGGGATGTTTGAAGTTTTCTTTTAAGCCATGTGTTTTCCTTAAGGATTATAACCGAATAATAGGAAAATACTATGTAGGTTAATATTGGACTTTAATGTGGAAAGTGTAGACACAAAATCATGCGCTTTGGGAAAATATATAGTCCTTATTGCATATACTACCATTCATATGATTCCCAAGTAAGAAAAGTACTAATTAACCCATGTCCTTGGCCATCTTTTCTTTCTTTTTGTTGCCACTTTTGGTCTTACACTCTTTCTAGCTCACTGTCTTTTCACACCTTGACATTTCTCATCTTGGACACTAAAGACCCAACCCGAATGCGAGCGTCCAAGCACCCCTGACCTCTTTTTACTTTGTTCACTTATTTTGGCTCCTTTCTAGACATTTGAGCCTCTTATATTTTTGGTAGTCTACATTTTCGAGGTTAATTACAAAATTCAAGAAAGGGAATCATATAAATACAAAGTTATGTGATCATAATAAGTGACCAAGCACTAAGCATTATCTATTACCACCTAAGGTTGCATTCAAATGCTATTCAAGAGAATTCAAACATCAATTATAGTATCCATTCAAGGGCAAGGGAATGCATTCTTCTACATACACTTCATAGGATGGGAGGATCATTCTATTCCATGCACACATCTACTTACATATTCTATAAATAGTTATTTTATCACTATCAAGTGCGACACACACAAGAGCTACCTAGGTAAAAATATTCGTACACAAAAACCTAGAACTACATTGGGTATGAAATGTAGTGCAACACTTAATCGTAAGATCACTTGTTTGACAATTGAGGATAGTTTGACCCCTCATTCTTTTCTTTTTTGGGATTTGATGCACTCACAGGGTTTTATAGGCCAATCTTTCATTGCAAGTTATCAATGACATTAGCAATCATTGTGCAACATACTAACGACAAGAAGTGAAGGACATCAAACATCTCACGACCTTTTGAAGGAGGTTCCTCGAGGGGTTGGGAAATCGCAGGCACCCAGAGCTAGTTTGTGGTGCTTGCAGCGCCTCGACCCATTCTGTAGCACCCTAGTCCAGAAGATCTTCACTCACACATTTTTTCTCGTGTTCTGTGTGACACTTCTCCCTCTCTATTCATCAGGTCAACACTTTGACACGGTCCAGTTTGTTTGTGAATGAATTGAGTCTTCTTATCCCTTCTTTACAACTAGGGTTTCATAATTTCTAGCTTAATTTGTTTGGGTCTATTTTGTACTTAATTTTTTATTCATTTACTATTACATTGCAATTAGAATTAGGCATCTATAAATTATTTATTTGCTTAATCGCTTTGGTGAACCCGAACTCGATCTGAACACTCTTAGGGTCCTCATAATTCTATTGATTTTATCTTCATAGGATCTTATCACCACGAATATCTCTATTACTGAATTTCGCTCATTAATTCAATTAAGAGATAAATTAGAAATCTCTTAGATACTACTCGCATTCCTGTTGATATTCATCCTGACCTAATATATAACACATTCACATATGATTTTTCTCAACACATTGCTTTTCCATCAAATCCTAATGTTGATCTTGCTATTTTCAATAATGATCAACATTTATACATCATGCTCTGCATTTATAATGTGGGTGTAAAACATACCATCGTTGATAATGGATCTTAGCTTAATCTTTTCACTATGTCATTCCTTGAAAATATTGGTCTTTTTGTTGCTAATGTTAGTCCATCATCTCTTTCTCTTCGTGCTTACAATGGCTTTGTTCGTCCATGCATAGGTCATATTACTTTGCCTATCACTCTTGGGTAAAAATCTTAATATGGTCTTCTTTGTCATTGACTTCCTAGTTCAATATAATTGTTTACTTGGTAGGCCATGGGTTCATGCCATGCAAGCCGTGCCTTCTACGGTTCATCGATGTGTCAAATTATTACATGAGGGTATTTAATATAAATTCCTAGTAATCTTGAACCCTTCAAATATTGCAACCGTGATTCCAACACTACACTTCATCCTCCAACATCTACTACCATTGATGAACCATAACCTTTGGATACTACGAATAATTTTCCACTGCTTGAAGGTGTTATTTTCATATTAGATATTGTCTCATATGCATCATCTTCTCCCCTTGCTTCTACTAATGCTATGATTCTTTATCGGGGCCTGTCTAGACATGGACGTTGTTCCATTTCCTTCACCTTCTCATGAGCAACCTCCACTAGCACGTCCTCCATTTACATGTACACTTTTCATGAATGAATCTTATTGGGAGCACATTCCATTTGATCATACTTTCTCCAATACTATATGCACATGTGATGGGTTAACTTGGATAGGATTTACAATCGTCAAAATACTTCATCCACCTCATGATCATCATCTCTACCATGGATTTGTTCGCATTACCACTACTTATGGTCTTTGAGTTTTTTTATCTCACGGTATTTCTTGCACATGTTCCTCACACTTCTCCACCTACACTCGAGAGAGTCCTGGATTGATTACATTGGGGACACATTATACCCTGATCATATTGATATATCATTCCCATACCATTTGGTCATGTTTTCATTTGCAATGATTCATTTCTTGGCTATTCAAAAATCTTACTTGTTGGCATGCATATTATTTTCCATTACTTCCTTTCATCGATGAGGAATATGGGAATGTATAATTTACACCTCAATGGCTCCTTACTCGACCAAATTGACACTATCACTTATCAAGTCTTAGATGCTTCACCATTCGGTTTTGATCATGATAGTGATGACCTCCTAGATTACATCACTTGATCTCTTTTATCATCACACTTGGGGGCATCACAATTATTTCTCCCCCTTTTTACTATCAACATGCGTCTTATATTCTCATCATTTCACATCTAGTCTCTCACATACAACATACACATATTGATACATTAGTATCATCATTACCCGATGATGCACTCTCATGCTATGGTTCACACTTGATTGTTGAGGGCATCTTATACACATGAACCTCACACACAACACATCACAAACACTACACTACACATCATACTACACACGATACACTTGACACACTCATATTCATCACTATACAATCAATACATTTATGAAACCTTATTTCTAACACACATACAAACACAACATATAACATATTCAACATCTTTATAACATACTACACACTCAAAGATTTTACAACATACCTCTTTTACATAAAATGACACATCTCTCTTGCACGTAATCAACACAAACGTATTGCATAATATACATATCCACAACACACTACATACTCTACACTTTCACGTGTGACACAACCTACTATAAGCCTCGCCACGTTTACAACATACCTCTCTCAACACATATCATTATACACTTAACGTGATCAATATCTTTCACAAACATTCAAAAAACTTCACAACATACTACACAAGCAATATATTCATGATACCTTTACCTCATGCATAAACAATACAATACATTACACATCCGACATATTTTTCGTACAATCAACACTACACATCACCCTATGACACACTCTAGTTCCATGGTCCATACTCAACTACCGAGGGTCTACATGTCAAATGGACCTCACCACACTCACGCATTCAATCACTCACTCACTCACTCACACTCTATATGCTCTATGCTTTGACAATCAAATATTTCTAGCACCCCTATTTAAAACATTTTCTCGATGACACACTCTTGTTCTATGGTTCATTTTTCATCGTTGAGGGGAATGTATAAATGAACCTCATCTCATACATACACATCTACTCGAGGGGAACTTTTTTCCTATCATTCACTCTGCATTCCATTCTCGTCTCATCCATAACATACTACATATCTTGGTTGCATTTAGTCTTTCTTACATTTACTTGTTACATGCACACTTTATTACACATGCTAGATAGATATCTTGTATGTCATTATATTTTTCCATATACAAATGCATGTTTACTTGCTTTCTAGTTGTGAGAGAATATTCTACATATCTACACATGCAACATGGATGTTTGGTGCAATACCTATTACTAGTCCCATAACGGCTCCTGGGGCATCCACTTTTGTACACTACAGTCATATTGTTTCATTTCACATAACACACTACCATATCGGATTATACATGCCTTGACATACTTTTTTATATTTCTAACATGCTAATGGGTGCTTCATGTGCAACATTTTTCTTGCTGGTATATTTGCTTTCGTGGTTGTCTGTGTAGACATAAAATCATGCACTTTGGGTAATTATCTAGTCCTGATTGCATACTACTATTCATATGATTACTAAGTAATAAAAGTACTAATTAACCCATGTCTTTGGCCATATTTTCTTTCTTTTTGTTTCCACCTTTGGTCTTACACTCTTTCTAGCTCATTCTGTCTTTCCACACATCAACATTTCTCACCTTGGACACTAGTGCCAAACCATGACGTCAGTGGCCACCATGCCTCTCGGGCTTCCCCGACCCCCTTTGTACTTTGTTCACATATTTTAGGCTAGTCATCCTTTTCAGGGTTGATTATGAAATTCAAGTAAGGGAATCATATAAATATAAAGTTATGTGATCATAATAAGGGACCAAACAATAAGCATTAGCTATCACCACCTAAGGTTGCATCCAAAGTCTATTCAAACATCCATTCTAGCATCCATTCAAGGGAAAGGGAGTGAATTATTCTATATACACTTCATAGGAGGGGAAGTTCATTCTATTCCATGCACACATCTATTAAATTTTCTTACATATAACTATTTTCTTGCTATCAAGTGTGACACGCACAAGATCCACCTAGGGAACGGTTCCACACACACCTAAAAATACATTGGGTTTGAAATGTAGTGCATTGCTCAATCGTAATTTCACTCATTTGATAGCTGAGGATAGTTTGAACCCTCATTTTCATTCTCTTCTTTTTGGGATTTGATGAACTCTTAAGGGTTTTGCATGTCATAGTTTCATTGCATGTTATCAACAACCTCAACAATCATTGTGTGACCTATTAGCGACATAAAGAGAGGGACAAAAAAATCTTGTGACCCTAAAAGGAGGTTTAATGAGGTTTTAAGTAGTCACAGTGCCTAGAGCATGTGTAAGGCACCCACATGCACCCTCAGGCCATTCCAAGTGCCCCAATCTAGGAAGATCTTCACTTCGCACATTTTTTTATGAGGTTCTATGCGATAATTATCACTCTCTATTCATCGAGTCAACACTTTGGAATAATCTATATTTGGTTGCAAATCAGCTAAGCCTTCTTATCCCTTCTTTGCAGCTAGGGTTTCATGATTTCTAGCTTAATTTTCTTAGGTTTATCTTGTACCTAATTGTTTATTTATTTACTCGCTATTGCAATCAGATTTAGGCATCTATAAATTATATATTTTCTTAATCATTTTTGTGAATCCGATGCTTTCACAGCTTAGGATCCTCATTTTTCTTCTATCATGGGTCGTAAAATTATTCAAATTCCTTTATCTCGATTTACTTAAGATGCATCCCATCTTGCTAGGTTGTTCTACAAAAAAACTTATACACCATATATCTTCCTAAAGATACGTTCCCACATGAAATAAGTCCTATCTTTGATCATCTATCTAAAGGCCCTAGCCTTCGTGATACTCCATCTAATCAACCCATATTGAGTCATTTCAAGATTTACATTCTTTATTTTATGGAAAATTTCAGGCTATGGAATCCACAATCACATCTCTTAAATTTGAAATCCAATAGCTTAAATACGCTTCTTAGGCTCATGATAGTTCTTTTTCTCATTTTCATTCTATGTCATCTACATGTTCTCATATCAGCGTGCCTTAAGTCATACTGCTTCCATTTTCGGATCCTCTCACCTTTGATCGCAATACTAAGCAACATGAAATTCTTACTAAGATCTTTAGTCATTAATTGATCGCTTTACCATCTACTCGTGACTATCCTCCTTATTAGCTTACAAAATATCAAGATCTTCCATATTGAAATTATCATCAGATCAATGGACATAACAAAAATGATTGCTACCCTTTACAACGAATAATCACACATATTGAATGTCAAGGGTTTATCTCATTCATTTCACAACATTCTGTTACACACCCATCTACAAATGCGACATCCAAATGGGCTCCTAAATCTAATCCTTCTATGTATAATGAGAATCATGCTATCAATTCTAAGGTGGATTCTTTGGCTAGTCAAGTGCCACCAATTCAATCCACTCAACCTCCTCTTAAGGATGATCCCGCTCCTCCTCCAATCAAGTTATCTGTGACATTACCAAGTAAAACTAAGAAATCACCTCTCAAGGTTTGTTCTCCATCACCTCCTCCTGCTAATTCATCTACAGTATTACCAAGTCAATCTAAGAAACCACCCCTAAATCTCAGTTCAACTTGACCTCCACTCAAGTCTTCCACAACATCATCAAATAAGTCACAATTGGCATGGTCCCTCCCCAATCTCCACTTCGCATTCAATCACTTTTATCAAGGAAACTACTCCTTACATTGATCCACTTAGTGTCATCAACTAGATTTCCATCACTTACACACTTGGGGTGCATCACACTATTTATTTCTCCCCTTTTCACATCAACACACATCTTATATCCCCATCATTTCACATCTAGTCTCACACAAACAACATACAAATATTGATATATGATCATATCGTCATCACTCTATGATGCACTCTCGTGCTTTGGCTCACACTTGAGAATTGATTGCATACTATACACATGAATCTCACACACTACACATGTCACACATCGTAAACTTATCACATATCTTTCTCATAACATCTACTCTACACATTCACGACATATATTTTTGACATCTACTTCTACATGCTGCATTGTCACTAGCCTATGATGTAATTTAGTTCCATTGTCCATACTCGATTGCTAAGGGTCTACAAATAAAATGGACCTCACCAAACTCACTCACATCACTTAGGAATTCTATACATTCTATGCTTTATCGATCGCATCTCTCTAGTACCAATATTAAAGCCATTTTTCGATGACACACACATGTTCTATGGTTCATTCTCGATCACTGAGGGGGAATGTATAAATGAACCTCATCTCATACATACACATCTACTCGGGGGGTTTCTCCTATCATTCACTTTGCATCCCATTCCATCTCATCCAAAACATACTGCATATCTTGGTTACATTTCATCTTGGTTACATTTACTTGTTACATGTACACTTTACTACACATGCTAGATATATATCTTGTATGTCATTATATTTTTCCATACACACATGCACGTTCATTTTATTTCTAATTGTGATAGAAAATTATACATGATCTACACACAACACATATGTTTGGTGCAAGTACTCTATTACCAGTCCATAATGACTCCTGGGCATCCAATTTCGTACACTAAAAGTGATATTGTTTTGTTTTTCATAGAAAATTATTATTGGCTTATACATGTTTTGACATACATTTTATCTTCTTAACATGCTAATGGGTGCTTCATGTGCAACATGAATTTTTCAGTTCTATTTTCTTCCATGGATTTATGTTACATTGTGTGTTCTTATATGTCATTGTTTTTCATTATTTACAAATTTTTCCCTTTATCTCATGTGCACACTTGTCTGCTTTTTTCCTAATCGACTTGATTATCTTGCACCATCATGAGTGATGTCCCATGTTTGAAACCCTATTTTCATGGTCAAAATTTTCTTCTTGCGTATTGTATTCTTGTGTTTTAGCTTACACATTGCCTTCTTGCTTGTTATCTTACATTTTGTCTTCTACATGTGTGTTTGTCTTTACTTGCACTAACACTTGTTTTCCTATCCACTTTGTTCACATGTTCCTTAGTTTATAAAAAGAACACTCCCTCCCCTCGTAGGGCATTAGTTTCAGGACAACTTTTGGTCCTCCTTTGGGCCACATACTCTTCAACAATATTACATGCACCCCAAACGAGAGGGCATCATTTCGTGAGTCAATCACCCCATACAACAATCTACATCCATCACATAACACATTTCAAGCACTGCACAACACATCATTAATCTCATACATGGCTCAAAATATGAATTAGGTCCTCGATAACACAAACACTAAGCACCTAGACCAGCTTTAGTAGTTCTTGGATGCCCGTGTGATCCAGGGGGTCGCTTATTTAACATCCTTAAGTGCATCACATTCTATAGAAATTCACACAATAGATTTTATAGGGCATAAAGTCCTTAGCACTCAACATACATACTCTACACAAATTTTCTACTTTCATATTAGATCGGAATTGGTCGAACCAGATCGGATTTTTACACACCATATGCAATGGTGTTCCATACTTTAGGAAGTAGTTAAAGGTTATAGGATGACACCAAACTTTTCTCCCTACACTTCTTCTAGTTCTTGGCGTGAGATCACCCAAAAACTCACACACAACGCAACTAGCATGAGATTGCCTAAAAAAATCATTTTGCTACATCATCTTCAAGATCCTTTCTATCTCTTTTCCTCAACAAAGATCAGGTGCACATGTTCCTTTTTCACATTTTTGCATTTTTTACATACTTTTTATCATATACATGTGTATTTGACTACTTGTTCGTTCTTCTATTTTGCAGGTTTGTCTTTATGGGAAGCGGTAATCAATATCATCGTACATCAACACATCAACAACATCAATCACATCAACATTGAAACCAACAAGTATAATGACGACATCTACACATGCATTTGCGTACTAGGGTTATCATTCATCATCACGCTTTGCACTTTCTCCTCTCTAGTTTCAACACTCCACACTTTTATCACTCTATGCATTCTCTTGTATCTCGGCATGCTTTCACCATTGATCTATATGATTATCAAGTATGTATATCTTACCTACTTTATGTTATCAATAATTTTTTCAATAACTTAAATTTGGGGCAAATGTAGACAAAAATTCATGCACTTTGGGTAATTTTCTAGTCCCGATTTCATACTACTATTCATATGATTCGTAAGTAAGAAAAGTACTAATTATTCCATGTCCTTGGCCATTTTTGTTTTCTTTTTGTTTCCACTTTTGGTCTTACACTCTTTCTAGCTCATTCTATCTTTCCACGCCTCAACATTTCTCACCTTAGACACCAGGGCATAGCAAGGACTCCAATGTTAGGCGCTCCTGTCCCTCTAGGTGCCCCCCGACTCTTTGTACTTTGTTTACATATTTTGGGCCCTTTCTATCCATTTGAGCATCTTATCTTTTTGGTATTCAACCTTTTTGTGGTTAATTATGCAATTAAATGAAGGGAATCATATAAATATAAAGTTGTGTGATCATAATAAGGGACCAAACAATAAGCATTAACTGTCACAACCTAAGGTTGCATCCAAAGGATATTCAAGAGCATTCAAGCATCCATTAAAGGGAAAGGGAATACTTTCTTCTGCATACATTTCATAGGAGGGGAAGATCGTTCTAGTCCATGCACACATCTATTACCTTTTTTTACATCTAGCTATTTGATCGCTATCAAGTATGACATGCACAAGAACCACCTAAGGCATGATTTTGTATGCACACACCTAGAACTACATTGGGTATGAAATTTAGTACAATGCTCACTGTAAGTTCACTCATTTAATAGCTGAGGATAGTTTGACTCCTCATTTATGTTCTTTTATTTTTGAGATTTGATGTACTGTTGAGGGTTTTGTAAGTCATTCTTTCATTGCAGGTTATCAATGACCTCATCGATCACTGTACAACCTATTAGTGACAAGAAGCGAGGGACAAATAACATATCGTGACCTCTGTGAAGGAGTTTTCCTAAGGGTTTAAGTAGTCACAGGCTACTAGAGCAGTGTCTGCGGCACCCGCAAGTGCCCTTGTTTAGGAAGATCTTCAACTTGCACATTTTTTTGAGGTTCTATGTGACACTTCTTCCTCTCTATTCATTGGGTTAGCACTTCGACACAATCCGGACTTGTTACGAATTAACCAAGTCTTCTTATCCCATCTTCGCAACTAGGGTTTCATAATTTCTAGCTTAATTTTCTTGTGTCTATTTTGTACCTAATTGTTTATTTATTTACAGTTGCACTACAATTAGATTTAGGCATCTATAAATTCTATATTTTCTTAATCAGTCTATTACATTGATTTTCATTTTTGTCACTATTTGTGGGCTTTTCCCTTTGTCTTATGTGTGCACTTGTTCGATTTTGGCCTATTCGGCGTTGATAGTGTTGCATGACATTATGACCGATGTCCCAGTGTTGATACCCACTTTTCGCGGTCTACATTGTCTTCTTGTGTATTATTTTCTTGCATCTTAGCTTACACATTATTTTTTTGTTATTAGCTTACATATTAAAAACATGTTTGTCTTACTTTTACTAACACTTGTCTCCTAGCTACTTTGTTTGTGTGTGCCTTGGTTTCTACCAAACACACTCCCTCTCCTACAGGTACAATTTCAACACAATAGTCAATCCTCCTTTGGGGTGCATTCTCCTCAGCAACGTCACATGCACCCCAAATGAGGGGGAATCATTTTGGTGAATCAGTCACCCCACATAATAGTTCACAATCATCACACAACAAAGTTCATTATCAATATAACACATTCATCACCTTAGAAAGGGCTCATAATCTAATTTGGGTTGTTAGAACAACGTATACACTATTACCTAGACTAGGAAGATAATGCCCGGGTGCCCTTGACCCTTCCTAGATGCTTGTGACCAAGGGGCAAGATTATGCAACATCCTTCATTGTAACACAATCTAAAAAATTGACATAACATATTTTACAGATGCATACAATCCTTAACACTCAACATACATACACTACACAAATTTTTCTACTTTCGCATTGGATCGAAATTGGTCAAACCAGATCAGATTTTTACACACCATCTACAGTGGTGTTCCATACATCAGAAGTGGTTAAAGGTTGGAGGATGACACCAAAATTTTCTCCCTACACTTATTCTAGTTCTTGGCATGAGATCACCCAAAACTCGCATTCATCGTAGTTGACGTGAGATCGCCTAAAAAAATCACTCCTCTACATCATCTACAAGATCCTTTCTACACTTTTTTCCTCATCATGGATTAGGTGCACATGTTCCTTTTTCAATTTTTGCATTTTACACACTTTCTTACATACTTTTTACTCATATACACGCGTATTTGACTACTTGTTTTTGCTTCTATTCTACATGTCCATCCTTATGGGAAGCGATAGTCAACATCGTCCTACATCATCCTACATCAACAAAACTAATCACATCAAAGATCGATATCAACAAAAGGTACAATGGAAAATCTACACGTGTTCCTACCCTAGGGTCATCATCATCATCATTACTTTTTTGCACTTCCTCGTTCTTTAGTTTCCACGCTTCACATTTTTATCACACCACACTTTTCCTTGTCTCTCGATGCTTTTCTCCATCGATCTAGATGGTTTTCATGTACGCTTCTCGATCTACTTTATTTTATCAATATTTCACTACACAACATAGTGAAGGAAAATGTAGACACAAAATCATGCACTTTGGGTAATTATCTAGCCTTATTGCCTACTACTATTCATATGATTCCTAAGTAAAAAAGTACTAATTAACCCATGTACTTGGCCATGTTTGCTTTGTTTCTATTACCACTTTTAGTATGACATTGTTTCTAGCTTAGTCTATCTTTTCACACCTTAGCATTTGTCATCCTGGACACCAAATACCAAAATAGGATGCAAGTGTCAGTGCCCCGAACCTCTTTGTACTTTGTTCACATATTTTGGGTCTTTTCTATCCATTTGAACATCTTATATTTTTGGTATTCAACCTTTTCAATGTTAATTATGAAATTCAAGCAAGGGAATCTTATAAATATAAAGTTGTGTGATCATAATAAGTGAGCAAGCATTAAGTGTTATCTATCACCACCTAAGGTCAGCATCTAAAGGCTATGTAAGAGCATTCAAACATCCATTCCAATATCCATTCAAGGGCAAGGGACTCGCATTCTTCTTCATACACTTCATAGGAGGGTAAGTTCATTCTACTCCATACACGTATCTACTTAAATATTCTACATCTATTTATTTTCCTGCTATCAAGTGCGACATGCATAAGAGACACCTAGGGCATGATATCCGCACACACACATAACTAGAATCGTATTTGGTCTAAAATGTAGTGCATTGCTCAAATCATTAGATCATTTTTTTGATAACCAAGGAATTTCAAAACCTCATTTGCATGATTTTATTTTTGGATTTGATGTGCTCTTGAGGGTTTTATAGGTCAATCTTTCATTGCAGGTTATCAACGACATCAGTGATCATTGTGCAACATATGAGAAACAAAAAAATAATGATAGATAACATCTCATGACCCTATGAAGGAGGTTTGCTGATGGTTTGGTCATCCACAAGTGCCTAGAGCAAGTCTATGGCACCCACAAGCACCCATGAGCCATTCTAGGTGCCCTGGTCTAGGAATATCTTCAGCTCGCACATTTTTTTGAGGTTCTATGTGACACTTCTCCCTCTCTGTTCATTGGGTCAGCACTTCAACATAGTCCAGACTTGGTTGTGAATCAACTAAGTCTTCTTATCCCTTTTTTGCATCTAGGGTTTCATAATTTATAGCTTAATTTTCTTAGGTCTATTGTGTACTTAATTGTTTATTCATATACTGCTACATTGCAATCAATATTAGGCATTTATAAATTCTATATTTTCTTAATCAACAAGATAGTAGAGAGAGCTCCTCTCAAGATATTGATGATATTACACTTTCGAAGAATAGATCCATAACAAGTATGGATCTATAAATATGAATACTTATCTAAATAATTATTATCTTTTATTTAAATCATAATCCTTTCTTCCGACAAGTAGGCATAAATTATATCATATTGTTGCATTCAAGGTTTTGGTTGAATATTATTACACCTAGTTGTGGTCTACATATAAACGGTTTATGAAGTCTTTTATTTTCACACACGTACTATGCGCATTGGAACTTCCCTCGACAGATCGGTCGAATGCTTTCCCAAAGCATGCACAACTACTAGGTCCCTCTTTTTATGCTTGAAAATAATTTAGAATGCATGGTCATCTTGTTAATAACCAAGAAACCACTCATGCAAAGATAACCATTACATCCAAGTCATTTATGAAACACATATAATAAGGAAGAAAAAGAATCTAGATAATAACCAAGATCAATTTCATCATTATAAAACCATGATCAGATATGTCAACAACCATTAGCCAACCAAAATTACTCATTATAACTAGAATTAATTATACAAAAAAATGATACACATAAAATTTACTTCATTGGTATGTTGAATCATGCGTGCAAATATTAAGCCCTAAAACTACATAACTTTATTCCCTTACATTTATGATCACCCACTAACAATGCATACATCACATATAGAGGGGTGCGGAATTTCCCTTCATCACCCATATACCCTCTTATTAATAGGCGTCCTCTCAAAAATAGCCTCGCATGCTTACAAATAGCCATGAGTACAAAAATTACATGCTTTTACATCCTCAGCTAATAATAGATTAACCTAATTATAACACTTGTTTTAATCCTATTATTAGCTTGGCCTATGATGATCTTCCTTTGGTTATTGCATGTGCTTTTTCCAATATAACTCCCTTTGTGTGCATCCCAAGTCATCCCTCTTTTTTCTAAATATAGATCTTGCTTGATACCACTCATCGCTTTCTCTTCTATTTTCAGCCACATATTGGAGAATTGACTAAGTCCCAAACTTTTTCTACTCCTATGTGAACCTTTTCACGCTATTCCATCCTACTTGTGTGCGATCCTTCACGCCCTCTTGCATGTGACCCCAAACCTTAGTGCATGGTTCATACTTAGCCATTTATCCTTCTTAACATTACCCCACACTAAATACATTACCCATCCTCGCAATGGGTCGCTCAACTTATCCCTCCAAAGAATAAATGAATCAAAGGATATCCAAAGAATAAAGAGTAAGATTAGGAATATCATAATCCCAAAATAATGACTTTTGAACTATACACTAGCCACATCAAGCTTCGTGTTGCTAGATGATATATGGAAACTTGATGTTAAAATGCCCTTCAAACTTTTCCCACTCCGTGAGCTCTTCTATGGCCTTTTTGGGGCCCGCCTATAAAATTCCTGGTATTTGGTTAGGTGATAGATCATCCAATTTTCCCTTCATCTCCTTAATTACCACACTTAGTTAAGCATTGATTCCTCCATCATATCCATGAGATCCAAAACTAAAAGCTACAACTCACTTTGGATCCATAACTCCAATGTGTTCCTCATGGCCTCGATTAACTCTTTATGTACCGATATCTCTCCCATGAGTTTCATGTGATTAATATTATTAGTCGGTTTCTTGGCTTGAATGAACTTGAGCTCGCCTCCTCCTTAGATACCCGTTCGTTGATGATAGGGCACTATTGTGGCAAATCAAATCAAAGCACCCCGGATGCAAATCGTGTTTCTAAATTGATGTTTTAGGCATCCAAAGGTGATTACACAACATTGAAACCTCTCTCCAAGTGTGGGACTTGTAAAAATGAGAGAGGAATCTCCGATTAGAGGCTGGTTCCTCAAACTCCTCTCGATTAGATCTATTATTTGCACAACTGCAGAGGTTCAAATCCTAATTTTATCCTAATTTGCAAGGAGGCAGGGATAAGAAATGCAAAAATTGAAACTAAACTGATAAGGGTGATACACCAAAGGAGTGGTGAGCACTTCTTGTTCATGCAAATTGACACAAATCAGAAATTGTAACATAAAACATCATGCACAGGTTGATAACTGTAATCAAAGGTCTGAAATGAAGCAAACAACACATGCAAAGGACTGAAAGCATTCACAGAGCCTGCATTGTGATTTTCAACATCAAAATCCTTGTATTCCAACACCAAAGAGGTAGAAAAACCTGTTACAATCCCTGGAAGGTCTGATCCTTCCAAAATCACTTGCTTAAGGTGAAAACAGAAGCTTGTGTGTAAAAAAGTGTTCTCTCTTTGAAAAATGAGCCAAATCTGGCATTTACAAAGGTATGGGTCGAGCCTGTGAGAGAGAGAAAACGTGGGAGCCATTCCTCATTGACCAAAATGCATTAAAATAGCATGGAGGTCCTTACAAACCCATGCCTTGACATTTTTGACCATACTGGAGAAGAATGCGACCCATTTCGCATTAAAATTGGTTGTTGAAACGTCAGTTCTGTCCATGGGTGCATACCAGAAGCATTTTTTGATTTTCTCCCTCCAAACTGAACCAAAATTCAAAATTGACCATGGAATCATGTAGATAATTTTACCAGATTTCCATTGATATAAAGAACGTGAAAATCTGAGCTCTGGATCGAAAGTTATGGCCGTTTGAAGATTTAGGGCAAAAACAGGCCCAAAACGGATCGGCGGGAAAAAATTTCAAATTTTACCTCTTTTTTGCATTTGGAATTTTTTTTCGAAAATCCCGCGCTCCACCACTTGGATGCCACGTGGCATGATGTGATTGGCCGTGGGCTCATCCTTTAAATTTTTCTCTCCGGGCCCTTCCTTAACATTTTTGCCACTTGGACACGTGGCACTCTTTCATTGCTTCGGGCCAGAGGGGCGCATTTTTCCCTTTGAAAATTTGGCATTTTTACTTTTGGAAAAATTTATTTTTCCCCGCACCCCACTAGTCTGGGACACGTGTCATCGTATGATGGTGGCCGGGGGCGCGGGCTCATCCTTTGCCTTTGAAATTTTTGCCGAAAACTTTGCCAAACTTTTAAAATTTCTTCCTGTCTTCCGAACTCCCCTTGGACCCTAGGACACGTGTCCTAGGTTCATTCGCGCGCGGGCCCTTCTTCAAATTTTCCCTCCGAAAAACTCGGCCAACATTTAGAAAATTTTCCTTTGAAAATTCTTTCTCTTACCACGAACTCCCCGCCCCCTCCGGGACAAATGTCATGTTCCTATTGGCCTAGGCCACACCTCCAAAATTTTGTTTGTGTGGACACTTAGTAATTTTTTCCCAAAATTCTCCCCTGACATGTGGTGTCTCCTGATTCGTCGGCGGGTCCCACAGAGAAAATTTTCCATTTGAAACCTATGCCAAAACACTTGGCAAAAAGCCAAGTTCTCCTCCGACCCCCACCACTTCCTTGACACGTGGCACGTTCTCATTGGTGCATGGGCTTCCAAGGGGAAAATTTCCCACAAAACTCCGCCGAGCCATAACTTGAAAAATATGAGGAGTTAGGAGGAAAACTTTACCTTTCTGGAAAATGAGAGAGAGCTCTATCCAATGGTGCCATTTCTAGAAAGATTTGAGTGCCTAAAATAAAAAAATGGAGACTGAGGCACAAGAGAGGTAAGAACACAAGGAGTTAGCCACAAAAATGAGTAGGGGCACATTTTGGATAACAATTTTGGCGACTCAGAGGGGTCATCTACCTGCTAGATGAAAATACCAGTTGCCTGAAGCAGTCCATTGGGCATGGAGTCATCAAATTTTCTGTTTGGAACCCCAACCGACTTAGAATGTTGCAAGGAGGAAGATGGAATATCACCTGATGGAAGCAAGGACTGCAAAACATCTCCATGGACAGCAAGCTATGCCAAAGCACTTAGGGAAAACAAAACTAACCTACAACAAAACAATGTGCACAAGCACTTGGAGGAATGAAAATCTAATCTAATATTTACAAGGTAGTGAATTTCCCTCTAGAAGCAATGCTTGAGATAGATTCCATTTACTGAATCTGCAGTTCTTCACCATCCAATGGGGCCAATTGGAAAGCATTGCTTTCTTGCACTTTGTGACCATGTATGGGCCACTCCAAATGGCATCAAATTTTGAATGCCTTCCCGGTTTTGCTCTATCTGCATCCCATTTTAACACTAGATCTCCAACCTAGAAAGATCTACTCTTGGCCTTCCTGTCAAAGGTCTTCTTGATCAAAGCTTGATCCTTCTCCATTGCTTGGGATGCCTGATCTTTGATCTCTTGAAGCTCCATCAACTCTGCATATCTCACCTCCATGGGATCAAACTCTAGTAACTCTAACTACTTCATGAGTTCCAATGTTGGCAACTCAAGTGACATGGGCAAGATTGCTTCTCTTCCATAGACAAGCCTGAATGGAGAGTTACCCATGGATCTCTTGGGAGTTATCCTATCAGCCCATAAGGCTGATTTCAGTTTGGTATGCCAAGACCTCTGATTCTCATCAAGAGTTCTCCTAATGATCCTCAACAAGTTCTTGTTTGTAGACTCAGCCTGGCCATTACCTTGAGGGTAATAGTTTGATGAAGTACTTAGGCAGATCCCATTCTTGACAGCCCACTCAATCACCTTGGATCCAATGAATGCCAATGCATCATCTGAGATTATTGTAGTAGGTATGCCAAATCTGGTTACTATACCCTCATAGAAGTCTAAGATGCTAGACTCATTTACCTCTTTGAGCACTACTACTTCAGTCCACTTGGTGAAGTAGTCTGTGGCTGTCAAAATCTATTTGTGCCCTTGGCTTGAATTGGGATTAATGACTCCAATGAAGTCCAAACCCCATTGCATGAATGGCTAGTCAATTGAGATTGGATGTAATGGAAGGGCAGCAAGTTTCTCTTTTCCGTGAAGAATACGCAATTCTTACACTTCTTGATCCATGCAAAGCAATCACTCAAAATCTTGGGCCAATAATATCCAGCCTTCATAATTTTTAGAGTCATGTCACTCTCGGTGCAAAATGACCACCAATCTGGTCCACCATGGAACTCTTCCAACACCCTATGAATCTGATTTGTGCTACGCATCTCAAAGCACTCCATTCACATCTTTCTTGAACAAAACTCCATCAACAATGGCATATGGGACAGCCTGCAATCTGAAGTGTCTTCTTTGGGTCTTGTTCATCTCTGGAGGGCATAGGCCTGTGCTTAGGAAGTGTATTATACCTTGGGTCTAGCAAGGAGTGGGGAAAGCATTATTTTCTTCTTGAGTGCCACTTGGCTCATGGCTGTCTTGAATCACAAACAACCTCTTCTTCATTGCATACTTCTTTTTTTTCCCCAAAATCAGCTGCTCACACAATCCTTTTCCTCTTACCAGCTTGGTGACCTTAATCTCAATGTCATACTCCATGACACGAGTGATCCAACCTGCCCTTTTCTCATTCAAATCCTTGTTGAGGAGGAAGTCTTTAACCCCAGCATGAGAGACCAGCAACTGGACTTTGTTGTTTGAGACTAAATGCTTGAATTTCTTCAAGCTTCTGATTACTGCAAGTACATGCTTCTCAATAAAAGAATACCTCACCTCATAGTCATCTAGGATCTAGCTGAAGAAAGCAATTGGCTGCTCATTGTTGTCCTTGTTCTGCTGTACCAAAATGGCAGAAATAGTATCATTACCTCCAAATGCATAGAGGATGAAATCCTTGGAGAAGTCCGGTTGATGAGAGTTGGTGCTTGAGAGATGGCTTCTTTGATTGCTTCAAAACTCTCCTTGCCTTCTACTGTCCACTTGAAAGCCATGCTTTTCTTTAACATTTTGGTGATAGGTTTGACAAGGGCTGCAAAATCTGGGACAAACCTCCGAACAAAGTTTATCCTCCCCAAGAAACTTTGAAGGGCTTTCTTGTGGCTTGGAAATGGTAGTGCTCTTATGGCTTCAACCCTCTCTTGGATCAATTGCTAATCCTTCTTTGGAGACAATATGGCCAAGGAACTTTCCTTCATGTGCAAGAAAGATGCACTTCTTAGGATTCAAAGACACTCCAAATCTCCTGCACCTCATGAAGACTTGCCTCAAATGAGAGAGGTGGTCTGCTGCATTTTTGGAAAAATAGTGATATCATCAAGGTAAATCAGCACCACGTTGTTAATCAAACCTTTGAATGCCATGTCCATTTCCCTTTGGAAGGTAGCACCAGCGTTGGACAACCCAAATGGCATTTTCCTGTATGCATAAGTTCCCCATTTGGTTGTGAAGGCTGTCTTGAACTAGTCTTCTTCCTTCACCATAATCTGATTGTAGCCTGAGTAGCCATCAAGTAGTGAAAACCTCTTGATCCAGCCACAACTTGCAAGATTTGCTCCATGGAAGGGAGTGGGTAATGGTCTTTGAGAGATGCTCTATTCAAGTCTCTGAAGTCAACACACAATATGATCTCTCCACTCTTCTTTCTGACTAGAACCAAGTTGGCAACCCAACTAGAATGCTTGATTGGGAATATGATCCTTGACTCAATCAGCTTGTTCAATTCTTTCCTCATGAGAGGCTCCATGTGTGGATTGACTGGTCTTTGTTTCTGCCTGACAGGCTTAGTATTTGGATCCAATTCAATGGTATGTTGAGCTAAGTTGGGATTGAAACCTTTCAAGTCTTCATAGTTCCAAGCAAACACATCAGGGAACTCTTGACACAACTGCATGAACTCATACCTTTCTTGTTCAGTTGTCATCTTTCCAATTTGCAATGGTTTGTTCTCTTCCACCAAGATGGATACTGAATCCTCTCTCTTGACCTGAATGTTTGCTTTCTCCTTCCTAAACTGATCATTGGGATTAAAAATGGACTCCAAAGTGATAAGTCCCTTGGGCAGCTTGTTAGTTCTCAGCTATACCACTTGGTCACCATACTGTTGTTCTAATTTTTCTTGATTCTTAGCTGAGAACTCAGCTTCTTCTTGCAAGAAATGGATGATTTACTGGTCATTCTCAAACACTTGCCAACTTACATTGTTATCCGGCACTGAAGGCCTCACAATCACGTGGATGTTTGGCTGTACCTTGTCTTGTTGAATGCTTTCCATAATGTCAAAGGCTGCCCCTCTTTGCTACAGCCCGTCAAGCTTGGTTCTCTTTCCTAGGAATTGATTTGATGCCAAAACCCTCAAAATCTTCAATGAGGTCCCACACCCTGTTCTTGTAGCACTTAAGTAGATCATTCTTGGCAGCATGCTGCCCTTGACCTGGTTTGACAATCAATTCACTTTGTCACCAAATACTTGCAAGTTCTTTATTCCTCTCTTTATTGCCCAATGCATCCCTTGCATTAAGGCTTCATATTCAGCAGTGTTATTGGAGCATGCAAACTGAAATCTAAAAGTTGAATAGTACTTTACTCCTTGAGGTGAAATAAGCATAGCTCCACCTCCCGCACCTTGTCTACTCCTTGATCCATCAAAAACACCTACCATACCTCATTATCATCCTTATGGTTTGGCTTGGTGATACCAGGAATGGGCTGATCTTCTTCATGTATGCAATAGACCCCTAGCTCGATTCTTCTACTTCTTGATAAGGATCAAAAGCATGTACCTTGTTTGCCCATTCATCAAGAGTTAGATCCGGATGCTTTCAACCTTGGTGTCGGCTTCATCGTGCTTGGGTGATCTTCTTGATCAAATGTTTGAACAATTGGCATTGATCGACTTGAGTGTAGGGCTCAATGTGGAAGCTTGCGGTAGGTTCAGACCTGATTGTAGCTTTGGTTCCATACCTCGTTCTGAACAACATGTGTGACCAATCAGCAGACAAATATCCTCCAATCTTGGTTGTGAAGTCCCTTGACAAGCATAGGGCAAAGAGTGGTGGAAGGTCTATAACTGATACATCTTGTAAAACAACAACATTTGGACATGCATGCAAGGTAAGACTCAAGTTTCTAATCACTCCAACTATTGTTACTGCTGTCCCATCCAGCTGCACTACCCTTTTGGATATGGTTTCATACTGGAGCCCTAGCTGATCAGCTATTTGTTTAGGCATCACTGAGCTACTTGCCCTGAATCTATCATGCAATTGTGCACTAACTGATTTCCAATGATTAATGAAACATAGAAAGGAGGGGGCTTCAACATTTTACCTTGTTGTCCTCCATGATTCCCTTCAGGCTGGGCAGCATTTGTGAGCACTTTCTCTTACATCTGAACTTGCTGATTCAAGTTGGCCAGTCCTTCATGGCAGCTTGTAGCAAATCTCTTTGGCCTGGGATAGATAGGGATTCCCACATTGATATATTTACATTTGTCTTCTTCATCTGATCAATGATACTAAATGGTGATGAAGGATCTCTTTGCTGTCCCTTGGTTGGCACATTCACTCCTTGCATGTGGGCAGCAACAACTGGTATTTGAGTTGGTCTAGGAGTTGTTCTTGGCTGCCCTTGTGCATTTGAAATTGGATTTTGTTTGCCAACCATTTGTGGAGCCATAGAAGGTTGGAGATTGGTTGGAGCTAATGGCTGCTCTTCACCCAAATTCCTTCTTTTTGACCTTGTGTTGGCTGCAACACCTTGAGAGACTATCTGATTCATGCCACAAAAATCCTCTGCCTGCCAGTTCACAAGTGTGGTGTCATTTGGGGCTGATTGCTGTTGGAATGTTTCTTGTTGTTGGTTGTTTCCTTGACTTCCCTCACCCTCCACACCAGTAGTTGTCACCATTAATGCTTGATTCAAAGAACCATTGAAGCACATGGATTGGTTGTGAGGTTCATTGCATGGAAAACACCAATCATACTCCTGAGCAACGTTGTTTTGTGTTGGCACCAATGCCTTAGAGGCAGATATGGCATTAGGATTATAGGGCTGAAATGGTCTATTGGCAGGAGGCCTTGTTTGATTTATATTTGCAGATGGATTAGGAGGTCTTTGTGGTTGGTATGGCTGCCTATTAGGCTGAGCTTGGGGCTGATAAGAAGGTCTAAAACCTTAGGCTTGTTGCCTCTTGAGAGTAACCAGCTCATTGCCTAGGTTTTGTAATTGCTTCATGACTTCTTGAAGCTCATTTGGGGCACTTGGAGATGAAGTAGAAGCTTCATTTGAACTCTGATTTCTAGGAATGGGAGAAGGAGCCAAATTAGGTGCTTGATTAGTGTTTGGGCTCTCTAAACTTGGAAACAATGGCATGGGAGGTCTAGGGGCTAGTTTGCCAGCTTGGATCAAACAATTTTCAGCCCTATAGCAATGCTATAAGCCATAGGGATAGTTATGCCTCCCATGGACTGAATCAACATAGAAATATCAGAATTTAGAGCTTTGAGGTAGTAGAGAAAAGCACCTTCTGCTACTGGCCTGACTGCCACTGGAATTCTCTCCCAAGTCTTTTGAAATCTGAAGTTGAAATCAGTCAGCTGCTCATTGGGAGCTCTCTTGATGGTTGTCAACTGCTCCAAAAGAGACAAGTTGTCTCCCTTCTCTCCAAATTTCTCATGAAGTGCTATACATAGTTGGTTCCAATTATGAATAGAACCTGAGGCAAGACTTCTAAACCATTACAATGCTTTCCCCTTGAATGAAGATGCCAGCAATTTGACAGCCACTTGCATCTCATTGATTTCATGAATTGCACAAAGGTTGGCAATGTCTTTAACATGATCACCTGGAGTAGTCTGATTCTCTCCAGTGAAGTATGGAATGTTCTTCAAGGCTGCAATTGGAATTGGATGTTGTGCATTGAGGGCAAGTGGGCTGCTACCTGTGAAATTGACATAGGGGTTGTTTTGTGCCATTCTAATTGGTCTTAAAACCCTTGTTGACTGAATGAAAGGCCTACCAGGTGGAGGAGTTGAGAGAGTTCTGTTTGGTGGAGATGGAGACCTTTGAATCCTTCTTCCTCTTTGCCTTCTTCTTAGAGATAACTACAGGTATTCAAACAACACCTCTTCTTCTCTAGCTCTTGACCTTGTGGTGATTCTTCTCATGAGTTTTCTAGCCTGCACTGCTGAAACCAGTTGATTCTTCCCTTTGGAGTCGCCAGATGTGCAATTTATAGCTCTTTTGAAGCAAGAAAATTGCAGCAGATGCACATCAACTTTGCTGCAATAAAAATGAGACCTCTAAGGTCCCACCGGGATGCCAAAACTGTTGTGGCAAATCAGCAGCACCCCTGGATGCAAATCAGGTTTCTAAATTGATGTTTTAGGCATCCAGTGTGATTACACAACATTGAAACCTCTCTCCAAGTGTGGGACTTGTAAAAATGAGAGAGGAATCTCCAGATTAGAGGCTGGTTCCTCAAACTCCTCTGATTAGATCTATTATTTGCACAACTGCAGAGGTTCAAATCCTAATTTTATCCTAATTTGCAAGGAGGCAGGGATAAGAAATGCAAAAATTGAAACTAAACTGATAAGGGTGATACACCAAAGGAGTGGTGAGCACTTCTTGTTCATGAAAATTGACACAAATCAGAAATTGTAACATAAAACATCATGCACAGGTTGATAACTGTAATCAAAGGTCTGAAATGAAGCAAACAACACATGCAAAGGACTGAAAGCATTCACAGAGCCTGCATTGTGATTTTCAACATCAAAATCCTTGTATTCCAACACCAAAGAGGTAGAAAAACCTGTTACAATCCATGGAAGGTCTGATCCTTCCAAAATCACTTGCTTAAGGTGAAAACAGAAGCTTGCTGTGCAAAAAAGTGTTCTCTCTTTGAAAAATGAGCCAAATTTGGCATTTACAAGGTATGGGTCGAGCCTGGAGAGAAAACATGAAAAATGTGGGAGCCATTCCTCATTGACCAAAATGCATTAAAACAACATGGAGGTCCTTACAAACCCATGCCCTAACATTATTGACCATACTGGAGAAGAATGCGACCCATTTTGCATTAAAATTGGTTGTTGAAACGTCAGTTCTGTCCATGGGCGCATACCAGAAGTGTTTTTTTATTTTCTCCCTCCAAACTGAACCAAAATTCAAAATTGACCATGAAATCATGTAGATAATTTTACCAGATTTCCATTGATATAAAGAACGTGAAAATCCGAGCTCTGGATCGAAAGTTATGGCCGTTTGAAGATTTAGGGCAAAAATAGGCCCAAAATGGATCGGCTGGAAAAAAATTTGAATTTTACCTCTTTTTTTGCATTTGGATTTTTTTCAAAATCCCCATGCTCCGCCACTTAGATGCCACATGGCATGATGTGATTGGCTGCGGGCTCATCCTTTAAATTTTTCTCTCCGGCCCTTCCTTAACATTTTTGCCACTTGGACACGTGGCACTCTTTCATTGCTTTGGGCCAGAGGGGCGCATTTTTCCCTTTGAAAATTTGGCATTTTTTACTTTTGGAAAAAATTCAATTTTTCCCCGCGCCCGCCGGTCTGGGACATGTGTCGGCATATGACTAGCTGACAGGGGGCGCGGGCTCATCCTTTGCCTTTGAAATTTTTGCCGAAAACTTTGCCAAACTTTTATAATTTCTTCCTGTCTTCCGAACTCCCCGACCCTGGACACGTGTCCTAGGTTTATTCACGTGTGAGCCCTTTTTCAAATTTTCCCTCCGAAAAACTCGGCCAACACTTAGAAATTTTCCTTGTAAAATTCTTCTTCGCTACGAACTCCCCCCCCTCGGAAAACTATCATGTTCTTATTGGCCCGGGCCACTCCTCCAAAATTTTGCTTGCGCGGACACTTAGTCATTTTTTCCCAAAATTCTCCCCTGACACATGGCATCTCCTGATTCGTCGGCGGGTCCCGCGGAGAAAATTTTCCATTTGAAACCTACGCCAAAACACTTGGCAAAAAGCCAAGTTCTCCTCCGACCCCCACCACTTCCTTGACACGTGGCACGTTCTCATTGGCTGCGGGATTCCAAGGGGAAAATTTTCCACAAAAACTCCGCCGAGCCATAACTTGAAAAATATGAGGAGTTAGGAGGAAAACTTTACCTTTCTGGAAAGTTGAGAGAGAGCTCTATCCAATGGTGCCATTTGCAGAAAGATTTGAGTGCTTGAAAATAAAAAATAATGGAGACTGAGGCACAAGAGAGGCAAGAACACAAGGAGTTAGCCACAAAAATGAGCAGGGGAACATTTGGGATAACATGCACCTATTGAACACTAGTTTTTCCTTGTTGTTGGCCTCCTAACTTGCATGAATATAGACTCAACCTTAGCTATATTTGTCTCCACAACTTATTTATTCTCTTCCTTCTCCTTGGTCAACTATTCGGATGATGGCCCCACGCTACTCTTGATATTCGTAAGCAACATCTCGACTAATTATTCAAGATACTCCATCTCATCATTGTATTTGGGTTGAGCTTGGCTTATAAGGAGGGGCATGCACCTATGATTTTCTTTACCAACGTTCATGTCATGTCATAGGATTCCTTAGTGCGCTTTTGTTCCCCCTTGAGGTATTTCTTCAAGCTTTCCAATTCACACTCTTTATTCTTCTTATCCTCTATCATGACCCTCATGGTATCCCCTAGATCTAGATTTTTTCATATCACATCCGCAACCATTTTGTTCAAGGAATTGCACACTTGTTCATCACCAATTATATAGGGTCGACATGCTTATAATTTTTCTCAAGATCTTTATTCAACTCCAATGTGGTGAGGGAATTTTTGCTAATCTTAAACTCCAACTCTTCTGTGTGCGTATGCATGTTCCAAGATTAAATTTTCTTCATGTGTAAGAGCCCTCCTTCTTTTCCAAAAATTCCATTCGAACAACTTCTCTACACTGAGACCGTGCTTTAGAACCTTTCCCTCAATATGTTTGTAAGATCATCAACAAAGTCCATGTGTGGTGATTGGGGAGGTTGTCATTTCCTTACTAAGTTGGCCTTGGTATGTGGATTTCGGGCATAAATTTCCTGTGTTATCTTACCCTCCAGCGCCTTATCATATCTGATCACATAAGTATCATCAATCTCCTTATTCTCTTTGGGATCATCTTCATGTGTCGGTGTCTTCTTCCTACGCGAACTTCAATGTCATTCTCCCCTTCCCGTGATAGGCTCTACATTTATTGGTGGCTTTTTTTATGCCTCATATGTGGCCTTCTCATGCTCCAACTCCTCTACCACATTTTCCTCCACATATTCATCACCCTTAGTGGAATCTCCTTGACTAGTTGAGAATTTCTCATACCATCATCGTGCTTCCTCATTTTATAGTGCATTCCTAATTTGTGCATGTGATCAAGACCCGTATCATCATATTCTTATTCTTATTCCTCATTTGGAGACTCCTCTCCACTCATCTTTGGTTGGGGCATAGTGTTCTTCTTGGGTTGTGGCGGGTAAGTCTCGAAAACTCTATCTCCACTCTGCCTTGCCCTTGTGTCTTCAGCCACAAGACCAAAAAGACTCTACAATTCATTCCTTTGATTTTGACATTCAACATCGAGTTCAATTCCAAGGTATCTGGCTTAGTGGTTTGTAAGTATGCAAGTCTAGTTTTATACCCATAAGTGGTGCACAATATATGCCAATCCGAGCCTACCTTGTGCGTGTCAAAATCATACTCTGCACATTCTTAATCCTATTCACCACACACCAAGTACTTAGCTATGAATGCAAATGGAAATTTTCACCATGACCCCATTTCTTCATTCACCATCATGAAGCACACAATGTGAAAGTGTTGCATTCTTTGTAAATTTTTCCTAATCTTTAACCTCCCCACATAGCTCTCATGGTATGTGCCATTCATTTTCAAATGCTACGTGTATCTTGGTATACCATTTTTTTAATATGGTCTTGTATACATTATTAATTGAGCCTTCACATGTATAACCTTTAAATTGTGTTGCACAGGATTTTTTCTCTACTGGATGGACCCATATATCTTCATCAAGCTCATCTAGGACACCAATCTCCTAGAAAATGATTAATAGGAGGATTGAGCCCCAACTAATCTTGGATCCTTCTTCATTTTGTGCCCTCACCTCCTCAATAATCCCATCAACGATGAATTGCGCTATATTATACTATGTCTTATGAGCCATCTTTTGTGCAATGTAAAGGAATTTCTTATTTACTTCCCCCATCTCTCGAAGTGCCAAGTTTGTAACCTACCAACATGTTTTCTACCCTAGTTGTGGGGTCTAAAATCTTCTCCATATTCATGGCTCTACGCCCTTTTCTCATACTGTAATTGTTTCACCAACTCATCAATTTTTGTATCATCATGTAGATCTAGATCGAGGTCTTCTCCTATCTCTCATAGCCATGTAACTGTCTAATCAATCGTTATGTGATCCTCATTCTTCGGCCCATGAAGTAAAAAAATCACTTGTGTACCATTGACATCAGCCATTGGAAGAGGTGTGTAGGCTTAGAAAAGAAACATAGCTCAAAAGCTGAATAACCCCTACCTTCTTGAGGGTTTTTCTCATTGAATCATCCACTACTACTGTCCCTTTTCATTCCTCTCTATAAACTCCTGTAACATATCTATATTCAAAGTTTACTCATTTCCTAGCACCCTATGATTAAACTCACCGATTTTTCACTTTTTAAGTTGTGATTTCCATGTTTGTGTCATAATCACTCTAGGGGATACTTTGCATTTATGAAAATAACTCTTACGGTGGGTCTTCGACTTCAAACCTCTTAGTTTGGCTCTTTCCCTATCCCTTAGAAGATGCCAAAGTTACTTTCTTAGGTGTTATCTTTTTTACTTCCTCACTAAAAACTTGTGCCCTAGGTATCATGTTGTACAACCTTTAATTTTGAACCCTCTTGATGTATCACTTGAGCCCTCCAAACCTTAGCTACCCAAATTCCAATTCTTGTAAACCGTACTCCTCTTGTGCTTCCACTTCCACTCAAACTTTCCATAAGGATTGTTTTCCCTAAGGTCTCTTATACACTTCTTAGGTTTTCTTGTTACTCAATTTTCTCTGTCGCGCATAAGTCACTTGGTGGCTTAATTCACTTCAAATGCAAGGTGATAAATGAATCGAGTTTCCCCTTTTATAGCTTTGTTGTACTTTAAAAATTTCACCGGCCTATTTTTTTTCACTTTTAAACCTTTTTTATTGCTTTTAAGTTTTAAAGTACTTTTTCTATTTTAAAACACCTTTTTCCTACTAAGAATTTTTTTATTCCTCCCATTCCTTTCTTTCGTGCATGTAGCACTCATAACCTTCTGCACACTTACTACTTCCAATCATGTAGACATCCATGCATACAATTCCTTGCACCACAATCCATCTTCCTCTGTGCCATATCACAAGTAGTATATCATGTTGTTGCATCCCTCACATTATATTATATGACATCTTATTTGCATGGATTTCCTTCAAAGAAAATCTCATTATACACCATCTACGTAGACACTGCAACGCCTTCTTCTACCACGGTGTGTTCTCAATTGTTATTCGTCAAACACCTATCTTTTCATCAATGTTGTGCTCACCTCCGTATCTTCTCTAAGGTACCTCCCATCATGTGATTTTTCTCTTCCAATAGACACCTGCCTCCACCCCACACTAAAATTATGTGTGGTCTTATGCACATGAACTTAAGAGATAGTAATCAACTTCTTGTGCACAAGCACACTTATTACAATAAAACAAGCAAAACAAAAACAAAACATGATAAGGAAATCTAATCTAAGTGGTAATATTGACTTATTACAATCACCAAGAAACCTATTTATAGTAGGGATTCAGCCTACTCCCATTTAAGTAATCGGGAAACAGGTGTCATCCAACACCTGCAATTGATATGCGCTTGATTCAAGTATCTTGGTTACTATAAAAGGTCTCAACCAATGAACCTTCAACTTTACTAGGTGACACGTAAACTTGGATTCATAGAGAAGTACCATCATTCCAACTACAAATGACTTGTTGTTAATGTGAATATCATGCCAAACATTTTATCACACCTTCTCAATCTTTTGTATCCAACGCATAATTACACGCTTGCTCATCTAGTTGCATCGGTTTCTTAATGAGCTATTCTATAACATGTTCATTAGATAATCCATCTCGTGCATGTAATAACTAGGGATGGTAATAAAAATTTCATAGGTAGCACATCCTCTGTACCAAACACCAATTAAAATAATGTTGCCTTGTTCAACCTTTTATATGTGGTTGTGTAAGCCCATAATCTGGTGATACTTTATCGTCCCAATCCTTCCTTCTGACATCAACAATCTTTGTCAAAGATTGTCCCAAGATCTTGTTGAAACATTCTGTAGTGCCATTAGCTTGAGGATGATAATGAGTGGTTCTATGGTGTGCCACCATAAAATCTGTTAGAAAAATTCATATTGTCTCATTTAAGAAATGAGTTCCTCTATCACTGGTCAAGCTTAATGGCAACCATACCTGCTAATGATGTTCTCCCAAAGGAACCTCACTGTTGTGGCTAAAATACAATCCTTTGTAGGTACAACCTCTTCCCACCTTGTTAGATAATCTATGCATGTAATTATGTAGTGCACTCCAGGTCTTGTGTGCGGTGGTGCAATAAGTCCCACAAAGTCAACATCCTACTTCTCAAAAGGTTTTGCACTTGCATGGGTTGCAGAAGGAAGTTCATCCGACTTCCCGGGTTTGTCAAGGCACTAGCAATGATCACATTATTTGACATATATCTTGGTATCTTTGTACAATATCTCCCACCATAAGCCAGCTAGAAGTATCTTGCACGTAGTCGCATCCCCTATATAGTGTCCCCTACTATACCTCCATGAGCCTCTTCCATAATTAAAATAAAATCTAGGATGTATTCCTTGTTAGTGGAATATTGAGGTTTAAAGATAGTTTTGAAAATAATGTCAAACATTATTCAAGAGGAAAGTCACTTAAGAATGTAAAATACATTAGTAACCAAGAAAATTTGGTGTCTAAAATTAAAATGGGTTTCTACCGTAACTTCATTATTTACCATTAATTACTTGTAATACCATTTACTTCAAATTTTACTCAACCACCACACTTTAAGGTTAGGAATAATTTATAAAACTCCTTTGATACATAAAATAATATTATATGCATTTTCTATGCATATTTTCCTAATGCATAAGGAATTATGAAACATTATAATGTTCCTTAATAAACCACTAAATATACCTTACAAGATTCCCCCTATTTCAATATGGCAAGCAAGTATGGAGAACTTGATATTAATATATGGAAATTAGTGAAAGTTGTGGAAATTAGAGTTAGGTCAAACTTGGGGAAATTTAGAAAAATTAGTGAAACATGGGGAGATTGAGTAAAATTTTAGTAAAACTAGAGTAAAATTAGGCCACGTTGATGGAATTAGGTAAATAAATGAAAAATAGGTAAAATTAGAGAAATTGAGGAAGATAGTGAAAAATATAAAAAAATAATGAAACTTGGGGAAATTAGGTCAAAATAAGTGGAATTTGATGAAATAGGGCCAAACTTGATGAAATTAACCCAAACTTACAATTTAGGGAAATTAGTAAAAAAAAGGAAAATTAAAGAAATAGGGAAAATTATGGACAATTATATATATTAGTGAATCTTGGGGAAATTAGAGTAAATGTATTCCAAACTTGATATAATTTGGTTGAACTTGAATAAATTAAGCTAGCTTACGAAATTTGAGAAATGAAGGAAATCACAAAATTGTAATTTTTGAAGATTTACATAAATTAATAAAAATTGGGGAAGTAAGTAAAATATAAAGTAAATTTAGTGTATGAAATCATTGTTAGTAGTCACATGGAAAATGCTATGTGAGTTATATGTTTACAATTATGCCATAATTACTCGGGTAAATAAGTAAACATTAATATTGTAAGAGTTGTTGAATAAACAATTCATATAGCAATATTAGTTATAAGAGTTATAACAACTCACATATAATAGGTTTTTGGGTAAAACAATTTCCTTGATTATAAGGAAACAAAAACCTATATGTATGGAGTGGTGTCTATTGTAAAAATGGACCAGATAAATCAGAGTGTGCAACATTTTTATTATTGAGATTACTATTCAATTATTTGTTAAAACCCGCACTAATTTTCTCATTTAGTATTAGAGTAATATTATAATAGTGTATTGTTAAAATGGTGTTCTAAGTTATGAAGAGGAAATCCAATATATCTTGCCTTTGTTGATGAAATTTGCATATCATGCTCATGTGTGATTTATTCTTTGCTAGTAAAATATTTTCTATAGATTAGAGAACTTTAGGAGTTGGTACTTTTCATACAATTTTTTGCGCTTTAGAGAATATTTTCTATCTAACATAGACGGATTGGTTATTCAAGGAGGATCCTTTTTTTGTATTCCATGTTTATCTTTGCATCCATGGTCTATTTTGTTTCTCCTCGTTATAGTCCGGATCTATTTTGGAATTTCATTGCATTTAGCCTTGCAAACTTTGCATAATAGTTTGATCTAATCTCGGTTTTCTATTTTCTCTTCCTCGGTAGCTCCTAATATGATAGCTATCACCACTTGCAATGGTTATTTTGAAGCTCAAAATTGAATTTGCATTCAAAGTTTCCATTTTCTACATTTTATTATTACTTTGCACAATTCTTGCATTTGGTTTGGAATTGGAAATTGATTTGTATGAGTTGAGCTTATTTGGTTCATTGGTTGAAAGAAAGAGGTAGGGGAAGATTAAAAAAACTGAAAATGCATACAACAAAAATAAAACTAATAAAACAAACACAACAATGGAGGACACAACACACAAAATGCACAACAAAAATCAGAAATAAAAATCAGTTGCATATATATTATATTTCTGGAAAATATTCAACAGAGCTTCATTGCTCTATTTTTCTTCTTCTTCTTCTTTTTTACTCTTTTCTTTCTTCCCTCTTACATACAAAAATGCAGCACACATACAAATTAAAACATTCAATTCAGAAATTAATTACATATAGCTACATGTCGAGGCAAAAATTCCTTGCAAGAAGAATACAAACATTAATTCATTTTCCAGAATCGAGAGAATGTTAGAGATCAAATCTGATCATTCCATTTAATGCGGGGTTGAGATTATATCTCCAACACCCCCTTAATCTCAACTCATTGTCATCCTTTTCAGAACTATTTGTATGTTCTCCATAGATTTTTTACCATTTCCAGAGCTTCCATTCTTTACTTCATCTTCAACATAAACACCCAAAAAACTTCTTAGATATTCAAATGCATCTTTTCCCAATGGCTTAGTAAAAATATCAGCAAATTGATCTTGTGATCTACAAAACTCTAGACATATTTCCTTGTTATTGACCAATTCTCTTATAAAATGATATCTAGTGTCTATGTGCTTTCTTCTTTTATGAAAAACATGATTTTTAGACAATGCAATGGTTGAGTTATTATCACAATAAATATTTGTTGCTTCTTCTTGTTCATGCATCAACTCAGCTAGCATTCTCCTCATCCATATGGCTTGACATGCTACACCCGTCATTGCCACATACTCCACTTCTTGCTAAAGAAAGAGTTACAATGGGTTGTTTCTTTGAATCCCATGATACTACCCTTGTTCCAAAATGAAAAGCATAACCAAAGGTAATTTTCCTATCATCAACGTTGCTAGCACAATCGTTGTCCATGTATCCAATGAGCTTAAACTCATCCATAGCTAAATACAAAATTCCATAGTTCTTTGTTCCACAAACATACCTCAGTATTCTTTTTCCAGCTTTCCAATGAGAGTCTTTTGGAGACTCCATGAACCTCAAAATAAGGCTCACACCATACATAATATCAGGCCTTGTGGCCGTCAAGTACATGAGACTACCAACTAGTCTTTTAAACAATCTAGGATCAACAAATGAACCACTATCTTCCTTTCTCAACTTCAGCCCTATAACAACTGGTGTAGGCATTGGCTTACAACTCAACATATTAAATATTTTCAATACATCACTTGCATACTTTGATTGAGAAATAAAAATACCTTCATTGATTTCTTAACTTCTATTCCCAAGAAGTATTTCATGAGACCAAGGTCAGTCATTTCAAACTCTTTCATCATGGTTGCCTTAAAAGAATTTATGGAAAGGTCTCCCGTGAAAATTAAATCATCTACATAAAGACACACAATCAACATTTTACCTTTTTCATCCATTTTGATATACAAAGTAGGCTCATTGTTGCACCTACTGAAGCCATTTTTAATTAAATAAGAATCAATGCGGTTGTACCATGCTCTAGGAGCTTGCTTGAGTCTATAGAGCACCTTTTTCAGCTTGTATACCTTTTCTTCATGACCTGAAATTTCATATCCTTTTGGTTGTACATAAACCTCTTCTTCAAGATAACCATTTAAAAATGATGATTTTACATCCATTTGAAAAATAGGCCACTTGTTTTGACTATAATGGCCAAAACGGTTCTTATTGTATCCAAACATGCTACAGGAGAAAATGTTTCATTGTAATCAATACCAGTTCTTGAGTGAAACCTCTAGCAACCAATATTTCCTTATGCTTCAACACTTTACCATCCACACCATGTTTAGTTTTGTAAATCCTTTTACACTTATGACATCCTTTCCTTGAGGACGATCCACCAACTCCCAAGTGCTATTCTTCTCAATAGCTTCAATATCTTCATCCATGGCTTCAACCCATGCTTCATCTTTTATTGCTTCATCAAAAGACATTGGATCAACAAATTTTGAAAATAAAGAAAAAATAGAGAAATAATTTGATGTATCAACATTAAAATCAGATTCATAAATATCTCTTAAACTCCTTTTTTTCTACAATAAACTTGCCAATGTAGGATTCATGAACTACTGATATCAACTTGAGTTTGGTGGACTGATTTCTAAAGGTGTCATGGCTGGTGTTCTTGGTGAACTTTGCTGCCTAGGTGTAAAATTCTGATTTCTTAAATATCTCCTTGTTGTAGATGGAGGCGTAGCTTGTGCTACAACTTGTGGTGCATGTTTGGGAGTGGAAGGAGGTATTTCTTGAGGAATACCTTGTTGTTCTAACACTTCATCACCCATATCATCATGTGAATCAACTGTTGTTACACTTATTATTTTTTCTACACTTCCATCCCATGCTTCATTCTCAACAAATTGTACATCTTTGTTGATTATAAATTTTCTAGTACTTGGATTAAACAACTTGTAAGCCTTTGTATCTTCTGAATACCCAACAAAGATACACTTCTCACCTCTATTATCCAACTTCCTTCTCATCTCTTTAGGAACATGAGCATATGCAACCAAATACTTTGAAGTGTGCAACACTATGCTTTCTACCGCTCCAAGCCTCTTGAGGAATTATATTCCTTACACTTTTAGTTGGACATATATTTGAAATATAAACAATAGTTGCTAATTGCTTCAACCCAATATTCATTTGGTAAATTCTTTGACTTCAACATACTCCTTTCCATTTCCATGATGGTTCTATTTTTCCTTTCAGCCACACCATTTTGTTGAGGTGTGTAGTGGGTGTAAACTATTTGTGAATACCATGTTGTCTGTAAAAATTTAGAAAATCATTAGAAATATACTCACCACCTCTATCAGTTCTTAATACCTTGATGTAGTAACCACTTTGCTTCTCCACAAGAGCCTTGAACTACTGAAAGAATCCAAAAGCATTAGATTTATGTCTCAAAAAATATACCCATGTCTTCCTTGTATAATCATCAATGAATGTCATAAAATATGAAAAACCTCCAATAGAAGTTGTTTGCATGGGTCCACATAAATCTGAGTGAACAATCTCAAGAGGTGCACTTGTTCTTGTTGATTTACCAATTGGGAAATACTCTCTATGTTGCTTCCCCAAAATACACCCTTCACATACTCTTTCCAATTTTTTGAATCAATGGAATTTTTTTACCATATTATTCTGTGTAATAAATTCAAACCTCTAAAATTTAAATGTCCAAACCTAAGATGCCAAAGCCATGATTCATCTTTCACAACTGATTGAAAGGTTGATTAAATTCCTTGATCACAGGATTCTATATTAGCTCGCAAGACTCGCTTGCATTAGCATAAGACTTATTTATATTGGCACTCGATAATTAGCACATGAATCATTTGATTGAGTGCAAAAATCAACTTTATTAGTGAAGAAATCATTTTCTTGAGTGCGGGATCAACTTTATTAGTGAAAGACTCATTTTCTTAGCGTACTGATTTATCTTAGCACAGACTTGGATCATGAATTGAACTATTGATTTTGCTACAAATAGATCTAATTTTCTCTTTTTCCTTGTTGTAATCTCAAGGGAAACATTCTATTGCTTCTCATCTTCACTTTTTTAACTAACTGAGTGTTAGGGGATTTTCCATAATCACACACTCATTATCTTCAATATAAAATATGTATCCTTTTTGTACCAATCTGTCAATACTCATAAGATTATGCTTCAAACCAACAACATAAAAACATCATTAATGAACTTTTTCTCCCCCTTTTTGTTAGAATGTCAATAGTCCCTTTTCCCATTACATTCACTTGATTATTGTTCCCAAGAGTAACATTTGAGGTTACTTGATTTATCCAAACTAGAAAATAACTCTAGATTTCTAAACATGTGATTATTGCAACCTGAATCTAAATACCAAATATCATGTGGAATTTCTTGAACCATATTACATTCAACCGATGATTTTGTGGAAATTGCTTCAACAATATTTGTGCATGCAATAAACATAGAAGTTTTTGTAGAAATTTTAGGCTGATTCTGATTTTGTTTTCCTTGATCATATTGTTTCTTCTTACATTCAAAAGATTAGTGTCCATAATTTTTACAATAATGACATTGAACATGTGACTTTTCTTTTCTATGACTGGTTGAATGATTATGACCATGTGAATGATCATGGTTGTGTCCTCTTCCACCTTGGTTTGTAGGATTGTTGTTGCGTCCTCTAAATGTATTTCTACCTCTTCCTCTAGGAGTGAATCTACCTCCTCTACCTCTTCCATGAATTATAGAATCCTGAGATGAGAATGCATTTTCTATGGTTGTATGTGATCTATTTAGCCTCTACTCATGGTTTATCAAGGAGGCATGCAACTCATCTATTGACATCTGACTTAAATCCTTAGTTTCCTCTATAACAACAACTAAAGGATCAAACTTAATAGGTAGAACTCTAAGAATTTTTCAACTATCCTTTGATCTTATATGGTTTCCCCATGTGATTTTATTTGATTTACAAGCCCAACAACATGTGTAAAAAGTATTCTATAGAATCTGAATCTTTCATATTTAGATTCTCAAAATATTTTCTAAGTAAATTGGAGTTTTGCTTTAACTTTATCCTTACCTTGATATGCCACTTGGAGAGTTTCCCATGCATCCTTTGCTTGGTTTTCGATGCAACTCTGGGAAGAATGCTCTCATGCATAACTTGATGAATGTAGAAGAGGGATTTTCCATCCTTCTTCCTTTGTTCTTTCAAAATATATTTTTCTACCTGTGTGAGTGCATTGAATGTTGTTGCATTTGTGGGTTCTGCATACCCATTTTCAACAATCTCCCAAACATCCTAGGATCTAAAAGAGCTTTCATAGTCAAGGACCAATATTCATAATTTTTTCCATTAAACTATGGAGTCTGCAAACTTGACAAAGGTGCTCCAAATGTGGATGTCATTAATGATTTTCAATAAACTCTACAAAGATTTGGAAGCAAAATAACTTAATCTTGATGACTAAAACCTTCTTCTTTGATACCAGATGAAGGGAAGAGGCGAGGAAGATAACAAAAACTGAAAATGCATATAGCAGCAATAAAACTAATAAAAAAACACATAAATGGAGGACACAACACACAAAATACACAACAAAAATTAGTTGCATATATATTATATTTTTGGAAAAAAATCAGGAGGGCTTTGTTGCTCTATTTTTCTTCCTCTTCCATTTTTTACTCTTTTCTTTCTTCCTATTACATACAAAAATGCAACACACATACAAATTAAAACATTCAATTAAGAAATTAATTTCATACAATCACACATCAAAGGAAGACATTCCTTGGAATTAGAATACAAACATTAATTCATTTTCTAGAGTCAAAGAGAATGTCAAAGGTCAAATCTGATCATTCCATTTAATGAATATATTTTCCCTTTTTCCAAAATGTGTAGTAGTCAAAAGCTTCCAGCTGTTAGAGGTTAGAGTTAAATGCGGGGATTGAGATTATATCTCCAAAATTGGTTTCCTTCCCCATCACCTTGATCATCATGCAATCTTGATTCTTAAGCTCACCAACACATCCAATATGAATTTGGAGCTAATCATGTGTTCCCAGTCAAAATCAAAGCTGTTTCCAAAGAGGATATGTGTTTTATATTCTAATACAATTTTCAACCTTTAATAAAATAAAATTGCATCGAGTGTATCACACATTACACATGGCTGATTAGGCTAGCATGTCATTTTCTAAAACGCTCAAAGCAAGTAGAGAAATGGTCAAATCACATTAGTTAAAACTTCAAAGAAGTGAATTTCAAATAAAAAATGAGTAAAATTATGGTGGGGATTACTTTTAAAATTTTGGTGTCATTTATTAGAGATGAATTTTGTGGTGAGAATTTTGTTACAAAAATAAAAAGTAATTAAATATTAATTTTCTTAGTATTGTCTTTATTTAGTATAGTTTCATGTAGCAACAATTCAAGTAGCATTATTATTGTTGTTATCAAGTTTTTACTATAAATCATCATTATTAATTTTGTCGGTATTGTTTAAGTTGTCAATTTGTGTCAAAAAAATAATTTTTTTCTTGTATTGTAAACAAACACATTATTAGTTGAAACTAACATCTTAAAAATAAAAGATTTCACATTGTGGGGGAATATTAAATAATGTGGAAATAATTGAGACTCGTGATCACATTACGTTTATTTAAAAGTGCCACACCCGGAGGATGGAGGAAAAAAGGAAGGAGGACAATCAACATCCTCTCGCCAACCATAAACAACAAGGCTACATAATAGTGTTGTGGCATTTTTATTTCAGTTGTGAGTTTCTTTTTCAATTGTTATTGTGTGTGTTTTGTAACAAGAACAAAAGTTCATTCTTGTTCAAGATTTGTATTCCTATGTAAACCCTTGATGTAATGATATAGTGGAAAGATGAAAGCATAGGGATAAAAAACATCATGATACTTGAAGAGGGTGAACTGGGGTTCATACCTAGGTTTTTGGTTAACCTTTGTAAAACCATTAAAGGTTGTGCAGATGGTTCTTGCTTGAGTTCCAACATTAACTAGGCCAATTTTGTTCACTATAGCAATCTGGTTGTTAAACATATGGTTCTTGTTCGTGGTTCCCTCATTGGTTCGGTTAGATTAGTTCTCTACAATGCATAGTTAATGAGAGGTTGATGAGTTCCTTCTCTACGTTCTATTTGTTTTATGGGCCAAGATCATGAGTACAAAGAGGCGAAACACTACGAAAAATGAAACTATGTTACTCCCATTTTTTCATTAATGAAGGAATGTTATGAAATCATTATTAGTTGTGACACCCCACATTTTCATTTTGTTATGTTGAAAAAATAAGTTATGATGTGTTAAATAATTTGTGAAAGCAAGTGATTAGTGTTGTTATGAGGTCGTGTATGCAGATACACATATGTACATATCACCTAAAAAGTATATATACATGTGCATAGGTGCATACCCAACACCATACCCACACTTGTCACCTCACATTTTATGATTATTTAATAATCATAACTTATTTCTTGTTATACTTAATTGGAGAATTTGACTCCACCTTATTGTTGTATGTGATGATTTCGTAATATAGACAAATCTATTACATATTTGTAAGTTGAATTATTTCATTGTAGGAAATAATTATTGTCCTTATGTTTTTACTAATCTCATTTTCATTTCAATATCGGTCATCGACCGCAAGGAATTAAAAATAATCTTCAATGTTGCTCGGTAATGGGTCTCCATTAGCGACCATTAACAAACAAGGTAAAACAATAAAAGTTGAATTTATATTTTAGGAAATTAACATTGTTTTCATGAAGGCCTTAGGTCATGGTTCAATGATGTTGTTCCTATCAATAATGGTCTTACCATAATGCCGAGTTAGTTTTATGAGGAAATAATAGGGTAAGTTAATGTATGATTACTTTGGTTTATTGTTTAGTGGTCATAGACCATGATTGCATTTCAATTGTGATCTTCTCTTGGTACTTGGCATGTGGTAAGATGTCAATAAATTGTTTAAATCTTTAAAGGTCTAGTACCATATTAAATTGCAGACTTGTATGATTAAAAGGCTATGGCTATGTAAACTTGGCAATATATGTTTGTAAGATGTGGGTTTAGGACCACGAGGCATATATTTATTTTTTTGTTATATTGATGGCGAGGAAGATGTTTATTCAAGTTTTATTTTAAATGATCTTGACCAAGAAAATGTGTAAATGCATTTTTTAATTTCTTAAGGTCATAGACCATTGCAAAACTAGCAATTTCATGTTGAGTGTTTTGGGTCTAAGCCTAAGCAATTATATTGATTTGTCGACGGTCTTCAACCATAGAAAAAAAGGATAAGGTAAATGTTATTTTGGTTAGGTGAATGTCTTCAACCGTATCATTAGAATTATTAAAGTTATAAATCCTTGTCATAGCCACCATGCAAACAATGGTTATTATTAATTTTTAGGTAACTCTTCGACCGATCACCGATCAATGCACCACCATTCTTGTTGGAGGGAATTATGGGTGAGCTACCCGATGCCACTACGTGACACTGTAGAAATTTAATGCATTTAATTTAGTCATGGTTTTGTTGGAATTACGAAGCTTCTTCAAGAATCCATTGCGAAAATACCTAAGTTCATTTTTATCTCCTTCATTTTTACTCTTTGATCTCTTTTTGTGAGTTCTGCATGGTGGAATATGAAGCCATTTTGTTGAGAAGTTTAAGCCGAATTCAATGCTAAAAATACATGACCATAATCAATGTAATTTTAAATGTTTATAATGGTGAGACATTTTGAGGATTTGGTTGTTCAAATTTTTAGATTTATGGGAGAAGAACTTGGAATATTTGTAGCAACGTTTGGAGTCTTTAGGAATGGATTTTCTTCACTCTTTTCTCGGTTGTTACATTTTGAGCTATATGGAAATATTGGGTTTTGTCTATTAGCAAAGAAATTGATGATTAAATTTAGTGTGGAATAGGTACTTGTGAATGTGGAGTTGATAACATCTTGCCTTAACTACGTATTTCAAAAATTAGAAAAACAAGCATTGATAACCATAGCTAGGTTATATTCCGAGTATTATTTCATTGATTGCGAGCATTCAATTCTATTGCTAACTGTGATTGCATATGAAATGGATTGGGTTTACTATGGGTATCTCTTTCTAGTTTGCATGAAATACACCATTCTCATCTGCATGCTTTAGATTATGATAATGTTAATATATTTTTGTTGCAAGTCATGACCAAATTTCATAATGGGTGTTGTTAAGTATCGAATAAGGTTATTTTGGCTTGTTACAATTGACTAGGGGTTCTAGTGACCTTTGAGTTTATTTCTAAGTTAAAATAAAGTGATTGTAATCATTCAAGTAAGGATTTTTATTAATGTGGAATTTTCTTCCTTGTGTAGGCATATGTGAACGGTTTTCATTTTTGGAAACTGGACACAAGATAAAAAGTGTTTTACCAAAAAAATTGCTCTTAGATTTTAAAAGGGAAACTCTATGAGTCATTTGATAAATGGGTTATTATTATTTTTATTGTAAAAAAATCATGGGTTTTAAGTTATATTAAGGATATTTTTTATTCTCCTTGTAGACACCAAATCTATGCACTATGGTACAATTTTAGGTCCCAAATCATACTAATATATACATGATTCCTAAGCAAGAAAACTAGTGGTTGACAACTCCTTTTGAACTTTTTGCTTTATATTTTGTCTTTTTCTCGGTCTTACACAACTTACAACCCTACCAGAACTTGATTTATTTATCTTTTATGGCCTCAGACACTAGTGCCTAGTTAGGACACAAGCACCCAGATGCTCTTGTCCCTCTTGGGTGCTCCTGACCCTCTCTATCATTTTCTCACCCTTTTGGGGATATGTTACTTCTTGGGAATATTTTAACACTTTGGGTCAACCTTCTAGTTGTCAATTATGAAATTCAAACAAGGGAATCATATATATATATATATATATATATATATATATAAATTAGTTATTTCTCCAAAATCAAGGGATAAGAAATAGCATTATCTACTATCACCTAAGCTTGCATCTAAAGGCACAAGAGCATTACAAAGCATCCATCTAGCACATCCATACAATGGACAAGGGCTGCATCACTCTACATACACAACATAGGAGGGGAAGTCTATTCTATTTAATCTCACACATTTGCATACTTGGAGCATTCTAGATCTATCCCACTACTATAGTGTAACTCACATAAGGGAAAACTAGGGCATCATTACACACACTTTCAAATAGAACTATGTTGAGCTTGAAATGTAGTGCGGTGTTGGTACTAAGTTCATTCTTCAAGTGACCTCCAAGGTCATTCTAACTCCGTATTCTACATATTTTTTATTAGATTTATGTGGTTTATGGACATGTGCGAGATAGACAATTGTTTTTGAGGTTATACGTACAATTGGTGATATTGGATAAATATCGAGCGACAACAAGAAACCAATAACAAAGCTCCTCTTGCAAAGAAAAGGACAAAACCTCGAGCATTTGGCTGGATACTAGCACAAAAATAAATCACTAATGCCTAGGTGCTCCTATTCTCCTGTGGGCCCTTCTGTCCTACACATTTCGTAGTTCCAAAACCTCTAGTGAGCCTTGAAGACACTGCTTCTAGTTTGTTTCAACTATTCACCTACCTAAATCATCTCCACTTTTCATGAAATCAGCTAATTCATTTATCTCTCTCACTTGATTAGGGTTTTATATTATTGCATGCTTGTTGTTTGTCCATTTACTCTATTTTATCACTTGTATATCATACACTAAATTAGTTACTCTTAAACTAAATATTTAATTCAATTCAAATTAAATCATTTGGTGAACTTGTTCCTTACATTCCCATTATCGGATCTTTCATGGCTTCCCATCCCTTTAATTCCAATGCTTCCCCATTGTATATATAGGTTCAACTTCATAATATCTTTGTTAAGTGTGTCCTAGTTTATCCTAGATCCAGGTCTTAACATATGCACTCTATCCTTTCTCCATTAAATAGGAATTTCTACTACTCATTTCACTCCATCTACTCTTTGTATCTAGTGGCTTTGATGCTACACCTAAACAAGTATTGGGAACAATATCTCTTCCCCTTACTATGGGATCTTGCACTCTTAATGTTTTATGTCATGTTATGCCTCATGATGTTCCTTATACTATCCTTCTATCCATATTTTCTTACATACTACACATGGGATTCTTTCTACCATTGTCATAACACACACAAACCCCTTGCTACACCTTCTTCCATGGATACTGCTACAATAGATTCCACACCTCATATCACTACTCTTGATGATATTCCCCTCATACATGATGCTAATGAAATTACCTACATTGCACATCCTTCTCCTCCTAGGGTGACCCCTAGTGCTATTGATTTACACGATCAATTATCTATTGGTACCCATGATACTCCTCCCATTGTGTCTCACTCTCAATACACTTCTATTATGCTTAGTGCTTCCAATATTACATCTCTCTATGTACCTTCCTCATCGCAAGTCAGAGCATTGTATGCTAGTTTTACAATGATTCCTAATACTCGTACTTTCCAAGATCCTATGCATAATTCATTTACTATGGTTTCACATTATTGTTATCCAATTTCACCCCCCCAGGGTTGAATTGATAACATACATCAGGATTCTCAAGTCCCAGGCAAATTGATTAATCCAGGGCAAAAAATCATGTTCTAGGGTCCCTTCAGAAAATTTTCTAACTTCCCTGTCCAGGTCGAAAAGAAAAATAAAGCTCTGAGAAAATGCGAGAGAGTTGCAGAAAATAAGCTTGGGCCAGAAAAATTTGTGAAAATCGGCTAAGTCCTTGTTCTAGAACAATCGGAAAATTCGGGACACCAAGGCACGGATCGCTGAAAATTCTACGCAGGCCCAAAGCAAAGGGACAAGTGGGAAAAGAGTGCGTGAAGGACGCGAACCAGCCGGTTCGGCTAGAACGGGGAATTGTAGCACTAGGACAAATGGGACAAAGGGACGCGCGGGACGCGGAAAGCCGTTTCAGCCGAAAGAGAAGAAAATCGACTAACAGTTTGGGACATTCGGGCCGTGAGTACGTGAACCACCCGGATCGGCTGAAAAGGAGAAATTTTGCACCAAAAATTCGGGACATTTGGGCCGTAAAGGTGCGGATCGGCCGGATCGGGTGAACCGGAAGAATTTGCCCCGTGAAGCACTGGGACATTAGGGACAAATGGACGTGAACCGGCCGGTTCGGCCGAAACAAGAAACTTCAACACAAGGAAAAGTGGGACATCTGGGACAAAAAGACGTGGTGGACATGAAAATCCGGCAGGCCCGTGGACGAATCACAGCATGACACGTGTCGTCAAGGAAAAAGTCCAAAAGGTCAAAGGGGCGAGTTTTCGAGCACTGATCCGAACCAATGAAATAGTGCCACGTGTCCAAGTTTAAGGGGCCCACAAGGAAAACCCACGAAAAGGTGGAGAGAGGGAATTGCTCAGCGAACCATAGCCTGCCACGTGTCGTCTAGATGGCAGAGCGCGGGAAAAGAAATTTAAAAATCTGTTTTCACCTGTTTTGTGCCCTAAATCTTCAGATCATCATATCTTTCGATCCAGAGCTCGGATTTGCACGTTCTTTATATCAACGGAAAGCTGTTGAAATTATCTACATGATTCTAGGGTCAATCTTGCATTTTGGTGTAGTTTGGAGGGAGAAAATTAAGAAAACGTCTCTGACGCGTGTAATGCTTCAACTACCAACTTTAATGCAACAGACAGCTCGCCGCTCCTGTTAGACAACCCGCCGTTTTGCCAGGATCCACCGCTTGGATCATAATGAGATGATTTAAATGCTACCAAGAAGTGGTTGGGGTAGATTCTGGATTTCCTCTCTCTCCCCTCTCATTTCTTCATATATATTGTAAAGAGAGGTCCTTTAATAGGTCGGACATTTTTGTTTTGCATCCTCCCTTCTTCCCTACTTGCAAGAGAATTTGTGGAGCTTTTCAAACCTCCCATATGGATTGTAATGCCAGTTTTTGCCTCTTGGCCACTGCAATGTACTGTATCGACTCTTGAGCAATATATATATATGTTTGTGATTGATTCTCAACCCTCTCATGTATTCATTGCTGTTATTTTGATCTCTTATTGCAGTTTGGTTACCTGTGCATAGTGTTTGTATTACATCTATGTGGTCTATGTTAGATTTGCAAAACAAGTGTCTAACATTCCTTGGTGCATCACCTCTGTAGTTTAGGTTTTATTCTATGCATTTTCTCACCCTGTCTCCTTAACAAGTTAGATTAGGTTTTAGTAAACCCTCTGCATTTTTTGTGTGCATCTGAACAGAGGAATAGGAACCAACCTTCTCTGGAGAATCCTTTCTCATCTTTACAAGTCCCACACTTGGAGAAAGGATTCCATGTTGTGCAATCACACTGGATGCCTGAACATCAACCTAGAAGCCTGATCTGCATCCGTGGGTGTCTTTGTGAGTCTCAGAATAACAGCTTTTTACATGACACGCCGGTGGGACTAGAGGTCTCATTTTTATTGCAGCAAAGTTGATATGCATCTGCTGCAGTTTTCTTTCTTATAAGAGCTATTATTTGCATATCTAGCGACTCCAAGGGGAAGAATCAACTGGTTTCAGCAGTGCAGGCCTGAAAACTCATGAGAAGAATCACCACAAGGTCAAGAGTCGGAGAAGAAGAAGTGCTTTGTTTGAATACCTGCAGTTATCTCTGAGAAGAAGGCAAAGAGGAAGAAGGATTCAAAGGTCTCCATCTCCACCAAACAGAACTCTCTCAACTCCTCCACCTGACAGGCCTTTCTTTCAATATACAAGGGTTTTAAGACCAATCAGAATGGCTCAGAACAACCCCTATGTCAACTTCATAGGCAGCAGCCCACTTGCTCTCAATGCACAACATCCAGCTTCCTATTACAACCTTGAATAACATTCCCTACTTCACCGGAGAAAATCGGACTACTCTAGGTGATCATGTTAAAGATATTGCTAACCTCTCCAGCAATCCATGAAATCGATGAAATGCAAGTGGCTGTCAAATTACTGGCATCTTCATTCAAGGGTAAAGCATTACAATGGTTTAGGAGCCTTGGGGCTGGTTCTATCACAAACTGGAATCAGCTGTGCATTGCACTTCATGAGAAATTTGGAGAGAAGGGAGACAACTTGTCTCTTTTGGAGCAGTTGACAACTATCAAGAGAGCCCCCAACGAGCAGCTGATTGACTTCAACTTCAGATTTCAAAGGTCTTGGGATAGGATTCCAGTGGCAGTCAGGCCAACAGTAGGAGGTGCTTTTCTATATTACCTTAAAGCTTTAAATTCTGATATTTCTATGTTAATTCAATCCATGGGAGGCACAACAATCCCTATGGCTTATAGCATTGCCATTAGAGCCGAAATTGTCTTATTCAAGCTGGTAAACTGGCTCCTAGGCCTCCCATGCCCTTGTATCCAAACTTAGAAAATCCAAGCACTAGTCAAGCACCCACTTTGGCTCCTGTTCCCACCCCTAGAAACTAGAGTTCAAATGAAGCTTCCACTTCATCTCCAAGTGCCCCAAATGAGCTTCAAGAGGTCATGAAATAGTTGCAAAACCTAGGCAATGAGTTGGTTACTCTCAAGAGGCAGCAAGCCCAAGGTTTCAGACCTTCCTATCAACCCCAAGCTCAGCCTAATAGGCAGCCATACCAACCACAAAGACCACCTAATCCAGCTGCAAATATGAATCAAAATCAAAGCCAAGTAAGGCCTCCTGCCAATAGACCATTCCAGCTCTATAATCCAAATGCCATATCTGCCTCTAAGGCATTAGTGCCAACACAGAACAACATTGCTCAGGAATATGATTGGTGCTTTCCATGCAACGAGCCTCACAACCAATCCATGTGCTTCAATGGTGCTCTCAATCAAGCACTAATGGTGACAACTACCGGTGTGGAGGGCGAGGGAAGTCAAGGAAACAACGAACAACCAGAAAAATTCCAATAGCAATCAGCCCCAAATGACACTACATTGGTGAACTAGCAAGCAGAAGATTTCTGTGGCATGAATCAGGTAGTTTCTCAAGGTGTTGCAGCCAACACAAGGTCAAAAGGAGGAATCTGGGTGAAGAACAGCCATTAGCCCTAGCCAATCCACAACCTTCCACGGCTCCACAAATGAGAGTCTAGTTTCAAATACACAAGGGTAGCCAAGAACAGCCCCTTAGGCCAACTCAAATGCCACTGCTTTGCTGCCACGTGCGAGGAGTAAACGTGCAAACCAAAGGACAGCAGAGAGATTCTTCATCACCATTCAGTATCATTGATCAGATGAAGAAGACAAACGTTAATATATCAATGTGGGAATCCCTATCCATCCCAGGACAAAGAGATCTACTACAAGCTGCCATGAAGGATTGGACAATTTCGAATCAGCGGGTTCAGATGCAAGACAAAGTGCTTACAAATGCTGCCCAGCCTGAAGGAAATCATGGAGGACAACAAGGTAAAATGTTGAAGCCCCCTCCTTTCTATGTTTCATTAATCATTGGGGATAAACTAGTACACAATTGCATGATTGATTCCGGGGCAAGTAGCTCCGTGATGCCCAAGCAAATAGCTAATCAGCTGGGTCTCGAATATGAAGTGATATCTAAAGGAGTAGTGCAATTGGATGGGACAGCAATAGCAACAGTTGGAGTGATTAAAAACTTGAGTCTTACCTTGCATGCATGTCCAAATGTTGTTGTCTTACAAGATGTATCAATCATAGACCTTCCACCACTCTTTGCCCTTTGCTTGTCAAGGGACTTCACAGCCAAGATTGGAGGGTATTTGTCTGCTGATTGGTCTCACATGTTGTTTAGAACAAGGTATGGAACTAAGGCTACAATTAGGTCCGAACCCATTGCAAACTTCCATATTGAGCCTTACACCCCAAGTCAAATTAATGCCAATTGCTCAGCATTTGATCAAGAAGATCACCTAGTACTGATGAGGCGACACCAAGGTTGGAAGCATTCCGAGTTTGACTCTTGATGAATGGGCAAACAAGATACATGCTTTTGATCCCTATCAAGAAGTAGAAGAATCTGAGCTGGGAGTCTATTGTATACATGAAGAAAATCAACCTGTTCCTAGCATCACCAAGCCAAGCCATAATGATGACAATGAGGTATGGCAGCTATTTTTTGACGGATCAAGGAGTAGGCAAGGTGCAGGAGGTGGAGCCATGCTTGTTTCACCCCAAGGAATAAAGTACTATTCAGCTTTTAGATTTCAATTTGCATGCTCCAATAACACTGCTGAATATGAAGCCTTGGTGCAAGGGATGCATTGGGCAATCAAGAGAAAAATAAAGAATCTACAAGTCTTTGGGGACAGTGAATTGATTGTAAATCAGGTCAAGGGATGGCATGCTGCCAAGAATGATCTACTCAGGTGCTACAAGAACAGGGTGTGGGACCTCATGGAAGATTTTGAAGGTTTTGGCATCGAATCCATTCCTAGGAAAGAGAATCAAGCTGCTGACAGGCTTGCAGCAGTAGGGGCAGCCTTTGACATTACGAAAAGCATTCAACAAGACAAGGTACAACCAAACATCCACGTGATTGTGAGGCCTTCAGTGCCGGATAACAATGTCAGTTGGCAAAGTGTTTGAGAATGACCAGCATATCGTAAATTTCCTACAAGAAGAAGCTGAGTTCTCTGCCAGGAATCAAGACAAGTTGCATCAGTAGTATGGTGACCAAGTGGTGCAGTTGAGAACTAACAAATTACCAAAAGGCCTCATAACCTTGGAGTCAATCTTCAACTTGAATGATCAGTTCCGGAAGGAGAAGGCAAACATTCAAGTAAAGGGTGAGGATTCAGAGCCTATTTTAGTGGAAGAAGGAAAAACATTGTAGATTGGCAAAGTAAGTACCTCACAAGAGAAATCTGACTTTGTTCAGCTTTGCCAAGAATTTCCAAATGTCTTCGCTTGGAGCTATGAAGACTTGAGAGGATTCAATCCGAATTTGGCACAACATACCATAGAATTGGATCCAGATACTAAGCCCATCGTGGAAGCAGAGACCAGTCAACCCTCACATTGAGCCTCTGATGAAGAAAGAGCTAAATAAGCTAATAGAGGCAAGCATTATATTCCCGATCAAGCACTCAAGTTGGGTTGCTAACTTGGTTCCGGTCAGGAAGAAGAGCGGAGAAATCAGGTTGTGTGTGGACTTCCGAGACCTCAATAGGGCCTCTCTCAAGGATCATTATCCACTCCCTTCCATGGAACAAATATTGCAAGTAGTATCCGGTTCAGAGAGATTCTCTCTCCTAGATGGCTACTCAGGGTATAATCAGGTGATGGTGAAAGAAGAAGATCAATTCAAGACAACCTTCACAACTAAATGGGGCACATATGCTTACAAGAAGATGCCATTTGGGCTGTCCAATGCTGGTGCTACCTTTCAAAGGGCAATGGACATGGCATTCAAAGGCTTGATCAACAAGATAGTGCTGGATATATATCTAGATGATATCACTGTCTTCTCAAAAAGTGCAGCAGACCATCTCTTTCACCTCAGGCAAGTGTTTCAAAGGTGTAGAAAGTTCGGAGTGTCTTTGAACCCCAAGAAGTGCATCTTTCTTGCACATGAAGGAAAGCTCCTTGGCCATATTGTCTCGAAAGAGGGACTGGCAATTGATCCGGAGAGGGTTGAAGCCATAAGAGCACTACCATTGCCAAGTCACAAGAAGGCTCTTCAAAGTTTCTTGGGAAGGATTAATTTCATCCGCAGGTTTATTCCAGATTTTGCAGCCCTTGTCAAGCCCATCACCAAAATGTTAAAGAAGAGCATGGCTTTTAAGTGGACAGCAGAAGGCAAGGAGAGCTTCAAAGCAATCAAAGAAGCTATCTCCCAGGCACCAACCCTCATCAACCCAGACTTCTCCAAGGATTTCATCCTCTATGCATTTGGAGGCAATGACACTATCTCTGCCATTCTGGTACAACAAAACAAAGATAATGATGAGCAGCCGATTTCCTTCTTCAGCCAGAGCTTAGATGACTATGAGGTGAGGTACTCTTTTATTGAAAAACATGTACTTGCAGTAATCAGAAGCTTGAAGAAATTCAAGCATTTAGTCTCAAACAACAAGGTCCAGTTGTTGGTCTCACATGTTGGAGTTAAGGACTTCCTCCTCAACAAAGATTTGAATGAGAAAAGGGTAGGTTGGATCACCCGTGTCATGGAGTATGACATTGAAATCAAGATCACCAAGCTGGTAAGAGGGAAAGAACTGTGTGAGCAGCTGGTTTTGGGAAGCAAAAGGAAGTATGCAACGAAGAAGAGGCTATTTTGACAGTCCAAGACAGCCATGAGCCAAGTGGCAATCAAGAAGAAGACAATGCTGTCCCAACTCCCTGCTGGACCCAAGGTATTATGCACTTCCTAAGCACAGGCCTATGCCCTCTCGGAGATGAACAAGACCCAAAGGAGACACTTCAGGTTGCAGGCTGTTCCGTACGCCATTGTTGATGGAGTTTTGTTCAAGAAAGATGTGAATGGAGTCTTTCTTTGAGATGCATTAGCATAGATCAGATTCAAAGGGTGTTGGAAGAGTTTCATGGTGGACCAGCTGGTGGCCATTTTGCACCAAGAGTGACAGCTCTAAAAATCATGAAGGCTGGTTATTATTGGCCTAAAATCTTCAGTGATTACTATGCATGGATCAAGAGGTGTAAGAATTGTGCATTCTTCACAGGAAAAGAGAAGTTTGCTGCCCTTCCATTGCATCCAATCTCAGTTGACCAGCCATTCATGCAATGGGGTTTGGACTTCATTGGAGTCATTAACCCTAATTCAAGCCAAGGGCATAAATGGATTTTGATAGCCACACGACTACTTCACCAAATGGACAGAAGCAGTAGCACTCAAAGAGGCAAATGAGTCTAGCATCTTAGACTTTTATGAGGGAATAACAACCAGATTTGGTGTACCTACCACAATAATCTTTGATAATGCATTGGCATTCATTAGATCTAAGGTGACTGAGTGGGCTGTCAAGAACGGTATTTACCTGAGCACTTCATCAAACTATTACCCTCAGGGTAATGGCCAGGCCAAGTCTACAAACAAAAACTTGTTGAGGATCATTAGGAGAACTCTCGATGAGAATCAGAGGTCTTGGCACACCAAGCTGAAATCAGCCTTATGGGCTGACATGATCACTCCCAAAAGATCCACAGGTAACTCTCCATTCAGGCTTGTCTATGGAAGAGAGGCAATCTTGCCCATGTCACTTGAGTTGCCAACATTGGAACTCATGAAGCAGTTGGAGTTACTTGAATTTGAGCCCATGGAGGTGAGGTATGCAGAGTTGATGGAGCTGCAAGAGATCAGAAATCAGGCATCCCAAGCAATGGAAAAGGATCAAGCTTTGATCAAGAAGACCTTCGATAGAAAGGCCAAGGATAGATCTTTTCAAGTTGGAGATCTAGTGTTGAAATGGGATGCGGACAGAGCAAAACCGGGAAGGCATTCAAAATTTGATGCTATTTGGAGTGGCCCATACATGGTCACAAAGTGCAAGAGTAGCAATGCTTTCCAATTGGCCTCATTGGACGGTGAAGAACTGCAGATTCCAGTAAATGGAATCTATCTCAAACATTGCTACTGAAAATAAAAGGTTCACCCTTGTAAATATTAGTCTAGATTTCAATTCCTCTAAGTGCGTATGCACATTGTCTTGTTGTAGTTAGGTTTCAGTTTCCCTAAGTGCTTTGGCGCAGGTTTTGTTGCTCCTAGATTGAGTTTTACAGTTCAGCGGGCTCTCGTGGAGGGAGTTGCAGTATCAGGCTCATTTCAGGTCATTGCTTATGACTCCATGCCCAATGGATCACAAAAAGGGGCAACTGGTCTTTTCATCTAGTAGGCAGATGACCCCGCTGAGTCGCCAAATTGTTATCCAATTTCACCCCCCCAGGGTTGAATTGATAACATACATCAGGATTCTCAAGTCCCAAGCAAATTGATTAATCCAGGGCAAAAAATCATGTTCTAGGGTCCCTTCAGAAATTTTTCTAACTTCCCTGTCCGTGTCAAAAAGAAAAAGCTCTGAGAAAATGCGAGAGAGTTGCAGAAAATAAGCTTGGGCCAGAAAAATTTGTGAAAATCGACTAAGTCCTTGTTCTAGAACAGTCGGAAAATTCGGGACACCAAGGCACGGATCAGCTGAAAAGTCTACAGGGGGCCCAAACAGCAAAGGGACAAGTGGGACAAGAGTGCGTGAAGGACGCGAACCAGCCGGTTTGGCTAGAACAGGGAATTGTAGCACTAGGACAAATGGGACAAAGGGACGCGTGGGACGCGGAAAGTTGGTTCAGCCGAAAGAGAAGAAAATTGACTAACAGTTTGGGACATTCGGGCCGTGAGTACGCGAACCACCCGGATCGGCCGAAAAGGAGAACTTTTGCACCAAAAATTTGGGACATTTGGGCCGTAAAGGCGCGGATCGGCCGGATCGGGCGAACCGAAGAATTTTCCCTGCGAAGCACTGGGACATTAGGGACAAATGGACGCGAACCGGCCGGTTCGGCCAAAACAAGAAACTTCAGCACAAGGAAAAGTGGGACATCTGGGACAAAAAGACATGGTGGATGCGAAAATCCGGCAGGCCCGTGGACGAATCATAGCATGACACGTGTCGTCAAGGAAAAAGTCCAAAAGGTCAAAGGGGCGAGTTTTCGAGCACTGATCCGAACCAATGAAATAGTGCCACGTGTCCAAGTCTAAGGGGACCACAAGGAAAACCCATGAAAAGGTGGAGAGAGGGAATTGCTCATTGAACCATAGCCTGCCACGTGTCGTCCCGGATGGCGAGTGCGCGGAAAAGAAATTTAAAAATATGTTTTCACTGCTTTTGTGCCCTAAATCTTCAGATCATCATATCTTTCGATCCAGAGCTTGGATTTGCACGTTCTTTATATCAAAAGAAAGCTGTTGAAATTATCTACATGATTCTAGGGTCAATCTTGCATTTTGGTGTAGTTTAGAGGGATAAAATTAAGAAAACTTCTTTGACGCGTGTAATGCTTCAACTACCAACTTTAATGCAAGAGACTGACTCTTCTCCTGTTAAACATGACTCACCTTTTCCAGGATCCACCGCTTGGATCATAATGAGATGATTTAAATGCTACCAAGAAGTGGTTGGGGCAGATTCTAGATTTCCTCTCTCTCCCCTCTCATTTCTTCGTATATATTGTAAAGAGGAGGTCCTTTAACAGGTCGGACATTCTTGTTTTGCATCCTCCCTTCTTCCCTGCTTGCAAGAGAATTTGTGGAGCTTTTCAAACCTCCCATATGGATTGTAATGCCAGTTTTTGCCTCTTGGCCACTGCAATGTACTGTATCGACTCTTGAGCAATATATATATGTTTGTGATTGATTCTCAACCCTCTCATGTATTCATTGCTGTTATTTTGATCTCTTATTGCAGTTTGGTTACCTGTGCATAGTGTTTGTATTGCATCTATGTGGTCTGTGTTAGATTTGCAAAACGAGTGTCTAACATTCCTTGGTGCATCACCTCTATAGTTTAGGTTTTATTCTATGCATTTTCTCACCCTGTCTCCTTGACAAGTTAGATTAGGTTTTAGTAAACCCTCTGCATTTTTGTGTGCATCTGAACAAAGGAATAGGAACCAGCCTTCTTTGGAGAATCCTTTCTCATCTTTACAAGTCCCACACTTGGAGAAAGGATTCCATGTTGTGCAATCACACTGGATGCCTGAACATCAACCTAGAAGCCTGATCTACATCCAGGGTGTTGTGAGTCTGCAACAACAATTATCTTGTTACATCCATGGGGAAATCAATTCCCCTCTTCCCACCTTTCTATCTATGGTCATATGGGCTAATTCATACTACTTTATTGCTTATGATCTTCCCAAATTGCACATATTTCTTCTAATGAGTCTTGTTTCTCTACCTCCATTTCTTGACATTCATACTTTGATGAGCCTCCTATAATTACATATGTTACACATATTTTGACTCACATATTGATCCTTATGTTTGCACTTAATTTTTCCACTATTTCCAACACGCACAATGTTACACCTATTCTATTTTCTCCTAATGGGTACATTCTTATTTCTTATACACTTCCTATTCATCTAGTTGGGATCTTAGACTCTATAGGGTTTTCCCCTCACCATGTTGACATTATTATTTGGTAGCTCTTGTGTTTACTAATGTTCTACCTATTCTAGTTTCACCACATGCATGGCACAATCCTACTCCACATGCTATGATACATGCACTTTCACATGACATATGTTCATCTTATTTAGCATGTCATGGGCCCTTGCCTACTAATATAATTTCATAGATCTTCTTAGCATCCAAAGTTGGGGGACATCCAATTTCCCCCTGTAAGTGCATGTTCTAATTAGTAGTTACCTATCCTTATGATTCATATACACATCTATTCATTCTTCTTGTTCTGCAATCCATGTCAATCTTTCTAGCAGGATTTCTCTCATCTACACTATGTGCACACCTTGCTACATCTATCTATGCTTCTATGTTACTCCATACACGTTTTTCTACTCATGATTACTTATGGATCCTTCTACTCATGATACACATACTACTTTCTATATAGGGTATACATCCTTTCATGCACTATACATACTCTGGATATTCTTTCTCACAATGATCACATCTATTTCCCGGTAAGAGCTCTGATATACACACTTAGGGGTCATCGCACTTTCTCCCCCATCACTATTCAATGTATATATTGTCTACTCTTATCTCCTTTGCTACACTTCACACTCAGTGCTTCACGATACATCTTTCCTAGCATACAACCCAATCAAATACAACACATTCATTACCCAATGAAACACTTAGTTCTACATTTCATACTCAAATGTTGAGGATATGATTCTTAAATGAACCTAATATCATCTACACTTCATGCTTAGTGCTTCACAATACAATTTTTCCTAGCATCTCCTCTCAATTACACACAATACATTCATTTCCTGATGAAACACTCTTGTTCTATAATTCATTCTTGATTGTTGAGGGAAAATTTATAAATGAACCTCATCTCATGCACTATTTATATGGGGAAACATGGACCCTCCTCATCTTCACATCACAACACACCATTACACTTTCACCACATTTTCATATCTTGGTTATATTTACTCTTGTTAGCCTATAATACTTACATGTTGCACTTTTGCTTACTATGTTAGCCATATTCTTAGTATGTCATTATATTTTTCTATATACACATGTGTTCACTTGGTATCTTGAGGTGAATGCAAGGCCTTTCACAAATTCATGCATGACACATGATGATCAACATTGCTCTTTACCAGTCCCACCAAGGCTCCTAGGGGCATCTACTTTTTCTATTCTCATACTTCACACATCACAAGTTATATTATTACAATATTTACTTCTTTTCCTTACTATCACTTACTTCTTCATTGATCTATACATACTTTGACATAATACTTATCTTTCTAACATGCTACAGTGCTTCATGTGTAGTATTTTCCTTACGGGATCTATACAAACCATGGTTATCTTTTACTCTTTGTTTTCTATTATTTGTGGGCTATGCCCTATGTCTTGCTTGTTCATTGTATACTTTTGGCTTCTTCGGACATGATTTTCTTGTGAAATTGTGAGCGATGTCTCATGTATGTAACCCATTTTTCATGTTCCATCTTATCTTTGTATTTTCTTGTTACATTGTATTCTATTGAATACACTTGTTTACTAGTCCATCTTGTTTGCATGTGCCTTAGTTTCTACCATATACATCCCCTACTCCCTATAAGTATCCACTTAAAATTAGTATCAGTCCTCTCCTTTGGAAAAAAATATCCTACAGTCATCACATGCATCCCAAGCGAGGGGGGAATTTATTGGGTGAACAAATCACCCCTAAAGCAGCTCAAAGCTTCATCATAGATCAACACAAGTATATAATTAGCACAAGAACATAGTTTTAGAATGGATTAGAATCAAACTTGTGTCCAAAACATAGAGAAAACACCAATTCCAAAATTGTGGATAGTAGTGGTGGTCACTTGTGTCCCCCTAGAAGCTTGTGTCCTTGGGGAAAAAATAATAAATTTCTCAATTCAACACAATCTCTAGCATTTACAATATAATTATCCACTAGCAGCACTTGCCTCCGCTTACTAAATATAATTAATAAGTTATAATCGATTCTACAACAACGAACAAATCGGGGATGTACCGTTTGCAGACCGGTGCTTATTGGGAAGTGTTATGAAATGATATAAAAAATAAGCCTCTCTCCCCAAATTCTTCTCTTGGCATGAGATTTCCCAAAAAACTTTCTCTTAGCATGAGATCACCCAAAAACTCACTCTTGAAATGAGATCTACCAAAAATTCACTCTTACTATGAAATCACCCAAAAATTTCACTCTTGGCATGAGATCACCCAAAAGCCTCACCATTGGCATTCAAATCTAGAAAATCCAAGCAAAGCAAGATAATTTCCTATCTCATACTCTCTCATACATCAGGTGAACAATTTACTTTATACACTCTTTACATAATTATACACATATTACTCTGATTTTTCATATACGGAACTTTCACTACTTTCTCACTCTTATTTTTCACATTTTTCCTTAATACACAACAAGAAACATCTCACATCAGCAAGCAAAAGATCTAACAGTACACTATTATGCATACAATTCACCCCTAGTATCTACTTCCCTTTCCTAGTCTCCAAACTTCACATTACGATCATTTCACGATTCACTTATCCACTCGGCATGTTATTGGCCACACTCTTCTCTATAAGATTACAAGGTACATATATTCTATCTAATTTATGCTATTGAGTATTAACTAAACAAAATAATGTGGGAGAAAAATTAGACACAATATCTATGCACTTGGGTACATTTTTAGGTCCTAAAGCATACTAATATATACATGATTCCTAAGAAAGAAAACTAGTGGTTGATAAATCCTTTTGGCCTTCTTTTTTATCTCTTATCTTATTTTTGGTCTTACACATCTTACAACCATGGAGGAACTTGGCTTGTTATATTTTATGGCCTCGGACACTAGCGCTTATTTAGGAAACAAGTGCTTAGGTGCTCCTATCCCTCATGGGCACTCCTTACCCTCTCTATCCTTTTCTCACCATTTTAGGTCTCTTTTATGTCTTGGGCATATTTTAATACTTTGGGTTGGCCTTCTAGTTGTCAATTAAAAAATTCAAACAAGGGAATCATATATATATATATATATATATATACTTAGTTACTTCTCCAAAATCAAGGGCCAAACACTAGTATTATCTATTATCACCTAAGCTTGCATCTAAAGGCACAAGAGCATTACAAAGCATCCATATAGCACATCCATACAAGGGACAAGGGCTGCATCACTCTACATACATAACATAGGAGGGGAATTTTATTTTATTTCATCTCACTCATTTGCATACTTAGAGTATTATAGATCTATCCCATTATGATAGTGCAACTTGCACAAGGGAAACATAAGGCATCATTACACACACTTTCACACAAAACTATATGGAGTCTAAAATGTAGTGCAGTGCTCGGTACTAAGTTCACTCTTTGGGTGACCTCTGGGGTCATTATGACTCCACATTATGCATATTTTTATTAGATTTGATGTGGTTTGTGGACATGTGTAGGTAGACAATTTTTTTGTAGGTTATAGGTACAATCGGTGACATTAGAGAAAGATCAAAGTGACAACAAGAAACCAATAACAAAGCTCCTCTTACATAGAAAAGGACATAACTTGAGCATCTAGCTATACACTAGTTCCCATGAATTCCTATCCTCACATGGGTGCTTCTATCCTACAAATTTATGAGTTCCACAACCTCCAATGATCCTTGACGACATTGCTTCCAAGATGTTTTGACTGTTCACCTACTCGAGATCATATCTAGTTTGCACAAAATCAGCTTAGTTGTTTATCTCTCTCACTTTCTTAGGTATTTATACTATTACATGCTTTTACTTGTCCATTTATTGTATTGTATCACTTGTATATCATACACTACAGTAGTTACTATAACAACCAATTTTTACTTCATCAAACTAGGGATTTTTTTCTCATTGATCACAATTAATGCTTTACTGAATTAAACATGCAACATATTGAACTACACACAAGAGATTACTATCTCTTAATTTCTTTTATGCTGATCCAAATACATTAATTGCAACATTAGCTGATTTATAACAACATTTATTTAAGTTCAAAATCCAATTGGATAACCTATGAAAACCATGTGCAATTATAAGGGTATACAAATCCTACTCGATCCCCCTCTAACACTCTTTATGAGCCAATACACCCAGTGTATCATTTGGTTAAGCCTTATTACAGGATGAGAGAACTTGTGATGTATTTTAGCATCCTTTAGAAATCTACCATTGTAACCATCATCTCGTATCTCAACAATGTGACAAAAGACTTGGTGAAAAGACAATGCATCTAGTTACATGTGTTACGATGGCCATAGTTATTTGACGTTGCACTAGAAATCTGGATCCCAAGACTACACATGTCTTAGGGAACTTGTCTTCCCTTGACCTCACAATTCATTCCATTTATAGTTATCAGGATTCATTTCAGTTGTTTAGCTATTTAGTTTAGATTACTATTCTTAAGTATTAATTAATTGATAAATTCAATCATCAAAGCCGTAGTCAACACATCTTAGTATTTGAATCATGCCAACACCGCTTCGGGAACCGTACGGAAAAATATTTGTCCATGTAATGATCTAGATCATTACTTGTCCACCTCTCTACCTATAGCCAACCCAAACCAAATGCAGGGTATCACACGTATGATCCGAAGTCCGTGGTGTGTTTCCTACATTTGAGTATTTGGTCATTATAAGAAAGTCTCCTTTATTTAGTTATCCGACAAGATAATTAATGTTCAAATTGTAGCAGTAATATATTTTTACTCAATACTATCCCTTTCACATTATTGCAGCAATGGGTTATTGAAAAATGCACCATATTTGATTAAAAAGTAATCATACATCTTTTTGTCATGGTTTAGGTATCAAACTACATTAAATCAAAACTTATTTATTTGAAGGATAGGTCTCTCACCAATAAGGGAAGAAAGTTATAATCAAAAGTATAAAGTTTATAACTATAACTATGAAATCTAACTCATCAAAGTTCAAAATGAATAAATTCATCTTCTTAGATTAGTTCATTAGTTGCTTCTTATTAATTTTTCATAGTTTATGAGGCTAATATAAAGAAATAATACCATCATGTTTAATTATCATATTATAGTAAAATATTTTCTTGTTACAAACAACGATATTATGATGTCATCAACATAATTCCCTAGACTATAACCATATAACAATTAAATTCAAAAGACAACATTATGAATTATAATAATTAATATTTAGGAAGAGTGCTAACGTGTTAGTCACACCTTAACATTTATCATCAATTCACATTAATATTCCTAGCAATAGTAGTCTAATTTTTAATCACGTATTCATATGATTTTACTCTTCTTTACATTTTAGTCAAATATTAAACATAAGATTTAAATGGTCAATGAAGGTGGTTATTATAAACATCAGTATCATTACCTTTAAGCCCAACATAAGGTTATTTTTTAATCTATCAACTAACATATTTATTATCATGCGAAAGAGTGACTCAAAACAATCAACCTACATTAACCCAACATCCATCGTGATACACAATAAGATTTATGTTATTGATATAGTTTAATACATTTTTTCTTAGCCACAAAAATACTAGTGGGAGAGTTCCCTTTTACGTTAGATCCTAGGCCTCAATACTTTTCGTAAGTAGATATTTAACTTTCTAATCAATCATAAAATACAATATTTAAAACTTGGTACATGATAATCAAACAAGTCATGTTATCCTCATAGTTCAATTTGCAATGTTATTATCCCCGCAAGGTGGAAATATCAACAATGCATGTTGTCGGTTCAATAGAACCGAAAGACTACCTACTCACTTTCTCAATGTATTACTACAAACATAATGTATGTATATAGAATAAATTGACTAAATGAAAGACTCTTATCATACAAGTCTATGTTTATCTCATACAACAAGTTCACACAGGATACTTCCAACATCAACTATAAACTCGCTTAAACCTACTACCGCCAAGCCAATCATAATCATGAAGGCCCTAATCTCAACAACCTTGATATATATCATTTTTTGTCCCTTTTAGACTCGAAACTCAATTAAGAGAAATAGTGATAGCCTTATTATACACCAATAAATCTATATTCATTCCATTCCAAGTCATTTTACCCAAACTAGATTCAAGGTTTGGGAGTGTATTAATTAAGTCATCAATTAGAATTACAAAATATAGTCATACCATTATTCAAATTATGTAGAAACACTCCTACCACCCCACCCATCAACATCTACCTATGATTCACTAGCACCACTAGTAAGAAAATAAATAAACAGAATCACTCTTTCAAGGTTAGTCTTATCTAACCATCACAAATTTCAGTTTGTCATGCCAAAATAAGGAAAAGGAATTTCATGCAGAAAGAAATCTCAGAGATTTGGCAATAAACCCAAATCAGCAGACCTCTTAGGAATATATACATATATATCTACTATAACTATAAGGCTAACCCTTCCATTATGGCCTACAAGAGTGACTTGCATACTCATACAATTTTTATAAGTTCCCTTTTTTGGAAATAAGAATACACAAAGTAAGTTGTTAACCCACATCCAGATGTACATGCATATAAAAGAAGGGAATATAACCATATAAACTCAACTAGTACAATGCACCACAAAAATCAATTTTCTATGTGATCTAGAAGGGGTTGTTCGCCCTTATTGAATCTTTCCATCACATTGCACATATTTTACAAAAACATATGATTTTGAAATGAATGCATATATACAATACCCAAAATACTAAGAGCACCAACCACAGTCCCCTATCCATTTTAAGAGTCAACCCGTTACTTTAGGTGAAGATATTTGTGACTCTACTCACTCCAAACATGACACGAGATAAATGTACCCAATAATTTATATGGACATAACCAGTGTAATGAAAGTTAATATCTAACTTCGACATGTAGGTTACAGGTAAGAAAGAGTGAAAATGTACACACGTCTATTTTATAAATCAAACATAACCTTAAAAACACTTTCCGATATGGTAATTATCAACAACACATTACAAAGTGCCCAATAATAAAAATTCAAACATCACACAGAAGTACACATTTCTTCCAATCCAAACTACAAAAAACAATCATTGAGATAATAACTGTTTGTTGGGCCTCAAAATATTGGCTAAGTGCTAAAGGGTGCGTGTGCGTGCGAGACTAGGAAGAAGAAGGGTGCGCAGGGGAAAATCACACAGAAAAGGGTTTAAGAAGGGTTTAGGAGAAACCAATGCACATGCAAGGAAAAACAATAAGGTCTAAGGACTTAGCCACATTTGGCATTCTAGATGCATGGGACAAAAATGTGACCCAACTAGGCATGTTGAGTGGATAAGGTGCCAACCTAGAGACTTGGTGGGCAAGGAAAGAATATTCCATGCATGGAAGGTTCCCAAAAGACATCATTGCAAAGAGTAGAGAGCTCGGATCAGAATAAGCATGCTCCATTGGAGGACCACATAGACACTTGGCAAGTGATCTACTCCTAAAGGAAGGCATGGCAGTGGGTGCTAAACCTATATATGAAGATGCTTGGGTAGAAGAAAAGGGGAGGAGATAAACATCAATATCATCATAGAGAGGATGGAAAGCGAAGCTCTACAAAATATTAGGAGGTTCTAAGAGCTGGGGTTCTCATTAGAGGATTGTAAGAATGTTATCATGTTTAATGGGATGGGTCTACAATATTGTTATAATAGGGGAAACATAGCTAGGAATTTTGATACATGATTTAGATCCCTATTTTGATACATTTTGGTCTGCTATGACCCTTTTGAATGTAATGTGGTTACTAAAATTATAATCAATATGAATATATGACTCGGTTTTGAATATCTGGCTCATGGGTGTAAACCCTAATGTATTTTCTTTATGTTAAGAATCAGATATGTTCTTTGTATGATGTTTCTCTTGTTATTTGAATGGGTATATAGCTGTAATAAATCATCCTATTATTTTAGAATGAATGCATGAGCATTTACTTTTCTATATCTAATCTTTATCAATGGTATCATCTTCTCATAATGATCACATAAAGGAGGGGCTTGAAACCTATGCATGCCTTGCGTGAGTGAGTTCCCGCTAGGTGATAGGCCGATGTGCATGGGATTAGAAAGTTAGTGGGTGGATAAAAAATGACTACATCCACACATCCTTACCATGGAGAGGCAATCACTCACTTTGGAATCAGTAGAAGAAGTGTTGGCACACCAAAAGGAGGAAGAGAAACAAGATTGGGGAGAGATTCACTTGATATTCCCAACTCCTAGCCATTGTACAAATCACCGTGTGCATGGATGAGGTCATATATGATAATTGTGTTGATAGGGACAAAGTAGCAAGTATACTAGTTGCTACACATGAGGTAGATTTGAAGGAGTTCCAGGAGAAGAACAAAGGAAACAAGGTAGAGCGGGATAATATCTTGGTGAGGTTGAAAAGAAAATGGAAGCAATTGAAACCTTGCAAGGTTCGGTCAAGAATTGGCTCAAGGAATTATACCTCTAGGTCATAAGAATAATGGATGCTTTGACAACCTTGGCAAGAAGTTGGAAGGAATTGTTGATACACTGAATGCTAAGGGTGATGAACTGAGATTTGAAGAGGTGAGCTCTCTTGTGGGTGACCTAATCCAATAGGCACAGGGTGAGGTTGATTCCTGGGATAAGATTGAGGTGAAAATGAGGAAGGATTTCCCACTCCTTTTACAACAATAACATAATTCTTCATTCTTCCCTTCTCCATTCTTTCATTCCTCCAATTCTTCATTCCTTCATTCTTTATTCAAACTATCCAAGTCTTGCCATTTTTAAAAAAAAAAGAGATGGTGTTTCTAAGATGGAGAACAAGATTAGTGTGGGGTGATGTTGGGCCTCAAAATATTGGCTAAGTGCCAAAGGGCATGTGTGCGTGTGAGACCAGGAAGAAAAAGGGTGTGAAGGGGAAAAGTGCACAAGAAAATGGTTTAAGAAGAGTTTAGGAGAAACCAACGCACGTGTAAGGAAAAGCAACAGTTTCTAAGGACTTAGCTACATTTAGCATTTTGATGCATGAGACGAAAAACGTGACCCGACTAGGCGTGCTAAGTGGATAAGGTGTCATCCTCGAGACTTGGTGGGAAAGGAAAGAATATTTTATGCATGGAAGGTTCCCAAAAGACATCATTGTAAAGATTAAAGAGTTCGGATTAGAATAAGCATGCTCTATTGGAGGACCACATAGAAACTTGGCAAGCGATCTTCTCCTGAAGGAAGGCATGGCATTGTGTACTAAACCTATATATGAATATGCTTAGGAAAAATAAAAGAGGAAGGAGAGAAGCATCATGATCATCATAGAGAGGATGGAAATTGAAGCTCTATAGAAATATTAGGAGGTTCTAGGAGCTGGGGTTCTCATTAGAGGATTGTAGGAATGTTATCATGTTTAATGGGATGGGTTTACAAGATTGTTATAATAGGGGAAGCATAGCTAGGACTTTTGATACATGATTTAGGTCCCTATTTTGATACATTTTGGTCTACTATGACCCTTTTGAATGTAATTTGGTTACTAAAATTATAATCAATATGAATATATGACTCGGTTCGAATATTTGGCTCATGGGTGCAAACCCTAATGTCTTTTCTTTATGTTAAGAATCAGATTTGTTCTTTGTATGATGTTTCTCTTGTTATCTGAATGGGTATATTGATGTAATAACTCATCCTATGCTTTCAGAATGAATGCATGAACATTTACTTTTCTACATCTAGTCTTTATCAATGGCATCATCTTCTCACAATGCTCACATAAAGGAGGGGCTCGATGCCCGTATGTGCCTCGGGTGAGCACCAAGCACCCCCTAGGTGATAGGTCAACATGCATGGGATTAGAAAGTTAGTGGGTGGATAGAAAAATGACTACAAGATCACCCAGAGCAATCAACCAGCTTAACTAAGCATACAAACATTATATTCGAATAGTAAATCATGAGAGGGAGTAGATATTCCCGCATGTTATTTGAAATTGTTCCTTGTTGATGTTTTGCGAAACAGGATTATTCCTTTCCTTAAGTACTCGAGGAGTCGAGTAACTTGAAGCCTCCAAATTCTCTAAACAAGACACCCACAAAATAACCCCGATAACAATGAAATCTTTTTCTTTTTATACATATTTTTCATCTAACTATAGCTTCCAATCTTTGTATTATAGTTCCATAGCCATGCATATTTAGCTACAAATATCTATAGTTATTAACTAAAAATAACTTGAACAGAACCTTAAGAGAACCATGCAATGTTATAGTAGTAGTGGAGTTCTAAAAGGAAGAACTTGGGGTTGAGAGAAGATATAAACTAGAAAACAAAAGATAGAATGCAACCAAACTTGGTGTTAGCTTCTTAGAGAAACTTCACTTCTACCAAGAAATATGCCCAATCTCAAATGCATTAATTCTCGGTGCCACACAAAGGGTCCTTTTATTTAATACATTTCATAAATCTTCAAAGTTGTTGGTGGTATTAAATTGACTAAGGATAAGATCAAAATGATTTTACTAAGTCTTTACATAGGTCAGTTGGATCAATTACCCAATCGAGTTTACATTCAAAAATATGCCATGGTGGATGAAACTTATAACTAAATAATATAACATTCCAACTAAGCACATTTGATCAAATATATATAATATGTTTAATTCCTTTATTTTAGATCAAGATCTTAGGCCATCATTAACCTTACCGAGTAACCTTGCCTACTTATGGTCTAAGACCATGTGATGATCATATTTTGACCCATGCCAATCTTATACTTATTATTATTGATAATTTGGTTAATAACAATGGCTTTTTTTCCCTCATTGCTGACTATTTTTTAAAACAAATTGTCATAAGGTCTGTTACATCCAGGATTTATTAGTAATAATTGATTGAAAAATGTGGGAAACTATAATTTATATGAAATTATGATTTTATTTTTCCTTAAGCATTCATGTTTTAATTGTTTAGATTGTGTTTAGTTATTAAGTTTTATATGGATGAGTTGAAATCATTAGGACAATGATTCTTTAAAGGGGGAAGTATGTGACACCCCACATTTGCATTCTGTCATGTTACAAAAATAAGTTGTGATGTGTTAAATAATTCTTGAAAGAAAATTGATTAGTGTTGTTACGAGGTTGTGTATATGAATACACATATGTACATATCACCTAAAAGGATATATACATGTGCATAGGTGCATACCCAACACTATACCCACACACTTCACCTCACATTAGTTGGTTATTTAATAATCGTAACTTATTTCTTGTTATACTTAATTGGAGGATTTGACTCCACCTTGTTTTATGTGATGATTTTGTAATATAGAAAAATCAGTTACATTCTTATATGTTGAATTATTTTGTTGTAAGAAATAATCATTGTCCTTATTTTTTTACTAATCTCATTTTCATTTCAATGTCATTCAATAATCGCAAGGAATTAAAAATAATCTTCAATGTTTCTCGGAAATGGGTCTCCATTAGTGATGAGGTAAAATGATAAAAGTTGACTTTCTATTTTAGGAAATTAAATTTTTCTTCATGAAGGCCTTAGGACATGGTTCAATGATGTTGTTCTTATCAATAATGGTCTTACTTGTAATGTCGAGTTAGTGTCAAAAGGAAATAACGAGGTAAGTTAATGTAGGATTACTTTAGTTTATCATTTAGTGGTCATTAACCATGGTGGTATTTTAATGGTGGTTGTTGAAAGTAATGATCTTCTTGTGGTACTTGGCATGTGGTAAGATGTCAATACATTTTTAAATCTTTAAAGGCCTAGGACCATATTAAATTGCATAGGTGTATGATTAAAAGGATATGGTTATGCAAACTTGGAAATATATGTTTGTAAGATGTGGGTTTAAGACCACGAGGCATATATTTATTGTTTTGTTATATTGATGGCAAGGCAAATGTTTATTTAAGTTTGATTTAAAATGATCTTGACCATGCAAAGGTGTAAATGCATTGTTTAATTTCTTAAGGTCATAGACCATTGCAAAACTAACAATTTTATGATGAGTGTTTTGAGTTTAAGCCCAAGAAATTACATTGACTTGTTGATGGTCTTGACCATAGAACAAAAAGGATAAGGTAAATTTTATTTTGGTTAGGTGAATGTCATCAATCGTATTATAAGAATTATTAAAGTTATAAATCCTTGGTCATAGCCACCATGCAAATAATGGTTATTATTAATTTTTAGATAAGTCTTCAACCGCTTGATACATCGAAATTTTGTTCGAGGAATTTTGAGCGATCTTCCCAATGCCACTATGTGGAACTATAGAAATTTAATGTGTTTAATTTAGTCACGGATTATTGGGAATTACGTAGCTTCTTTGAGAATCCTTTACATGTAAAGACCTAAGTTCATTTTTATCTCCTTCATTTTTTTCTCTTTGAGCTCTTTTTGTGTGTTGTGCATGGTGGAATATGAATCTATAGTTGTTATATTTTGAGATATATGGAATTTTTGTATTTTCCATGTTTGCAAATAAATCGATGATTAAATTTAGTATAGAATAGGTACTTGTGAATAGGGAGTTGATAACGTATTTCCTTAACCGAGTATTTCAAAAATTTGGAAATTGGGCATTCATAACCGAGCTAGGTTATATTCTAGTATTATTTTATTGATTGCAAGCATTCAATTCTATTTATAACTATGATGAGATATGAAATTGATTGGATTTACTTTGGGTATCTCTTTCGGTTTTCATGAAATATGTCATTCTCGTCTGCATGCTTTAGATTATGATAATGTTAATAGATTTTTGTTGCAAGTTGTAACAAAATTTGATAATGGGTATTGTTAATTATCAAAATAAGTTTGTTTTGGATTATTTACAGTTGACTAGGGGTTATAGTGACCTTTGATTTTGTTTCTAAGTTAAAACAAAGTGATTGTAATCATTCAAGTAAGGATTTTTATCAATGTGGAATTTTTTTCCTTTTGATTGTGTATGTGAATGGTTGTTACTACATTTTTGGTATCGGGATGTAAATGAATATCGATATTCCTTTAGGAGATAGCATGGAAATGATGGAGCCATTATATGTAGTGATAGTCCGGATTTCAGCTTCAAAGTTCTTGGCATAAGAGAGGATGAAATCGGTGTCTTGGATTACCAATTGGAATCCACGGCTCAATAGATTTCACTATGGAATAATTTATTATCTTTGGAAATGTGGGTTCCTTCTTCCATTCTCTTCTTCATATCATCAAAATTAATGTGTTCTAAGTGGTTATTAGTAATGTTCATGTACTCAAAAATCAAGACCAAAATGGGCCCGTATCCAGAGTTATGGAGCTTCATTGTGTAATTATGTGGTATCACGATCCTAAGAATGATGGTGGAGTTCATAGGAATAATAAACACGAGATTCTAAGTTTTTAATGGTAATTTAGAATTTTAAATGGTTTAGATAGTTGAATTCTCATTCGAGGCCATTATAGGGGAAAAATGAATCCAAATTGGACGAGACTTGATTTTTTGGAAATTTATTTCTAGACACAAAGAGATACTTTATATTTTGTGTCTATCCTTCATCGAAAATAATTGGAAATGAGGAAATCATTTATGAACGAGAGGTAAGCTCTAAAAATTGGTTTTAATGGAGTATATAGAAAAACAATTAGTTTTTTTTTATGGGAGAAATACTCTTCCAAGTTACTTGATTTTTGATTCATTGGGGAGGTGCAGTGGAGTGTAACCAATGCTTCAAATTTGAGGAAGATATCTCATGGGGTTTTGGAGAAAATAGAAAAAAAATTGTGTAAAGGGAGGTTTTTAGTGGTTTGGGAAGAAAATATGGTTTTTCTCAAAACTCATAAATTTATTCACATTATCATGTTAATTATAGCTCCAAACATAGGTTCTTGTGAGGAGAGATCATTGGAAATTTTTGAGATCTTTCCTCCATGTTTTTTTAGCAATGATAAAAAAAAAATTAAGTGGTTTTTCCAAAACAAAGTTTTAATAGCTGAAATATTTAAGAGATAATGGAAAATAATACACTCCATCATGTTTTATGTTATTAATATCAATGTTGAGGCATTTTTGAGAGGATGATGTGGTCAAAATTTGAGAGGGATTCAACCAAGGAATCAAAAGGTGTGAGAAAAACAAGGTTTGGGAAAGCTAGGGCACTAAAGTGATTTTGGTGGACACAAGAGGTGCAAACAAAATCTTTAGTGGTTTCATATGTTGCACTTCACATTTTTGTGGAATTGCATTTTTGAATGGAATTGAATATTCAAACATGACTTAACATGGAGGTGGAGATTTGATTTTGCAAATGTAAAGTGAAATGTCCACACACTTTGTAATCTCCACCTCAAAAATGAGCCTCCTCTAGGCTTGGGCACACTTTTAAGTTCAATTTCACCTCCAAAGTGGACCTAGTGAAAATGGGGTTCAAAAGTGCAACTAGGGGGGAAGAAGTGGGACCCACACATGTAAAACCTTCTCAAATTGTATTTTTCATTACTTTTGACCTTTTTATCCATCAATGGGAGGAGGGCACATTTTGGAAACTATAGTTTGAAAGTGGAGAATGCAAAGTTGAATGCACAACCAAAATGATGTCAAGCTCCCAAATTTCACTAGTGCACTTAATGACATCATCATGTCAACGAAGAATTAGAACACAAAGTGCACTTTTTGGTCTGGGGTCCAAACTTAACCTTTTCGGGCATATAATATATGAATTTGAATGGAAATGGGAAAAACATCCAATGAAACCATCTATAAACTTTTAAAATGAGCTCATCATGAAATTTTAGTCAACTTATAATTGTGTCCTAGGAAGGTGCACAATTGAGTTGGAGTTATCGTAGGAATTTGAGAGAAGTATGAATCAAAATAACACTTGGGTCATTAAAGGGGTTGAAGGGGATTAAAATTGGCTTTTAGGCTCATAAATATCTTAGATGTTCCTAAAACCTTCAATGCAAGTTTTCTTCTCGGGAAAGACAATCATTCCCGGGTGTTAGGAAGTTTCCTCTTTGTAATGTTCCAAAAACATTTTCTTACATATTCCGTCATGTAGTAGACCATGTAATATTTCTGGTGACTATGATATGATCTCCTAACACTACATAGAGTTCCTAAAACCTTTCCCATAAGTTGACCCTTCTTTAATGTTCACACACACATTTTCCTCAAAAATTTCCTTAAGAGAAAGGTTTCCTAAGGCCATTTTAAAGCTCACAAAATATTTCCTAAACCATACTATCACAAATAAAAAAATTATACCTTTCGATTGACTACAATCTGGGCTCCTAAAATGATTTGAGGCTCCTAAAATGTTTCCCAGAAGTTGACCTTTGAAAAGAGGTAATTTGGCAATTTTACCCGAGTTGAGCAAAAGTCACAAAACATTCCATAGGGTTGTCAAGTAAAATGCGAGACATTTTACATGCCAACAAGAGGATAAGTCATAATGTAAATAAAGTTATTATTTAATAAATTTTCATAGAGGAGATTAAAAATGGATATAAAAGAGGCAATTGGCAAGAGACTAGTAACTAAGGGAGAAACAAATGGTGAAAAGCCAAACATAGTATCCATTAGAACATAATAAACTCTTTTATTTTTAGAATAAACTGGAGGGAAAGAGAATATTGGAATAAGAGGAGATGACATGAAACAATACTTGGTAGACCATCTTTCATTGCACCAAATATGTGATTCTACCATGAGTAGTGCATCTAAATGGCACAAAAATCTATTTATAGTTGGAAGCAACCTAAAATGTATTATGGTGTGCAAGCCTATTTTGTATAACCGCTTACTTTTATTTAGGTTGATAATTATTTTAGAAACTACTTCATGTGAAAATATGATTTTTTTATTATTAGAGAATTCGTGTGACATAGGGGTAGTTCAAGACATTAATACAAGTTAATATTGACTAGTATTAGTGATCTACAATATGAAAGAAATAGAGGAATGTGACCATGAACAAGGAGGCATGAAGAGGTGTTGAAAGATAAAGATAAGTTTATTGTGAATAACACCTCCCCATTTTTTCATCAAAAAGGATGGGGCCCTTTGACTTATGTTAACAAAATATTCAAGAACCATTTTTCCTTATGTTGAATAACTATGTCATGGGGTTGCAATTTTATCACATTGCTTTGTTAAAATTATGTTTTTTGGACTAACAATGCCTTATCAAAATCATGGTTTTAAGTCTGAAAGTTGTATGCTTTCACTTGAAAAATAAATATGCATTTTGGGTCCATGAAGTTTTCTTCCATCACTATAGTGTTAATCAAAACATCAATATTTATAGTAGTAAATCTTATAGGTTTTGATATTTCAAAAGCAATGTGGTGATTATTTGTTCATTTGTTACATACCTTTGATTTAACAAATATAGAAATTTGTAAAACCCTAATTGCAAAGTCACGTATGATAAAAAATGCTAAACAACTCCTAAACAACTGCTATAATATAAATGACAAAAAATAAGCTAGATAAGAATGAAACCCTAAGTGTAAGAGGTAGAAATATAGACTTAGTTGATTTGTGTTTTCATGAAGATGATCTGGACTAGTACAACTAATAATCATGAAGAAACAGACTATCACAATTTCCTCTATAAAATTCTATATTTGTTGGATATGTCGGGATTAGGGTGCCTAGAATAGGACTAGGGTGCCTAGGTGCTTTAGGGACCTCTGTTAGGCACACACTGTGACTATGCAGGGGAGCTCAAAAATATTTTTTTGTGTCGCACACATGTCACTAACCTTAAATTTTGGTCACCTATATGTCACTATATGATCATCGAATTCATCTCGTAACCTAAAAGAGAAGATGATCTACAAAACACTCAAACCACATAAAATCCCAAAAACTAAATATGTAAAATGAGGAGTCAGACTAACCCCGATGATCACCTCGATTGAGTGAGATTACAATTGAACAATGCACTACATTTGGAATCCATGTAGTTCTTAGTGTAGGAGCTCAAAACTGATTTTTTTGTGTCACACACGTGTCACTAACCTTAAATTTTTTTCACCTATATGTCACTAGATGATAATTGAATTCATCTACGTAACCTACAAAGAGAATATGATCTACAAAAAAATCAAACCACATCACATCCCAAAAATAAAATATGCAAAATGAGGATTCGTATCGACCCCGATGGTCACCCAACCGAGTGAGCTTACAATCGAGCGATATACTACATTTCAAACTCTATGTAGTTCTTATACGTGTGTGATAGAATTTTTCCTAGGAATCCCATGCGTAAGCATGCTTGATAAAGGGTAATAGTTAGATGTACCAATGTAAATAGACAGTGGATAGAAAAATGAACTTCCCTTCCTATGCGTGTATGCAAATAGTGCGAGTTCCTTGTCCCTTGAGTGAGTGCTAGATGAATGCCTTGATGTTCTTAAAATGCCTTTAGATGCAACCATAGGTGATGATAATAGATTATTAGTGCTTGGTCCTTTATTAGAGTCACATAGATTTGTATTTATATGATTCCCTTGTTTTAATTTTGTAATTGAAAACTAGAAGGCCGACCCATAATAAAATAAGATGCCCAAAAGATAAAAGAATCCCAAAAAGAGTGAGTAAAGTAGAAAGAGGTTAGAGGCACTCGAAGGAAGAGGGCACCAGGGCATTGGCATCTGTCTAGGTTACAGTGTCTAGAGTCCCGAAAGATAAAGCAATAAAGTATTGATTGACATGTAGGGTGTAGAAGGTGAAATAGAAAATAATAAGCACATATAAAAGGCCAAAGATAGTTGTCAATTAATATTTTTCTCACTTAGGAATCATATGAATAGTAGTATGTGATTAGGACCTAGAAATGTACCCAAGTGCGTGATTTTGTGTCTACATTTTCCCCCACTTTATGTTTTTGAGTGAATACTCAATAACATAAAGTAGTTTAGAATTTTCATACCATTATTCCTTGTAGATTGATGGTGAAAGCATGGTGAGAGACAAGTGAAAGCGTGAAGTGATAAAAATGAAGCGTGAAAGCTAAGAAAGAGGAAGTGGCCCTAAGGGTGAAAGTGTATCATGTTGTACCTATTGTTGTTGTATCTTTTTATTTTCTTGTGACTATTGTTTATTGTAAGGGAGGACCTTTAAAAAGAAGAGAAAAGTATAGTCAAATTCATGTATTATGAAAACTATTACAAAATTATGTAAAATGTGTGAAGAAATAGTAAAAGGAAAGTGTGAACCCGATCCATGAAGAGTGAAAGGGATAGAAAATGTCTTGAAATTTTGTAGAAGATCAATTTGTTTTGGCGATCTCATGCCAAGAGTGAATTTTTCGGGCAATCTCACACCAAGAACGAGGTTTTGGGTGATCTCACACCAAGTGCAAAATTTTTAGGAGATCTCGTTCCATGACAGAAGAGTGTTGGGGATAGAGGTATAGTGTTACTCTCCTTCCATGATTGCTTCCTAAATTTATGCACTACTAAAATTGGTGCGATCCATTTTTATTTATGTGTTGTTCTGTGTTTGATCCAAGTAGAAAAAGAGATAGAATGAATTATGATTACTTTGGAGGATTGTGCCTATACTATGAAAACTAATTTATGAACTTTTGAAAATTGTGCTGATCTGAGAAAATAATTGTAACTTCACCCTTGCCATAGACACCCGGGAAAGGTCAAGAGCACTCAAGCACTAATGTCTATAGCTGGGTGCTCATTTCGTGTTGAACTAAGGAACCAAGTTAGATTCTGGTCCATTCTGTGATTGTATATTTGTTCTTTCTGTATTGTGTAGGCTTATACTGAAAATATGAGTTGTTTAATGGGGTGATTGATTCACCCAATTTATGCCCCTCATTTGGGGTGCATGCGACATTGCTAGGAGAATGCGGCCTAAAGAGAGGACCGATGCTGATCTAAAATTGATACCTGCTAAGGGAGGGAATGTGCATGGTAGACCAAGTCACATGTAAAAAAAGTGGCTAGATGCATGTTGTTAGTAGAAAATAAAACATGTCATAGAAAAGAAACATAACAATAAAATGTGGATAAGAGAGAGAGAGAGAATGAAAAGTGGGTTTCGTACATGGGACATCACTCACAATGTCACAAGAAAATTAGGGATAAAGAGGCCAAAATTATACAGTGTGCATATAAGAAAAAGGGCATAGCCCACAAACAATGGAATACAATAGAAACAATGGAAAGTAAAGAGTAAAAGACAACCATGGTGACAAATAGTTCCTGCAAGATAAATGTTACACATGAAGCACCCGTTAACATGTTAGAAAGATAAAGAGTATGTCAAAGTGTGTATAGATCAATGTGAAAATAGTGTGCTAGTAAGAATAGGAAGTAGTATAAAATGAAACAATATCACCCGTGATGTGTAAGAGTAGGAATGTAGATGCCCCCAAAAGCCTTGGTGGGAGTGGTAAGAGTCACATTGCCAAACATCATTGCTGCTTGTAAAGATTTGTAGAAAATCTGCATCCTCAACTAAATAACAAGTGAACATGCATGTGTGTATATAAAATATAATGACATACTAGATATCTATCTAACATAATAAGAAAAGTGTACATGTAACTAGAATAAGTAAGCAAGAGTAAGTGCAACCAAGATATGCAACGTATTGTGAGTGTGAATGGAATGGAATGCAAAGTGAATGTGATAGGAGCAACATCCCCCGAGTGAATGTGAATGAGTATGAGATGAGGTTCATTTATAAAATAACCCTCGACAATCAAGAATGAACCATATAACAAGAGTGCATCATTGGGAAATGGTATGAAGTGTGTGTGCTAGAAAGATAGATCAATAAAGTATAGAGTGTGAAAAGTGTGAGTGATGTAAGGTTCATTTCATATTTATACCCTTAGAAGATGAGTATGAAACATGAAACAAGAGTACATCGTAGGGTAAAAAAGATGCTTATGCATAGTAGCATCTGAGATGCATGATGTTTAGTTGGTTTTTGAGTGGCTTTCCAAGGAGATTAGCGAGATGATAGTTGCCCCCCTTGAGCCTATTTGTGATGACATAAGGTCAAAACCAATTAGGTTTGAATTTTCCTTTGAGATGGGCCTTAACTATTTTATTTTTCTGATTTTCCTTTAATAAAAGGTCACTTATCTTGAATTCTCATGGACAAAGTTTGTTATTGTAAGCATGTTCAATACGATCCCAATATATGCGGAGGTGTTCAATAGCTTGCACATGATGAGAATCAAACATCTCAAGCTCATGGAGCCGATGTTTGTGATATTCATTATCTTTGAGAATGTATTTAACGGATACCAATAAAGAGGTTATTTTTATATCTAAGGGTATTTTCACTTCAATTTTGTACACAAGTGAAAATGGTGTAGCATTTTTAGGTGTACGTATATTAGTGCGGTAAGCCCAAAGAACTTATATAATTTGATTATGCAAATCATCACCACTAGTATCAACCATCTTGCATAATATTTTAACAATTGTCTTATTGGTGGCTTCGGATTGGCCATTTCCCTATAGATGATAAGGGGTATATAATGTTTTTTTGATTTTGAATTTGGCACAAAGGTGCTTAACATTCTTATTTTTAAAAGGTGAGCCATTACCAAGTGATAATGGCGAGGGAATACTAAATCGTGAAATGATGTGGGTAGTAATAAATTGAAAAATATTAGGACCATTGGTAGTTTATAGGGGTACAACTTCGACCCAATTAGTAAAGTATATTTTAGCAATAATGATGTATTTATGACCATCAGCCGATTTAGGGTTAATTTTTCGACGAGATCAAAACCCCATAAGGAAAAGGACCATGGTGGAGCAATAGGATAGAGGTCATATGTGGGTGCATGATGGATATTTCCATGTTTATGGCACTTATCGCAACATATGGCATATTTTAAACAATCTTGTTCCATAGTAGGCCAATAGTAGCCTTGACCCAGAAGCTTGTGTGATGTGGATTTTCTTGAAAAGTGACCACTTTGCACCAATTATCATGAAGGTGAGAAACACTTGTATGAATGTCATTGAATCCTAAACATCACAATAAATGACCATCGAATGATATTTTGAATAATGAAGCACTAATGATGATGTATCTTGTGGCCTCGTGTCACAAACGATGAGCTTCATAAGGTTGCAAGCCATCGGGAATGGTTTGTTGATATAGAAAGTTATAAATTTGAGTAAACCATTCAGGATGGTCATTGCTACGTGTGATAGAACATGATTCAAAAAGAATACTATATGTAGATGGTTTTCATAAGTGGAAAATGATGAAAAGTTCCTTCTCATCAATGATATCTTGAGGAATGAGTGATGCCTCACTAGCCATAGCATCTACATGTTGATTGTCTTTGTGTGGAATAGGTAAAAAGAGTAGGACTCAAATGTAGTGAGGATTGTTTTTACCAAGTTATTATATGGGACAAGACACTCTCTTTTAGTTGATATGTATGATTAACTTGATTTATAATAAGATGTGAATCCCTATGTATGTCGATATTGCGAATAAGAATTTTATGGGAAATGGTGAGGTTGAGAATGAGAGCATTATATTCAACAATGTTATTTTTTACATGAGAACTGCCGTGAGAAAAATATGTGGGCTTCTTGCCAATGCTTTGGGATTTGAATTCCCTCTACTTAAATGGTGCACTTCCGTATTTACAAGCGAGTAAAAGTGAGTTTTTATCCGTGGTGGTCTTACGGTTAGAGATCCAATAGGGGCACTCTAATGACCTGCAACAAAGCTAGCAATCACTCGCTAAAGAAGAATTTTTCTCAAAGTTGGGAAAGTGAGTGAGAATGTTAAGGGGGAGAAACTAGTTTCACAACTAGATGTTCAAAGCCCTGTGTACACTAGTTAGAAATATTACACATGCATTTTAAAGAAGATTTTTTTTTTTTTTTCAAGCCACTAGCTAAAGGAAACTATTTGTTTCTCAAATGTGCACCCACATCTCGAGCTTGGAAGGTTCAGGTGTTTGAGACCACAATGGAACCGTCCCCAAGTTGTGGGACCTTGCGTGATTAGGAAGGATATCCGGAGAAGGTTGGTTCCTCTATCTATTTCTACTATGATGCTACTCCTAGTGCTAAAAGGAAAACTAAGCTAACAAAGCCAAGGGACCAAGGATAGAAGGATAACATGAAGAGAAATATACATTAAAAGGTGATAGCACTAGAAAGAGGGATGAACACTATCTGTTCTAAGAGAGAATGAAAGGAAATGCATGAAAGGAGGCTAGGCACAAGTAGCACAACTAAACACATATTTACTAGGTCATTCTCATTGAACATAACTAAATAAAGAACCGCAAGAGGATGTAGAATAGCATAACCAACACACAATGTAGTCATTTTTACCCCCATCACAAAGGAAAGAAATCCCACGTGTGTCTTTGACCTATCACCCAGTGGTGCTTGGGAGCTCACCGAGGCACGTGCGGATGTTGAGTCTCTATTTTATGCAAGTTTAGTGGGAGACATCATATATGATCCGAGTTTAAGAGATTTGAAAGGGAATAAGACATATAAGCACCATAGATCTCGAATAGCTTCTAGATCCTTGCAGGTCATTCTAGACATTAAGTGCTTGATAGAGTAAAGAACTTACACCAATACGAGAAGGAATTCATAAAAGCATTCATACTTAGTTCATAAAAATAAATGAAAAATAACTATGAAGAAGGATGTATGTATCAGAATGATTAATGCTCATATTCATATCAACTGTTAACCTTATTACATTAATTAGGCCATTACGAATGTCACGAAAGGCATTGTAATCATGCATTATAACTTGACTCATATAACTAGGCCCACAAAAGAAAATTTATATCTCCCAACCCTTGATACATCCTTTCCTACCCTTATTTTCCCAAGCTAATAGAGTCTTTGAATTATTTATGTAGATCTCCGCCCTCTCTCTCTCTCTATGTCTCTTCGTGTCTCTTTTACTTCTGCAAGCACTTGTATAAATAGCCTCTTTGAACTACCAACTCATTCTCCTGTGGCCTCAGATCTATCACCAAGTGTCTGAATGTGGTCCTCCAGGAGCGCATGCTCCTCCAGGCTTGAGCTCACCACTCTATGCCATGATGTCCTTCTAGAATCCTCTACCATAGGGCATATTCCTTCTTGGGCCAGCCTTTCATCAAGTGGAACCTTATCCACTCCACATGTGCAAGTCAGGTAACATTTTTCTCATATCCTTCCCAAAATTCCCAATATGGCTAAGTCCTGGAACCTTGGCTTTGTCTGCGCGCGCCATGGGTTTCCCTAAACTCTTCCTTAAACCCTTTCCTGCGCAACTTCTCCTTGCACATCTTTCTTCAACTAGGCCTTGCATGCCTATGCGCCATTTTATACTTAGCCAATATTTCAAGGGCCTAACATCACCCCCACACTATGCCTATTCTCTATCCATGGGAACACTTCTTAAATGGATAAGGAATATTAGTAGGATTATGCCTTGGAAAAAGAATAAGGGGATAAAGAATTTGGGAAAGAATAAAGAATGGGATAGTGATGGTGTCACTGAAATAAGCTAGCAAAATATTTTTGTAAGTTATCCTCCAACTTGTTCCAGGAATCGACTTCATTCTCAAGCTCTCTGGAAAATATCACAGACCAAGGTGCTCACATGTTCAAAACCTAGCCCATCCCCTTGTGTGCTCATGGTGTCAACAACCTTTTCTAACTCTTTACCTATATCCTCCAGCGCATCCATCCTTCGTGTAATTTGTCGGTATAGTTCCTTCAACGGTTTTTGATTGAACCCCTTAAGGTTTCAATGGCCTCAGATTTCTTTTTGACCTCGGCTAGGATATTTTCCCGATCCGCTCTGTTCCCCTTATTTTTCTCCTAGAACTCTTTAATTTCCGCTTCATCAATGGTGACTAGCATGCTCGCCACTATGTCTCTGTCCGCACATTGTAGTACACGACCTCAACATTCTGGGAGGCAATCTTTACATTAGCAAGGACCTTGTTGTATTTTGCTATGAGTGCCACAACTTTCAACTTATCCTCCTTCTCTAAGAATATGGCCACTTCTTCTACAGACTCCAAAGCTAGTGGCTACCTCTCCATGGTGAGGGCTCTTATTAAGTCCTCTAGGAATTCTAGAGAAGATACATACTTCCACGCAGTAGGTGCTAGGTTTGGATGCTTCAACACTATGAAATTTGTGATAGACTCCACCTTTTTGTAAACTTCACGCACTCTAGCCTTCTCCTCCCTTAATTCACACCGCCACCGGGTGCTTTGATCGGTTTCTTTTGACTTAGCTCCTTTGTCCTTACAGCTATCTCTTCCTCTTTCTTTCTTCTTGATTCATCCTCCGATCTTTGATTTTATCATTCCACCTAAATATTCTAGCTTTGAACTCAATGGAGACCTTGTTGAGCATGTTGCATAGTTGTTCATCTGAGAGCTGTTGAGCATTCACCAATGGGTTGTATCCTTTTGATTCTGACAATGTTATAATTTCCCCATTACTTACTTCAAATTTTGGCTCATCAAGATGGGACTTAAATGCCCATGAGAGCATCTTCCTTGTCCATGGGTATGCAGCCTCTTTATCAAAAGATGACATTGCCACGAGCACCTCTGCTGGAATTATTCTTTGGAAGCATGTGCGCAACACTTTTCGGGGTCATTAATATAACCCATCCTTGGCCTCTCCTCCTCTGCATGTTTTCCTCCCATGCGTGTGCCCTTAGGAATAACTATAGTCAAAGTGGACCCTCCGGTGTTGCCATGGTCCTTTTCTGCACTCTCTTCCTTATCCTCATTCAACACCCGCTTAGTGTTGCATTCTAACTCCTCTTCCACAAATGTCTCAATGATCTTTTCCGCTTCTCCTTTTGTTGTCTTGGTTATCTCTGTTCTGCGTAAGGCTTAGAGTCCTCTTCTTCTATGCACCAACCTCCTCACTCCTTCCTATGTCTGGCTGCCTTCCCCCTCCCGACTACCCTTGAACCACATGAAAAGGAACCCTTTTCTTCTTCTTCACATTCTAATTCTAAATCATGCACGTCAAAGATGGGGGCCTTTCGGGATCATCTTCTTCACTTTCATCTTCCTCATCATCATAATCCTTTTCACCTATGTACCTATCCAAACTCTCGGTCTCTTCCGAGGTGGTATATTCTTCTATCCTCCGCTTCTTCATATCTAGGGATTTCGGTGTAGGTGACTCCATCTTTTCTTCCTTGGATGACTCCTTGTCTAAGGGATTTTCTAGCTCTAGAGTCTTCTCTTTGATTATGGAATTATTCTTGCACGAATACATGCTAGGTTAAATTGCTTGTCCTGGGGAACCTATTACACCGTATCCACTACACTTGGTACTTTCTTCTCTGGTTCTTTTTCCTCCCGCCTTGGGCACGGGTCTTTTCCTACCGTTAGGTCCTTAGGTATGGATATCTCATTCTCCAGATACATGCCCTTCTTAGCTTTGGGTCTTATACAGAGGTATACGCATGCCGTGGATCCTCCTGCAATGGGAAAAGTCATGGGTTTCACCATTTAGACTTCATGTGACACATACCTCTCCACGTATGCGCGCTTGTTGGGGTAGACCAACCCTTTGCACATTTCCCTATGGTCCCAGGTCTAGATTACCAAGGTCCAACCTCAACTTCTTGGATTCTCTAAACCTGTTCACTCCCACTTAGAAGTGTTGAGCTATGAAGGCAAAAGGGAGCTTGCACCATGGGATCCATGTCTCATCTATCAGTTTGAATCTACCTAGGTAGAAATGCTGGTACATAGAAAACTTGGCCTCTCCCTTGGTGGCTGCTAGCAGTTTTTTAGGGATCCTCCATTCTACCCCGAACATGCTCCTCAGGTGCGTATACCATTTCTCCAAGTGTTCCTTATGCATGATTGTCATCTTGTCATAGGTGTAGTTTTCAAATCTCTTCTGAGCAAAGGGTCCTTAGCAAGGTACTCCCACACAAATTTTTCCAAAGCATTCGACACTCCAATATCTGAAAATACAATGGCTAGTAGGAAATTACCGAAAAGGATTTTGTCAGCTTCCTTTACGTTGCTGAAAATATCATCCATGATGAATGCAGACAAGTTGTAGATGGTGCCCTCTGAAATTTTCCTGCAAACATGCAACCATGCCTTGTTAACTTGGGTCCATCTCTCCTGGCCATTTATCTTCATTACAAGGTGCACAACCATCTTCATCACCAGGTCCTTGTTATCCATATCATATTACCTAGAACCCTTTTTGTATGCATAGCGGCGACAGTCTCCTTAATTGCCTCTTTATCACTTAAGTCATCATCCAAACTATCTCCTTCATAGATGAGGCCCATGAAATGTGAAATGAGATGAGGGGTAATAAGCATCTTGTACCCTGCAAAGTGGAAGTAGTCTTCATGCATGGAAGACATCAACCATTGGTAAAGGCGCTCGGGCTTCCCAGTAGTAGGAAACTCAAAGAGTTGCAATAACCCTAACTTCTCCAGCTTGACTTTTACATCATCGTCATAGATTGGAAAACCCTCTAGTGTCCTTTTATTTATTGGGATTACTAACTCCAGCTCCATCTCCTTCTTGATTGTGCTCGAATGATGATTGTAAACATTTACGACATGTTTCTCAAATGGGACTCCCACTCCTTTCCCAAAGCAATACTCCATCCTGGTCTTGCATTTCGTGTACCACTCTTCATTTGTATGTGTGACAGTTTCTTGTTGCTTGCCCTTTCCCTTTCCCTTCTTAGGTGTGCCAACTGGTTTCTTGGGTGCCATTGTCTAGGTTCTCTTATCACTTCAATCACTTCTTGTTACTCTGTTCTTCCACTCCCTCCAACCTTAGATCTCGAACTTGTGAAGAAAACCCCTTAAACACGTGCCCTAGTTCTTCAAACCCTAACTGGGATAGTTCCTTCACAAGACGACACCTTCTCACAATTTCTCTTACACCCATGAAATCCCTTCTCTTTGGTTTGCAAATCCAAACTAGTGACTCACGCTCACACTTTTCAAATTTTTCTTCACACGGATTAGTTCTAGAAGCCCTAGTTTGCAAAGATGCACAAGTGCTTCTTTCTCCTTATACGTAAAGTGAATAATGAAATGCCCGAACCTTTATTTATAGTTTTTCCTATTTTTAAGCATTAAATGCTACTTCACCTACCACCATAATTTTAACATTTAAAGTGGATTTTTCAAACAAATCCTGAATTATGTGTCCTAACTTATGTACCCAAACCTACATGGATAATCTCCAACCTTTTGGCGCGTAACCAATCCATCTTGATAGGATACTCTTGCGTGTGTGTCACAAAGTGCCGAAGGCATTTAATCTGTCATGATTTTTTCTCTCACCTACCTCATGTTGTTTATGCACTTCTTCCTTCCGTATGTGGGATCTGAAAGTAGCCTTATCTTGACACCAACAATCCTTTTCCACCTTTTCTTTCATGCACCCTTTCAACAGGGCCATTCAACTGAGATTTCAAATAGAATCCTCCTTGGCACTCTACCCATGCTTTCATTCACAACATTCCACCCCACACTTAAATGATGTGCGGCCCTCTGTGCATTCAAAACCCTCAAAAAGTAACAAGGTTACCAGCACCCAAGGCACAAAACAAAACAACAACGTGAAAGGAAATACAAGAAAGGAAAATGCATAAAGGAAATTCTAAATTATCTAGCAAAACTACCTTATTTACAAACAACAAGAAGCCTTATTTATAGTAGGGCTTCAACCTACTCCCATTGAAGTGTCTAGGCAATTTCATTCCATCCCGTGCTTGTAATCTGGAACATGTGTGAATCAAGGATGTATGAGATTGTGTAGGGACCCAACTAATGGAATTTAAACTTCCCAGGGATGGCGAAACTTAGAATCATATAGTAAGACCATTTGTCTAACCTCAAATTTCTTGTTTCTAATGTGGTGACATGCCATGCTTTTTGGTTTGCTTTTTCTCACTGTTTGGATCCACCGGTGAGTGATCATATTTCATATAGCTTCATCAATTCCTTAATTATTTCTTCTAGTGCTTGCTCATCAGCCAACCCTCATACGCACGTTATTCACAGAGAGAAGGTATCATGAACTCAACCGAAAAAATATCTTCTACACACAAACACTAATTGAAACAGTGTGGCTTTGTTCATCCTTTTATAAGTTGTCCTATAAGCCCATAATACGGCTGATACCTTGTCATCCCAATCTTGTCTTCTCGACATCAAATTTTTTTTTAGGGTATGACTCAATATTTTCTTAAACGCTTCCACGGTTTATTTTCTTGTGGGTGATAAGGTGTAGTCTTGTGATGAGCCACCATGAACTCTGCTAATAGAATCCTCATGGTCTCATTCAAGAAATGTGTACCCCTATCATTGGTTAAACTTAAATGGCATCCATACCTTGTGATACTATTTTCCCACAAAAAAATTACTGTTGTAGCTGTTGTGTAGTCTTAAGTTGCGGTTGTCTCTACCCACCTTGTCAAATAATCCATGCAAGTGATTATGTAGCATGATCCAATCCTACGCATTGCTAGTGCAATAGGGCCTAAAAATTTTATTAACCATTTCTCGAAAGGTTCAACACTAGGGATATGGCACAAAGGCATTTTATCTCTTCTTCTTGGCTTATCAATGCACTAACAAGTGCTCCCACACTTTACAATAGTCCTTGCAATCCTTATACAGAGTTTCCCACCACAAGCCTGCCATTAATATTTTATGTGCGGTGGCGTCACCTGTATAATGTCCACATGCACTTCCTCTATGTGCTCCCTCTATGATGGTGAGGCACTCATTCTCTAGTACACACACTTTGCAAGACTTCATCACACCCTAATTTGTATAAGTCCCCACTGATCAACATGTAGGGCATGACACGTATGGCTAGTTTCTTTTTCTCTAATGTCTTCATCCCTTTCGGTGCCACACCTTCCTTTAGAAATATTGCAATCTCCTCCAAATATGAGGGTGCACACTATAACCTAAACGATTACGTTTATGGAATTGTCTCTTCAATGCTATGTGCATCCTCCCTTGAATCAATCCTTGAAAAATGATCAGGTCCACAATTACTCTTTCCAAGCTTCACAATTATCGTGAACCCAAACTCTTGAAATAACAACACCCACTGATATATACACCCTTGTAGAATGGCCTTGTTTACCAAGTACTTTAACACCATGTGGTTAGTGTAAAACACAAAGAAAGTTACTAGCGAATCTTGTTTGAACTTGTGAAGCGCGTAGATCATTAACAATGCTTCACACTCAGTCATAGTATAATTTTTCTCTGTTGGTGTCAACTTCTTGCTTGCAAAGCATAGGGGATGATCAACAATTACCTCACAAGGTTATGCAAGCACTACCCTAATGGCTGTTCTAGAGGCATCTACATGGGCATGGAATGGCTTATCCCAAGAGGGAAAATGTAATATAGGTGCGGTGACAAGCCTATCCTTCAATGTATCAAATTCCTTCTGTTGTGCCTTTCCCCAATGGAAGGAACTTTTATGTCTAAGAAATTCTTCTAAAGGCGTGGCAATCTTGGCATACCCCTTGATGAACTTCCAATAGTATCTCATGTGTCCAAGAAACCCATGCACTGCGCTTTGTCTAGTAGGCTCCCCCAATCCCACAATCACAACAACCTTGGCAGGATCTACTAGTAAGCCCTCCTTACATATGATATGCCCCAATAATGTTCTAAAGGGGGTAACAAAGACACACTTCTTAATTTTGAGGGATATCCTCAACTACCGACACCTCTCAAACATCAACCTCAAATTATCACAATGGTCTTTTACTAGCCCATACACCATCCAATCATCTAGATAGACCTGAAGAAATTTGTGGATGAAGTCCTGGAACGCCTATACCACTATGCATGAGAAAATAGTAGGCACATTATTTAACCTAAAGGGAATGACCATGTATGCAAAACTTCCCCATTTAGTGGTGAAAGTTGTCTTCTCCTGGTCTTCCTTTGCAATCCAGACTTGGTGGTACCCCAAAAATCCATCCGTAAAGGAATAGATTTTGCACCTAGCGAATCCCTCCAAAATTTCTTCAGTGAAGGGGGTTGGAAAAGGATCGATGACACAAACTACATTTAGCTCCCTATAATCCACACAGTTCCTAATCCGCCCATCCTTCTTGATGTTGATTACAATTAGAATTATCCATTCCAATTCTTCCACAACTTCAATGATCTCAGATGCTATCATTTTGTCTATCTCTTCCTTTACCTTCACACGTAAATTGGGATTCATCTGGTAGGGTCTCTTCTTGACTGGGCATGCAATGTCCTTCAACTTTATCCTCATTTCCCCTAAGGAATGGTGGATGCCTTTGAGCTCATGGTACCTGCATAGAAATAAATCCTCAAACTCACGTAAAAGATCAATGATCTTAGAGACTTCCTTCTCCGACCAGTAATCTCCAATGATAGCTTCCTTAGGTTCTTCTCTGAGATGATGTTAACCTTTTTAGTTTTTAAAGGTTCATGGTAGGTGCATGTGCAAGTATCAGTATTTTCCATTACCTCATGCGTCCCTACAAAATGGTTAACATCCAAGCTTTCTGCTTCCTCCCCATCAATCACATATACAAGATTTTCTTTCTCCTTTTTCACACACACACGCTCAAACTGATCTTCCTCTGTTTCCTCTTCTTCAAAGTGCTTCCCTAAACTTGGTTCACCAAGTAAGTCTAGCAACCTATCTTCGCCATGGCACTATCCCCCATGGTAAGGTGTTTGACAACCTGCAATGCCTTATCAACTAATGGCTTGGTACTTCAATACTTGAATGTTTGAACTAGGTCATTCGCTTAGTTCTTGCTAATTCCTATTTGGTGGCGTGTCTCAAAATGTATGTACTAGTGCACACGTAACCCTACAATGTAGAATATAGTTTGTGCACCCAGAGGAGGGATATTGGCAAAGCTTCGCACCTTCCCTCCATGCTCTTTCACAAGCTTGAAAGTGGAAAGAGGCGGGTTCCTTACCATGGTAGTCCTTGATGGTGATGGGTGCATTACTTCTAGAGAAATGAACAAAGAAGGTAATTCTCACTTCACACCATTCTAATAGATTATCCCGATGTGTTGCCCACCAGTAGCAAAGTAGTTTTTAGTAGGAAATAACTTAACATCTCCCTTCTTTCAATTTCCTCCTTCCACTAAGATTCCATTTTCTGCAAAAAGACCTCAGGGGAGTCTCCTCCTAAGTACTTAGGCATCTATTTTCCTCTTAGGCACCTAATTGTGCATGCCTTTGTCACCTTTGTCACCAATCCTCTTAAATGCCATCTGATCAATTCGTAGGTCCCATGCACCTAATTATCACATGCTAGACTAGTGGTGTCACTTACCGACTGAGCATCTTCAAATTGGATAACTCCATTGGTAGGATGGATTATCTCTAGATCCTTGATTGAGCACACATATATTCTATCTAGGACCTCTTCTCCCAAGGGTTCAATATAGGGTGTTGAATTCCCATTAGCCAGGGGTATGATGACTCGTTCCTCCTCATTTTCAAAGCTAATGTACCCTTTGTTGAACCAAAGATTTACATTGTTCTTATAACACCATGGGTGCCCAAGTAGTGCTGGGAAATTTTTTGCCTCGGCGAGCGCCAAGACTTCAAAGTCCCCAGTAAACTTAGCTCCCTAAATGGTGATAGCTGCATCCTTTAAGATACCAATGGGCATTAACTTTATTTTGTTTTCCATATACAACACATTCAAAGATGGCTATAATGCAGGCCTTCCCATCTGATGTCATGCATCCAATGTGAGAATATTGACCTCCACGCCTGTGTCAATGAGGATATTACTCAACAATCATCCATCCACCACTGCATTTAATGTGATCTCCCTGTCATAGTCAAGGCTATGTGGGGGAAGGTTTGCATGCAAGACCTACCTCACATGCTCTTCCTTGACGCGTGGTACCTTCTCCCTCAACCATGCTCCTAGTAAGGGAATAACATTCTCTTTCCTTAGCATTTTACATACTTCCCCCCTCATCCGGTCATCTCTTGCACCTCAACCTTCCTCCTTTACTCCTCCTCCCTCCTAGACTGATCCTTTAGACACTAGATTTCTCCTTGTAAACATCGAGTGACATCCATGGTATCTTGATATACCTCCTTCGATGAGTAGGATACTGTAATTTCCATGCACCACTTCTTCTCTTGAAACTAAAGTCCACTTCCTTAGTTTTTCCTTTTTTGCGCGTGACCTCTACTCTTGTTATTACTAAAATAGGTTATAATCCTACATCACGTGTTACCTACGGCATCCATTGTGTGTCTATCTTCTTAATGCTTACCATTGTAGTGTCGTTGTCTTTCTGTTGTTGCTGATTCATGTGCTCAAACAAATCAGGGCACTCTTTATACTTTTTCTTCTTTCCGCACCATGAGCACTACAATAGGTCTGGGAACTCTCATTTGTAATGCTATGTAGACCCAAAATTAAAATACATTCCACGTGGGAACTCATTTCTTCCTCCATGGTTACTATGACCATGGAATCCTCCATGAAATCCCCTTCTACGCGTACCTCCATCTACGCGCTCCTCATAGCGGTGATCATCACCTTTAGAACTATTGGCAATGCTAGTCTGGCATACCCCATGATCAATGGCCTCATGGATTTGATCAATAATCCTACAATCCTTGGTATTATGGGTTGTAGAGGTGTAGATCTTATAGTAACAAGACACATTCTTCCGAATTGTGCACTTATGTGAGGGGACATCTACTTGCATCATGGTCCCCATGACAAATCTCACAATCTACTATCACGGTGTGTACTTTCCTCCTGGGAAACTATTCTTGACATGCCCCTCTACTTCACAATTTGTACACCATAAACCACTATGAGTCTCATGGGATGAGTTCATAGATAAATTTTCCAGCTGCTTAGCCATAACAGCAATTTGAGCCTCCAAAAATGGGCTAATACTAGTGTCAACACTTCTAACAGCCTCAACGTACACATTAGATTCTAACACCTCGTGTGGGTTTGTGAAATTTTTATGAGATAAGGCCCTTCTAAAAGGTGTGATCAACCCTCCAAAAAACCACTCAGCATGCTATGAAGGTTGAATGCCATATGATAATTTAGATAAGAGAGTTTTAAAGCATACATCATACTCCCACACACTCTTGGCCATTCCTGTTGAATATCCTTCAAGGCATTGATGATCTTGTGTTCAAAATTAGTGATGTGGAATTATGCCAAGAATTCATTCTTTAAAGTAGTATAATCCACCACTTTTTGATGAGGGTCATATTTCCTATACTAGCTATGTGTGTGCCCTTGTAATGTTGTTGCAAACTAACTAGCCTTCCTCGCTCCGAGGTTATGATCCCCTTTGTGCACCATAACAACTCACACTTGTGAACATGTTATGCAACATCTTCAATACCTCGGTAATATGGAAAATTTAAAGACATTTAAAAGATGACTTGAGGGGGTGGTTGAGGCCCTTATCCTCTTGAGCCTCCCGAGCCACCAAATCCACCAAAACCACTAGGTCCACTAGGTCCTGTTATTCCCGACCCACCGAGAGCCACCGTGTCCTATAGTAGTCATGAAAAGTGTCCCCAAGGTGTCACCGACCTATGCACTGATGGTCTGTGATAATGCCCCACTACCACTATTGTACCTTGTACCACTCCTAGACGTGAGACCGAAGGCTTATGTACTTTCTCCTTATCCAAAGACTCCTCTGAATACTAGAATATGCATAGCCATAGAAGTGGGAACTAAAAAATTGTATCTCTTGGGCACAGATCACATGTCACTTCCATTGATGCCAATTGAGTCAACGATACTCCTTCCTTGTTCTAGAAAACCAAGCGCCAGGGTTTGTCACCGGGTGGGTTCGATATGCACCAATGACTCTTCTCTCTCCTCATGAAGAAATCTCATTAGAAGCCAAAGGGATCTCTGTTACACACTTGCCAAGATGGGGTAGCAGTGAATGCTCGGAGTTCAATGTCCTTTGCGTGAACCTCAACTCCTTCTTGCAACATCTACCTCTATAGATCCATCACACTTATAGCCTCGCATCATCTAGCAATATCCCTTTCACATGCTTCACTATAATTGAGTCGTCTCTCCTCCCTTTCTTTCTCCGTTGTAATATCTTTCATCTTCCTCCACCCTAGCTTCCTCACCCAATGCTCGAATGGTTTCACGCTGGCCATTGGAAATGCCTCTAAACTCAAAGTAACAATCAAGATCTTCATTGCTAAAGGGATAGCATGCAGAAATGATCCTCTAGGCTCCTACAGAAATTCAAACTTAGTAACTTCCGGACAAGAATATGTAGAAATAACGTACTCCAAAGTGTAGCTAGCCAACACACCTTTCCACCAATGATCCACAACATGATTCCACGTCAGATCTGCATCCTACAGCCTCTAGTATTCTTCTTAGGTCCACATGCGTGATCTATAATACTAGCTTGATCTAGATGCATATGTTGAGAGCCATTCATACAGTTCTACTGGGAAGCAACAGAAAAATGTTTCATATAAATCATGGTAGAGGTTCTCTTCTACCCACCTACGTGCATCAAACTCAGGTCTAGTGTTGAATCTCTGAGAAAATTCATCCTCCATGCTCTTGAACCATGATTCAAAACTTTCTAGAGTTAAATGTTTTGTCATTACTCATTACCTAGATCATGATGTATGCCATTTTCCACTACAACTTTGAAAAGAGGTCCCAGAAAAGGAACCAAGATGTAGTGTTTTTAACCCCCATCACAAAGGAAAGAAATCCCATGCGCGTCGGCCTATCACCCAACGGCGTTGGGTGCTCACTTGAGGCATGTCTTGGTGCCGAGTCTCTGTTTTATGTGATTTTAGTGGGAGACATCATCTATGATCCGAGTTTCGATATTTGAAAGGGAATAAGACATACAAGCACTATAGAGCTTAGAACGCTTCTAGATCCTTGCGGTCATTCTAGACATAAAATGCTTGATAGATCAAATAACTTACACCTATACAAAAAGGAAGTCATACAAGAATTCATACTTAGTTCACAAGCATAAATGAAAAATAACTATGAAGAAGTATGTATGTATCGTAAACCATTAATGCTCATATTCACATCAACTAGTAACCTTATTACATTCATTATGCCATTACAAAATGTCACGAGAAAATGAGGCGTAGTCATGTATTATAACTAGACTTATATAATCGGCCACAAAAGAAAATTTATATCTCCCAACCCTTGATACATCCTTTCCACCCTTATTTTCCCAAGCTAACGAGAGTTTTTGCATTATTTCTGCAGAGCTCCGCCCTCTATCTATCTCTCTCTCTATCTATGGCTCTTCATGTCTCTTTTACTTCTACAGACACTTATATAAATATGCTCTTTGATCTACCAACTCATTCTCCTACGGCCCCAAATCACGCCAAGTGTATGAATGTGGTCCTCCAAGAGTGCATGCTCCTCCAAGCTTGAGCTCACCACTCCGTGCCATGACATCCTTCTAGAATCCTCTCTTGTAGAGCATATTCCTTCCTAGGCCAACTTTCACTAGGTTGGAACCTTATCCACTCCTCATGCACAGTCGGATAACATTTTCTTGTATCCCGCCCAAAATTCCCAATATGGCTAAGTCCTAGAACCTTGAATTTGTTTGTGCACGTGCCACGGGTTTCCCTAAACCCTTACTTAAACCCTTTCATATGTGCCTTCTCCTTGTGCGCCTTTCTTCAACTAGGCCTTGCGCGCCTACACACCATTTTATAATTATCCAATATTTCAGGGGCCCAACACACAACACAAAAGAAAAGGTAAGAATAAGGAATGCAAACACATTAGGATAAAGAATAGTCACAAAATGATTTTTTTATTACTTCCAAAAATGCACAGAGCTTTTATAATGATGAAGGAGGCCAAAAATCACATGCAAGACCCAGATCTAGAGGCCAGCAACTCAAAATACAGAAAGCATGGAATCCTTAGCAAAACATGTAAGGATCCAGAGTGTCCAACATAAAAATGAGCCTTGCTCTTATATTTATAGATGAATCCATGGAGGAAGAAGGGAAGGAGGGAAAACCTGAATTTGAAACACAACCACCAACAAGAAGCATTTAATGCCTGTAAATCCACACGAGATCTGTGAAATATGCTTCCCAAGCCTGTTTGGCATGTTGAAGAAGAAAGGAGGGTGGATCATATCAAATTGGGTGGTTGGAGCAATTATATCTACTCATCAATGCTCAGAAAGACATTTTCCCATTTCTCACCTACCAAATCTGCCAAGAATTTGAATTTAAATTTCTAGCACTATAGTTGATGTCAGTAGCTTTCTGAAAAGTCCAGTCGCACGTTGATTTGAGCTCTATAGAAAATGATATAGCTGTCGAGTTTTTAGTGCATGTAAAACATGTGGCACGTGCAGATTGGTTGAAATGATGGCCAACTGTAAAAATATTTATCATTTCTGCCATGTGTCACTTGTTGATTTATTACAAGGATTCGTCGCCTTGCTGGCACACTTGACTAGTTGCGCGTGGCACACTCAAGTATACTAGAATATGACCTAACCGAGAAAGGTGTAAAGGAGTGCATGGGGGTACACACGAAGAAGATAGAAGGAAGGCACATAAGGGTGTGCACAGAGGAAAATTAAACAAACCGGTGAGAAGAGAATGTATGGTGAAGGCACAACTATTACAAAGTAATGGGCAAGGTGCGCGGGAAAGGAAGAAGCTAACTAGGAAGAAGATGAATGGATAGAAGGTGGGCACAAGGGGAAAGTTAAAGGAGGAAAAGGAAAAGGGCTCATAGGGAAACTATGACCAAGAGAATGTGCCAAGTGATCTTGAGTGTGTGCAACATTGCAATGAATAACTTAGAGCCAAAATGTGTATGCAAGTTACCCAAATTGCTATGAGAGATATTTGGATAATATAAACCATACATAAAAATACGTACACATTCGTATGCCTTGGAAAACATAGAATTATTCCTTTATTATCTTGTAAAATCACATTTGTACATAGTGAGAAATTAAAGAAATGTGAGTTAGAAAACGAGAAGAAAATAATCTATCTCTTTGTTCCTTCCTAAGAATTACTATCTCATGAGATTATAAATTGACAACCAACTAAGAAGAATCCAAAATGAGGGGCTCAATACAATTTATAGAGAAATAATGAATCTGCATATTCCCGATGACACTTCATATGCCCTATTTCTAACTTTAGACTATTCATATTCCTAAAAATATTAAGTCCCTTTTATAAAATCAAGGTGACTTAATTTTACATTATGTTTCTAAAGTCACTTTTAATTTAATTAAAGGCATATTAAAAAGTGTAACCCCAACATCAAATTAGAATGTTCAAGAGAGAGAGAATGTTGGGGGAGAAAAGAGAGAGAGAGAGAGAGAGAGAGAGAGAGAGAGAGAGAAGGAAGAAGAAGGGGAAAGAAATGATGTTGATGATGAAAGATATGTCTCTAATGAAATCCATTGCTCCTTCTAGATGACTAGATGAAATTCCCCATTGTGATGAACTTTGAACCTCTGAATTATTTGCAACTCAGAGAAGATCTTGAAGACTTGCACTTGATGCCGAATTGTTCTTTGTTCTATGCCACTGAGAATGTCTCCACTCCCTTGAATTCCTTGTTACAAATTATTCTCTCATGGTGTGGACAATTTTTTGTGGACAAGTAATGACCTTCTCGATAGTCCATTGCAATGTTATCATATTATGCAACCAAACTCCCCATAGAATGATACATTTTTTTGTAGATGTGATAGGTACTGATGCCCATATTGTCAAAATAGTGAAGGGTGTTTTTTTACGTAATAGCAAATAACCGTTACAAACCATGGAATGAAACCAATACTTTGCAACTGATTACACCTATGGAATGAGGGCCTGGGATAACTTGTGAACTTAAATTCCATGGTGTTTTCAACACTTCCCATTCTTGGAAAAAACAATTTACTATTTTTGGGCATTTGTTGGTAACATGAAGGATAACCAATTTTGTGTCGCCAAATTTCTACAACGCCTTAATTTTCTTCTTTTCATCAATGACCAAGCCATACACTAGCACTTCATACTCTACTGCCACGTTGTTAGAACATGTAAACTACATCAAGTGCGTGAAGATTAATTTCTCATCCTTAGGGAAATGAGAACCACTCTTACTCCCGCATCGTTTACCTTACGGATCTATCAAATTATAACTTCCATAAACCCGGCTCAAATTTAATTTTCTTGAGCACGCATGGCAACACCACTTCTTCTTCTCGAATGTAGTAAGTATCATGCCCAGAGTTTCATAAGCTTCTAGTTCTTCAAGATATGGATCAAATTTAGGGTTCCTTTCAGCCCATTCATCAAGCACTAGGTTAGGAATGAGGGGTGGAAGAGATTACTATTTATGAATTGAAGTTTTTTTCTTGGATTAAATAGTTGGCTTGGAGAGAAGATAGGACATATGACTCTACATGATAGGAAAATATAGGCTCAACTTGTATGGTAAACTAGGTTCCATACCTTCTCTTGAGTAACACATGAGACCAATCAGAAGACAAGTAACCACCCACTTTAGCAATGAAATCTCTTGATAGACATAGGGAAAACAAAGGAGGTAGGTCAATGATTGAAACATATTAAGTAATAGTTAGGCTTGGGCATGCATGGAGGGTTAGCTCAAGATCTTTGATGACTCCTAAGGTAGTGACAATCGAGCCATCAAGTTGCAGGACTCCTTTAGACAAGGGGTTGTAACTAAGGCCTAGGACATCAGCTATCTTCTTAGGCATAACAGAAGTACTAGCACCTGAGTCAATCATGTAATTATGCACTAGGTTTTGCCTATGATCAAGGACATATAAAAGGGTGGGGTTTTAACAACTTTACTTAATTTTTTCTCCTCTTCTTGGTAGACATTAATAGAAGCACGAGACTTCTGCATAGCTGGATCAACATGTGGGAGTTGTGTCAGAGTTTCATGCAACAGATCCCACTAAGATGGAATGGCCAGGGCATCCCATATTATGACATTTATGTTTGTTATCTTCATTTTTTCCACAATGCTAAATGGAAGGCCCCCAATTTTGTGCATTTTGGGAACAACATCCTTTCTTGAGTGTTTAGGCATGGAAGTCTGAACTTTAGCTAGAGTAGAGGCTTCACCTATCAAAGGAGGGCGCATGTTGCTTGAGAAGGAGCTTTACGTGGGGCCTCTTGCATAGGGACTTGAGTTATTTTACTATAAGATGACTTTCATGCATTTTTTTTCTTCTGAGGATCTACTTATGTTGCTAGGATTGTGACCTGATGCACTTGACTCTAACATTCTTTTCTTGTATCTTGTGTTGTCCGCAACTTGGGCACGTGGTCTATTTGTATCTTCTGACTTGATTGATTGCCTAGAAATCCTCCACACCAAAGAACATCAAATTTGTCTCTAGAGGAGATTTTGGTATTTTCAGGTTATCTACTTCAGGGGCACTTGTTGAAGGCTCAAAAGTTGAAGCATTATCAATCATGAAGGCTTGGGCACATGTGGCATTGGCACAATGATATTGAATGTGAGGCATGTTATAAGGGAAGAACCATTCTGACTCTTGTGCTAAATTGTTTTGAACTGGAACAAGCACCCGACTCGACCGGGTGTTGGTAGAGTAGATGTTGGAGGAACAACTTGCAAGGGTAGATGTGCATTAGGCTGCCATCTATCATTCTGCTGATTAGGCCCATATATCTGATTTCCATACTAATTCCACAAGGGCTTATTGTTTTGACCATGCACATGATTAGAATCACGTCTATATGTTTGCGCCTATTATTTTTCTAATGATATGACCTTGTTTGATAAATTTCTAATCATGTCCTTCACTCTTCACTTCCTTCTGCTGCATTGGAGAGTAATATGTTGAGGCAACTGGTTTCTCACTTTTCTCGGGGATGGGAATAGAGGTTACTGAGAAGATTGGGGTGCTTGTGACATTTATGGGAAAAAAGGCATATGCGGTCTAGGAGCCAAATTTCCTGCTGAATAAAGACTATATTTTTCCCTTACTGCAATACTATAAGCATCTCGTAAGGTCCTACATCCCATGGATTGGATCATGAATGATATATCACTATTGAGTGCCTTCAGATAATATAGGAAAGCATGCTCAGTTGTAGGTCTTACCACAAGAGGGATTATGTCCTAAGTCTTCTGAAATTTGATGTTGAAATCACTCATCTGCTCATTGGGTACCCTCCTTATTGTTGTTAGTTGCTCCACCAAGGATAGGTGATCTGAATTTTCTTCAAAGTAGTTACAAAGAGTTGTTCCTAGTTCATCCCAGGTGGTGATGGATCCAATTCTCAAGCCTTGGTACCATTGAAGTGCTTTACCTTTGAAAGATACTTTGTAGCAACCCGACTCCTACATCATCATGTGTGATCAAATAGAACAAGAAAACATTTTATATATCCCGAATATGCTCCTAAGGGGTGACTTTTTTCTCACCAATAAAGTATGGAAAACTCTAGAGCACACCATTTTTCATATCATGTTACACATCTAGTAGCAAGGGAATCCCTCCAGCAAAAATTGTAAAGGTTCTTAATGGAGGAGCTTGTTGATGCACCATTGTAGGGCGTGCATGTTGTTTGTTTTGAGGAGGAGTTGAATGGGCACAATGCGCGGAGACAAATATGCATGCATGGAATTTTTAAAATGGATTCTCCTCAGGGATTGTTAGAGGTACTCAAAATAATCTTCAGTTGTTGCACTTCTCCTTGTGTGCACTCTTTTCATGAAAGGTACTCAGGAATGCTGAAATAGAGATCTTGAAATATTGGGAGTGATCAGATGTGTTGAAGTGAGCCTCCAAAGGCTAAAACACTAAGTCCACACATAAGAACTTAGAGATGAAATTTGAGATTTCAATGTTGGTCCCACCAAGCGTGCCAGAAATTATTGGTTTCTCAAACATGCACCTACGTCTCGGAGCTTGGAAGGGCTGAGGTGTTTGAGACCACAATGGAATCATCCCCAAGTTGTGGGACCTTGTGCGCTTGGGACAGACTCCGAGAGAAGGTCGGTTCCTCTATCTATTTCTCTCTTATCTTTACTACTCCTAGTGGTGAAAGGGAAAACCAAGCTAACAATGCTAAGGGACCAAAGATAGAAGAATAACATGAATGGAAATCTACATTAAAAGGAAATAACATCAAAAAGATGGATGAACACTATCTATTTTGAGTGATAATGAAAGGAAATTCATGAAAGGAGGCTAGGCACAAGTAGCACAACTAAACATGTATTCACCAGATCATTCTCATGGAACACAACTAAATAAAGAACTGCAAGGGACGTGAAATAGCATAACCAACACACAATGCAAAAGAAAAGGAAAGAAGAAGGAATGCAAACACGTTAGGATAGAGAATAGTCACAAAATGATGCTTCTATTACTTCCATAAATGCACAAAAATTTTACAATGATGAAGGAGGCCGATATCCACATGTAAGAGCTAGATATAGAGGTCTACAACTCAAAATATAGAAAGTATGGAGTCCTTAGAAAAACATGTAAGGATCCAGAGTGTCCAACATAACAAATGAGCCTTTCTCTTATATTTATAGATGAATCCATGGAGGAAGAAGGGAAGAAGGAGGAAAACCTAAATTTGAAACATAACCACCGACAAGAAGCATTTAATGCCTACAAATCCACGTAGAGATTTGTGAAATACGCTTCCCCAAGCTTGATCGGTGTGTTGAAGAAGAAAGGAGGGATAATCATATCAAATCGTGGTTGGAGCAATCGATCTACTCAATGCTTAAAGATGTTTTCTTGTTTCTCACCTACCAAATTTGCCAAGAATTTGAATTTGAATTTCTAACATTGTAGTTGATGTCAACATCTTTCTCGACAATTCTAGGAGCATGTCAATCGAGATCTGTAGAAAATGATACGGATGTCGAAGATGTCGAGTTGTTGATGCACACAAAACATGTGGCATGCACAAATTGGCTGAAATGATGGCCATATGTGTCAATATTTGGTGTTTCGCCACATGTCACTTGCTGATTTGTTGCAAGGATTCAACACCTTGTTGTTGCACTTGACTAGTTGCACGTGGAACACTCAAGTATGTTGGAATATGACCTTGCCCATAAGGGCATAAAGGAGGGCGCAGCGACGCATGCGAAGAAGACGAAGGAAGGTGTGCAAGGGCGTGTAGAGGGAAAATGAAGCAAAATGGTGAGAAGAGAATGTATGGTGAAGGCACAACTATTACAAAGTAATGGGCATGGCATGTGGGAAAGGAAGAAGCGACTAGGAATAAGGTGAATGTATAGAGGGTGGCCACAAGGGGAAAGTGAAAGGAGGGAAAGGAAAAGGGTGCGTAGGGAAACTACGACTAAGGGAATGTGCCAAGTGATCTTAAGCTCGCACAACATTGCAATGAATAACTTCGAGCTAGAATGTGTATGCAAGTTACTTAAATTGCTAGGAGAGATATTTTGATAACATAAACCATACATACAAATATGTACACATTCGTATGCCTTAGAAAACATAAAATTCTTCCTTTGTTATCTTGTAAAATCACATTTGTACATAATGAGAAATTAAAGAAATGTGAGGTAGAGAAACAAAATAAAATCAACTATCTCTTTGTTCCTTCATAAGAATTACTATTTCATGAGATTACAAATCGACAACTAGCTAAGAAGAATCCAAAATGAGGGGCTCTTTACAATTTATAGAGAAAGAATGACTATGTATATTCCATGATGACACTTCATATGCCCTATTTATAACTTGAGACTATTCATATTCCTAAAAATATTAAGTCTCTTTTATAAAATCAAGGTGACTTAATTTTACATTATGTTTCTAAAGTCACTTTTAATTTACTTAAATGCATATTAAAAAGTGCAACCCCAACGTCAAATTATAATGTTGAAGAGAGAGAAAGTTGGGGGAAGAAAAGAGAGACAAAGAGAGAAGGAAGAAGAAAGGGAAAGAAATGATGTTGATGACGAAAGATCCGTCTTTAATGAAATCCATTGCTCCTTCCAGGATAAATAATGAAATTCCCCATTACAATGAAATTTGAACCTCTGAATTCTTTGCAACTCGAGAAGCTCCTAAAGACTTGCACTTGATGCCAAATTGTTCTTCATTTTATGCCACTGAGAAGGTATCCACTCTCTTGAATTCCTTATTGCAAATTATTCTCTCATGGAGTGGACAAGTTGTTTTGGACAAGTAACGGCCTTCTTCGATGGCCCATTGCAATGTTATCATATTATGCTACAAAAATCCCCATAGAATGATACATTTATTCATACATGTGATAGGTATTGATGCCCATATTGTCGAAATAGTGAAGGGTGTTTGTTCGATGATAGGAAAAAACCATTACGAACCATGGAATGAAACCAATACTTTATAACTAATTACACCTATGGAATGAGGGATTGAGATAACTTGTGAGCTTAAATTCCATGGTGTTTTCAACAGTTACCATTCTTGGACAAAAACTTACTATTTTTGGGCATTTGATGGTAACACGATGGATAACCAATTCTATGTCCCCAAAGATCTGCAATGCCTTAATTTTCTTCCTCTCATCAATGAGCAAGCCATGCACTAGCACTTCATACTCTACCATGTTATTAGAACATAAAAGCGTAGCTTTGTGCACGAAGAAGAATTTCTTATCCTTTGGGGAAATGAGAACCACTCCTCCTTCGTCATTTCTCGCTTCGGATCCATCAAAGTACAACTTCCATAAACCCTGCTCAACTTTATTTTGCTTGATCGAGCATGAAAACACCACTTCTTCTTCTTGAATGCAGTTAGTACCAAGCCCAGTTTCATAAGATTCTAGTTCTTCAGCATAGGGATCAAATTTATGGTGTCTTTCCACCCATTCATCAAGCACTAGGTCAGGAACGGGTGTGGAAGAGATTTCTCTTTAGGAACTGAAGCTTGTTCTTCTTGGATTAAATAGTTGGCTTGGAGAGGGGATAAGACATATGACTCTACATGATAGGAAAATATAGGCTCACTTGTATGGTAAACTAGGTACCATACCTTGTCTTGAGTAACATATGAGACCAATCAGAAGACAAGTAACCACCCACTTTAGTAGTGAAATCTCTTGATAGACATAGGGCAAACAAAGGAGGTAGGTCAATGATTGACACATCTTGAGTAATAGTTAGGCTTGGGCATGCATGGAGGGTTAACTCAAGATCTTTGATGACTCTTAAGGTGGTGATAATCGAGCCATCAAGTTGCAGGACTCCTTTAGACAAGGGGTTATAACTAAGGCCTAGGACATCAACTATCTTCTTAGGCATAACAGAAGTACTAGCACCCGAGTCAATCATGCAATTATGCACTAGGTGTTTGCCTAAGATCAAGGACAAATTTACTTACTTTTTTATCCTCTTCTTAGAAGACATTGATAGAAGTGTGTGGCTTCTGCATAGCTGGATCAATGCATGGGAGTTGCATCAGAGCTTCATGCAATAGATCTCACTGAGATGGAATGGTTAGGGCATCCCACATTGTGACATTTATGTTTTTCTCTTCATTTGGTCAATAATTCTAAATGGAAGGCCCCCAGGTTTGTGCATTTTGGGAACAACATCCTTTCTTGAGTGTTCAGGCGTGGAAGCTTGAAATTTAGCTAGAGTGGAGGCTTGACCTACTAAAGGAGGGGTGCGTCTTTTGCTTGGAGGAGCTTTACGTGGGGCATCCTGAATAAGGACTTGAGTGATTTTAATGTAAGATGACTTGCATGCATCTTTCTACTTCTGAGGATCTACTTGTGTTGTTGGGATTGTAAGTTGTGCGCCCGACTCTAACATTCTTTTCTTGTATATTTTTTGTCCATAACTTGGGCGTGCGGTCTATTTGTATCTTCTCGTAGCTTGATTGATTTCACAGAAGTCCTCCACGCTAAAGAACATCAAATTTGTCTCTGGAGGAGATTCTGGTCTTTCTAGGTTATCTAATTCAAGCACACTTGTTGAAGGCTCATAAGATGAAGCATTCTGATCATGAATTCTTGAGTGCACATGACATTGGCAAAATGATATTGACTGTGAATTATGTAGCAAAGGAAGCACCATTTTGACTCTTGTGCTAAATTTTTCTGAACTGGAACAAGCACCCGACTCGCACTAGGTACTAGAAGAGTAGGTGTCAGAGGAACAACTTGTAAGGGAAGATGTGCATTGAAATGTCATCTATCATTCTATTAATTGGGCACGTATATTTGATTTCCATACTGATTCCACCAAGGATGATTTTTTTGACCATACTCCTAATTAGAATTGCCTCTATAAGCTTGTGCATGTTTTTTTATAATGATATGACCTTATTTGATAAATTTCTAATTAAGGCCTTCAACTCTTCATCTTCTTTCTACTGCACTAGAGAGTAAGATGTTGAGGTAACCGATTGCTTTCTTTTCTCAAGAATAGGAATAGAGGCTACAAAAGGTTTGGGTGATTGTGACATTTCTAGGAATAAAGTCATAGGCGGTCTAGGAGCCAACTTTCTTGCCCGAATAAGACTATTTTCTGCCCTTACTGCAATATTATAAGCAATTGGTAAGGTCCTACCTCCCATAGATTAGATCATGACTGAGATATCACTATTGAGTGCCTTCAAATAATACAAGAAAGCATATTGATCTGTAGGTCTTACCACAAGATGGATTCTACCCCAAGTATTCTAAAATTTGATGTTGAAATCATTCATCTTCTCATTGGGCACCCTCTTTGTTTTTGTGAGTTGCTCCATGAGGGATAGGTGATCTAACTTATCTTCAAAGTAATTACAAAGAGTTGTTCCCACTCATCCTAGGTGGTGATGGATCCAAGTCTCAAGCCTTGGTACCATTGAAGTGCTTTACCTTTGAAAGAGGTTGCAAACAATATGACTGTTACATCATCATGTGTGATCAAATAAAGTGAGCACACATTTTCTATATCCTAGATATGCTCTTGAGGGGTGACTTGATTCTCACCAGTAAAGTATGGAATACTCTTGAGTGCACCATTTGGCATATCATGTTACATACAGGAGCAAGGGACTCCCTCTAGCAAAATTTATAAAGCTTTTTAATGGAGGAGGTTGTTGATGTGCCATTGTAGGGCATGCAGGTTGTCTATTTTTAGGATGAGTTGAATGGGTGTGGTGCGCAGAGACAAAGATGTGCACATAGAATTTCTAGAACAGATTCTCCTCAGGGATAGTTAGAGGTACTTAAAAGAATATTCAATTGTTGCACTTCTCCTTATGTGCACTCTTCTCATGAAAGGCACTCAGGACTACTAAAACAGATATCTTGAAATGTTGGGAGTCACTAGATGTGTTTAAGTGAGCCTCCAAAGGCTGAAACACTAAGTCCACACACTAGAACTTAGAGATGAAATTTGAGATTTCAATGTTGGTCACACCAGGCATTCCAAAAATTGTTGGTTGTTCAAACGTGCACCCGCATCTCGGAGCTTGGAAGGGCCGAGGTGTTTGAAACCACAATGGAACCATCCCCAAGTTGTGGGACCTTACACACTTGGGAAATATCTCTAGAGAAGGCCAATTCTTCTATATGTTTCTACTGCTAGTGCTACTCCTAGTGCTGAAAGGGAAAACTAAGATAACAATGCCAATGGACCAAGGATAGAAGGATAACATGAATGGAAATCTACACTAAAAGGAGATAGCACCAGAAAGAGGGATGAAAAATATATATTCTGAGTGAGAATGAAAGGAAATGCATGAAAGGAGGCTAGGCACAAGTAGCAAAACTAAACACATATTCATCCGGTCATTCTCATTGAACACAACTAAATAAATAACTACAAGGGATGTGAAATAGCATAACCAACACACAACGCAAAATAAAAGGAAAAATAAGGAATGCAAACACATTAAGATAGAGAATAGTCACAAAACAATGCTTTTATTACTTCTAGAAATGCACAGAGCTTTTACAATGATGATGGAGGCCGATATCCACATGCAAGAGCCAAATCTAGAGGTCTGTAACTCAAAATACAGAAAGTATGGAGTCCTTAGCAAAACGCGTAAGGATCCAGAGTGTCTAACATAACAAATGAGCCATGCTCTTATATTTATAGATGAATCCATGGAGGAAGAAGGGAAGAAGGAGGGAAAACCTGAATTTGAAACACAAACACCAACAAGAAGCATTTAATTCTTAGAAATATGTTTTCTGTTTCTCACCTACCAAATTTGCCAAGAATTTGAATTTGAATTTCTAGCACTGTAGTAGCTGATGTCATCTACTTTCTAGCAAGTCCATGCATGAGTTGATCGAGCTTTGTAGAAAATGATATAATTATTAAAAGATGTCAAAGTTTTCGGTGCACGCAAAACACATGACACACACGGATTGGCTGAAATTATGGCTAATCTGTGAAAATATTTATCATTTCTACAACGTGTCACTTGTTGATTTATTGCGAGGATTCAAAGCCTTGTTGGCACACTTAACTTGGTGCGCATGGCACACTCAAGTATGACAGAATATGAACTAACCCAAAAGGGCACAAAGGAGGGCGTGGGGATGTGCGTAGAAGAAGACAAAAGGAAGGTGTACAAGGGCACGTGAAAAGGGAAAATGAAGCAAATTGGTGAGAAGATAATGTATGGTGAAGGCACAACTATTACAAAGTAATGGGCGGGGTGCATGGGAAAGGAAGAAGCTGACTAGGAAGAAGGTGAATGCATAGAAGGTGGGTGCAAGGGGAAAGTGAAAGGAGGGAAAGAAAAAGGGTGCATAGGGAAACTACAACCAAGGGAATGTGCCAAGTGATCTTGAGCGCGTGCAACATTGCAATGAATAACTTAGAGGCAGAATGTGCATGCAAGTTACCCAAATCACTAGGAGATATATTTTGATAACAAAAACCATACATACAAAGACATACACATTTTTATGCCTTGGAAAACATATAATTCTTCCTTTATTATCTTGTAAAATCCCATTTGTACATAGTGAGAAATTAAAGAAAAGTGAGGGAGAGAAATAGAAGAAAATAAGCTATCTCTTTGTTCCTTCACAAGAATTACTCTCTCATGAGATTACAAATTGACAACTAGCTAAGAAGAATCCCAAATGAGGGGCTCATTACAATTTATAGAGAAAGAATGACTCTTCATCTTCCCCAATGACACTTCATATGCCCTATTTCTAACTTTAGACTATTCATATTCCTAAAAATATTAAGTCCCTTTTATAAAATCAAGGTGACTTAATTTTACATTATTTTTCTAAAGTCACTTTTAATTGACTTAAAGGCATATTAAAAAGTGCAACCCCAACGTGAAATTAGAATGTTGAAGAGAGAGAAATTTGGGGGAAGAAGAGAGAGAGAGAGAGAGAGAGAGAGAGAGAGAGGGAAGAAGAAAGGGAAAGAAATGATGCTGATGACAAAAGATCCATCTCTAATTGAATTCATTACTCCTTCCGGATGACTAGATGAAATTACCCATTGCGATGAACTTTGAATCTCTGAATTCTTTGCAACCCAAGAAGCTCTTGAAGACTTACACTTGATGCCAAATTGTTCTTTTTTCGTGTCGCTTTGAGAAGGTCTCCACTCCCTTGAATTATTTGTTGCAAATTATTCTCTCATGGTGTGGATGATTTACTATGGACAAGTAATAGCCTTCTCGATGGCCCATTGCAATGTTATCATATTATGCTTGCCAAACTCCCCATAGAATGATACATTTTTCCATACATGTGATAGGTATTGATGCACATATTGTCGAAATAGTGAAGGGTGTTTGTTCTGTAATAGGAAACAACCATTACGAACCATGGAATGAAACCAATACTTTACAACTGATTACACCTGTGGAATGAGGGACTGGGAGAACTTGTGAACTTGAATTCCATGGTGTTTTCAACACTTTCCATTCTTAGACAAAACAACTTACTATTTTTAGTAAGTGTAAAAATCAGCTTTTTCAAACCTCAATCGACTATGGCAGCTTGAACTCCTTCTTCTCACTTGTGTTCCTCTCACCTTTTGAACCAACTTGCTATTTATAGTAGGTGCTTATGGGACCACTTACTATTTTTAGTAAGTGTCAATTTTGGGCCGAGATGACCCTTTCAATGATTTTCACCTACGATACTTCCCTTGTGTTCACTACCTTCTTCGCAGCTTCTTCAGATGGGATTTACTAAAAATGGTAGGCACCCATATGGGGACTTACTATTTTTAGTAAATGGTGAATTTCATTTTTTTGGAACCGACTGATTGGTTTAACCTCCATTTTTGCCTTAGTGCACACCGTTTCTTTCACAACTTCCTTTGGTGATGACTTACCCAAAATATTAACTACTCGTGTAGGAAGGCTTACTATTTTTAGTAATTTTATTTTTACTGATCGTATCATGATAGAACAAATATTTTTTCTATGGTTTTTTACCCAATATCACTCCTCTGAAATTTTGGATCTACCCGATCATTGGTTTGTGAGATTTTAAAATTTGAATTTTTTACCTGGTAGTGGCTACGGGCATGGAGCTATCATGGTAGCCATTAATGGAGTCTTAAATTTTTAGGTTCACTTCCCCTCCTCATATCTTGATGAAAATTATGTTTTTGATATGGGTTTTCCTTTCTTATTTCACATATGAAATCTCGTTACAAACCGATCACTAGAGCAACGGAAATTAAATTTTAAGTTTTGGTGCAAGGAAAGAGGTTTCTTCAATGTAAAAATTATTCACCATGTATGTGAAATATATTACTTGGTATTTTAAGGCCTCTTAAAATGATGAAGATAGAAAAATATCTCACTTTGATCCGTATCCTAGTTTGTAAGCTATGACAATTTCTTTGTTGGGTGACTATGAGGGTTTTCCGGATGAAGATATTTGTTTTCTCTTCGTTCTTCATTATTTTGACCCATTTATTTTATGAGATATTTGTATTTTTAGTATGAGGAATATTTCATTGATATGGTTGAGTGCATAAATGGATGTTGGAATATCTGGAGAAAAAAATTCCAAAGTTTTGGCAAGATATGGAGGCTTGGGGGGATAAAATGAAATGAAATCTGGTTAACTCTGGTATTTATTCATTCCAAAAAGAAAGATTTGGGGTTGGGAAAAAAATTTTTTCCCATATTTCCATTTTCAAAGGGACATGAGGGACATAAAATTCTCTCGAGACTCGTGGTGCTGACATTTGGCGTGCTTTGATTCGATGAGTGTTTAAGTGAAGGAATTGGAAAAAAGGACTTGGGAGCTGACTTTTGGGTGCATGAGGAACCACAAGGTTTAAGTAGGCTGGGAGAATTTTTGTGTGCCTTATTTCCATTTTCTAAAGGTATGAAAGGGATGTTAAATCCCGCCTTAACCACATGTTTCCATATGTCTACCCGGAGAAATGACTAACTGTGAGAGCTCTTACCTTAGGTCCAACTTGCAATGATGATAACTTGAGCTTCCAGATGAGTTCTGAGGAAAAATTTTATATGAAATTGAATGGAAACCACCAATGAGTTGAATGGTGATGGTTTTAAGCTTAAATTATTACTATATAACCTCTAAATTACCCCTCATTTCTCAGGACAGCCAGTTGCGCGCCATAAGTATGAGTTCGAGGCTATGTTTTATATGAAATTGATTGGAAAAAACAAACTTAGTTGAATGGTGATGGTTTCAAGATTAAATTCTGAATATATTACCTCCAAATTACCCCTTCATTCTCAAGACCATCAATTGTGTACCAAAAGAATGAGTTACCTCGAAAGTGTACAATGTTTCATGATGTCTCGTTTTTCCACCATTTAGGGCATGGAAAATAATTTCCATAGGTAATTTTTTGGGATCTTGAATCTTCACAAAGATCCTAGAATCTTTTTAAGTTTAGGTACTCCTTCACGGTGTTTGCTCCTTTAGGCCCGAAAACCCACTTTTGCTGAATTAGCTCCAAAACCTCCGGATCTTTCCAAAATATTTTCACGAGATGTTATTGGCACTTTAATGCATCTCCATGTTGAATTTTTATCCTTTGTTCCACTCCAGGGGGTGCATTAGTCCCGGGAAGGCCAGTGGTAGCCCTTCCCAAAACTGCTCAAAAGTTGGCATTCTCCAAAAGATCCTAAATCACCTAGGGGGACTAACTTTGATTTCCTAAATCACCTAGGGGATTGGATGGACATCCAATTAAGGACCAATGCTGACTGGTAAGGTTGGTGTTAAGAATAGGCTGACTTGGGGTGTCTTGGAAAGGTAAAACTTTGGAAAATTTTGACACAAGGGTATCGTTGTCCTGCTTTCTATTGAATTTTGCCTACAAAAACACAAGACAATAGATTCCTAAGTAATACATGAAGGGAGATGATCACCATGTGGAGTGATGAACACAATACCATCTCCCACCCTTGAGAGGCAATGAGACCCATTAAAGTACATAGTCCAAGTATCATTATCAATGGTGTAAGTAGTGAAATCATCTAAAAAATAATCACAAATAGTTGATGTATCTGGAAGAGGTGTGTTAACTAGTTGGTCAACGATAAATTTTCCCTTGATTAATTTTTATAGAATAAATTTGAAGTCAAACTTGGTAGGTAGTATGACCCAACATGAAAGACATCCCAAGAGGTATGTACATGATAAGAGGTATCATAAAGGATCTACTTTGGTAATGATATGAACCTCATTGTTAAGAAGGTAGTGGCACAAATTATCTCGCTATAAAGACAAGGCTAAGGCATAATTTTTCAATGTAACTTTAATTTCATTCATAAGAGAAGAAATTCTAACCAATGTAATATACGAGATCATTCACTTTGAGAATCATCATGTTCTGCTAGGAGGTCCCTTAATGCATGGAAGGTAGCGGAAATATATAATAAGAATAGTATCTTAGCCGTGGGAGGTACTAGGATAGAAGAATTTAAGAGATATGCTTTAATAGCTTTGAATTTCCTTTGAAAATGATCATCCTAGACAAATTTAGTATCCTTTTTCATTAAATGTGTGAATGGCTATTTTTTTTAGCAATCTACATAGTAAAATGATGGATGGCCTAGATTTTACCTTACAGTGAGTGTAATTGATGCAAATTATGAGGTGGAGGCATGTCAATAATGGTATGGATCTTTGGGGTCTATTTCAATTCCACGTTGTGAAATAATGTACCCAAGGATCTTAACATTTGTAACTCCAAAACACACTTCTTTGGATTTAAGCATACTTTATATTATTGTAAACATTTGAAGAGTGTGCGGAGATCTTGAGCATGTGTAGAACAATGTCATGATTTGGCAAGTATATCATCAACATAATCTTCAAGGATCTTATGAATATAATCATGAAAGATATGTGTCATTTCTCGCTAGTAAGTGGCCTTGACATTTTAAAGGTTGAAGGGCATGTTGCTATAACAAAATGTTCCCCATAACATAGTAAATGAAGTTTTCTCTTGATCTTCTAGATTGATCTTGATTTGATTATAACCAAAAATCCATCCATGAAAGAAAGGATATCGTATCTAGCATTGGAATCAATGATGGCGTTAATGTGTGGCAATGGGAAACTATACTTAGGACAAGCCTTATTGAGATCATAAAAATCATTGCAACAATGAATCTTCCATCCAACTTCATAATTGGAAAAATGTTAGACACTCATTCGGGATAATCCACAATGACAAATAAATCCAACATCTAATAGTAATTTTATTTCTTTTTTGACTATTAGTGAGAACTTGATTGCATTTTACAATTTTTTTTGTTGAATAGGTTTTGCACTAGGGTTAAGGACGATATTTTGCATGGCTACAGAAGGATTAATACCAAGCATATTAATATAGTCCTATGTAAATATATCATAGAATTCATGAAGAACTTATTTAATATCATCTTTCTCGAGAGGTCTAAGAGAAGCATCTAACAAAACCATTTGTGGGTTGGTAGTAATGTGTCGATATTATATTGAATGGTGTCCACATTTAGAAGAGCTAATTGATCCTCTATGTATGGGTCAGTAGGAATGGTGTTAGGGGTATCGGTACATTGGGTTCACCAAATGATTCAACAAATATAGAAATTTGTAAACCCCTATTTCCATATTCATGTATGATAAACAAATGCTAAAAAAATTCTAGAATATAAATGACACAAACAATGAGGTAGATAATAATGAAACACTGAGTGAAAGAGGGAGAAATAAAGACTTAGTTGATTCATGATTTCTCAAAGATGATTTGGGTGACACAAATGATGATCGGGAAGAGCAAAATTTCGTAATTGCATCTATAAAATTATGGATTTGTCGGATATGCCGAGACTAGGGTAAATGGAATAGGACTAGGGTGCCTAGGATCTAGGGACATGTGTTAGATGTATGTGATTACACATAAGCTCGAAACATGCTTTTGTTGTGTCACACAAGTTTCTCTAACCTTGATTTTTTTCCTCCCGTATGTTTCGGATGATCGTATAATTCTCTTGTAACCTGCAAAGAGAAGATGATCTACAAAACCCTCAAACCACATCAAATTCCAAAAATAAAAATGTAAAATGATGATTTGTACTAACCCTGGTGGTCACCCGATTGAGTGAGCTTATAACTGAACATTGTACTAAATTTCAAACTCTATGTAGTTCTTGTGCATGTGTGATAGAATCATGCCCTAAGAAGCCCTTGCACAAGTGCACCTGATAGAGGGTGATAACTAGATGTGCTAATGTAAATAGATGTGTGGATGACAAAATAAACTTCCCTTCCTATGCATGTATGTAGAAAATACACTCCCTTATCCCTTGCTTGAGTGTTAGATGGATGATTTGATGCTCTTATAATGCCTTTGGGTGCAACCTTAGGTGATGATGATAGATGTTTAGTGTTTGTTCCTTTTTATAGTCACATAGTTTTATATTTATATAATTCCCTTGGTTGAATTTTGCAATTGACAAGTGGAAGGCTGAACCATAAGGAAATAAGATGCCCAAAAGATAAAAGAAGCCCAAAAAGAATGAGTAGGAGAAAGAGGTCACGGAAACCAAAAGAATAAGGATGCACAGGCGTTGGTTTCCAGTCCTAAAAGATAAATTAATAAATTACCGATTGGGTTGTAGTGTGTAAAATTCCAAATAGAAAATAAAAAGCATAAACAAAAGGCCAAAGATAGTTGTTAATTGCTAGTGTTATCACTTAGGAATCATATGAATAGTATTATGTGATTAGGACCTATAAATGTACTCGGGAGTGTGATTTTGTGTCTACATATGCCCCCACTTTATGTTTTTGAGTTAATACTTGATAACATACAATAGTGTAGAATTTTTGTACCTTTATTTCTTATATGTATATTGATGGCAAAAGCGTGCGAGAAGATAAGTGAAATCGTGAAGTGATAAAAATGAAGCGTGGAAGCTAAGAAAGAGTAAGTGACCTAGGGGTGAAAGCATATCATGCTGTACCATGTTATACCTATTGTTATAGCTTATTTTTGTGCTTGTATTGCTTTCTTCCTTTAAGGATGGACTGTAAAAAGAAGAGAAAAAGAGTAGTCAAAGTCATGTATTATGAAAATTGTTGCAAAAGTATGTAAAATGTCTAATAAGTAGTAAAAGGAAAGTGTTCACCTAATCTGTGAAGATTTAAAGGGATATAAAATGTCCTAAAATGTTGTAGAAGAACGAGTCTTTTAGGAGATCTCATGCCAAGAGAAAGTTTTTCCGGGTGATCTCACACCATGACGAGAAGAGTGTTGGGGAGAGAGGTCTAGTTTTACTCTACTTCCATGACTTCTTCTTGAATTTATACACCACCGCAGATGGTAATATCCACGTTTAGTTCTATGTTGTTTTTTGTGTAATCCAAGTAGAAAAGGAGATAGAATACATTGTGATTGTTGCGGATTGTTCTGTCTTGTGTGAAAACTTTATTGATTTGAGAAAATAATTGTAACTACCCTTTGTCATAGGTTCCTAGGAAAGGTCAAGAGTCCGTAAGTGCTAGTGTATTTAGTTGGGCATGTGTCGTGTGTTGAACCGAGGAACCAAGTCATATTCTAGGTCATTATGTGACTATATCTCTATTTTGTTCATGTATTGTCAAGCCCGTATTGAATCTCGAGTTGCATAATGGGGTGAATGATTCACTCAATGCATGCCCCCTCGTTTTGGGTGCATGCAACATTGCTAGGATAATATGGCCCAAAGAGAGAACCTGATGCTGATCTAAAATTTATATCCTACGGGGAGGGAATGGGCATGGTAGTAACCAAGTCACATGCAAACAAAGTGGCTAGATGTATGGTGTTAGTAGAAAAAGAAAAATTTCATAGAAAAGTAGTGTAACAAGAAAATGTCCATACAAAAGAGAGAGAGAGAGACCACAAAAAGTGGGTTTCATACATGGGACATTACTCATAATGTCACAAGAAAATTAGGGCCGAAGCGGAAAAAAGCATACAATTTTTATACAAGATAAATGGCATATCTTACAAACAATGGCATATAATACTAATCAATGGCATGTAAAGCGTAATAGACAACCATGGTGGAAAATAGTTCCTGCAAGATAAATGTTGTGCATAAATCACCCATTAGCATGTTAGAAATATAAAGAGTATGTCAAAGTGTGTATGGATCAATGTGAAAAAAGTGTGCTAGTAAGAATAGGATGTAGTATAAATTGAAACAATATCACATGTGATATGTAAGAGTAGGAATGTAGATCCCCGGAAGCCTAATTGGGAATTGTAAGAGGTACAGTCTAAGCATCATCATTGCATGTAAATATCTATATAAATTTTCATCCTCAACTAAAGAACAAGTGAATGTGCATGTGTGTATAGAAAAGATAATGACATACTGGATATTTGTCTAACATAGTAAGCAAAGTGTACATGTAACTAGAATAAGAAAACAAGAGTAAGTGCAACCAAGATATGCAACATGTTATGAGTGTGAATGGAATGGAATGCAAAGTGGATGTGATAGGAGAAGTGTGACTCTCGAGCGAATGTGAATGAGTATGAGATGAGTTTTATTTATTAAATACCCCTCGATAGTCAAGAATGAACCATAGAACAAGAGTATGTCATCGGGAAATGGTATGAATTTTGTGCACTATAAAGATAGATCAATGAAGCATAGAGTGTGAAAAGTGTGAGTGATGTGAGGTTCATTTCAGATTTATACCCTCAACAATGAGTATGAACCATGAAAATAAAGTTCATCATAGGGTAGCGAAGACACTTACATATAGTAGTTTTTGAGATTCATGACATTTAATGATTTTTTGAGTGGCTTGCTAAGGAGAGTAGTGAGACAATAGATGCCCCCTAGCTTGTCTATGATGACATAAGGTTTGAGCCAATTAGGTTTGAATTTTCCTTTGAGATGGGCTTCAATTGTGTTTTTCTGATTTTCCTTTAATATAAGGTCATCGATATTGAATTCTTGTGGACAAAACTTATTATTGTAAGCATGTGTAATACGATCCTGATATATGCGGAGGTGTTCAAGAGCTTACACATGACGAGATTCAAGCATCTCAAGCTCATGGAGCCAATGTTCATGATATTCATTGTCTTTGAGAATTCCTTTAAGGGATACCCGTAAGAAGGTTTTTTCCATCTGTGAGGGGATTACCACTTCAGTTTCGTACACAAGTGAAAAGGGTGTAGCATTTGTGTGAGTAGGCACACTAGTGCATTAATCTCAAAGAGCATATAGAATTTGATTGTGTTAATTATCACCACTAGTATCAATGGTCTTACATAATATTTTAATTTTTTTCTTTTTGGTGGCTTCGTCTTGGCCATTTCCCTATGGATAATAAGGGGTAGAGAATGTGTTCTTGATTTTGAATTTGGCATAAAGGTAGTTAACATCCTTATTTTTACAAGGTGATCCATTACTGGTGATAATGAAAGATGGAATTCCAAAGCATGTAATGATGTGGGTAGTAATAAAACAACAAATATCAGGACTAGTGGTAGTTTTCATGAGTATTGATTCGACCCATTTAATAAAGTATTTTGTAGCGGTGGTGATGTATTTATGACCATCCAACGATTCGTGGTTAATTTTTCTGACGAGATCAAAACCCCATAAGGAAAAGGACCATGATGGAGCAATAGGTTAGAGGTCATATGCGGGCATATGCTAGAGATTGTAATGTTGTTTGCACTTATCACAACGTTTGGGATATTCTAAAAATAATGTTCCATATTAGGCCAATATTAACCTTGATGTAGAAGCTTGTGACATGGATTTTCTTGAAAAAGTGACCACCACATAGACTATTGTGAATGTGAGAAACAACCATGGGGATGTCATCAAATCCTAAACATTGCATTAAATGACAATCAAATGATCTTTTGAATAATTAAGCACTAATGATGATGTATCATGTGGCCTTGTGTTTTAAACTATGAGCTTTATGAGGTTGCAAGCCATCGGGAATGGTTTATCAATATAGAAAGTTATAAATTTGAGTAAACCATTCAAGATGGTCATTCATACGTGTGATATCACATGCTTCGAAAGGAAGAATATCTCAGATGGTTGTCATAAGTGGAAAATAATGAATGTGGCCTTCTCATCAGTGATATCTTGAGGAATGAGTGATGTCACACTAGCCATAACATCCACATGCTGATTTTCTTTACGTAGAATAGCGTAAAGAGAGAAGGACTCAAATATAGGGAGGATTGTTTTTACTAAGTTATTATATGGGACATGGCTCTCTTCTTTTGTTTGATATGTATTGTTAACTTGATTTATAATCATTTTTTATTTACCATTTATGCGAATATTATGAATAAGAATATTACATGCAATGGTGAGGCTGAGAATGAGGGCCTCATATTTAGCAATGTTATTTTTACATGAGAACCCTAAGTGATACGTGAAGGGGATATGATCACCATGTGGAGTGATGAGTACAATACCAACTCCCTCCCCTAAGAGTAAATGGTACCCATAAAAGTACATAGTCTAAGTGTTAGTATCAATGGTGTAAGTAGTGAAATCATCTCGAAAAGAATCAAAAATAGGTGATGTATCTGGAAGAGGTGTGTTAACTAGTTAGTCGGTGATAAATTTTCTATTAATTACTTTTTCACATTAATTTGAAGTCAAAGTTGGTAAGTAGCATGACCCAGCATGTAAGACATCCCGAGAGATATGTGTGGGACAAGAGGTATCATAAAGGATCTACTTTGGTAATGATATGAACTACAAAGATGAGGTGAAGGCATAATTTATCAATGTAATTGTAATTGTATTCATAAGAGAGAAAATTTTGACTAATGTAATATACAAATCGCTCACATTGCGAATCATTGTGTTGTGTTATGAGGGCCCCTAATGCATGGAAGGTAGTGGAAATATACAATAAGAAAGGATACTCAACCATTAGAGGTACTTGGAAGGATGATTTAACGAGATACACTTTAATATCTTTGAATTCCCTTTAACTATGATCATCCCAAAAAAATTAGTATCCTTTTTCATTAAATGTGTGAATTATTGAGTTTTGTCAGCAAGTTGCGCAATAAAATGAAGAATGTCCTGGATTTTACCTTGTAGTGAGCATAACGATGTAGATTACAAGGTGGAGGAATGTTGATAATGACACGATCTTGTTGGGGTGTATTTTGATTACGTGTTACAAAATAATATACCCAAGGATCTTACTAGTTATAACTCTAAAATCAAATGTCTTTTTATTTAAGTGTACTTTATATTGTCGTAAATGTTCAAAGAATATGTGGAGATCTTGATCATGTGTAGAATGATGTCATGATTTGGTAATTATATCATCAACATAATATTCAAGGATCTTATGAATATAATCATGAAAGATAGGCATCATTTCTCACTCATAATTACCCCTACATTTTTAAGGCCGAAGGGCATGACGATGTAACAAAATGTTCCCCATGGTGTAGTAAATAATTTTTCTCCTAAACTATTAGTGCAAATTCACAGCACCCCCAAAATGACCTATGGATCTACTTTTCTAAGGCAATGTCATTTGGTGTGAATGCACAACATTGAGTTTTCTCTAAGTGTGGGACCTTGCAAATTGAGAAAACTCTCTAGATTGAATTTGGTTCTTACTCCTCTATTTAGGTGTATGCATGTAATTCTTACAGAGGTTCTAATTCAAAATTCCTACTCTAAAACTACCAAGGAGACAGGGTTGAGAGAAAACATGGAAATGGAAACAAAACTAAGCAAAAACAAAAAGGTGATACACCAAAGGAGTGCTGAACTCCTTGCTTTTCAAATATAGACACAAATCATGAAGATGTAGAAAAAAACATGTAAAAATTACCAGAATGCAATGAAGGATCAGAAGATAATAATAACTGCATGAGAGGATTGAAAATTGATCACAAAACATACATTATCATGCCCAAATTTGATACAATACGTTCCATTGGAAAAGAGGCAAAAACATGTTACAATCTCCATGGGAGGTTTGAAACTCCTTCAAATCCATCTGCTAAGGAGGAAATAATAGCTTACAAAAGCAAGAACATCCAACATTACAAAATGAGCCAAAACTGGCTTTTAACCATGGAGCAGAATGGAAGAAAGGAGAAAACACGGGAAAATATAATTTGAGATCTTCAACCACTAACAAGATTCATTAAAACATAAAGGGAACCTCTGCAAATCCACTTCCTAACGCATTCGATCCCACAAGACAAGAAATTACCCATACTTCATTAAATCTGGTAGATGGAAATCTAATTTTTTTTTCCTTTTCTAGTGCTAGAGTCATTTTCCAATTTTCTCCCATGAATCTTCACCAAAATCCAAAATTGAGGGGTCTAACGTGTGGATAATTTCACCATATTTCCAATGATATAAAGAACGCAAAAATATGAGCTTTGGATCAAAATATATGGCCCTCTGAAGATTTAGGGAAAAAAATGGTGAAAAACAGAGTCAAAATTGGGTCGGTGGGGTCAACCTTCAAAATTTTCCCTTTGGAAATTTTTTCCCAAAAATCTCCACTCCGAGACACGTGGTATCGCTTTGGTTTCTTGATGAAATCAAGGGCTCAAACTTCTCCTTTCTCCATTTTATTTCACACTGGGAAAATTTCCCAAAATGTCCCCACGCTCCACTCCTTCACCGACACGTGGCAGCTCCCGGTTACTTAGCGGGTGTGTTCTTCTATTTTTTCCATTGCGCCTCTGTCACTTTGGCAAAAAACCAACAATTCCTCCATGCCTCCGAGCTCTATGCTGATGTGGACACATTGCACTTTTTCATCGCTTGGTGAGGTGTGGCCCTAATGTTTACCTTTGCGCCTTTTTGGATTTTTGGGAAAAAAACCAAAAATTCTCTGTTGCCCCAACTTCTACCACTGACAGGACATGTGACGTCCTCTCGTTAGTCCATAGACCTCTAAAAACTTTTCTCCATTCCTTCCATGGGCCCGCGGGCCAGTTTTTTCTTTTGCACCTTTTGCCCACTTTGGAAAATTTTCCAACTTTGCCCCATTGGCCCAACCTCTGCTATCGCGTGGCACCATTTCATTGGATGCGGGCCTATCTAGGGAAAATTTCTCCAAAAAACTCCGTCGAGCCATAACTCAAAAATACAAGGAGTTAGGAGGAAAATTTTACCTTTCTGGAAAGGTGAGAAAATTATCTATCTGATGAAGCAATTTCCAGAATCCTTTGAGTGCTTGAAATGTGTGAAAATTGAAGTTGAAGCACAAGGAAGGAAAAATGAAGGCAAGTTAGCCAAAATAAGCGGGGGCTCATTTTGGATAACAATTTTGGTGACTTAGAGGGGTCATCGTCTGCTAGATGAATGATCAGTGGCCTTTGAAGCATCCATTGGGCATGGAGTCAAGCTTGATAACCAATTCTGATCTGAACTATGAAAATCTGACCTTTGAGCCACTTGGAAACCCATTAAACTTGGAGTTGATCTTCACCAAAATCCTTTGAATGCACTTGTTGTAAGAGAAATACAATAGCACAAAAAAATATGTACAAAATTGGAAATCATACATACCCCAAGTGGGATATGCAGAGTGTGCATAAGCACTTCTTCTATTGAAAGCAAACCTACCTACTCTACTCTAACTGGAAGAAAAGGTAAGCTAAACAAACCCTGCAACTAGTTGTGTAAAATAACTTCCTTTCTTCAAAATGGGCAGCCATGCAATTGATTTGGAGCTGATCATGGCTGTTAGGATGAGTGGAAAATCAACAAGAAGTTGGTCTTCTACCCAAATCAGCAAGGTGTCAACTGAAAAAAATCTAATACCTCTTTTAGTTGCTCTGCATTTGGATTGAAAAGGTATGGCAGCTGATCCTTGGTACTTTGTAGCTCATCCTCATGCTTAGAAGCAAACATGACTGGTTGTGGCTTCTCCTTTGGCTCTAATGAAGCCAAATACCTGATTGGGCAAGGTCTAATCCATTTGATATGCCCATAGATCTGATTTTCAACTCCAAAAATGGAGTCTTCTTGTAGACCTTCTTGAATGGATGGTGTGGAAGCAATGGTAGAACTTTTCTACCCTTTCTCTTCCTCCAATGAAGAACATGGAAGATTTAAATCTTCCAATCTTGATTCTAAAGAGCTGCTATAAGATGTAGGCTGCTACAATTGAAAGTTCTCCTTCATGACAATAGGTTCTTGTGTTTGGAAGGTGGATGAAGGAGGAGAAAATGGTGTGATTTCAACCGGTTCTTCTCCATCAAAATAGTCCTCCAAATCTGACAGATAAACTGCCTCATTGTTGTCCTGCTGCAAATGCTCAACCTCCTCCATGGTGTTATTTTGATTTGCAACTTGATCACCATGTTTATCTTCATTCTCAAAGGTGAAGTTTGAAAGATCAAACTCCTCTTCAACGTTGGAGCTTGAAGAGAATGAAGTAGAAGGAAGAACTGAAGGTTCTTCTATAGCCTATTTTTTTCTCTTCGCTTTTGGATCTGCAATTTTCTCCTCCACAGCTGGAATGTACTCCTCTTTTATTGGATTTGGAGTAGTTTCTCCTTTCTCTACTACTTGAAGACAATCTTGCTCTTGATTGAACTCTTCCTCTAGCATGAAGTTTTCAAGTCAAAATCTTGAATCTGCTGCTCTAGGGGACAAGTTGGGGCTGCAAGATCTCTTTTACAACTTTCCTCTTCCATGGCTGATTGTGCAACTTGAATTGGATCAGCATCTTCTTCAAGTAGAGTGTTAACATGGACACTACATTCTGAGCAAATTGATTGTTGATCTGCTTCTTCTTTTTTCTCTTCTTCTATTGCAACAAAATCAGTCCTAACCACTACTTGTTCTTCAACCTTAATCTCCTCTGAAGGCTTAACCAACAAAGGAATTTTCTTATTGCCATATCTAAGAGCCAAACTTAACAAGCTCTTAATCATTCCTTCTTTTCTTGGTTCTTCCTCTTACTATCCTTCATGACTGATTTTTGTAATTTCTTCTTCCCCACATGGAATTGGGAAGGCAAGAGGAGAAACAGATTGGAGTTCAACCAATTTTGCATTTGTTTGTGGTGGTGGAGGAGGTAGAACTTCTTGTTTCTTTGGAGGGAATGGCTGTTTGGAAGGGAAAAGGATAGAAGAATTGAGATGGGGTGGAAGACTAGGGAATGGAGAAATGGAATCAACACTTGGGGCAGCATGGGCTGGATTTAGAATTTGGCATTCAAAATGAGATGGTGCTGCTTGAGGAATGGAAAGAGAAAAACTAGATGATGGTGTAGAACTTACCCATTGACAAGGTTTCTCAACACCAAGTTTATAGGCCTCTATCTCCAGTGTCCATTGTGCAAGTTGGGGAAACATCTCAATCATGAAGTCCAACTTCTCCTGAGGGCTATAATGTCTTGGAAAAGGGCCTCCCCATGGACAGGGTGCTCTGAAACCAATCAAATGCCTTCATTTGTGCTTGAGCCCTTGATTGCACCATGCTAACCTCCATTTTTAATCTTCTCAGATGACCAACATCTTGCATTTTGTCGCTATCATTTCATGCGTACCCTTTCTCTTGATATGTTTCATAACCAAACTGATTTTGGCCTTTCTCATATAGATATGCATACGATTTTGAATTTGATCAAAATTCTGATCGGAGGATTTGAGAAACATGTTGAAGGTGGAATATATTGTTGTTGTTGTAAATGTGAATTCCATGATGGAAATGAAGTCATGGAACACACCAACATGTAAAAATAAAGTGGAAGACCTCTAAGGTCCCACCCACCGCCAAAACTGGTAGTGTAAATTCACAGCACCCCCAAAATGACCTATGGATCTGCTTTTCTAAGGAAATTTCATTTGGTGTGAATGCACAACATTGAGTTTTCTCTAAGTGTGGGACCTTACAAATTGAGAAAACTCTCTAGATTGAAGTTGGTTCTTACTCCTCTGTTTAGGTGTATGCATGTAATTCTTGCAGAGGTTCTGATTCAAAATTCCTACTCTAAAACTACCAAGGAGACATGGTTGAGAGAAAACATGGAAATGGAAACAAAACTAAGCAAAAACAGAAAGGTGATACACCAAAGGAGTGCTAAACTCCTTGCTTTGCAAATATAGACACAAATCATGAAGATGCAGCAACAAAACATGCACAAATTACTAGAATGCAATGAAGGATCAGAAGACAATAATAAATGCATGAGAGGATTGAAAATTGATCACAAAACATACATTATCATGCCCAAATTTGATACAATACGTTCCATTGGCAAAGAGGCAAAAATGTGTTACAATCTCCATGGGAGGTCTAAAACTCCTTCAAATCCACCTGCTAAGGAGGAAAAAGATCTTACAGAAGCAAGAACATCCAACATTACAAAATGAGCCAAAACTGGCTTTTAACCATGAAGCAGAATGGAAGAAAGGAGAAAACGTGGGAAAATCTGATTTGAGATCTCCAACCACTAACAAGATTCATTAAAACAGCAAGGGCACCTCTACAAATCCACTTCCCAATGCATTCGAGCCCGTAAGACAAGAAATTTCCCATACCTCATTAAATCTGGTAGATGGAAATCTGATTTTTGCCTTTTCCAGTGCCAAAGACGTTTTTCCAATTTTCTCCCATGAATCTTCACCAAAATCCAAAATTGAGGGATCCAACGTGTGGATAATTTCACTAGCTTTCCAATGATATAAAGAATGCAAAAATCTGAGCTCTGGATCAAAAGATATGGCCCTTTGAATATTTAGGGTAAAAATGGTGAAAAACAGAGTCAAAATTGGGTCGGTGGGGTCAACCTTCAAAATTTTCCCTTTGGAAATTTTTTCCAAAAATCTTTACACCTCCACCACTTTGAGACACGTGGCAACGCTTGGTTCACTAATGAAATCGTGGGCTCAAACTTCACTTTTCTCCTTTTGATTTCACATTGGGAAAATTTCCTAAAATGTCCCCGCACTCCGCTCCTCCACTGACACGTGGCAGCTCCTAGTTGCTTGGTGGGGGCACGCTTCTATTTTTTCCATTGTGCCTCTGTCACTTTGGAAAAAAACTAACAATTCCTCCGAGCTCTGTGTTGATGTGGACATGTGGCCCTTTTTCATTGCTTGGCGGGGATGCAGCCCTAATGTTTACCTTTGCGCCTTTTTGGTTTTTTGGGAAATAAAACCAAAACTTCTCCCACCGCCCTAGCTTCTGCTGGCGATAGGACATGTGGTGTCCTCTCGGTTAATCCACGGGTCTCTAACAAACTTTTCTCCATTCCTTCCATGGTCCTGCGGGCTAGTTTTTTCCTTTGCGCCTTTTGCCCACTTTGGAAAATTTTCCAACTTCACCCCGCCGCCCAACCTCCGCTGCCATGTGGCACCATTTCATTGGATGTGGGCCTGTCTAGGGAAAAATTCCCCAAAAATTCGTCAAGCCATAACTCAAAAAATACAAGGAGTTAGGAGGAAAATTTGACCTTTCTGGAAAGGTGAAAAAAATCTCTATCTGATGAAGCAATTTATGATTGTGAAGGAGTTCAAAATCACAAATTCCTAAAGGAGTTCACAATCACAAATGCCTAATAGAGAATACTGGTTTTTTTGTATCACACAAGTTTCATTAACCTTTTATTTTTGTTACATGTATATCGTTGGATGATCTCTTAATTTTCTTATAACTTGCAAAGAGAAGATGATCTGTAAAACCCTCAAACCACATCAAATCCCAAAAATTAAATATGTAAAATGAGGATTTAGCTTAACCCTGACATTGAATTGACTGAGTGATCTTATAACCAAGCATTGTACTACATTTCAAATTCCATATAGTTCTTGTGCGTGTGTGATAGAATCATGCCCTAGGAATCCCTTGCACAAGCACACATGATAGTGGGTGATAGATAGATGTACCAATGTAAATAGATGTATGGATGGAAAAATTAACTTCCCTTCCTATGCATGTATGCAGAAAATGAAGTCCCTTGGCCCTTGAGTGAGTGTTAGATGGATGCCTTAATTCTCTTAGAATTCTTTTGGATACAACCTTCGGTGATGTTAATAGATGTTAAGTATTTGGTCCTTTATTATAGTCACATAGCTTTGTATTTATATGATTCCCTTCATTTGATTTTGTAATTGACAAATGGAAAGCCAGCCCATAAGAAAATAAGATGTCTAAAAGATAAAAGAATCCCAAAAAGAGTGAGTAAAGTAGAAACATGTTGGGGGTTCCTAGAAGGAAGAGGGTGCCTAGGCATTGGCATCTTGTCTAGGCACTTGGTCTCCGTCAGTCATGAAAGATAAAGTAATAAAGTGTATACACTAAATCATGCACTTTAGGTATATTTATAGGTCCTAATCACATACCACTATTCATATGATTCATAAGTGATAAAACTAGTAATTGACATCTATTTTTGGCATCTTTTATTTCTTTCTATCTTTCTTTGTGGTCTTGTACATCTCATTTCCAAGGCTGAATTTCATAGCTTTATCTTTTTGGCTCTAGAAAACAACGCCCATCCAGACATCGGTGCTAGGTGCCCTCATCCCCCACGGGTGCCCTCGACCTCTTTATATCTTACTCACCCCTTTTGGGCCTCTTTTATCTTTTAGGCATCTTGTTTTCTTAAGGGTTGCCTTTTAGTTGTCAATTACAAAATTCAACCAAGGGAATCATATAAATATAAATCTATGTGACCATAATAAAGGACCAAACATCTACTATTATCACCTAAGGTTGTATCCAAAGGCATTTCAAGAGCATCAAAGTATCCATCTAGCTTCATTCAAGGACAAGGTATTATTTTCTGCATACATGCATACGAGGGGAAGTTCATTTTATCATCCACACATCTACTTACATTGCTACATCTAGCTTATTGTTCACTATTCAATTGCAGCTTGCACAAGAGACACCTAGGGAATTATTCTTAGACACACACACACACACACACACACACACACACACACACACACACACACACGAAATACATGGAGTTTGAAATGTAATGAATTTTTTTTTGTAAGGTCACTCTATCACCGACCACTTAGGTTAGTCTGATTCCCCATTTACATATTTTTATTTTTAATATTTGATGTTTTTGGGGTTTTATAGGAGATCATTTATTTTTCAAGTTACATTTGAACTTCAGGCATAGTGCGACACACAAGTGAAAAATAACAAGGGTTAGTGACATTGAAGAAACACGAAGAAATCACTTTCCAACCATCTTCATAGTCATGGGAGCCCAAAGAAAGGTCTCCAGCACCTAAGTTCCCTTAACCTAATTCGGTACCCCAATCACATCATATTTGATGGTTCTAAAATTTTTGGGCTTGGTTGCGACATTTTGTCTTCCTATTCCATCAGTTTCTCAACTTGGCACACCTCAAGATCTATTACAAAATCATCTAAGTCTCTTATTCCCTATCTTGCACCTATGGTTTTATTTTTATCTAGCTTATTTCTTAGGTCAGATCTATAATTTATTGGATTATCATTGTGTTTTTACTATGCAATTAGGATTTCACAATTTCTAATATTTGTAAAATCATTTGGTGAACCCTTCCTTCGAATACTCTCATCTTCTTCTTCCATCATGGCTCAATATTATGGTGAATTAACTAAATCCCACCTTCAAGATCTCAACCATCATCTTGTTGAACATCCTTAAGGTCTAGATATGGTTTTATTTGTTGCTCATGAGGAGGCCACCAATTTGGTAGAGCTTAATGTTCCTGCATCCATCCCACTTCTATGCCTATTACTACTCAACCCCATGCTTCCACTCTTCCACCCACTTCTAATATTCTTGTATATGTTCCTATTCCCACCAATCACTTCACTCTACCTCTTGTTTCTCACACACGTTAAGTCTCCTCCATTAGCACTCAAGACTGGCCTCTATATATCAGGATCTCCAAGTTCAAATCCATCAACTGTAGCAAGTTATTTCTCTTTCTTCTCCATCTCTTAATTCGAATTTGTTTCTTCATACTCCTTTTGCACCTGCCATTTCCACTTATCCACTTCCTCTAAATTTTGTCACTTGTAAGATTACAACCTTCAATGGCCATAGCAATCCTCAAGCTCATCTTTGAGCATTTATGTGGCATGTCTAGATTATGCGAGATGATTATACATTATTAGAATAGATATTTCTTGAAAGCCTCCAATATTATGCAATGTTTTGGTTCTACCCTTTCCACTCGGTAACATCATTTATGCATTTATCTTATGCTTTTCTCATAAACTTTTCAATCAACATCAATTCTAAAATATCATATTCTCAACTCACACAAATTAAGCATGGATATAATGAGCATCTAGTAGACTATGTTTTGTGATATAAGAATAACCTAGCTAATATGTCCAATGTGGTAGCAGACTCTGAATTACAAGATCTATTTGTCCAAATTCTCTTACCACCCCTACCAGAGAGCATCATCTTTGAGATATCTTGGTCATTTGATCAGCTATGCCATACTCTTAAGCTATGTGAAAGAAAATTACTTTCCATGGGAAATCTTAAATATCATGAGTAGGCTTCGTATTCAACTCATTTTCAAAGAAAATCAACTTTCAATCCCTTTACTAAGCCTACTAAATCCAAAGCAATTGTTTACATTGTTACTACTCCCGAGAAGCTTCAATGGCAGCCTTTAAAGCATACATTTACAAAACTTCCTATTGCTCCAAATATTCTATTGCCACAACTTGTTGATAACAATCTTATTATGTGTCCCCCACCACTCAATTTGGATCCATCTCAACCTAAAGGATGTAATTATAATGAAATTTTCAGATGTGACTATCATCAATGCATTGGATATTCTACAAATCGATGTTTCAAACTCGGGCATATCATTCATGATATTATCGAACAAAAATGCTATTGAGATCCTTGAGCCACAACATATATACCAGTCATGAAAAATAAAAACTTAATATCTTCAACAATCCTCTTCCTAAACATGAAAAACAAGTTGTTGACTCTTCATCCAATCATACATATCGAGCATTGTCTCCTCCTTCATTGGGGGCTCTTGATTTTCTAGTTTCTCACGTTGATGCATCTCCACCGTTTATTGCATTCTATGATCATGACTATCATGCTACATTCTCTTCTAACACATTACATATCAATGCTTCTATTAGACCTCACGTTATCAATAACACAATGATTGATCCATTGATTCATATGTGTTTGTGCTCTATTTCCTTCTTGTTTATATTGACTATTTGTTATCTCATATTTCATATCCAATTCCTAAAACTTACAGGTTATGTAAAGCTTCCAGTCACATTTGTTCCTCTTACCATGCTTTTTCTATTTCATGTGGAATCTTCAGTTAAAGAGTGTGACATGATCTTAGGTTTCCGTGGCTTTGTGTTAATCACGTTATAATTTCTATTAATCACTTGTGTCCAAATTTCATTCACTACAAGAAAGTCATTACTATCAATGGTGTTCATGCACACCATGGTTGTATCCTCCTCTTGAGGTTTCCATTACACTCACTAGATCATCTAGGTTCTTGCAACCTCTCAAATCTAAAGCACAATCTTCTCCTAGCTCTCTTGTTTGCACACGACCTACTCAATCTCATTGGTCTACTAGTCCATCTCATAAGTTTAGGTCCACAACTTGGAGGCTCCTCCATATAGGTATACATCAACTCCTCAATTGCCTTCACATATGTGTTCATCACCTCCACACTATCCTTCACATAGGTTTCATCACCTTTGTAGTCTCCTTCACATAGGTGTCCATCACCTCATAGGTCTCATGCACATAGATCTCATTCACCGATACATCATTTATCTCATACATCACTAATCTCAAAGCATGGTCACACACTTTTATCTTTGCAATCATTGGGTGGAGGACCCTTACACTTCACTTTTTTTGGATAGCATATTCATCATCATACACTTGGGGCCATCATGCTTCTTATCCCCCTTCTAAGATTATCGGTGTCTTTCATTTCCACTACTTCACATCCATTTTTCCTCATACATCATAAACACATTGATAGACACAACTTATATCACCATTATCCTATGATGCACTCTCATGCTAAGGTTGACACTTGACTATTGATGGTATATTACATCCATGAACCTCACATCATACACACACACACACTGCGCATTTCGGACACATCTTTCTAGCATCACATTCTCACACATCATCACTACCTTATGATGCACTCTAGTTCCATGGTTCATACTTGACTTCTAAGGGTCTAAATCTAAATGAACCTCACCACACTCATTCACACTTCATGTTATATGATTTATTGATCATGTTTTTCTAACGCACAATTCAAACCATTTCCCGATGAAGCACTCTTGTTCTATGGTTCATTCTTGACTACTAAGGGGGAATTTATAAATGAACCTCATCTCATGCATACTCATTCACATTTGCTCAGGGGGCACACTTCTCTTATCACACTCACTTTGCATTTCATTCCATCCACATTCACAACATGTTGTATATCTTGGTTACACATTATTCTTGCTTACTTATACTCACATGTACACTTTGCTTTGCTACTCAGATATATTGTATGTCATTATCTTTTCTATATACACATGCACATTCACTTTCCTTCTAGTTGATAATGCAGATTTTACATAGATCATTACATGCAGCACGGATGCTTGGAAGCGTACCTTGTACCAGTCTCACAATGACTTCGGGGGATCTATCTTTGTACACACTACAATGTTATTGTTTCATTTTATATTACTTCCTATTCTTACTAGCACATTATCTTATATCGGATCATACATGCTTTGACACATTTATATCTTTCTAACATACTAATGGATGCTTCATCTTCAACATTTTCTTTACAAATGACTATTTTCCACCATGGTTTTTTGTTATCATGTTTGCTACTCTTTTTCATTGTTTTCCGTTGTATGCCATTATTTTTGTAGATTTTCCTATGTCTTATTTGTTCATTTCTTGTATGATTTTGGTTACTTTGGCCCTGATTTTCTTATGACATTTTGAGTGATGTCCTATGTTTGAAAACCACTTTTATTGGTCTACATTTTCTTCTTACTTGTTAGATCACACTTTTCTTCTATATGTGTATTTTTGTGTTTGTACTAACACATGTTCCCAGTCACTTTGTTTGTGTATGCAAGATATCGATGTCGTGGAAGTTTTTAGTCCTCTCCTTTTGGTTGCATCCTCCTAGCTATGTCACATGCACCCCAAATGAGGGGGAATACATTGGGTGAATTAGTCACTCCATTTAGAAGTACACATCCACGATTTAGACCTATATAGTACAAGATCAACACATTCTATAGTCTCATAAATGATCTAGAGTCGACTTGGGAATTCAACACAACACAGACACCAATGCCTAGATATAGACATGAGCACTTGGGCACTCCTAAACCTTCCTGGGTTCCTATGATCAGGGAGTAGTTATAGAGTTTTTCTCATATCAACATAGTTTTTAGTAGTTTACACAATGGTTTTACATAGAATAGGTGCATTCCTCTAATAATCAACATGCATAATATCTCCTTTTTTCTATTTTTGTTGGATCAAACTGGATCAAAATTGAAAAAAATAGGATCACACCATCTGTAATGGTGTAAGAATCATCAAGAAGTAGTCAGGGTTAGAGAATAACACTAGACCTTTCTCCCAAACACTTTCACCGTGCGTGGCGTGAGATCACCCAAAAAACTCATTCTTCTACAACATTTCAAGAAACTTTATATCCTTTTTACCCATCATGGATCAAGTGCACATGTTCTTTTCACATGTTTACATACTTTTACATACTTTTTACATACTTGGATTGAATTTTTCACATGTACAAGAATTTGACTACTCTTTCACTCTTCTTTTGCAGGTTTATCCTTAATACACAAAAAGAAGCAACCCTTCACCAAGTGATAATGACAATAGGTAAAAAAACAACATGGTGCAACTCATTATGCTTTTCACCCCTAAGGTCACTTCCTCTTCCTATCTTATCTTCCACGCTTCATTTTTATCACTATGTGCTTTTTCTTGTCTCCTCGGCACGCTTTTGCCATCGATCTACATGGTTATCAAGTACACATATATTATTTACTTTATGTTATCGATTATTCACTTAAAACATAAAGTGTGGGAAAATGTAGACACTAAATCATGCACTTTGGGTGCATTTCTAGGTCTTAATCACATAACACTATTCATATGATTCCTAAGTAAGAAAACAAGTAATTGGCATCTATTTTTGGCCTCCTTTCTTTCTTTCTAGATTTCTTTGTGGTCTTGCACACCTCACTTCCCAGTCTGACTTTCACTTCTTTATCTTTCTTGTCTCTGGAAACCAGCGCCCATTAAGGACACCAATGCTTAGGTGCCCTCTTCCCCTATGGGTGCCTCGACCTATTTGTATCTTACTCACCCTTTTAGGCCGCTTTTACCTTTTGGGAATCTTATTTTTCTATGAGTTGGCATTTTATTTTTCAATTACAAAATTCATCCAAGGGAATCATATAAATATAAAGTTATGTGACTATAAGAAAGGATCAAACACTAAGCATCTACTATTATCACCTAAGGTTGCATCCCAAGGCATTTCAAGATCATCAAAAATCCATCTAGCTTCATTCAAGGGACAAGGGACTACATTTTCTGCATACACGCATAGGAGGGAAGTTTTGTTACAAGGATCATGTACCCTTGGAATTTCTAAGTGATCTTGTGAAATGTTGGAACATCCCCAAGGTGTGGTTCCTTGTCACCTTGGGATGAACCTCCATAGAAGGTCGGATTCCTTTTAAACTCAATGCACTTTATGTAAGATCAATGTGAAAGGCTATAACACTTGAAGTGATCTTAATCTAATTTTCTTCGAGGTAAAGGGAAAATATATTTAACGAATAAAAATTTAAAGGGTGATGCACCAAGAATGAATGGAACAAAAAGATAAAATTTTCTTGCACAATCAATACTACAAAAAAATATGGCATGTACATCTCCTAGAATTGTTTCAACCATTGATGTAAAAGGATTTAGAATTCAAATAACGTAAATGAAAAAAAAATCCCACAGCTGAAATATAAATACTTTAAATCACATTCCACAAGAATTAAAACAAGACAACTAATTTAAAGGTAAACTAATTCACCATACTCAAGAATAAAACATTCACAAGTGCAATATAAATCAATCCTACACACAATATATCATATATTTGATGGCACAATAGTGTTATAAATAAAATTAAAAGGTTTAAATATTTTTCTTGAACTCTCCTAAAACTTGAGGGCACTATCACAAATGATCTTAAAAATCCCTCGTAGAACATACTTGTATATAACTATTTATAGATCAAGTAGGTTGAGCCATTACAACTTCACCCCTAAATAATTAATTACTAAAAATAGAGTGCATTAATGTTTAGGGAACAACCTCCCCTAAAAATAGCAAAATAAGTTACATAGGTTTGACTAAGTCAACCCTACAACTTTGACCGATCCTGAGCTTGGGAGCTATCCATCAATGGCTACCAAGCCTAGCTAGGACTGGAAGCATCCTTTCCTTGTTTAGATTCTTCTTCATTCTTCTCCCACATATACATCATGTTCTTGTACTCAATAAATCACTTGATAATTCCCTGGACCTCCTCTTCTTCTGGTTTGCATGCATACTGGTTCACCACATCCACAGTCTTAACTTCTCTGGAAACTTTGGTTGGTAATCTCTTCACCCTATTCATGACCTTATTTAACTGACTAATAAAATTTTTGTATGAACACAATTTATAAATGGAATTAATGTTAAAGGTCTTCATTACATCCTCATCTTCTTTAATCAAAATTTTGAAATTCTCCACAATTTGGTCAACATGAAGGACATCAATGATATCATTGATAAAATTACAATCTGAAATGTCACTCAATCCATCAATTAATTTAACTTATTTCTCATCCAACTTCTTTTTGAGATCATGTAATACATGTTCTCTAAATTCCATGGCCTTCTAAAACTCAAATATCTTGGAGATATCATCAACCATGCCCTCTTGTAGAAGCCTATCTAGATTAACATCTCTAAATTCTTTCCAAGTATTCAAATTAAGATCCAAATTATTATTATCCTCATAGATAATCTCATCCAATTTCATCATGGAAACTTTCTCAGCATATAAATCATTATACAACTCAATATCCATTTTGATTAGTGGATCAACTTCTTGAATCAGGAATTCCACCCATGTACCAAACGATCTTCCCTTTTTTCCTATTTTATCCACTATATGGTAGTATGTATCATCGAAGCTCAAAGAAATGGCAAGAGTGGTTGTAACTTGTGTTGGCTGTGTAATTTTAGTGAGAAGAAAAGTAAGATTCTTGACTTTCCCTTTTAACTCATCCTTGGTCTCCTTGTCTTTGTCATATTTTTCCAACAAATTGACCAAAGCTACCCCACATCCTCTTTGTCTCATTCATGAATAGAATTTCCCAATGTAAACTTGTAGATTTGATAATCCACCATTTTGATAGTTTCTTTTATCTTTCATGTGGCGGGGGTAGCTATTTCCACAAATATTTCCCGATCGATCAACCAACAGATTGGACACAACCATTGGCCTCTTGGCCTGCGTCTTAGGAATAGTATCTGAGACACTCAATTACATCACATCAACAATAGGAACCTTATTTTTCTACTTGGGATTATTACTTTGCATTCATTCCGGTATAGTAGAAGGTGATGTAGAAGTCATTAAAGGCATGATTATAGTAGAACCTAGAGCACTTGACAATATAATGGCAGAAACCGTGGAAGTTATGGAAGGTGTAAGTGATGTAGTGAAAATGGAAGGTGTGGTGGAAATAATAGCCTCGGGATTCATAGAAATAGAAGGGAGTTGAAGAGAAAGTGGATTGGAAAATTAAGACCCCATTATTTCTCCTACTAAGAATTCGAGGAGAGAAGAGAGAACTTAAGCCATGGAAGGAGAAGGCATGGAAGATACGGTGGGAAGGAAGAAACAAAATATGGTATTAGAGGAAGGGTGACAAATGTGGGGGAAAGTGGATAGAAGGTGGTGGTGGGAACAAGGAAGAAAAAGTGACAATACCCGAGATACAACTAGAGAAGCGGTCAAATCAATTAATTGAGAAACTTGTAACCTATGAGATGCCATCTTGGCCAGGTGGAAGCCTTTGTAGAAGATGAACCTCCTACAAAAAAATAATTTTTTCCTCATGGATTGGAAGTGGCCCTATGGGTTTATATTTTACCCCTTGAAGGTGTAGGGTGACCTGTTATTGATTGGGTTTGAACTTGTTTTTGTAGGTTGATTTGACACTTTGGGTGAGATTCCTAAATTTTCCATCAAGTTATATGTTCTCCTTAAAATGGGCCCTGTTGACATTTCTTTTGTATTGTCACATTCTTCTTTGTACGATCAATCAATCCGATGAAGAGGATGATTCAAAATATCATCCCTTCTCTCTTGGTATGAAGGATCAAGTATCTCCTCATCATCCTCATCAGAGACATCAACCTAGAAGCCTGATGTGCGTCCGGGGGTGCTGTGTTTTTGCATCAGCAAATGCCATCTTAGCGAGTGGAAGCCTTTGTAGAAGATGAACCTCCTACAAAAAATCCTTTTACTAACCCTTCACAAATATCTGCAAAATATCATCCCTTATGCCAAAGTGCGTGCAGTTCACTCAAAGTTAATATTTCAAACTCTCTTTTCCTTACAATAGTTTCATCTCAACAATGAATCCAAATGTCCTCTAATTGAGGAACACACGTGTTAGTCACCTTGTCTCACCGAACTTACCCCAATAATCAAAATTAGTTCTCAGATGAAAATTCTTCAAAGTGACTTGATACATTTCTCCTTCCACATTCTTAGCTTTATAAATGTTGACACATGTATATCTCCCTATAGTAATGGGAAATTGAACACCATATTTTTGTCGATTATGTTGGATTTTGTGATAATATAGCAATTGAAAAACTAGCTCCAGTAATACCCACTTGTCACTTGGACATCTTGGCAACTTGTTTGGAGCACCTGAGAATCCTGGTACCCTGATATAAGTGAATGTCAGAAATTGTAGATAAATGACCCCCCATTCTTGTACTTCTCTAAAAGCATCATCTAAAATCCTTCGATTATACAAGTCCTTATCGAAATAATACAAAATAACAACAAAGAAAGTGTCATTTACTCTCTGAAGTGCTTGAATCCTTCTTCCATGGTGATTTGAGGATAGAATTCATATATCTAGGAGGTTCTCCTAACCCCTTTTAGATTCAAACCCATATATTCCATCATTGCAATTTCTTTGCATAAATGAGATAAGAGCTCATGGAAAAGTTTTTGATCTCATTACATCCCCCAATTGGAAAAATATTGAGCTACTAGATATGCTCACCCTAAGATAAACTCCTTGTTTTTCTTAATGGTGGCTATGTAAAGAAACATCCACTCTGAAACTCTCTTGCTTTGAAGTGAGACCCAAAACCTTACTCAACAAGAAAATGATATCATTTACTTCCTAAATGAAGTTTGAGTGGGGAACTGTCTTAGGAAGTTTGGTTATGGTACCTTTAGTTTTAGCTAAATAACTCTTGATCATGACCTTTACGTAAAATTCATATTATACCTCCCAATGTTCAATTACGAATCGGGGAAACCATAGCATATTCTTCCACATCAGGAAGCTTAAACAAATCTTCAAAAATTCATTTTCTAACTTTATCACAACATTACCATCGTTGTCCTTTAGAGTTTGAGTGGATTTTTCAAAGTGTGAAGTCAGAGCTAGAAACATTCTGGACACTACATGGATGTGGGAAAAGCAAAAACAAGAGGAAGCTCATTGTCATAGATAGCTTGTATCCAAAGCTTCTTATTAGGATCCTTTACTCTTTACTATAATTTGGTCATATCTATGTGTCCAAGATCGTATCCCCGATATTTTCCACATCTAAAGATATACATGTGGGAGGCGATACTCCCAAATAAGTATACTTCATCTTGTCTTTTCCCATTGAAGAAGAAATAGACATTAGTTCACCAATTTGGATTTCAAATCTGAAAAACCTTCGAAAACCTTCTGAACTTCCAAAACCTGAAGTTCAAAAGTCTAAAATTGAAAGCTATTCCTGAGGGATAGTTGACAAATATTTGAATTCTAAAGTTACTAAATGTCCAAAAATCACAAATTATGAAGTCTGAAAAGCCATGACAACTGAAACCTAAATATCAAAAGGTCTGAAGATGTATATCTCTTAAATTTGAAATTAAAAGGTTCTGAAAGCATGAGGTTTCAAATTTTGAAGCTGAAATTTTCTTAAACTTGAAAATCAAAAGTTCTCAACTCTTGGACTTCCAAAGTTTGAAATATATACCTATGAAACTCCAATCTCTCAAACTCAATCTTTTTAACTCTAATTTCCAAATTAGATAAACCCCAAAAACTCCAAGTTTTGAAGCACCGTAATACAAACTCCAAAACTCTTCAACCTCCACAAAATGACGACTATTTTAATGCTCCAAGGTATAGAGGAACCTAATTCTGCAAGGTATAAAGCTTTTGATGTTGAGTTAAAATAACATTTTCCAATCTGAGGAGAGTTAAGAATCATTGAAACATAATGGCATAAGCCATGATTGAAATTAACAACAAGATTACAAAACAATGAAGATAAGAAATCCAAAAAGAAAACAAGACAAAGTAAAAAACAAGACCCCAAATGTCAAGCTTAACCCAAAAATGAAGAAAACCTAAAAATTACCTTAAAAAAGATGCCTTGGAAGTACAACTAGGGTTTCAGTAAAAATTAGGGTGTCAGAGTGAATTACAAGGTGAAAATGATAGGTCAAAAATTAAATTTTCATAGGTAAACCCAAAATTAATGCTCAAATCCAACACGCGTTGGGTTTTTGAGAAATTAATGCTCGGGATCTAAAATTCCAAAGTTCCCATGAAATCATTTCACCATATGACCCAAACTCCAAATCCATGAAGATCCAAAATCCAAAGTTCAAATTTTAGACTTTGGGTTTTCAACTTCAAACTCACTACTTATCTTTTGGAAAGTATTTCAAAAAAACTCGAACCCTAAAATTATCAAGTTTCAGAATTTTGGAACTTCGAGATTTCAGAATTCTCGAAGTGTTTAAGTGAAAGAATAGGAAAAACCCCAAATTAAAAAACCTTTCAAGTCTGAATTTTGGACTTCGAAACTTGGGACACTATTTGATTTTCTACAAGTAAAACATGAGCAAAACCCCAAAATTTTAAAATCTATTTTTTGAATAACAAGGAAAAAAATTACAACAGAAGGGAAAAGATTTTTACAAAAAAATTATAGCTTCCTTCAAAGAAGGGTAACTTGTAAAGTTACATTTTTGGTGATCTCTTAAGGATGTTTGTCTTCTAAGAAATAGTCCAAGATCCTTAAGTAATCTATTGGAAAACAGATCTTAAACCCGAAATACTCAGTAACACACAACACACACACACACACACACACACACACACACACACACACACACACACACACACACACACAACAAAACAAAACAACCAAAAACGTGAAACAAAAATGACAACAATAATATGTAAAGCACTTGGAGGAAACAAACCTAAACTAAACTATACAAGGTAAAACTTCTCAAAAATAATCTTTGAGATGCATCCCATTCACATGAATGAGTAGTTCTTCTCCATTGAGCTTAGATAAGAAAAATGAATTTTCCTCCTTGTAACTCGTAATAATATATGGTCCACTCTAGAGGGTGTCAAACTTAGTGTGCATGCATGGCTTAGCTCTCGACAAGATCCCATTTGAGAACTAAATCTATCACTTTAAATTTTCAGTTGGATGCCTTCCTGTCAAAATATTTCTTAACCTAAGCATGATGTTACTCCAGAGTCTTCATTACCTTGTTCTAATATTCTTCCAACTCCATCAACTCAACAAACCTGACTGTCATAGGATCACTCTTCATAAATTCAAGCTGATATGCTAACTCCAAAGAATGTAGTTCTAAGTATAGTGGAAGTTTTTCCTCTCTTCCATATACCAACATGAAAGGATAATTTCTAATTTTCTAACTCTCTGTCCAAGAAGAAAGGAGCAAGTTCTAAAAAGGGTGAAAAAGTTGCAAAAAACAAGCTTGGGCAGAAAAAAATCATGAAAATTGGCTAAGTCTAGTCAGGAAAGGAGCAAGTCCTTGGGATAGTTGGGACGTCGGGCGCGAAAAAATCGGCCGAAAAGCCTCGGGCGGTCCGAGCGCATGAACTTTGGGGACATCGGGGGACATGGGGCGTGGGGGGACGAAAAGGGAAGCGAACCGGCCAAGGTAAAAAAAAAATTGACTAAGCTATTGTGCGAGAAAAGGTTGGGACATCCGGGCCGGGCGAAGGACGCGAAAAGAAGCGCCAACCACCGGGGATCGGCCCATTTCGAAGCGGTTTGGAAGAACTTTCCCAGCATTTGGGACAGGTTGGGACAAAGGGACGCGTGGGACGCGGAAAGCCGAAGGAGCCGAGAGCCAATCAAATCACGCCACGTGTCTTCACCTCAAAGAGGGACAGGGAAGCCCGAATCGGGCGGATCGGAGGAATTTGTCCCAGATAGTTTTGGGACAACCGGGCCAAAGGGACGCGAGGGACGTGAAAAGCCGCCAGGCCGCGGATGAATCAGGAAATGCCACGTGTCACAAGGGAAAATCCAAAATTTCAAAGGGCAAGGTTTGAAGCGTTGGCCCGAGCCAATAAAAGAGGACACGTGTCCTAAGGAGAAGGGGAGTGTGGAGCTCGGGGAGGAATTAGAGAATTTGGCAAAAGTTTTGGCCAAAAACTAAAAGGTGAAGGATGACCCCACACCCCTGTCCTCCCGACCGAGATCATGCCACGTGTCCCAGTGGCGGGGACGCGGAGGAAAAAATGGGAAATTTTCCAAAATTACAAAAAAGTCAAAACTTTCAAGGAAAACCCACGGGTAAGGGAAGGAGAGAGAATTTCTCATCATCAGTCAGCCGACACGTGTCGTCCAGGGTGGCGGAGCGCGGGAAAAAAATTTCAAAACCCATTTTTGCTGTTTTGTGCCTAAATCTTGAGATCGCCATATCTTTCGATCCAGAGCTCGGATTTGCACGTTCTTTATATCATTGGAAAGCTTATAAAATTCTCTACATGATTAGGGGTCAATCTTGAATTTTGGTTCAGTCTGGAGAGAGAAAGTTAAGAAACGGCTCTGACGCGTGTTCATGGCCAGAAGTGACATTTCAGCGACCAAATTTAATACAGAATGGGTCGCATTCTCCTCCATTTGGTCAAAAATGGCAGGGTATGGGTTTGTAAGGTCCTCCATGCTGATTTAATGCATTTGCAGTCAATGAGGAATGGGCTCCCACGTTTTGTATGTTTTCTCTCTCCTGGGCTCGACCCATGCAATGTAAAAGCCAGATTTGGCTCATTTCTAAAAGGGGAACATTTTTTGGCATAGCAATCTTCTTCTTTCACCTCCAGCAAGTGATTGTTGCAAGAATCAGACCTCTTCAAAGATTGTAACAGTTTTTACCTCTCTGAGGTTGTAATGCAGTGGTTTTGACATTGGAAATGATAATGCAAGCTTTGTGAATGGGTTTCAATCCTTTGTTTGTATTATTTGCTTCATTTCAGATCCTAAATTATATCTTATCAGCCTGTGTATGTTTTATGTTGCAATCTTTGGTTTGTGTCTATTTGCATGACAAAAATATTCACCACTCCTTTTGGTGCATCACCATCTTTAGTTAGTTTCAATTTTTGCATTTTCTATCCTGTCTCCTTGCATTTAGAGTAGGATTAGGATCGAACCTCTGTAGTTGTGCAAATATAGATCTAAATCGAGGAGTTTGAGGAACCACCTCTAATCTGGAGATTCCTCTCTCGGTTTCACAAGTCCCACACTTGGAGAGAGGTTTCCATGTTGTGCAATCACCTTTGGATGCTAAACATCAACCTAGAAGCTTTGATGTGCATCCGGGGGTGTTGTGATTTTGCTGCTACTACAGTTTTGCACGCCGGTGGGACACTAGAGGTCTCATTTTTATTGCAGCAAAGTTGATGTGCATCTGCTGCAATTTTCTTGCTTGAAAAGAGCTATTATTTGCATATCTGGCGACTCAGGGGAAGAATCAAGCTGGTTTCAGCGGTGCGGGCACGAAAACTCATGAGAAGAATCACCACAAGGTCAAGAGTTGGAGAAGAAGAAGTGTTGTTTGAATACCTGCAATTATCTCCAAGAAGAAGGAAAAGGAAGAAGGATTCAAAGTCTCCATCTCCACCAAACAGAACTCTCTCAACTCCTCCACAGGTAGGCCTTTCATTCGATCAACAAGGGTTTTAAGACCAATTAGAATGGCACAAAACAACCCCTATGTCAACTTCACGGGCAGCCCCCACTTGCCCTCAATGCACAACATCGATTCCTATTGCAGCCTTGAAGAACATTCCCTACTTCACTTGGAGAAAATCGACTACTCCGGGTGATCATGTTAAAGATATTGCTAACCTTTGTGCGATCCATGAAATCAATGAGATGCAAGTGGTACATCAAGTTCTTGGCATCTTCATTCAAGGGTAAGCATTGCATGGTTTAGAAGCCTTGGAGCTGGTTCTATCACAAATTGGAATCAGCTGTATAGCACTTCATGAGCAATTTGGAGAAAAGGAGACAACTTGTCTCTTTTGGAGCAGGTGACAACCATCGAGAGAGCTCCCATGAGCGGTGACCGATTTCAACTTCAGATTTCAAAAGACTTGGGAGAGAATTCCAGTGGCAGTCAGGCCAACAACAGAAGGTGCTTTTCTCTACTATCTCAAAGCTCTAAATTCTGATATTTCTATGTTGATTCAGTCCATGGGAGGCATAACTATCCCTATGGCTTATAGCATTGCCATTAGGGCTGAAAATTGTTTGATCAAGTGGAAACTTGCCCCTAGACCTCCCATGCCATTGTTTCCAAGTTTAGAGAGTCCAAACACCAATCAAGCACCTAATTTGGCTCCTTCTCCCACTCCTAGAAATCAGAGTTCAAATGAAGCTTCCACTTCATCTCCAAGTGCCCCAAATGAGCTTGAGAAGTCATGAAGCAATTGCAAAAACCTAGGCAACGAGCTGGTTACTCTCAAAAGGCAACAGGCCCAAGGTTTTAGACCTTCTTATCAACCCCAAGCTCAGCCTAATAGGCAGCCATACCAACCACAAAGGCCACCTAATCCAGTTGCAAATATGAATCAAACAAGGCCTCCTGCCAATAGACCATTTCAGCCCTATAATCCAAATGCCATATCTGCCTCTAAGGCATTGGTGCCAACACAAAACAACATTGCTCAGGAGTATGATTGGTGTTTTCCATGCAATGAGCCTCATAACCAATCCATGTGCTTGATGGTGCTTTGAATCAAGCATTAATGGTGACACTACTTGTGTGGAGGGTGAGGCGATCGAAGAAACAACAACAACAAGAAACATTCCAACAATCAGCCCCAAATGACACCACATTGGTAAATTGGCAGCGAGAGGATTTTGTGGCATGAACCAGGTAGTTTCTCAAGGTGTTGCAGCCAACACAAGGTCAAAAAGGAGGAATTTGGGTGAAGAACAACCATTAGCCCCAACCAATCCACAACCTTCCATGGCTCCACAAATGGTTGGCAAGCAAAATCCAATTTCAAATGCACAAGGGCAGCCAAGAACAGCCCTAGGCCAACTCAAATACCAGTTGTTGCTGCCCACATGCAAGGAGTGAATGTGCAAACCAAGGGACAACAAAGAGATCCTTCATCACCATTCAGTATCATTGATCAGATGAAGAAGACAAATGTCAATATATCAATGTGGGAATCCCTATCTATCCCAGGCCAAAGAGATCTGCTGCAAGCTGCCATGAAGGACTAGCCAACTTCGAATCAGCAAGTTCAGATGCAAGACAAAGTGCTTACAAATGCTGCCCAGCCTGAGGGAAATCATGGAGGACAGCAAGGTAAAATGTTGAAGCCCCCTCCTTTCTATGTTTCATTGATCATTGGAAGCCAGCTAGTGCACAATTGCATGATAGACTCGGGGCAAGTAGCTCGGTAATGCCTAAACAAATAGGCTGATCGGCTAGGGCTCCGAGTATGAAACAACATCCAAAGGGTAGTGCGGCTAGATGGGACAGCGTATACAATAGTTGGGTGATTAGAAACTTGAGTCTTACCTTGCATGCATGTCCAAATGTTGTTGTTTTACAAGATGTATCGATCATAGACCTTCCACCACTCTTTGCCCTATGCTTGTCAAGGGACTTCACAGCCAAGATTGGGGGATATTTGTCTGCTGATTGGTCACACATGCTTTGTTCAGAATGAGGTATGGAACTAAGGCTACAATCAGGTCTAAACCTATTGCAAACTTCCACATTGAGCCTTACACTCCAAGTCAGATTAATGCCAATTGCTCAGCATTTGATCAAGAAGATCACCCAAGCACTGATGAAGCTGACACTAAGGTTGGAAGCATCCGGATCTAACTCTTGATGAATGGGCAAACAAGATACATGCATTTGATCCTTATCAAGAAGTGGAAGAATCTGAGCTAGGGGTCTATTGCATACATGAAGAAAATCAGCCTATTCCTAGCATCACCAAGCCAAACCACAAAGATGACAATGAGGTATGGCAGCTGTTTTTTGATGGATCAAGGAGTAGACAAGGTGCAGGAGGTGGAGCTATGCTTGTTTCACCTCAAGGAGTAAAGTACTATTCAGCTTTTAGATTTCAGTTTGCATGCTCCAATAACACTGCTGAATATGAAGCCTTGGTGCAAGGGATGCATTGGGCAATAAAGAAGAAAATAAAGAACTTGCAAGTCTTTGGTGACAGTGAATTGATTGTAAATCAGGTCAAGGGACAACATGCTGCCAAGAATGATCTACTCAGGTGCTACAAGAACAGGGTGTGGGACCTCATGGAAGATTTTGAGGGTTTTGGCATCAAATCCATTCCTAGGAAAGAGAATCAAGTGGCTTGACAGGCTTGCGCGATGTAGGGGCAGCCTTTGACATTGTGGAAAGCATTCAACAAGACAAGGTACAACCAAACATCCACGTGATTGTGAGGCCTTCAGTGCCGGATAACAATGTTAGTTGGCAAGTGTTTGAAAATGACCAGCAAATCATCCATTTCTTGCAAGAAGAAGCTGAGTTCTCAGCCAAGAATCAAGAAAAATTGGAACAGCAGTATGGTGACCAAGTGGTAGTACAGCTGAGAACTAACAAGCTGCCCAAGGACTTATCACTTTGGAGTCCATTTTTAACCCCAATGATCAGTTTAGAAAGGAGAAAGCAAACATTCAGGTCAAGAGAGAGGATTCAGTATCCATCTTGGTAGAAGAGAACAAACCATTGCAAATTGGAAGGATGACAACTGAACAAGAAAGGTATGAGTTCATACAGCTGTGTCAAGTTCCCGACGTGTTTTCTTGGAGCTATGAAGACTTGAAAGGTTTGATCCCAACTTAGCTCGGCATACCATCGGGTGGATCCAAATACTAAGCTGTCGGGCGAGAAACAAAGACCGATCAATCCACACATGGAGCCTCTCATGAGGAAAGAATTGGACAAGCTGATTGAGTCGAGGATCATATTCCCAATCAAGCATTCTAGTTGGGTTGCCAACTTAGTTCGATCGAGAAAGAAGAGTGGAGAGATCAGATTGTGTGTTGACTTCAGAGACTTGAATAGAGCCTCTCTCAAGGACCATTACCCACTCCCTTCCATGGAGCAAATCTTGCAAGTTGTGGCTGGCTCCGAGAGGTTTTCACTACTTGATGGCTACTCAGGCTACAATCAGATTATGGTGAAGGAAGAGGACCAATTCAAGACAGCCTTCACAACCAATGGGAACTTTTGCATACGGAAAATGCCATTTGGGCTGTCCAACTACTTTAGTGCTACCTTCCAAAGGGCAATGGACATGGCATTCAAAGGTTTGATTAACAATGTGGTGCTGATTTACCTTGATGATATCACTATTTTTTCCAAAAATGCAGCAGACCACCTCTCTCATTTGAGGCAAGTCTTCACGAGGTGCAGGAGATTTGGAGTGTCTTTGAATCCTAAGAAGTGCATCTTTCTTGCACATGAAGGAAAGCTCCTTGGCCATATTGTCTCCAAAGAAGGATTAGCAATTGATCCAGAGAGGGTTGAAGCCATAAGAGCACTACCATTGCCAAGCCACAAGAAAGCCCTTCAGAGTTTCTTGGGAAGGATAAACTTTGTTCGGAGGTTTGTCCCAGATTTTGCAGCCCTTGTCAAGCCCATCACCAAAATGTTAAAGAAGAGCATGGCTTTCAAGTGGACAGCAAAAGGCAAGGAGAGTTTTGAAGCAATCAAAGAAGCCATCTCTCAAGCACCAACTCTCATCAACCCGGACTTCTCCAAGGATTTCATCCTCTATGCATTTGGAGGTAATGACACTATTTCTGCCATTTTGGTACAGCAGAACAAGGATAATGATGAGCAGCCAATTGCCTTCTTCAGCCGGAGCCTAGATGACTATGAGGTGAGGTACTCTTTTATTGAGAAGCATGTACTTGCAGTAATCAGAAGCTTGAAGAAATTCAAGCATTTAATCTCAAACAACAAGGTCCATTTGCTGGTCTCACATCTTTGGGGTTAAGGACTTCCTCCTCAACAAGGATTTGAATGAGAAAAGGGCAGGTTGGATCACCCGTGTCATGGAGTATGACATTGAGATCAAGATCACCAAGCTGGTAAGAGGGAAAGGATTGTGTGAGCAGCTGGTTTTGGGGAAGCAAAGAGAAGTATGCAATGAAGAAGAGGCTGTTTTTGTGACAGTCCGGGACAGCCATGAGCCAAGTGGCGATCAAGAAGAAGACAATGCTGCCCCCACTCCTTGCTGGACCCAAGGCATTATACACTTCTAGGCACGAGGCCTATGCCCTCAGGAGATGAACAAGACCCAAAGGAGACACTTGATTGCGGGTTGTCCCATATGCCATTGTTGATGGAGTTTTGTTCAAAGAAAGATGTGAATGGAGTCTTTCTTGAGATGCATTAGCACAAATCAGATTCAAAGGGTGTTGGAAGAGTTCCATGGTGGACCAGCTGGTGGTCATTTTGCACCAAGAGTGACAGCTCTAAAAATCATGAAGGCTGGTTATTATTGGCCTAAAATCTTCAGTGATTGCTATGCATGGATCAAGAGGTGTAAGAATTGTGCATTCTTCACGGGAAAAGAGACTTGCTGCCCTTCCATTACATCCAATCTCAGTTGACCAGCCATTCATGCAATGGGGTTTGGACTTCATTGGAGTCATTAATCCCAATTCAAGCCAAGGGCACAAATGGATTTTGACAGCCACAGACTACTTCACCAAATGGACAGAAGCAGTAGCACTCAAAGAGGCAAATGAGTCTAGCATCTTAGACTTTTATGAGGGGATAACAACCAGATTTGGTGTACCTGCTACAATAATCTCTGATAATGCATTGGCATTCATTGGATCTAAGGTGACTGAGTGGGCTGTCAAGAATGGTATCTACCTAAGCACTTCATCAAACTATTACCCTCAAGGTAATGGCCAGGCCGAGTCTACAAACAAGAACTTGTTGAGGATCATTAGGAGGACTCTTGACGAGAATCAGAGGTCTTGGCATACCAAACTGAAATCAGCCTTATGGGCTGATAGGATAACTCCCAAAAGATCCACAGGTAACTCTCCATTCAAACTTGTCTATGGAAGAGAGGAAATCTTGCCCATGTCACTTGAGTTGCCAACATTGGAACTCATGAGCAGCTGGAGTTGCTTGAGTTTGAGCCCATGGAGGTGAGGTATGCGAGTTGATGGAGCTGCGAGATCGAAATCGGGCATCCCAAGCAATGGAAAAGGATCAAGCTTTGATCAAAGACCCTTTGATAGGAAGGCCAAGGATAGATCTTTTCAAGTTGGAGATCTAGTGTTGAAATGGGATGTGGATAGAGCAAAAACGGGAAGGCATTCAAAATTTGATGCCATTTGGAGTGGCCCATACATGGTCACGAAGTGCAAGAACAACAATGCTTTCCAATTGGCCTCATTGGATGGTGAAGAACTACTGCAGATTCCGATCAATGGAATCTATCTCAAGCATTGCTTCTAGAGGAAATTCACTACCTTGTAAATATTAGATTAGATTTTCATTCCTCCAGTGCTTGTGCACATTGTTTTGTTGTAGGTTAGTTTTGTTTTCCCTAAGTGCTTTGGCACAACTTGCTGTCCATGGAGATGTTTTGCAGTCCTTGCTTCCATCAGGTGATATTCCATCTTCCTCCTTACACATTCTAAGTCAGTTGGGGTTCTAAACAGAATATTTGATGACTCCATGCCCAATGGACTACTTGAGCAAGCTGGTATCTTCTACTAGCGGCGAGTAACCCATTGAGTCACCAAATTGTTATCCAAAATTCACCCCGGGGTAAATTTGATAACATGCATCGAAATACTCAAGTCCCGAGGAAATAGATTGATTCAGGCAAAAATCATGTTTAGGGTCCCCTCGGATTTTTTCTAACTCTCTGTCCAGAAGAAAGAGCAAGTTCTAAAAAAGGGTGAAAAAGTTGCAAAAAACAAGCTTGGGCCAGAAAAATCATGAAAATTGGCTAAGTCCTAGTCCAGGCGGTCCTTGGGACAGTTGGGACGTCGGGGCGCGAATCGGCCGAAAAGCCTCCAGGCGGTCCATGCGAAGCAGGGACATTGGGACATCGGGGCGCGCGGGGCGCGAAAGCCGCCGAAGCGGCCGAAAGGTAAAAAAAATTGACTAAGCTGTTGTGCGAGATAAGTTTGGGACATCTGGGCCGAAAAGACGTGAAGGACGCGAAAAGGTGAAGGATCGGCGAAATCGGCAGAAGCCCATTTCGGGTGGTTGGAAGAATTTGTCCCAGGGACGGTTGGGACAAATGGGACAGGGGCAGAAGGGCGACGGACGGAGAGCGAAGGAGCCGAGAGCCAATCAAATCACGCCACGTGTCTTCACCTCAAAGAGGGACAGGGAAGCCCGAATCGGGTGGATCGGAGGAATTTTCCCAGACAGTTTGGGACAACCGGGCCAAGGGGCGCGAGGGCGTGAAAAGCGGCGAGCCGCGGGCCAGGATGAATCAGGAAATGCCACGTGTCACAAGGGAAAACGTCCAAAATTTCAAAGGGCAAGGTTTGAAGCGTTGGCCCGAGCCAATAAAAGAGGACACGTGTCCTAAGGAGAAGGGGAGTGTGGAGCTCGGGGAGGAATTAGAGAATTTGGCAAAAGTTTTGGCCAAAAACTAAAAGGTAAAGGATGACCCCGCCCCTGTCCTCCAACCAGATCATGCCACGTGTCCCAAGTGGCGGGGGCGCGGGGAAAAAATGGAAAATTTTCCAAAATTACAAAAAAGTCAAAACTTTCAAGGAAAACCCATGGGTAAGGGAAGGAGAGAGAATTTCTCATCCAATCAGCGCCCGACACGTGTCGTCCAGGTGGCGGAGCGCGGGAAAAAATTTCAAAACCCATTTTTGCCTGTTTTGTGCCCTAAATCTTCAGATCGCCATATCTTTCGATCCAGAGCTCGGATTTGCACGTTCTTTATATCATTGGAAAGCTTATAAAATTCTCTACATGATTCTAGGGTCAATCTTGAATTTTGGTTCAGTCTGGAGAGAGAAAGTTAAGAAACAGCTCTGACGCGTGTTCATGGCCAGAAGTGACATTTCAGCGACCAAATTTAATGCAGAATGGGTCGCATTCTCCTCCAATTTGGTCAAAAATGGCAGGGTATGGGTTTGTAAGGTCCTCCATGCTGATTTAATGCATTTGCAGTCAATGAGGAATGGGCTCCCACGTTTTTGTACATTTTCTCTCTCCTGGGCTCGACCCATGCAATGTAAAAAGCTAGATTTGGCTCATTTCTAAAAGGGGAACATTTTTGGCATAGCAATCTTCTTCTTTCACCTCCAGCAAGTGATTGTTGCAAATCAGACCTCTTCAAAGATTGTAATAGTTTTTACCTCTACGAGGTTGTAATGCGATGGTTTTGACATTGGAAATGATAATGCAAAGCTTTGTGAATGGTTTCGATCCTTTGTTTGTATTATTTGCTTCATTTCAGATCCTAAATTATATCTTATCATCTGTGTATGTTTTATGTTGCAATCTTTGGTTTGTGTCTATTTGCATGACAAAAATATTCACCACTCCTTTTGGTGCATCACCATCTTTAGTTAGTTTCAATTTTTGCATTTCTATCCTGTCTCCTTGCGATTTAGAGTAGGATTAGGATTTGAACCTCGTTGTGCAAATATAGATCTAAATCGGAGGAGTTTGAAGCATCGTATATTACTAGCTTTGTAACCTTGATATGCAAATCATACTCCATCACCTTGGTAATCCACCCAGATGTTTCTCATTCATATCTTTATTCAAAAAAACTCTTTAATGCCAAGGTGAGACACCATTAGATGAATTTTGTTGTTGGAAAAATATTCCTAAACTTCTTTAAAGATCGAATGATAGTAAAAATTGATTTTTAACAAATGAATACTTAAGCTCATAATCTTTTAGGGACTGATTGAAAAAATCAATGGGTTGTTCCATTAGATCATCTTTCTATTAAGTGATGATTATAGAGATACTTTCATGTCTTGCAAAGGCATAAATAATAAAATATTTATCAATTCTAGGATTTACCAGCGTAGGAGCTTGAGAGATAGTGGTATTAATAGCTTAAAACTTTCTTTCCTTCCCTTGTCTAAGAAAAAGTGAGATTTTTCTTTAACATGGCTATTAATGGTTTATCCAAGGCCGAAAATAGAGGAATGAATCTCCGCATGAAGTTTATGGTTCCAAAAAAACTATGAAGACCCTTCTTATGACTTGGGAGGGATAAGGAAAAAAATGAACAAATCCTAGCCAAATCAATAGAAATCCATTCCATTGAAATAACATGCCCTAACAATTTTCCCTTGTGCACCGTAAAAATGCATTTCTTAGGATTGAGTGAAACCCCAAAATCTCTGAATCTATTGAAAACCTTCCTTAGATGGGAAATGTGATCCTTTGCATGCTTGGAGTACATAGTTATATCATCAAGATACACTAAGATAATGTCATTGATCAAACCCTTAAAGGCCATATCCATAGCTCATTGAAAGTAACTCCAACATTAGATAATCCAAATAGAATTTTGTTTTAGGCGTACATCCCCCACTTGGTAGAGAAATACATCTTAAACTAATCAAATTATTTAACTAGAATTTAATTATAACCCAAATATTCATCAAGAAAATAAAACCTTTTTGCTCCTGCTACTTTGTTTGAAGGATTTTCTCCATAGATAAAAGGGGATAATGGTCTTTTAATGAAGCCCGGTTTAAGTCCCTGAAATCTACACACAACCGATATCTCTATTTTTCTTCCTAATGGGAACTAAATTAGCTACCCAAGAGGAATTCTTGATTGGAAAAATAATGCAAGCCTCAATAAGCTTGGAGAGACCATTTCTCATCAATGGCTCAATCTTGGGATTCACCAGTCTCTGTTTTTTCCAAACAAGCTTGGCATTAGGATCGAGTTCGATAGTATGTTGTGCCAAACTTGGATCAAAACCATACAGATCTTTATAAATCCATGTGAAGACATCATTAAACTCTTGAATTTTTTTACAAAATCCTTTCTCTCTTATGGGGTACACACTTTTCCAATCTTTATAAACTTTTCCTTTACTACTTCAACCTCCTCAAAATCATCTTCTTTGACTACCATGTTAGAACTCTGTCTTCTAACCTGATCATCTAAATTAAATATTGACTCAAGAGTAACCAAACCTTTTGGAAGCTTGTTTCTTTTCAATTGTATAATCTGGTTGCTATATGCTTCTTATAGCTTAGCTTGATTTTTCACAAAAAATTTCAATTCTTCTTGTAGGAAAAGAATGATTTGTTTATCACTATCAAAAACTTGCCAACTACCCACATTATTAGGAACTACATATTGAATCACCATTTTAACATGTTGTCACTCATCCTTCATGATATCAACAGGCACATCATATTGTGAGCCAACCATAGCAAGCCTATCAACATCTTGATTTTTATTTCTAGGAACCACATGGATCCCGAAATCCTCAAAATCTTCAATCAAATTCCAAACTTAGTTCTTATAAGATCTTAGCAAATAATTTTTGGCACACTATGAGCTCTTACTTGATGTACAACCAATTCACTATCACCAAAAATAATTAAGGCCTTGATCCCTTTCTTTTGAGCCAACTGAATTCCTTGCACAAGAGCTTCATATTTGGTGACATTGTTGGTGCAGCTAAATTGTAGTAAAAAATATGAGAAATACTTATCTCCTTCTGGAGAAATTAACATGACACTAGCACCTACTCCATTTTTACTCCTTGAGCCATCAAAAATAGTTTCCAAAGTCCTCCCAAGTTATTTTGGGTTTTAACAAGTTATGGTATGATTGCGCCTTCTTCATGAATACAATACATACCCAACCCTATCTCCTCTAAAAGTAACAAACTAGATTCCTCTTCCACCAATGCCTCAAAGATAAGGATCAAACTGATGTTCTATACTTACCTCGTCCAACACAATATTAAGGACTTCCTCCACAAGAGTATTTGATTCATGATCAACAACCTCTTCTTCTTGATCATAAATAGTATAATTTCCATTTATAGGACTAGCAGTATAAGGCTCCACATGGTTATGACAAATTGGTTCTTCCCTTATAGTTACTTTAGTTCCATAACAAGTCTTGAGAATCATATGTGACCAATCAATGGATAGATAACCACCCATTTTGGTAGTGAAGTCTCATGACAAACATATAGCGAAGAGGGGGGAAGATCAATAAATAATGTCTTGTGTAAGATAAATTCCTTTATAATCCCAACAGCTTTTAACTATTATGTCATCCAACTGAACAACCCCTCTACATATTAATGTGTATTGTATTCCTAACACATCTATAATTTGCTTGGGCATGACCAAACTGCTTGCACTAGAATCAATCATACAATTATGTACCAAATGCTTGCCAATGATTAGAGAGATATAGAATGGTGGAGGTTTATTACTTTTAGGAAAAACTCTTCCTTTTGGTTGGCACAAACTTGTAGCATTTGATGATCCACATTGTGTTGCTTCGCTAGACGTACGTGCAAAACTATTTAGAGCTTCCTACGAAAAAATCCTATGAGAGGGAATTGAAAGTGCTTCCCACATAGTAAAGTTTAAGTTGGTATTTTAATTTTTTTAACAATACTTGAAGGGGATGCCAACTACTTTTCCAACATTCTTCTAAATGTTGGGATCCTCTTTTGGAAAGTGCTTGTTGGGTATCCCGATGCTTGAAGAACCTCTTTCCTTATGGCATGACTAACTCGCATTTTTGGAAACTTTTTTCCTACATCTTTATCGATCACCACTTAAGGATAAGGATGAGAATTAGATGCTTGATCAACTTTGGAGGGTTAGGATTCCATTTCCCTCTTTTTGAAATGAGTATTTTCTATTACCGATGAATAATTTGTATTCAACCCACAAAAATCTTCCTCTTGCCAATTCAACAAATTGGTTTCCTTGGATGTATGTGACTGATTTGTTTCTTTATGCATATATGCATCTTTTTTAGCTTAGTAGGAAAAGATATGCTTTGAACCATAAGATCTTGGCTAAGAATTGGGATAAAGATTTTGATTATGAGGCTGAGAACAAGGATAACACCACTCATAATCTTGAACTAGATTATTTTAGACAGGTACAAGGGCTCTAGAAGAGCTAGCAATAAGAGGATTCCTAAAGTTAAGAGGCTTAACATTTGTAACCTAGATTTGAGATTAGTTATTACCTTAAGGGGGTAGAAAGTTAGGTTTTTATTACTAATTTAAGGGCTTATAAGGATGGGCATATCGAGACCGTTGCCTTTTGAAGGCTACAAGGTCATTCCCAAAGGTTTGCACAGTGACTTAACTTCAAATAGATCATTCAAGGGGCTCGTGTGGACTGGGCTGGTTTCTTAGAGGCATGTCGAGAGAGGAGAAATAGTAGGTTGATTATTGGGAAGCTCAGGATACAAAGGAATCGAGAGGTCTTGGAGTAATCTTCCTAGCTTGAATCAAAGAACTTTCTTCTATCATAGCAATTTCATAAGCATCAGGCAAAGTAGTTCCTCCCATTGATTGGATCATAACTAGTTACATCACTATTTAAGGATCTTAAATAGTATAGGATGGATTTTTGGAGAAGGTTTTATTAGCACCATAATCCTATTCTTATTCTTTTGGAATTAGAAATTAAAATCACTCATATACTCTTAAGGTGCTCTCTTAATAGTCATGAGTCATTCCATGAGTGACAAGTGGTCACTCTTTTCTTCGAATTTCGATAAATATTTTCCCTTAACTCATCACAGGTACATATAGAACCAACGGCTAAACCACATAACCATTGGAGTGCCTTTACCTTAAATGAATTAGCAAGTAATGTGCCTTCTTATCTCCCTCCATACAAATATATAGCATGAATTTGCATTCAATCAAATCACAGTCCCATTATTCATTTCTTGGAGTGCTTAAGGATAATCTTGTGCATGATACAATCCTTTTGTTACATTTGGAAGATATAACAACAAGAAATACATGTATTTTATGTACTTCTATCCTTATTTACTTCACAACCTTGTTATCTAGGATTACTCAAGACTTTAGACCCTCATTTTAAGTGCAATAGTTCTCATTCATGATACACTATACAAGGATGGTATGTCTTTCTCCAAATTCAAGTTTGTTATATCTTGTATTCACATATTCATAGTGGATTCATATTACACAAGTACTTACCTTGCTCTCTTCTAGATATAATACTTCAAACCACTGTTAAGAACATAATCAATCATGATACAACATCTTCAAATGACTTATCTCGCCTCTATACCGTTTCACCAAAACTCTCTTTCATGAGGTCAAGATCCTTATTATATCTTGCATGAATTGTATATGAGATCACCCCAGTCCTATGGAGAGAAGGCATTCAATATACCTTCATAGGTTTAAGCCCACATGTATACAATACAAGATCATCCTTCAACATATCAAAATTGTCCTACTTTAGCTGATTTCATATTTGACTCCTTTTTGTTCATATCATGATAGACATAGGGTGTATGGGTCACAAGTCATCATCTTGACAAGTTATAATCGATGACTCAAGACCTTGTGCATGTTGAAACCCTCTGGCTTCTCATACTAAGAGTGGTTCATACCCCAAATCCATTTGTTCTTGAAGTTACTAGCACAAATGTCATTTATACCCTCTAGCTTTGCTTTACTCTACAATGAGGTATACTATAAGTAGAATCATGAGACCATTCATACCTAGCCAAACATGTTAATTACATCATATTGAATGTTTACACTCCCTTACCAATGTTCTAGCAATGGTCTTAAATTTGAGTTGTAGTACTCTTTCCCTCAAGCTTCTTATGGTCCTTGTTGTCCAACTCAAGCCCTTAAATGCAATTGGAAGTTCTTCATTGCATGAATCCTTGTTCTAATAAAATCCTTCATCATGTTTGAAGTAATATAAATCTTTCATAAACTGGTTTTGTAGTTTTTTTCCCAATTCACCTTTCTTAGTAACCCTTTGAGTAATCTAATACAATCTTACCAGTTGAATAATCAGTATTTACTTAAAATGAAGGAATTTTATTCATGCATTTACCTTTGAGATCATTTCAACTCATTTTCTAGACCTTCCTCCATCTCCATACCAAGTATAGGGTTGTGATTATGAAGCACTAGTAAGAATTATTTCCTTTTCCTTTATCATAATTGTACACTGTATTTCTTTCTTTCTAGCTTGAAAATTTTGTCAACAATATCTTCTCTTGTAGATGCTCAATCATTCTAAAAATTGGGGGATCTATATTTTTATGGGCGATAGAAACAAATTTAAAATATTAGCCAAATTCATCAATGAAAATGAAAACTAGGGGAAGCCTTATATCGAGCTCGAGAACCCACAATTTGCCTTACAAGTCATATTACACATTTTCAAAGCTTAAAAATTTATGATGGAATTCTTCATCACCTTTATAAGCTTTCCATGTTAAAATTCAAGAGAAAATAAGCATATAAATAGGATTGAGGGTTTGCAGCTCACTATCCTGTTACATTCCTTCAACACATTCCACTCAAAACATATAAAAATCACTGAAACAAAGCAAATTCTTTATTCTAATCATCATACCATCTTCATTCATCCTTGAACAACCTGTTTACTCTATTTATTTTTAATTCTTCCTCCCATTGTGTTTTTTTTTTACCTATTCTAACTCCTTAAGAAGCTCACTAGCTCCTAAATTGACTAAGTCTACCCCTAGGAAGCTTAACCATATCCTAAACATAGGAAATTTGGATGATCTTCATCCTAGACACCTCACAACTCATTCACAAGCCTCCTATTATGGTCTTCCTGACCTTATCAAGCTCATGACAACTCATACACACCTATTCAACCTCTCCTACTTGTCAAACTTGACAATTTACCTCTTATTACAATGATTTTCACCTTCACTATTACAATGCACATACAAATTTGAATTTGAACAATGATATAATGGAGGGAAAACTTTGACACTCCTAGTAATTTCTTCATTCCTTTTAAATTCTTTTTCAACCTTTATTGTACTCTCCAAGATACCAAGATGATGCCCCGCATCAGCTATCCATCTTGAAAGTTTTCATTAGCTCCTGCTCATGAGTCTTCATCTTTTTCTTATTCCTTGATCTGTACCTGGGTCCCATATTATCCTTGGCCATGTTAGTTTTTGTATCTTCTTGGTGTATTCTCTATATCTCATCTTCTTTCTCCTTTTTCTCTTCTTGTATTTGCCTCTTCGTATGCTTCTCATTTACTAGGCTCCATATTGCTTCATCTTCATATAGGTCTTCAAGATCTTCTTGTTCTCTTATTTTCAAGAGCTCTCTCATGTAATCATGAGATTCATCCACCTTATCAACTATTATACTTGCATACACAACACTAAAAACAACCTTAGATACAAAATTTTGAAGCCATGAAGCTTCTTCATGTTGTTGCTCTTCTTCTTCTTTTTTTTTCATTGACCAAGTTAAACTTGATCTTTTCATATTTTTTTCTATTCATTTCCAAGTTGTTCCAAGATACTTCCTATCTTATCTAGTCCATCATACAACTATGCTATCATTTTCCATCCTTCATTCATGGTTTCCATCTCTTGAGACTCTTGTATTTCCTTCTTATTACTCTTTCCTTCCTCAAAACATTCATTAGCCTCTTCATTATGAACATCATTATCTAACACACTTATCTCATCTTGAAATCATCCCATACTCATAATAAACAAATGAATTTCATTCTTTGCTAAAATGCATCATTTCTTGAATAAGGTTTGTATCATTCATGTTATCATCAAAATAAACAAAACCTGATTTCAAATTTTCATGTTTTACCTCTTCATCCTCATCAACTTGTGATTGTTCTTTATCATTCTTCCATGCTTCCACCACTTCTTCACCCATGGGATAACTTGTACTGTACACATGGTTTCTATCACCTTTAACTCTTCCTACAACAAGAAATCATCAATATCTTCATGATATGTGTCAAATTTTGGTCCTGTATCTAGACACTATTGTACCATAATCTCACTTTTTCATTCATGATAACATTCACTTGTTTCCATATTAGTCCATCCCATATTTTCTTTTCAAAATCCATCCATGCATTCATCATTATCACTAATCATGCTTGAAATATCATCAGCTGATGGATCAAATTCAATTTTTTTACCTTTGTCTCTCATTTCCTTTACCTCTCTTGAAATAACATCATCTTTCTTCCAGAATAATGCTCCTTGGTCTTTACAATGACTATATCCTTGGTATGTTCTTACACCTTCCTGGTCTTCACATGTTTTCTTAAATGTTGTCTTCTTGAGCCACTTGGGCACTATGTATCCATGTTCCCTTGCAAGATCCTCTATGATCATCCTTTTCTCTTTCTTCCTATTTACTTGTTGCATACCTTCATGTCTAAATGCTTTCAAATGCATTCTTTGTCGTCCTTCTATCCTAGAATATTTTCTTGATCTTTCATTCATCATGGATTCCTTGGCAAGACTTCCCTTTATACCTGTAAAATCGGACTACAACATAATATTAGCATTAAAAACATTCCTCTTGAATGGACTTCACATCATTCTTATTCACTTATCTTTGTGGTTCTACTTCATCTTCACTAGACCACTCATACTTTGTCTTATCTTTACAAAATTCTTCACATGATCCACTCATGAAGCTTAACTCTTCCTATGTATCCATAATTTTATCATATTTGCAATCATCTTCTTCATTTCCTCCATCAGCTAGAACTTCATCTTATTCTATATGGTCTTCATAATCCCTATACTCAATCCTTGTTGCTAATAATTTATCCTCTAGGAGTTCAATTTGCCTCTTTATATCAGCAATCTCCCTTCTCTCTTCATCTCTTTCCTCTTTTTCTCTTCTACCACTCTCATCCTCTTCATTTCTTTCACCAAAACTATTACTTGTCTCCATGGTATAGTTTCCATATCTCTCATCCAAGTCTCTATCATCTTGAATTGTGGTATCTTTCTTCATCTTATCCAAGCTCCTTCTTGGATACTTCTGATTACATCTTCCTTATTTCTCACAACTTCCTTACCTATGCAAGCTTCAGTGGCACCTATTCCAACCTCCTTGGCTCAATCTTCTCTTTCTCTACTAGCTTTAGTTTCTTTCTTGTGCTTTTCTTAGCCACACTTCTCTTCTTTCTTGACTATTTATAGTCTCTCTTCTTTTAACTGAATCTAAAATCACACTTCATTCAACCATTAGTACAATCAAACAAATTAACATTTATACAAACATCTATATTCTCATTAGCTAGTCAAATCAAATACCTACTCTAATACCAAAATGATGTGCCTTATTTTCTCACTCCATACAAATATATAGTATTAATTTGCATTCTATCAAACCACGTACTATTCCTTTCTTGGAGTGCTCAAGGACAATCATGTGCATGATACAGTCCTTTTGTTACATTTGGAAGATATAACAACAGAAATACATGTATTATAGGTACTTCTATCCTTATCTTCTTCATAACCTTGTTATCTAGGATTACTCAAGACTTTAGGCCCTCATTTTAAGTGCAATAGTTCTCATTCATGATACACCATACAAGGATGATATGTCTACCTCCAACTTCAAGTTTGTTATATGTTGTATTCAAATATTCATAGTGGAGTCATAATACACAAGTACTTACCTTGTTCTCTTTTGGAGATAATCCTTTAACCATTATTAAGCACACCATCAATCATGATACAAGGTCTTCAAATGATGACACTCAAATGACTTATCTTCCCCACATACTAGATTTCATTCCACAACTCTATTTCATGAGGTCAAGAGCCTTGTTATATCTTGCATGAGTTGTATATGATATCACCCCAGTCCTATGGAGAGAAGGCATTCAATATATCTTCATAGGTTTAAGCCCACATGTATACAATACAAGATCATCCTTCAACATATCAAAATTGTCCTACTTTAGCTGATTTTAGATTTGACTCCTTTTGTTCATATCATGATAGACATAGGGTGTATGGGTCACAAGTCATCATCTTGACAAGTTATAATCGATGAATCAAGGCCTTTTGCATGTTCAAACCCTCTGGCTTCTCATACTAAGAGTGGTTCATACCCCAAATCCATCCGTTCTTGAAGTTACTAGCACAAATGTCATTTATACCCTCTAGCCTTGCTTTACTCTACAATGAGGTATATTGTAAATAGAATCATGAGACCATTCATACCTGGTCAAACATGTTAATTGCATCATATTAAAGGTTTACACTCCTTACCAATGCTCTAGAAATGGTCTTCAATTTGAGTTGTAGTACTCTGCCCTCAAGCTTCATATGGTACTTATTGTCCAACTCAAGCCCTTAAATGCAATTAGAAGGTATTCATAGCATGGATCCTTATTCTACTAACATCCTTCATCATGTTTGAATTTATATCAATCTTTCATAAATTGGTGTTATAGTTGTTTTTCCAATTCACCTTTCTTAGTAACCCTTTGAGTGATCTAATACAATCTTACTAGTTGAATAATCGGTATTTACTTAAAATGAAGGCATTTTATTCATGAATTTACGTCTGAGATCCTTTCAAATCATTTTCTAGACCTTCCTCCATCTCCATACCAAGTATAGGGTTGTTATTATGAAGCACTAGTAAGAATTCTTTCATTTTCCTTTATTTGACTCGTACATTGTATTTCCTCCTTTCTAGCTCAAAATTTTTGTTAATGATATCTTCTCCTATAGATGATCAATCATTCTAAAATTGGGGATTTATAGTTTGAGGGGAGATAGAAAAAACTTGAAAATCTCAGCCAAATTCATCAATGAAACGAAAAACTAGGGAAGCCTTATATCGAGCCCAAGAACCAACAATTTTCCTTAAAAGTCATATTACACATTTTCAAAGCTTACAAAATTTATGATGGAATTCTTCATCACCTGTATAAGATTTCCATGTTAACATTCAAGATAAAATAAGCATATAAATAGTATTGAGGTTTTATACCTCACTATCATGTTACATTCCTTCAACACACCACTCAAAACATATAAAAATCACTCGAAACAAAGCAAATTCTTTATTCTAATCATCATACCATCTTCATTCATCCTTGAAAAACCTATTACAAGATATTTTTTCCTGAATTATTCATCCCATTGTTTGTTTTTTACCTATTTTAACTCAATAATCTCAACTAGCTCCTAAATTGACTAAGTCTGCCTCTAGGAAGCTTAACCACATCCTAAACATAGGAAATTTGGATGATCTTCATCCCATACACCTCACAAATCATTCACAAGCCTCATACCATGGTCTTCCTGGCCTTATCAAGATCATGACAACTCATACACACCTATTCAACCTCTCTTGCTTGTCAAACTTGACAATTTACCTCTTATTATAATGATTTGTACCTTCATTATTACAATGCACATATAAATATGAATTTGAACAATGATATGATGGAGGGAAAACTTTGACACTCCTAGTAATTTCCACATACCTTTCAAAGGCTTATTTTCACTTTATTGTACTCTCTAAGGTACCAAGATGATGCTCCTACATCAGTAAGGAGTCTAGCGAAACATTGCTTTCTATGATATTAAGTACTACACAAATACTAGTCACATCCAAAATGTATTCTCTTTGGAGTAATGCTAGTTTCCCCTGTATAGAAAGGTAAAATTTTGAGAGCACCAGTGGGTATAGCATCTCGTTGGGCTGAATTGAGTGGACTACTAGCATTGAAAGGAGGAAACACTTGGTTTCTTATGGCCATAATAACGAGTGGTTGATTTTCCCTTGGTGATGTAAACCTCCGAAAGGAGGTGTTAAATGACCTCTACAAGGTGATGCCACAACTAGTGATGTTGAAATTTTTTCACTCTTTTCTTTACCTTTTTAATGACGAAAAAGATAAGGGTAAGGGCCAATGAGGAATACCTATTTATGCTAGTCGGTTGATGGTTGTTGCGCACGTTCTGACTTATCAATCCAATGCCAATTGTGAGAGCTTCCTTTTGGCTAGGAGGAACTACCTGTAATGAAAAAAAGACCACAAAAGAGAAGTTAAATGATATATGATAGTGGACTACCTAGTGTATGCTAGTTCCAAGAAGTGTGATACTTCCTAGATGGTTGTCAATCCATTGTTTAAAAAAAATTAATGCAAGAAATAAGTAAAGTCCTACTGTAGTTGATATGATTTAGGTATCTCATTCAATCACAATAAGAAAATCTAATATAACAGGCTAGGCTATAGTCATATCTAAAGGGTTGGTAGGTGTCGGTATTGGAACTAAATAAGGGGATGGTGAGATCGTGGGAATGCTTTGAGAACACTCAGAGAGGTGGAAGGGCCAGGATAGGTAATATGATAAACGGGTGGGTGAGGTTTTTGGGTTTGTCAGAAAGATGGCTATGGAGGAATGGGAATGTTAATAGAAAAATGGTAACAGAGGTGATAATAACTCTATAAACAGAATAGGAATGGAAATTATTAATGATAAAACACTTACCAATGTTGCAGGTCCAATGGTTGGGTAGTGGTGATGATCGGTTGATGGAATGGAGCTTGGTGCAATAGTGACACTTCTCGGAATGTTACCGTGAGTGCCAATGCTTCTAGATCTATCCTAGTGCTGGTTATGGATGTCTAGGTGCATGAGAAAGACTCTGGTTCCACTTGCATGTAGCTCTCTTCTCATCTTCTTGCTCTCAGAATGTGCCAACCCAAAAACAAGGTTGTTTAGGTGAATAAATGGTAACCAACGATGGTTCCGGGTTGACCGATGTCGGTTTAGGGGTGACCGGTGTCAATTAAGGTGGGATTCCCTAGGTTTACTAAAATGGGTAGATCTTTCTAATTTCTTGGGCCTAATTAGTTTGTTCTCACGGATTAGAACAAAAACTTCCCTTCTAATGGGTGGGAATGTGGTTAGAGAGATTTTAGGGATTGATTTTAGGGTTAGACCAAATCTTAGCTCATTAAGGCAAGTAAGACTTAGTTATTGTTAGTTATGGAAACATGCCAAGAATAGGTCTAGGGTGAGGTGGTTGGGTGAGGTGTCTAGGTGAGGTGGTGGGGTAGAAATTAAGATAATTAGATAATAAATATTGTGAGGATATATATTAATTTAATTAAATCAATTAAATTAATAATGGTATGGGGTGGATGGGGCCTTGGTTAGGTGAGTATGTTTGAGTTGGCTACTTGAAGAGGGACTATGGGGAGTGTGACCCAATTTTTGTGTCTACATTTTTTCCCTTTTGTTGTGTGGCTTGTATTGGTAAGCGACGCTGACAAAAATAAGATGTGGGTGCCCCATGTGTGGGTGAAGGTGATCCCCCTCAAACTAGGAATGGATGAGGTAGAAGACTAAATTTGTGAGTGGTTTGATGAAGGTGGATGTGATGAAGAGGAATATGGATGATGGGGGTAATGGGGTAAAGGTCCATTTGAGTAATCAAGGTAATGGGCCAAGGTCAAAGGTAGCAACAGTAAAATGCACACACACGTATAAACTACGGCACGGTACCAAGTTGAAGAGCATGTAAACTCTACATTTTCTAAGTTCAATAGGTTTATCCAAAAAAGTTATGTGATTCCGGTATCTAAGGTATAGGATATGGTTGGGAAGCACAATGTAGGTCAGGTGCAAGAACATTTAGGTATGTTCCAGTACACCAAAGGTAAGGTCAGGATAAACGAAATGGTAATAGGAAAAGTAAGGTCATTAGGTCAAATGACACAGGTAATAGTGTCACAAGGTATAGCAAGCACATGAGGTCATAGGTTAGTAACAATGTTCCAAGTCCAGTAGCAAGGTCACGGCGCATGTAAAAGTGTCGCAAGGTATAACAAACACATGAGTTCACAGTCACTAATAGTGCCTCGGGTTTAGATAGCTAGTTCATGGCATGGGTAGGACTGAGGTATGGGTAAAATAACTAGTCCTAAAATGTAATTAAGGACAGTAAAGGTAAGGTAGACATGGAGGTTGGTTGCAATAAGGGTAGGTACGGTCAAACGGTGGTTGGGTTGGTTAAGTGTTGGTCGGAAATGGGGAAAGGGTATGGGAAAGAGTATGACAATGTAATCGATGACGGTCTAGATAAGATGATCACGATTTATTATGGTAGATGACCAATTTCATATTGGGTAAAACTGACCATGGTGTCTTTGGGGCACTAGGATGATGTCATTTTAGGTATAATTGACATCCATCAGGTCAATGTCGGTATATAAAAAGAGAAAAATTGTATAATATGAATTCATTTGTACATTTTGGATTTTGGGAAAATGATGAGAGCATGAGACTTGTGTGGCTTGGTGAGAGGAAAGTACGTGGGACCGTACCGAGGTGAGGTGGAGAGATCCGGGTGGGGAGAGGAGTCAGGTGGATGGGCCCATGAGATCAGGTAGAGTGAGTGGATTGGTGGAGAGGTTGGAGGGAGAATTTGACATGGTGGAGGTAGGGGAGGGCTCAGGTGGACCACCAGCACAGTGGCTAGACGTGCCCCCACAGAGGTGATGTTGAGATGAGGTAAGATCTGATCCATTCATTGTTGTTTGATATAAGAAGAAGGGAATGGGTAGGTCAGTTTGGGTAGGGTAGAGAATTTGAAATGTGTGGTTAAAATTTTGAGGAAGGACGGGGTGGGAAAGGTCATAGGTAGAGGAAATAGGGTTGGGGAGGGATTTGGGGTAGGTTTGGGTAGGTGTGTAGGGGAAATGGGAAAGAAATGGGGGGAAGAAAATTGGGGTTTTAGGCTTTGGGCATAGTAACAGTGACCGACGCCGCTTAATGTATGGTTGACGCTAATCTTTATATATTGACATCATCATGTATTGGGAACCAATGTCATTTTAACATGGACCAGTGTTGGTTAGTGAATTTAGGGTGTAGGTTTGTTAGGGTTGGGGGTTTGGGGTTTGGGGTTTAGGTTGGAGGGTTTTAGGGTCAAAGTGGGGTAATGTTGGGGTTTGGGGTTTAGGGTTTAGGTAGGAAGGGTTTTAGGTTCAGAGTGGGGTAATGTTGGGGTTTGGGGTTTAGGGTGGAGGGAAATATTGGTTAAAGGAAAGTTGAATAATGTTTGTGTTTTTTTGAATACAGCCAAAGAGCAGCTACAGATGAGAGACCGAGTACCGCCCTTGTTTATGGACGTACGAGGGAGTGCAACACTTGATGAGTGGAGGCATGTGACGAACGTTAGCTTGATAGGCATGAGACGTTACAGAATATAGTATGGGAGCCTAGCCTTATGGTCACACTCATCGATAGATGGGATACAGTGACCAACACATTCCATTTGCCGATAGGTGAGCTGAAAGTCACCCTAGAGGATGTCTATCAGATCTTTCACCTACTGATAGTGGGAAAACAGTGTGTATTCAATCTCCTCGGAGGCTTCGAGGAGTTGATGCTTTGACAATTTTTGGCAAGTGTGTGGAAGAGATCGGTTCCATAGTGCCAGTATGAGCTATGGTGAGATGTATACAGCCCATCCAAAGGAGATGAGGCTAGTAGTTTTGATTATGGAGGTAGTGTGTTGTTTTGCACTGTTGCGATGCAGAGGGTGGGAGATTCCCATGGGTGTTGATGGGGGTCCTCCATGACATGATGGAGGAGAGGACCCACTTTTCTTGGGCACTAGCATACTTGGTGTAGTTATACAAGGAGTTGTGGGCATATAGGAGATTACGGTGATTCAGCCTATGTTGCACCTTTCTTCTCCACTATTGGGCATACGAACACATTATATGTGTAAGGCCACTAGGTATGCCCGAGATGATGAATTTGAGTCGGGTTTCATTCGAGTGGGTTACAAGCACTAGGTGCTTGAGTTACTTAGAGTGTGCAGAGCTATCAAGGCTACACATGATGTAGCCTATTATAGGCACTTGCTAGAGGGGTTGTCTGCATGGACATTATTTGGAGGCCCTACGTGGGTTTTCCATCATATGGGTGGATGGCCATGGAGTTAGACCAGCTGTAGCTAGTTTGATGGATAGAGGATATCGTATGGGAGAGCATGAGCTGATACCCGTAGATAGGGTCAGACGACAATTTGGTCTAGTGTAAGATGTACCACCACCCTTTCCACAGTATAGGAGGGATGGCATGGAGAGACCTATGTCCCCTCCATGACCTACCATGTTGATAGGGGTAGAGGAGGTACCAATGGACCAACATATTGATGATGTCAGGTGTACTGAAAGATACATATAGTGGTGGGAAGCTTAGCTATGAGAAGCACCACCTATACCAAGACAGCCAGACGTGGTCACCCTCACAATCTAGAGGGACATGTTATAGGGATAGGTGGCCACCTTACAGGGCTAGGTTATAGGTTTATAGGGACAACTGATGGGGTCACAGGAAGAGGTGGCCATGTTATAGGAACAAGTGTTATCCCTTCAAGCCCAGTCATAGTATTACGGGGGTAGGTACCCACACGTGGGGCCGAGATGGGGAGCAGGTGGCCACCCTACAGGCATAGGTGATAGTGTTCTACGGTCGATTGGCCACTACAGGCACACACGTGTGGCCTTACATGACTAGATTACTATGCAAGCATTGGCACCTAAGATTTAGTAGGATAGGGTCGTGACGGGGTCCTATGGTACATTTACATACACAGGTCCCATGGTACAGTTACATGCATAGGGTCAGAGACCCTTATTGATAGGGTAGAGTACACAGGTTACGGTGAGACACATGGCACCTCCTTAGATAGTTCCCATGGTGAGATTGAGGGATGCCCTCGGTGAGGTGAGGTACTATCAAGATCATTTAGTAGTAGTGGGGATAGATTTCCCCTCGTATGCGGAGTATCGAGAATAGCAGGCCTTGAGTGAGAGGACCCGATCCCACATTCACAGGTGTGTAGAACACATGCGGTTGGTAAGCCCGAGAGGTAGGAGTAGGGTGAGGCCACCAATGTATGGAGGCCAAATGAGGCCCACAATAGGTGGTGAGGTGGGTGTGGGGCACCATACAGGAGTGGCATAGGAGTCAAGAGAGACTGATGCAGAGATCCAAGGAGCATGCGAGGGATATCACTGTTTTGATAGTATAGGGATTATCTGTGATATGGATTGACCTATGTGCCGATGATTTTGGTATATGATACCGGCATGTGTGCCGATGATGTTTTGTATATGATTCTAGCCTATGCATCGATGATCTTGAGACATTTGTATTGGAGACATTTTATATTGGAGATATTTGAGCAGACATATAGAGATGTTGATGATTTATATATATATATATATATATATATATATATGGTGATGATGATGTTTATGGCATGATGTGTATATGTACTTTTGATGATGATGTTATACATGTGATGGGAACTAGGTAAGTTAGGCGTGATAGAGTCAGGTCTTAGGCATGGATGGAGGTAGGTCATAGGCATGGATTGAGTCAGGTTAGTTTAGGCATGATGGAGTCAAGTTGGTTTAGGCGTGGATCGAATTAGGTTGGTTTAGGCATGGATCGAGTCAAGTTGGTTTAGGTATGGATCGAGTCAAGTTAGTTTAGGCATGATGGAGTTAGGTTATGTGGTTGATTGAATTTCTAATTCATTAATGTGTATAATTTATGATGGTATGGATCAAATTAAGATGATTTGTAGGAAAATTTATGGTTATGGTAGAGAAATGGTAGATGGGATGAAATGAATGTGTAAATTATGATGGTAAAGATGTTTAGAAATCATTGCTTGTGTGGTTTAATTTATAGTTATTGATATAGAAAGGAAACTAACTAGGGTAGAATGTGAATAGGAAAAGAAATGGAAAGTGGGGAATTGGTTGGGGTGGAGAGTGGCCAAGCTAACCTCCAAGGGCCCCATGCCCTTGAAATACTACCTACATAGTCTTGGTGAAAAGGGACCTCAGGCCGATGTAGTTCTCCCATAAGCTAGGGAATATTAGGGTGAAATAGTGGAATGGGTTGATGGGTGCTATGCATGGGTGAATGTAGGTCATAGGCATGATTGAGTTTAGATCGTAGGTGTGGTTGAGTGATTTTTAAATATAGGTGTTGATGATCTAGCCCTGTATAGGATAGTCAATAAGTAATGAGGAAGGAAAATGGTAAGAGGTGGTGAAAGAGCCACTTAATTTGATAAGAACCCTAATGAGTTATTCAATACCTAAGAGGGGCTTATGAACGTAAGAACCTAAAGTCGTTGCATAATGGACCATTCTAAGGGTGAAGAAAGTTGCATGATCATGAAATTTCACGTTTGCGGCAAGTCCTTGAGTAACGAGGAAATTAGGTGAAAAAGACAAGGATGTGAGAATGGGCAGTTGAGCATAATTTAGTGTATGAAAGTGTGTTTGTCATAAAAAGAAACTCGGGATCAAGAATAGGAAAGTCCATAACAAAAATTTCATCTCTTTTTTTTTGCTTTTAATAGACTGATCGATGTGGGAAGTCTATATGGGATGAATATATTAGCTCCTTGAGGTCTTCGTGAAGTTGATTGATGCGGGAAGCTTCTAGATATTTATTACATTTGTGTAATGACCTTATATAGCTGTCCTTTAAGGGAGTAGTCTATTTATAGTGGTGGAATTAGAGTGAAGAGATGTCCCTTTTGAGGGAGTCATCTTTTGTTGGAATTTTGACTCAAGGAGTTGTATCCCTTTTTGTTTGGACATTTAAGTCATGGACAAGACTATAAAGGAAGATTAGGTTCTTGTTTAGAAGACAAGACCATTGCACACAAATATTAACTATGAAAGAGGTGGTTTTGAGTGATGAACGACCATGGGATTCCATCTTGAAGAAGATGAAAAGTATCCATGAGAATAATGCTATGAGTAGATTCGTGGTACTCATGTTGAAGACAAGTCTAAAATGATGACAGTAATCACATGATTCTTGTTTAGTTGTGGATCCTCAAAATGGGTAATATGGAAGGTGAACAAGACTCAAGGATAAGCGATCAACTAATAGAAAGTGATATAGGACTTAATATCAACAATAGAATGGTCAAAAATGCAAGGCATTAATGGGCTTAGGTTTGGGTTTACCTTCGAGTGAAGAAAACGATAAGCACCTAATCCATAGGCATGGGTAACGATATAGGGTCCAAGCCAATTAGGAGAAAAATTTACCCCGTTTACTTTTCTCCTCTTTGGTTACATGTTGATTTTCCTTCAGGAAGAGGTCACCAACCTGAAAGGTTTGTTCATGAACACATTTTTCATATGCATGTTTGATACATTTTTGGTAAATTTGGAGATGGTCAAGAGCATTAAGATGGCGTTCATATAATAACTTAAGTTACACCAAACTATCTTGGTGAAAGTCATCGTCGTTGAGTAGGTATTGTAGTGAGATGTGGAGAGATGGAATCTATACTTCAAGAGGTAAGACAACCTCGATGTATCGTAGACCGAGAGAAAAGGGGGTGGCAGCAATCAAAGTGCAAATACTAGTACAATAAGCCCACAAGGCAAAAGGAATGTGTATGCTAATCTTTCCCAAAGATATTAACTTAACTACCGTCATAAAAAAATTCAAGGTTTTATTGGTTGATTCGGCTTGACCATTGGTTTGCGAGTAATAAGGTGATGAGAAATTGAGTTGGATGCCAAAAGCATCACATAGTTTGTGTAGGGTTTTGTTTTTGAATTATTTTCCATTATTAGTGATGAGGCGGTGAGGAACACCAAAGTGAAAAATGATATGATGGTTGATGAATTCACATATCTTCTCAACTTTTATAGAAATGAGGGGAATGGCCTCTACCCATTTAGTATAATATTTAGTAGTAGTTATGATACATTTGTGACATTATGAAGAATGGGAGTTGATCTCACTGACAAGATCCAAAACCCATTGAGAGAAAGGCCAAAGCTATCGCGCAACCTGTAAGGCATGACTAGGTGTGTGATGAAGATTAGCATGTTGTTGGAATTTCACGTAACGTTCGACATAATCACAATCCGCAGTTCAAGCTTAGCCAATAATAGCCTAGGTGAATAATGTTTTTGCAACAGCCAAACCGCTAAAGTGACCTCCACAAATTCCATCATGGACTTCCTTAATGGTGTAAGGAATTTTAGAACTTGTAAGGCAACATATGAGAATGTCATCGAAATCATGCTTGTAAAGAATACCACCCATGATGACATAACGGGAGACACTTTTAAGAAAGGCACATTGTCCATTACGAGTGAGATCGGTGGGTAGAATGGAAAGGGAAAGATAGTCTACATATTGCTTATACCAAAGGTCACGTGGGTTAGGGGAAATGGTTTTGACAGAGTAAACTTCATGAGGTAAATAAGAGGGTGATTGTAGCCTTTGTATGGTGATAAATATTTTAGAGTCGCGGGCGAAGCAGGTATTTGAGAAGCTAATAAGGCCATGGTATCCGTAATTTTATTGGTAGAATGTGGGGCGGTTTGAAGTGCATAACGGTCAAAGGTGGTCAAAAGCATGTCTACGTGATGCTTATACTTTTGAAGTATCTCATTACGACACTGGTATATACCATTGACTTGGTTTATGACCAATTGAGAATCACCAAAGATGTTGATTGACTTAACATCTAAGGCATAAGCATCTTGGAGACCCAATATGAGTGCTTCGTATTCATCAATATTGTTTGTAAAATCAAAATCGAGTTTGAAACTCAAAGGCATAGGTTCACCATCAAGTGGAATGAGGATAACACTAGCCCCACCCCCATGCTAACACTTAGAGCCATCAAAGAAGAGTGTCATTTGGTAAGAAAGTTTGTCCAAGGAAAGGGTAGCTATAGACTCATCTAGGAATTCGAAGTTAGAGGGTTAATTCCTAGAAATAGGTGCGTCAACCATTTGGTCAGTAATATCCTAGCCCTTTATGGACTTTTGATGGATGAATTCAAGGTTGAGGTCAGCCAAAGCATAAGCCAACATGTGGCATGTTGATGTTGATAAGGTTTGGCATACATATAGTGTAACGGGTTGGTATTCGTAATGACGAAGGTTTTTTGGTTGAGTAGGTAATGGCGGAGTTTGGTAGCGACAAAAAATAAGGCTAGGAAAAGTTTTTGGTGTGGGTATATCTAGTTTCGTAGTCAAGAAGGTCTGACAACTTATGTAATAAACCACTTTCTCTCGGTGTTGGTCATCACGATGAGCGAGCATGGCACCTAGAGAATGGTCAGTGGCGGAAATATATAGGTAGAAGGGCTGGTCATCCTTAGGAGGAATGAGCACTGGTGGTTGAAGGAGGTATTGTTTCAAGGCTTCGAAGGCTTTATGGCATTCAACATCCCATTTGAATGAAATTTATTTCTTGAGAAGATGATGGAATGGTTAACAGTGGTCGAAAAGCTACGAGATAAAATGATGAATTGATTGCAAATTTCCTTGTAGGCTACAAAGTTGATGAAGATTAGTGGGTGGCAGCATTTCAAGAATAGCCTTGACTTTAGTAGGATCAACTTCTATGCCATGCAAAGAAACAATGAAACCTAGGAGTTTTCTGGAAAGTACCGCAAAGACGCACTTCTTTGGTTGAAGATGAACACAATACTTGATGAGGTGGTCAAAGATGACTTTGACTTTAAGAACGCGGTAGGTGTTTGGCTCGATGTTTAGATTTGACAAGCGAGATCATCGACATAATATTCCAATATGTGATGTATGATGTCATGGAAGATGTAATTCATGGCTCATTGATATGTAGCACGAGATTTTTTAGGCCAAAAGGCATGACTCTATAGTAGAAATTCCCCCAACGGGTGATGAAGGAAGTCTTGTGTTAATCCTCGAGAGCTAGTAATATTTGATTATAGCACGAGAAACCATCCATGATAAATAACATTTCATGACCAGTAGTAAGATCAAATAGTTGTTCAATGCCTGGTAGTGGGAAATCATCTTTGGGAAAGGCGAGGTTCGAGTCACGGAAATATTTGTAAAAGTGAAGTCCCCCTGTCACTTTTGTCACAAGAACGATGTTAGATATCCATTAGAGCTCTTCCTTAACCAAAAGAGCAATGTGAAGATGTATTTTCCATAGCTTTTGTTTGATGGGTTTGGCATCAAGAATGGTTATGATATTGTGAACCATGATTTTTGGGTCAATACCGGGCATATTAGCATAGGACCAGGAAAATGTGTTGCCATGGTCCTAAAGGAAAGAGGTGAAGGCTTCCTATTCAGTAGCATCTAAGGATTGGTCGATCTTAAGAATGTGCAGGTCGTCCTGAGTGTTAATGTTGATTTCGATAGTTGATTCGTTCAACATGGCTTATGTCTCAAAGGGTAATGAGTGATGAATATAAGAAACTTCTACACCAAGGTAGGTGAGGATGGATTCATCATCCTTACATTGAACAATGTTAATAAAAGGCATATCATCATCGATCATGTTAGGATACCGGAATGGGAGAGAAGAGGGAGCCTCATCATTACATTGATAGGTTTGTGGTCCCAGGGAAATGGTCTTTATGAAAAAAAATTTAGGAGGAATAGATTCGGGATCTATGGACTCCAAGGGTGAAGATGCTAAAGTGGGTGAATGAGAAGGGAAAGATTTCTCATCCTGGATAAGGTCGACATGAACCTTCTTGGAGGGTAGAGTGTCAAAAACAATGCCACTACGGTCATTTTGTTTACGAGAGGTATAACAAATGATAGTATGGTGGCCTTTTTCATAAAAAACAAAGCCAAATCCTTTCCAAGTGCACTGGTGGAGGAAAGTGTGAGAAAAATGGTGGTTAGTGAGGGATTCTAGGTCACAAAAATGTTTGGGCTTGGGATGGAGGTTCGGTTTTAGGTGGCAATATCAAGTCCCCCATATGTTAGGTTGGTGCGAAGGTGGGGAGGGCCATAAGGAAAAACATCACCGATGTGGATGTTGTAGCTGGGGTGTTGATGTAGATTCCCATACTCTTGTGGGGTGAGGAAGGTATCGATATTATATAGGTGGTATTCCCTAGAGTGAGGCATTGAAAAACACCTTCTAAGGGATCAATAGTTGGTATGTGGGTAGTGGGTATAGATGGCTCACTAGATGTTGGGGAAACAAGTGCGTCAGCGGTAGAGGCTACAGCTACAGTGGAGATAGCAAGGTTAGATGCCACAAAGTAGTGGTAGTTTTTGGTGGATGGGTTCGTGGGTGAAGGTGAAGTGGTGATAGTGGCAGATGCCTTGACTAGTATAAGCACATCATTGGGCTGATATAGCATGTTACAGGTCTTGAAAGGTGATGGGTCGGTAGGGATGGTGTAATTATGTCCCTCGTGTTCAAATTTGAGGCATCGATGTAAATTTGAAGGGACACAACCCATGGTACAGATCCAAGGTTGGCCGAGTAGCAAGTTATATTGGAACTCTCCTTCTAGAACATAGAAAAGTTTTGGGACAGTTTGGGGACCCACATAGACATGGAGAACAACGGTACCTAGGGTAGAGTTCATGGTGTCATCAAAGGAGCACATCATAACTGGGTTACCATGCATGCAATTGGTAGGTATACGCATTTGGTCATATACATGGGAGGAGATGATATTAATGTTAGCACTACCATCGATCATAATATGTTGTGTGTGTATATTATCGATAAAGACAGAGATGAAAAGAGCAGGGTCGAGGTCATATGACTGGAAGGGAGAAATATATTCATCTAAAAAATTGAGGGTGGCCACTTGGAAAGTAGGTGAAGCTATATAGGAAGGCCAAGATCTAGTGAGAGAGATTATGTGGTGAGGGGTAATGATGGAGGTGATGGGTGTGGGGTCATTTGGTAAGACTTTAATTGATTGAAGGACCTCCATGAGGTCTTGACAATGTGACTCGATGTTTGGATGATGTTATATAAAGACATTTTGATGGGGGATTGGTGTAGTTGTTTTAGAAATTTTGATGGGGGATTGGATGACATTATATAAAGACATTTAAAGATATACAGACCTCAAATGGTGATTTTGGGTATGGGTGTGGCTGGTATTTTGGTTACGAGGTTAGTTGATGGGCCAGTTGATTTTTCGTTGCCCTTATATTTACGAGCATGTGTGAAAATGTTGATCATGTTAATCTAGGGGAAGTGGAAGAAGAGGGTGTGGCATGGAGTATATAGTGGCATGAGGGACAAAACCTTAGTGGAGGATACAACCCTTGTTAAATTAGTAGGGTGCATTAGCATTTGGGTGGTGGTTTGGCCAGCTCTCTTATACAAACCATTTTGATCTCGAATCTTGAGGGTGGATATTTTCATTGTTGAGTAGGTAACGGAAGAAGATATGTGGAAATTGGTGAAGGAAAAATGGGGTCCTCATCAAGAAGATCATCGTCATCAAAATTTTATTTGGGAGGACACAATTAGACAAGAGTGGTTTTTAAATCCTTACAGTTCTCTACATTGTGTCTTGGCACATGATGGTAGGCAAAAATTTTGGTTTCATCAAACCCTTTTGGTTTGGGTTTGAGTGGGTCATAAGGTCTAAGAGGTGGTAATGTGATGATGGAAGTTTCAAGGAGATTGGTTAAGATTTTGGTGTAGGATCCTGCTAGTGGATCACAATAGGAGGTTAATGTGGGTGTGTGTACAGGTGTGGCTGATTATGGAGAAAGATTCTTTACAGGAGGAGGAGTAGGTTGGTCTACTAGTTTGGTGTGTGATGTAGTCTTAGGTGTTGGTCATAGCTGCTTGGGTAGGGACATGGCATAAGATCTGGAGATGGAAGGTTTGGTTGGTTTAACTACCTTATTGGAGGGTAGTGGATTTTTAGCTTTAGGTTGCATCCTTTTAGACAAAGGTGACACTGGTGTACGAGATATGGAGGGAAAATCAAATGTTGGAAGAGGACGGGTTACCCATGGGGGTAACCGAGGTGTCGTGGAGATGGGTGGTAGAGGTTGGGTAGAAGGTGTGAGTGAAAGAGAAGAAAGTGTCATGGGTAGTGAAGAATTTATTGATGGTAGTGGAGGTATGGGTGGTAAGAAGGTTATGGGTGATGGTGGAAGTTGTGTGGGTCACCTAGGTATATTAGAGGTTCATGATGAGGATAAGGGTTGCTACATTCTTGGTTTGTTGGTGGATGGGGATTACTTGGTCAGGGTCGAGGGGTGAGGTCCTAGGATGGACGGAAGGGGTGAAGGTGATAATGGTGTGGTAGGCGAGGTTGGTGTATGGGTCCTAGGAGATTGGATCTTCTTTATAGGGGTTGGGGTAAGTTTAGTGTTAGTTTTGGAAGATGTGGCTAAATCTAATCTGATGGGTGGGTGAGTAAGGCTAGCTATCGGTATGACCCCTAAGATAGTGATAGGTTTAGGTAAGGGAGATGATATAGGCATGGGTAGGTGTTTGGGTATAGATGTATGTTGGGTTATGGGTAGAGGTGTGATTTGGGCCATGGGTAGTGACGTGGAAGGTGTTGCAATAGTCATGGTTTTGATTGGTTTGGTTGATCAAAACACTTTTGGATAGATAGTGGAGATGTCAGCGAGGGACAGTTGCATTTATGTCAAAATAGGAAGTAGAAGGCATCCCCAAAATAAGGCTCTATCGACATAGTCCAGGTGATCAGCCAAGTGTGAGAATGGTACTGACATAGGTAGGGCTGACGTGGATCAAGTGGCAATCCCCATAAAATGTGTTTGAGATACTAGGAAATGGCTAGCCTCAGACTCTGTGGGTAAGACAGTCGAAAGTAGATCAATAGGATCTTGATGGTCTCGATGATGAAGGGTCATCAAAAGACACTGGTACTTCAATAGGATCCTCTATGGGTAGAGGAGAGGATGGGCTAGACGAGGTTGACTTTCCTTATGATGGTGTAGGTTGTGAACATGTATCTCCTATGAGTAGGAGAGGTTCCATGGATAACTACTCAGAAATTTGAGGGGTTGAAAGTGGCGTGCTAATTATAGGCTCTTCCATGGGTGAAGGAGAAAATGAAGGGGGTTCCTTTGTGGGTGGAGGAGTACATGAAATAGGTTTTGGTGTAGGTAGGGGAGCTCGGGATAATATTTCATCTATGGAAGGAACATGAGGCAATTGGGAAGAAACTGATATGTCATCGAAAATAGCGTGGGCCTCGCAGACATTGATATCATTGTTTGAGGTGTCACCAGCTTGGTTGGAATATGGGGCATGATTAGGGAATGGCTTCTTGAAGATATGTGGGTTTTGGTTAGTGGGTGCATTCGGGCTATCCAAGCCTAGATCTCCATTGTCTAACATTTCTTGGACAATATTCTTGAAGGTGATGCAGCTATTGTTGCTATGAACTTTGACATAATGATAGTTACAAAATTCATGTTCCTTATACCACGTAGGCATGGGGCACTCAGGGTCAAAACTAGTATGTGATTTTATAGGTGGAAGGGTAATGGCACTAGCCTTAACAAGCTTTTCCAAAATAGAAGAATAAGATTCTCCTATGGAAGTGTACTTTCGTTGTTCTCATCTAAACTAGAAAGATTGGACAAGAGAGAGATTAGAAGGGGGTTTGGCTGGGTTTGATTGATGAGAGGGACAGCCTTGAGAATTATAGTGTTGGCAGATCCTTTGGGTTTTGAATAGTTGTTTTGGGGTTTTGAAGATAATGAAGCATAATTTTATTTGAACGCAATGTTCTTGTTATGAAGTTGAATCTTCTTTTCTTCGATAGCATGAATTTCCAATTTCCATGCCATGGTGAATGCCTCGTCAAAAGTGTGAAAGGTTTACACCTACAAGGTTGGTGAGATGTGTCTAGCATAAGCCTGAGTAAATAGCTCTATAAGCTCAGTCTAAGGTAGCTGGAATGTGAGCTGATTAATTAAACTGTGCCAATGAGTGACAAAGTCAGTGATAGACTCGTCGTCATACTGTCGAGTGGAATAAAGATCATTCATGGTAACCTTCTTGACAATATTAATCGAGAAGTGGTCTAAGAAGGCATGGGATAGTTGATTGAACAAGTAGATGGAATGTCTTGGTCACCCACTATACCAATCTAATGTAGGTCATGTCATGGACATTGGGAAAGTTCTCAGAAGTAAAGCTTCATCGTGGGAAATTAGGTAACACCCATGTTTAAAGGACTGTAAATGTTGTTGTGGGTCCTCTTTTCAATTGAAGCGTTGAATTTTGGCATTTCCTAATGTACGGGGTATGGTCGAATAGGAATGGATGGGTGAATAGGATCATTACAAATTTCATCATAGGTGAGGGAATTGCATGAGCCGAAACCGATGCTTCTAGTGTCTGCATCTTTTCCATCATTAACTTGATGAGGTCATTGGTAGATTGTGGTGGAAGGGATCCTCTGTGGCATAAGGGGGTGGTATTGAACTTGTGACGTGGGTGGAATTCCATTATATGGTGATGCCGAATAGGGAGGTTGAGAATAGGGAACCGACATAGAGGATATGTATCTAGAATGGGTAACAGATGAGATAGGGGGTTGTTGATAGTATGTATATGTAGGTGGGATGGTTGTCATGACTCTAGTAGTGATTGGGGGTAGTGTTTGTGGGATGGAGAGGACAAGATTTTGGAATGGAGTAGGGGTCACCGACACCACGGGTGGTTGTGTTACAATGGGTATTTGTGAGACAATGGGTGCAGATTGGGCTATGGCCTAGGTGGTCAATGAGGGGACAACATATACAACAAGCGCGAGTGATACTACGACACAATGGTCATTGCAGTATGGGTCCTAGCTATGAAACTACTAGGGGTGAAGTAGGTGAGGGTAATGCTTTGCATTATTAGGGGTTGATGTAGAAGCGGGAATAAGGGTAGGAGAGATGGATACAAGCATGTCGTATATCAACTAACTTGAGGAGTCTCGGGTGGAAGAGTGGGAAAGGTAGAATTGTAAGGTCGCGGGATTCTGATCAAGGAGTCATGTAAATTATTTTTCACCTATGGAAATGGTGATAGGCTAAGTAGGATCCATGGGTGATAGGATGGAAGGTGGTGAGGACTAGGTGGGAGTGGTTGATGACTAGCATGGAATATGAGGGTGTTAGTTTGGCTGCGAGTCAGCACCATGTGAACAAGTGTTGACCTGGTAAGATTGTATTTTGTAGATGACACAAAAAGTAGCAGGAAAAAAAAGAATGAGGCTGGGAGAGTGAATCTGGTCAAGATTTGGATTTGGAAAACCAAATATAGACATCGATGATGGTCATTTTGACTGGTGATGGTTGCTATAAAACTGAAATCGGTCATAAAAGCCGATGCGCTATTATGGAAAATCCCCAGTTTCAGAAAATGAAACAGGGTTGATAAATGGTACAAGGAAATGTTTTTATATGATGGTAATATCAATAAAGTATAATAGAGTATCAGGAAAATATGTTAATGCCCAAAGGGCCAAAAACCAAAATTGAATGATGAATGAAGACCCTCTAGCCAAAGTACCCAAGAAGTCAAGAGCCGACACCGGTAAAGTATAACCAACGATGGTCAGATGAAAACCAATGATGGTTGATGGGCCGACCCTGGTTACTATGAAATTGAGACAAAAATGAAGAAAATTAGGTTGTGATTTAAATCAAGTGAAGAATCAAACTCAGGAATATGAGAATGAGAAGATGGGGCCCTGACACACTCAGATAAAGTTAGAATATTCCAACTATGATGGGGGTGTACAAGGAAAAAACAAAAATGTGGAATTTTTCCTCACACCTCAAAATACAAAGCAAGAAGAACCCTAAGAAAAATACAATCCTAAGAGTGATTTTTCTTTATGTGTAACACCCCTGAATTATTGTTACTTCCTCCTGAGTATTCAAGTGTTGATATATGATTTCTTTGGTATAAGGATGTGTTTCCTTGATTGTGAAGTTAAGCTTGATATGGATTGTATCTTCTTTGCTCTTGAAGATCTTTGACTAAGTCAGAATATGCTTGGACTCTTTTATTTCTTTCATTTTTAGTACCTGAGTTCAATTTGATTTCGGGATGAATTGTGGATTTATCCATCCTTATGACTCAGCCTTGGATCAGTTGCATTGATCCAAGAGATGTTTTAAGTTTATTCAGGATGAACAAAAATTATTGACCTTACGAAAGTTGCAAGGTCTGAATGAGTTGAATGAGCAATTCGGAGTTTAACTCAGGCTGAACGTGTTAAATGAATTTGGTTCCAGATATCGTAATATCAGGAGGGCGTAGACCTTGAGTCAGGTAAGAAATTCTGGTGTATACTGCAAGCTTAATTTGCAATGCCGGATAGAATCCATTACAGGAAAACTATACCCTGTTTGGTTCTAATACTGATCGGTCCTACTTGGGAGACCTAGACTGGATTCGTTAAGGTTAATAACCTTAACCTAAACTATAACCTATTGGTTGAATTATTGCTAATCTAACCTAGCCCTAAAACTATAAGCTTAATGCTCCTAAGGTTAGCTACACCTAGCACTATGGAAGTAAGACTAATGTCTTACCTTATGATCTAACCTATGTTTCTAACCTATCTTAACTAATGATAATGGATGGAAGGGGACCTATGAAGGGGCGTGAGTCATGGGCGGTGGTTTCCATGGCATTTATGAGGTGGATAAGGATGAAGGACTTGGGATTTGGCGGAGGTTGCTAATGGCTATTGTGACCTGACGTGGCAGCATTACCAAATTTGGGAATGGTTGTTTGTTTTCATTTGGCAATCGCCAACTTTGGTGGTCGGTGGCAATGGAGAATAGGTGGGAATTTAGGAGTTAATGCAATTGATGAACTTCGGTTCCCGAGCGCGGATTGCTTGGGAAGGCATGCAAATGGAAAATTGGTTGGTATTTTGGTTTTCCATGCGTTCCATTTTTCTCTCTGCTTGATCACTGGTTCTTCGAACCAGTCTACTCTGTGTTGCATGGCAACTTTGAGAATATCTAGCTCTTTTCTCTGTCGGGGAAAGTTTATAAGGCATGAAGGTAACAATTTATTGTTGTTTAATCTATCGTGGAAGAAGAAGAGAAGGCGCGAGCTCATTCAGAGGTCTTCTTCGGATTTTTAAGCGACACTATCAGGCATGATAGGCCCTAACTTTTAAAAATCTTGCTTTCCTTCAAATGCTTTCATTAAAACAACTCTGTTCAGGTGATTTTAGTACAGTTGGTTTGAAGCAATGTATTGGTTCTTCTTTTCCTGTGGATTTAGGAATCTCTGGTTATGCGAAGACTCTGTTGAAATGTCTACTGTATTTATTTCTTCTTTTTGGATTCATTTTCGGCTGAAGACGTGGCTGTGTTATCATGTTGTTGAATCCTGTTGAATCTTGTTGGGTTTACTTAAAATTTCTTCTGATTGGAATGCTTGCTTTGTGATTATTTTACTTGAACGTGACTTCTTTGAAGTCCTTACTGTGTTTTCAATTTTGGTTAGACACCGTTGAAGGTTTGCAAGGATTATTTATGAAAATGACTCTGTTGGAGTCCTTGAAACGTATCTTATGTTTTCAACTTCTGTAGAAGCTTTGTTGTGATTACATATTGGTATTGACTCTGTTGGAGTCCTTGAAACGTATCTTATGTTTTTGACTTCTGTAGAAGCTTTGTTGTGATTACATATTGGTATTGACTCTGTTGGAGTCCTTGAAACGTATCTTATGTTTTCGACTTTTGTAGAAGCTTTGTTGTGATTACATATTGGTATTGACTCTGTTGGAGTACTTGAATTGTTGTCGTATGAATTCAACTTCAATCAAAACCCTCGATGTGAGTACTAGTTGGATATGACTCTGTTGGAGTCCTTGCAGTATTCCCATGTGAACACGACTCCTGATGAAGTCCTTGATGTGTTGCGTGTTGGCTCGACTTCTGATTTAAGTCCTCATTGTGCATGCATATTGATTCGACTCTTTCTTAATGTTGTTGTGTTTATATTCAGTTTGATTCTATGGAAATGTGTGCTGGGTTACATTACAAACTCGACTCTGTTTGAGTCCCTGCTGTATTTTCGTTTTAGCTCGACTTCGGTTAAACCTTGCTGAGCTTATGTTATGGAGGTGACTTCTGTTATGGAGGTGACTTGATTAAAATTTTGTTGAGCTTATATTATGAAATTGGCTTCTGATATAAGTCCTTGTTGTATATTCGTAGGGATTAGACTCAGTTGAATGTTGTTGTGTATGTATGTGTTTCGACTCAGTGGGAATGTCGCTTTGTGTTTGCATATGGATACGTCATCTATTTATAGTGTTATCTAGTCTCGTGTTTGACTGAGATAAAGAGTTCCTAGCTGTGCCATGTCAGGTGATGGCGTTGGGTATTTTTATGTTTGATGAATGATATGGAAAGATTTGTTGAGCCTATTATGGTTGGATTATTTATTACTATTTGTCACGAGAGCTCTTGTATTGCTTAATAGCTACAGGTGATTTTCATTATTTAATTTAGATGAAACTGTAGTTTCTTCTTGTTATCTCGACTGATTTAGTCGCATGCGTATAATGTAATTGCATTATTCTTGAGAAGTCGGTACAGTCCTGAATATGATTGGAATGGAAATTTGAATGTCTCTGTTTCTTTCTCCTCAGCTGTAAAGTATATGTTGATATATATAACTGTAGGAATAATAAAATATTCTCTCCTTGTCTAGAAACTTTGAGTGCTTTCTTCTTTTGTATTCCTTATGTGAACTCTACAGTACGGGCTTAAGAAGGAAAGACTGTTAAACTGTAGGGAGAGACTGGTAAAAATATATTGCAGTAAAGTAGTGTATTTGTCAATACCATTGAAATAATGTAATGTTTTTAAAGGAATCTCGTCAGTTGTACTTGATGAAAGTTATAATCTGCCTTTGAGGAATTGTTAAAAAAACATACCTGTTGGATACACGAATTGATAGGATATTCATTTTTGAATGGAATAATTTGTTGGATTATTGTTGTCCTTGGGATTCAGATGGATGGATGTTTTGGATTCATTTTGTTCTCCTTAGTCTCTAATATATATGATGAATCATCTGAAGGGTATTTAGGATTAATTGGTAACTATAATATGAGTCATGCATTAAAATTCATGTTAGAATTACAGAATGATGATTAGTCTAATTTATGTTAAGTATTTGAAGAAATGATGTCATTTAAACAAGTTGTTTAATGAGAGTAATTGGTAGAATGCAATTGTTTTAAGATTAGTGCTTATCATGCTCGATTCACCGAACCCGACCCGTGTTAACAATTTTTACGAGATGGTTGTCGTAAGTGATAAAGGCACGCAGATCGATATGATACTCAGTTGCTTAATTTGGTTTTATGATGAATTCCAACTTGATTTCTCTTATTGTACTATATGATGAAAGTTGTTCTTTTGTTGTGGAGTACTGTATCAAATATGCTGAATGCATAGATTGTAATTGTTTGGCTTAGAAATAAATGAAATGAGGGGATTGTTACTATGTGGCTACATTTGTATTGTGATGGCTTGATCCTCTTTGATCCTCTTTGATGCCGATGAATAATGGTAACAATTATTCAGATAGGTGCCTTGGGTAGAGCATTCTGAAATCCTAGTTTAGGGAAGAGAACCGCAAGAGTGTGGTGTTAAAATAAAAATGCCAACTCTATGATACCCATGAATAGATCGGTAGATTACCGAGTCATGGAATGAATAGATCGGTGGTATACCGAGTCATTACAGCTGCATATGGTTATCTGATATAAGAATGATTGTTTTGATCTGTGAGTTCTAAATTATGTATTTAGAACTAGGAAGCACTTATCAAAAAAATATCTTGTTCTAATGTACTAAATTAAGGAATGTTATATCTTGGTATCAGAGTTGAAGGTTGCAGCTCTTGGACCTATTGTGTCCATAATCTAATAAAAACCTAAATTTTCTTGTAACAAAAAATGGTTAGAACAAGGGGGAACGTTGCGAATAATGCTCCACCTGAAGGAGGGGCGGTAACAACCCAAAAGCTTGATGAGATCCTTGCTGCCCTATTGGACACAAGAGATTGTTTGGCTGTACTTGAACAACAAGTAATGGGAAATGAGGAGGATGATGAAGCTAGTAACAACAATCAGCTACCTCCTGAGGACAACCCCGATGTAGGTGTTAATAATAACACTGAAATGTACCTGTCCAACTAGAAAACAAAAAGGCCGGGTTGGCAAAGTGAAACTCACTAATGATATAAAAGGGTAAGTTCACCTAAATATGATGGCACCACATTAGGAGATGGAGCTGAGAACTGGCTCGAAAAAGGAAAAGTATTTTGCAATAAGAAACTTCTCTGAGGAAACCAAAGCTATTTGGGGAGCCTATCAGCTTTCCCATGAAGCATCTTCGTGGTGGGACAGCCATAAAGCTGAGCTAAATATTGATGAGACCAATATCACTTGGGATCAATTTAAGGGCTATTTTAGGCAACGTTGGCTGCCACAACTTTTCTATGATCAGAAAATGACAGAATTCCAGAACTTAGCTCAAGGGAAGCTAACGGTAACTGAATACTAGGAGCGGTTTACGAAACTCCTCAAGTACGTACCGCAATATCAAACTGACGAGAAGTTTAGAATACAAAATTTATCATGGGACTAAATCCCATGATAGGAGGAGAGGTCGATGTTCACAGCCCAACCACTATGGAAGGGGTTGTTGAAAAGGCCATAAGGCAAGAACAGAAATTAAAGGCTATTTCTGCTCATAAAGAGGAAGTGCGGAAGAAGATTGTAAACCCTTCTTCAACTTCACTTGCACCCAAGAAGGGGCCATGGAAAAAGTTTGGAAACAGAAGTAAGTTTCTAGGGGATAATAGTAAGAAAACGATAGTGAATAAGCCTGCTGGAAATGTAAGGGATAGTTTTGCCAAAAATTATAACAATGGGCAGAAGCCCTATGGAGGACAACGTGATAATTTTAAGGCTGGAAGTAATTTTGAGCCTAAAAAGGGACCTGTAGGAGGCTACTATAATTGTGGCAAAGACCACTACGCAAATCAGTGCCCTTTGAAGAAGGATGATCGTGTCAAGCAAAGATAAGATACATGCCGCAAAGAGCGCATGCAACAAGCAAGTGAAAAGCAAGTGACACCTATAGAAGTTCCTGGTAAGTTATTTGGCATACCTGTCACTATTTTTTTTGATATAGGAGCTACTGAATGTTTCATTTCTAGTAAACATGCTTTTAAAATTAAAAGAAAAGCTGGAAAAATGGATAAATCTTGACTATGCGATAAAGATGGTAATAACTCTGTTCATACAGTGAGTATGTGTCTTTTTGGGGCAGTCCTTGACTTACCTAACTTTTCCACTGAAGTTGACCTCTATGTTGCACCTTTGGGATCCTATGACATTGTCATCGGTGTTAATTGGTTAGCTGACCATAAAGCAAAAGTAGACTGCTTTTGAAAAGAATATAAGATGTTTAGATGATCGGCTGAAAACAGCAGAGATACAAGGAGTGAAACGGGAAATTTCAGTTAGGAAACTGTCAGCTATGCAACTTAAAAAGGCTAAAAACAAAGGATGTACTTTATATGCAGTAAAGATATCTGAATTTTCAGAAGAAGATGGTGATTCCATGAAATGATTCCCTCTGTTGCAAAGTTTCAAGGATGTATTTCGGAGGAATTACCAGGTTTACCACCCAAAAGGGAATTTGACTTCACTATTGAAATCAAACCAGGAACGGAACCTATTTCCAAGGCACCTTATCGGATGACTACTACAGAGTTAGTCGAGCTTAAGGCACAATTGCAAGAACTTTTGTCTAAGGGCTTGATTAGACCAAGTGTTTCACCTTGGGGAGTGCCAGTAATATTTGTAAAAAAGAAAGATGGAACACTTAGGCTATGTATTGATTATCGGATGTTAAACAAAGCAACAATTAAGAACAGATACCCACTTCCAAGAATTGACGATCTATTTGATCAGATGCGTGGGGCAGTGGTTTATTCCAAGATAGATCTTCGATCTGGTTATCATCAATTAAGGATTAGAGAAGAAGATATTCATAAAACAACTTTCCAACCAAGTGCACGACATTATGAATTCACGGTTCTACCCTTTGGATTAACTAATGCACCCGCAGATTTTATGAACTTAATGAATAATATCTTTCAGAATATTTGGACAAGTTTGTACTTGTATTCCTGGATGATATTCTCATATATTCTAAAAGTGTCGAAGAGCACAATGAGCATTTGAAGATAGTTTTGGAAATTTTGAGAAAAAGAAAGTTATACGGTAAGTTATCCAAATGTTCTTTCTTTGATACTGAAGTTCACTATTTGGGTCATGTCATTAGCAAGGAAGGAATTGCAGTGGATCCTTCAAAAATAGTGGCAATAACCGAGTGGCCTGCACCCAAGAATGTACATGAAGTAAGAAGCTTCATGGGTCTTGCTGGATATTATAGAAAATTTGTTAAGGATTTTTCTAAAGTGGCTGCACCAATAACTTCATTGCAGAAGAAGGATAAGAAATTTATTTGGAATGATAAGTGTGAAACTGCTTTCAAAAGTTTGAAAATCCAGTTGACTTCAGCACCTATATTAGTTGTACCAGACCCTAATGGGAGCTTTACTGTTGTAACGGATGCTTCTGGGGAAGGCCTTGGTGGTGTTTTGTTACAAAATGATCAAGTCATAGCATATGAAAGTAGAAAACTTAAGTTACATGAGCTGAATTATGCCCTCATGATTTAGAGCTTGCTGCAATTGTTCATGCGCTTCAAGTATGGAGACACTATTTACTTGGGAAACCTTTTGAGTTGAAAACTAATCATTTAGGGCTGAAGTATATTTTCACTCAGCCTAATCTAAATGCAAGACAGTGAAGGTGGTTAGAGTTTTTATCTCAATATGATTTTGATATTAGCTACATCAAAGGAAAAGAGAATAGAGTAGCAGATGCTCTAAGTCGTAGGAGACACATTTCTGCTCTTATAACATTAAGAACTCAGTTTAAAGATGAGGTAAAAAGTGCCTCAGAATCTGATATATACTTTCAGCAAGTAAAAGCAACTTCTTTGCAGAACCAAAAGATGAAAGGTATAAAGGTTTTCATTTTGATAATGAAGGAATCTTACGTTATGAAAACAGAGTATACGTACCTTTGCTAAATGATTTGAGAAAGAAATTATTAGTTGAATTTCATAATTCACCCTTTTCTGGACACCCGGGTATCACAAAAATGCTTGCTGATCTAAAACAACAATACTTTTGGAAAGGTATGAAAAAGGATGTTATTGATTTTGTGACTCATTGTCTAGAATGTCAGCGGGTTAAGGCAGAACATATGCATCCTGCTGGACTATTATATCCCCATAGCATACCGCAGTACAAATGGAAAGTAATAAGCATGGACTTTGTACAAGGGTTACCTATGTCTAGGAATAAGCATGATGTTATCTTAGTAGTTGTAGACAAACTAACAAAGGTAGCTCATTTCATCGCTGGAAATCTAAAGGATGATTCACCAGTGTTGGCCAAAAGATTCGTGCACGAAATTTTCAGGTTGCATGGAGTACCTGAATTAATTATATCTGACAGGGATCCTAGAATGACATCAAGATTTTGGCAAACGCTTAATACAGCTCTTGGAATGAAACTAAACTTCAGTTCTGCATATCATCCGGAAACGGATGGACAAACGGAGAGAGTAAATCAAGTGTTGGAAGATATGTTGCGAATGTATTGCATGGATCAACAGTATAAATGGGAAGAGTATCTTCCATTAGTTGAGTTCGCATACAACAACACTTATCACTCATCTCTTAAAATGGCACCTTTTGAAGCACTTTATGGAAGAAAGTGCAGAACCCCTGTTAGTTGGGATAGTATTGAGGATAGAGTGGTAATTGGGCCGTAAATCCTCACTGAAATGGAAAAGCAAGTAAAGATGATTCATGAACGATTAAAGGAAGCAGCAGACAGGCAGAAGAGCTATGTTGACCTTAAGCGGGTTGATCAAAGGTTTGAACTTGGTGAAAAGGTTTTTCTTCATGTTAAACCTAGAAAGAGTTCTATAACTTTTGGCAAGGCTGCCAAGTTGTCACCTCGTTACGTGGGACCTTTCGAAATTGTCAAGATAATCAATCCTGTAGCTTACCGATTAGCATTACCACCTGCTTTGTCTCACATTCATGATGTTTTCCATATTTCCTTGCTTAAGAAATATGTTTCAGATTTGTCACATGTTTTAAATTGGAATTCCTTGCAGGTCCAAGACCCAGGAATAATCGTGGTTAAACCCACACGAGTGCTGGAAACTCACCAATTGCATTTGAGAAATTGTGAAATACATCAATGTAAGGTCCAAAGGGGGACTAGTTTAACGAAGAAAGTGCAACTTGGGAAAATCTGGAAGAGATGAAAATTGCTTTTCCCTTTCTTTTTGAACAGAATGAAATCTGTTGACAAAAAAATAAAAAAATTTGAACTTATCTTTTTCATGTCTTTATGAAAGCCAGATTGAGGCAAACATTATTCAGGTTGAATAAAATGTATCATGACATTGATTTCTGGAATTATTCAAGTTGGAAATAGTCTTTTGTATTGTGAACTAATAAATTGGTTGACCTGAAGGTAAATCAAAATATGTAATCATCGGGATGATGAATCTTTTAGGAGGGAAGCATGTAACACCCTGAATTATTGTTACTTCCTCCTGAGTATTCAAGTGTTGATATATGATTTCTTCGGTATAAGGATGTGTTTCCTTGATTGTGAAGTCATGCTTGATATGGATTGTATCTTCTTTTCTCTTGAAGATCTTTGACTGAGTCAGAATATGCTTGGACTCTTTTATTTCTTTCATTTTTAGTACCTGAGTTCAATTTGATTTCGGGATGAATTGTGGATTTATCCATCCTTATGACTCAGCCTTGGATCAGTTGCATTGATCCAAGAGATGTTTTAAGTTTATTCAGGATGAACAAAAATTATTGACCTTACGAAAGTTGCAAGGTCTGAATGAGTTGAATGAGCAATTCTAGAGTTTAACTCAGGCTGAACGTGTTAAATGAATTTGGTTCCAGATATCGTAATATCAGGAGGGCGTAGACCTTGAGTCAGGTAAGAAATTCTGGTGTATACTGCAAGCTTAATTTGCAATATCGGATAGAATCCATTACAGGAAAACTCTACCCTGTTTGGTTCTAATACTGATCGGTCCTACTTGGGAGACCTAGACTGGATTAGTTAAGGTTAATAACCTTAACCTAAACTATAACCTATTGGTTGAATTATTGCTAATCTAACCTAGCCCTAACTATAAGCTTAATGCTCCTAAGGTTAGCTACACCTAGCACTATGGAAGTAAGACTAATGTCTTACCTTATGATCTAACCTATGTTCTAACCTATCTTAACTAATGATAATGGATGGAGGGGGACCTATGAAGGGGCGCGAGTCATGGGCGGTGGTTTCCATGGCATTTAATGAGGTGGATAAGGATGAAGGACTTGGGATTTGGTGGAGGTTTCTAACGGCTATTGTGACCTAACGTGGCAAAGCATTACCAAATTTGGGAATGGTTGTTTGTTTTCATTTGGCAATCGCCAACTTTGGCGGCAATTGATGAACTTTGGTTCCCGAGCGTGATTGCTTGGGAAGGCATGCAAATAGAAAATTGGTTGGTATTTTGGTTTTCCATGCGTTCCATTTTTCTCTCTGCTTGATCACTGGTTCTTCGAACCAGTCTACTCTGTGTTGCATGGCAACTTTGAGAATATCTAGCTCTTTTCTCTGTCAGGGAAAGTTTATAAGGCATGAAGGTAACAATTTATTGTTGTTTAATCTATCGTGGAAGAAGAAGAGAAGGCGCGAGCTCATTCAGAGGTCTTCTTCAGATTTTTAAGTGACACTATCAGGCATGATAGGCCCTAACTTTTAAAAATCTTGCTTTCCTTCAAATGCTTTCATTAAAACAACTCTGTTCAGGTGATTTTAGTACAGTTGGTTTGAAGCAATGTATTGGTTCTTCTTTTCCTGTGGATTTAGGAATCTCTGGTTATGCGAAGACTCTGTTGAAATGTCTACTGTATTTATTTCTTCTTTTTGGATTCATTTTCGGCTGAAGACGCGGCTGTGTTATCATGTTGTTGAATCCTGTTGAATCTTGTTGGGTTTACTTAAAATTTCTTCTGATTGGAATGCTTGTTGTGATTGTTTTACTTGAACGCGACTTCTGTTGAAGTCCTTACTATGTTTTCAATTTTGGTTAGACACCGTTGAAGGTTTGCAAGGATTATTTATGAAAATGACTCTGTTGGAGTCCTTGAAACGTATCTTATGTTTTCAACTTCTGTAGAAGCTTTGTTGTGATTACATATTGGTATTGACTCTGTTGGAGTCCTTGAAACGTATCTTATGTTTTTGAATTCTGTAGAAGCTTTGTTGTGATTACATATTGGTATTGACTCTGTTGGAGTCCTTAAAATGTATCTTTATTGGTATTGACTCAGTTGGAGTCCTTGAAATGTATCTTATGTTTTCGACTTCTGTAGAAGCTTTGTTGTGATTACATATTGGTATTGACTCTGTTGGAGTACTTGAATTGTTATCGTATGAATTTGACTTCAATCGAAACCCTGGTTGTGAGTACTGGTTGGATATGACTCTGTTGGAGTCCTTGCAGTATTCCCATGTGAACACGACTCCTGATGAAGTCCTTGATGTGTTGCGTGTTGGCTCGACTTCTGATTTAAGTCCTCGCTGTGCATGCATATTGATTCGACTCTTTCTTAATGTTGTTGTGTTTATATTCAGTTTGATTCTGTGGAAATGTGTGTTGGGTTACATTACAAACTCGACTCTGTTTGAGTCCCTACTGTATTTTCGTTTTAGCTCGACTTCGGTTAAACCTTGCTGAGCTTATGTTATGGAGGTGACTTCTGTTATGGAGGCGACTTCGGTTAAAACTTTGTTGAGCTTATATTATGAAATTGGCTTCTGATATAAGTCCTTGCTATATATTCATAGGGATTAGACTCAGTTGAATGTTGCTTTGTATGTATGTGTTTCGACTCAGTGGGAATGTCGTTGTGTTTGCATATGGATACGTCATCTGTTTATAGTGTTATCTAGTCTCGTGTTTGACTGAGATAAAGAGTTCCTAGCTGTGCCATGTCAGGCGATGGCGTTGGGTATTTTCATGTTTGATGAATGATATGGAAAGATTTGTTGAGTCTATTATGGTTGGATTATTTATTACTGCTTTGTCGCGAGAGCTCTTGTATTGCTTAATAGCTATAGGTGATTTTTATTATTTAATTTAGATGAAACTGTAGTTTCTTCTTGTTATCTCGACTGATTTAGTCGCATGCGTATAATGTAATTGCATTATTCTTGAGAAGTCGGTACAGTCCTAAACATGATTGGAATGGAAATTTGAATGTCTCTGTTTCTTTCTCCTCAGCTGTAAAGTATATGTTGATATATATAACTATAGGAATAATAAAATATTCTCTCCTTGTCTAGAAACTTTGAGTGCTTTCTTCTTTTGTATTCCTTATGTGAACTCTACAGTACGGGCTTAAGAAGGAAAGACTGTTAAACTGTAGGGAGAGACTGGTAAAAATATATTGCAGTAAAGTATTGTATTTGTCAATACCATTGAAATAATGTAATGTTTTTAAAGGAATCTTGTCAGTTGTACTTGATGAAAGTTATAATCTGCCTTTGAGGAATTGTTAAAAAAACATACCTGTTGGATACACGAATTGATAGGATATTCATTTTTGAATGGAATAATTTGTTGGATTATTGTTGTCCTTGGGATTCAGATGGATGGATGTTTTGGATTCATTTTGTTCTCCTTAGTCTCTAATATATATGATGAATCATCTGAAGGGTATTTAGGATTAATTGGTAACTATAATATGAGTCATGCGTTAAAAGTCATGTTAGAATTACAGAATGATGATTAGTCTGATTTATGTTAAGTATTTGAAGAAATGATGTCATTTAAACAGGTTGTTTAATGAGAGCAATTGGTAGAATGCAATTGTTTTAAGAATTAGTGCTTATCATGCTCAGTTCACCGAACTGACCCGTGTTGGCAATTTTTGCAGATGGTTGTCGTAAGTGGTAAAGGCACGCAGATCTGATATGATACTCAGATTGTTTAATTTGGTTTTATGATGAATTCCAACTTGATTTCTCTAATTGTACTATATGAAGAAAGTTGTTCTTTTGTTGTTGAGTATTGTATCAAATATGTTGAATGCATAGATTGTAATTGTTTGGCTTAGAAATAAATGAAATGAGGGGATTGTTACTATGTGGCTGCATTTGTATTGTGATGGATTGATCCTCTTTGGTTCGATTGTTTTTAAGTGCATTTTTATTATTGTATACCTTGGAGATATTTGGATTCTCTAAGTAGGCCTTGTAATGATTATGTGACTGAATACTTGTAAATGATTAGTAATTCTTTTATGTTTTGAATATGGCTAAATTATAATAATTAGTCCACTATTTACGGGAAGTTAAGGTTAAACTACACCTTTATAGGTAGTTGAAATAGGAAGGGTAATCTAATACTCCCTATCCATGATCTAAGTCAAGACAACTGATGATTTTAAATCACTATACCTTAAAAACAATGAGTAAGATATATATTTCAGTTTTGAGAACTGATATAAAACTATAGGGGTATAGTTAGCACCCTTATGAGATAGCATAGGGCTACTGCCAAATTTTTTGATTAAGATTAATGTGAGTCAATGAACTCCTTGACGAGATCTCAATTCTTATTACATTTCTCTCTGTGAAATGGATCTTATATAAATAAGGCAACTCAAAGGTGAGGAACGCAGGGGTTGGGAAAAGACTACCCAGAAAGGAGAGTCTTAAAGTATAATTACAACTCAACGTAAGTAACACCTTAAGTTAAGTAGATCTTTCCGAGGTAGTTTTGTAGGATGTCGGCACATGTCAACTGCAGGGTTGTACCTTCGAGAAGATTAGGATCTTCTCGAGGATACAACAATGCAGGTGACTTATGGCGGCACCCTTTGCATTGATCGTTAAGATTTACACCTTAAACTCGAACAAGTTTTTACTCGGGCCTGGTTAGGAACATGGTCATGTTATGAGGCTGCCCTTGGAGACTCGGGGTACCTTGACACACAGGGATAACTAGGGTTGACCCAGTATGTCAGCTTATCCCTAGTCCTCGAGAGCATCCTTATAACGTTGACATGTTATTAATCTGTTCCTGAGTGAATGACTTGGGACAGGGGAGGCTGATAGAAGTCAGCGTAAGACATTCTATATAACATCGAGTGGGGTGAAGGACGTATCCCAGATTGACGAGTATGCCATCAAGGAATACAAGACATAAACAGTACGTTTCAAATCTTTGGCCAAAGTATCGCAAGCTGCTGATTGCGTTGTCCTATGTCACCTAGTCTAAGGGACGTGATGCCGATGAATAATGGTAACAATTATTCAGATAGGTTCCTTGGGTAGAGCATTCTGAAATCCCAGTTTAGGGAAGAGAACCGCAAGAGTGTGGTGTTAAAATAAAAATGCCAACTCTATGATACCCATGAATAGATCGGTAGATTACCGAGTCATGGAATGAATAGATCGGTGGTATACCGAGTCATTACAGCTGCATATGGTTATCTGATATAAGAATGATTGTTTTGATCTATGAGTTCTAAATTATGTATTTAGAACTAGGAAGCACTTATCAAAAAAAAAAAAAAAAATTTCTAATGTACTAAATTAAGGAATGTTACATTATGTGTGTTCATCTTACACTATTTAGAACTGGTTGTGTGTATTTAGAATAGAATTTTGTGGTTAGGAAGGTTTCCTACGAAGAAGGATGTCTAAAAGGAGAGGTTTCTGTATGTTATGGCAAGGGCGGGCCATCCTCTGAGATGATGACTCGACAGAGGAAACGATCTAGGGAGTACCTGCCAATCTAATTATGTGATCATGGATAGGTGTTCCTAGGTAAGATGTTATTTAAGAAATATGTGTATATTTCAAATTTTGTGCAAGTTTGGTAAGACACAGAGAGAGAGAGAGAGAGAATGTGCTTTCTACAATTCTTTGTGTCAACCATTAGCTGGGCATGACTTCCAACATATAGGTTGCCCTCATTTTAATGTGAGCTAAATGCAACAAATCAGAATGTAATGCAACCAATTTTAAGCCCAAATCGAAAGATTATGTTCGATGACACATATGGTGAATAGGAGAGGGTATGCTCTTTCACTAAATGCAAAAATCAAGAAGAATGGTTCTTTTTAAAGGCACCAAAATAAAATGTATCCTTTAGAGCAATTAGAAAGAAGAGAAGATTACTAAGGAAGAAGATTAATGTGTAAGCTTTTTGAAGGGAAACAAACACACAAATTTTGCCTAGGAATGAAGAAAATGCAATAGAACCCCTAATGGGTCCCACTGGCATGCCAAAATGTTTCACCATTTTCTTTACATTTTGAATGATGAAACAGATAAGGGTAAGGGCCAAGGAGGAATACCTATTTATGTTGGTCGATTGATGGTTGTTGTGTGCATTCTGACTTCTCGATCCAATGCCAATTGTGAGAGCTTCCTTTTGGCTAGGAGGAACTACCTGTAATGAAAACAAGACCACAAAAGATAAGTTAAATGATATATGACATTGGACTACCTAGTGTATGCTAGTTCTAGGAAGTGTGATACTTCCTAGATGGTTGTCAATCCACTGTTCAAAACAAATTAATGCAAGAAATAAGTAAAGTCCTATTGTATTTGATATGATTTAGGTATCTCATTCAATCACAATAAGCAAATCTAATATAACAGGCTAGGCTATAGTTAGATCTGAAGGGTTGGTAGGTGTCGGGGTATTGGAACTAGTCAGGGTTAGGTTCTGGGTTGTTTAGGTTATTTGGTAAAAGGTTGTTTGGCTCTGTTCTTGGGCAGGGTATAAAACACAGAGACCGATGTCGGTTGGGTATAACTGATGATAGTTTAAGGGAGACCAATGATGGTTATGGGTAACCAACGCATCAAGAGTAGGGTGATAATAGTTCACTAAAAAATTTATTATAGAGTCTGGGTGAGGTTGGATGAGGCTAAAGAAGGGGATGGCGAGGTCTATGGGAATGCTGAGAACACTCAGAGAGGTGGAAGGGCCAGGATAGGTAATCTGATAAATGGGTGGGTGAGTTTTTGGGTTTTTCAAAAAGATGGCTATGGAGGAATGGGAATGTTAATAGAAGAATGGTAACAGAGGTGATAACAACTCTATGAATAGAATACCATCTTCTTGTTAATACCATATTTTTTTGAAAAGATGGTATCCTGGGTTTGATCCAAACATTGAGAATATAAACACCATTCCAGTCTAGTGTAGACTCCCAGGACTACCTCTCCAATTTTGGGACGATGAGATCCTGTTAAATATTGCTAAATCCCTTGGTGTTCTGATTGGGCTTGATGGACCTACAAGAAATAGATCCAGACTAGCTTTTGCTAGATTCTGTATTTCTTCTGAAATGGAGCAGAGTTACCGAAACATATTATTTTGCAATCTAAGTATGGCATTTGGCATCAAAAGATTGAATATGAAACCTTTCATTTGTAATGTAATAAATTCCATCGTATAGGGCATTTCACCAGAAAATTCCCTAATAAGGAGATCTCCCAAGAGGATACAAAAAGCAAGAATGAAAAACTTGAAGGAGATTCAGCTCAGGCACAGGAAGCTAGGATGATAGAAATGGAACCTGATCATAGCCGAGGGAAGAAAAATCCCTTAACCAACCTAAGTGGAACTATAAGAAGAAAAGAAAAAGGGGTTCGAACTCCAATCAGAAAACCTCTGGTCTATAGGAAGCTCTGGCGCCTGAAAACTCCAATGGCAAACTTCACTAGGAGTACCCACAATCACCAAAGAATATTTAGATATGCAAAATCCAGTAAAGGTGGTTTTGGAGGTTAACGAGCAAAAGGGAATAGTGAAAGTAAATATTCTTTCTAAAGATCTAGCTTAGTTTGTGGAAACTCGAATGAAACTAAAGTAGCTGAGATAGATCAACCGAATCCTCTATTCATCATTAAGGAAATTTTGGATGAGGAAAAAGAAAACATGGAACCAGAAGAATCATTACAGAAAAGTTCTCCATGGGAAAATAGTAAAATTTCACCTAAAAGTGGGAACCCCCTATCTAGCATCAAATCAAAAATTTACAACCTATCAATAAACAGGGAGAGAAAGAGGAGGGGGAAGTAACACCACTTAGAGAAAACATTCTCTATGAGGAAGACTCAGAGCTAACTACTGGATTTACAGAGGTCATTTCTAAGAAAAAGAAGAGAATGAAAGGATTTGAAAAGATCCCGATTCACTCTATCATAAAAGAAAAAAGAAAATTAACAACTGGGAAACTTCAACATCCAGAACCACTAGATCATCTACTAGAAGAATAGTAGACTTTGGAAGTAGCTCTAAAAGAGGAAGACCCTCAAAAAAGGCTCTCAGATCCAAGAGAATAGAGGAAGACATTGTAGATGGCACTCAATGGCAATTGAACCATCATGCAATCCCAACACCTATATCTTATAAATGAATATCATCTCATGGAACATTAGAGGGCTGAATGGAAACTCCAAACAAATAATAATCAAGGAGTTACAGGAGTCTAGTAGACCTAGCATTTTGCTTCTGCAGGAAACTAAGATGAACACTAAGGTTCTTGAAATTAGTAAAAAGAATTTCGGGAAAATTCCAACATGGTTGCGGTGGATTCTTAGGGTGCTTCAGGAGGCCTGGCTACATTTTGGGATAAAATATAGTATACTGGTATGATTCTTACTGAAACCAATAACCATCTTGCTATTAATTTTCACGCTATTGAGAATAATTGTGACTGGATCCTTTCTAATATCTATGCCCCTAATATGGTTATTGGGAGGTAAAAACTTTGGACTGATCTTAAGACTTTCAGAAGTCAACATAATACTACCAACTGGATTATTATGGGAGACTTCAATTCTCCCCTAAACCCAGGAGAAAAACAAGGAGGAAACTTAAGTTTTTCCACAGGCATGGATGAATTTGCTGATTTTGTTACTGACCTTAATCTCATGGATGTGGATCTTCATGGTAATCAGTTCACCTGGATGAATAGAAGGTTGGGGAAATACTTAATTCAAGTCAAACTGGATAGAGCTCTTTTCTCTACTAGTTGGATTCTTAGTCAGGACTTCCATCTTACTTCTCTACCCAGAATTGGGTCAGACCACAATCTGATTTCTTTAAAACTCTTCAATTGGACTAAGCCCACCAGGAGTTCCTTCAAATTTGAAAAGATGTGGATGGAACATGATGATATCCATGATAGGATTAAGGAATGGTGGATTTGGGATGGTGAGGGCACTTCTCAATTTAGGCTTATTCAAAAACTTAAAAATGTCAAAAATAGGTTAAAATATGGAACAAAAAGTTTTTGGGAATGTGTTTGAACAAAAAAGGAATTAAAGCAAAAGCTCCAAGATTTGGAAATCAAGATGAATTCAAAGGGGAGATCTCTTGAAGATCAATCAGTGGAAAATAATATTCTTTCAGAGCTGCATACGGTATGTAGTAGAGAAGAATCCCTATGGAGACTCAAATCCAGGGCTATTTGGCTGAAAGAAGGAGATAGAAATACAAAATTCTTCCATATGACCACCCTAAAGCATAGAGCCTACAATAGGATAATGGAAGTTGCTAAAGGAAATGGCACTGTTATAAAATACCCAAGGAGCATCAAAGAGGAAGCTCTCAAATTTTACGAAAAATTTCTTAATGAGAAGAATATCATTAATGATGAGGCAGTCTCTTTCATGTTGGAGGCTATCCCCCAAGACAAAATTGAAGAGTAGAGATTTAAAGACATCACTAAAGTTATCACATTAGAAGAAATTCAAAATGTTGTGTTTACTCTTGAAGGGGATAAGGCACTGGGGCCCGAATGGTTTCTCACCAACTTTTTTCGAAGTTTTGGGAAATATTTTTGGATGATCTTCTCAGGGTAGTGAATGAACTCTATAGAACTGGAGATGTTTTGAAAGAGCTGAACAACACCCACATTGTGCTTGCTACAAAAAAAATGGATGCTAAGTATTTCAAAGACTTTAGACCCATCAGTCTGGTGAATGTTATTTATAGAATTTTTACCAAGATCATTGCTACCAGACTCAGTTCATTATGAATGATTTAATATCAAAACAACAAAGTGGTTTCATTAAAGGTAGGATTATTTAAGATGGAGTGATTATGGTCCATGAGACTATTCACTCTATGGATAATAACAAAAAAGCAAACATGGTCCTTAAACTTGATATGAATAAAGCCTTCGATAAAGTCTCCGGGCCTTTCTAGGACAAGGTTCTGACAAAATTTGGTTTTCTAACTAAATTTAGAAAAATTATCAAGGCATGCATCACTACGGCTAGATTCTCAATGGTGGTAAATGGAGAGCTAGTGGGATTTTTTACTAGTAGTAGAGGGCTAAGGCAAGGGGATCCCATATCCCCTATGTTATTCATTCTTATGGTAGATAGCCTAAGTAGAACATTTGATAAAGCAGTCATAGATGGTCTTCTAAGCCCATTTCCATTAACCAAGTAGTTTCTCATCAACAATTTGTGGATGATACAATCCTTCTTTTAATGGCTTCAATCCTTGAAGCTAAGGAAACAAAGTCTATTTTGAAATTATATGAATCTACTTTTGGGCAAGAGATTAATTTTGATAAAAGCTCAATTTTATTTTTTAACACCCCAGGGAAATACAACTTAGAATTGTTAAAATTTTGGGATCTAAAATCAATTCACTCCCCACTACTTATTTGGGACTCCCCCTTGGTACGAAAAAAGTATCAACTAAATTCTGGAATGACCTACTAGAAAGATTTCAAAAGAAAATGGTTAGTAAGTGTCTGCTCATAAAAAGCACTCTTCAGAATCTCCCTATATATATCATGTCACTATATAATATCCCTTCTGCTTTCAGAGAAAAAATTGAGAGGATTCAAAAGCACTTTCTATGGTAGGGAATGGAGGATAAATTCAAATATCACTTGGTAGCTTGGGACCAAGTATGCACTCCCAAAAAATTGGGGGCCAGGTATAAAAGACATCAAAAAAATGAATGAGGCTCTAATTGCAAAAATGGGCTAGAGAATGCTCTCAGAGAAACAACCCTGGATTGAACTAATTAAGGCCAAATACCTTAATCAACAAGCAACCATTTCTTTTCTTTAGGAAGATAACCTTCCTTATGGATCCATTTTTTGGAATAATTTAGTTCGAACAGAATTTCATCAAACATGGAAGTAAATGGAAAGTGGGGAATGGCAGAGATATAAATTTTTGGGGGGATAACTAGTCTAACTGCAGTCTTATTGATAGATTTGGAGTAGTCAAAGACAACCTTGAACGAAAGTATGGTACTAGAATCATGGATTACATTGACAGGGATGGCAACAAGAAGAAATGGAAAAAACTCTCTGTGGACAAGGATGATCTGAACTACATGATATCCTCTTTGAAAGAACATTTGGACCTTATCTCATTATGTCAACTTTGGATGTTCAAGATGAATTGGTCTGGAACAACTCTATTGATGGAGAGTACTCTGTTAAATCTGGATATAATTCTTTCTTTGAAACTATTCAGAGTGAGTTCAACTGGAGCAGGATTTGGATGGCTGAGCTCACACCTAAAATCAATTTTTTCTTTTGGCTTGCTCTCAGGGGAAGAATTCTCACCAATGACAACCTGATAAGAAAAGGTTTCATAATGCCAAATAGATGCCATCTCTGTAAAAATAATCTGAGGATATCAGACACCTGTTAGTCCATTGTGAGTATGCCACTAAAATCTAGAGTTTTTCCTTTTCTAATTTCAAAGTTTCCTAGGTTGTGCCGAAGGACTTCATCTAGTTTTGGACCCAATGGAATCCTCCTTTTAAACACTATGTTGTGAGAAGACTCTAGAAACTGGTAATGCCCCATATTATTTGGAGGATATGGAAAGATAGAAATGACGTCATTTTTAGAAACATTAAACAATATTACAAGCTCAAGCTTTGTGAAGATTACTAATGTTGTCAAAGAGAACATCGAAAGATTCAAACCTCCCAAGAACAAGAACTATCCTAAAAATGAAGAGCATATTTTGTCCAACTGGAAGATTGGAGTTGATAATATTCAAAATAGCATATGTTCCAACATTGACAGGTCTTTGATACATTGGAACCCTCCTGATCTCAACTGGCACAAGTTAAACTTTGATGGGGCTTCCAAGGGTAATCTTAGGATTGTTTTAAGGGGAGGAGTGATTCGAGAACATAGAGGCAGTTTGATTGTTGCTTATGCTAGTAAAATGGGGATACAAACTAACCATTATGCTAAATCCTTGGCTACTCTATGGGGGCTTAGAATTGCTCAGACACATAACATTTAGAATATTATTCTGGAAGGAGACTCACTAAATATCATTAATCATCTAAATCAGTCTTCTCCTCCAAGCTGGAATATCAAGGATTTCATCATGGAATCTATAAGCATTTTTTTGACCTTCAAAAATATTTGAATCAAGCACACATACTGAGAAGGAAATAAGGTTGTTGATGAATTGGCCAATTATGGCATAAATAATAATCTAATTATTTGGGATAATGTTAATCATATCCCTGAGAAGGTACAAAGCAACATTCAAGTGGAAATTTATGGGCACTCAAGTATGGAGTAAGGATAATGATAATTTGGAGTGGGCTTTAGAGGAGATAAAAGATCACCCATGTGGGAAATATCAAGTAAGATACGGCCACATTAACTTTCATTACTCCCAACATGTGTGTGGGACTCTTAAAATCTGGGATAGGTAGAAAGATAACTACATTTCATACAACAGTTTAAACAAGGGTTTCGAGGACAAGAGTTGCAAGCATTTCAGAGAGGAAAAAATGGGAGGAGCCCCATGCCGGTAGAACCCAGCAGTGATCCGGAATGGAAGAGCAACAAGGAGTTGTGGAACCTCCTCAAGCAGGGCGGAATCACAAACTTCATTGATCAAATTCAGGGGCACGATCAGAGCATTTTGATCCAATTCACTATGGATTGGAAGGATTGAAAAGTGGAGTATGGAGGACATAAAATCCCCATTAATGAAGAAATAATTGCTAAAGCTACAGGCCTGGAGATGGAAGGCTTCCATTTCTTCAACAAGAAGATCGACAAAAAGGCTGAGGAGAAGAAGTTTGTTGCTGATAATGAGGAGCTAGTTTTTGTTACTATGGGTTTGAGGGTAAGTTCTATCCCATCACCCTTTGATGAAATCACCCGTATGATGGTCTGGTATATCTATTTGGAAGGGAGATATGTTACAGTTCCTATTAAACACCTGGTGTTCCTTAACCATTTCCGTAGGCAAATCACTGTCTGCTTCCCACATTATCTTTTGAACTCCCTCGAACGCTCCATCTTGGAGTTTCATAAACATACCCATGCTACCCCCCTGCATCAAGGCCTTATATTCTTGCTGCACAAGCTCTGTGTTTCTAAATACCCCAGTCTCCCATCCTCCCCCAGCACTGTTCCACTCTTTCCCACCACCACTACCCCCACCCCCATCCCTTCCACCATGTCCAAGCCTAAAACAAGGAACCATAAGAAGCCCAAATTGGACACCCCTGTTTCGGGCAGAGTCCTTCACAGCAATAAGGAGTTGGAAGTTGTCCAAAACCTATTGCACATCAGTAGTGCAGGCCATGAAGAGGCCTTACAAAAAGAGGGAAACAATACTTCCCAAAGGCTGGAAGCCTTGGAGAATGAAATGATGAAACTGAAAAGAAGTGCAGCATTTGGCCAAGCAAAAAGGCAAAAGGAAGATGGAAGATGATACTGATCTTGGCAATAAGCAAGTTGAGGACATCTATAAAAAGTTTAACCCTCAAACAATCATCTGGGGAGAGAAAAGGATCACCATGATCACAACATGGCAATTTTTAATGTAATCAGTGATTTCCTTGAATAGCATGTTCGTAGCATTTCTGTGCTTAGTGAGATCCTAGACACTCTGTGGGGAATAGACAAGGAGAGTAGTCAAACCATAGCAAATTTGGATGCTAAGGACCCCACACACATGACAACGGTGGCTCTCTTTACCTCACTACAAACTATCAAATCTAGAATTACCAGAGCTACCAAGAAGTAAAGGAGGTCTTCGTTGCAGATGTTGCTTTTCATCATTCTCTTTTTCTATTTTTGGCTGCATTATTGCAGTGCATGCTCTGTTTTGCTTTTCTGTAGTAAATTTTTGGTTACGGTTGGCTTTAACGCCTATTCTAGATGTTGATCCATTTTTGTGGAACCTATTAATGTTTTATCTGGCTTTTAGGCCCTCTATGTAAACAGGGTATAGTCCCTTCAAAACTATTTACCATTAATAAAAAAACTCTATGAACAAAATAGGAATGGAAATGATTAATGATAAAACACTTACCAATGTTGCAGGTCTAATGGTTGGGTGGTGGTGATGATTGATTGATGGAATGGATCTTGGTGTAATAGTGACACTTCTTGGAATGTTACCATGAGTGCCAATGCTTCTAGATTTGTCCTAGTGCTAGTTATGGATGTCTAGGTGCATGAGAAAGACTCTGGTTCCGCTTGCATGCAGCTCTCTTCTCATCTTCTTGCTCTCATAATGTACCAACCCAAAAACAAGGTTGTTTAGGTGAATAAATGGTAACCGATGACGGTTCCAGGTTGACCGACATCGGTTTAGGGGTGACCGGCGTCGGTTAAGGTGGGATTCCCTAGGTTTACTAAAATGGGTAGATATTTCTAATTTCTTGGGCCCAGTTAGTTTGTTCTCATGGATTAGAACAGAAAATTCCCTTATAATGGGTAGGAATGTGGTTAGAGATATTTTAGGGATTGATTTTAGGGTTAGACCAAATCTTAGCTCATTAAGGCAAGTAAGACTTAGTTATTGTTAGTTATGGAAACATGCCAAGAATAGGTCTAGGGTGAGGTGTCTAAGTGAGGTGGTGGGGTAGAAATTAAGATAATTAGATAATAAATATTGTGAGGATATATATTACTTTAATTAAATCAATTAAATTAATAGTGGTGTGGGGTGGAAGGGGCCTTGGTTAGGTGAGTATGTTTGAGCTGGTTACTTGACGAGGGACTAAGGGGAGTGTGACCCAATTTTGGTGTCTACAAAAATACCTCTGCCTCTCCTTCTTGGGGGAGAAAAAGATAGTTCAATATGTTAATAATTTTCTTTCTTTGAAGAAGCTCTAGTCTAAATTCTTTGCATAAGTCAACATACTTGAGACCCGAGTCTAGAGATGTGGAGTTTCTAGGTACTTTGATTAATGAAAATACTAAGAGAAGTACCAACTCTTAGTCCCAATGGGAATTCCAAAAATGTTGTCATAATGATCATGCACCATTGGAATTTCTAAGTGATCATGTGCAACATTGGAACATCCCCAAGGTGTGGGACCTTGTTGTCTTAGGATGAACCTCCAGATAAGGCCAACTTCATTTTAAACTTAGTGAACTTGATGTAAGATCAATGTGTAAGGATATAACACTTGAAGTGAACTTAATCTACTTGTCTTTGAGGTAAAGGGAAGATAGATTTAACAAATAAAAATTTAAAGGGTGATGCACCAAGAACGAATGGAACAAAAAGATCAACTTTACTTGCACAATCAACACTACAAAACAATATATGGCATGCACATCTCCTAGAATTGTTTCAACCACTAATGTAAAAGGATTTAGAATTCAAATAACAGAAAGGAAAAAATTCTTCCCACAACTGAAATATGAAGACTTTAAATCACATTCCACAAGAAATAAAACAAGACAACTAATTTAAAGGTAAACTAATTCACCATACTCAAGGAATTGAACATTCACAAGTGCAAGATAAATCAATCCTTCACACAATATATCAGATATTTGACGGCACAATATTGTTCTAAATAAAATTAAAAGGCTTAAATCTTGTTCTTGAACTCTCCCAAAACTGGAGAGAACTTTCACAAATGATCTTTAAAATCCCCCTTAGAACATATTGCATCTAACTATTTATAGATCAAGTAGTTTGATCCATTACATCTCCACCCATAACTAATTAATTAGTAAAAATAGAGTGCATTAATGTTTAGGGAATAGCCACCCACAAGCAAAATAATTTACACAGGTTTGACTAAGTCAATCCTCGTAACTTTGACCAATACTAAGCTTGGGAGTTTTCCATCAATGGATGTCAAGCCTAGTTAGGACGACAACATCCTTTCCTTATTCGTCTTCTTCTTCATTCTTCTCCCACATAGCCATCCTGTTCTTGTACTCAATAAAGCGCTTGATAATTCCTTAGACCTCCTCTTCTTTTGGTCCACATGCATACTGGTTCACCACATCCGCAGTCTCAACTTCCCTGACAACTTTGGTTGGTAATCTCTTCACCTTGTTCATGACCTTCTTTAGTTGACTTATAAAATTTTGGTATGAAACCAATTTATAAATGGAATCAATGCTAAAGGTCTTTGTTACATCCTCATCTTCTTTAATCAAAATTTTGAAATTCTTGACAATTTGGTCAATAAGAAGGACATCAATGATCTCATTGATAAACTTACAGTGGATATTCTTAAACTCTTCTAAAGTTTTGCTCAATCCATCAATTAATTCAATTCATTTCTCATCTAACTTCTTTATGAGATCCTATAATACCTATTCTCTAAATTCCATGGCCTTCTAAAATTCAAATATCTTGGAGACATCATCAACCATGCCCTCTTGTAGGAGTAGATCTGGATTAACATCTCTAATTTATTTCCAAGTATTCAAATTAAGATCCAAATTATTATTATCCTCAGAGATAATCTCATCCAATTTCATCATGGAAACTTTCTCAACATATAAATCATTATACAACTCAACATCATTTTGATTAGCGGATCAACTTCTTGAATCAGGCATTCCATCCATGTACCAACTAATCTTCCCTTCTGGCCTATTTTCTCCACTATATGGTAGGATGTATCGTCGAAGCTTGAAGAAATGGAAAGAGTGGTTGTAACTTGTACTTGTGTAATTTTAGTGAGAAGAGCGATAAATTACTCAACTTTCCCTTTCAACTCATTCTTTGTCACCTTTTCTTTGTTATATTTTTCCAACAAATTGCCCAAAGCTACCTGTACATCTTGTTTGGCTCCTTCATGAGTAGCCTTTCCTAATTCAAACTTGGAGACTTGATAATCCACCACTATGATAGTTTATTTTGTCTTTATTGCGATATGGGGATTTATTTCCACAAATATTTCCCCTGATCGATCGACCGATAGATTAGAGACAACCCTTGGCCACTTGGCCTACCTCTTGGGAATAATATCTAAGACACTAAATTAAATCACATCAAAATAGGCACCTTATTTTTCTCCTTGGGATTCTTCATGTGCATCATTTGGGTAAAGCGAAAGTGATACAAAATTCATTAAAACCATGGTTACATTAGAACTCGAAGCACTTGACAATACAATGGCACTAGTGGCAGTTATGGACTGTGGAAGTGATGTAGTGAAAATGGAAGGTGTGATGGAAAGAATAGCCTCAGGAGTCGCAGAAACATAAGGGAGCTGAAGAGAAAGTGGAGTGGAAAATGGAGACCCCATTATTTCTCTAACAAATATCATAGGAGAGAAGAGAACTCTTGAGCCATAGAACGAAAAGGGTTGGAAAATATGGGGAAGTAATAAACAAAAGATGATATTGTAGAAAGGGTGATGGATATGGGGGAAATTGGATTCAAGGTGGTGAAGATGGTAGGGAAGGAGGAAGAGAAAGTAAAAATACCTGAGATACAACCGGAGAAGTGCTCAAATCAATTACTTCAGAAACTTACAACCTAGGAGATGTCATCTTGGTAGTGGAAGTATTTATAGAAGATGAACCTCCTACAACAAATGAAAAATTTCATGGATTTGTAGTGGCCCTATGGGTTGACCTTTTCCCCTTGAAGGTGTAGGGTGACCTTTCATTGACTGGGTTTGAATTGCTTCTATTGGTTGATCTGACACTTTGGGTGAGATTCCTAAAGTTGTCATCCAGTCATATGTTCTCCTTAAAATGGGCCGTACCCTTTCTTTTGTATTGTTACATTATTCTTTATACCAATCAATCCAAGACAAAGGTTGATTAACAATATCATCCCTTCTATAGGCAGGATCAAGTACCTCCTCATCATCCTCTAACCCTTTAAGAATATCTATAATCCCAAAGTGCACTACTTCAATCAAAGTTAATCTTTCAAAATCTCTCTTCCTTATAATAGTTTCATCTCAAAATGAATCCAAATGTCCTCTAATTGAGGAACATATGTGTTGGCCATCCTGTCTCACCGAACTTACCCCAATAATCAAAATTAGTTCTCAAATGAAAAGTCTTTAGAGTGACTTGAGACATTTCTCCTTCCACATTTTTAGCTTTATAAATGTTGGCACATGTATATCTCCCTACAGTAATGGGAAATCAAACACCTTCCTTGTGTCGATTATGATGGATTTTGTGATAATCTAGAAATTGACAAAATAGCTCTAGTAATACCCACTTATCACTTGGACATCTTGGAAATTTGTTTGGAGAACCTAAGAATCTTGGTACCATGATATAAGTGAAGGTGGGATATTATAGATAAATTCTCCTCCATTATCATACTTCTCTAAAAGCCTCATCTAAAATCCTTTGATTATACAAGTCCTTATTGAAATGATACAAAAGAACAACAAAGAAAGCATCATTTACTCTCTGAAGTGCTTGAATCCTTCTTCCATGGTGAGTTGAGGATAGAATTCATATATCTGGGAGGTGCTCCTAACCCCTTTTGGATTCAAACTCAAATATTCCCTCATTACAACTACTGCATAGACAAGATAGAGGTCATGGAAAAAAATTTTAAGGTCATTACATCTCCTAATTGGAAACATATCGAGCTACTAATATGCTCACCCCACCGGATAAAATCTTTGTTTTTCTTAATGGTAGATATGTAAAGAAACATCCACTCTTGAAACTCTCTTGTTGAAGTTAGACCCATAACCTTCCTCAACAAGAAAATGATATCATTGACTTCCTGAATGAAGTCCAAATGGGGAATTGTCTTAAGAAGTTTGGTTGTGGTACCTTTAGCTTTAGCTAAATATCTCTTGATCATGACCTTTGTGCAAACTTCATATTCTACCTCCCAATGTTCAATTACATACTCGGGAAATCGTAGCATATTCTTCCACATCATGAAGCTTAAACAAATCTTCAAAAAGTCACTTTCCAATGTGATTACAACATTAACATCGTCATCCTTTACAATTTGAGTGGCTTTGTCAAAGTGTGGAGCTACAACTAGGAAAAATTCTAGACATTTCATGGATACAGAAAAACAATGAAAATCGGAAGCCCACTATCGTAGATAGCTTGCATCCAAGGCTTCTTATTAGGATCCTTCACTCTTTTCAGAGAATTCGGCCATATCTATGTGCCCAAGATCAGTATCCTTGATACTTTCCACATCTGAATATATACATGTGGGAGGAGATAATCCCAAATAAGTATAATTCATCTTATCTTTTCCCTTTGAAGAAGAAGAATACATTAGTTCATAAGAATTTGGATTTCGGAGCGTGAAAAACCTATAAAACCTCTCACACTTCGAAAACCCAAAGTTTGAAAGTCTGAAATTGAAAGCTATGCCTGAGGGATAGTTGAGAAATATCTTAACTCTGAAGTTAGTGAATGTCTGAAAATCAAAACTTCTGAAGTCCGAAAAGTTGTGACATTCAAACCTAAAGATAAAAAGGTCTAAAGATGTATATCTCTGAAATCTGAAATTAAAAGGTTCAAAGCATGAGGTTTTGAAGTTTGAAGCTAAAAGTTATAAAACCCGAAGATAAAATGTCCAAAATCTTGGACTTCTCGACTCAAAATATATACCTTCAAAACTCCAATCTCTTAAACTCCAAAGTTGTTAAACTCGGATTTTCAAAGTAGATAGACCCCAAAAACTCCAAGTTTTGAACCCTGTAAGACGAACTCCAAAACTCTTCAACCTCTGCAAAATGATGACTTCTTCAATGCTCCAAGGTATAGAGGAATTTGATGCCTGCAAGGTACAAAGCTTGTGATGTTGAGTACAAAAACATTTCCTAAGCCGAGGAGAGTTGAGAATGAGTGAAACACAATGGTAGAAGCCATGATTGAGATTAACAACAAGATTACAAAACAATGAAGAGTAGAAATCCGAAAAGAAAACAAGAGAAAGTACCAAAACAAGACCCTAGCTGTCAAGATTAACCCAAAAATGAAGAAAACCTAAAAAATTAACTTTAAAAAGATGACTTGGAAGTATGACTAGGGTTTCAGTAAAAATTAGTGTGTTAAAGTGAATTGTCGGGTGAAAATGACAGGTCAAAATATTAAGTTTTTATAGATAAACCCAAAAGTAATGCTCAAAATTTGAAACACATGGGGTTGAGAAATTAATGCTTGAGATACAAAATTTTGAAGTTCTTGTGAAATGGTTTCACCATATGACCCGAACTCAATCCTAAAGATCTGAAAATCCGAAGTTCCAAAATTTTGGAACTTTGGGTTTTCACACTTCAAACTCTATACTTATCTTTTGGAAAGTATTTCACAAACTCTCCGAACCCCTAAAGTCCAAAGTTCTGAAATTTCAGAACTTTGAGATTTCAAAATTCAAAACTTTTCAAGAAGCATCTAAGTGAAAGAATAGGAAAAACCTCGAATTCAAAAATATTCTAAAGTCTAAATTTTAGACTTTAGAATTTGGGACACTATTTGATTTTCGTAAGAAAACATGAGCAAAAACCAAAATTTTGAAATCTATTTTTTGAATAATAAGGCAAAATTTTCAAGGTAAAAATTTTAGAGAAAAGGGAAAAGATTTTTGCAAAAATATATATCCTCCTTCAATAAGGGTAACTTGTAAAGTTAACAAGTTCATTTTCCATCCAAACATCTACTTATATTGCAGAACATCTAGCTATTACTCCCTATCCAAGTACATCTTACACAAGATCCACCTAGGGCATGATTCTCACACATACATGTGATAACTCCATGGAGTCTAAAATATAGTGAAACACTCGGTTGTAATCTCACTCTATTGGTTGACTTTCAAGGTCAGTCGACTCCCCATTTGTATATTTTTCTTTTTATGATTTGATGTATTTTGGGGTTTTTAGGAGATTGTTTGTTTTACAGGCAGTTATAGGTGAGTTCTCGAAGGCATAGTGCAACACATAGGGGAAAAACAATGATGATTAGTGACATTGAAGCAACACATAAGAAATAACTTTCTGACCATTTTCACAATCACGGTTCCCAAAGATAGGTCTCCAAAGACCCAAGCACCCCGACCTAATATAGGTGCCATAGTCTCGTCATATCTAACAATTCTGAAATTTTTGGGATCGGTTGCAACATTTTGTCCTCCTATTCTATCATTTTCTTATCTCAGAACATTTCAAGATTTATTACGAAATCAACTAAGTCTCTTATTCCCTATCTTGCACCTATGGTTTTATTTTTATCTATCTTATTACTTAGGTCATATATGTACTTTATTGTATTATCATTACATTGTGATTCTGCAATTAGGATTTCACAAATTCTAATATTTGTAAAATCATAAACTATCAACTAGTGTATAGGGTGTAGAAGGCCAAATAGAAAATAAGAAGCACCGAAAAAAAGGCCAAAGATAGTTGTTAATTTCTATTTTTCTCTCACTTAGGAATCATATGAATAATATTATGTGCTTAGGACCTAGATATATACCCAAGTGTGTGATTTTGTGTCTACAACCTTAAATAATCTTGTAGATCTAAAAATATTTGACAATTATAAGGAGATGTGGATATTACTTATTTGTTCTCTATTTACAAATTAATTGGATAAGTAATCTCAGTTATCTTACAATTTATGACTTTTCCAAAGAAATTACATGATGTGGTGTTTACTCCTTCACACACATATCATATCACTTCATCTCCAACTATCAAGGTTTAACTAAAGTCTAAAATTTTGAATTGTGAGGGAACATGGATTTTTTCATTAGCTTGTTATTGAAAAAAACTAACAAGGTTTAACAAGGATTTACATTGTAACACATGAAGCAACATTGATTTTTCTCATTGGTCCATAACTAACAATGACTAATAAATTCAACATAAAGAATGCCATTGCGATATCCAAGGTGACTTGGATTTTTCTTATTAGGTTGTACCTCACACTCGCTTATATTTGACAAAAATATCTAAGAAGCTCTATGAGGTCCAAAATTCCATACACATGAAGAGATTTTCAATGGTTTTCTCTTCACATTCTAAAAATATTCTTTCAAGAAAAATGAAATGTGAAGATCTCAAGTCACACCGCATGGTAGAAATGGTATTTAGAGATGAAAATACTAACAAAATATATCAAGATACATGGAAAATCATGAAAAGAATCTAATTAAAGCCACATCGGTTGTAAAAGATATGAGTAGCTAAAATTTAATACTAAAACATATAAATTACTGAGTAGACTTTAAGATTTCATGACAAATACCTTACATTCAAGGTAGTACAGAGCACTTGGAACTAAAAATAAATCAATTGTGAAAATGGATAGAGAATTTTTACCTTAAAATATTGAGATATTTGTATACATACAATCGCCTAAACATTTCTTGAAATAGTCATTAAGGAAGGACCATTTTCATACCTTTTTCTCTAACCACTTTCACTCTTGTGGGATACATTATTTGATAAATAATTTGTAGGGGTAGACCATTTCACATCTTTGAATATGGAATTTTAAGAGTCACAAATGATAGATGGTGATGAAGAGGTGGACCAAGATAGATCACATTATATGAAATATTTGGTATCCATTTGAAAAAGTACATGTGCTAGTAAGAAAGCATGAAGTAAAGTTGTGCATTGATTTACTCTAGGGCATAGTGGGTGAAACTATAGATACAAAGGGGAAATCCTAATATCAAAAGGAGACGATGTAATTGGAAATATCAATGAAGATTATTTCTTTAATTACTATCATCTCCTACGAGCAAATATTAAATTCGATTAAGAAAATGTGGAAAAATAGGGGCAATGGAATAAATTTAGAGCAGTCCTCAAGGAATGGGAAAAGGATCAATAAAACTTCAAGTCAAATGTCTCTACTAATAAGATGTTAATTAGATCATTCATATTAGGATTTAGGATTGGAATAGATTTGATGAACAAATGTTTTGGTAAAATTGATTGTTCGAGAGAAGTTTTTTCTTTCCTACTTTAAATTAATGAAGTGAAATAACAATAACAAAACAGACTTCGAAGATGGCAGGGGTTTATCACTACCCACAAAGATGAATGTTGATACTAGATGGATGAGTGACGTCGACGGATCCAAGAATGCGCACAACTACTTCTTTCCAATGGGAAAATCTACCTACAATGTACAGAGACACTCGAAGAATATGGGATTATATAGATATATGATGGATTTCCTAGAAAAGGCCAGCCCCCAGAAGTCAATGGGCTTCCTTGCAACGATGTCAATCCCGGTTCAAAACTTAATCGATAATGATAAATAGATGATATAACCAACAATTCAATGTCAAACGTCTCGACACCGTCCATGGCTATATGATGTTTTGATGGTGATACCTGATCCAAAGGGAGTCTATGGATCATGAAATGACTCAAATGAGCAAGGATGTAGATGGTTGTGTACTCACAAAGGAAAGCTAAGTGATAGATCTGATTTAGATAACTGATAAAGTGCTACAAATGGCTCAAAGGAGCTTGATAGGGTTTGATAGACACCACAGTAAAGGCACGTGAGTAATAGGTGATAAGATCTGGATGTTTGAAGGGTGAGATTTGGGCTTAAATAATCTAATAGATAGGCATCGCAAGTAATTAAGGTGAATCACTAGTGATTGGGGTTGATCGTTGGTGATTAGGAGAATCGCGGTGATTACTTTTGAAATCTACATGTTGATAATAAACAAAATAATATCAATGTAAATCTTGTAAAATGATGGATAAACGAGATAATAATACACACAAACAACACTTACGTTGTATAAGTTGACAAATGTAGACAAGAGGGTAATATTACCCGGTAGAAGAATGTTGTAGATGCTTTGAAAAATAATTGGATTTGATATTTGGATGTTTGAGGGACCTCCAAAGGAAACATAAGAGATATTTGATGTCTTATATATTATTATGATGTTCTCAGATGTTGTGAGATAGCTATGGCACGTAAGAGACGTAACATAAGGTCTCCAAGAGTGAGCAGCATGAAGAGATGTCCTAGCTAACTGGAAATGAATGCCCATATCTTGTTTATATAGGACTTAAAATAAACATGCAGAATCACAAGTGATTAGCAAAATTGACGGGAATTTAAGTTTTGTGGGAAAAGGGTGAAAGTACTTCCCAAATCAAGGTTTTTGTTTGTTTTTTACAAAGGGTGTGTGTTAGAAAGAGGTTATGTGGGTTAGGGAGGTTGTGAAATGGTTAAGAAGTTGATTTTGTTTTGTTTTATTTTATTTTGGTTTCTAAGTTATTTGAGTGGTTTAAGAAGGGGTAAAATAGGATTTTACAACTATAGAATGATATTTACGGGGAGTAAATATAATGAGGAGAAATAAGACTTAGGATAAGGATGGGAGTAAATATAATGGGGAGAAATAAGACTTAGGATAAGGATTCAATGGATAAAATGATAATGAAGGGGTGCTAGTAGACGTGGACATGGGGGTTAGTGGTGCTAATTTTAGTTGTATACATTTGCCCCTTTCTGTTGAGTGGTTTTGTGTAGGAAAACTGTGAGAAAAAACAAGATGTGAAAGATGCAGAATTGTATGATGAGGTGCTCCCCTCAAACTTGAGATTGATGACCTAAAAGGGAATCAATCATGAATTTGAAAGAGATAGATGGAAATATGTAAGGATGGAAAGATGAGAGATGATGCCCCAAGATGAGGTATAGAAACAAGATGGGTGTCGTTAGAAAATCAAGTGATAGGGGAACCAAAGGGTTTGTGTCCTATAGACATATGATTTAATGATAGAAAGGGAAATAAAAGAGATATTTTGACGAGGTCAAATGACCAAAATTGATGTTGCCACAAAAGTGGGCTTACAAGAACAAGAATTTAAGTAATAAGGGAACCAAAGGGTTCATGTCCTATAGACATATGATGTTAACGATAAAAAGATGATGGTTTGATTAGGTCAAGGGACCAAAAATCAATGTTGCTACAAAATTGGGCTTATAAGGATGGGAATTCAAGCAATAGGGAACCAAATGTTTTGTGTCTTATAGAAATATGAATTTTAATGACGTAAAGATGATGAAATGATGATTTAATGAGGTCAAAGGACAAAAATTGATGTTGCCACAAAGTTGGGCTTACGAGACCAGGAATTCAAGTGATAGGGGAACCAAAGGGTTTGTATCCTATAGACATATGACTAACGGCAAAAAAGGGTCCTGATAGAGGACAAGATAGATGTCTGACGGTGATTAGGGAGCAAGTGTTAGAGGAGGCAATCGGTCAACATACGTCAACTTTACTGAGTAGATGTGAAATTTTGATGTATACAACTCTTTGTGAACCCTATTTTTTATGTATATTTGAAATACACAAAGCTTTTGAGACTCAGCTAAGGAATGATTTATGATTGTTGATTTTATTTTGATTTGATGTTTTGATGTATAATGATGTAATGCTAAGATGTTCTCAGGATTGTGTAGATATTGACGAGATGTTGATATTATGATATATATTGATATATGTCGATACAACAAGCAATGTTTACAACTTTTAAAGTTATTTTTTAGATATGATGTGTTATTTGATATTGATTTTAAAGTGATTTTAATGTTTGTCAAAATGTGTCTTAACCATGGTTAAGAATAAAATGCGGAATGATTGCTTGCATCTTGGATTTGATACATACATGATGGGGATAAATATGGTGAAGGTACTTGTACTCTTGGCCTTATGACAGATGTTAACACATGACTAACAATGGGTAGTCACATATAGGATCTTGGATATAAAGATGAAGTGATAAGATGTACCTTCCTAGAACGTGAAAGGGTTAACATATGTAGGTTGTGTAGGGGAGTAAGGTTCTCCTTTCAATATTTTCATAGAGAGATGCCCCAATTATACATATCTTCCTTTTTTATGCAAACTAATCGATGTGGGAAGTTTTCTTTTGATGGGAAGGTTGATCAATGTGAGAATCTTTCCTAGGATGATTTTGATTTTTTTGATTTTTTAAAGGATGATCGATGTGGGAGACATTTTACATGGGTAGAAATCCTTCGAGGAGTGCTCTACAATTTTGGATTTTTTTAATTTTAGATAGTCGTCCTTCGAGTACCTTCCTAGAACGTGAAAGGGTTAACATATGTAGGTTGTGTGGGGGTAAGGTTTTCCTTTCAATATTTTCATAGAGAGATGCCCCAATTATACATATCTTCCTTTTCTTACGCAAACTAATCGATGTTGGAAGTTTTCTTTTGATGGGAAGGTTGATCAATGCGAGAATCTTTCCTAGGATCATTTTGATTTTTTAAAGGATGATCGATGCAGAAGACATTTTACATGGGTAGAAATCCTTCGAGGGAGTGCTCTACAATTTTGGAATTTTTTTATTTTAGATAGTCGTCCTTCGAGTACCTTCCTAGAACATGAAAGGGTTAACATATGTAGGTTATGTGGGGGGGTAAGGTTATCCTTTCAATATTTTCATAGAGAGATGCCCCAATTATACATATCTTCCCTTTTTTCATGCGCAAACTAATCGATGTGGGAAGTTTTCTTTTGATGGGAAGGTTAATCAATGCGAGAATCTTTCCTAGGATGATTTTGATTTTTTTGATTTTTTAAAGGATGATCGATGCGGGAAGACATTTTACATGGGTAGAAATCCTTCAAGGAGTGCTCTACAATTTTGAATTTTTTTTATTTTAGATAGTCGTCCTTCGAGTACCTTCCTAGAACGTGAAAGGGTTAACATATGTAGGTTGTGTGGGGGGGTAAGGTTATCCTTTCAATATTTTCATAGAGAGATGCCCCAATTATACATATCTTCCTTTTTTAATGCAAACTAATTGATGTGAGAAGTTTTCTTTTGATGGGAAGGTTGATTAATGAGAGAATCTTTCCTAGGATGATTTTGATTTTTTTGATTTTTTAAAGGATGATCGATGCGGGAAGACATTTTACATGGGTAGAAATCCTTCGAGGGAGTGGTCTACAATTTTGGATTTTTTTATTTTAGATAGTCGTCCTTCGAGGGATTGGTCTATAATTTTTAGGTTAGTTGTCCTTCGAGGATAATTCTACTTTTCTTTTTTTTGATAATATGATTTTGATACTTGAATAGTTGTCCTTTGAGGGATCAGTCTATTATTTTTGAATTTTTTTATAAGAAGCATCCATAGATATTTTTTAATTTATAGGCTGATGGAAAAACTCTAATATACTATTTCAAGGAGGGGAGAATAGATGTGTAAATTACCTACAAATACATGCCCCATGACATGTCTTTATTTGGTACATAAGGTGGATGGATGTAATGATTGTGGGGTTCCCATAGAGGGGGAACTTATCCAAGTGAAATATGTGATGAATAGAGTTATGGTGCTCATCTTTAAGGTTTACAAGGGTAGTGACAGAAGAAACACATACTTTCAAATCATTATGATGATAAAATGACTAGTTGATGGTGGAATAATATCTTTGATGTAACTACTATCATGACAGATCAAAAGTTAATAAGTATAAAGGATGTAAGAGAAGGTAATTCAAAGGTTCATTTTTAGATGAACCATCAAGGGAGGCTAGGTGATAAGCTCCCAACCGATGCTATATGGACCGATTTAGCTAGGGGAAAAATTTCCACGTTTACTCCTTTCCAAAGTAATGACATTTTGACTTGATTGAGAGGATAAGGTTGGTGAGGATTAACTAGGGGCTATGTGAGATGGAAATTTTTACATCTCGGTAGAGATGAGACCCCTAGTGTGACAATATGGATAGATATGACATACAAAAGTGAAGGGAAAAATGTCTTTCAATTTAGAATGATGAAATTTTTATTTTGATTGATTGAGTATATGGTAAATAAAGGAGGATGCAAAACCTTTGAAAAGGGATCTGATGACAATATAGATGAGATATGATGGGATGATTGATGAGGAGGGGTAGATGATGAAGATTTAGTTTTACATTTTCTTCATGTATGATGATTTTGATTCATACAGGTGTGGGTGAACCATACTGATTTGAGATGAGGGACCTTCAATGGAAGGTGATGAGAATACATATGAAAAATATTTTTCGATATTTGATTGAGAATGACCCCTTGTCCTAAAAATTTTGATGGGGAAACTAATGGTGACTTAGGTGTAGATGTTGACAAGATTGAGATACCTTCAATGGAAGGTGTTGGAAATATGTCTGAAAGAGGTTTGTTAATACCAGATTGAGGATGACCCGTTGACCTACAAATGTCGTTGATGATACTGACGATGGTGGAGGTATTGATGATGGCTTAGGATGGTCTTCTTCTGGGAGAAGATCATTGACAAGGAAGAGTTACTGGATTAAAGATATAAGTGTCGTACATCCCTCTATGTCATGACATGGGCTTCTTTGGTAGGCACATGTTTTCATTTGATCGTACCATGCGGTTTTATGAGTATGTGTATTGGGTGTGTTTTAATGGGTGATAGTGTGATAAGAGAAGCATGTATAACCTTTTAAGGATTTCAATTTAACTTCCTTTTGGGGGATTTGGATTAATGACTTTTGATTTTGATTTATGATAAATCTTTGTAGGACACATATTACTTTTGAACATGGGTAGATTCATAGATTTTGTATGGTGTTGGAACATCATAGGGTGTTTTGAGGTTGATAAGAGAGAGGATATGATCCAAGGATGGGATAGGATGTGGGATTGATAAAATTGGATAATGGATGAGGTCCCAAGATAGATGAGGATGTATTGATCATGGATGAGATAGGGTTTGACTATGTGAAAGGATATTGAGATAAAGGATGGGGGCCAAAATGGATGATGAGGGTGGAGTTGTAGATGTGATGGATTTGGATTGTGATAAAGGATGGGGTCCTGTAATAAATGGTAAGGCTGAGACCTTAGATGATGTGCATTTTGATTTTGTAATGTTAGCCTTAGGTAAAGAAGATGGTCTTACGATAGATGATGAGGATGAGGTCATGGATGTGATAGGTTTCAATTTTGTAATTTTTTCTTTAGATAGAGGAGAGGGTCTCATGTTAGATGACAAGGGTGAGTTAGTGGATGTGATGGGATTTGATTATATATTGATGCGATTATATGTCAAGATCTTTGATTGTAGGCTACCCCTTTGTAATGGTCTTTGATATGGAATATAAAGGCTGAAGGAAGTAGTGTGTGATTGGATAGTAAGTCAAGGTGATGTTGATGCATGTGGATTATCAAAAATAGGATCCATGGGCTCAAAGTCTTCAAGGGGAAGTGTTGGTGATGAAAGGGTCTCCTCATGGGGAATATCATATGTAATAGTGTTGATGATGTGACTTGAAGGATGTGCAGTATCTATATGGACTGAATCTATCAATGGTTTTGGGTCAAGAAGAAAAGTAAAGGAGACATGTGTGGTAGTATCATCTAGCTCGTAGTAAGGCTCAAGGGATTCGAATGGTACATGCATAGATTGGGGATCAAGATGGCCTTCTTTAAGGGCTTGGATTTATAATTTTCTAGCCATGGTGAAGGATTCATCAAAATTCTAGAATGTGTGGATCTAGAGGGTAGATGAGATGTGATGGGAACATGATCAAGAAAACAACTTGATTAGTTCTGATTGAGGTAGTGAGAAGGTAAATTGATTGATAATGCTTTACCACCTAGTGACAAATTTAATAATGGATTCATTTTCAGATTGTTTGATGGTAGAGGGTCATAAATGGTGATTTTGAGAGTAACATTGATGGCAAAGTGCTCGAGAAATAACGGGTCTAGATACGTAAAAGAATAAAGAGTGTTGAGGGAGGGAGGTGTACTAATCTAAGACAAGTCCTGCTAGTGACATAGGAAAAGTTATAAGCATGAGATCTTGATCATGGATGATGAGATAACATGAGTGTCTAAATGATAGTATGTGTTTTTGAGGATCCTCATGGCCATGAAACATTATAAACTTAGGCAATTCCCAATGCAGAGGATAAGGATTATATGGTACTTGAAATGGATGGATGGGTTTGTTACAAACCTATTCATAAGTGAGGATGTGTTTGGGTCCCATGGTAATGGCTTCCAAATTATCTAATTTGTTCAACAGAGCTTGCATGGGATCATTTATAGGATTAGGCATGAGGGAATTAACATGTGAGTGTGGCTGAGAATGTGGTTGAGTTGATTGATGATAGTGGAGAGTATGAGGGTTATGTTGTGGATGGGATTGATGTGGGGGTTGATAAGGGGTAGCTTGAGAAGATATTGTTTGTAAAGTAGGTTGTGATAAAGGGATGTGGGGAGATGTATAAATATGTTGGATATGTTGTTGTTGTTGGATAAGAGGGGTTGATTAGGCCTGAGTAGGTATGTGTATAGGTTTGGGATGTTTGAGGTATTGAGAAAGGTATTGAAGTCAAGATAGGTTGATTGGATAAAATATGGGGGATGTTAATATTCTGATGAGATTGTGATGAAGGAGGGGATGCGGTGAGGATCGATTGATGGGATACACTTGACATGGGTTGAGGAGTGATAGTTTGGAAATAGTTTGTGCATAAAGGATAGTCGTAGGGTTGTTAGATGGGGTTGTTGTAGGGTTGTATGATTGGTTGAAAGGTAGAGGTTCCATAGGGAACAAAATATGGTCTAGATGGCTCTAGGAATATGCCAGAGCTAAATGAAGTTGAGTGGGATGTGATAGGTTGATGAGATTGATAAGGATTAGATCTTGTGTAGGGGATGTTTTGAAATTGATTGGGATGAAAAGTTGTAGATGAAGCAATCGAAGATGATTGTGAAAATGAAGCATAAGGGGTAAAAGAATATGCTAATGTAGAGGTTTGATCCATATTAAATGATAGTTAACTGACGATGATACAAAAAATCCCTAAGAGAGATAAAATTTAATAGATAGGTCAAGCAAAAAGAAATTATAATTACATTAGTTAAAATTTATATGTGGGGGAAGAGGCTCAGAGGGAAACTAATGATATGGTCGCTATAAGGATGGTTTCAAGTTTGTTTAAAGTTGGAGTCCTAAATATACCTAAAGGTACGTGATTCCCAAATCTATGTTGGTTCTGGTATGGGGCATGGTATTGGGACCTAACCCCTCACTTCATGGTCCTGCAGTAATAAGGGAGTTGGGTGCTTAGCCAATATACCAAAAACTGGTTATTTATAATCACCCAGAACACCGAGTCGGCTTCCCTATTGGGTGATGAAATCCCAATAGTTTCACTTTGGAATAAGTTTTATGCAAGTTTTATATTCAATGCGGTTTGATGTGTGTGAGGGAAGATTACGTGAATGCAATAAATTAATCCTTTTATTAAACTATGTGATCAAGTAGGATGTAAGGTTATTTTTAATCCCAAAAGAATGACTGATTTTGATGAGGACAAATAGTAAATTTAATTCTTACAATTAAAAATAAAACAAGAGCACTCACTCGAGAAACACTTCTTTTTTAAATTTAATTTTTTTATTTTTGTAGCAATGCAATAATGCGGTAAGAAGAAGCCACCAAAGAAAAAACCCTACAAAAAGGTGTTTAACAGAGACGAGAAAAATAGAAAAGAAAATGGTGTTAGATGATGACCGATTGAGTAAATAGAATCAATCACAAAGATTGTCAATGATAGACAAGAATTGTTGGCGATTCATTCAATCACCGGCAATTTGACAAGATCATTGGCGATTCACCCAATCATTGGTGCTTTGATGGATCCAAGCATATGTAAAACTACTTATTTCCAATGGGATAAGCTACCTACAATGTACAAACACTCAGAAGAAGATGGGATTATATAGATATATGGTGGATTTCCTAGAAAATGCTAGTGCCTAGAAGTCAATGGGACTCCTTACAAAAATGTCAATCCACATTCAAAAAAATTAATTTTATAATGATAAGATAAAATTATAAATAGATGATATAACTAACAATGCAAAGGTAAAGGGACTAACATGGTCCATAGTTATATGATGTTCTGATGATGATACCTAATCCAAAGAGAGTCTAGGGATTAAAAAATGGCTCAAAGGAGAAAGGATGTAGATGGTTGTGTACTCACAAAGGTGAGATGAGTGATAGATTTGATTTAGATAATTGATAAAGTGCTACAGATGGCTCAAAGGAGCTTGATAGGGTTTAACAGCACTGCAAAGGTAGAGTAGTAATAGGTGATGAGATCTAGATGTTTGAAGGACAATATTTGGGCTTAAATGATCTAACACATACAAATTATTGACGATTAAGGTGAATCATTGGTGATTGGGGCCGATCGTAAGTGATTAGGATAATCACCAATTATTACTATGGAAATGTATAGGTTTATAATAAACTAAATAATGTCAATGTAAATCTTTTAAAATGATGGATAAACGAGATAATAATGCACATGAATAGCACTTACCTTGTGTAAGTTGAAAATGAAGAAAAGAGGATCATATTACCCAACAAAAGAATATTGTAGATGCTGACAGATCATTGGATTTGATTGTTGGATGTTTGAGGGACCTCTAAAGGCAACAAAAGAGATATTTGATGTCTTAGATATTTCTATGATGATTTCAGACATTGTGAGAGAGCTATGGTATAGAGAAGACATAACGTAAGGTCTTCAAGAGCAAATAGCATGAAAAATGTCCTAGCTACCTGGAAATTAAGGCCCACAACTCATTTATATAGGAATTTAAAAATAGGAAGAATCGCTTGATATTGGAAAAATCACCTATGATTCTCCCTGTTTTGTGGTAAAAGGGTGAAACTACTTTCTAAATAGATTTGTTTGCTTGTTTTTTATGAAGGGTGTGTGTTGGAAAGAGGTTATGCATGTCATTGAGGTGGTGAAATGGGTAAGAAGTTGTTGATTTTGTTTTTTTTGTTTCTAAGTGGTTTGGGTTGTTTAAGAAGGGGTAAAATAGGATTTTACAGTTGTAGAATGATATTTACAGGAGTAAATACAATGGGGAGAAATAAGACTTAGGATAAATATGTGATTAAATATAATGGGGAGAAATAAGATTTAGGATAAGAATTCAATGGATAAAATGATAATGATGTGATAATTAAGGGGTGTTAGTAGACGCAAACATGGGGATTAGCGGTGCTAATTTTAGGTGTCTACAATGACATTGTGCATGTAAATCAAACTAGGGTTCCCTTGATGGAAATTATTATCAAAGACAATAAAATTCCTTCTTTGACTAGAGTTTTCTCCTAAAAAATATACAATGGCCTTATAGAATTTAAGGAAAAGGGATCCAATTTTTATATGATGTCTTATTTAATAGATGCATTATGTGCGGACAAGATTTTTGGGGGTTCCTAATTGGATGTGCCAACATACTTATATAGTTTCCAAAGGCTTCAAAAGTATGCACATGCATGATTACAGGAAAATCATTGAGGTAGTATGCAATCATTATTCCCACTTAATTTTTAATGTCATACATAATACTTTGATTCCTAAGGTGAGCTATAGGATAATTAATACATTTTATTCTTGGGAATCTCTCTATTGTTATATAAATTGTATTGTGATCAAGGTAGAGGGAATCCTCTCCATCCCTTTCAGAAATTCCAAAGTTTTTCTAGATAAGTTGACAAAACAAGAGATAGCTTACTATATTGTTCATGACATCAACCATGTAGCTAAGGGATGGAAGAAGAAGAAATCCAATCCCACTCTCCCTTTTCATGTTGGCTCTATAATTCTCAATTATTTGCAAAATGCCAAGAGGATCACTTTACACATGCCATCATTTCATTTGGAATACTATATTCCAAGGAATTTTGATCCAATAGAATGATTTATATAGTTTTACAAAGTTACCTCCCGGGAATGGCCAACCATAATTATAGGCACTAAATAGATAAGGATGGCCTATAATAAAAAATGATACCAATGATCAAATTGTATCCCTCAACATGAGGAATCATAAGGTCACATATACACCTATTGGGTAGCTAGTTAGGATAGTTGGAATAGATAGTAGCATGGGGAAATAAGAGTAAGAATAAGAAGAGGGAGACTTAAATGAAGAGGGTACTGACTATAAGAAGCTAAATAAACTTCTTGTTGTATACCCTCTTGTATTAAAATAAATAGATGGTCCTCATCTTGGAACATCTCCAAGCATACAACTCTCAAATCCAAAAAGTAATTCAGTGGTCACTATAGGAGTTTCTTCAAGCATACAATATGCTAGCACTCTTACATGTTCTCCTTGCTAAACACTATGAAAACAATGGATACTTTGTTTTCTCCCACTTTTGTTTCTTCAATAGTTTTTAGTTGTGTGGGGATTTTATCCTCTTCCATTCCATAGTATTCAATCCTTTATTCCACTAGTTTCATTATTCCTTATATTTCCTCTTCTCAAGATGAATCAGAGATGATCAAGGATATTAAATCCCACTAATTTTAAATATCTTCATTCTTTCCTTGCTTCAACCACCCCTATTGCTTCTCGTACTCTTTTAAATTCTATTTAGTACAATTTTCAATCCCTTTTCCAATTTATTATACACCTATTTCCTCAATTGTTTTACCCTCCTCTCTCTCCCAATTATGATGTCTTAAACATTAACTCGCACAACTCACAATATCAATCCCTTTGTCTTATACTCAAATCATTACAATGACACCCACACAGCTAGTTTTTTCTACTACAAAACATCAAAAGTAATTCAGCTTTCGACAACTATTGTTTCTACTCCTTTTCTAGTGTACCCCCTCCAATTCTAACTTCTTCTAACACCATTGTTAAAATATCTTCTTGACCTAAATTAAAGGAACGTATATAACCTTCTTTATATTTCTAATCCTTTCATCTAATGCCTATAAAATTTGATTTGTCTCTCAATTCACCATTGCTTCCTTCCATATCTACACATGTTTCCCAAACCTTTCTTTCTAGCATCCCTATGCCACTTCTTCTTTATCTCTTTTTATATTATTATTTCCTATTTTCCTAACCCATTGAAACTCAAATTTTCAAGAACCATCTCTTAGACCCTCTAGAACCTACTCACCTTAGCCTACATTTCCTTGGACTCCAAGATATTTTCCATAAGTGGTAGGATATTCCTCTGCCCTACCCTTTATGAATACAGTTGCACCTACTACCCCGAGGGAACAAGGAATCCTCCTAGTGGATAGAAATAAATGGCCTCTACCATGGTGTAAGTTGAAGATCCTAAAGTTTCCCTAAAATATGAATCTCCTATGGTAAATTTGAAGAGGGTAAATAAAAGAAAAAATTCCTAAGGGACAACCCCTGCATATATGGAAATTGAGGAAGACATCATTTGGATATCTAAAAGATCCCACATCGGAGAAGAATTCATGAACATAGACCCTTAGTCTATCATTTATGTTACTCAATAGATGTCATATGATTTGATCATAAAACGTGTAGGTTAGGTTAGATATTTTCAATGCCTAAAAATAGTTGACATTGCTTAAGAGCACTCCACCTAATGTGTAAATATCACTAATGACTATGTATGAGTGTTTAGTAACAATAAAAATCATAATTATATAACATAACATGGGTTATTCTAGGTTTAAAACAAGCACAAGTATATTACTAGTGATGCATAAATTTATGGTAGTCATTAATATGAATCTTTTCTTAAATGTTCTTCACATCAAGAGCCAAGATCGGAATATAGGAAATATATATAAGGAACATTTTGAAAAATTTGACTAATTGGATGAGTGCAATCAAGGGACTATTAAAATACTTAGAAGGCACAATAAACAATGTTAATAAACTTCTATCTAAATCTTAAATCACTTTAATATACCAACCAAATGGGAGGTTACTTCAAAATAATTTCTTTGATTGACAATTATAGGCCTTCATTTCCACTCTAACTACCAATTTTGCACAAGTCGATGTAACAGGGAAGGTATATACTATCATGACATTGGTCACCTCTATAGATATCAAAGTGAGGAAATATTTTCTTTTGAAATATTCATTCGAATATATTCATAGGAAGGTCATAGTGTTGGTTCAAGAAGTGCTTGATTTAATGAAACCGCCAATTTCAAATTTGGTGTAAATGGAGAATGAGTTCAAAGAATGAATGAATGAGCTTAAGTTATTTCAAGTGTAGTCAACTCGATGGATCCAAGTGGAAGTTTTAAGGAAATCTTGGACATGCAATAACTTTACTACTTTTAGGATTTATTATTGTAAAACTATTCAATCTAAAAAAATAGGCAACTCAAGATTTCTTACATGAAAGTTTTTCCTCTTAATTTTGTAACTTGTTCAAGAATGGTCTAGTCTATTTTAAGACTGCCTATTTAAATCCTCATGAGGTGGAAAATTTTGTATAAATACATCAGTTGTATACCCTCTAAGGAGGAAGAATTTTATGAAGGAAGTGCTTTGAAATTCTAAGGATTGTTCGGTGAGTGTTTCTCTACATATTTCTTTCTCAATGATTTGGTAAATTTATTGATATATTTTATTAGTTAAGAATTGTTTGATTTATAATATCATGGGATTTTTAAGTGTGCGGTATCTACTTACATATTCATAAGTTAAATTAGTTTCATATTATTGAGAAAAGTGTTAATGTGTGAATGGAATTGGATATTTTGTTGCTACATTATGTAGCTAGCTTACTATATGTTGTTTCATGATCTTTAGTAGCATTAATTGCATTATGCAGCAACAATTTCAATTACTGACATAGATGTGAATTACTATTATTTTAAATCTTATCTATGAATGGATTTTTGTTAACAATTTTTTTCAAGAAATTAGGAATAATAGTTATTTTATTAATGGGTGTCTACTAAAATAAAAATCCATAAATTCTTTCCCTTGTCATCTTAAGCCCATGTTATGTTAGGATTAAGCTGATATAGATATCTTTAGTGAATCACATAGTGGTGACTTTAAGAAAATATAGCTTAAGTGTTTTCAATAAATTCTCTTTTTCCCTACCCTACCTTGTACGTTTTACAAATTGTGTTGAGTCGAGTCTTATGAACATCAAAACTACCCTTTTAAAGGAGTACTTCTGAAAAAATATGGGAAATTGTGAGTATATTGACAATCTCTGAGTGTTAACAAGTTGTGTGAATACTATTCCACCACTTGGTTATTTATAAAACTACATACCCCATGACTTGTGCATCGATTCAACACCTTAAGGCTCTAAAATGAGTAGGGAACATAAAACTTGTTTATGCATGTGGGTATAAAAAACCTTTATCAAAAAAATATGGCACTATAATTAGGGCCCATTACATTTGGTTCCCATATAGTGTGTCAATAGATTTGAATGGGGTGCTTAGAATTCACATCAAAGACAAATTGGTCCTAAAATCAATGACACAAGATCATCGATCATGAATCCTTTGGTTTTAAACCATCCTAAAGGTCCACACTAGATTCATTACTCTTACTATATGATCCATTAGAAATCCACAATAAGTCAAGAGATGACAGGATAGATGAGCCAACGGTGTGCGGGGCATAGCCCCTCTTTGAGACAAAGAAAGTGAAACTATTTTATTGTTATTCTACCAGCAGGAATCTACACAAGTCCTACAGTATTCTACCTTCAGGGGTTTGGGGTCTCGTCCCAGTTGGGGCATTTATGACTGTGAGTATAAACGGATGAAGGGAAGAGAGGAGATAGAATAGAGTGAAGGGAGAAAAGAAATAAATTCCAAAGCAGAAAGGTCAGAGGGTTTATGTTTTGGGTTGGTAGTAAACAGAGCCAAACCTACTTGCATAAAAAACAAAGCAATACTGATGAAAAAATGACAAAAAGTAGAGATAGATCTAATAGAATAAACACACAGATCTGACATAAGAAAGATCAGATGCACATAACACATGTATTTAGCACAAAGTCTTAATATTTGTATTAATGTTTTCTTCTGTTACAAAAAGTACAAAGCCTTTTCTTCTCACTTCTATTTTTCATCTAAAAAGTGTCCACCACTTGAATACAACAAGTATTCAAGTATATATAGAAGGAGAAGGAGAGAGAAGGCAAAAAAGAAACCAACAAATAATTACAAAATATTTACAAAATATCTAAAAGTCAACTGTTGACTTTGGGGCAACTTAGTGGATGACAACATCCCATGGTGCAACATGGATGATGTCATCATTTGTGTCAACATACTTTTAAATATTACAAAAATGGAAAGAAATCCAAGAGGAGGAAGGCTATTCATCGTCATCCCGTGGCTAGAAAGGGAGTATCTTGCTTCTACTCAGGAGAGGAAATGTGGAATTGAGCCCGATACTCCATGAATTTGCTAATCATCGGTTGGAGTTGATCTTAGGCAGGACCCTTGGTGTGATCGCCATGACTTCACAAGTCTTCCGTTCATCTCTAAGTTTCTCTGAGAGTTTGAAGTATTCATTACCTACCTCCATCAGGTATCCCACAAAATCGCGGCAGGCCAGAAGGTTGTTGATGGATTCACGTCAAAAGTAGCTTCTGACCCTAACCCTTGCAAGATGATCTCTTTGAAGAGCCGAATGGTTTCATCTACCTTCCTCAAGGTGTATGAAGGAGTGAGCAAGCCCGGAGACATCCTTAGGACAATTTTCTCCATTTGATGCATTGCATCCAAGGCTTCCTCCTTGAATTTGTCTATCTTCTCCAAGACAAATTCCATCTGATCGACCCGATAGTCCAAAGCAGCAAGGACTTTGTTGGGTGCTCTGGGGTGATCAAGATGCCGAATTTTACTAAGTCATCAACTAAGGGCAGCTCGAACATCTTACTGAATGTCTCATGTTGTAACCTAGCATGGTCCAACTCTTGGGAGATAGGTCCTGCAATCACTTGGAGGTCCTTGTTATCCTGACCAATATTTTGATATAGCTCCATGAACTTTACGATTACTTCCTCACTATCTTTGAGGATTTGGTCTCTCCAGGTAGATACTGCCATGCCTTGTTCACCAATCTTGGCATATTCATTTATCTTTTCTTGACTAAGGGCCTCAGGAGTTTCTATGGCAGTTGTAGGAGGTGCACTACCCATTTTCTACAGGGCTTGGAGAAGATGTTTGTTTTGTTCTTTCAGTATCCTCTTCTCTTCCTTTGCTTCCTGAAGCTTCTTGCAAAGGGCATCCACTGCAGATAAGGCCTCTCCTTGCAGGATTTCTGAGGACGTTCCCATTGTGACCTATGTCACTATATAATCTGTAGGAGACAGATCCTTTTTATCCTTTGTGGGATCAAGGTACGTGATCTCCATTACTCTTTCACCTGAGGCGCTCTGAGAGAAGCGGGTTATTGGCTTTTGCTTCTTAGCTCCTTTTGTTGGAATGACAAAAAAGTCCATAGGTGCAATGGGGACTTTCCTCTTGTGTTGGCTCAGGTGTTGGGAGATCCATGTTGGACTTAAGGGAGTGGGACCAGAGGGAGAAGAGGGAATGGCGGTAGAAAGAAGGGTAGCTACGGTAATAAGGGGAAATGGGTCGAGACACTTTGGTGGTGGCATTGATAAAGAAGCCAAATCTCCAATGCTCATAGGGGTAGGAGTCACTATAGGAGAGGAAACCGTGGGGGTGGAAGGGATTTGAGAGATGAGGGAAGAAATACTAGGGGACAACTCCATGAGGGAAGAGAAGATGGAGGAAGAGGAAGGGGAATAGTAGAAGATGGGGAGAAGACACAACCAAAGGAGTGGTTGCTTGAGTGACATGAGGAGGGGAAGGAGGAGCGGAGATGGGATGGGGGGAACTTCAGGTAGTTGTAGTAGTGGCAACATCCTGAGTGGATGTGCCCATTGGAACACTTACCGCTTGCTCTTCTTCTAGGGAGATATCAGGGTTACTACCTGCTCTGGGTGGTGGAAGGAGGACTCTCGGGAGCTTGCTCTTGAGTAGTGACTTGATTCCCCTTCTTTGTCTTTTCCTTTGCCCTTTGGCAAATGCTTCAGCCTAGCAGGTGCATTACCTAAGGGAGACGTGGTGAAGTCTACCCCAAGGTAGATGAGACCATTAAACCTGCACCAATGCTTTGTGCACTTTGCAAAGTGCCCTTAACCCTTTCCTCAATAGTCTGAGGTGCCTTTGTTCTTCTATCTCAGGAAAATGGCCAGTTGTCCCCATCCATATCTAGATAGACCTGATCAACTTCTTGATCAGTCATTTGAAAACCTTTTGGGAAAATGGCCACACCATATTGGATGATTTCTACTAGGGCTAGGTAGGAGTGATCCTTTCTTCTGAGCTCGACCTCGTGATAGAGATCGATCGATGTAGATATCCTTGATCATGGGACGTGGATTAGATCGATCTTTTCCTTCTAAAGGAAATTGTGAGGATCGAAGGTTGCCCTTGCTGGGAAATTATGTTTCAAGTTAAACAAATCTAGTTCTGTAAACATTTCCCGGGCTTTGGTGTGAGAAGTGCAGGTGTACCTGCCCACTATGAGGGGGTAAGAAGTTCCACCCTTCTTTCTTTTTAGGCACTTCTCATGATATGTGATGAGCTATTTGGACAGCTCTAATAGGATCAACTTAGGCCCCACATATCTTGTAACTTGGTGGGCTCCCCCAAGAAGTTGGCGGCTCTAAGATAAGTGAAAGTGGGGAATTACGTAAATAACACCCCCACTTCTTTGTGCGTAGTCACTATGCTCTTGGTCATTCGACCGTGAGTCATATTGGGCCTCAATAGGTAGATGATGCCATAGAAGAAGGCATCATTGATCTTGGTGAACTATGGGATGTTGTTTTCCAGTCTCAACTCTGGATAATATTCATATATTTTTACTTGGGGCCACACCCTACATCGACTCAGTGTTGGGTAGTCTCTTTCGAGAGGCAACAACGTAGACCACATAGGAGTTCATGTAGAACCTCCCGTTGTTGAGAGTTGTTGAAGTTGCTTCGAAGATGGTGCTGCTTGATGATCTCTGCCCATTCAAAACGTTGATCAGGCACATTTTTTTCATTGTCTCCAGATACCTGAGCATCCATTTGTGGAAGTAATGGGCATCAGGAAGCCCAAATACCCTACTTAGGAAGGTTATGGTGTCACTCAGCTCTTCTGAGAAGTCACTGCGATGAATAACCTGCGGCCACCTGGTTATTACCTTCTTATTTTTCGGTATACTTCATTCATCAACTACATGCATTTGTCCTCATTTTCATCCCATGCCTTTATGCAGTCTTCCTGGCTTATTGCCACAAAGTGCGGTGGTGGGGAATACCCAACATGATTTCAAAGTGCTGGGCAGTGAGGTTGATTATAACCTCACCCTTTTCATTCTCGACACACCTTGTGTCTTTATTATAGCAGCGGGCCACCACCATCATGAATTCATTATTCACTGCACTCACGGGAATTCCTCCAGCGAAGTGTAGACCACTTTTGACCAATTTTTCCATCCATGGACTACTTGTGACCCTCTTGGTTCTGGACCAAAAATCTTCCATATCGATGTGGCCAAGTTCAGAATCCTTGATGTCTAAGTCACACTCTGCATGGGACTCGGGCATCCTGACCCTTTGATACTTATACTTCATTTCTTCCTCTGTGAGTTTGGCCTTACCCTTTGACTTGGTTGGCCTCTTACTTGATGAAGACATGTGTGAATCTAAGTTCAACTTGTTGATCGGGAATATATAGAATGGAAGAAATGATGTGGGGTCCATGAATGTGACGTAAAGTGACAGAGGATGACAGGAGCGCTGACAGTGCGAGAGAATTTAATTTTCACATGTTTTTCAATCGTGAAAATGATAGGTCGGATGCACCTATTTATAGCAAAAGGTGTAATAAATGTGCCACCAACTTTTTTAAAGGGCACACCAAAACAAATGCCAACATGAAATTATTTGTGCCTTTGGTGCGTTATGCGTGCCTGTCAAAGATGAAATTTTCTGCTTTGGTATGAATTCAATTTACAATGGGGTTTTTAGTGCTTATGTATCGCAACAAACATTTTTAGTGTGACAGTGGGGCACATGCGCCTCGTGCGCGTAGGTTTGAATGGCGCATCATGAAAGGCACAACATTTTTTATGTTGACATTAAAGAGATGTACGCCAAGGAATAGAAGGGGGCACAAGTTTATTTGATGTTGCATGAACAAAATCTACACCCAGCCAAAAAAGGACCAAAAGACTAAGTTCGAAAAACTAGATTCTCCATAAAGGGATTTTATGCCATTCCGAACGCTAAGGGACCTCGGTGGGGAACCAAAACAAAATTTTGGTATGGTTACCTGCAAAATTTCCCTTGTCAATTTTACAAGATAACAGCTGGCTCTTTCTAGGGACTATCTTTGAGTGAAGCTCAAAGGTAGAGAATCCCAGATCAACATGTGCCTATCCATTGGGTTACAGAGTCAAAAACAAGGGCAATGACAAAAAAAAACACACAACCAACAAAAGAAAACACACAACAAAAAAAACACACAACTTAAAGCAAATTGTACAAAGAAGAGAGCAAGCTCTACTTCCTGAATATTTTGAGATGTTGCCCACTATAGGGAAGTGGGAGCTCGGTTCCATCTAGATACGAGAGATAGAAGCTATTCTCTCTATTGAGCTGCTTGATCTTGAAAGGTCCTCTCCATAGAGAATCAAATTTTTCTGTGCATGCCCTTTGGCTCTCTTCACTTGTCCCACAAAAGGACGAGATCTCCCACCTGAAAATCTCTTTGCTTGGCCTTTTTATCGAACAATCTCTTGACTTGATTCTGATGTTCGGTGATCTGTTGACCACCCTTACTCTCTTTTCTTCAAGCTATGTTAGATACATGACCCTCTTTTCAAGAGAATTTTAAAAGTCTCATCTTTGATCACTCATGCCAAGCGCAGAGCAGGAAGTTCCGCATAAATGGGAAGCTTAGTGTCGATTCCATATAATACTTGAAAAGGTGACATACCGAGAGACCTCTTTGGAGTAATACGGTCTACCCACAAAGCATCATACAATGACTTGTGCATGACCATTGATTCTCATTGACTAGCTTCCGTATGATGGTCACTAAGTTCTTATTGCTTGGATTCTGCCTGACCATTTCCCTGGGGTAATAATTTGAGGCATGGGCCAAGGTTATCCCATATTCATAGAAAAAATGATAACTTCCCATGAGGAGAAGTTGGAAGCATTATCAGCAACGATCTTGTGTGGAATGCCAAACCTTACAATGATACTTTCTTTGATGAAGTTACAAACAATTTCAGAGGTGGCATTCTTAACCAGGTATGGCCTCCACCCATTTGGTGAAATAGTCTATTGTTGTTAGGACATAACTATGTCCGACACTTGATTGGGGATGTAGTGCTCCGATAAAGTCAATTCCCCATTACATGAATGGTTCATCAATAACAACCAGGCCTGAGGGGAAAGGCAACCAATTTTGGTTTGCCAACAAACTGTTGGTAGAGCTCACATTTTGCTACCTAGGTGGTTGTATCCCGAAATAGCGTTGGCCAATAGTACCTAGCCCGGATGATCTTATGGACTGTGATGGAAGAGGAAAAGTGACCACCACATGCCAAGTCATGAAAGCTTCCTAGAAACTTTACCTATTACGGCTTGTCAACACATCGCATTGAAAAATGCCATCATCCCACGCTTGTATAAACCATCATCCCATATGACATATCTGGCTTCTCTGAGCTTTACAATATGCTTCTCCTTTGAAGTTAGATGAGCTGGACACTCACCGTAAGTGAGAAAGAAAGTGATATCAGAATACCACTCATCACTATTGCAACAAATAGAACCATAGGCAGAGAATCAGCTTTCTTTGGTTTACCCTGCATTCCATCGATGCAATCATCTTTTTCTTTAGGGACCTCTGAATCTTTGTTTTCAGCCATAAGCTAACATAGGCCCTTGCCTCTTACCAGCTTGGTTGGTTTTATGTCTAGATCATACTCTTGGACCTTTGTGATCCAATTCCCTCGTAAGCTTCCTAACTCTTGTTGAGTTAATATTGATTGACTATTGTGTGTGTCGGGACCCAAGCACTACCATATGAGAGTTTAGGATGTAGTACCGAAATTCTTGACTACTTTGACAATGGCGAAGGCATGTTTTTCCAACTGAGACATCTTCAATTCATGAGGCTTGAGAGGAGAACTCATGAATGCTATTGGAGATTCAACATCCTCAGAGTTCTTTTGCATTAAGATGGCCGATACAATATGCTCAGATGCATAACTATACATGATAAAATCCTTGGAGAAGTCGGGACATACCAAGATGGGTGCATGGGCAACAGAGGCTTTTATATCCTCAAATGACGTCTTTCCTTCTTCACTCCACCAGAAATTTTGTGACCCTTTCATCATATTTGATATGTGGTGAGTCTTTTCAACAAAGTCAGGAACAAAGCACTGAGAAAATTCACTTTTCCGAAGAAAGAGTGAACACGGTCTTGCTTGTGGGTAAAGTAAGGCTCTAAATAGCCTTAACCCTTTCGACATCTATCTTTGTCCCTTCCTTGCTTACAACGTGTCCTAGCAACTTTTCCTTGATGACCCCAAAAATAGACTTTTTTGGGTTTAGGAGATCCCATGTTCTCGGCATCTAATCAATACTTGCTCCAAATGATCACAATGATCACTTCACTGTTTAGAGAACACAGTTAAGTCATCTAGATAAACTATGATAACCTTTCCCATCATACCTTTGAATGCAAAGTCCAGTCCATTGCTAAAAGGTAGCACCAACATTGGTCAAGCCAAAAGGCATCCTGCTTATAGCGAATGTGCCCTAGGAGTAGTGAATGTTGTTTTGAATTGGTCTCTTTGTGCGAGACTTCAATTTGATTATAGCCTGAAAAACCATCAAGCATGGACAACATTTAAATCAACCAATTCTACTGCGAGAACTTGATCCATTATGGGAAGCGGATAATTATCCTTCAAGGACGCTGATTCAGGTTGCGAAAATCTACGCATATGCGTATCTCACCATTCTTCTTTCATACTGGTCATGATGTTTGTGACCCAGGTACTATGATGGATAGGAAAAATGATCCTTGCATCCAACATCTTCTGTATTTCTACCTGGATGGTACCTGAGATCTTGGGATTGTAATGCCTCTTGTTTTTGGTGAAAAGGTTTGACATTCTTCTTTTAACGGGATGTCATGTTGAACATCCTTCGGCTTGAAAGACTTTAGATCGGCATAAGACCATGCCAATACGTCCATATATTTCTTCAACAATTTGACAAACTTTCCACTTTTCTTCGGTGTGCAACATTTCCTATGTTCACAAGCTGCGGATGTTCCATAGTACCTAGATTGACCGATTCGGTCTTTGGAGAGGAGTTAGGGTCATCTTGCCACTTCTTCTTGACAAAATGATCATGTTTGTCAAATAATCGTTCCAGAGAAACTAAACCTTTTGGGATTTTATTTCCTTTGAGCTGACATATGCCATCACCTCCTTTTGATTTTTTGTTTGATCAGTGACAGATTCACGGCATGCAAAAGTAGATCCTTCAAAATGAAGCTCACTGAAATTCTCTGCCTTCTCCAAAAAGGCAATAAGTTGATTGTCATCATTGAATACCTACCAGTGCTGAGAATTGTCTGGCACGCTTGGGCGGAAGACTACCTCAATAGTATATGTGTCTATTTTCAACCCTGGGTGAGGGAGCATGAGAGACGCTGAGATGGCCAGTGAATCGGCCATGTCATTCTGAGCTCTTGGAATGGATTTTATTGAGAAGGCATCAAATTCCTCAATGTTGTCCCATACTGCGTATTGTGGTAATGCTTGAGCCTTTCATTCTTTACTTGGTATATTCTTTTTACTTGATTCACGACTAGCTCGGCATCGCCTTGTACTTTTAGGTTCTTGATTCCCCTTTCTTTTACAGCTTGCATGCCAAGTAGCAAAGATTCATATTCAAGCAGTATTATTCATGTTGAAAAACTACAACTTGAAAGAGAGGAAAAATCTCCTCCTCAGGAGATATTAACACAACTCCAACACCGCATCCACTAGTTGCACAACTACCATCAAAATGCAATGTCCATATCTTGTTAAGGTCCTCCTCTTGGATGAGAACGTCCATTTTGTCAGACTCAGTAGATAAGAAGTAGTTCCCCATCCCTGATGATTCGAAGAGAATTTGGGCTTTGGGGTCGTCAGAATTGGTGACCAAGTACTTCTTTTGCGATTCAGGCTCCAATGTCTGCATTACACCCTTGATGGGGATTCGGCTTTGGACCAATCCATATAAATCTCTCCACCAACTTCTCTACAAAATCTCCTTCCTAGTAGAATTCCATATGCTTGGGGATATCAGCAATGAAGGATGGTCATCTTTACTCTTTTATCTGGGAATGCCGCAAAGGTGAATTGTGCATCTTTGATTTGACCAATCAATGGAACCTGTTTGGTTTCCATGGAGTAACATCTGCCGAAAGGCTTGGTAAGAGTGAGGCCCAAAGCATGGGTGACCTTTGCCAGCATGACATTATCGGAAGCCCCAAAATCAATTATGTAGTTGCTTAGCTTGTGACCATTGATTAGGAGGGAAAGATAAAAAGGTTCAATTTTTCCTGACACGGAAGTCGAGGCCACATTTATGCGAGATGCAGGAGGAGTGGAAAGGATTCCTTTCGGGAGACATGGGAGACTTATGGCAGAGCTTGGCTTTGGATATATTCGGTCAATCTTACAAGCTGCTCAGGATTTGACTAGAAGATATTCAGCCTCAGACATTTGAATCTTGGTCTTTTTAGCATGATCGATTATGTCGAATGCGACCAAGGGTTGCGTTGATGAGGGAATGAGTCCTTCACTTTATGGTGGTAGGGTAGGATTACTGGTCTTTATGGGAATAGGAGAAGGCTGATTTGGAGGAGAGATGGGGGAAAATATTTTTGTAAAAGACTTAATAGGAGGTTGAGCAGGAAGAGGATTACCTCTTTTAGCAATGGTTGGAGGCATGTTTGACACAACCTTCTCTTTTTGTATCCTGGCAGCAACTTCTGATTCTTTTCCTTGAGAGTGGGTGAAAATAGCATATGACTACCCACTTGCATACCCTTGGTACCCTCTTCTTCATCAGATTCCTCATCTTCAAATTCCATATACCCAATTGTAGAGTCACCAGTCGGTTCACCAACATCTTGATCATCTTCACCTTGGGATGAAGGTTCTTCATAATTTTGCTCCTCTTCTTCAATCTCGACTAGGGCATTGACCGAGGGCCTCAAGTGCTAGTTGCCATGGAGCAGTTGCAGGTAAACACGGCCTTTGGGGGGCATTGTTGGAAGTGAAATTTCTCCGTGGGATATCCCGGTATGAAGTGCTAGGAGAAGCTTGAGCTAACTGCTTCTTTAACGTGAGCAAGTCGTTCACCATCTTCTAGAATGCCGGATCTGATGAAGTGGCTTGAGAAGGAGTTAAAACTTTGGGCTTGGATGGCTCTCATTTTAATTCACTAGATATAAGCAGGTTGTCTTCTATCCGAATGGCAGCAGCTTGAGTGAGAACCAGGGTGGTAATTTGTTCTTGTAAGAGTAAGAAACTTACTCTTGAGCTCATGGCATTCATAAAGAAACACTTTTGATTTTCTGGTGTTGGTAGCATGGCAGGTGGCACACACGGTTAATGAGTGAATTGAAACAAGTGATAAAATCATGCATGGTTTCATTGACTTCCTTCTTTAGGTGAGTGATCTTGGATAGTAATGCAAACGCATCTTCTGAAGGCTTATACCTTTCTTCAAATGTAGTTCGTAATGTGGCCCAACTAGTGATAGATCCGGCCAAATGTTGGAACCATTCTGTGCGGGTCCTTGCAAGGTCTCTAGAAAGAGGTGAACTGATACATCTTCATGGGTCACATCCAGGATGTTGCATGACATGATGAATGCAGATATATGTGAATCCATGCTTTGGTTTCCACTCCCATCAAACTTGGGGAATTCTTTCGGTTTCCATGAGGGAGTGCGTGAATAGGATGTGGCAAAGCAAGAGGGCCCATAGCATTTCCCCATGGTACTGCCATTTGAAAAGCTGGAAAAAGGCGAGATGGAGCGTGGTTCCACTGAGCAACAAAGCACTGCAAAGGGATGTGGATGCTCCTTGCGAAAAATGGTTCTTTCGTGGAGGCGAGACACTTCTAGCTGACCGATCAGCTTGAACTTAGCGATGAGAAGCGTGTTGGTGTAATACTAAAGTTGTGCCTTTGAAGTAGATCAAAAATAGGATCCACTTCTCCACGAGCTCTCCTACTATGAGTAAATGGTTCACCCGCCAGTGTATCTTTCAGATCTGTAATGTTTTTAGAGCAGATTTAAAAACTCTTTTTGGTTGTACTTGCTGATTTTCTGATTTTTCTAACAAAAATCAGCAGTATGTACTTTTCTAAATATTTAATTTTATCCCTCTTTTGAAAACTGATTGGTTTTAATGACAAAGATCAACGAGGATAAAATGATGGTTAACTTAGCAAGCTGATTTTCGGATCTTAGAGTTGACTTTTTGCAAGGGTTTGAAATTTTTGTAAAATAGTCAGAAACTCAGATCTACGGAAAATACGGGTTTTTGTAAAAACTCAGCGAACTAAAGATCTCTAACTAGTCCAGATCTATGGATCTTTGAAGAAAATTTTCAGTTTGGATCACTTTTGCAAAAATTTTGGATTTTAAGCAAAAAGTTAAGATTTGCAAACAGTAGTGATTTTTGTAGTTTTATTGATTTTCTTAGTTACTTTAGCAAACTGTTAGTGTCCTTTAACCAACACAACACTCACATAGATCTGTTTCATTCCCCAGTAGGGTCACCAAAAAAATTGGTCCGAAAATCATGGGAGGGCAGATCTATGGATAGATGAGCCAACAGTGTGCGGGGCATGGCATCTTTGAGACAAAGAAAAGCGAAACTGGTTTATTGCTATTCTACCAGTAGGAATCTACACAAGTCCTACATAGTATTCTACCTTTAGGGGTTTGGGATCTCATCCCAGTTGGGGTATTTCTGACTATGAAAAGAAGGGAAAGAAGGGAGAGAGGAGATAGGATAGATCTGAAGGAAGAAAAGAAATGAATTCCAAATCAGAAAGGTCAGAGGGTTTATGTTTTGGGTTGGTAGTAAATAGAGCCAAACCTACTTGCATAAACGAACAAAGCAATACTGATGAAAAAATGACAAAAAGTAGAGATAGATCTAACAGAATAAACACACAGATCTGACATAAGAAAGATCAGATGCACATAACACATGTATTCAGCACAAAGTCTTAATATTTGTATTAATGTTTTCTTCTGTTACAAAAAGTACAAAGCCTTTTCTTCTCACTTCTATTTTTCATCTAAAAAGTGTCCACCACTGAATACAAAAGTATTCAAGTATATATAGAAGGAGAAGGAGAGAGAAGGAAAAAAGAAACCAACAACTAATTACAAAATATCTACAAAATATCTAAAAGTCAAATGTTGACTTTGGGGCAACTTGGTGGATGACAACATCCCATGGTGCAACATGGATGATGTCATCATTTGTGTCAACATACTTTTAAATATTACAAAAATGGAAATAAAGCCAAGAGGAGGAAGGCTATTCGTCATCATCCCGCGGCTGGAAGGGAGTATCCTACTTCTGCTCAGGAGAGAAATGTGGAATTGAGCCCGATACTCCATGAATTTGCTAATCATCGGTTGAGTTGATCCTGAGAAGGACCCTTGGTGTGATCACCAATGACTTCACAAGTCTCCCGTTCATCTCTAAGTTTTTCTGGGAGTTTGAAGTATTCATTACCTACCTCCATCAGGTATCCCACAAAATCATGGCAAGCCAGAAGGTTGTTGATGGATTCCATGTCAAAAGTAGCTTTTGACCTAACCCTTGCAAGACGATCTCTTTGAAGAGTCGAATGGTTTCATCTACCTTCCTCAAGGCGTATGAAGGAGTGAGCAAAGCCTGGAGACATCCTTAAGACAATTTGCTCCATTTGATGCATTGCATCCAAGGCTTCCTCCTTGACTTTGTCTATCTTCTCCAAGACAAATTCCATTTGATCAATCCGATAATCCAAAGCAGCAAGGACTTTGTTGGGTGCTCTGGGGTGATCGAAGACGTTGAATTTCACTAAGTCATCGACTGAGGAAGTCAAGCATCTTCTGGAATGTCTCATGTTGTAACCTAGCATGGTCTAACTCTTGGGAGATAGGTCCCACAATCACCTGGAGTTCCTTGTTAGCCTGACCAATATTCTGATATAGCTCTATGAACTTTACGATTACTTCCTCACTATCTTTGAGGATTTGGTCTCTCCAGAGATACTTCCATGCCTTGTTCACCAATCTTGGCGTATTCATTTATCTTTTCCTGACTAAGGGCCTCAAGAGTTTCAGTGGTAGTTGTAGGAGGTGCACTGCCCATTTTCTATAGGGCTTGGAGAAGATGTTTGTTTTGTTCTTTCAGTATCCTCTTCTCTTCCTTTGCTTCCTGAAGCTTCTTGCAAAGGGCATCCACTATAGATAAGGCCTCTCCTTGTAGGATTTTGGAGGACGTTCCCATTGTGACCTGTGTCACTATATAATCTGTAGGAGACAGATCCTTTTTGTCCTTTGTGGGATCAGGATGTGATCTCCATTACTCTTTCACCTGAGGCGCTTTGAGAGAAGCGGGTTATTGGCTTTTGCTTCTTAGCTCCTTTTGTTGGAATGACGGAAAAGTCCATAGGTGCAATGGGGACTTTCCTCTTGTGTTGGCTCAGGTGTTGGGATATCCATGCTAGACTTAAGGGAGTGGGACTAGAGGGAGAAGAGGAAATGGTGGGAAGAAGAAGGGCAGTAGGGAACTAGGGGAAATGGGTCGAGATGCTTAGTGGTGGCATTGATAAAGAAGCTAAATCTCCAATGCTTACAGGGGTAGGAGTCACTATAGGAGAGGAAATAGTGGGGGTGGAAGGGATCTGAGAGATGAGGGAAGAAATATTGGGGGACAGCTCCGCGAGGGAAGAGAATATGGAGGAAGACAAAGGGGAACAAGTAGAAGATGGGGGAGAAGACACAACCAAAGGAGCGGTTGCTTGCGTGACGTGAGGAGGGGAAGGAGGAGCGAGAGATGGGATGGAGGGAACTTTAGCAATTGGAGTAGTGGCAACATCCTAAGTGATGTGCCCGTTGGAATACTTACCTTTACTCTTCTTCTAGGAGATCCCGGGGTTACTACCTGCTCTCTAGGTGGTGGAAGGAGGACTCTCGGGAGCTTTCTCTTGAGTAGTGCTTGATTCCCCTTCTTTATCTTTTCCTTTTCCCTTTGGCAAATGCTTTGGCCTGGCGGGTGCATTACCTAAGGGAGATGTGGTGAATTCTACCCCAAGGTAGATGAGACCATTAAACATGCTTAATACTAATGCTCCATGCACTACAAAGTGCCCTTAACCTTTTCCTCAAACTTAAGTGCCCTTAACCTTTCCTCAAAAATTTGAGCTGCCTTTGCTCTGTTAATCTCAAAGAAACAAACAATTGTCCCCATTCGTATCTAGATAGACCTGATCAACTTCTTGATCAGTCATTTGGAAACCTTTCGGAATAATGGCCACGCCATATTGGATAATTTCTGCTAGGGCCAGGCGGGAGTGATCCTTTCTCCTGAGTTTGACCTTGTTATACAGGTCGATGTAGATATCCTCGATCTATAGGACATGGATTGGATCGAGCTTTTCCTTTTGAAGGAAATTGTGAGGATCAAAGGTCGGCCTTGCTGGGAAATTATGTTTCAAGTTAAGCAACTCTAGTTCTGGATACATTTCCCGAGCTTTGGTGTGAGAAGTGCAGGTGTACCTACCCACTGTGAGGGGGAAAGGAGTCCCGCCCTTCTTTCTTTTTAGGCACTTCTCCCATGTGCATTACCTAAGGGAGACGTGGTGAAGTCTACGCCAAGGTAGATGAGACCATTAAACCTGGACCAATGCTCTGTGCACTGCAAAGTGCCCTTGACCCTTTCCTCAATAGTTTGAGGTGCCTTTTCTCTTTCAATCTCAGTAAATGGCTAGTTGTCCATGTTCGTATCTAGATAGACCTGATCAACTTCTTGATCAGTCATTTGGAAACCTTTTGGGACAATGGCCATGCCATATTGGATAATTTCTACTAGGGCCAGGCGGGAGTGATCCTTTCTCCTGAGTTTGACCTCGTGATACAGGTCGATGTAGATATCCTCAATCTGTGGGACGTGGATTAGATCGAGCTTTTCCTTCAAAGGCAATTGCGAGGATCAAGGTCGCCCTTGTTGGGAAATTATGTTTCAAGTTAAACAACTCCGAGCTTCTATAAACATTTCTTGGGCTTTGGTGTGAGAAGCGCAGGTGTACCTACCCACTATGATGGGGAAAGGAGTTCTGCCCTTCTTTCTTTTTAGGCACTTCTCATGATATGTGATGAGTTATCTGGATAGCTCCAATAGGACCAGCTTAGGGCCTGCATATCTTAGTAACTTGGTGGGCTCCCCTAAGAAGTTGGTGGCTCTAAGATAAGTGAAAGTGGGGAATTACGTAAATAACGCCCCCCACTTCTCTGTTGTAGTCACTATGCTCTTGGTCATCCGACCGTGAGTCATATTGGGCCTCAATAGGCAAATGATGTCATAGAAGAAGGCATCATTGATCTTGCTGAACTATGGGATGTTGTTTTCCAGTCTCAACTCTGGATAATATTCATATATTTTTACTTGGGGCCACACCCCGCATCGACTTAGTGCTAGGTAGTCTCTTTCTAAGTCGAGGCGTAGACCACGTAGGAGTTCATGTAGAACCTCCCCGTTGTTGAGAGTTGTTGAAGCTACTCAGAAATAGTGTTGTTGATGATCTCTGCCCATTCAAAACGTTGATCAGGTGCATTTTTGCTCATTGTCTCTAGATACTTGAGCATCCATTTGTGGAAGTAATGGGCATCAAGAAGCCCAAATAACCTACTTACAAAGGTTATGGTGTCGCTCGGCTCTTTAAGAAGTCAACTGCAATGAATAACTCGCGTGGCCACCGGTTATTACCTTCTTATTTTTCAGATATACTTCATTCATCAACTACATGCATTTGTCCTCATTTTCATCCCATGCCTTTATGCAGTCTTCCTAGCTTATTTCCACAAAGTGCTTTGGTGATGGGGAATACCCAACATGATTTCAAAATTCTAGGTAGTGAGGTTGATTATAACCTCACCCTTTTCATTCTCGACACACCTTGTGTCCTTATTGTAGCAGCGGGCCACCACCATCATGAATTCATTATTCACCGTGCTCACGGGAATTCCCCCAGTGAAGTGTAGACCACTGCCAACCAATTTTCCATCCATGGACTTCTCATGACCCTTTGATTCTGGCCCAAAAATCTTCCATATCGATGTGGCCAAGTTCAGAATCCCTGATGTCTAAGTCACACTCTACAAGGGACTCGGGCATCCTGACCCTTTGATACTTATACTTCATTTCTTCCTCTATGAGTTTGGCCTTACCCTTCGACTTGGTTGGCCTCTTACTTGATGAAGACATGTGCAAATTTGAGTTTAGTTGTTGATCGGGAATATATAGAATGGAAGAAACGATGCGGGGTCCACGAATGTGACGTAAAGTGACACGGTGATGATGACAGGGAGTCTGACAGGTGCAGAGGAATTAACTTTTCACGTGTTTTCAATCATGAAAATGATAGGTCAGATGTGCCTATTTATAGCAAAAGGTGTAATAAATGTGCCACCAAATTTTTAAAGGGCGCACCAAAATAGATGCCAACATGGAATTATTTACACCTTTGGTGCGCTTATGCGACTATCAACATGACTTTCTCAACGCCTTAGCACACCGTTTAGGGCGCAACAATTTTAGTGTCGACAGAGTGGCACATGTACCTTGGCACAGGTTTGAATGGTGCATCATGGAAAGGCGCAACATTTTTGATGTTAACATTACAGAGAGTGCGCCAAAGGAATAGAAGGGGATGTAAGTTTATTTGATGTTGCATGAACAAAATCTGCATCTAACCAAAAATGACCAAGAGACTAAGTTCGAAAACTAGATTCTCTGAAAAGGGATTTTATGCCATTCCAAATGCTAAGGGACCTCGGCGGGAACCAAAACAAAATTTTGGTATGGTTACCTGCAAAATTGCCCTTGTCAATTTTACAGGAGAACAGGGTTCCACAAGAGCTTCAAAGATTCAACCTAATTTTTCATCCAATTTAAATTTGAACCCATTCAACATTGCAACAAGCTGATTAGGAAAAACACCTTTAAATTTGGCTCAACCTTTACATGCCTTTCCAAAAATCTAGAGAAATATCTACTTATCTAAACTCACACTAGAGGAAATATGGTAAAGGAAGATGTTACATCAATCAAAACAACTCTGAGTTTGTTGGATTTAATTTAGTTATAGACTCAATCATAGGTGAGGATATTTTCCAAGAAATATTCATAAGACAATTTAGAAAATTCATTAACCCTAGTGTTTTATATCAGCAGTTATTAGTGTGAGAAGAGAGTATCGGATTGTTCTCGTGAGGATCAATACGGAAATTTGTACACATCGAATAGGTTTGCACTTCTAATAGTGATGAGAATGCTTCACATAATCAACAAGAGAACGAATCACAAAGGAAAATCAAGTAGAAATAAATAGGGTCTCACATGCTCATAGATCAAAATAAGAGGTACATATAGGAGTGTTGTGTAACTCTTGTACATGACACGTGGACACAAACCTAACTAACCCTAATGACCTATGATCTCACTAAGTGAGATGACTAACCACATGAGGTGGATAATATGCTGAGTGACAACAAGATAAGTCATATACACCAACACCATCCCTTCATCGAAACTGAGGTAGAGGTCATGGAAATTCAAAACTAAAAGAGAACTCCCTAGACAACTAAGAAAGATGTATTAATGGGTCCCAAAACTAAAGGCCTGATAAGGTATCCATGTACAAATAACATCTCTCTAGAAAAATAAGAAGAGGAGAAAAATGGGTCCCAACAACTAGGCCTGATGAGGTACCCATGTACAATAAGGATCTCAAGTAATGTTTGAGAACCCCTAAGGGAAAAACATTCACTTGCAAGAGATAAAAGACTCCCTAAAAACCTAAGAAAGATGCATCAAATGGGTCCTGACAACTAGGCATGATGAGGTACCCATATACAAACAACATCTCCTAGAAAATAAGAAAAGGAGAAGAGGACTAGAAATCCCGAAGAATATGGGAAGCTTTAGTAGACCTCACCCCAAGAAGAGACCATAAGCAAAGAAAATTCACCTAAGTGAAGGGCTAGGTGAAAATTTATGCAACCATATCAAAAAGTCTAACAATATCTGCAATTCGATGATATCATCGTGAATCAACTCCCAAATGAAGTATATATGTATCTCTAAGTGCTTTGTCCATTGATGTTAAACTAGATTTTGGAAAATTGAAATTTTGCTCATGTTGTCACAAGAGATGATAGTAGGCTTCCGATAATGAATACCAAACTCTATCAAGATACCCCGTAACCCAACAAATTTTGTGGTAGCATTGAATACTCCTCTGTAGAATATATCGTAATTGAATTATGCTTCTTGCTAAACCAACTAACAGGACCCAAACCAAGAGAAAAGTTGTATCCTAAGGTAGATTTCTAATTATCTAGATCATCAAACTAATCAAAGTCACTATATCCAACTAATTCAATATCTACTCCTTCTAGATAGTGAATTTCATCTGTATTAGTGTCATGAACATAGTGAAGGATCTACCTCATTTATTTCCATGCAACTCATGTGGATCTGTATAAATCGGACATGATCCCAATAGTATATAATAGATTCGTATGAGTGTGAGTAAGATAAATCAAGCTCCCCACCAATTTTCGATAAAGGGTACTCTCAACCAAGGGAGAAGAGAAATCGACACCAACTTAACCTCGAAAAGGAAAGGAGGAGGAAAAGGGTTACAATCGGACATATGAAACCGAGAAAAGAAAATCAAGGGAGTACTTAGGCTAAAAATTTACAATTCCCGAGTCAGATTGTGAAATCAAATCCCAAGAAAGTAATGAAGAAATCCTAAGTTAGACATGGAAAACTTGTTGGATAAGGAAATCTTCACATAATCGATGATAGAGGAAGAGTTTCCCGTAATCAACAAGTCATCAACATACATAACAAGGATGAGTATGGATTCATATTACCGTAGAATGTAAACATTTGGGTGAGAGTAACACCGAGTGAACCCTGATGTAAGTAGAAATGATTCCATCTTATCATACCAAGCTTAAGGGGCTTGTTTAATGGTAGAGATACTTCCTTAACTTACAAATGAGGGAGGGATCATGGGAATAACCCAGATTTTGTATCATGTAGATCTCTTCCTTTATGTTCCCATGAAGGAAGGCATTCTTAACATCCATCTGATGGACTTCCCATCTATTCATAGCATCAATGGTGAGTGTCAGTCAAATAGAATTCATATTCATAATTGGAGCAAAGGTTTCTGAGTAATCAACCCCAACTACCTAGGAGAAACCCTTAGCTACTAGTCACGCTTTAAACTTATCAATGTCTCCTTCAGACAATGATTTATTTTGAACACCCACTTAGATTGAATGATTTTTCTTCCTTTCAAAAGAGGGGTGAGATCCCAAGTATCATTCTTCATGAGTGAGGAATACTCCTCATCCATGGTAGAATCCCACTTAGGAATACCGAAATCTCCCAAAAAGATCGAGGATTAGAAGTAGATACGAAGGAGTGAGGTCCAATGAACTCGAACAAGTTTGTCTCTTGTTCGAATGATCTCCTATCCACTCTCCATCATTCTACAAAGTTTTCCTAGCCTAAAGAGGACCAATAGAATCAAGCTTAGAGTCATAAAATTATTCAATCGAGTGAGAAGGGACAAGGTCCTAATCAACACTACCATTAGAATCAGAAGACTCTGAACCATGATGTTCAGGAGGCATAGGATTATCAAGCAGAGGAGAAGCATGCTCAACAACATCATCATCCAAAGATTTGAATTCAAAATCAGAAATCATAAGGACCTCATAAGGTGGAGAAGTACAAGTTCACGATGACTCATTGAATTTCACACTTCTCTTGATATAAATATCATGAGTGGTAGGGTTCAAAAATCAAGGTTTTTACTGTGTTCTAAATCCTTACATTTATTTTTGGGAATCCAGGCCATAGCCTTGGATCCAAAGTCTCAAAGTGCTCAACATCAAGCTTGCATCTAAACCAGGCTTCAAAGGGTGTCAACCCTCTTACTTCCTTGTGTGGGAACATGATTCCAAATGTAGCAATAATAATTCATTGTTTCATCCCAATACTCATAGAGGAAGGGACTTCAAGTGAACCATATAAGTGGCCATCTCCTTAATCATTTGATTCTTTCTTTCTGCAACTCCATTTTGTGAAGGGTTGTAAGAAATTGTACACTATAAATAAATCCCTTCATAATTACAGAAATCCTCAAACCTATTGATCACATGCTCACCTCCAATTTTGATTCAAAGAACCTTGATAGACATTTCAGCTTGTTTCTCAACAAGAGCCTTAAAGTCTTGAAAGTGATCAAAAACTTCAAACTTAAGCTTAAGAAAATACACCCAAGTGTAACATGAAAATTCATCAATGAAGGTTAGTATATAAAGAGATATAGTAAATGAAGGAGACGGGAAAGGGCCAAAAATTTCACTATGAACAAGATCCAAAATACAAGTAAATATCCAGGATTTTCCTTTATCAAAACTCTTTTCAATGTGCTTCCCGAGGGCACAACCCTCACAAAGACTCTTAGAAAATCTGACATGGGGAAACTCGTTGACCATTTCATTTTTCCCCAATTGTTCAAGGTAAAAAAATTTAGATGGCCAAAATGATCATGTCATAGCATAGCTTACTAACCTCATTTACATGAGTGATCAAGTCGAAGTGGGTGTCAAATCAAAAGAAAAGTGGGATAAGGTATATAACCATGAATAATGATCTTCCTTTTCCTTGGCCACAATAGTTTTAGAGTGAATCTCATGAATAATCATTGAATTCAGACCAAATTATAATTGCATCCATTACCAAGGTGAGTGATTTAGTAAAATGATAGCATATTGGTAGAGAGATTAGAACACTCGACACTTGATTAAATGATCCCCCATCCATCTCTACGGATCCACTACTAGAAACCGACACTATAGTGTCATCATCCAACATGATTTGGCACATGCCACATGGTTTGATGTTAGAGAACTCAACATACGAAGAATCCACGTGGTAAGAGGCACCAAAATATATAATCCATGTTGATGAAGGAGAAACTCTAGCTATAAGGGCATTTCCTTTCTTCTTATCAGATTTAGACTCTCTTGCAGTGGAATACTTGGCTTTCAGATAATTTTTTTGATAGAATCTAGAACACCTATATGATTTTTCTCAAGTAAATGAGCTAGGTGATCGATTTGTTTTCTCATACATTGATTCTCTTCATGACCGTTCTTCTTGCAATAGGAACACTTACACTTTTCCTTCTTCGCTTTAGGATCATAATTCAAAGCATTCATGTTAGGTTTCTTTTTGTCTTGATTGTTCTTGGTTTCCTTCTTGAGTTGGTATTTTTTCTCTTTCTTCTTTTAGTATTCTTTCCCTTACCATTTCTTGCTATAAGGGCATGTGACTTGGACTTGAGAATCCCCATTTGAATGGGTTTGCCTGTTCTTGAATGATTTGGGATGAAAAACATCAAATGAGGGCATATTCCAAGCACTACCTAGAGTGGATTTCGTGGCATGGAAATTTGACATGAAGACGAAGTATTTGAGACCTAACTTAGAAATAATTGACAAGATCAAATAGGAATATTTATTCTCCACTTTACATTCCTTTAACAACAATCTAGTGTGGACGAACTTTGAGAAGAATGCATGTAGGTTTTCAAATTCACTAGGATTTAATCATAGTAATTCATTTTCCAATTCATGCAATCTCTTGTCATCTTGTTGTCTGAACATATCATCTAACATTTTCCACGTAATAATGAGTTTTTTGAACGACTCAATATGGAAGAGAAAGTCAAGAGAAATATACATACAAAGAAGACTTAAGGCTTCATCACTTCGGTTCAACCACTTATATTTTACAGGCTCATTGTTATGTTCAATCTCATCTCCCATGGTGATGCAAAATAACCTTTACCCCTTAGTTTCACTACCATTTTTGATCTCCATTCAAAGAAATTGAATGGCGTAAGCAAAGGAATTGAAATTTCATCCATCACAAACAGAGAGAAGAATGAATGTAGAAAATAAAGATAAGCAACACAACCACCTATAAAAATATTATAACCCCCTTGATTTCAAAACTTTATAGTTTAGTGTGTTGGATAGAATCATATTCGAATGTGCATCGTGAATCATTTGTTCACTCACCTTGCAATCAATGTAATAACACATAAGAGTGGAGATAAAAATCAAGTTTTGTCGATCACAGCAATTTGGCACCATAAATAAGCACAATAAGCTAAAAATAAGAGAAGGGACGAAATCAAGTCACTTTGTGAGAAAAAATGTCTCACATCATAGCAAAAACCCCTTGCTTTACAAGACTATGGAAGACATGCTCATTAGTCTCGCAAGCAATAATTAGGGTTATTAAATGCGAGAAAATGGGCTCAAGACAAGTCCCGGGACCATCAGATGCCGAAAACACTCTTGGAAGGCAAAAAAATGCTATAAGGTGCACTACACACTCCAAAAAAAAACAATCGGTAGAGAAAAAATTGTCTAATAACGCTATAAAATGCACTTATGAAATTCCCGATTATTGTAATTTTAGAGATTGTAAAAGGCAAAAAAATGATAATAATGTTAGTTGAACAATAAAATTAACTCGCTAATGTAAATTTAATTAAGGCTTTAAAAACAATTTGATGCCTAATTGAATTAAAACAATTAATAAAATTAATCACCTTTTAAAAGATTAAGATCCTATATTAAAAAATAACTAAGATCTAACAATTAAATTTAACCTTATCATTAACCTTTTAAAAGGACCCCCCACCCCACCCCCACTTTAATTAATTAACCCACCTAACAAAAAAAAATCCAACTTTAATATTAAAACCTGTTTATTTTTAAAATGACCACTTAGTATTTAAAACCTATATTTTGATAAATAATGCCTCGGTCAAATCGGGATATGGGGGCTCGAGGATAAAGAGGAAAGACTAAGGAGGAACGAAAGCGAGTCCCGAGGAGGACTCGATGAAACAACTCGGCGAATGAGTTAACCGATGAGATTGGTTGGTGCGGGAGGAACGAGTCAAGGCCGAGATCGGGCGAAGACAAGAGACCTGGTAGTCGAGTGGAACAAGTCGGGTTTCGAATGGCTTAGAGTGGGTGGCTCAAAGGGGATGACAAGCACCATGAGGAAATGGCACCAAGTAGGCGGGAAATGCTAAGGATGAGCACAAAGGAGGTCAACCGGAGTAGAAATCAACAAGATCCTAACCCAAGCTGACTCCAAACCAATGCAAGGAAACTTGACAGGGCACAACTCGTAGGGAAAAGGTAGGACAACATGAGAAAATTAACCCAATGTAACAAAACAACACATCTGTTGTAGATCTAAAATGAAGGCGAGTTGAAAACTACTTGGCTCAAACAAAACAAACTCTAACTAATCATCAAAGAAACACTAAAGAGAAAAAATGCATCTAGGAAAAAATCGATAGTTGGGGAAACTCGCCAAAAACAATCCAACTCAAATGCAAATACAATGGTAGATCTAAACCCATAAAAAAACTCACAGGGACAAATATTCAACTCACCAAACTAAAACACCAACTAGTCTAAGGATGACCCGACTCACCAAAAGTAGGAAAAGAGGTAACTCAAGGTGAGCTCTACAAGTAGCTCACCAAGTGAGGCAAAGCTATGTGAGAGCTGAGAGGGGAAGGAGACATGAAGAAAGAATAATTCCAATAGAGAAATAAAACCAGACTAGGAGGAAATCAAAATAAAAATAAAACAAATATTTTTAAAAAAATCAATTTCAATTAAAAATTACTAGTAAAACTAGAAATATACCAACCTCCAAATTTAGCTTTTCCCCAAACTTAGCTATAGGTTGCTAGATCTAGTTAAAAACACTTGAAACCTGCACATGCACAACCAGAAAACCAACACAAACTCCAAAAAATGAGATTTTTAAACCTATTAACAAGATTCCAAAAGATAATCAAAATGCACGAGAAGCACAAAAACCAAAAATAAGTAATCAACAATCAAATTAATCAAGTGCACATTTACCGAATAATAGCTCTGATAACATATCAAATTGTTCTGTGAGGATCAATACAAACCTTGTGCACATCGAAGAGGGTTGTACTTCCAATGGTGATGAGAATGCTTCATGTAATCAACAAGAGAATGAATCACAAAGGAAAATCAAGTAGAAAGAAACAAGGTCTCACATGCTCATAGATCAAAAATAAGAGGTACATATATGAGTGTTTTGTAACTCATGTGCATGACACGTGGACACAACCCTAACCAACCATAATTACCTATATGATCTCACTAAGTGAGATGACTAACCACATGAGGTGGACAAGACATCGAGTGACAACGAGATAAGTCATATACACCAATAGAGATCCCAACGGACCTATTCGAGCTTCAATTCTTTAGATCCCATGAAAATAATTTTTTTCAAAAGAGTTGTTGGTGTAGTTATTTTTACATAGGCATATTTTCAAGCAATCAAAGTATATTGATAATTTTACCCGCAAGGAAAACACTTGTTATATGGTCCAAGCATAGCTCAAAATACTATGGATTTAGCTCAATTTCCTAGTGTTAATCAAATCATGCTTGCTCTTAATCTAGAACCAATCATACATGATGTTGCAAATCAACATTTGGTTTTCTTAAACAATCCTCCAAATCCACTTCATGATCAAACTCTTGCATTTATCCCCAAAACCACCATTACACATCCTAAATAGGTTTTAAGTGATTTAAATATTATCCAGAGAATGGTACAAAATATGAGTAGTGAATTTTTAGGATTTCAAAAGCATATGGGTCATGAAATACTATTGGTAAAAGAGCCAATTACAATTATCATAGGTACAACCACCCTAAAAACAATCCAAATGTAGAACCTTTCCCAAATAGGATGCGTGATATTAACATCATAGAAGTAGTCATCAATGGTTGATGTAGATTCCATAATACGAATAAACACAAAGAGCTAGATTATTTGAAAATTCATAATGTATTTAAAATATTCAAAGAATAAATTGATGACTTCACAATCATTTCTAATGAAGGGATCCCCAAAACTAAATCTAGTACAACAAGTGCACTTAACACATATAGTGTCAATATCCTTGAGACAATCACCTTTACTTCAAAATAAGATAAGAAACCAATATAATAAATAGATTAAGTGATGGCTCTTCAAAAATACTACAAGGGGTTTTATGCTCTCATAAGTACATAAAAATCCACTTACCACATTAATCATCACCATAAATTGGATACTCCACCTAATCCTCATGTTGGCAATATCTTCCCCACCAAAAGGAAATGATAAATCTAGTCAAGATGAGATTAAAACATAGCCCGAAGAAGAGGATTACTCTTTAGTTCAAGCTAAGGGGGGTACAATATTGTTGAGGATATAATGAAAATAAAATCAATCATAACACTTCATGAGTTATCCAAAATTGTTGAAAGAAAAGACTTCTTGTTAAAATCCTTTTCAACCAAATTTGAATCCAATAAATAGAAGACAACCCAAACAAATATGGAAATTGGAAAAACAAGGAAATAATTCCTTCCCTTTCTATTGATGGTTAGGATCTTTAGAAATAATGTGCATAACTACTTAGTATATTTAGGTTCTTCAACCATTTTTACGCCCTTGGTTATTTTCTAAAAGGTGGGTTTGACATCAGTGAATTTATTTGTATTTTTGTGCCAACTATATAAGTTTGAGGTCCCTATGGTAGGATAACTATCGAATGTCCACATGTAATCAAGTTACTAAACCTAGATTCTAACAACCCATTAATATATAAGTAGTGGATATCCCTAATACATATGGTATGTTTTTGAGGAGGAGTGGTCCAAGACATTGAATGGATACATGGCCTCACGAATTTTCCTACATGTGGTTATCCCGGAAACATGGAGGAAATAAAATCAAATTTAACATGTAGCCCGTAATGGATCATCAAATTACTGAGTACAACACTAAAAAATGAAAAATTAATTACATTCTCTATAGAACCGGGTATCTACACTCTATGTACTAAGCCTATAACCCAAGCCAAAGTTGATCTAGTTTCTAATGAAGTTTGGAAGTTGTTCTTTGATGGAACCAGTCTAAATAAGGTTCAAGTGCAAGAGGGGTTTTATTAGTCTCCATGCTAAAAGGTATGCTTGCTTGCATATAGAATACAATTCCCATGTAAAATTAACTTGGAAGAATATGAATCTTTAGTCTTAGGACTTTAGTTTGATTTGACACATGAGGGCAAGAATATATAGGTCTTTAGTGATTCAGAAATAGTAGTTAAGAAAGTCAAAAGCAAGTTTTTATGTAAATTGTCATATCTTAGATAGTACAAACACCAAGCTTGGGATTTGATTGATGTTTTTAATATATTTAACATACATGTTATTCCAAGGGAAAAGAACCAAATTGTAAATTCTTTAGTAGCTTTAGCTACAATTTTATCACCTTTGGTTGAGTCTAAATTGTAAAAGTTCACAATAGAGTTGATTTCTTGCCCCACTTTGTTCCATATAATATAGAGCACTTCACGTTTTTAGTGATCATCAAAATATCATCAACTTTATGAATTATATAGGTGTTTCTGAATCTCAAGTTATCAATGAGGTAGACAAAGATCATGACAAATATTATGATGAAGATGGAATCTTAAAACTAAAGGAGAATAGAATTCCAAAATACTTTGTGTCTTTAGAAAGGCTATATGACATAGACCTTCTTCTAGAAATAATTAAACCTATTGATTTCAAATTTCAGAAGTTTATCCAAATAAATATTGGTACCCCTAAAATAACAAGAAATGTGAATATTGGTGTGGGATGCACTAACAAGGAGAAATTTTGAATCAAAAAACTTCTTGATACTTATCGATATCACCACTTGGTCATACAAGGATCTCAAGATATTCAACCCTATAGTCATAATGCATAACATCACTCTAAAAAGGACTGAAATGCTTTTAGAAAAGAAAAAGCATTTTCAATCCCATCCATGATCCCTTGATTCATCAAGAGGTACCAAAATTACTAGAAGCAAGTATTATCTTTCTAGTTATACATTCAACATGGATCGCTAGCTTAGTTCTTGTAAGGAAAATACTTTGGTGAGATCATACTCTTTCTTGACTTTATAAACTTGAATAAAGCCTTTGAGAAAGACAACTATCATTTTCCAATTTTAGATGAATTTATACAAATAGTTAGTATAACTAAGATGATGTAATTTTTGGATGGATTCTCGGGCTATAATCAGTCTTTAGTAGAAAAGGAGGATAGAACTAAAACTTATTTTACAACTAAATGGGGAGTATATGCATACAAAAGAATGCTTTTGTATTGATAAATATAGGATCCAAATTTTAGAGATCCAAGGAATTTACTTTTAAAGGATTAGTTGGTAAATGCATAATTGTTTACATGGATTATTTGAATATTTTCTTTAACTATAGGTCACAACACATTCATCATTTTATGAATGGGTGCTTGAAATATTCAAATGATATGAAATTTATTTCAACCCCAAGAAGAGCATTTTTGGAGTAACATATGGTAATATTATTGGTCATCTAATAAAGAAGGAAGGTATTTCTATTGACCCCGATAGAGAAAGTTTTTCTCCAAAATTTCCCATCCAAATAGAAAAAAGGAACTTAAATATTTCTTTGGTAAGATTAATTTTGTATGTAATTTTACTTCAAGATTTGTAGAGATTATAAAATCACTAAACATGATGTTGAAATATGATGCAAAAATTGATTGGAGTATGAAATGTAAATAATCATTTAAGAGCATTAAGGATTTTATTATGCAAGCACAAGTGTTGATCAGTCCATATTTCTCAAAATACTTCTACTTATATTCCTTCACCTCTCGAACATACAATTATAGTTGTGCTTACTCCAATACATGTAGGTGAATAACCTCCCATTAATTTCATTAGAAAAAATATAAAGGATGTTGAACTAATATATTCTACCCTAGAAAAACATGCATATGCTTTAATCAAGACAATTCATAAATTCAAGAACTATATTTTTAGGAGTATAGTACATGTTATTGTTCTAGACACAATAGTGAAGCAAATGCTGACATAAAATGAATTAGGTAAAAGAAGAGGTGGATGGATGACACAATTACAAGAATATGAAATTGAATTCCACCCAACTGATTTAATGAGAGGAAAATGTCTAATATAATTGATATCAGAGGAGAGTCCTCAATTTATCAATCTTTAGGCTAAATTCATTGAATGGTATGATCAAATCATTTATTTTTTTGACTCACGTTGATTTTCATCCATTCTTAAATAAGGATCAATGGAGAGAAATAAAACTGAAAGTTACACTTTATGTGATTAATAAATGATTCTTATATAGCAATAAATATGAATGTGTAATCTTTAGGTGTGTTTCTAAAGAAGAAGAAATTGATATTATCAATATCTTCCACCAAAAGTTAAGAAGTGGTCATCCATCAGCGAACACTACATCTCACAAGATATTGAGAGATGGATATTATTTTTCCATGGTTTTCAAGGATGTTCACCATTATTTGATAACTTTTCATCAATGTCAAGTATTTATAGGCAAAGCAAAGAATGTAGTAATGCCCTTGCACCCAATTTTGGTGGACAAACTAATTGTAAAATTTAGATTTTGTAGGGGTGATTAATCCCAATTTTTATGAAGGTTATAAATCATTTTTACTACCACATATTATTTCACTAGATGGATTAAAGATGTGGTAACTAAAAACAACATTACTAAATAAGTCATAAAATTCTTAAAGGAAAATATCACTACTAGGTTTAGTACTCCATCATACTTGGTTTTACGATAATGGAGCAACATTTTAATTGACATAATTCAATTGAATAGTCTTATGAAAATCATGTCATCCTAAAGTTCTCCTTGAATTATTACCCCAGGGAAATGCTTTGGCCGAATCCAAAAATTAAAATATGATAGATGCCATCAAGAATTGTGTAGAGAATAAACAAGAAGTTGGCACTTATTGTTGAAGTATGCACTTTGGGTCACTAGAACAATATGCAAAAAGCATTAAAGGCTTCCCCTTTTTGTTAGTATATGGGATACAACCCATCTTCCCCATAAATTTGAGGCTACCCACCTACAAATGTATGCAATAATACATGGGATAAATTGATGTGGTAGAATCAAGATTGTTGAATATATTAAAAGTGGAATATGCTAGAGACCAAGCACTTCAAAACTTCAATAGACATCAAGATGTATTCAAGAGGTGGTTTGAAAAAAGTACAAGATAAGAATTTTGGATTTTGGATCTAATTTTACTATGGGACAAAGCACATGAAAAATCTAGGAAGCATGCTAAATTGGATCTGTTATTGATTAGGACATACCAGATATAAGATAGTATGGGTAATAATGTTTTTATATTGAAATATTTAGAAAGAAATGAACTACCACTATAAGTCAATAGTGAGAATTTGAAGCATTACTTCTTTGTTGTACCATCCACTATTCATTAGGACTATAATGAGTTTATATTAGCGTAGCTAAGATTAGATTAGTTTTTTTACCATGCATTTTCCTATTTTACAAAATAATATGTTTTCAAAATATTGTTAGTTTATTTTGTGTTTTAATTATATTAGATTCTATGTTTTCAATAATTCTAAAGTTCAAAATTATAGCTTAGATTTCCCTTCCCTATGGCTTTCAAAGTGTTAGAAGAATTAACATGCATTGAGGAGAAAAGAGTAATAAATGTTCATTGTCTAAGGTAAAAATTTAGAACAAAGTTTTGATTCTTTAAACATCCGATGAACTTTTACAAGATGATTTAGACTTGATAGGATGAAAATTGAGCCTTAGAATAATTTGGTGAATTTCTTTCTAAAATAAGGTTGAAATACAAGTCTACACTTTTATAAATATAAAGTATCAATATGTCAACTAGTATTGTTACTTAAGAATTCAATTATTAAGAGACTCTTGGAAAACCTTCACCCATGGATTGGTTCTCAACCTTCAAAAAGAAATAAAAAAATTGCATTTAAACAAAATTCAAAGAAGCAAAAAGCTTCATGTTTAGAAGTTGATTCTAGTGATCTCTATTAAGGCTATGAATTCTGATTGGAAATGGAGCAAGACCTTGGGAAGAGTCGGAGGTAACTCTGTCGGGGCTATAGATGCCTAGATAGAAATGATAAATACACATGCAATTTCCTCTTTCACCCACCCCGCATTCATTCAAAAATAAATAAATATGCATACATAATAAACCCACCATTAAAGTTTTAGCTTAAAATCAAATAAGAAACAAGGCCATTCTTTCATAATGAACTTCACACACATAAAAAATGTTCCTAGATCTTATTTTAGAATTTAGTATGTCACCAAATAAATTTGGGGTTCTATTTGAAACTCTCTTAAGGATAAATTATTTTCATTATTTTAATCTTTAACAATGGAAAGGTACAACATTTGACAATGTTTACCCACATAGTCTCCATTTGTTGTGAACAAAACATCCCCATGCTTTCATCAGAAAGGATGGGGCCCTCTAATGAATTTTAACAAAATATTCAATAACCATTTGCCTTACGTTGAATAACTATGGTATGGGGTTGCAATTTCATCCCACTTATTTTTTTAGCTTACATTTTTGGACTAATGATGCCTTATCAAAATCATGGTTTTAAGTGTGAATTTTGTATGCTTTAACTTAGAAAATAAATGTGTGTTTTGGGTCTATGAAATTTTGCACACTATCACCACAGTGTTGATCAAACTGTCAATATTCATCATAGTAAATACTATAAGTTCTAATATTTCCAAAGCAATGTGATGACTATTTGTTCATTCATTACGTACTTTAGCAAATAATCTCACATATTCAATAAGCCTTTGGCGATTCAAAGGTGACATGGAGATTTTTGTTTGTTCGATGTTTACAAACTAATCGGATAAGTAATCTCAAGAATCTTACAAGTTCGAGACTCTTCCAAAAAAAATTACTCGACATGGTACTTGCTCATTCATGCGTATTTTCATCATTTCATCTCTAACTATCAAGGTTTAACTAAAGTATGACATTGTGAATTGAGAGGCATCATATATTTTTATCTTTGGCTTTCTAATGACAACTGATAAGGTTTAGAAAGGAGTGGCATCACAACATGAAAAGCAACATGGAGCTTTCTCATTGCTTCATAATCGACAATGAGTGACAAGGTCAACCTAAAGACTAACATTGTAATATATGAGGTGACTTAGAGCTTTCTCATTAGATCACACCTCACACTTGGGTATATTTGAAAAAAATATCTAAGCATCTCTCGAGAGGTTTGAAAGCCATACACGTAAAAATTCATTAGTTTTCTCGACATATTCGACATTGTTCTTTCAAGCAAAATGAAATATGAAGCTATCAAGGCACATCGTGTGGTAGAAAAAAATAGAGATGAAAATATTGATAGAATTTATGGGGATATATGAAAAATTACGAAAAGTGTTCAATTAAAGCCACATAAGTTGTAAAAGACATGAGTAGCTCAAATTCAATGCTAAAATGCATAGATGGCCAAGTATACTTGAATGTTGCAATAGTGTGTGGCCATTTTAGGAGGTTAATGCAATATTTAAATAAGCCCAAAGATTTCATAATAAATACCTTACATTCAAGCTAATTAAGAGTGTTTGGAACTCAAAATTAAGGAATTGTGAAAACGAATAGAGAATTTTTACTTTCAAATATATATATATATATATATATATTCATTTGAACATTTCTTGAACTAGTCACTAATGGACGCTCATTTACACACACAATCTTCAATAATTAAGTTATAGAGGAAGACCATAACACATATTTGAATATGGAAGTAGAAGAGGCCCAACTAATAGATGATGATGATGATGAAGCGGGCTAGGATAGAGTGCAGTATACAAAAAAATTGGTAGTAATTCGAAATACTAGATTACATGTTCTAATAGTCAAACCCGAGGTAATACCATGTATTGATTTACGCTCGGGTTTAGTGGGTGAAAATACAGATTGTAAAGATGGAATATTGATATCGAAAGGAGCTGATATAATTGGAAATATCATTGAAGATGCTTTCTTTGGTTATTATCATCTCCCACCAGCCAATATTAAGTTTGATCAAGAAACAGTGGAAAATAGGAAAAAAATAATAAAGTTAGTGCAATGCTCAAGGAATAGGAAGAGGATTCAAAGGTATTTAATGATAATATGTCAATCAAATCATTCAAACGAGGAATTAGGATTGGAATAGATTTTATGAACAAACTCTTCGGTGCAACAGATTTTGTGCATGTAAATCAAAATTGGGTACCCTGTTGAAAATGATTATCAACGATAATAAAATCTTTACTTTGAATGGATATTAATATAACATTTACAGAAGCAAGATAGATGAGATAAGATAAGGAGATGCATATGCATTGGTCAAACTCTTAGTAAATTTTCATTTCTGACGCATTCCTTTTAGGACTGACCATAATAGATGTGACTCAATGAGAGGCAATCTTGGTAATCGAATTGCAAGCGTATGATTTTTAAATTTGATATTACAAAAGTAACACAAATTTAGTAGTTGAATTTTTATCAAGAAGACCCAAAATTCAATCAATTTCAGTAGTCATTATAGATTGTCAGAAATATATTTAGGTGTCGTGTGCCAAGGATGATGAATTGGCTATATTATTGGAAGATTATGATATAGCTATAACCAATAACATTAGGTATTCCTTCTAGACTGGAATAATATATCACCAAGACAATGTTATTCTAAGCCCCAAATCAATATTTAAGACAAGGACTAAAAACCATTTTCTTGATTTATCAAGCATGTAGGGTTCTTAAAATTTGATACTCAAATCAAGAAAAACAAATGGAAGGGATTGATGAATTATCTTTACAATTTTGGAGTGGCTTGTGAACAATGCCAAAGAAACAAAGTGGAAACAAATAAAATTCTAATATTAGTTCAGCTATTATTGATTCCCAATGAAAAAGGGAATCCGTCAACATGTATTAATCACAAGACTTCCTAAAGTAAATGATAAGAGTTGCATCTTTGTTATTGTTGATCAATTATTATGTGTTCATTTTATTCCCATTGATATGACTTATAATGCCTACCACCTTGCAGTTATCTTTATAGAAAATATATTTATAAGTTGCATTGGCTACCTCAAACCTCAAATTATTGTAAGTAATAAAGACCCAAAATTCACTAGTTAATTTTTAAGACAGTTTTTGTGATTTAGTTAGTACCATCTCATCCTTCAACAATATCAATCACTCACAAACTAATGGGAAACTAGAAATTTGAGAAACCATATTTATGATTTATTAATCCTTCAACAATTTCAGCCACTCTCAAACTAAATGGAAACCCAAACTTTAAGAAACCATATATATGATTTACTAATATCAAGCCTTTGATGGTTGCATTTAGTACAAATTTGGTATAAGGAACTGTATTAAAAAAAGAGACACGTGACTCTGCAATCCATACTCAACCCTCCAAGGTTATGTCGGGGCAATCGACGTAGAAATGTGGACAGCTAACTATAGGAGAATCTATGACTAAGACCTCGTAGTGTGAATTCCTAATAGTTGAGTCGAAAAAGGGGAGATTTAGTGGCTATGAGAGGGTAGCATAAATTCCCTATGGCTTGATCTACTTGATTGAATCTAAATATTAAACTAGTTTGAAGTGTCCAAATTAACTAAGACAAAGTTAACAATCTATTCTAATATTGAAAAGGGAAACTAATCTAAACAAATCAACAAAACTGAGACATTACAATCACAAACAACAAATTGCTTTTACTCTAAACAAATAAATCCTAAACAAGAAAAATAGTCGGATGTGGCTATTCACCTGTGCAGTTGTGTATTAAGTCTAAACTAATTTAAAACAATAACTTTTCCAATTAATCTATGATATGTAGACAACTTCCTATAGATATTCTTCCCTCCAAATCCACAGGATAAGAAGAAGAAGATCTGTCACTGGGAGCTACTATGAAAGATGTGAACCTTCTTGGAAATTAATTAACTACTTGCAAATGAAAGGAAAATGGTTTCTACTCTGTTTGATATGATGTAACAGTAATAAATTGCCGAAATGAAGGAAATCAAACAACAACTTCAACATGGAATTCACAGAACAAAGGTAAATCCAATTGTTTGATAATTTTTCCCCTCAGTTTATCTTTCAATTCCTCATATCCACATGAGTCCATAGGTTAGGAATGCAGTGAGAAAAATAGAAGGAAAGTGTTGGAGCAATGAGCATCTTGAAATGGCAGATCGAACGATGCAAGTCGAATAAAGATAGTACAATAGAACTAAGATTGGCTACGTAGCTTTAGCAGAAAGAAGGAAACTTAACAATCGCGAAGGATGCACAAAATAATTCTCGATCCATTCACTTGAAAACAAGTGATCAATTTATAGAAATTTAGTTGTAGAGTGCACAAGCACACTTGGCAGCAATGTGATGAAAAATCATCACAGGAAGAGGCAGTTAACTATGCAATCACAATCACAAGTGAAAGAGGAGTTAAGCATGAACAAATCAAGCCTAAATTTAGGAAATTTGACTAAGAAACGCGTCCAAAAAATGAAACTGGAGTTGAGTTACATGCGTTCAAAGGATGAGTGAACCATTCTAGAAAATTCTCTTAAGACTACCACCCAATGCAGAGCGCGATTACAAGACCACGCTTCTACTTGGGCGACGGTTACAAAAACGTCGCCCAAGTAGGGTGGTGGTTTTGACACTAAAGGCCAAAAACAAAGGAAAATGAAGTGGAGAGTTGAGACAAAGCATGCAGAGGCTAAGTAAGACATACTAGGCTACAAATATAAACTGTAAGTAGGTTTAGGATCTCGAACACCTTCTGAAAAGATATGAATCATCATTGGGGACCTTTTGTAATCGTTTTCTAAAAATGTAGCACGTGCAAATTTGGGTGCATACATATTACCCCCTCAGAGAATTGTTTTAGCCATGAAGAGGCATAAAATGTAGAGTCCGAGTATGACATTCTCGAAATGGGAGTTAATAGTTATATCCGACACACCCGTGTCCTAAACATCACCTTCCAAAACTCCCACTAACCGCAAGATGAAATAAGGACTCAAGTGCAGATAGATAAAATATCGAAAAATAAATGCTAAATCAAAACGACAAGAGGACTTACCATTTGCGCGGGGATAAGAATATACCTTCACCAATGCTCCAGCCTTGTGGTCACATACACTCAAAATGAAGTTAAAATACAACATATATATATATATATATATATATATATATCAAAACAACCCACTTTCAACTCATTTGCACATATCTTTACTTGGTGATTTTTGAGCTTTGGGCCCACGGTGACCATTTCAAATGAGAGTGTAGTCAAAATGATCGGTCACAACGAGGTGATCATGGCCCCGAGACCAAGAAACCCAACAACACAAAAAAGGTTAGTTTTCCTCGATTATTTGTTTTGAAACCTAAAATGCAAAATGTTGAAATAGTGCACATAAGGGGGAATAGGCCATAGGCTTCTTTATTTCTTTTAATGCCATTTTGTGAGGTGCATATATGATTTTTTTATTTATGGGCTCATTGCAAGCATTTTGACCACGCCTAGTGTGTGATGGCATTGTACTAAAAATTTATTCCATGATATATATATATATATATATATATATATATATATATATATATATATATATTTGGTTTGACTATCCTTTGCATTAGAGTTGACTTCTTTTGTGGTTTGCTTCGCATATGTACTCTAGATGTTTAGAATTTCTGATTTTGAATTCTTTTCAGAATGTATGCAATGGATGACATATGCTAATAGAATGACTTCTTTTGTTATTTTGCAATGCTGATATATGATGATTATGCAGACACAATGTAATGCTGAACTTTAGCTTTTCAAGTAATGTTTAGTACTTCTTTTGTTTATTGGAAATGTGTGATGAATAATGATATGATGATAAAATGAATTCACTCCACTCCTAACCCCATGTAACCAATAAGATGCAAGGGATCAACACCGAGAGCCAGGAGGGACACGAATTGTATGGTTTTTGATAGAGATGGAAATGGTGAGAGAAAGACAATATTTTGACATAAACCCAATTAGGAACCTACAACTTAACTCTGCATACAATTTACTACACAACCTAGAATGTAATTGCTACAAGTTTATCTAGACTTAGATCCATAGATGGCCTCTTGATTGACAAAATCTAGTTTTAAGGTTTTAACTTTCTTTGGAACATGCACATCTAAATTCATTTTTCTTGGGATTTTAATATTTTCAAAGCACTTTATTAAATGAAATTTCCTTAATTTATTAACTTATTTGTAGAGACCCCTACACCTTGCCCCATGCCATTAGTAAGAAGCATGGGCTCATCACCAAGGACAAGGCATAGGTGAGTAAGGGCACTTCCTTCCTTTCCCAACCTCACGCCACTAGTAAGAGACATGGGCTCAACACCAAAGGTTGGTGGGGCAAAGAAGTGTGTAAATAAAATTTTGATTTGATTTTTTTATTTTAGATATGTACTTTTTATTTGTTTTTGGAATTTGATTATGTTTTTAGGAAGGGAGGTTTTCCCCTAGCCTCAACCCCATACAACCAATAAGATGCGAGGGCTCAACACCGAAGGTTGAGATAGGTGAACAAGCATCCTAGGTGAAAATGTTTAGAATGTTTTTGTACCAAAGAGGTTTTTCTAGGGAAATATATGACATCACAAAGCTTCTAGAATTAACTATGGGAAAAGACAACTATGCTAGAAGAAAGCTATAGGTAAAACCAAGTATGCAAGCCTTGGTAGGATTAGTGTCAAAATTTTGTCTTATCTTGTTGAACTAATGAAGTGATAAGAAATGTTGATGTATGTTTGAAGAGATATGATTTGAATAATTGCCAATGTTTTGTAGAATTTTTTTAAAGTTACTTGAAAATAAGTTCCTTGATTAAAAATTTCACAAAATGAGCTAACAGATGATAATGCAATGAGAATGCAGTAGTGTACATATGGAAATGTTCATGGGCCATGTGATGGAATGCCTAAGGCGAAGAGAGTTGACGGATGTTGAAGTCTTCACCTATAAAAGTACACAGTGGAAGCGCACGATCTTTGAAGTTTCCATTCTCTTGACAAGGGCCTACCATTCTAGGTTTAAACTTACAACCCTTTCCCATAAGTGTATATGTCCAATCATTAAACTCATTTTTATGAAAGAGGCATTCATGAACCTCTTTGTCACATTCTTGAAAAATTATTTTCAGGTGAGCATGACTACACTGCTCAACTTTGTCTTCTAGGTGAAGCATAGTGATTTTGTGTAACCTTTGTTGTGTTATGGGATCAAATCCCGTGGAGATGACATACTTGATTTCTGACATGTTGGTATTTAGACCAAAGTATGGCATAGAACAAGCCTTAGAGATGGATTTGATGGGCACCATCTCAACATCAACTCTTTTTTCTTTCGTCATTAATTCTATCATATTTATGCCTAAGCCAAGACCATCGGCAAGAAGAGAGGTTGTACTAAGAAGGCTACCCATTCCTTGTGGTTCAAACGGGAGGAAGATTGGCTCACTACTCTCCAAGAGTTTCATGATTTCCATCATTGTTTTGGTGGACACAGTTTCCACAGATATTGATTTTCCTTTATCGGTTTTGGCCACCTCAAATGTTTTTGGATCAACAACTTCAGCCTTTGGAATGCTCGGGGTGGTCATGACCAATTGGTTTGACGGAGGTGGCTTGTTTAACTGGTTTGTAGGGAGTTCATATTCTAATGGACTCCTCTTTTCTTCTTGAGGTTTTCTAAGTGTATATCAAGGGCTTAGGATCCCCTTGGGCAATGAAGACTTTTCCCAAATGGAGGAATCTAACTTCCTGGAACAAAGTAGAAGGAATAGCCTTCATTTGATGAATCCAAGGTCTCCCAAGGATCATGTTATAATTTTTTCCCTATCGATAATGTAAAACTCCGTCAAGATGGTTTTTGGCCCAAGGGTGACAAGAAGAACTATGGTTCCGATTGAAGTAGCCTTAATATTGTCATACCCTCACAACGTGTTTCTTGTAGAGGATCAATTAGTCTCTCCATATCCTAACTTCGTAACAAATATAAGGGAACCACGTTTACAACATCCCCATCATCAATCATGGCTCTCTTAATGAAATTTTTATAAACCCAGCCCTGTAAATATAAGGTAGGATCACCTCTTCAAGTTATTTCAGCATCAGATGGCATCTTTTCTATATTGAAAAAAATCCAATATCCCTATCACTCTATCTCTGGAGGATGTATGTCAAAGTCAATATGATTTATTTGAGCACTAGGAGGAGGTGTAACATGGATGATATGACCAAGACCTAGTGCATCGAGAAATGAAAAATGATGCGCAGGGGAATTCTTCAACAAATCTAGAAATAAGATGTGAGAGAAGGTCTTGTTCAAATCCGATATTAAATCATAGGCTTCTACTGGTTTTGAGATTATAGGATCATCATCCTACGAGAAGGAGAGATTGAGTAGGGGTTGTGGAAGGTATTCCTTCACCTAAGTTGTTGCATTAATTTCCAGTTCAACTTCTATCTCAACTAATCCCATGATCTTTGTATTTTCATTCAAACCAGGTTAGGACCAACCCGAGAGTTATTGGAAGTTGAGGCCTCGTGGTCGTTATTGCCTATAGAATGCCTTTGTTTACATTCTAAGGATTCACCTTGATATTATAAAGATTCCTAGTGAGTGGATCCCAAAATATGCTCACATTAACGTTATAAGGAGCTATGGGTCTTGTATAGTCAAACTATAGATTTGTTTATGGATTTGTTCGTACCATGTCTACAAAGAGTTGTCTTTGGTTTTCAGGAAGTCTTTTTAGAAAATTTTGGAATCGTGGAAAGTTCTATCATCATGACCTTGAACCTTATGGAAACCACAATATTTGTTAGGATCATAATTTCTCGGCCTTTGATAAGCATCTTGTTGTTGTTTATTATAACCTCAATTGTAGTTTTTAAATTGGTTGTTATAACCATGGTTCATTGCCCCTTGGCCGGAGTTCTGATGTTGGTTCGGCCTTGGGTTTGACTTTGTTTTTGAGGGGGATGGTTTACATCAACCGTGTTGATCGAGTTAGGGATTACATGATTGCTCGACCTACCATTGGTATTTCCAATATTTTTTTTGTTAGTGTTACCAACATTTGACTTCCTCGACATGATCATTGACATCGTCAATTATAACACGGCGATTATTTTTAAGACCTTAAGCCCTTGATTTTTGTTATAATTTTTGGGGTAATTACCCTATGAAGGAGTGACCACCATCCCATTCAAGCCATAATTATTTCAACGACTATCAATCAAGCTTGGTCAATTCAGAGTGCACCTTCCAGTACTTCCTCGTAACTATGGAAAGGAAATTTTGGACTTCTTCCTTGGTCTCTCGATTGAGCAAATGAAGGAAGAGATCACAAAGTTCCATTTGGTCCATATTCGGTGCACTTGCAGAAGAGTAAATAACTTGATGCCACCTCTAAATGAAATGGGCAGCACACTCATTTTTCTCTTGTCTAATATGTAGAAACTCCCTAATCCTTGTTCGTAACAACTTGTTCATGTCAAATTCTCTAATGAATTTTGAAACAAGTTTTTTAAAGGAATGTATGGAAGGCTCTGGAATCTGATAGTACCAGTCCTAATGCCATTCCCTCAAGAGTCTTCAAATATTTTAGCTACTATGGAATCCCAAGGAAGCAGTTCCCTGATAGTAGTAGCATAAGCCTTGATATGATCATTTGTATCTCCTTCTCCCTTAAATTTACGAAGATCGTGGTTATGGTCGTGGAAGCATGACACCATCTATAGTGAAGTCAAGAGGTTCCTTTAATTACTCAAATGCGTAAGTACCCATTGCACAGTAGGATTCTGCCATCAAAGAACCTTGATGAGGAGGTGGAGGAGGATTCAGATAAGCTGCATTATAGGCATTTATTAGAACATATGGAGCTCCTTTATATGGTGCATAAGGATCAGGGAAAGCATATGGGTCCATCTAGGGGACTTTGAATAAATAATGTAGTCTTTGTTTACCTCTAAATTCTCTTCAAACCCTAAGCATGTCGGCATATCACCCATCCTGACTAGGAGCTCACCCAAGGCATGCATAGGTGTCGAGCCCCCTTTATATGAGCTTCATGATAATGTTCTCCATTAATGAAAAGGTGTTTGCACATATAGAAATTAGTTACATTCATTCTTACAATTCAGATCAAGAACTAGATCTAGGTTCAGGCGCACCACATATGGAAGTAAACATGATCACATTATAGCAATATCATAGATAAACCCTAAAAATATCAAGAACACAAGGGTTTGAATTCATAGACAATAAAGAAAACACATACATCAAGATCCATAACATATATGTTCAGAATCACTCCATTGTATTAATTCATCACATTATAGTAGCCAAAAATACATTAAAGATTCCATAGATGGAGATAATACAACAACAGAGCCTCAAGTATGTTCTTTATGATAGCTTCATTACAAAGCTTAAAATCATGTACTACACTCTCTATTCCTATCTTTATCCCTCTCTCTATCCATATGCACCCCTATCCATTTTTTTCTCTATATATCTCATTCATCTCTATTTCTCTACGTATATCCACTTTCCCTTACCTCCACCAAGTCATCATTACAAGAAAAGGCCTGAAGGAATATTTCATGATCACCTAACCACTACCCAAGAACATGCCAAATTTCATCATGTGTTTCCCTAATCAAGTATCCTTAGCATGTAAGTGCCAACTAATTCATAACAAACTCGGCTCCTTATCCTGTTATGATAACCATAATGATGCCCTAGAATATGCTTTTCTTGAGTTGTAAGTCTCCATAGCTTAACGTTATCCATAATTGTATCTGGTCACCTTTCCATTTTCCCCTTAACACGACTTTACTCATAGTCCAAAAATGAATAAGTCTTGAATCCATCCTTCTGGGCACAGCCTTCACGCATCCCCAAAAGTTACTTTCATGCATGCCTTCTCGCCTTGTTCATGTGTGCTAACACCCTTCGCACCTCAGGTAATTGGTCATTTTAGGGGCTCAACATCACCCCACACTAATTTGATTGCCACCCTCGGTAATCCTTTGTGTTTCCCGAGAAAAACTTCAACGGCTAAAATTCTGCTAAAGAAAAAATGTTGCATGGTTCAACCATCAAGCAACTAACTAGAATTTTGCATCTATTTCATCCTTTAGCTTCCCCATGCCTTCAATTATGCTAAATCCTTTCCTGACACCTCTCCTATAATTTTGGGAACTTGGTCTAGGGTGACTTCCTCCACTTTCCCTTGAGCTCATTTATGGCTACCAACATACTCCACGCAGATACCTTCGAACTCATCCATCTACTCAATGATGGAGTCCCAAAGTTTTCCAATCTTAAAATCCATTTTCTCACGCTTTGTTTTTATCTTATCTTTCTGAGTTGTGGTATCAACAATCAACTATGTGTGCTTAGACTTGTTAGTTGGGATATTCTCTTGCAAGGCTTTGAGGGTGGATTCCTCATCTGTTACTTGTACATCAATGATGGGCTCACACTTTTTGCAAATATTGAAGCCCCTATCCACTAATATGTTTACTTCCTTGAGTTGAGTAAGTAAATCCTCCAACTCAGTGATCTAGGATTCAACAAAAAATTTATTCTCTTCTCTTTCCTTGGCGAGCTCTACAGCTATTGGCCCCATGTCATCCTTGATGTTTGCAAGTAACATCCCTACAAGGTCCTCAAGATACTCCATCTCATCCCCATAATTTGTCCTATCCTAGCTCAATTGTCAAAAATTGTCCCAAAATTCCTTTAACAAGGGCACCAGCTCAATCATAGGCCTCCTTGGTTCGTGCTCTACTCTCCCTTCGGTCCTAGCGCAATCTCTCTACCTCCTTTTCTTTTTCCTTCTTCATGTGACTAAGGTTCGAATAGTGGCCCCTACATCCAAGTTGCGCCGAATCACCTCCGAGGACATCTTCTGCAGCGTGTTACATGCCTACTCATCTATGAGGTGGTTAGGATCCACCACTTTGTATGTATCTCCTCCCTTCTTCTTCGATGAATGGTCTCGATCGCATGATCATTGACCTCAAATTCAGGCTCTTCAGAATGGAAATACAAGTTCCAGCTTAGCATTTTCCTAGTTCTTGGCATGCCCCCACTTTGATCCAATAGATCCCATGCATATAGCTTCTCTATGGGGAGTGTTCCCTAAAATCTTACATGCATTACCTTCGTGAGATCATCCACAAAGTCCATATGTGGGGACCTAGGCGCCCACTTCTTCCTTGTGGCCTTATGCTTTGTGCATTGCTTCTTCAACCCTGGTATGAACCCTTTATCCTCCTTTATAGTAAATGAGTCTCCCTTACTTTCTTCCTCTAGTTTGGTGGGTTGTGTAGGGGAAGCCTCTCACACTAGACTCTTCTCTCAGTCCTTCATAGAACACTCCTTTTTCTTCTAGTGTGCCTTACTCATAGCCTTGGCCCTAGCTTCAACTCTCTTCTCTTGTTCTTTGAGCTCTACTTATAACTCCTCCCCGAAGGCAGTGTTTTCCTCCTCACCTCCTTTCGATCCTATCGTGGAACTCGATACATCATGTATCTTCTGTTTCTTTTCTTCCAGCTCCTCCCCTTCAAGTACTTCAACCTCCTTGCGCCCCACTAGAGAATTCTCGGCACTACCTAGCTATGAAGTACTCGTGCCCCCACTACTTCCTTGGCACGTGTAATATTTTCTCTTTAGGAGGTGTCCAACTTCCCCTCACTCTCTTCTTCTTCTACTACTACCTCCTCATCTGCCTGAACCACTTTCATAGGTGGGATCGGCACTTCTTGTGGCTTGGGGAAGGGGGTGTCTCTAACTTCCATCTCAACTCCTCCCTACGTCTTGGGGCATAGCTGCACGAACACCCTATGGATGTATCCCTTGATGGTAACATTGATCTACGAATGTAGATCCAAGAAATTCAGCTTCAAGGTCTTCGTGTACGTTGGCCACGAGTTATATCTATAAGTCGTGATGCAGGGTGTGAACATCTCGTGTCCACCTTATCTGCGTCGAAGGTCAACAGTTGTGCATCCTTCAACCAGTTGATGGCACACTTCAAGTACTTAGTGGTGAATGAAAATGGGAGTTTACACCACGGCCCTTTCTCTCCTTTGGCCATCACAAACCGTGTCAGACTAAAATGTTGCATGACTGCAAATTGAACTTGGTCCCCAACAATCTGGAAGCTCATGCGGGATGCGCCATTCATTTTCAAAAGTTGTGTGCAATCTCTCATACCATTTTTTCATCCGTGCCTTGTACGCATTAGATATACTCCCATCATAAGTGAATTGTTTGAACTGTACTACAGGAGATGAGTGTACCGGTGGGTAGACCCACATATTATCATCTGGTCCATCTGGGACACCAATTTCCCATAATACAATTAATAATAGAATGGACCCCCAAGTTATCTTTGCTCCTAAGTCATTTTGTACTTGTGCCTCCTCAATAATACCATCCACAATGAATTGTGCAAAATTGTAATGTGCCCGCTTGGACACTCTATAGGCCACGTACAAGAACCTCCTGTTGATGTCCATCCACCTCTCTGATGCACCCAACTTGCAACTAATGAGTCGGGAAGCGACTCTCAATGTTGGGTCCAATAGATCCACAATAACTTGTGCCCTTCCCCCTTTCTCATAGTTTAATTGCTTGGCTAGCTCTTCTATCTTCACAGTGGCACCTAAATCAAGGGCCATGTCTTCACCTTTGTTCCATTGGCCCATTACCCTATGGATTAAATTGCATGTGAGTCTCATCCTTCTCCCCGCAAAGTAGAAGAAGTCTTCATGCACTCACGACATCAACCATCTAAAAATCGGTGTGGGTTTAGCAAAAATGGCAGCTCCCAAAGTTGTAAAACCCCGTCTTCTACAACTCCTTCACTCGAATCATCTACCCTAGGGTTTCCTTGTTCATCAAACATTGGAATCTCCTTATACAAATCTGCCCACATTAACTCATCGAAGTCATTGGTTCTATGGTTGAACTCGTTGATTTTGCATCTATATAACTTTGAGCTCCACTTCTCTACCTTAATAACCCCTGGGGATACTACATTTCTGAATAAACTTCCATAGGTTCTTCCTTTTCCACCACTAGTCTCTTTGTACGAGCTTTCTTGGGTGCCATCTCCTTTCTCTTTCGTTCTTTCGTGCCCTAGGTGCTTTCAACTTTTCCTTCATCTACCCGAACTTGATGACTTCCACGCTTCTCTCTCACGCAACCCCTTCCCGCTCTCCGTCTTCCTTCCTTCCCTTTCTCTACCACAAGATCATGTCACAACTCGCCTAGCTCTACTAGTTCGTGACAAGTACCTCGCTTTCTTCTCAAAACCCTCATCACACTTCAAGCTCGGGAGCACAAAAATTTCTCTAAGGAAAAGTAGTCAAAATGACTACCTTTACCCTCTATTTATACTTTTTCAACACCTTAAAGTTCCTTTGACCACGTGTCTTAATGTCTCTTTTTAATAAAGCACTTTATTTCACTTAAATAAACTTTCGTGACTTCCCTTCGCGTATCGTAGTTATAACCTTCTGCACTCCAACACTACTTCACTTCCACATACCTCCTTCGCGTGCTTCACCATGCCGAAGTACATAACCTCTACATTGTCCACCAAGTAGTTCCCCATGGTGTCACCTTCCTCTTGTTATATTGTGCGATCATTGTTTCTCTTTTGCATGGTCTTTAAACAAATTTTCTTAACACACCTTTATAACCACACAAATTTGAACACCTTGCCACTCGTTCTTCTACCTTTGCACTAATCATTTAGAATGAGTCTCCCAATAGTCCATCTTCTCAAAGAATTTGTCAACCATAACCAAACATATCTACCAATCCACCCCACACTAAATGTATGTGCGGTCTCACATGGAATCACTTACAATGTAATTAGCTACTGGTGCACCAACATGCAACACAACACCGAACAAAGAAGACAAAAGGAAACACATAAAATGGAAATGCATTAAGGGAAACCTAATCTAACTGGAAATATTGCCTTATTTACAAACACATAGAAGCCTTATTTATAGTAGGGCTTCACCTACTCCCATTGAAATAACTGGCAATCATGTCCCATCCAACGCTTGTAACTGACACGTACCTAAATCCAGTATGAAGGATATAATATACAGCCCCAACCAATGGACTTTGAGCTTCCTAGGATGGCACAGAAACTTAGAATCATAAAGTAAAACCATCTTGCCCAACCTCAAATTGCTTATTCTTAATGTGACGATCGTGTCATGCCTTTTTTGTTCCTTCTCAGTCCTCTGACTCCATCTAGCAAGGGATCATATTTCATCCAACTACATTAACTTATCAATGCGCTCTTGCAATGCTTGTTCATCGGCCAATCCTCATACACATGTAATATGCATAGAGGGTAGCATGAATTCTACTTTGGCAAAATAGCAAACTTTCGCACACAAACACCAATTGAAATGGTGTGGCTTTGTTCAATCTTTTATAAGTTGTTTTATACGCCCATAACACAAATGAGACTTTGTCATCCTAGTCTTGTTTCCTAACATCACAAATCTTGGTCAACATGTGACTCAAAATTTTGTTAAAGGCTTCTACTTGTCCCATTAGCTTGTGGGTGGTAAGGGGTAGTCTTGTGATGGGCCACCATGAATTCGCCAACAAAATCCTAATTGTTTCATTTAGGAAATGTGTACCCCTATCACTTGTTAAACTCAATGGGCACCCATATCTACTAATGATGTTTTCCCATAAAAACTAGCTCTCGTCATTGCCATGCAATCCTTAGTAGCTGTTGCTTCCACCCACTTGTAAGATGATAATCGCAAGTAATGATGTATTGCGAACCATTCCTTCATACAGAGGTGAAATAGGGCCTACAAAGCCAATTTCCCATTTCTCAAACGGTTCAACACTAGCTACTAGTCTCAATGGAATTTCATCTGTTTTCCCGGCTTACCAAGGCACTAGTAATGATCACAGCCTTGCAATACTCAATACAATCCTGGTAAATGGTTTCCCACCAAAGACCTGCTAATAAGATCTTTCGTGCAGTGGAATTTCCTACATAATGCCCTCCTACAATTCCACCATATGCTTCCTTCATGATCGCAAAGCACGCTCATGCTCCAAGACATACCAAAGCAAGACCTCATCTTGACCTAACTTGTACAGTCTCTCTACTTGATTAACATGTAGGGTGCAACATGTACAACTAATTGTTTCCTCTCCAAGGCCTTCATCCCTTCTGGTGCCACACCCATTCTTAAGAACACAACGATATCTTCCAAATTAGAGGGCGCACGCTGCAATCTAAACAATTTTACATCTAGCATTATATCCTCAATTCTTTGTGCATACTCTCTGAGTCAATCCTTGATAAATGGTCAGGCCCCAAATTACTCTTACCTATTTTTACAACAACCGTAAACTCAAACTCCTAAAATAATAGGACCCACCTGTATATGTGCCCTTGCAAGATGGGTTTGTTCACCAAGTACTTTAATGCCATGTGCTCCATATAAAAGATAAAAGGCATCCCTAGCATGTACGTGCAGATTATGAAAAATGTCTCGTGCTCAATGGCAATGTATAATTCTGTTATGGTGGGGTTAGTTTCCTACTAGTAAAACACAAGGGATGGTCAATAATTCCCTCTCCAATTTGTGCCAAAATTGCTCCAATCGCCATCTCGGATGCATCAACATGTATGTGAAAAGTTTTATCCCAAGAGGGAAAGCATAATATGGGCACAATAATGAGTCTATTCTTCAGTGTGTCAAAATCCATCTGTTGCACCTCTCCCTAATAGAACATACTCTTGTGTTTTAGAAAATCCTCCAATGGCACGGAAATCTTGGCATAGCCCTTGATGAACTTCCTATAATACCCTATATGTCCAAGGAATCCATGCACCGCACTTTGGCTAGTAGGTTCCCCAATCCCACAATAATGACAACTTTGGCAGGATCCACCAACAAGCCTTCTTTACATATGATATGTCCCAACAGGGTGCCAAATGGAGTAGCGAAAACACATTTCTTAATGTTGAGAGATATACTCAACTATCGGCATCTCTCAAACATCAACCTCAGATTGTCACAATGGTCCTTTACTAGTCTAAATTATCCAATCATCTAGGTAGACTTAAAGAAACTTATGAATGAAGTCTTGAAATGCCTAACCATAATGCGCAAAAACACAAAGGTGTTATGTTCAATCCAAAAGGCATGACCATATAGGCAAAAATTCCCCATTCAATGGTGAAAGTTGTCTTCTCTTGGTCTTCCTTTGCAATTCTAACTTGATGATACCCCAAAAATCCATCTAAATGAATAGATCTCGCCCGGCTACTCCTTCCAGGATCTCCTTAGTGAATGGGGTTGGGAAAGGATCAATGACACACACCGCATTCAAATCCTTGTAGTCAACGCAAATCCTTATCCTCCCATCCTTCTTAATGTTGATGACCATTGGACTTATCCACTTTGATTCCTCAACAACCTCAATGATGCCTGATGTGATCATCTTGTCAATCTCCTCCTTGACCTTGACACGCAGATTTGGATTCATTCAATAAGGTCTCTTCCAAATTGGGCACGCGCCCTCCTTTAGTTTGATCTGCATTTCTCCTAAAGAGTGGTGAACTCCCTTGAGTTCATGGTACCCGCGAGGAATAAATCCTAGAATTCACGAAACATATCAATAATATTTGAAACCTCCCTTTTTGACCAGTAATCTCCAATAGTAGCTTCCTTAGGTTCCGCCTCCAAGCCAATGTTAACCTTCTTAGTTTTTAGGGGTTCGTGGTAAGCGTGTGCTTCCTCATCAAGCACTATCCATAACCTCGCATGTGCCCACAAAGTATGGTTAACATCCAAGTTCTCCACCTCTTCACCATCTATAACGTAGACCAACTTTCCTTTCTCCTTTTCCATGCAGCGCGCTCAAGTTATACCTCCTCTGATTATTCCTCATCAAAGCACGCCCCAAACCAAGTTCACCCAACAATTCCATTACTTTGTCCTCTACCATGGCACTATCTCCCTATAGTTATGTGCTTAACAACCTACAGTGCCTCATTCACCGATGGCTTAGTACTCGATACTCAAAAGTTTGAATAAGATCAACCATCAACTCCTATCAATTTCCTATCTCGATGGCGCAACCGTGAATAATGTACCGTGCACGCAGCCCCGTAAGGTGGAGTAAATCTTATGCACCCATAGTGATGGAGGCAAGGCTTCCGTGCCTTCCATCCAGACCTTCTCACATTCTGGATGTGAAACAAGGTAGGTTCCTTCCCATGATAGTCTTGTATAGCAATAGGTGCATTGCTTTGGAGAAACCTAACAAAGAACGCGATTCTCACCTCGCACCACTCTAGAAGGTTATCCCGATGGGTCTCCCACCAACGTGTTGTGGTCCCATGTAAATTATAGATAAGCATACTTCTCCTTTCGATCTCACATCTCCACTGGGTCTCCATTACTCGTAGGAAAACATTAAGGTTTCCTTCCCAGTGTAACTCGAATCCTGTAATTGTTTCCTTTCATGCGCTGACCGATCGCGCCTTTGTTACTCTTGTCACATAGCCTTTTAACTTCCTTCTAACTAACTCATATGTCCCATGCGCCCAATTGTCACATGCCACACTAGTTGTATCACTTATAGATTGAGCATCTTCCCACTAAATAACGCCTTCTCTTGTTGGATGCACAACCTCAAGGTCTCTGATAGTGCGCACATAGATTTTGTCTAGGTCTTATTCTCCCAAGGGCTCAAGTATAGGGTGCTAACTTTCCATCTATTAGAGGAATAATAACACGTTCCTCCTTATTCTCAAAACTTATATACCCCTTATTAAACGTAAGTCAACATTGTTCTTATAGCACCAAGGGCACCCAAGTAACGTTGGAAAGTTGTCCACCTCAAGTAAGCGCTAAGACTTCAAAGTCTCCAATGAATTTCACCCCTTGGATAGTTATAGCAGCATCCTTTAAGACACCAATGGGCATCGCCTTTGTCTTGTTAGCCATATACAACACATTTGAAGATGGTTGTAATGGGGGCCTTCCCATTTGATTCCATGCATCCAAGGTGAGAACATTAACTTCCACGCTCGTGTCAATTAGAATATTACTTAGGAGTCATCCATCAACAACTACATTCAAGTTAATCTCCTTATCATAGTCTATAGTACCCACACTTTTATAGCTTAGTTACTTATTGCTTATTTCTCATAGACATGTTTTGATAGAGATTTGATATGTTTTGAACATTACATTAGGAGATTTGATCTGATTAGGCATGTATGGACATTTAGGCATATAGCGCCGATTTAGCTTGATTACTATGTTGTTTGCATTATCTTATGATGTCATGGATACTAATTGATATGATGTTGTTTTGGAATGTAGTTATATTGATGGATACTCAGTTTGTTGCATGTTGGGATTCTATGGATACATGTCATTTTATCATTGTGACTAACTTATGGTGAATTATGTATAGTTGTGCACGTTGTCGCACTTTCGATTCCAGAAAGATGAAATGTTAGTCTAGAATTCATTGATATCTTATTTAGTAGCTGAATTATATTTTATCGGACAGTGCGTTTAATGTGTGTAATGAGTGTGTAGGTGATAGGTCACAGGAGAACGTGGGACTCAGGCCAACTACATAACTTTGCACAAGCAGCCCACGGCTAAGCCCTAGCCATGTTTATTGCTTGAGGCCTTAGCATTAGAATTATTATTTTGGGCACTATGGGTGACCCTCATTTGTAATGTAATATGTCTTGTAATTATTAATTTTTCTTAGGGTGTTTAGTTGTGTTGTAAACTTGTTTTAGGGAAATAATGACCCCACTTGCATTAAGTTTTGAATTAGATTAATGATGTACTTAATCTAGAGGTTTAGGGTCACATGTGAACCCTTGGGTGGGCCCCACACCCTCTACCCTTGTGCCAAATTTTCCAAACCCGAAATTGGGTTATTTTGGGCATTTTTAGGGACCCCTTTTTAGTTTGGGAGTTCCCTTAACATAAAAATGAGCCCTTGGACCCTACCTATTAGGTAGGGGGGCTTATTTCCAAGGCTAGAGGGAGTTTTCCCTCCCTTTTTACCTCCTCTTTGGTCACATCCATGTAAGAGGTATGGATTAGTGTGCTTGTTAAAAGTTGCACAAAAATTGTTTTGTTATCATTTAGAGTAATTTGGGAGAAGAGGGCTAAAATTCATTTTACCCTTTCTCTCATTTATCCTTGGCATCTTTGACCTTGAAGGAGGAGAGGGGTGACATATGTCACCACCTCATTTGGTGAAGATTTTTGCTTGCTCCTCTTCAAATTCCCTTCATGGGAAAAGAAGAGAAACTTTTTTGGGAGCTTTTGCTTGTATGCTTGTGGATTTGGAGCTAGAGTTTGCTTGAGTCAAGAAGTGGAAAAGATTGAAGTTAGAAAGTTTTTGGAGAGCTTTCTTTGAGGTAGGTCTCTTAAGCCTTATTGTATGTGTTGTTTTCATGTTAGTTGTTATATTTTTTACTTGGAAATGTGGTTGTTGCATGTGGATTTTTATTTATTGTTACGTGTTTTGCTCCCTCCATCATATGGCATGATGGAGTTGTGGGGGAAGAGAGAGGGATTTTTCCCACCCAATCCTCATAGGCTTGATGGGTAAGCCTTGTAGTATTTTAGTGACTCCCCTCAAATAGTTTGAGGTGGGGAAGTTGGTTCATTTGGCTTGAACCTCCTTCCCCATTCTTGGTAAGGAAACCCTTTTGGGGTTTGAAAATCCTTCCAAGAAGGATTTGGTGAAAGGGTGGAGAAATAAGGAGGGCTTGAATGAATTAGGAGAAATAAGGAGGGTATGGAGATCTTGTTTTTATGCAACTATTGTTGGTTACAAATTTTGGAGAACTCCTCTCCTCTCTTCCCCATTTGTTTTGGAGGTAGAACTTGGGTTCTCCTCTTTTTCATCTTTGTAAAATTTGGAGTCTTGTTTATACTTGTCTTGTGTTTTCATGTGGATGTATCATTGTTTGTTCACCCTCATTCTTGTGCATAGTTGTGGATTTTTGTCCTCTTTCCCATGGGCTTGGGGGAGGCTAGCATGCATCCCAACCTTGGGAAAGGCATGTAATGATGCCTATGGTTGGGTGGAAAAACAAGCTTCTTCTCCTTGTTTGGATTCCTTGAAGGCATGTGCATTTGGATCTCAAAGTTGGATGTTGGTTGGAGCTCTTGGTCATCTTCACTTTATTTGTGGATATTACCTCATTGTAACCCCTTTTGGGATATGGCTTGAAGATATATATATATATATACTTCCTCTTTGTTGCAAATTCCTCTTCCTTTTTGCATTGGAAAATCAATTGTAAGATTTATATTTCATTTGTATTTGCAAAACCTTCTTTCAACTTGGGAAGGAGTTTGTTGGATTGTCATCTTGTGTGTTATTGTATGTGTTGGTTATGATGTATTGAGAAATTGTGCAAGAGAAGTCCTATGAAACACTTATCCTTCTTCAAAATGCATTGAATAGAAAATAGTTACATTCCTTTAATAAGCATTGTTTTGAATATCCTTTTGATCAAGAAAGACTATTTAATGGAAAAGTGTTTTTATCAAAGAAATAATATCCCTTGTTGAAAGTTTTGCTTGTTTAAAAATCTGAATGGTCATTTGACATTACAATGGAAAAGAAAGAACTTCCTCTTGTTTAGTTTGAAATATTTTTGGATGGAATGTGAATAGTTTTGAATCTTTTTTTTAATAAGGAAATTTAATGGTCTCATTCTTAGCTTTCTCATTTGAAATATTTGTATATTTCTTCACACAAAAATAGGTGAATCAATTAATGTGAATAGTGCAAAATATTAAGCTCATTTTTGCATCATTATAGTGAAATTAAAATCTATTATTCTATATGTTGATATCATCATTATTATCATTGTGTAAAAAAAATAAAAAAATGAAAATAAAAAAAGATCATACTCATAATTAAAATGTTAATAGGATTAGTTTAATTGCTTTCTTAAAATCAAATCAGAATGCAGATTTTAAAGTGAAGAGTATATTTGTATTTATATCTTCCATAATACAAATATACTCTTCACTTTAAAATCTGCATTACAGATTTAATTTTAAGAAAGCAATTAAACTAATCCTATTAACATATATATACATGTATATGTTGTGTGTGTGTATGTATGTATGTATGTATCCACCGTATATTTAATACAATATATGATATTTTTGTTTTGTTTTATTAAACAAAAAAAAGTCGTTTGGGGGAGGCCGAACCCTCCCCCATACGCCATGGTTGCCCCGTGCAACATGCGGCATCGTAACCCCCGCATACGCCATGGCTGCCTGCCGCACAAAGGATCCCGCAACCCCCTCCCAATATGTCCGCCCTTTGCACATCAGACTGCAGCGTAGCCCCCCAAAGACCCCGCCCCGTGGCAATCCCAAACCCTACCCGCAATCCTGCCCCCCCACAACAGCCCCAAACCCCTACCCGTTGTCTCCCCCTCATCCCATGTCACACTTGCCCCTCTACCTCTCCCAACCCCTGCGTGCCACCACTCATCTCCTCCACTCACACAAGGACAATAAAACAAAATAAGAAAACCCGCGGCCAAGCTGCTATGCCCATTCACAAAACAAAACAAAAAAGAAATACAACCTTCACTAAGTTCAGAGCTTGCAATAAAATACAAATGGAAGAGGAGTTTGTGGGTAGCCATGAGACCAGCCTTCAAGGCTTCTCCATCCAAACCTGCACATACAAAAAAAAAAAAAAAAAAAAAGCCAAAACAAAATGAAAAGAAACAAAAAAAAAGAATGAAAAGAAAGGGATAGATAAGGAAATTTAGGGCAAATTTTAGGGTGAGAAGAAATCAAGGGATAGGATTGGTTTGATCCTAAGGTCCTCATTCAATCCTACACCTTTTGAGTCAAAATCTCTTAATGGGATTTTTAGAATAACAAATGGGGGTGTGCATGACTATTAAATAGAAATGAATTTGTGGGATAAAACCAAAGGAGGGCAAGTGATGTTAGTAAAGTAAATTTTAGATAGTGCTATTAAATAAATAATCAAATAAGGGATTTGGGTAGGAGGATCAATAAATAAAATCAATTGAGGGTTAATGATTGAAAACAGTAAAATCAATTCAGATTAAAATATTTTAGTTGTTGGGATAGTGTTAATTTAATTTCAGGTAAATTAAATTAACTATAATTTAATTATTTTAATGGGAAACGGTTAAGTGAAAACATTAGTTACCTTCAAAAAAATTGACCTTCACCAACTTATTGGTCCGTTTTTCGGTGTCCCGAGGCGGGCACTACATTTGGTATCAGAGCGGAGGTTCACACACGCAGACACTCTAGGTAATCAATCAACCGGTTAACAACATTGGTAATAACATTAAAAGTAAATAAATAAATAAAATAATTAAACTTTTTCTGCAACCATTTAATAACCTCTTCGTCACCTCGTGTATAGGATGGTACCCAAGAGGGGACAATTAGCTAGAGGCTTGGGGCATAGTGCACCTATGCGAGAGCCACCGACACCCGAATTTGGGCCTCAGATATTAGAGGTCCTGTAGCAGCTAATGGGCGTTGTGCAGTAATGTCTTCCACCACCGCAGGAGGCGAGGGAGGAGATTCCATTGGGAGAAGAGGAGTCGATAGGTGAGGACACGCATTCAGAGCCACCAGAGCATGATACACCAAGGCGGGAGAGGTCACGTAGCCCTTCCGTTCATCACGAGAGGGTGGCCTTGTCACCGTCATAGTCCCTCACACAGCCTCTCGAGGGACCATTTGGGGATAGGAAACCCCTTTCATCTGTTGGACTACATCGCCAGGATTGAGATACATGCAGTGTGATCAGGGATCTCCTTCACTTACAACCACCCACCTACACCGGCTCTACAGATGGCTTTGGGGCTGAGTCATGGCTCCTTAGCTTGGATAGTTGCTTTGGCTTGCACTCTTACGAGATTAATGTCAAGGCAAGGTTCGCTATACACCTCCTCCGAGACACAGCAGCATTTGGTGGAGGAATGAGGAGCGGAAGCTCCATCTGACTTGAGAGACAGTGACCTAGGAGATGTTCAAGGAGTGATTCAAGGATCGCTATATGTCAGAGCATTTCGTGCAGAAGAGGATCGATGAGTTTCATGACTTACGACAGGGATCTGGCACAGTAGCGCAGTATGAGAGCAAGTTCCTAGATCTTCTGCAGTATGTGGACTACCTGCAAGATGAGAAATTACAGGTTAACAGGTTTATTCGAGGCCTTAATGTAGATATAGCAGAGCGATCAGATGTTATCTCCTCCCACGCTCGAGAAGGTTGTTGAGAAGGCCTACTTAGCTTAGGAGAATAAGACCAAGGCACAGGAGCACCGAGATAGAAACAAGAACAAGTTTTAGGAGAGGATACAGGCCTTTCAAATTCAGAGGTCATGGGGTACAACATCACCCCCCCTAGAGGAGGATTCCGCCTTCGCCAACACCATGAGGGCTCCACCACACCCACAAAGAAGATACGCAGATCATGGCCACCAGTAGTAGAGGGCTAGATAGACTCAAAGTTTTCAGAGAGGTGGCACTAGAGGAGGTTTTGGTGGAGCCAGGGATAGGAGGCAAGGTACTCAGCAGGTACAGCTAGCTCGCACACAAGCCTATTAGGGTTGGACCGGCAGGATCAGTACACCAGAGTATAGGAGGGACCCCATCTCAGAGGGGTATAGGAGGATGTTTCATTTGTGGATCTCCTGATCACTATGTGCGTATGTGCCCGCACAAACCCAATACCATGGATGCATAGAGAGCCGCTAGATCCGAGTAGATGGTGGGTGACGTGGGACGCGCCCATCATGTATATGCAATGGCTGTTGACAACCGCCAGTGAGCATCGAGCCACATTATCATTGAGACAACAGTACTATCAAGGGTATTTCTATCTCAAGTACTTTTTGATTCAGGTGCTTCAGATTCTTTTATATCACCTTCTGTAGTGGACCAATGTGGGCTAGTGGTGGCTAGGCAACCAGATAGTTGGTAGGTTGAGTTGGCCTCTAGGGCCAAACTTGTCGTGGACTCGTATGTGGAGAGTTGTGTACTTGATTTAGGAGCCTTCTCCACTACACTTGACCTCCGAGTTATCCCTCTAGGATCATATCAGGTAGTATTGGGTATGGATTGGCTCGAGGCTCATCAAGCTAAGGTGGATTGCAGAAATAAGGTCATTGAGTGTCAGGATGATCTTAGTAGTGCAGTTGTGATTTCAGGGATGAAGAGGCCTATCTCTTTTGCATGATCTCGACTAAGCAACTGCCGAAGCATGCGTAAGGTTTGTTAGTTATTTGCTATCACCATCGATGTCGATCAGAGAGCGCTGCAGAGCATTCACCCTTGGATGATCATGCAGTTTTGAGGGAGTATGTCGATGTGTTTCTAGGCGAGATTCCAGGGATACCACCCCACGGAGAGGTGGATTTCACCATTGATTTAGTACTGGATTTGCACGGTTTGAAGGGCACCCTATCGGATGATGACTCCGAGTTTCATGAGCTCAAGATTCGAGTTAGAGGAGTTGTTAGATAAGGGTCTCATTCGCCCTAGTGTATCTCCTTGGGAGCGTCGGTCATATTTGTGAAAAAGAAGGATGGTTCTCTCAGGCTTTGTGTTGACTTTAGACGACTTAAAAAGTCACAATAAAGAAGCTGTTACCCGCTCCCTAGGATTGATGACTTGTTTGATCGATGCGGGAGTGAGATTATTCTCCAAAATTGATCTCAAGTCGTGGTACCATCGATTGTGCATATCGATGCGAGACATTCATAAGACAGTGTTTCGCACACGTTATGGGCATTATGAGTTCACAGTTGTTCCATTTGGTTTGACTAATGCCCCAACTGTCTTCATGAGCCTCATGAATGGAGTATTTAGGACATTTTTGGATCGTTTTGTCTTAGTGTTCCTTGATGACATATTGATATATTCTCGTTCCGAGGAGGAACACGAGGAGCATTTGAGGCAGGTACTTCAGGTTTTGAGAGAGCAGAAGTTGTATGGGAACTTGGAAAAATGCGGCTTCTTTCAGACAGACATTCAGTACTTGGGTCATATCATATCAGGAAAGGGTATCTCAGTAGATCCCTCTAAGATACAAAGTTATCGTGGGTAGTCGTGCCCACATCGATTCTTGAAGGTAAGGAGTTTTATGGGTTTAGCAAGGTATTACCGCAGGTTTTTGCAGGACTTCTCTAGGATTGCTCACCCTATTACTTATCTTCAGATCAAAGGGAAGAAGTTTGATTGGTCAGAAAAGTGTGAGCAGGCCTTCCAGTTGCTTAAGGAAAGGTTAACCACGGCACCCATCTTAGCAGTTCTAGACTCGACGAGGATTTTGTTGTTTGTACTGATGCATCACTAGAGGGTTTGGGAGCAGTTCTTATGCAGGAGCATCGGGTTATTTCCTTTGAGTCTCATAAGCTCAAGGACTACGAGCTTAACTATCCTACTCATGACTTAGAGCTTGCAGCAGTTGTTCATGCTCTTGTGTGTTGGCGACATTTCCTTTTGGGTAGACCTTTCATTTTGAGGACAGATCATCGTAGCTTGCAGCATATCTTCTCACAGCCGAACCTCAATGCTCGTCAACGGCGTTGGATGGAGTTCCTATGTGAGTATGACATAGAGGTGCAGTATATCAAAGGAAAGGAAAATGTTGTTGCAGATGCACTTAGTAGACGATGACATGTGCTTGCTTCTTTGACACTTTAGTCAGACTTGAGAGGAAAGATTCTTGAGCACCTTCCAGAGGACATGTTTTATGAGGGAGCTACATAGATGTTGGAGTCACAGGGTTCATTAGGGGCGAGATATTCAGGTGTTTTTTAGAGATAGATGGTTTACTTTGCTTCCATAGGTGTATCTATGTGCCTAAGGCCGGTGATCTACGTAGTTTCATCCTCACAAAGGCTCATCGAGCCCCATACGCAGCACACCCAGGAGTGAAGAAAATGCATGTTGATCTAAGGGAGTTATATTATTGGCCAGGTCTTCGACAGACATAGCATATTTTGTTGCACGTTGCCTTGAGTGCCAGGGTCAAGGCAGAGCATTCTCATCCCGCAGGACTCTTACATCCTCATGATATTCCCGAGTGGAAATGGGATGTGATCTCCATGGATTTCATAGTCGACTTCCTATGTCTTCTTATCGTCATGATGCCATTATGGTCACCATGGATAAGTTGACCAAGGTTGCGCACTTTTCGCCAACCAAGGTCACCTATAATGCACAAGCCATCGCCAAGGTATTTATGGAGGACATTGTTAGGTTGCATGGGATTCTGAAGACCATCATCAATGACAGGGATACCATCTACACTTCAGTTTTCTGGACTTCCTTTCAGATTGCTCTGGGTACTCAGATTAATTTCAGCTCATCTTATCATCTAGAGACAGATGGACAGACAGAGAGAGTTAATCAGGTATTGGAGGACATGTTGAGGATGTATGTGATGGACCAATAGAAGAAATGGGAAGATTATTTGCATTTAGTTGAGTTTTCCTACAACAACAACTATCATAGTTCCATTGGTATGGCTCCTTACCAGGCTCTGTATGGACGACCTTGCAGGACACCTTTGAGTTGGGACAGACTAGATGACAGGATTATTCTGGGACCAGCTTACCTACAGGATTTAGAGCAGCCGGTTGTTTTGATTAGGCAACGACTTGAGCAGTAGAGCACGCCAAAAGGCGTATGCGAGACACCAAGAGAATAGTTTTGAATCTTTTTTATAAGGAAATTTAATGGTTTGTTTTTAGCTTTCTCATTTGAAATACTTGTATATTTCTTCACCACAAAATAGGTGAATCAATTAATGTGAATAGTGGAAAATATCAAGCTCATTTTTGCATCATTATAGTGAAATTAAAATCTGTTATTCTATATGTTGATATCATCATTATTATCATTGTGTAAAAAAATGAAAAAAAAAGATCATACTCGAAATTAAAATGTTAATAGGATTAGTTTAATTGCTTTCTTAAAATTAAATTTGTAATGCATATTTTAAAGTGAAGAGTATATTTGTATTATGGAATATACATACATACATACATATATATATATATATATATATATATATATATATATATATATATATATATATATATATATATATATATATATAATATATATATAATCTTTTATATTTTTAAAAAATAATATATATACAATATAAGATATATATTTTTGTTTTGCTAAACAAAAAAAAGTCATTTGGGGATGCCAAACCCTCCCTCCCCATACGCCATGGCTGCCCTGCAACGGAGCCCCGCAACCCCCATCCATCCGCTGCGCCCCTGCACGCACTGCGTGCTGCAGCCACCCGCCCCCCCCCCACCCCCCCTGTCCCCGTCCCCGTAGCAGATCCCAAACCGCTACATGTTGTCTCCCCCTTGTCCCCTATCACGCCTACCCTCCACCTCTCCCCAACCCCTGCGTGCCACCACTCATCTCCTCCACTGTCACAAGGACAATAAAACAAAATAAGAAAACCCGCGGCCATGCCGCTATGCCCATTCACAAAACAAAACAAAACAAAAATACGGCCTTCACTAAGTTCGGGCTTGCAATAAAATACCAACGGAAGAGGAATTTTGGGTAGCCATGAGACCACCTTGAGGCTTGTCCATCCAAACTTGCACATACAAAAAAAATGAAAAGAAAGGGATAGATAAGGAAATTTAGGGCAAATTTTAGGGTGAGAAGAAATCAAGGGATAGATTGGTTTGATCCTAAGGTCCTCATTCAATCCTACACCTTTTGAGTCAAAATCTCTTAATGGGATTATTAGAATAACAAATGTGGGGGGGGGCGTGTGCATGACTATTAAATAGAAATGAATTTGTGGGATAAAACCAAAGGAGGGCAAGTGATGTTAGTAAAGTAAATTTTAGATAATGCTATTAAATAAATAATCAAATAAGGGATTTGGGTAGGAGGATCAATAAATAAAATCAATTGAGGGTTAATGATTGTAACACGTAAAATCAATTTAGATTAAAATATTTTAGTTGTTGGGATAGTGTTAATTTAATTTCGGGTAAATTAAATTAACTATAATCTAATTATTTTAATGGGAAACAGTTAAGCGAAAACATTAGTTACCTTCAAAAAAAAAAATTGACCTTCACCAACTTATTGGTCCGTTTTCTGGTGTCCCGAGGCGGGGCACTACATAGAGAAGACTATGGGGAAGCAAATTAGCATGCAAAACCTGCCTCTCATGCTCTCCTCTGACATTTGGTACTTTTCCTCTCAACCACTCTCCTAACAGAGGGATGATATTCTCTTGGCGCAACATCTTACATACTTCCCTGAATTCATCTATATCTACTTGAGGGACTTCAACGCTTTTCTTCTGCTCCAACTTCCATGATTGCTCCTTCAAGCACTAAATCTCCCCTTGAAGACTCCTAATCACCTCCATGGTCTCTTGATAGACTTCCTTTTGATGAGTCGGGTCTAGATACTTCCCATGTATCACTTCTTCTCTTGTAACAAGTGGTCTCGCTTTGGTATCTACCCGCGCGCAACCTCGGCTCGCGTTGTCACCAATATAGGATCTAACTCAGATTCACGCGTGACCCGCAACATCCATTGTAGATCAGGCATGTTTTACACTCACCATCCTCATGCCCCTATCCATCTTCTCTGTTCGCTCATGTGCTCATATAACTCCAAGCACTCTTCATACTTGTGCTTCTTTCCACACCATGAGCATTGCAAAAATCGGGACATTTACGCTTGTAATGTTCTGTAGATCCACAGTTATAACAGGTTCCATGAGGAAATTCACTTCTTCCGCCCCTGCGATTGTCATGGCCTCTAAATCCTCTACGAAAGCCTCTACCTCGGCCTCCTCCGTCTGCATGCCCTTCACAATGACGGCCCTCATCCTTGGAACTACTGGCAATGCTGGCCTAGTGCACCATAGTGTCAATAACATCGTGTATTTGGTCAATTAATCTACAATCCTTTGTGGCATGAGTAGTAGAGGTGCAAATCTTGCAATAGTGAGATACATTATTCCGGATCGCGCACTGTAGCAATGGAAACCTACTTGCATCATGATCTCCGTGGAAAATCTCATAGTCCACAGACATGGCGTGCACTAACCTTCGTGGGCAAGCTGTCCTTTACATGTCCCTCTACTTCACAGTTTGTGCACTATACCCCACTGTGAGTCTCATGAGTCAAGTTTGCAGATAGTTTCTCCAGTTGCTTTGTCATGGCACCAATCTGGGCTTCAAGAAATGGACTAACTTCAGATATGTGAAGGTCTTATGTGAAAGTGCCCTCTTAAATGGTGTGTTCAGCCCTTCGACCAACCACTAAGCATGTTGTGAAGGGTGAATGTCATAAGACAACTTAGATAGGAGAGTCTTGAAACATGTGTCATACTCCCACACACTCTCTGCCATTCCTTGTTGAATCTCCTTCAGAACGTTGATGCTATTTTGTTCAAACTTAGGAATGTGGAACTCGCCAAAAATGCATCACGCAACGCAATGTAATCCACCACCATCTGGTGTGGATCATATTTCTTGTACCAGCTATGTGTGTGCCCTTGTAACATGGTTGCAAACTGACTCACCTTCCACTCTGGGGCAGTGATACCCTTCGTGTGCCATAACAACTCACATTTGTGCACATGCTCTGCAGTGTCTTCCACACCCTTGTAATCAGGAAAATGCAAAGACATCTCAAAAATACCTATTGAGGTTGTTGAGGCCCTTGCCCACCAGATCCAGAACCTTGGCCTCCTCCAATATTTCCACCACCTCCAGCACCACTAGATCCACTAGTGCCAACTCCTCCGGATCCACCAGATCCTCCTCCTGTTGTAGGTAAGGGGCCTAACACATTGCGCCTTGTGAACCCACCATCGCGTTAAACTGCGCTCCGACAGTCTTTGAAGTCGACCCACTCCCAGATGTGGCGCTCAAGCCTTGCGTACCCCCACCTTGCCCAAATGTTGTACTAGACAGGATCCCTCCGAACAAATGAAATGACTGTGCGGTCATTGATGTACCAAATGAAAAATTAAATCTCCTAAGTGTCGTTCGGCCACTAATACCAAGACCAACCGGATTAACAATGCTTATCTCTGGATCTAGAAAACTAAGTGTCAAGGTTCACTCACCGGTGGGCTTAGATGCGTGCTATGGCTCTCCTTTCTCCAAATGACGAGCTCTCACTAGAAGCTAAGGGGGTCTCTCTTCCATGCTTGCTAAGAAGGGGTAGTGATTGCTCGATTCCACGCCCTCCGCGGAACCTCAAATCCTTCCCGCAACATCTGCCTCCATAAATCCATCCCTCCATAACCTCGTGTTGTCTCGCCAACTCCCTCTCTTGAGCTTCATTGTACTTGAGTCATCTTTCCTCTCTTTCTATTTCAGCCGCAAGGTCCGCCATCTTTTACCACGTCAGCTTATGCGCCCAAGACCTAGCATGAGTTTAGCCAGCCATGGGGAAGGCTTCTAAACTCAAAGTAATAACCAGGATCTTGATAGCTAGTGGAATAGCACACAAGAACGATCCTCTAGGCTCCCTCAAGAACTCAAACTCGTGAACTCTCTGAGCAAGAATATGTAGAAATCGTGTATTCGAGGGTATAACTCGTTAACACTCTACTCCACCAGTGATCAAAAACACGAGTCCAGGTTAGATCGGTATCATGCAGCCTCTGATACTCATCTTGGGTCCATACACGAGGTATATAATACCAACTTGACCTTGATGCATATGTTGATAGCCATTCATACAACTCCATAGGGAAACAACAAAAAAATGTTTCATACAGGTCATCATATAAGTGTTCTTCTACCCATTTACGTGCATCAAACTCAAGTCCAGTGTTAAATCTCTAAGAAAAATCATCCTCTGTGCTTTTAAGTCATGCTTCGACACTTTGTCCAAGGTCAAGCACTTCATCATTACACATCATTCTCACAACAGCTTCAAAAGAGGTCTCAGCAACAGAACCAAAATGTAGTCTTGTTTAGCTCTAACTTCTCTTCAAACTCTAATCGTGTCCGCATATCACCCAGCCTAACCGGGAGCTCACCTGAGGTGCGCGCGCGGCGTCGAGTCCCTCCTTTATATGAGCTTCATGAGAATGTTCTCCATTAACGAAAAGGTGTTTGTATAGATAGAAATTGGTTACATTCATTCTTACAATTCAGATCAAGAACTAGATCTAGGTTCGGGCACACCACATATGGAAGTAAACATGATCACATTACAACAATATCATAGATAAACCCTAAATAGTATCAAGAACACAAGGGTTTGAATTCATAGACAATAAAGAAAACACATACATCAAGATCCATAACACAGATGTTCAGAACCACTCCATTGTATTAATTCATCACATTACAGTAGCCAAAAATACATTAAAGATTCCATGGATGGAGATAATATAGCAATAGAGCCTCAGTATGTTCTCTATGATAGCTTCATTACAGAGCTTACAATCACGTACTACACTCTCTATTCCTCTCTTTATCCCTCTCTCTATCCATACACACACATATCCATTTTTTCTATATATCTCATTCATCTTTGTTTCTCTACATTTCCACTTTCCCTTACCTCTGCCAAGTCATCATTACAAGAAAAGGCCTAAAGGAATCTTTCATGATCGCCTAACCACTACCCAAGAACATGCCAAATGTCATCATGTGTTTCCCTAATCAGTACCCTTAGCATGCAAGTGCCAGCTAATTCATAACAAACTCGACTCCTTATCCTGTTATGATAACCATAATGATGCCTGGAATATGATTTTCTTGAGCTGCAAGTCTCCATAATTGTATTTGGTCGCCTTTCCATTCGTCCCCTTAACGCAACTTTACTCATAGTCCAAAAATGACTAAGTCTCGAATCCATCCTTCCTGGGCGCGAGCCTTCGTATCCTCAAAAGTTACTTCCGTGATTGCCTTCGTGCCTATTCCCGAGCACCATAACCCTTCGTGCCTCGGGTACTTGGTCATTTTAGGGACTCAACACATATGCAAGTAAGCTAGGATGATACCAGGATATGGACTAGCAAGCATAAAACTAGGGAACATTGCATTCTGATGGAGCGGCAATCGAGAACACACTTCCAGCCATCCCTTGCGTAGGATAAGATTGAGAAGGATGAGGACCCATCCCTAGTGTGTTAGATCTTGTAAGAAGATCACTTGGATTCATCTAAACCGAGATAACCTTGTTGTACAAGATGTTGCATTGGTTGTTCATTGGTAGGGATGTATCCCTTGTTATCTACTGGATATCCCATGTTCTTCCCTACTGCATGAGTTGGTTGCGATGGTTAGGCACTCTCTAGTTCTCTAATCCTCCCTAATAAAGTAGAAATGACATCATTGGGAGAGGATTGAGTCCCTTGTTGGGATGCTTGTGGCATAGGGTTTGATTGAGCAAGCTCATGATACCCTGTCATGAATTGTTCGGTGTTATAATTCTTGTCTTCCTCGAAGTAAGAATCTTAGGATAGGCATTTGACATCTCAGAGGTTGTAGCCTTCATTCTATCCAAAGACTCGTCTATCTGCGAAGAGGATTAACTATTCGTGCAAATATGTCATCTTCTGTTGATTGCATGGCAATGTGAGGTCTTGACAAGACTTTGTGGTAAGAACATGTTCCGTTTGTGATAACAACATGGTTTGCATTAGGTTGACCATATTGCATGTTTAACAGATTGATCAACCTCCTCCATCCTTACATAACTAATGGGGTTTGAATTATAACCGGGAGAGGTTTGCATGTTGTTTGTGTAATTATCAGGCCCATCCGAGAGGGAAAGGACCGTTGTGGTTGAATGTTGATGTAATATCTATTAGAGCCAAATGGCCCACTGAGCTCTCTTCGAACATATTTTAGAAAGTATAAAATACCTACCAAAATAGGGGAAGAAATGGAAAGATGAGGTGATAGCAATGAAAGAAAAGAAAACAAGAAGGAATTAATCCTTCACGTCGGGTCACCAATTTGTACAGATGAAAATTGACATGTGACCTTCAATCTGCACTCGACCCCCTGAAGTCATGTCAAGGCAGCCAATGTGGAAATGTGGACGGCTAACTATAGGAGAATCAATGACTAAGACCTAGTGTGAATTCCTAGTAGTTGAGTCGGAAAAGGGGAGATTTAGTGGCTATGAGCGAGTAGCATAAATTCCCTATGGCTTGATCTACTTGATTAAATCTAAATATTAAACTAGTTTGAAGTGTCCAAATTAACTAAGATGAAGTTAACAATCTATTCTAATATTGAAAAGGGAAACTAATCTAAACAAATCAACAAAATTGAGACATTACAATCACAAACAACAAATTGCTTTTACTCTAAACAAATAAATCCTAAACAAGCAAAATAGCTAGATGTGGATATTAAATGCAATACATTGTGTATCAAGTCTAAACTAATTTAAAACAACAACTTTTCCAATTAATATATGATATGTAGACAACTTCCTACAGATATTCTTTCCTCCAAATCCACAAGGATAACAAGAAGATATGTCACTTTGGGAGAGCTTTCTTATGAAAGATGTGAACCTTCTTGGAAATTAATTAACTACTTGCAAATGAAAGGAAATTGATTTCTACTCTGTTTGATATGATGTAACAAGTAATAAATTACAGAAATGAAGGAAATCAAACAACTCCAACCTAGAATTCACAGAACAAAGGTAAATCCAATTGTTTGATAATTTGTCCCCTCAGTTTATCTTTTCAGTTCCTCATATCCACATGAGTCCAGAGGTTGGAAATGCAATGTGATAATAGAAGGAAAGTGTTGGAGCAATGAGCAACTTGAAATGGCAGACTAGAACAATGCAAGTGGAAGAAAGATAGCACAATAGAACTGAGATTGGCTATGTAGTTTCCAGCAGGAAAGAAGGTAGTTTAACAATTGCAAGGATGCACAAAATAATTCTCCGGCCATTTGCTTGAAAACAAGCAATCAATTTATAGAAAGTTAGTTGTAGAGTGCACAAGCACACTTGGCAACAATGGGATGCCAAATCATCACATGAAGAGGCAGTTAACTATGCAATCACAATCACAAGTGAAAGAGGAGTTAAGCATGAACGAATCAATCCTAAATTTAGGAAATTTGACTGAGAAACGTGTCCAAAAACTTAACTAGAGTTGAGTTACACGCATTTAAAGGATGAGTGAACCATTCTGAAAAATTCGCACAAGACCGCCACCCAATGCAAGGCGGCGATTACGAGGACCACCGCCTAAGCACGGCGCCAGTTTTGACACTAAAGACCAAAAACAAGGAAAATGAAACAGGGAGTCGAGACAAAGCATGCAAAGGCTAAGTAAGACATACTAAGCTACAAATATAAACTGCAAGTAGGTTTAGAAGCTCAAACACCATCTCAAAATATATGAATCATCATTGGGGACTTTTTGTAACCGTTTTCCAACAATGTAGAACATGCAAATTGGGGTGCGTACAGGCATCCCATCAAATCTTAATTAGTAGGACTTTGTTCAAGTCTTTGTATAGTTATAGCCCACCTCAATTAATAGTTTGGGGTATTCAAGGTGCGAAAGTACTACCAATATGAGACTTCATTGTAGAGAGTCAACAAAGCTCGCAAAGTTCTAAACAATAATCTTAAAACCACTTTAAGATAGGTTGAAATTGCAAGTGGACCAACAAGGCTTGGAAAGGGAATTCACAATTGAAATTTTTTCCATAAATGAAAACCTTATAAACATACCACTTTTAAAAGGTATAAAAGAAGCTCTACCAAATATTATATTCCCTTCGTTCTTCTCAAGATGGTTGGACAAATAGCCTATGCTTTTTATTCCCTACCAACTTAAAAGTACATAATACTTTCCATGTGTTCAATTTAAAGAATATAATGTCAAAAATTGATGGGTTCGGGGTTTATAGACTTTGCCTCCCTTGATGAGAAAAATAAATCAGTTTTAGCACCTAAAAAAATCTTACGTACTAGAGATAGAAGGCTAAAAACATGGTTATTACTAAATATTGGTTGCAATAGTAAGATCAGCTTGAAAAAGTTTCTTGAGAGGACCCTAACGTATTCCAACATCTTTCATTATTCACATTAATTAGGGACCAACAAAATCAAGAGAGGTGGACTATAATGAACCCAAAATTAACCTAAAAAAGAGAAAGGAATAAAGGTATTATAGAAAAATAGGATAATAAGAAAATGTTCTACTATTTTAAATTAAAAATAAAGCCAGGTCTAAGAATAGAATAAAGCAAATAAAGCTTTAAAGGCTATAATGGATTTGATATAATTAGTTTTACTATATTAAAAGAATAATGAAAAAAAAAGATGAAACAAAGATAGCTTCTCAGTTATTTTTGGAAAGGGTTTTATTGCATAAAAACATGACGAGACATATTATAATAAGGACATTGATTTTTTGGAATGAAATTATATGATTTCACGTTGAATTGAAGGCTTTACTATCTTTAATTTTTTTAGCTCACCTAGAAATGAGTTGTTTTGTTTTTGGTTGTCGCGATTATAAAAGAATATTTTTCTAGAAAAAAAATGAATTCTTGATTTTGTTTCCTTTCGCATCTCATATACGTATATTTCAAATTTTCATATATAATTTTTTGAATTTGAATTTTATAAATTAAAATTAAGATTTATGGGCAAATGCTTAAAACTGATTCTCAATGTTTTAAGGTTTGGAGCATTAAATTCATGTCCCGACATACTTCAGTTTTTGCTATCTAAAACGCATTTTTGATCTTAGATATTTAATGCAGCTGGATTTTTCTGAGGAAGCAGTATTTTTCGAGGTTTTTTTTTTTGATTGGCCAAACTTACACTTTCACCCATATTTTGGTGATAACAGATACAACCCCTTGATGAAGAGAATGAAAGTAATTTTCCCAAACAAAAAAAAACATAGAGCTCTAAAAAATCAAATGAACATGCCAACCAAGATGTTATTGTGGTGTTCTATGTTCTCTAGGATTCAATTCTCTAACCAAGAAAAAGAGGTTCACCAAACCCAAAACATTAAAAAAAAATGAATGAAGTTTCAACCACTGTTGCATTGTCTATTTAACAAATGAACATCTACACCTAAATTTATCAAATGAACTTCTACACCTAAAAGAGTTTTACCAAACCCAAAAACATACAAATAAAAATTACATATGAAGTTATCCAATCTGGTGTTATCCATTTACAATGAACTTCTAATCAGTCACCTAACCACTTAAAATCGGTGGACACATATTCGTTTCAGCTGATTTGAATTAACAATGTGTAGAAGTTTAACTGTGGCGTAATTATTCATGGTTTCCTCACCACAATTTTTAAAATTAAAAATGCATTATATAAATAGAAACCTCCTTCCAAAAGAAAGTTGCCATAAGCATGTTTAAATTAAACTAAGGAAGTATCATCTCTATTTTTAGGACAAAATATTAGTTAACAGAAAGTAATAAGGCCTCCATCTGAAATGTGCCGAGAAATATCAATCTCAATGATTTTTATCTTGGATTTTTCACATACTATATTGATTAATAACACTATTACCTTCCCTGCAAATTTCTGACCAAATGGTTAAAAATTGCATTCATCTAGCCACCACTATGTCAGATTCAGAAAACTCTTTCCAGGATTTGTTTTTAAAAAGGGTCTCCAAACTTCTCCATATGGCTAAAGATGTTGCAATATTTTGATTGCCTTCTCCAAGCAAAAAGAAAAAACTTTTAAATGATGGTCAAAGGGACGTCAAATTTAAATGCATACATAAAAGTGAACAACTAACTACATTACACTCTACCCCTCACTGCCATTGTAGATCACCTATTGGTGTAACTAGATATCTTCTTTGCAAGGAAATGATAAGATCTTTATGACATCCACATATTTGTTGTTCTGGAAAGGTAAATGGGACACCTCAATGCATTGCTTGATGCTGAGGCATTTAGTTTTCATAGATTACACATTGTAGCTTAATTGATATGGAACGCGATTGATATTTTGCTGGATTTTACCCTTTCTAATTGACCTGTAAATGACTGGAACCTGCCAAATAAACTACAATAAATCACTAATTCATCCAACAAACTCGATTGCTATTTTGCTGGATTTTCTAATTGACCTATAAATGACTGAAACCTGCCAAATAAACTACAAATAATCACTAATTTATCCAACGTATCTATTAAGCTACAGTGCAATCTATGAAAACTAAATGCCCCAGCATTCACCAGTGCTTTGAATATTCCATTTACCTTTCCTGGACAACGAATATGGGGATGTCATAAAGATCTCATCAATTGCTTGCAAAGAAGATATCTAATATAGGTGTTATGATTTGCCCACAAATCCAATTATGATTGTCACTTCTGAATGCAAGTGAAAATAAAACTCAAATGGAATGGACTTTGAAATTATATATATATATATATATCCAGAACGGATATGGGGATGTCATAAAGATCTCGTTAATTGCTTGCAAAGAAGATATCTAGTATAGCTGTTCTGATTGCCCACAAATCCAATTATGATAGTCACTTTTGAATGCAAGTGAAAATGAAATGCAAATGGAATGAACTTTGATACAGACACACACACACACTATATTGTAAGTCATTAAAGTGTGAGTAAAAAAAAAGCATATAGGTAAAGCCTTATATTTATGTAAATGACCGTAACATTACAGAAAAATGTTCAAGCATCTCAAAAGATCGTGAAATCGCCATTTCATCTTATCAGGAGTGTGTTCCCAAGCTGCAACCATGTCCACCTATTTATGGTTTTCCTATAATTTACATTTTCTGATGACAATGTCCAATAGCCCTAGTTCCTCAAGTTTACCTAATTTTTCCAACTAAAATATTTGAAATGACCATGTAATTTTTATGACAGGGTTCATTTGATGATGAAAATGGTAAAATTATTAAGCACAACACAGGTCTAACCACCGCTCTGCGATGAAAATTCAGGATTGCGACCAAGTGGTAACAGAAGCTCTTTTATGGCTTCATACTCATCATATGACATCTTCGCAGCATCAAGAACCTGAATATTTCCCATCAAAGCATCTTCAGTTAGTTTCAAACTTCAGGCATAAATGTAATCCAGTTTTAGTATGATAAATATCATCTTTAAATCTTTCCAATCTGCTAGTAAAAAAGACATAAGAACTACTCGGTATGGCAAGGAGATTTTATTTGGCTTTGTAAGGAACATTAAAGAGTGGATAACACAATATCATGATAGGGGCTGATTTTTTTAATGCTTGACACTAAGTTCTCCTTCAAATTTCTGTTTCATGTTTTGTCTAAAGGTTGACACAGGTCCTTTGTCCTTTACTAAAAGGAAATATTATTTTATCCACATTTCAATGTGAAGGAGCATTTGACCTTGGTAACAGTAAATTATTGATTTGAATTTCCACAATGAAGCATGAAGACAGCTATTTTCTTACTTGACCTCATTCACATAGCTCAAGATCTTCTATTAGAGCTTAAAAAACGCAAGGGCTAAGAGGAAACCATTTCTTATTCGAAAATTCTTGCAGAGAGTTTTAAAGAGCTACGATGAGATTCAAATAACAATAAAAACTCAAAATAACATTATTAACCTTCCTGAACAATAGCCTCGAGCATGAAGATGTGGTTGGAAGTGTATGTTAGCTAAGATGGTCAACATGATTGTCCTCTCTCTTCTCAATAATATAGATTACAATATAAATAGACAGCTATTCTATGGCCAACACACAAGCCAAAGATAGGCCAAGGGATGTGATAATTGTGGATCTTGAAGACATCCACAATCTATTAAAGGCATAGGGTTTCAAAGCCTATGTCTAGGATAGGGGATGGGATCTTACTAGAATCCTAAGGTTGCAAGAATAAAGGTAATAAGCAAGTGTTGTAACATATCTAAACTAAAGGTTGTAATGTCATGTAGTGGATAATAGGAAAGGGCCATAAGAGATAACGCAATAGAGAAGTTATGCTACTCTATCTTGGTCTAATACATGATACATAAAACATAATCAGTCACACCAACATAAAGGAAAGAGATGGGTTTGGGATACTTTTGTGAATGTAAATTTTGTCAGAGTTTACATATGAAAATCTGGACAACACAAATTCTTCACAACTAAACTCCACGTCAATTCATACGGGATACTTATTACAATATGGAGATATTACATATATAGAGAAATGTAGCTCCTGTTAACAAGGAGATTGCTCAACTACACATCCCTAAATACATGAGTGGTTTCAACCACCACTTATTCACGTATTAATAACAATACCAAACTCCTAATATAAATTATTGTTACATAACAATAATATTACTAACTAATTTACCATACCACAAATTATCAACTATTTTACCACACAATAATACTAATGTGGAGCACTAACACCTATATTTCCTAACATTCCCCCTTAGTGCGAACATGGTAGAAAAACAATTACACTTCCTTTTATAACTTGCCGCCCGCATGCTCACAATCTTGGTACACAACTCGAAATGAAGGTAGAGAAGGAACTCATCAACTTCTCATCGACCATGCATTGTCGGGAACTAATCTAACCGAACTAGTGTGGGAACTACAAATAGGAACCATATGCTTATCAACCATTCACTGTAGGGAACACATCTGACCTATTCAGTGTGCAACTCAAGCAGGAACCATCTGAACAACCTTCAATGGTTTTACAAAAGTTAACCACAAACCTAGGTATGAACCCCTGTTCATCCTCTTCAAGTATCATGTTGTTGCTTTTTCGTTGTACTTTCATCTTTCAATACATTTTCACATCAAGGGATAACATAGGAAATTTTGCTCACTATTTACAAATTTGAACAAGAATGTACTTTTGTTCTTATTACAATCATACAACACTCAAAACTAAAAACACACTATAAAGTGATCACGAACAAAATAGGTACTCGAACATATTAGCACATCACAACACAATGGAAAAGGAAATTTTGACACAAATCACGAAAACACACACGCCACAACTTCATTGTATGGCCCCGTCACTTGTGACTAGCGAGAGGACGTTGATTGTCCTCCAACCTCCGATGCCTCCATCCTCCGGTGTACTACTACTAACTCGATTGGATTTAATCATGAGGCTCAAAAATACCCCCTCACAAAATGGACGTGACGTCAAGTGATAATGCGTCCGGTTAAATTGCGGGCAATCTTTTTAATTTTTCGGACTTTTACAATGACTTTGAAATCGACAATACAAGGACTCAACAATTTGACTAGAACCACTCATAAGTATAGTCTTGACAACATTTTTGACAATAAGAATGTACCAAGACTCTAGCACAACACACATCTATATTAGACTATGACACATTTGAAACAATAAATATATAAACCTTATATAATAAAAGGAGAACTATTAATGAGCACCACCAATGCTTCACACAAAGATCCGAAGGGCATAATGTATATCTGCATGAATGTTTATGTACAAATTTGACCATACAGGAGAAGTCACAAACTCGGAGAACATAAAGTTTGCCTCATACTAAATTACCTCCACGAACAATTCAGATATGAAACGTGCCAACTGGCAAAAGAGAAGACCTGCACATCTAAGAGGCACGTGGACACAAGGTGTTGAGTTGTTTTCTCAGGCTCACCAATGTGGCAATGAATACAATGCATGTGGAGTAGCACAGATGGTGGTTTGCTGTTATTGGGAATAGATCTCTCAACCTTTGCAAATTTGAAGGGGACAAATAGAAAAGAGACAAAGGCTTGATACTGGCATCAAATGTAGGAGGCAAGACATGTTGAACAGCTGTACCACTCTTGCGATCTCAGACACCCACGAACTTATGCTTTGTTGCAGGTTCCAATGCAGTTGGAAGACATGAAACTGAGTTCAAGAAGCCTTCGAGATGAGGACATATGCGTTGTGAATATAACGTCTCAGATTTCACAACTATGCACTTAACTACTCCTTCCTTCACGCTTCTGTTGTGGACATCATGCAAGGGCCGCATGTAATGCGAACTCCCAAACAATGAAGAAGACCTTTACGTGGAATGGAGGTCGACCATCAATAAATCTGTTTCTCACATCCGCAACAGTCCTATCTCGCCTCTCAACTTGGACGCGGGATTAAATGAATAATCCAAAGTGGCACTCAATCTCACGTGGCTTGTATTTGTTCTGCAAAGTCTTGCTGACCCAAAAGTCAACAGCTGATCCGGTAATGAACATGTCGGAGTCCACGTTATTGTCTGCTAAAGATATGTCAGGATGACACAGAGACAATATGTTCACAGACCGTAGGACTTCCACGAGGATGTGGGTAGACAGGGACGCAGGCCTGATCAGAATACCATTCAACGATGCGCTAAAAGGAAGCTGATCACATACAAATGCCAGAACACCATTGCAGATGCCTCTGTAGATGAAAGCACCTTTTTTCTAAGGCATATCAGAATGCATAGATCTCAACAGATGCGTTGTATTACTAATGCATTCATTCTGCCACCAATGCTACAAAGCTTTGCACTTCCACGAAGTGAGATTGAAAATGCCAATCTGCTAAAGATTGAATGATCCTATGTCAATCTTAAAATTCTCATAAAGATCTAAAATTCATGGCTAAATTTCTCCCTGAGGACCCTCATAGCTGACCTGCTTTGATACCAAATGTAAATTTGGTCAGAGTTTACATATGAAAATCTGGACAACACAATTTCATCACAAATAAACTCCACATCAATTCATACGGGATACTTATTACAATATGGAGATATTACATATATAAAGCAATGTTGGTCCTATTAACAAGGAGATTGCTTAACTACACATCCCTAAATATGTGAGTGGTTTCAACCACCATTTACTCACGTATTAATAACAATACCAACTCCTAATATACATTATTGTTACATAACAATAATATTACTAACTAATTTACCATATCACAAATTATCAATTATTTTACCACACAGTAATACTAATTTGGAGCACTAGCATCTATATTTTGTAACAGTGAAGACAATGTTGGCACATTAACCCTCCCAATGTTAGTAGCACCTCGTGAGAGAGTTGTCGTGGGGAGATCACAAGAGAGATAGGTAGAAGATCTAAGTAGACCAAAGTTAGGGACTCCAATGACTTGGTAGATCTTGCTAGTGCAGCTCCTATTCTTGTTGCTCCTAGTAACCCAATGCTCCGAGGAGACATCCAAGTATAAGCTCCACTAAACCCTAAACCTCTTAAACCTTTAAAAGAAGATTTGCGAGAAAAACTTGAGCAGATTATACAATGCTAACAAAGAGAAATGACAACAATGACACCTATTTATAGGAGAGCATAACCTAAGGTCATTATATCTCCTTGCCAACGAGTTTAATGGCGTTGGATGAATAACGGTTCTATTAGACGGGTCGATGTCATCGACCATAAATAGTCCAGAGGAGAGAGTATGGAGGCAAAGGAAACACTTGGAGCAGGTACGAAGGGGATTTGAGAGGATCTTAAGGTTATAGGGAGGTTGAAGGTGATAATACTAAGGATATCAAGTGGTCATAATGAGATAGTAAGGAAGGTAGTAAGGAAGCCTGCTACGGCAAGTTGCGGCAATGTCATGCACCACGACCCTCACCAAATACTACAACCAGCTCAACCCTACTCTCAGTGACGTCCCTTAAGGGGTCCACTCAAGGAGATTATTTCACGCCAATAGTCAGTAGAGAGAAATCATTAATAAGAGTGAAAAATGAGGTGTAAATATATGCTCGAACTGAAGATCATCACGTTTCACAATAGTCTAACGCAAGATGGACTTCGTGAAAGACATGTGGTACACTAAAATCAAAAGGAAATGATTATAAATGAAGTGATAATAAGTATGGTAAAAATATAAACTTTACCAAATGAAATATACTTGCCTCAAATTACATTTCGACAAATGTTACTTCTCATTTCAACGATTAAGAGTGCAAATCTAGTTAGGAACCCTAATGATAGAAGACTTAAAGGAAAGGATAACAATGCAAGTGTACACAAGTGAGTCGGTAGGTAGGTGTATAAAAATATGGGAAAAGCGCTTATAGGAGGGTCTTTAGGATAAGGTCTAGAGAAAAAGGGTAGATCAAGTCCAGATAGTCTATGGAAGATAATAAGTGGCTGCTGGGACAAGTCTAGGGAAGACGGCTAGGTCAAGTCCGGAGAAAATGACTCGCTCAAGTTTGAATATTCTATGAAATGTCAAAAAGGTGTTGGTCAAAAAATTAATGAACTAGTAGGAAGTAACCGTCGGGAGTAAAATACGTGAAACAAAGGTCTAGGTCGGGATGAATAGCCTATAGGTGAAGACTAAATTAGGTCCACATAACTTATAAAGTGTCATAAAGTGCTAGTCGAGAAATAAACCAACCAATCTAGCGGAGTGGAAAAGAGTCGAGTTAGGTATATAAAGACCTAGGTCACATCTAGCCTAATGGGTTAGCCCAAGTGGTTGAGTGCTAGTTGCCAAACATGGGAGGTCTCGAGGTCGATTCCTCATGCTAGCAATCTTTGTGATAGGCCTCACTTGGTGTCCCCTGTCAAGTCAAGTACCGTAAGTCGGTACCAACAGTTTAGCCCACGTTTATTCCTTGACTTACTTAGGGGGTGTACGCAGAGGGTTTCCTGCGATCTTATAACATTAGGAAAAAAAGACCTAGGTCACATCCATATGCCTTATAAAGGTAAGACTAAATTACATCTAGAGGAACCTAGAGAGCATCAAAAAGGTGTTAGTCAACAAATTAATCAATCGAAATAACGACTGTGAATAAGAGATAAATAACATGGTAAAAGGACTAGGTCAAGTCCAGATAGTCTTATAAAAGGAAGACTAAATTAGGTCTAGAGGAACCTAGAGAGCGTAAAAAGGGGCTAGTTAGGAAATTAATCAACCGAACTATGAAGCTTATAAATAATAAATCGCCGATTGTGACACTCAAAATCCCTAACACAACTAAGAGAAATCTAAGAAAAAAGGTAGCAATTATCTAGAGAGAGAGCGTCTTGAAAGCCTAAAGATGCGGTAGATACTCAAGTGGGGATGGTTTAAGGGAATGTCCTTAAACCCCATTACATGTCGTAATGCTAACATGTATGAAAAGAGATGGAGAAAAGAATGCAAAGAAGATTGGAGAGACTTAGAAACTAGCACACTCGACAAGTGGATATAATGTAAAGGGAGGACAAATCGGCGCTACAAAGACAATAACAAATTCTTAATCGGAATCAAGACACTCTAATCAGATTGGCAAGACCAAGAGCTTTCAATATCAAGGAGTGAAGAGCCCAATTTCGTAGGTTTGGCTTGGGCCAACTAATGAAGTATAAATCTATCTCATGCGAATATATGAGATGCAAAAAAATAAAGGTTGCTACCTTCTTACAATGTGTTTCCCAATCCTCAAGACCTCACTTAAGGAGCCATAGGCCTACTACGAGGATTAAGTACTTGCATGAAAAGGAAGGGGCACTAATGATAGATATGTGGTCTCCAACCCTAGTGGGAAAAACCTACTACACCCCAAACGGACCTCATACTCTATGAAGAGGCCAACTATGGAGTTTGAGCTTTCAACTAGGCTCGGGGGCATGCCAATGATATCATGTCTTCTTTTTCTTTATGATTGACTTTTGATTGTATAATTTATCTTTTTTCTATTTCCTTATGCATGATTTTTCTTTAATAGTATGGTTTTTTTCTTTTTTTCTTTTTTTGTTCCTCCTCCGTACATATTTAAAAGGTTGATCAAATGGATATGGAAGATAATAATGATAGAGAGCTTACACCTAGCCACTATAGAGAACCCACAAATTACGAAGCTTGAATACTCCTAGACTTGCACCTTAGAAAATAATGCAATTTTGAGACATACTTTGGTGGGCTCAATAGGGAATGTGAAATAAAGGTAGATAGTGAGTTATGATTGGGATGCTCCAATCATTGTGCATAAAGGACTGATACAATGGTAGACATACTTGTCACTTTTGTCACCAGTGAGGGCAGAATATGAAAGACAAATAGACTGCAGTAGTTGAGCTACAAGAAGAACAACTAACTCTAGGAGACAAAATGCCACTCTTGTCCATTGTTATTCCTTTCTAAGAAGATGCCTAGATGAGGTTGGGAGCCTAAGGTAATAAGTTGGTAATCATAGTAGATGGATGTTGGTGACGAAGGCTTGGTTAATTCCTAATGTCTTACAATGCAACTCACAAACTGAGCCTAGAGATGTACTATAAAAGATAATAACCAAGAGGTGCAAAGTAAAGACTAATGTCTAGTAAGCATGGTAAAGTGTAAACACTAGGAAGTATTAAAAACCAAGAGGGGTCAAAAAAGGAAAAGATATGAAGCATATAAAATTGTATGTCAAAGGCGTGAAGATTATAAAATAAGAGGTATAGGGTAGTTATAATGCAAAGCTATGATGCGTAGGAATCTAGGAGGTAGGTAGTAATATTTGTAAGCAGAACTATGAAGTGTAGAAAACTTATCTAGCAAGACTATAAGAGGAAATATAAGATGTTAGTACTGCATTAGTGTAGAAAATCACAATATAAAATTATGTTTCATATGTATATATATATAATTGTGTGTGTGTGTGTGTGTGTGTGTGCGTGGTGTAAACACTAGGAAGTATTAAAAAACAAGAGGGGTCAAAAAAGGAAAAGCTATGAAGCATATCAAATTGTATGTCGAAGGCGTGAAGCTTATAAAATAAGAGGTGTATGGTAGTTATAATGCAAAGCTATGAAGCGTAGGAATCTAGGAGGTAGGTAGTAATAGTAGTAGGCAAAACTATGAAGTGTAGAAAACGTGTAGAAAATCATAATATAAACAGGGAGATGTAAATTATGTTTCATATGTATAATTGTGTGCGTACGTGCGTGTGCGTGTGTGTTTGTGTTTGTGTTTTTGTGTGTGTGTAACTAAGTAAAGAAAATGGAAGTAAAACTATGTACAAGAATGGTAGTAATGGTAGATCATAATGAAGATGACAAGGTGGTAGGACGTCTAGTAAGGTAGTGTGATAAAACCCAAGAGGAAGGTGGTTGTAGAAGATTGAAGTCATGCCAAAAGATCTAAGAAGGAGAAAATGGAAGAATAAACACAAGAGGGAGAGATATCAAAAGTAGTTTGTAAAAATAGATTATCAAAATAAATTACCAAAGTGTTCATAAAGCGATACAATGGCAGGATGTACCCGAGGGCAATATGATGTCAAATGCAGATTATAAGGTAAGACAATAAAGTGAGGCACGTGAGATATTCAAGCAATAGAGTGAGAAGGAAATAAGATGTAATAAGAGGAGAACACAAGTAGTTATGACATGCGAGATGGCATGCGCTAAATGCACAAGGAGAACCTACCCTTGGTGGGGTATGATCTCAGAGAGTTTTGAGTTAGTCTTTGAAGATTTCTTGAAGTTGGATTTGTTTGGATTCAATGGATTCAAGATTTTTGGTTTGAATATGAGTTAGGAGATGGAAAATCATTGTAAGATGCTCCCAAGATTGAGGAAGAAAGAGAATAGCCGTCATAAGATGCCCCATGCTCGAGGAAGAAAGAGAATAGCTATCTTCCAAAGCCCCAAAAGTAAAAAGGATGGTAAAAGTAGAATTTTATTGGTAATCGGAGAAAGTGAATGTAGGCATCGAAAGATGCCCCAAAGCATGAAGTGAGGGAAAGATGAGCATCAGAAGACGCCCAAAAATGTGAGCTATGGGAAGGATATGCATCAAGAGATGCCCCAAAATGTGCTGAAAAAGGATGATACACATTGGGAGATGCCCCAGTGTGAGAAAATGTGAGGTAATGAACCATTGTAAATAATGTCAACTTCAAGATCCATGCATTTCTCATCAGTACAGTGATTCAATGTGGAAATCTGACTGAAATCAATTATTTGAGAGTTAAGGATGATATCTGATGATGTGGAGTTATGGACAAAAGACGTAGAGTCATGGCTGATGTAGTTATCTGTGGTAGGATGATTTAAAACTCCATCGTGCTTTTTAGAGAGTTGGCTGATGTACTCTAGCAGACCAAGGGTTTTCAAATCGCATCGTGCTTTTTAGCAAGATGGTTGAGGCAATCAACTTAGTTTGAGTTTTTCTAAAATGCATTGCAGTTTTCAACAAGATTGTCGATGCAGTCAAAATGTCTAATTTTTGAAATTGATTAGTGAAATGTTAAATGTGTTGAATTACCCAATCGATGTTTTCCAATAAAGGGCAGGAAGGAGGTGAAGATTGGCAAGTTCATATTGGAATGGATCATAGAAATAAGTAGAGAAATCATCTTGTGGATCTCCATCAAAGATAGGAAGGTCATCATGTGGATCTTCGGCCGAATATATGTCAAAAACAGAAAGATCCTCTTATGGATCTTCGTCCAAATACACATCAAATAAGGGAAGAACTTGTGGATCTTCGACCATGTTACAATGGATAGCTGGTTAGAGTTGAGAAAAATTGAACCATGAGGTATTTCTCTCAATGGTGGGCAAAGAGGGGATAAAGGAGCAACCCGTATGGAATTTGAGTGGATTGAGGATCGCTAGAAAAGCCCCACGGGCTGACATGATTGTAAGTGATGATAAAGAGGCTTAGAAGCTAAAGAAGAAATTAATAAGATAGGTAAGAAGAAGATGATAAAGCTTGGAGAGAAAATAATAAGAAGGTGATATGATAGGAGATAAGAGAAAGCATGAAAATAGCTCAATGAAGGTGGAGTAAGATTCACATCGGATTCAATAGAATGTATGTTAGTTAAGATGGTCAATATGATTATCCTCTCTCTTTTCAATAATATACATTAGGATATAAGTAGAACACAATTCTCTAGCTAGGCCAAAGATAGAATGTCGAGGGGCATGATAATTGTGGATCTTCAAGACAATAATCCACACTCTATTAAAAGCATAGGGTTCCAAAGCCTATCTCTAGGATAGGTGATGGAATCATACTAGAATTGCAAGAATAAAGGGAATAAGAAAATGTTATAAGATACATAAACTAAGCGTTGTAATGACATGTGGTGGATAATAGGTAAGAGTCATAAGAGATAATACAATAAACGAGTCATTCTACTCTATCCTAGTCTAATACATGATACATCAAACAAAATCAATCATACCAACATAAAGGAAAAAGAAAGGTTAGGGATACTTACCTTTGTGAAGACATTGTTGGCACATTAACCCCCCAAGGTTAGTAACACCTCATGAGAGAATTGTCGTGGATGGATCACAAGAGGGATATGTAGAAGACCTAAGTAGACCAAGGTGGATAATAGGCAAAGGGTGTAAGAGATAATGCAATAAACAAGTTATGCTACTCTATCATAATCTACATGATACATCATACATAATCAATCATGCCAGCAAAAAGGAAAGAGAAGGGTTAGAGATACTTTTGTTAAGGCATTGTTGGCATGTTAACCCCCCAAGGTTACTAGCACCTCGTGAGAGAATTGTCGTGGATGGATCACAAAAGGGATAGGTAGAATACCTAAGTAGACCAAAGTTGGGGACTCCAAAGACTTGGTGGACCTTGTTGGTGCAACTCTTATTCTTGTTGCTCCTAGTAACCCAATGCTCCAAAGTAGACCTCCAAGTATAAGCTCCACTAAACTCTAAACCTCTTAAACCTTTAAGGGAAGATTTGTGAGCAAAAGCAAAGCAGACTATGTGATGATGATATAGAGAAATTACCACGACACCTGTTTATAGGAGAATAAAACATGAAAAGTCACTATCTCTCTTCGCATGGTCATTTGAAATGGGTTCTACTACACAAAGATTGATTGTGGTCGATGTTGTCACTCTGACAAATAATTTGGGATAAAGGAGAGGAGAGAGTATAGAGGAAAATAAAACACTTGGAGCAGGAATGAAGGTCTAAGGGGATATGAAGATGTTACGGTAAAAGTGTGAAGGTGAGCATACTTAGGATATAAAGTGGTCATAATGAGATACTAAGGTAATAAGGAGGCATGCTAGAGAAAGCTAGGGCAATGCCATGCACGATCGACTCTCACCGGAATCTGCTAACTAGCTAAACCCCGCTCCTAGTGACACCCCTTAAGGGACACACTTTGGGAGATTAAAGCACCATTCGCTAACAAACTGCCAAGAGATTAGTAAGCGTGAAAAATAAGGTGTATACTGAAAGTCCATGAAATTTCTCTTGGCATAGGCCTTGAATAAGTATTTACGTCATATATGCATGTGTTCAAGATTTAAACAACAAATTCAAGAGGGTGTACATGACCAAAATAAATTTTAGAGGCTAGTGTCTAATGCATCCCCTAATTTGGTTTTGACACCAACAAGCCCAAGCCTAGGGAGTAGCAAAGCAACAATCCACTTATACAAGTTAACAGATAGGGCAGACAATTCAATGATCCAAAAACTTTGGAAGGCTTAAGATCCATGTTCATGTTAGTTTCTAATGATCTCTTGAAACTTGAGAGAATCCTATAAAAAAAATCAAACATCTATGGTAAATTTCCTCAATGTAACTTTTGGATCAATAATTTTAACAATAAAAAAATAGGAAGGGAGTACCATACCAATACTATGTATGCCAAGACAATCTTCTAGATATTACAATAAGGTGAATAACAGTTTTGCTTTTCTCAGACTTATAATGCTTATGAGATATAATTTACCATAAATACCTTCAAAATGTAATGAAAATTAATCCAAGGTTCCAAGTCTCATGGAACTTGCAAAAAAATGTAAAAAGGTTCCTATGACACAAAACTCATTAGCATCGGTTGTGCACACAAGATTTGCCAAACAGGATCCGTGAAAATAGGTAAGGAAAAGAATTTCCAAACAGGATAAAGGAAAACATAAGCTACCAAGAAAGATAAAATTACGGTAAGTAAAGAAGCAGTTATGGGTAACACACAAGCTAGGGAAAATAACATTTCAAATGCAAACTCTAGAAGAAGAATCAGTACATGGAAACTTAATAGGTGATCATGCATGCTCCAAATGGAACAAACGAGTAGTGGTATCAATATGACAATATAGGAATCTATAAAATAGCCGATAAACAAAATAAGCACAATCAACCGAGAATGTGTACAAAGAGATTGATGTAAAGATCTTGGATTGCTTGTGCATAGGTTTGAAGCTACATATGATACAAAAAAACTACTTCCCTGATGATTATCGTTATTTTATGAACAGTCTAGAAGGCATATTGCCAAAATCTCTTCAACAATTCAACTACAATGGTGAAATTATCTTACCTTGTCTATCAATGGCCGTTTGTTTATCATTTGTCGCCCAATAGAGGGAATGCGATGCACACAAAGACCATCTAAGAACAGAGCTACAACAACATGCCACTGCTTCATTCGAAAAGCTGGTATTGCATCAACAAGAGTCATTGAGTTCAAGAAGTGCCCCTGTAGCAAGCACAAAAAATTAACGCAATATAAAGAAACTACATGGAAAAAACACATAGGCCACAATGAAAATGAATGTAGTGTTTTGAATAGTTGTTTGCAAATAACAAAATAAGACTTAGTTGTTGCAACAGATACATCAATTATCGACATAATAGATATAAAATGCATGTAGTTTTCAGACTTGTCAACAATAGATGAGATGGGGCTAGTTACCCCATTGCTGAGGTCAATGTGCATATAATTGCTCATTTTAGTGTAGCCCCAGCAACATAAGGAATGTTAGGCATATAGGATATTAAATACAATGAAAAAGACATACAAAATTTAGAAAATTACTGGAACTTCTGAGAATGTATCAGAATATTTGCCATTCCCTATAAGTGATCTTTTTGTTTTGTGGTACATTGAATGTCACCAAAGCATAACATAACATGCCACTTGAAACTTAATGAATATTTATACAGCAATACTTTCCCATTTTGAAAGTATTGAAGAATACATGCATATAATAGTCAGGCAAATGTCCATTTATTGTGGAAAAAGTTCCGTCTCCAATGTTTTTATATGGTGGCGAACTATATGGATAAAAAAGAGGCAAAATCTGTATGACAATGATTTGGCAGAGTCAGTTTGAGTAAGTCCATGTGAAAGGATTGCTTTGAAAGTAGGTAAAGCGGATAAATATGCAATATCTTTTGGCAGAATGCTGCATGTAGCTATCGAGGCCTTAACCAAAACCACTGTGGTGGGGAGGGGAAGGTTTGAGCCTGGATCTAGAAGGCTATAAGTTTCTATGTCTTGCACACTATCACTAGACCACACTCTTGTGGGCAATATCCAATACATTGCAAAATTTATTTCAGTTAAAGTACACATTTAACTAAAATTTATAAATATATTAAATTACTAATCGTTCAAGGCAAAGGTCAAGAACATATAGAGTTTTGAAAATCATACCAGATTTGACACAAACTCTGCTTACAACAATATGACAATCTTCTTAAGATCGTTAGCTAAGAAATGATATGAAAGGACAATATAAAAAATGGGACAGCGAATGCTTCAGATGAGCTATATATTATTCAAAAAGATTTGAGAGATATTTGGCATGGAATATTAAAGAAAAAATGAATACTAAGACCAGAGCTTAAAGATAAATCCCTAAGTGATGGTAAATCCTCTCCAAAAGCTTGTTGTGACGAAGTATAAACAACAAAAAATCACAATGAGCTTTGTCAAGAAAAACATGTGAGCAGAAATCGCCAAAAACTCGTGATTAATCACAACCCCCCAAATCCCATGCTTGCTGTACGCCTAATGGCACAGCAGTCAAACCCAGGGTTTGACCCAAAAAATAATCCATTTTAATTAAAAACACGACTAAATAGCAGGTTTTTGAAAAACTGCGAATAACTCCTGAGATTTTGAATAAACTGTAATTTTTGAAAAACATATCTCTGTGTTTTTGTATATACCCGTCTATTTTTTCCTTTTTTTTGTCATTTTGACACTCACAAGGCAGGAAAATAGAGCACAACAAAACTGCAATTACTTTATAAATCAACACCACATTCCATCAGATCAGTAGGGGAAAATCCCCCTCCACAAGGATGCAGCATTTTCCACTTTTTTTCTGCTGTTGTCAAGGTTCCTTCACATCATGTAGCCTTGTAATGTTTTGTTTTGTATTGTAGATTGTAATTGTCTAATTGACAATTAAAACACACGATAATTTTTTTTTAAGTTTTGTGATTAGCTACATTGAATAAACTCAGTTTTTATATATTGTGTATTTTTGTGTCTACAGATTATATTTTGAATATTGCATTGTTTTTAAGTTTTCCAGGTTTTTTCTGAGTTTTTCTTAATTTAAACCCAGGTAATTGAATTCCATTTACATCTTTTCCACGTACAGTACAACATTTTGACAAATTGATTGTACATTTATACATAGAAGGTTCCAGTTTGCTTCACCACCAATTATTATTAGGTGTTTGACACAGTGAATAATCTTCATATTTTCATCCCACATTTATGCAACAGAAGTTTTATTTTTATTAGATGCATACTTCCTTTAAGTCATATCTTCCAGATAAAAATATTGCTAAGGTGCTAGATCAGCACTCTACTAACTTTCTTCTACCCCACTCCTTCAACCACGAAGATATTCTATTTCTAGCTCATGTTCTATTCATAATTCAAATGTACTATATTGCATCAATTTCTACTAAATGTACTTGTTGGAGCTCAAAACTGCACCCGTGATGTGATCGTGATGGATCAAGGATTCTGAGGCAACAATGGGACCGTCTCCAAGTTGTGGGACTTGCGTGCTTAAGATGGACCTCCGGAGAAGGCCGGTTCCTCTACCTATTTCTACCGCTAACACTACTCCTAATGCAAAAAGAAAATCCTAGACTAAACATGCCAAGGAACTAGGGATAGAAGGAGATGCAAAAGGGGAAATCCTAAGCTAAAGGAAAGGGGATGCAAAGGGAGAAGCAGGAAGGGTGCACGAGGGCGCGCGGAAGAACTGCAACTACGCCAAGGTGCCAAGGAGACTACCAGATTGCGCGCAACCTGAAATGTGAAACATCAGAGTCAGAATAAAGATAAGTTGTCCAAATAACTTGGAGAGTTATTTGGGACAACGAACTATCACAATCATAAATATTGTGGGAGTTTTTGAAACATTTAATCTTTGTAAGTAATCTTTAATTTGGTTACGAGGCTGTCAACAAATATAAATACAATATCAACTAAATTCCGGTAGTCCATACGTTGCCAACTAATCATCGAGATGGAAGAGTTTACTAAGTACATTTTTATCCAGCTACAATACGATTGTGTTAATAGAATAATGAGTGCAAAATTGCAGACTTTAAAACAGCCTGCTAAAGCCCTTGGCATAAGAGTAATAACTTTATCAAATCAGGCCAATTTTCAAAAACATTTTAAATGAAAATCTTGGAGCTCTACAGAAGAATAAGATGCATACAAAGAGAACAGTCTTTAGAAAACTTCGACAGAATTGGAGTCTATGTAATGAGATAATCATTACAGCATGTAGCAGATAGATTTATTAAACATAACAAAGACTTTAAAATGGAACCATGTAACTCTAATGTGTGAAAACATAGGCATGATTTCTTTAAATCGCAAAGAAATTCCAACAGACGATGTCAAAGTTAGTTTGTAGCAATAACACTTTTTTGAGCTTGTGCAAGGAAGGCATTCGTGTATCTCTGCACAAGTGCAAAAAACTCATGCCTGAGCTTCTGAGAGAGGTCCAATTTGAGAGTTGTGATTTGCTTCTTCCATTGAGGGCTCAACAGAAAATTCATGAGAAACAATTTCAAGACAGAATGTTGGCTCAGCAGGCATAACCAATTTAGCGATTTGGACAGATGGCTAGTATAACTGTAGATCATGTGTGGATTCTTGGCATGTGCGTCCAGCGCTCCCCGTGAGTTTCGTGATATGGACTACCCGCCCTCTAGCGATTGTAGCGGGCATTAACGCTTGCGGGTTTTAGTCTAACGGCAATCGCGATCCAACAAATGGTATCAGCGAAAGGTCTTGAGTTCGAAACTCACCCGGTAACATTTGGGTGGGGGATTGTTGGCATGTGTGTCCAGTGCTCCCCGTGAGTTTCGTGACATGGACTAACCGCCTCTCGTGGATCCTAACTCTAGCGATTGTAGCAGAGATTAACGCCTGCGGGTTTTGGTCTAACGGCAATCGTGGTCCAACATGGATTGGCAAAGAATATTATCTCAATTACCTTAAGGTCACCTACAAATGTTAATTAGGCAAAATATCCAATCAATCATGTTGCATGTCATGTTCATTCTGAGGTTGAACAAAAATTACTTGTATGTCTCAATTTGTCCCTTCACAATGCTCAACCATAATTTTATGGTGATGTAAATAGATTGTCTTTGTTGACTTGTACATGTTAAATCTGCCGCTAGGGCCTTAGGAGATAGTGGAGCACTTAAGTTATAATAAATTATTATAAAGTGCTATAAAAAATAAAATAAAATTATTAAAGCACTTATATTAATTTATTTAGCTTAATAAAAATAAATTGTAATCCCTATGGAAAATACGATTTGCCTTAAGGGGCAAAAGTCATTGTAAAGGGATTTATTATATTTTAATCCTCCTAGAAAGGATAATGGCGACTTGGGCCAAAGGAGTAGTAATGAAGCCTAGGGAAGATAAAAACATAATTAATTTATGTATTTTCCCTAGAGAAATGCGACTTGCACTAGGAGGGAAATATTGTTGGGAAAAACATTTAATATGGGAAAATATTAAATGTTTGCATAGGAAAAAAATCATGTGAGCTCATTGGCTGGTTTGGAGGTTGGTTGTTGGCTCTTTTCCTTTAAAAGGAAGTCGACTTGCCTCTTCTATATTCCAGATTTTTATATGATATTTCTCTTGCATTTGAGCTTTGAGCTTTTGCAAATTATATTCTAAGGACGAAAACCTTAGTTTATACCTCTTGTGGACGAAAACCCCAAGAGTTCCTTGTGGATTGATTGAGAGGGTTTTTCACTCAAATTCCCATTGATTGGTAATCAGATTTTCAGTGTTATTTTCAGTCATTTCAGCAGTGTAATTTGAAGGCATTTGAGAATAAAATTACAGCAGTTCTATCTTCTATTGGATCGACCAGTTTGGGGCAGATTTGGCTTTTTTTGGAGGTATTTAGATCTGATTTTAATTGCTAAACCATCTACATATTTTTGGGAAATAAGCCAATTAGTTTCATAATTTTTCAAAGGGTTTTTTACCATAGTTTTATAATCAGATTTCAGATCTGATTTCTGAGTTGATTTGACATCCAAAAATTCTGATTTTTATATGAATGAGTTCCTAAAAATATAAACAATCATTTGGGATAGAGAAAATAATTTTTGAACTCATTTGATGCCCTAAATGTGTGGGCCGAAATAGTAGGAGGGTCAGATCTGCATGTTTGGTAGTTGTTGTTATAATTTGGTTTACATCATCTTGTTCCTTGTATTTTTCCAAGTTCGGGCATATGTCATTTGCCTAGATCGGAGTTGTGTAGAGAAAGTTATGCTATCTTGAAGATTGCAGCAGTTAGGGTTTTAAATATAAATTATTTTCCAGCTGTTGAAAAATTTGATTTTTGCCATAATAGTCATAAATCAGCCTTTGGTGTTTTTAATTGATCTAAAATTGTTGGAGAACAAGAGAGACCCATTTGGGGATCTTTCAGTGGTATCAGAGCAATGTTCCTCCCACCTGGAGGGTTTTTGATTTGATGTAGCCACGAGAGTTGGTGATAGAGCTGAATCATGGAAGTTAGACAGAAAAGCTTTCCATGGAATATGGATAGCGATCTTCTTAGGACTATGATTACTACCCATCAACAGATGATACGGACCATGCAACAGATTATGCAGAGAATGGACGTGGATAGGTCAAGAGATAGGAGAGACAGTTTGAGAGCCAAACAAGATCGGAGGCCTAGATCATCATCATCATTTTCTATTCACAAAGTTCTAACACCGCAAGACAAGGAAGCAGAAGTGATTAGCATATTTGAGGAGTATAGCATTCTTCCTCAAGATGTTAAGGAGAATTTTCCTTTCATGGACTACATGGACATGCACCCGAAGATTGGCTACAAGACTGAGCAGGCAAAAAGGAATATCACACTATAGCTTCCGAATGGTTGATACGTGGAAGGAATAGAGAATCTTCACAGATGGATGATACAACTCTTCATGAGAGCGCTTTGGTGTCTTCAAATTCTAATGAGGTATGCAAAAATTTATGTGATGAATTTGATAGGATCCCATGAGTCTTTGACATTTGGTCTCATATCATCTACACATGGAAAAAAAAAAGAAAAATCTTCAAGTACATTTCCAAGGTGCTAGATAGAAATTCCACGAAGAAACTTGTGAAGCTTGAGACATGAAAAGAGTTGGTTTCTGATTTTATGACAGCAGTCATGTTTCTTTACCCCATCATGAGAAATTTGTATACATGCAAGCAATGCCATGGGGTCTTCCATGATGTAATGGAAACTCTTAAAAGGTGTGAGGAATGGAATACCAGTAGCTATGAATTAAGTCATAATAACCGCTCAAGCGAGACAACACTTACAAGAGTTGAAAAAGAAAAATTTTGTTGAATGATGTGGTCTACAAAAGGCCTGAAAGGAAGGCTCATGATGGGAGTCAACCTTTCAAATCATCAAATTCACCTTTTACCTTCTTGGAGGATTGAGGAGAAACAAAAGCCTCATGGAATGTGGAAGAAAGATATGCCGTCTCATTTATCGCAGCAGCTGGTTCACAACAATATTCATCCCATTCAGCACAAAAATGAAGGGGAATTGATGAAGAAAGTCAAGCTCATTTTGAAGTCCAAGATTGACGTGGATGTTGGCAATCTCCAAGGTATGATGAACATAATAATGTATCTTGTTTATTGCTGCCTAGTCCAATCTATTTTCATCATGAGATGCATGATATGGTAGAAGATGAAGTCTTCATTTTGGAGTTTGTTGAACCATTGGTCCAAATATATGAGCAACTTGTTGATGGAATATGGTGGCAAGTTATAGCTCACTTGACAGGATAGGGGGCCAGGTTGGTAGAACATTTCAGCATGTTTTGTCTCTTGTGCATGACACTTGGACAAAACAAGATCAGAATTGCTTGAGGGCAAGCAATTTTGGGAAGGGAGGACTGTAATGTCCCCTTTTCCCAATCGAAGACCTTTGGCCCATTTTGTCAACCCGACGGCCAAAGGAAAAATATAAGGGTGACTTAAGTTATAATAAATTATTATAAAGTGCTATAAAAAAATAAAATAAAATTATTAAAGCACTTATATTAATTTATTTAGCTTAATAAAAATAAATTGTAATCCCTATGGAAAATACGATTTGCCTTAAGGGGCAAAAGTCATTGTAAAGGGATTTATTATATTTTATTCCTCCTAGAAAGGATAATGGCGACTTGGGCCAAAGGGGAGTAATGAAGCCTAGGGAAGATAAAAACATAATTAATTTATGTATTTTCCCTAGAGAAATGCGACTTGCACTAGGAGGGAAATATTGTTGGGAAAAACATTTAATATGGGAAAATATTAAATGTTTGCATAGGAAAAATCATGTGAGCTCATTGGCTGGTTTGGAGGTTGGTTGTTGGCTCTTTTCCTTTAAAAGGAAAGTCGACTTGCCTCTTCTATATTCCAGATTTTTATATGATATTTCTCTTGCATTTGAGCTTTGAGCTTTTGCAAATTATATTCTAAGGACGAAAAACCTTAGTTTATACCTCTTGTGGACGAAAACCCCAAGAGTTCTCTTGTGGACGAAAACCCCAAGGATTGAGAGGGTTTTTCACTCAGAAATTCCCATTGATTGTAATCAGATTTTCAGTGTTATTTTTCAGTCATTTCCAGCAGTGTAATTTGAAGGCATTTGAGGAATAAAATTACAGCAGTTCATCTTCTATTGGATCGACCATGGTTGGGGCAGATTTGGCTTTGTATTTTGGAGGTATTTAGATCTGATTTTAATTGCTAAACCATCTACATATTTTTGGGAAATAAGCCAATTAGTTTCATAATTTTTCAAAGGGTTTTTTACCAGTTTTATAATCAGATTTCAGATCTGATTTCTGAGTTGATTTGGCATCCAAAAATTCTGATTCTTATATGAATGAGTTCCTAAAAATATAAAAATCATCCGGGATAGAGAAAATAATTTTTGGGGCTTTTTGGAGCTCATTTGATGCCCTAAATGTGTGGGCCGAAATAGTAGGAGGGTCAGATCTGCATGTTTGGTAGTTGTTATAATTTGGTTTACATCATCTTGTTCCTTGTATTTTTCCAAGTTCGGGCATATGTCATTTGCCTAGATCGGAGTTGTGTAGAGAAAGTTATGCTATCTTGAAGATTGCAGCAGTTAGGGTTTCAAATATAAATTATTTTCCAGTGTTGAAAAATCTGATTTTTGCCATAATAGTCATAAATCAGCCTTTGGTGTTTTTAATTGATCTAAAATTGTTGGAGAACAAGAGAGACCCATTTGGGGATCTTACAGTGGTATCAGAGCAATGTTCCTCCCACCTGGAGGGTTTTTGATTTGATGCAGCCACGAGAGGTTGGTGATAGAGCTGAATCATGGGAATTAGACAGAAAAGCTTTCCATGGAATATGGATAGCGATCTTCTTAGGACTATGATTACTACCCATCAACAGATGATACGGACCATGCAACAGATTATGCAGAGAATGGACGTGGATAGGTCAAGAAATAGAAGAGACAGTTTGAGAGCCAGACAGATCGGAGGCCTAGATCATCATCACTTTCTATTCACAGAGGTCCAACACCACAGGACAAAGAAGCGGAAGTGATTAGCATATTTGAGGAGTATAGCATTCTTCCTCAAGATGTTAAGGAGAATCTTCCTTTCATGGACTACATGGACATGCACCCGAAGATTGGCTACAAGACTGAGCAGGCAAAAGAGGAATATCACACTATAGCTTCCGAATGGTTGATACGTGGAAGGAACAGAGAATCTTCACAGATGGATGATACAACTCTTCATGAGAGTGCTTTGGTGTCTTCAAATTCTAATGAGGTATGCAAAAATTTATATGATGAATTTGATAGTGCTGATTTGAATTTGGTCATATCATCTACACATGAAGATAAATCAGAGTTGCAGAACCAAGGGAAGAAGAAGAAGAGCCTAGAGAGAAAGTGCAGGAAAGGAAATTTGTATATGCAACCAATGAAGATGTAATGGAAACTCTGAAAAGGTGTGAGGAATGGAATACCAGAGCTAGAGCTGCCAGATTGATAGCCGCTCAAGCGAGACAACACCTACAAGAGTTCAAAACAAAGATGGGGACGAATGATGCAAGGGAGTCTACACCCACAAAGGAAGGCTCGATGGAGCAACTGGCACATGAGGAGAAGCCTCACATGGACACTTGTTTGGAATTGCAGGTTGTTGCAATCTCCAAACCAGCAGCTCAAGACAAGCTGATTGATGAAGAATTTCAGCTCTTTATGAACCAGGATGAAATCATAAGGTATGATGAACATAATAATGTATCTTGTTTATTGCTGCCTAGTTCAATCTATTTTCATCATGGGATGCATGATATGGTAGAAGATGAAGTCTTCATTTTGGAGTTTGTTGAACCATTGGTCCAAATATATGAGCAACTTGTTGATGGAATATGGTGGCAAGTTATAGCTCACTTGACAGGTACAGGGGCCAAGTTGGTAGAACATTTCAGCATGTTTTGTCTCTTGTGCATGACACTTGGACAAAACAAGATCAAAATTGCTTGAGGGCAAGCAATTTTGGGAAGGGAGGACTGTAATGTCCCCTTTTCCAATCGAAGACCTTTGGCCTATTTTGTCAACCCGACGGCCAAAGGAAAAATATAAGGGTGACTTAAGTTATAATAAATTATTATAAAGTGCTATAAAAAATAAAATAAAATTATTAAAGCACTTATATTAATTTATTTAGCTTAATAAAAATAAATTGTAATCCCTATGGAAAATACGATTTGCCTTAAGGGGCAAAAGTCATTGTAAAGGGATTTATTATATTTTAATCCTCCTAGAAAGGATAATGGCGACTTGGGCCAAAGGGGAGTAATGAAGCCTAGGGAAGATAAAAACATAATTAATTTATGTATTTTCCCTAGAGAAATGCGACTTGCACTAGGAGGGAAATATTGTTGGGAAAAACATTTAATATGGGAAAATATTAAATGTTTGCATAGGAAAAATCATGTGAGCTCATTGGCTGGTTTGGAGGTTGGTTGTTGGCTCTTTTCCTTTAAAAGGAAAGTCGACTTGCCTCTTCTATATTCCAGATTTTTATATGATATTTCTCTTGCATTTGAGCTTTGAGCTTTTGCAAATTATATTCTAAGGACGAAAAACCTTAGTTTATACCTCTTGTGGACGAAAACCCCAAGAGTTCTCTTGTGGACGAAAACCCCAAGGGATTGAGAGGGTTTTTCACTCAGAAATTCCCATTGATGTAATCAGATTTTCAGTGTTATTTTCAGTCATTTCCAGCAGTGTAATTTGAAGGCATTTGAGGAATAAAATTACAGCAGTTTATCTTCTATTGGATCGACCCAGTTGGGGCAGATTTGGCTTTGTATTTTGGAGGTATTTAGATCTGATTTTAATTGCTAAACCATCTACATATTTTTGGGAAATAAGCCAATTAGTTTCATAATTTTTCAAAGGTTTTTTACCAGTTTTATAATCAGATTTCAGATCTGATTTCTGAGTTGATTTGGCATCCAAAATTCTGATTTTTATATGAATGAGTTCTAAAAATATAAACAATCATCCGGGATAGAGAAAATAATTTTGGGGCTCATTTGATGCCCTAAATGTGTGGGCCGAAATAGTAGGAGGGTCAGATCTGCATGTTTGGTAGTTGTTGTTATAATTTGGTTTACATCATCTTGTTCCTTGTATTTTTCCAAGTTCAGGCATATGTCATTTGCCTAGATCGGAGTTGTGTAGAGAAAGTTATGCTATCTTGAAGATTGCAGCAGTTAGGGTTTCAAATATAAATTATTTTCCAGCTGTTGAAAAATCTGATTTTTGCCATAATAGTCATAAATCAGCCTTTGGTGTTTTAATTGATCTAAAATTGTTGGAGAACAAGAGAGACCCATTTGGGGATATTAAGAATTGAAATGGTTCAACATGGTATTCTGCAAGTACCTTTAAAGTTGTTATCTCCACACGGGATCATATCTTTTCAATGAGACCCATGAGAGCCCAGAATAGCCACCCCTGGTTATTGGTTATCATTGGTCTCAATGTAAGACATGAGACACATGGATCAGGGGTGTTTATGGCTCCGGTATCATTGCTTGCCTCATCTGCGACTCGGTGTTGCCTCTCTCATTCACAAATGTCTCTAGTCAAAGGAATCTTTGGTTGCACTTGCTGTGAATGGTACTACAGGTACATGTTGTTTCATGTCTAAAAGGGCCTATGCCTTCTTCATGACACCTCCATGGCAATGTAATATTTTTCTTCAGCAATTTCACCTTTTGTTGTTCACATTGATGGTGATTTCTATCTTGATCTATTCCCAAATATTTCTAGATACTCCTCCATGGGCAAAGTCATTCTTCTAGGTGACTTTAACGCCCATACTGGTACCTGCCAAGACATTCCCATGATACGAGCAAGGACGGATTGTCTTTTTGAGATGGATCAAGGGGAACTTGGGTTGCTGAGAACCTCAACATATGGGAAGAGTCCATTTACAACATATGGGAAGCAGTTTCTCCAATTGTGTACCACATAGTTTCCTGATTCTTAAAGGTCTCTCATGTTTTCTGAAGTCTAGTAGCCTTGCTTTCTTTCTCCATAGCAGAGGCATGAGTGTGGTTGATTATGTTCTTGTTATCTGATCTTTGATCCCCCACATTCAGCACTTCCACGTCTCCCATCAACTCCCCTTGCTGATCATGTTGTCTTGAATCTGACTCTCACTATTTCTTCTCCGTCACTAACCTTATGTTCATGCAGCCTATGTTAATCCAAACCTGCACGTGGCACTTCCATATGTTTAAGGGCAATTGTATAGCTCATATGTATTGATTTATAAAAGCCCTACCTTGGAGATGCTAATGTGAACATTCACAATTTATAACAGGTCACTAACAAGAAAGATAGTATAAATAAATAACCGAGGTTACAAGGAAAAGGAAACGGAAACATATCCAACAAGTGGAAACACTGATTTTCCAATAACCCTTCGAAACGAAATAGCACAAAAAAGTCCATACAATAAATTTTCAAAAACTAGAAATATATATAAAAAGCATAATACTCTTCTTTTCAATAAGCGATTAAAACACTAAAAAAAAAATGATTTCAAGAAAACTCAAAACACTAATAGTATTCATGCAAATTCAAAACACTTTTTGACAAGTTTTTGTGTTGTTTAACCATGGTTAGAGTGTCGGATTCAGAGTAGTTTATTTTAATGTTAGTGTTACTTCTTTATCTCTCTTTTTTGGCGCCAGAAATGCCCAGATGCCTACCAGAAATGCCCAGGAATGCCAGCCATTCCAGCATGCATCCTGGTGTTTCGGGCACTTCTGAAACATTTCCAGGCCAAAATGGCCCACACAGGAGGCATTTCCTACAACACATTAAATAACTCATATTATCAAATGCCTAGTTGAGATTTTTCATGAGTCATACCAAAACTTGCTCCAAGGTTGAAACCGGAGTTGATAATCTTAGAGATTGAGCCACCCCGGCAATGCACGTGAAATGCAGCTTGCTAAAGTTCTCTCAATCTGAGCCGACAAACCAGAGACAGTTTTGCGAGGTACTCTCGCCCATTGACTCTTAAAATTGATCTCCATCACTTTCTTCTCTACCATAGAGATAAGCCACTGAAGAAGCTGTAATCCATCTGTCAAAAGCCATCCACATTTCTGCGAATGGAGATAGCTGCAGATGATAGGCATGAAAACTGAATTAGAAATAAGTAAATAAAAAAACTACTACTATCAGATGGCTTTATTGCAGACTGCAAATGCTGACAGCCAATATCCAAGAGACAAGTTCACTCACCTCCAAACAGAAACCTTCTGGTGGAGAATCATACCAGCAGTTTTGTGCTTTGTAACTTTCTTCATCTGCGCTGCAAAGTATGCTTGGCCAAATTTGGCGTGTTTGCAATGAAGTTGAAATTTCTACTTCATCTTGCAGTTCTTTGGGCTTTTTACTGTCAGTGCCAGGAAGTATATAAATTCCTGCCTTAGAAACTGTTATGAGGTGACACAAGCACATAAGTCTCTTAGTTGCACCATATAAAGTTTAGACAAAAAATTATTTAAGAAACGCCATCTTTACCTGCTTCATTAGCCCCAATCTCTCCAGAAACAACCGCATCCGTGGCTTCTGTTAGTGCCTTTGCAAATGCCTCTGCAGATTCAAGCCGGACAGCACTGACATTTTCCTCATTGAATTCTGGTTTAACAGATTCCACACTTGCGGCATCCTTAACAAATGTATAAGACTGGCTTCTGCTATCCGACCCAGGAGAAACAACAGTAACTGACTTTTCTGAATCATCCACGTTTCCATTCTTAAGATATTCATCAATTTTCTTTTCGTCAGCCCATGTAACACTTCGGTTCAATTGTTTTACTCCTTCAGTCTTAAGAGCGGATTTCAATTTTAGTGCTTCTGAGTTGTTCTCGATGACCAAGTATTGATTCCTTTCTGATTTTTCATCTCTTTCATTTAGAAGCTTCCCTACGAATGAGCTTGAACTTATAGCAGAATCTGAAACTACCTGAGCACATGGTTCTCCAACGATTATAGTGCTAATGAAATCAGTCTCTCTCTTTGGATCTCCTCCTTTTGGAAAACTCTTGGTCTTTTTGGTCCCTAAAAGCAAATATCAAAAATCTCATATAAACAAAGGATAATAAATATGAAATGTAACGTGCACCAACAATAAGCATACCAGCGAAACTGCAGTCATGAAAACAAATGGTGTCATCATAAAATGTACTGCAACTATGTCCAAATCCAAAGGTGATAACAAAATGTCTTTCTATCTAAGTTGGTAATAAAACCTCAATGTTATATGTTAAAAGAAGTATAGATTGAACTTCATCTACAGAAATTTAGAAATTCTAGTTCAGTCAAATGCAACTAAAAATTGGCTCTAGCTGCCTAGTTCTTTTGTAGAAAATGTTTAAAATTACTAAAGAACAAACAACCATCTATTCCTTGATGACACAACATAGGACTTAGGTTCATGTGTTTCCTTTGGTGCACCATGGGAGTCATTCACAGTTCTAAAATATGCACTTTCTCCAAAGCCTTGTAACATTTTTATGCTGCTGATTAAGTCTATCTCCATAAAGCTAAACTGTCAGAAACTTTAAACAAGTAGGACAGGTGCAAGCTCTGAGAATGAGAAAAACAAGTATGAAATATCCTAAGTTACTGGTTCGATTTGGCTACAGGTTTGGGTACTGTTAGTAGAGAATTGTGTGCACTCCTTCTAATTAGGCAAATATCCAGGTGTTTGAGGGTCTCTACGACAACAATGGGAATATCCCTAAGGTGTGGGGCCATAGCACTTGGGATAAACCTCCAGAGAAGGCTGGTTCCTAGCCTAACTACTCCTATGCTTCACTAATCTACTCTATCTAAAGATTTGCAGAATTAAGAGGAAGGGAAACAACTGAAAAATTTACAAAGGATGGTGATACACTGAATGAAAAGGGACCACTCTCTCTGCGCTCAAGAAAAGAGGACAAATACAGTCCAAAGAAGGCAGATATAAGTCATGGTTCACACCATATTAGTTCAATTCTAATCCTGTGCATAGATGACACAATAAACTGTAATTGTGCAAGTATAGTTGACACACATCATGCAATGGAAGAAGTTAAGGGTAAGAGTGTAATAACATAAGATGGACAGATATATGCCACAATCAAGCAGATCTTATTACTTTAAAGATACACAATCTCTTACAGCCATTGGGAAGGCACAGAAAGCATCACACAAGTCCAATACACAGGTCTGCAATACTCATAATGTTTTGGAAACCAATCGGGCAGAGTTTCTTTGCATTCAAAAGAGGATCCCTTCACAAATGGAAATTGTTACATTTATAGAAGGAGAGGAAGGAAGAGGGGATCAAAAGATGCTTCAGAATATGTCATTTCATGCTCATCTCTTCCATAGTAGCTTCTAGAGGCCTGTCAACATGTACAACTGAAATGATTTGCCTATAACAAACTCCAAGCATATTCCCAAGTATATCTGCAAGTTATGATGATCAACAGCCATGGAGGTGCCTTGATCCTCAAGGAAACAAACAGATATTTGTTTGTTGATAAGTTTATGTGGAGATCAATGGAGATCCTTGGGATCATGGTGAAAAATGGCAAACCAAGCTGCCATCTGTCTAAAACTGCCATGATTTAACGCTGGACCACTGGAAACAACACATTCTTCACCAACAACATGATAAACTGCCTTCCTCTATGTTTAGGTGGGGCCCATAAAAGCATATTCTTGATCTAGAAGCATCATGAAACAATGAGGATCACCCACAAGCAAAAGAAACCAGATCTGGGCTCCATTGATCATGAAAACTCATTAAAACTACCCCAAAACTCTGTCATGATGATCTCTCCCATCCCTTAACCAAAAACAGTAAAATTGTACTCAGTGTGAAGCTCTCTTCATGACCGTTTCAAGAAGATCACGTGCGAGTGAAATGGATCTCAGAAACACAAGTTATGATCGAAAAAACAAGCCCCAGTTCACAGTCACAAAGTTCAAATCAAAAATGGCCAAGGGAACTAAAACTCATGGTTTGGAGGTTTAAACAGCCCTAATATTGACCTCAAACCACCCCCACGTGTAGAGATCCTCAAGATATTCCCAACGAGACCGGGTTTGATCAATTTGGTGACCTGGATCAAAAGTTATGGTCAATCAAAGATTTTCAACACGTTTTAAACAATTAAAGCCCACAGGGCCGTCAATTTTAGTCTCAAGATCACTTCCGCTATGTGTCTTACTATGATTGGTGATCCAAATCTCTTTTCTCACTCAAAGCTTATGCCACGTGTCTTTCTCAGGTTGGTTTTGATTTATTGAGGGTCTTGGGACTACCTTTGTCTATTAAAACTACTGCAAATCTAGGTGACATGTGATTAGTTCACGTGGACCAATCACATCATTCGAGCTCCTCGGGGTCACCTTCATGTTCTTGGGCCTTGACCAAGTTTTCAAGCTTGTTGTGATTTCTCGGGGTTACCTTAGAACATCGAGATCTCGGGATCCTGGGCTTCCTTGCCTTAGCTGCCGCCACTTAGGAATCACAAACCCCATGACCATGGATTGCCGTGATTGGTCCATGTAGACCAATGACAGATTCCATGATCTTGGGCTTTCGCCATTTACCGGACTCACGCAACTTGGCGATCAACTCAATCAACTCGGACCGGATTTTCTAATTGCTTGGGCTGCCAACTTTGTACAACTCGGCAACTTGTGACCTAGCTTATCTTGGGACCTTAGTGAGCCAACTCAGATCAACTTGGGCTGCCACGTGTTCTCGGGGTCTCGAGATCACGAGACTTCCAACCTTAGGCACCTCATTGCTTGGATCTACGAATTCCCAAGATCACGGATTTCCATGATTGGTCCACATGGACCAATCACAGCATTCCGTGATCTTAGGTTCATGTTGATTCTCGGGCTCAACAACTCGTTTTCGCCACCCAACTCAGCTCGGCCAAATCAACTCGATGAACCTAGCTCAGCTCACTAACTCCACGACCGACTCGCCCTTTTCCCTCCAAACTAGTGCAAAAGGGTTAAGTCCCGGAGCCTTTGCTCCACTTAACAAAATGACCACCACCATTTTAAACGCAACCCTGATCCTTTTTTCCTACTTGTATGGGATTAATCCCAAATGACAAACAAAGCGAAAGTTGGCAAGTGAAAGCTTGAGAGAACAATTTAGTGACAAGTGTCCCTCGATTTGGTACATTAATTTTGATGGTTTGGAGATCAAAGGAAATCAAGTAATTTGAATGTCACCAACCCATCCTGGGGTCAAAACACATGAATTTGATCAATTTTTTTGAGTTTTCAAACTGTGTGAACCCTGAGCTAGCCTAAGGAAGTCAATGCAACAAGTTTTAAACATAAGAATCCCCTGAAATGTGAGACTTATCCCATTAAAAGCCTCCAAGTCTTTTAATGAAAATCAGTTGTCAAAAATGAAGCAGGGTGCTGATTTCATTTTTGACAACAGGTACATCGAATCAGATTCACTGGTATGGTTGTGTACAAAATATACATATAAATGAAAAAAAATAAGTAGTCTAGCCTCATAAAAAGGTACTAACCACATATCATGCATAGAATAAACAAAACAACCACAAAAACACTACTGATAAATTGATAATGGTAACTAAATGTCAAATGTCACAATAAATATTGATTATTAAATCAAAATTAGTATTCATCATCATATTGCTCTTCATTGAGAATATCAACATCATTATAAAAAAATTGAAATTGATAGAACCTGTGGGTTCAACACCGGTAAGTCCAGGATAGTCTAGGTACTTGGGACGAATCCGGGGCAAATCGTACCCAAACCCATATCAGGTATGAACCGGACCGGTTCAAGGTGGATACAAACCAAAACCTTAGAAAAATTTGAAAATGCAAGAATTGGAATCTTAACTGTTCTTCCAAGAAATAAGTTATATAGATATATAAAAAAAAGATGAAAAAAAAAAATGTTTGCGATGAAGAAAAGAAATTGGGAAAACCTGTTTTCCTGAAGTGTTGATTGGGTAGAATATGTTTTCCATTAAGTGTTTAAGGAAACTTTAGCATTGCCCTCACTCCTCCATTCATCCCTATAGCTTCCCATTGTTTCTAGAGATGAAGCCACTTTGCACTCCCTACAATGTCAGTCCTTCAACGTCAGATTTCATTTTCCAACGCTAAATGCTTCTCTATATCCAATGTGAACACTTGAGGCAAGGTGGGCAAAAGCTACTGCAAATGCCCTACAATCTTTTGCAGCTAAGGTGAACCTTAGGATCGTGCTACCAAATGGTTGCTTCAAAGCCTCTAAAAATGAACCTGTAGTGAAACTCAATCAAGAAGCCATTGATCATGATAATCATATTTTAGCTTGCAACGCTCTGATATGTGAATAGGACATGGTTGAAAGAAAGGGAGGTCTTAGCCTTGGCAAAGAAAAAAAAAGGACTGCAAGGGGAGGATCTAAAATAAAGACAGGTCTAATGGGTTAATTCCCAGCCATTTATGTGAGAGAAGAAGACATGACAGTCATCTTTGGATGGAGGGGCATGAGTTTATGGCAGCTCGGCATTATATATGAAGTTGTGGACGCTACCTTTTTTATTTCAATAAAGAGTTCCCAAAGGAGGTATTTGTATGGGTCCTATTGGAGCTCAAAATTGCACCCGTCCTAAATCACAATAATCTAGGGCTTTGAGACAACATGGGACTGTCTCCAAGTTGTGGGACTAGAACTGAGAAAGACCTCCAAAGAAGGTCGGCTTCCTATACTTCTACTGCTACACTACTCCTAGGAATTGGAATGCAACTACCTAACTCTACTCTAACTTTTCAAGAGACCAGGGTGAGAAGGAGTTGCATAAAACGGAAACCTAAACTAGAGAAGGCGATAGCACCAAAAATAAGGGAAAAGATACTTTTGAAAGAGAGAAAATGGCTGAAATCGATGATGACGAGGGTAGAAACGATAACCATAGATCAAAATCATCTCCAAAATTGCACTTTCACAATGCACAATAGACACAAATTATGAAACAACACATACAACACACCTACGAGAGCGTAAGAGGCAAGGAAATGCAATGAAACACTAGCTAAGGCAAGAACGAGCCACAAAACCAAATATTTTATTGCTTAAAGATCATGCATAGATTTTACAATGCATGAAGAAGATGCAAAACATTCACAGAGTCGTGATCCAAGGCATGCAACTCTTAGAATACTTGTGCACTAAATGATTCCCTCGCATTCCCAAAATATCCAACATTAAAACTAGGCATCACTTATAATATATAGAAAAATGGAGGAAGAAGAAAAAGAAGAAAAAAAAGAGGGAAATTTGAATTCCTTCTTCCACCAACCAACCACTTTCATTAAATTCTCTGAAAAGATCTGCACACCTCTGAAAACCCACTTTCCCACGCCATTTTCCTTGTTGAAGAAGGAACGGCACCCATACTGCATTAAATTTTGGTGGTTGTGCATTTGCTGGAGCAGCTCTTTTACGTGTTTGGAAGGTTTTCATTTACTTCACCCACCACCATTTAGTTCAGAAGTCTGATTTTATTTGAAAAGATTTCTCCAATGATATAAGATTTGCAAAGATCAAATCATTGGATTGAAAATTATATTCAATTTTAGCTTCTCGAAAAAGCTACTATTTTCCTTTGTTATGCGGCTTTCTCTTTTAGTTTTATGCGGTTGTTGACCTCTGCAGCTTTGTCTTCTTCATTCCGCGGCTCTACTATCTTCTTTGCTTGACTCACGGTTTATCCAATGTGGCACGGCTTCTTTCATCAGCATCCGCGGACCCTTTTCCTTCAATCCACGGTTCTTACCCCTTTTGCTTTTACATGCGACTTTGTTTAGAGTTTGGCGGCATTTCTCCTTTGGCGCGACATTTCCAAATCATCCGCGGTATGCTCAAACTCCTCTCGCGGCTCTTGTTCCTTGCCAAGCCACAACCCAAGTTCAATTTTTTCAAGGGTGCAAAAATGAACAACATTTTTGGCAACTCATAGGGGCCATCTTCTTGCTAGATGAGTTGATTAGTGGTCTTGAAGCATCCATTGGGCATGGAGTCAACCTGATAAACTTGAAACTGATCTACAAATAGGACTTGATTTCCTAGATTTGATATAGTTGCTCTTAATTTGATTTTCTAAGATGATTGCAACTGATCCTTGACACCTTGAATTTCTTTGTACCAGACTTTGGAAACGCAATGATGAAAATTTGTACACAAGAATGCCTTTCAAGCAACAAGACTGTGCAAAGCACTTAGGGAAAGAAACCTACACTACCAACAAAACAATGTGCTAAAAGCACTTAGAGGAATTGAAATCTAAACTACTATGTACAAGATGCAATGAAATATCTTAATGAGAGGGTTTGAGATAAATCCCATTGACTAGGATTTGAAGCACATTCCCATCAAGATCAGATAACTCAAATGAGTTAGCCACCTTGCAAGCGGTGATGATGTATGGTCCACTCCAGTTGCATCAAATTTGGAGTGTCTCCTGGTTTAGCTCGATCCACGTCCCATTTCAAAACTAGATCTCCAACCTTGAATGTCTGATCTCTAGCTTTCTGTCAAACCACTGTTTGGTTGAATTTTGATGTTGTTCTAACCTGATCATGGCAGCATTTCTATTTTCTTCAAGTTCCACCAATTCTGCCATTCCCTTTGATCCACACCTTCAAATTCCAGCTTGTTGAGCTAACTCAAGTGAAGGTAACTCCAATGACATAATGGAATCTTGCTTCTTTACCATATACCAATTTGTAGGGAAGTGCCAATTGCTTTCTTCACTATAATCCTGTCCACCCAAAGAGCATTTCTCACCTTTGTGTGTCCACTTTCTTTGATTGATGTCCATTGTCTTCTTCATGATTCTAATCAGATTTTTATTAGTGGATTCCGCCAATCCATTACCTTGGGGTAATAATTGGAAGAAGTCTTAAGATAAATCCCAAGTCCAAGAGCCCAATCAAATTTTGATCCTAAGAAAGCTTTTGCATTATCAGAAATGATGGTTTGAGGAACACCAAACCTTGTAACAATTTCTTCAAGAAAGTCCAGGATGATTGATTCCATGGCTTCCTTCAATGGCGCAACTTCTGTCCACCTGGTAAAATAATCTGTGGCAGTTAAAACCCATTTGTGACCAGCACTAGATGGAGGATTTATCATACCAATGAAGTCAAGACCCCATTGTGTAAATGGTTGATCTACTGGATTGGATGAAGTGGGAGAGCCGCCAATATTTTCTTTCCAGTGAAGAGTGCACATTCCTTACACTTCCTCACCCACCTTTGTGAGCATCCGCAAAACAACGTAGGCCAAAAGTATCCTGCTTTTATGATTTCATAGTTGTGGCTTTAGCAGAAAAATGCCCGCCCGAGAAACCATCATGGAACTCGGTTAGAACTTTGTCACATTGCTCACCTTCATACACCTGAGCAACACTCCATCAATATTCCTTTTGAAACAATACGCCACCAATCAATGCATAGGGAATAGACCGCAACCTCAGATGTCTTCTTTTTTCTTTGTTCAACCCCAGAGGATATGCACCAATGATAGACAGAACTTAGTCATATCCGCAATCCAGTTGTGATCATTGAATACATTTCTTTCATCCTTCTACCATTCAACATTGTTTGAAGGTTCTTCATTCATGAGGGAAATCTCTTGATGATCCAGGGCATCTAAAGTCAATTGTTCACAAAGTGCCCTTCCTCTCACCAATTTTTGGCCTTAATGGTCACATCATATTCCATAATTTTAGTTACCCATCCAGCTCATTTTCTCACTGATTTTTGCTCCCATGATGAAGTCTCTAACGCTGGAATGTGATACTAAAACTTTGATGCAGTAGTAACAATCATACTTTTGAATTTCTTCAAAGCTCTCATGATAACAAACACTTGTTTTTCAATGTGGCTGTACTTGAGCTCATAATCCTTCAGTGTTTGACTAAAGAAGGCTACAAGCTGCTCCAGACCTTGATCATTTTTCTGAGTTAAAACCGCGACTATACTAGATTCAGCCCCATAGGCATATAGAATGAAATCTTTGTTATAGTCAGGGTTGATCAATGTAGGAGCTTGAGAAATCTCTTTTTTATCTTTTCAAAGTTGTCTTTTCCCTCCGCGGTCCACTTGAAAGCTAAATCCTTCTTGAGCATGAGAGTAAGAGGCTTTACCAAACCCAAAGTTAGGAATGAAGCACCTAACAAAGTTGATTTTCCCAAGGAATGACTATAAGGCCTTCTTGTGAGCTGGCAAGGAAAGAGCCAAGATGGCTGAATTCTTTTTGGATCAATGGCAATGCCTTCTTTTGAAACAATGTGTCCCAAAAAGTTTACCCCTAGGGACCGCAAAGTTACATTTCTTGGGATTGAGAGACACACCAAATTCCTACATCTTTCAAATACTTTCTCCAAGTGCTTCATATGATCCACACTCTTTTTGAGAAGACAATGATGTCATCTAGGTAAACCAAGATGAATTGATTGATGTACCCCTTGAAAGCAATGTCCATTGCTCTTTGGAAAGTGGCACTTGTGTTTGATAGGCCAAAGGGCATTTTCTGGATATGCAAATGTTCCCATTTGGTGGTGAATGCGGTTTTATACTGATCCTCTTCTTTCACTTTGATTTGATTAAAGCTCGAATAAGCCATCAAGCATTGAAAATATTTCAGACTCCCTGCTACTGTCTGTAGATCTGCTCCATGGAAGGTAAAGGATAGTGATCCTTTAGAGAGGCTTTATTCAAGTCCCTAAAATCAACACAAAGTCTGATTTCTCCATTTTTCTTTCTTACTGGAACCAAATTTTCCACCCAAGTAGAGTACTTAATAGGAAAAATTATCTTGGCCTCAATGAGTTTGGATAATTCCTTTCTCATGAGGGGCTCAATTTTGGGGTTAATCGGCCTCTTGTTTCTATCTAGTTGGCTTGATGTTGGGATCAAGATCAATAGAATGTTGAACTATATCTGGATTAAATTCTTTTAAATCTTCATAGTCCCATGAAAACACATCACTAAATTTTTTTGCACAGGAGATAAAAGTATTTTTCATTCATTACATACCTTCCCAAGTAGAAGTTCTTTTCTAGGAGCAATTGTGACCGGTTGGAAATCTTCTTGTTTTTCCACCATGTTCTTCTCCATACCTTTGAATTCATCATCTGGACTGAAGATCTGATCCAGAGTGACCAATCCTTTGGAAACTTTTTTTTTTAGTTGAATAATCTGATCACCATAGACTTCCTACAAATCAGATTGCATTTTTGAGGAGAACTTCAGCTTCATTTTGTATAAATTGACAATTTTTTCATCATTGTCAAAAACTTGCTAGTTGGTCTAATTATCCGGAATGGATGGCCTGATCCACCATTTTCATATGTTGCACATTTCCCTTAACAAGATCTTCCGCCAGGTGAAAATTGAGAACCAAGAGCCACCATTTGATCAACATCTTTGTTCAACTTCCTAGGCACAACTTGTAGGTTAATGGCATCAAAGCTTTCTAAAATCCCAAACTTTATGTTTGTAATCCTTTAACAACTTGTTCTTTGTGGCACACTTCCCCTGAAACTTGGTGAATGACCAATTCAATATCTCCAAAGACCTGCAATTCCTTTGATTTTCCTCTTTTCAACAATTAAAAGACCATGCACCAATGCTTCATGTACTCACCACATTGTTGAACATGCAAATTGTAATCTGTGAGCAAAGAAGAACTTCTCATTTATTGGAGAAATGAGCACAACACCCACCCCAGCTCCATTTCTACTTCTAGAACCATCAAAGAACATCCGCCATAGTCCAAAAGCACTTTCCTTTTCTTGTTTGAATGTCATGGGTATCATAGATCCTTCTTGGAGAATGCAATAGGTACTGAGAGACCAGTCTCAAAGGTTTTGAGTTCTTCATCATAGGATCAAACTTATGATCTCTCTCTCACCCATTCATCTAGTAATAAATCAAGCATGAAAGGGGAATAGGTTGCTCATCTAGAACTAAACTTGCTCATGTTCTTCTTGTATTAGGCAATTTGATTGGATAGGGAGTGGGATCATATGACTCAATATGGTAGGAAAAGATGGGCTCAACTTGTATGGTAAATCTTGTACCATATCTAGTTCTCAAAAGCATGTGAGTCCAATCTGAAGACAAATAACCACCTACCTTAGTAGTGAAATCTCTAGACAAGCAAATGGCAAACATGGGAGGCAAGTCAATGACTGATATGTCATGAGTTATGGTGAGGCTTGGGCAGGCATGAAGTGTTAACTCAAGATCTTTTATTACTCCCAATACACCCACAATTGACCCATCAAGTTGTAAAACTCCCTTAGACATAGGACTGTATTTGAGACCCAGGATATCAACAATTTTCTTAGGCATTACAGAGGTACTAGCCCCTAAATCAATCATACAATTATGAACCAAGTGTTTTCCCATAATTAATGACATGTAAAAAGGTGGGGTTTTGACACTTTTACTTACTTGGTCTTCCTTTTTGCTTTGACATACATTGACCGCATGCATGAGTTTTTGCACCATTGGATCCACTTAAGGCAATTACTTGAGGGCTTCACACAAGAGATCACACTTGTGATGGAATAGCCAAAGCATCCCACATTGTCACATTGACATTGGTCTTCTTCATTTGCTCAACAATATTAAATGGAAGACCATGAGATTTCTTACATATGCGGCATGTTATTAAAATTTTTCTTGTTGTCAGGCATTTGAATAGGTGGTTTTGGTTGAACAACAACTTCTTTTCAAATAGAATTACTAGGCTCAGATAAATTGTTTTGTCCAACAGGCTTTTTCTCCTTAGCTTATGACATTGTTTTGACCCATGGAAGATGAAGGTTGTGATTCTAGCATCCTTTTCTTGTGCCGCGTATTATTAACAACTTATTTGAGGTCTGTTAGAGCTACCCACCACTTGATTGACCACAAAAGATCCTCACTCCAAAGAACATGAGATTGACATCAGTATTGGCTTCTTGAATTGCTTCCGCATTTGAACTGGGTGCCTCTAGAAGTGGTTCTTGCTGACTTGGAAGAACCTTGAACCATGTATGCTTGAAGATGCATTTCCCTTTCACAACCAATTGATTATGCGGCAAATTGCATGGAAAACACCACTCAGTTTCTTGAACCATGTTGTTTTGTACATGAAACCAATGTTTGGCTTGAACTAGAGTAGGAAGTGCTTGTGGAGGAGGAATTGTTGCCAATGGAAGAGGAGCACTTTGACCTTGTCATCTATTATTTTTGATTTTGTGCATATCTTTGATTAGGTTGTTGATTTCTATATGGCTGATATCCCTTATTTGAAGATTGCCCTAGTTTTGATATTTTTATAGATTGGGCTTGTTGTTTTTCTAGGGATATAACTTTGTTTGTCAAATTTATAATCAAAGCTTTCATTTCTTCATCTTCCTTTTGTTGTGTTGGAGAGTAGTCTGAGATGGAAGCAGCAGGTTGTGATGATTTGGCTCAAGGATAGGAGCAATAGAAGGTTGGGCAGCTTGAGGCAACTCTAAATACAAAGGGCATGGGTGGCCTAGGGGCTAATTTCCTAGCTTGTATTAAACTATTTTCAGCTCTAATTGCAATTGCATAGGCTACTGGTAGAGTTATCCCTCCCATAGATTGTATCATGATAGATATATCATAATTAAGAGCTTTTAAGAAATAAAATACACCTTCTACTATCGGCCTCACAAGAACTAGAATTTTGTCCCATGTTCTCTAGAATCTAAAGTTAAAATCCACCATTTGTTCATTTGGAGCTCTTTTGATTGTAGTCAACTTTCTAAAGAGATAAATTATCTCTCTTTCTCCAAATTGATTGCACAAAGTTGTACACAACTCATTCCAATTCCGAATTGAGCTTGTTGTCAAACTTCTAAACCATTGTAAAGCTTTTCCTTTGAATGATGAAGCCAAAATTTTAACTTCCACATCCATCTTAGCAATTTCATGTATGGCACAAACATTTGCAATGTCTTGGATATGATCAACTCAGTAGAAAGATTCTCTCTGTGAAAAATGGAATATTTTTTTAAAGCAGCTACTGGGATGGGATTTTGAGCATTTAGGGAAAGTGGACTACTACCCATGAAATTAACAAATGGATTGGGTTGTTGTGCAGCCATTCTGATGGGTCTAAAAATCTTGTTGATTGCAAGAAGGGCCTACTAGGTGGAGGTGTTGAAAGAGTTCTATTTTGGTGGAGATGGTGATCTCTGAACTTGTCTTCCTTTCTTCCTCTACCTAGAGATAGCTGCAAAATATTCAAATATCCTTCTTCTCTTGTTCTAGAATGTGTTTGAATCCTTCTCATGAACTTGAACACTTTAGACTTGCTAAACCAGTGATTTTCTAATGGAGTCGCCATATGTGTTGCTGCAGAGCCTCCAAAGGCTAGAGTTTCACCAAGATACACATCCAAACTTGATAAAACTGAAATATTAATTTTTGAGGTCCCACCGGGTGTGCCAAAACTATTGGAGCTCAAATTTTCACCCGTCCTAAATCACAAGAATCTAGGGCTTTGAGGCAACATGGGACTGTCTCCAAGTTGTGGGACTCGAACTGAGACAGACCTCCAGAGAAGGTCAACTTCCTCTACTTACTTCTAATGCTAAACTACTCCTAGGAATTGAAATGCAACTATCTAACTCTACTCTAACTTTCCAAGGGACCAAGGTGAGAAGGAGATGCATAAAATAGAAACCTAAACTAGAGAAGGTGATAACACCAAAAATAAGGGAAAGATACTTCTGAAAGAGAGAAAATGGGTGAAAACGATGATGAAGAGGGCAGAAATGATAGCCATAGATCAAAATCGTCTCCAAAATTGCACTTTCACGATGCACAATAGACACAAATTCTGAAACAACACATACAACACACCTACGAGAGCGAAGAGGCAAGGAAATGCAATGAAACACTAGCTAAGGCAGAACGAGCCACAAAACTAAATATTTTATTGCTTAAAGATCATGCACAAATTTTACAATGCAGGAAGAAGATGCAAAACATTTACAGAAATCGTGATCCAAGGCATGCAACTCTTAAAATACTTGTGTACAACTAAATGATGCCCTTGCATTCCCAAAGTATCCAACATTAAAACTAGGCATCACTTTACAATATATAGAAAATGGAAGAAGAAGAAAAGAGAGGGAAATTTGAATTCCTTCTTCCACCAACCAACCACTTTCATTAAATTCTCTGAAAAATCTGCATGCCTCTGAAAACCCACTTCCCCATGCCATTTGCCTTGTTGAAGAAGGAATGGCGTCCATACTGCATTAAATTTTGGTGGTTGTGTCGCTTTGGAGCAGCTCTTTTGCGTGTTTGGGAGGTTTTCTTACTTCACCCACCTGCCACCATTTAGTTCAAGAAATCTGATTTTATTTGAAAAGATTTCTCCAATGATATAAGATTTGCAAAAATCAAATCATTGGATTGAAAAATTATATTCAATTTTAGCTTCTTACGGAAAGCTACTATTTTCCTTGTTACACGGTTTTCTGCTTTAGTTTTATGCAGTTTTTGACCTCTGCAACTTTTTCTTCTTCATTTCACGGCTCTACTATCTTCTCTGCTTGACCCACGGTTTATCCAATGTGGCGCGGCTTCGAATCAGCATCCACAGACCCTCTTTTCCTTCAATCCACGGCTTTTACCCGTGGCTTTGTTTAGACTTTGGCAGCATTTCTCCTTTGGCCGCAGCTTTTCTAAATCATCTGCAATATGCTCAAACTCCTCCACGGCCCTTGTTCCTTGCCCGCTGCAACCCAAGTTCATTTTTTCAAGGGTCAAAATGAACAGGTCCCATTATAAAATGTTCCTCAGGAATTTTCGAGCAAGGCCAATCTAAAATGCATTGAAGGAACATTAGGTAAGTACATTTCTTCCTCCTCTAAAACTAGGAGCAGAAAAACCCTTTCTTTTGCTAGGATTTTTGTTCAATTAGATTTTACCAAACCCCTACCCAATATGCTATGGCTGTAAAATGCAATATGGAAATTATGGGAGCAGAGCATTGACTTTGGGTGCCATCCCTTCCGATGCCACATTTTCCATGAGCATGGTCTTTGACTCGAGAATACCTTCTCAAACCAAAAATGACTGAATCAAATCTAGAGTTTCAACAAGTTAAGAAACAACAATCAAGAGACCCAAGAAATCTGTGTGCTTACAATCGGAATAGAACAGAAACAGAATCTCAGATTAAGTACAGAATAGCTTCAAGTGACAAGCTGAAAGCATCAAAGAAGTGACGAGACCTGAATCAACCCTGAATACAAAAGTTTGGGAGCCAGAGCCAAATGCAGAGAAGGGAAAAACCTTAGAACGTGATCAGCAGGAAAATGAGGTAGAACCCAGTTCATCTTTGGAAGAGGAAATACCTGAAACACAACCTGAGACAAGAATAACTGAGACAAACAACCACAAGGATTTAAAGTCAAAACAGCACGAAGAAATTCAGAATCAAGACTACTCAAGTTAGAGGGAAAAATGCAATGAGGGTCAAGGTCAGCCACAAATTGATGAAGCTATAGACAAAATCGAAGTAGAAAAACATCAGCATCAGTCCATGATTAGGAGCACTGGTTGATCCAGTCAATCCATAGTTTTATCCTAGGATAGTTCTATCTCAGAACACCCAAGGGCTGAAGGCACCTGAAAAATGAAGAATGATGAGGAGATAAATACAAAGTAGAGAGTCCAGACAGGTTGTTTTTGCAAGAGACAATGCACCTCGAAATCACAGTGAAAGGATTGAGACTCCAAGAATATTGAAGATGGCAAAATCTAAGGCAGTGAGCTCTGACAGGCATTCTGGTAGAATTGCCTTGCTTCGCAACTCCTACAAATTTTCCTGCCAGGTTACGGGAAAGAACGCCATTGGAAAAGTATCCTGGTTCAAGGACTTCACGAAAGTGTGGCTTTTATTGCTAGATCTGATAAAAACCAGAGCTTTGGAAAGAATTACCAAAGTTCAGAAACAACAACTTTCACATGCTATTGATCCTTGAGGGGATTTCCACTCTATCCTCAAGACTAGTGAAAACAATGTAGGTATATCCAGATATTCTCTTACTGATAGGACAGTCATGGGATACAGAGCCAAAAGAGGGCAACCACACTTGGTACAATAGGAGAACTCGTATCAAACTCCTACCCGAGGGATTAGATGAGTTTCTAATAGATGATGGGTGGCTTGATTTGAATATGACTATTGACTCTATAATCCTGAAGGCGTCAGGATCAGATCATTGATCGATATGGCTACAAGCAGAACAAGAAACTTGTCCCAAAAACTGCCCTTTTAAGTTTGAATTCATATGGATGCAGCATCCAGATCTAGAAACTAGATTCAGAGATTGGCAGCCCAACCCTTGCAATAACAGCAGGCACAAGTATATTCAATTTAGAAGAAAATAAAATCATAATTGGAAAAATGGAACAAATAGGTAATGTGGAAACATATTTAAGTATAAAGAAACTTTAAAGGCCAAAATGTATTGTATGCAGTCTGAAATTCAGAAAAAGAGAACGGAGGATATCCTTCACAGAGAAAGAACTATAAGACGGAGCAGGATAGAACCCTTCCCAAAGAAGAGATCTATTGAAAACAAAAATCAATACTACTGTCATTATAGGAAGGGAACTACAACAGCAAGTATTTTCACCAGACAGTTGTCACTAGAAGGAATATCAACAGAATCAAGAATTGATGGCTCGAGGCACAAGGATCTAGCTGAGATAAGACAAGAAGCTATAAATTTGTTCAAGACCATGCTGTCTGAGGCAAATATCAACAGGAATGAAGCCAAACACAAACTTTGCAGTCAAATTCCAAAATTGGCCGCTGAAATTCTAAATAAGCAGTTAACTGTTCCTGTCATGGAGGAAGATGTTAAGGCTGCAGAATTTACCCTCGAAGGCAACAAGGCTCCTGGCCACCTATTGGTATTCCAGCTGGCTTCTTCCACTGGTTTTGGGATGTGGTTAAAGATGAAACCACTCAGGCTGTTGAAGAGTCAAGATGGGACAATCTTAATTTAAAAGAAATTGGTACAACCTTTCTTGCCTTGATACGAAGGGACAATTGAGCCCCGCCGATTGATGCATTTAGGCCCATCTGTCTCTGCAATAACATCTATAAGATCCTTGCAAAAATTTATCTTGCCTTTGCTTAATTTATGATGAGAAAGTGGAATTTGTTGAAGGCAGACAAATTTTCGACAGCATTACAATACTTTTATGAGAGTTTCATTCAACAGCCAAGAACAAGAGAGAAGCAATGATTATAAAGTTTGATATGACAAAAGCCTGGGACCGAGTACGTTAGACTTTTCTGGAGAAAAAATTTAACGGTCTTTGTGTTTGGAATTCTATTATTCTGTGGATGCAGGGGTAGCTAATAACAGCATGGCAAAGCTAATGGGATGGCTCCATGGTCTGGTATTGGCAAATGAGGCGTATTACGGTATTAGAAGGCTGCAAATTGAAGGTGATCCAAAATCATTGTAGACGCTGTCAAACAAAAAAGTATTAAGAAACGGCAATTGACAGCAGTATTTGATAAAATTTGTGCGATTCTATACATAGATATTAGTTGTGACACGGTTTGCCAGTTTTCATTGAAATGTTTTATAAATCGGAAAATTTAATCGAATAAAAGCAAACCTCAGAAAATCATCTTTCAAATTGTGATTTCACATGTTTTTAAGTTCTAGTTTGGATTTACTTGTCATGGATTATATGTTTTACTTTTGAAATCTTCTGATATGTTAAAGATATGATATTTTCTTAGTCCATAAATTGATAAGTTAAAGCTTTTGGAATAGACAGTGTAGCAAATTTTTAATCAGTGTTTGAATCACTCTCCGTGATCCATCATCAAGATAACAAGATATGTATGGATTGCAAACTAAAGCTCCTTATATAGATATCTCTATGAAGTACATTGATGCTAATCATGGGCTACCTTCGGAGAGATAATAATCAATTAATGAAATAGCCATTAATACTGTTAAATAATTTCAACCGCTAACTCGAAATTATTAAATGCTCGTTACTCTTAAGGTAGTGGGTCATTTTAACATATTAATGATTGGTCTCCATGAGTGTCTTAGTCTTAAACCCTCATTCTTATTCAAATTCTGAGTGTGTTTGACAATCTCAACCGCTTCCCTTAGGTGTCTTTTGAAATAGTTCTTCTCTACTGCGAGCACCATAGTTTTTTTATTTTCAATGCAAGTATGATACTCATATAGTTTTCAAAGCTATTTAATAATATTTCTCTATTTTGACATTCATGTGCATCTATTTCTTATTTTGATTTTTTTTAATGGAAATTTATATTCTTCAAAACTTAATCATGAACTTTTTCAGATATTTATCAGCTGGCAAACTTGTTTCAAATATTTTTCTTGCCCAACACAAACACAAACCTTGCAACTTAGGATATATCATATAAGCATACGCATAAAAAGTGTTGCCAAGGAGATGAACAAGGCTCCTGATAGGACAGACAACTTGGAGTAAATTTAAAACAGAACATGAAGAAAGACATCATTGAAAGCTCTAATGCCAATGTAAAAGAGTGGGAAGAAATGCTGGCTTTGGTAGCCAATGATGTCAAGAACAAACATCATTAAAATTAATCAGACCGTGTGTAATTGCAACATGAGCAAGCTCAGTTGCATTGAAATCCTTTAGTGGGAGGCTTCAAGTACATGGCGGCAGACTAGTAGCACACAGAGCCCAAAAAGGACGATGAGACTGATGAAATTATTAAGTTGTATGACTTCCAAGGACTAGTGGTATTGCTATCTAATTTTAAAACATGCCCATACTTTGCGAGATAACATATAGTTCAGCATATAAATGTTGTTTCCGGTGTTGTTCAGCTAGTGTTCTACTGCATAAACAAAATATTGGGGTCTGATTGGTGGCAAAATGCAATAACAAAACCATTTGGTGGGGCCTGAATCATAAAAATGCTTGTTGTCAATGCACTATGTGTGAGTGATATTCTGGTAGTTTGGTGCAAACAAAGTTGTATTGGGCTACAATTAGATGTCATATATGGTGCTCTGTTGATTGTCTAGTTTTTTCTGGGTTGTTCACCTATTAAATATCACATGCAGTCGAGGGATACACTACAACGGGAATTTGACACATCAATAAGGAAAAAAAGAGTGGTAATTGTTGGCATGCCTTTTTTCTTCGGAGATCTAAGGTGTTTCTGCTCTCTTTCTTTTTGAGGAACGTACCCTTCAATGGCATCCGAAGGACCTCCCGTATAGTCAAAAACCGCAATTTTTTCACCCCCAGTATTTTCTTGCTCGTGTATAACCAAGCGTGAAGAAAAATTCTCCTGTTCCGCGCTTATTATTCCAATATTATTTGCCGCGTCTTTTGATTGTTCAGAAACCCTTGGAGCGTCTGCAACATTGTCCTGGTTTTTTATTCCGTCGATAGACAGAGAAGCAAGGGCGTCAAGAACCTTGTCCTGTTGAAAGACGAGGTCTCTGTCAGGTTGGAGAGCGTCGGAAAAAGTGCGGCTGTTGATGAGGCATTGCGAGCAACAGTAAAGCCATGTCTCCTGCACGTCGTAGACTTTGTGGTCCTTGAGGGAAATTTTGTAGCGCCCCTTCTTTTGACGCGGCGGTAATTTGTTTTTACAGAGAGGGTACCCGCACAGATTTTCGATACTTCTTTCTGTCACGACGTCTTCGTAGTCTGAGTGGGAGAGGAGCTCTCCAGCGGCCTGCAGTTGTGCTTCTGTCTTAATGCCCTCCAGCAGACCGATTTGGACTTTGTACACGCCTTCCTTCACGGATTCCATCGCCACTGCCATTTTCTATTCCATTCGCTGATTTCGTATATAGAATTACTTAAGCATTTGGCTGGTTTTAAGGAAATCAACTCTACGAAGATCTAGGTACTTGACGCCCCAAATTCTATCATTCCAATTTCCACATACTCAGTAAACTCTTTTGTTCAATTAAATTGAATTGAAAGATTCTAATTATGTCCACGAGACCAAGAGGTACCATAGAATTGTACCAAACCGTTTTTAGACTATAGCCGGTTTCTTGAAGTCTTTTAAGAGGTTGCTCCTCTTCCGACTGATTTGCATTAGCATTTCCCCCAAACCCTTTATTCTATTTTCCTCAAATAGTTCTACCATGGACCCACTATTTAAAAATTTCTTCATATTTGGTTCAAATATCCGTGTACCTTGGACATTGAAGAATAAAGTGTGCTTTCGTTTCAATTGCCCCTGTACTGCACAATACACAAGTTCTCTCTTCCCATTGCTCCTTGGGTATTATCCACCGCCATGTTTCACATCTAAGTTTGTGAGAGCTAGTCCTTGGTTGAGCAATGATGATCTTCTCTCTCCATTTTATTTTGGCCCTTATATAAGCTTTTTCATCGTGATCACATGTTGGATTGAACTCAATAATGTAATGTTGACGCTTCCGCTTGTTTTCTTATGCCACATCATCATTATGAACTTTTCATTTACATAGTTTTTTATGTTTTTGTTAAGGTTTGGGCATTCACTTAAATTGATATCTCGTCTTTCCATCCATTTGTAGTTTTGTTTCATCCACGTGTTCTTTCGTCTATCTGAACTCTTCGTCCATTGAGCCCTAGGCCATCTGTATGTCTTCATGTTTCCAACTTTTTCGGGTAACATATGAGCCCGGTCATAAGAATTGCCTCCAAGGGAAAGAACCTATTTCACCATGATGATTTCATAGGGAATTGTAGCCTTAATTCTGAAATGGTGCATTATAAGCCTTTTTTGAATTCTTTCTAGTTGTCTCCATTTTGAATTTGCCATTCCACTAGCCCATAGCTCGCAGCCATACAACACCACTGGAATGACAAGCAACCCAAATAGGACCTTAGTGGTCTTCCAATCCCATAGCTCAGTGTTTCTGCACTTGTTTTGGAGTGCAAAGAGAGCTCTCCAACCTCCTTGTATTCGCTTCATCCTACACGTGTCCCACTTGAGCTTGCTGTGAAAATCGAGGCCTAGATATTTGTACTCTGACACTACTTCCAGAGGTTCACCCTCAAATTGAAATTCGGTTGTTGGCTTTTCTTCTTCACGAGAAAATCATAATTTTGGTTTTATCAATGTTTACCTGCATCCCTACTTCTTTGCAGAAAAGCTCTAAAGAAAGCATGTGGTTCTTTAAATCTTGGATTGTTTCTGCCATTAGAATTAGATCATTCGCGTAAAGCAGGAGCTTTACCACATACTTAGCTAGGTGCACCCCATTACCTCCGAATTTGTTTATCCAATCTTCTAATTTGTCGATGTATAGCCCAAATAAAGTTGGAGAGAGAGGGCAACCTTGCTTGACACCTATATCACTCCCGAACCCTTCGGACAACCCTGCATGCGTTTTGATTTTAGCTTTTACTTGCTCATACAATCTATGAACGGTTGCCCTGTAGTGTGTTGGAACCCCTAATTCCTCCATTATGCTCCACATTTTTCTCTGTGGTACCGTGTCGAAAGCTTTTTAAAGTCTACAAAACAACAATAGGCATCCTTTTTTCTTTCCCACCCATTTTCAACTAGATGCCTGAGTGTGACACAATGATCAATGGTTGAGTGTTTGGGTCTAAAACTTGCTTTCCCTTTTGCTCTCTTTCCTCCTCCCTCTACCCAACTTGTTGATCCGACGTTCTATCATACTCCCAAATAACTTTGCAAAAAGAGGATTGACCATGATGGTTCGATAATTTGAAGGGTTATTTACATCTCCACTTTTGAACAAAGGTATGGTTAGGTTGGTTGTCCACTCTTTCGGGAAGTCGTTTGAATGACCTCATTGAATATTGTTTTGATTTCAAGTGCCAGAATGTCTACCCCCATTTTAGGTGTTTTGCTTGAAGGTTGTCTATGTCATAAGCTTTACCTATTGCAAGCTTTTTGATCCCCTGCATGATGTCTTCATTTGTGAAAAGAGTGTCATTAACCATGATATTAGGAGGAGGCACTTGCTCACTTTCCCATTCATACAATTGCTTTGAGTATTCTAACCATTGGTTTGTTGTTATGTTGTTCTCTGTTTGCATTTTCTCCCTATGAAGCTCCCTCCATTCTCTTTGGTGCATATTTCCCCAAATAGATTAGTTCCTTCCTTCTGGATTTAGTATACTCCTCTTTTTTTCTTCTCACTAACTACTCATATATTTTTTTGTTTTCCTTTGTTCTACCTGTTGGCTTCTTTAGCAACTTTCGCGTTGCTTTGCACTCTTCATCATACCATGGGTTTGTTGGGAAGCTATTTGTTGCCTTCTTTTTAGGCTTCGCTCTCTTGCACATGTTTAGGGCTTCTTGGATAGCATGCATTAGCCACTCACTCCTCGTGCAATCTGTATCTTGTTCTCCCTGATTTTCTCTTTCTTGAAGCTTGTCTTGTAGTGCTGCTCTAAAAATTTGTTGATTTTTCTCAGTCGGAGAATGCTTCTTTGAAACTAAGGTTTACTTTGGCTAGACACAACCTGATTTTCATTACACTTGTCTTCTATACATTGGATTTTCATAAAAATTGGTTTGTGATCTGATTTAAGTTCCACTGAGACTCTTCTACTTCTAGTTCTTCTATTCTGGATATACAGTTTTGTGAGCAGATGGCATAGTCAATTACACTCTTCCCATTGTGAGTCTTGCAGTGTATTTTCCAGATCCTTTCCATTTTCTCATACCATTACATATAATCAAGTTGTGTATGTTGCACATGCCTAATAGCTCCTCTCCATAATGTGTAATGGCTCCATACTCATCATCTGAAACTCTGAGCCATTGTTGATTTTCCTCTTCTGTCCCAAAGAGGATTGAAATCTAGATCATCATTCCTTCCAACAATGTTTGCTTGTTTGTTTGTTGTCCTTGCATTGAAATCACCTATTAACACAATTTCCCCGATCTTGCTATATTCTGAGATGTCCTTTTTAATGAGTATGGATCTTCCCGATCTAGATCATGCTTCTTGTAGAATGTGGAGTTCTTAGGCGCAAAATAACATGTCGCTATGCTAAGGATATTGTTATTCTCTATGATTCTTATCCAGATGTACTTGTTTATTTTCATCTTGTTTCTCTATTAATATTTCTGCCCCATACATCCTTTATTAACACCATTATACCCCCATGTCCCTTTCCATTCTTTGTCGCTTTATTCCAAATTGTTGCTTTCTTGTAACCTACAAAATTTGGTGTATTGCATCCATCATGTTCATGTGTTTCTGTCAGAATGATTATATCTCTATCTCTGGCTATGGGCCCTAACTCGGTCCTCTTCTCCAAGGGTAACCTCTACAATTCCAACTTACCAACGTAAGATGCTCCCGGGTGGGCCATACTTCCTATTTGTTGCAGGTTTGTTTCGATGTGATATATGCTTTCCCATTTTTAAGGTAAGCCCATCTCCCACCATTCCTTGATGCTTTCACTTTTTCCCATTCTTTGTTTCTCTCTATTAGTTACTCAAAGGTTAGATCTTCATCTAGATAAAATTTTGAACCTCTTAGCATACCTTTAGTTCTTAGCAGTCTTGTTTTATCCTCGTGATTCCCCAAGGTAACATGGATATGCCTATCCCTTCCTCCTTCTCTCAACTTACCGATTCTACTTGCTTGTTTGATTTTCCCTTTCCATTGTAATTGGTCTAAAAGAAAGTCCCTTGTTAGGTTGAGAGTGTTTTCCCTTCTCCATAATCTTTTACCCCTTTGATGATGATGTTTAATATTTTATCTTATCGTTCTCTTTCTTCTATCATTTGACTCTTGACTTGCTTTTCTATCATCTCTTTATGTTTACCTAATGGTTCTTTAACCACTTGTGCCCATGACTGAGCTTCTTCCAACTTGCTTCGTAATTCATTTTCTTTGGATTGTATGTTGTGAAGTGCTTCTTTTACTTCTTCAATTTTCTTTTCACCCCCTTCTTTGGCAGTGGTTGAGGAGTGGATGTTTTGTTTAAGAGTGTGTCATTCTTGCTGCCCAACATTCGCTAGATTTTGTAATTTTGTCACTTGTGTTTTTAGCAATCATAAGGGTCTAACAAGTGGGAAAATTCACTTTGGGAAAACCTTTAAGTTGGCTAAAGTCATGGGTTCAATATCTAACTTATATGTGGGGTGGTGGGCGGTCTACTATATTTCATTTAGAAGTTATAGGAGGCTCATCTTGTGTTAGAGCTCCATAGCTAAAAAATAACAATCATAACTTGCTAAAAAACCCTACACATTTACTACTTATTATATTGTATATTATAACATTTATGTATATTTATTCATTATATATCTAAATTAAGTATTATTGATCCAAGTTTGTTGAATTTTGGTGGTCTATGACTCATTTCTAAATATATTTCTGTTGTTATCTTGTATATCCTAGGTGTTCTTCAACCCGGGTTCGACTCTCGACTTATCTCGTAGGGCGTGGTGGTCCATTGTACTCCATCTAAAGGTTGTAGGGGCTTGTCCGTGTTAGAGCTTTGCAACTCTCAATTGTTGGGCTAAATCTCAATTCCTCTTAATTATCGAAAAAAGAAATAGTAATCATAACTACCTAAAAGGGCCATACACATTTAGTATCTATTAAATTATATAATTATAACCTTTATGTGTATTTGTTCATTATTTAAGTAAATTGGGCATTATTTATCTAAGTTTGTTGACTTTTGGTGGTTCATGACTCCTTTTTCAATCCCCTTATGTTGTTGTCTTTTATTTCTCAAACATCCTCCTTACTTGGCCACTTTTTTGGAGTGATCACATTCTCAATGAATGTTTGGGCATTCTTAGCAAACATTGTTGTGGCCCCTATATCTTGAATACCCTTAGTGCTTGTTCTTGTATTTTCATTGTAGAAGGTTGGTTTTGGTACCAAAAGTAGGGTCATAAATTGAATTCAATTTGTTTAGATATACATCTTCATTTGAGGTCAATTGGTATCTATTAATATAAGCACACTAGATATTCTAGAGAGAAATCATTGAGCATTTACAAGCATATTAGAGGAAATCAAACCATCAATAGAGTATTACTCACATTTAAGTAATCATAGGAAGGAGGAAAGTCATACACTCCATAACACTAGGTTTTTGGATAATGAAATATTGTAATTATTAGTGTTTTGTTTTTTATATTGTTATTGTTTAAAATCCCAACAAATAATAAGTTAGGTTTTTCATTATATGGTTTACCAAATACTTCAAAACAAATTTTGTTTTCCTTTAAGGTTCTTTGAACATTGTTTCCTAATAAAGGAAATAACAAGGTTTTCTATTTTACAAATGATTAGAGTGAAAGTATTAAATATGGTCGATGTTTATAAAGATGAAACCTAAGTAATGCATTTGTTAGAAAAATTGAACTTGCCTACCAATTTTTTCCAAAGCATTCAAGCACCTCCGGACACTAGAAGAAGATTATGAAACACTCCAAACAAGAGTGTTATGTTTATCCCAAATTTTTTAGGTTAGTTATGTCTTGCATTGAGACGCACCTTTTCATTTTCAAGTCTTTACAATTATCATTAGATCTCATGATGTTTAATGCACTATTTTACACCTTGTATATCATCTCCTTTCACTTATTTTGAAATTAGGCCATGTTTACTAGTTGGTATATGTTTAGATGTGATTCAATGATATAGTTAATAATTTGTAGTTTAATTGAAATCCATTTTTCTATATCATGTTTTGATAAGCACGTGTTGTCTTACACACACCGTTATGGTTAGATCTTGGTGATTTCACTTTTGGGGAAAGTGAATCTCGCCCCTTTTAAGTTTTAGATATTTTAATTAACATACATAAAAAGGATGAATAATGTTACACATGGATATTCTAATTTAATTAATTTCCAACATAAATTGCATAAATCAGAATAACATTGTTTAAAGTGCATATTGATTTAACAAATGCCAAAACAAGAGGAAAAGAGTGCACTTAATTGATTTTGTGTGCATCTAGAAGAGTATGGGTGGTCCGAGTGTAGGAACAAGAAGATCTCAAACTAGAAGTTGCTAAAACCGTAGCCTAAAACCGAGTCCGATCAAAACCATATAACTCATCTTGTAGTGTCCCTACGGTCCTAACCCTTTTGTATGGTCTTAGACTTACTTGGAATCTAGGTCTGCAACCTCCTAAGTGTTTCACCCGTTTAAAAATGTATGTCGTTGTGTGTCGGTCTTCTTCGCTCACCTTCGAATGGATCTGTAAACTTTGCTCAAACCCTAAAATCCTTGTAGTGCAAGGAGTTCCTACAAAACAAAATTAGGTGGGTTGTGGGCACCCCTATGCACCACCGATGTTGCCACTACTTTGAAGAGGGATCAAACCATACATTGGTCTCTTAACATGTGATATCTACCGTAGTGCAATCAAACTTGAAAATCATGCTTTGACAATGCTTCGTTTGAGTTTCACACTTTCTCAAATACTTGGAAAGGGTCACTTTATTTGCTTATAAGATGAAGATGGACACTCCTAGGCCTATGATGAGACTTCAGACCAATAGAGGGTGTTTCCTAATGGATGTGCATGAATTATTTTGTAGTTTAGGGATATTTGGGTGCCTTTAGTGCTTTCTTTTACACGAGGAGTTCATAAAGTGTCAGGTACTTAAATGAGGTATGATTTACTTGTTTATATAGGCTTTCAAAGGTTATTATGTCATTAAAGGTAGAGAAAAGTGGTATATTTATTAGTAATAATGTTATATAATTGAAAGAATTAACTCAAAACATGTCGGTCCAAAACCGTACAATAGGGTCAAGATGTAATTCTACATCTCGATCAAACCAACATTTGTGGATAAGAGGGAGAAAATTGTATTTTGAATTCATTGGCCTAAGCATGGATGTCTCTAAATGTATTTTATGTAATTAAACTTTAGATACTGATGACAAAGAGGTGTGTAAAGATAAACAAGTGCATGAAGTGCTATTAGGGTGTGCCATGAAAAAGTGAAGGGAGTGCATTTGTCCATACAAGTGTGCAATGTCAAGATTAGTGGTGTTAAAGAATAGATTGCCAAATTTGAGTGTCTACACTCGAGTTCATCCCAGGAAAATCTAAATTTGTCATTTTTATAGGGTTTAATCCATTGCATGTTTTTAGATCCAATAACCCCAACTCTTTTGTATTTAGTTCCAAACCATGCACTCATTCTAAAACTATTTAAACCCCGATGTGATTACATATGTTTACACCCTAAATAAATCTATGTTATAGAATGCACAACAATAAAAAGGATGTACTTGGTTTGTAATAGGTAGATTGTTTGATAAATTAACTTTCAACATTAACCATTCACAATTAGAATAATGTATTTATACATGTAACAATTGATAAATGATAAGTAATTGCTCAAATACATAAGAGGAGAGAGAAACTTAGCTATACATGGAAGAAAATGGAGGATCTAGATGTGTAGGATGCTAAAACAAGCATATCAAAGATTGAAAATGCTTTGATAATAATCCTAGGACTGGAAACTAAGTAGGGGCAAGGTCAGTATAACTATTATACACCCAAACTCCGATTTATACAGTCATGACTTGGATTTGTATGGTCTTTGACCCTTTGACAGTCTGGGTCTAGAACTTCATGTGCTTTGTTTATCTAGAAATGACCTTTAATGTATGTCGTTCTTGTTCGCACAACTTCGGGATGACCTATAATCACCTACAACAAAGTGAAAACCCTATAAACCTACATAACCCTTAATTAGAGCATTAACAAACTAAAAGGGGAAAACATGTGTGTGCTTTAGACTAGAATACCCCATGATGATCAAACTCCCAATTGTTCAAGTATTGTACTACATGCCCTGATCACGAGATCAAGCCTCATGTGATTCTCTTAAGTGTTTGTGAAAGTGTGAAAAACTAACTCCTAGGGGTTCCTCGGGTCTCGACACCAAGATAACGAGCTAACTATATAGTGTAGAATGTACCTAGTATGGTAGTAGTGTGATGTGGTTTACCTCAACTACATGACCCAACCCTTTGTTCCTCAAAGCTTTGAACAATTCTTGGAATGAATTTAGTCTTGCTAATACATAACTCTATGAAATCTACATGCTTGAAAATAGAGGAAGCTAGACTTTTTGACATGGTTAAGTGATTCATACTTGTAATAGGGACTCTCTAATTGAACAACTGATTTAGGTAGTGTAGAAACAAAATCACGCACTTGGGTACATTTTTAGGTCCTAAACACATACTAGCATTCATATGATTCCTAAGAAAGAAAACTAGTAATTGACGATTGTCCTTGGCCTCTTTTTTGTGTTTCTTTTTTTCTATTTGGTCTTACACACCCTACAACCCAATCAAGATTTTACTTGATTTATCTTTTATGGCTTTAAATATGAGTACCCACCAGACAAGAATGCCCATGCGCTCCTGTCCCCTCTAGGTGCCCCTGACCCTTTTTCACCTTACTTGCTCCTTTTGGGAATCTTTTTCACTTATGGGTTGGCCTTTCAGTTGTCAATTACAAAATTCAAACAAGGGAATCATATAAATACATAGTTATGTGTTAAAAATAAGGGACCAAGCACTAAACATTACTATCATCACCTAAGCTTGCATTTAAAAGGCACCTAAAGCACTTCAAAGCATCCATTTAAGGGATAAGGGATGCAACAACTCTGCATACACAACATAGGAAGGGGAAGTTCATTTTTCCATCCACACATTCTACTACATTGTTACATTTAGCTACAACCCACTATCAAGTGTAACTTGCACAAGGGCATCCTAGGGCACAATTTCTACACACACTCACAAGAACTACATGGAGTCTGAGATGTAGTGCAACACTTTGTCATAAGTTCACTCTCTGGCAACTACTGGGTCAGTTCGACTCCCCATATTACATATTTATTTTTAGGTTTGATGCGGTTTGTGGGATTTTGAGGGTGAACTTCTATTCCATATGTTACAAGTACTTTTGAAAAATCATTGTGCGACTATCAGGTGATCAATAGGAAGTAACAACAAAGATTGTGTGACACTACGAAATTAAGTTTTGAGCATCTACGTAGTCATATTAACCTAGAAGAGTTCTTCAATGCCTAAGCAGCCCTACCCTATCAGGCGCCCATGTCCGGCCTTATTCCCGCATTCTAGAATCTATTGCAAGCAATAATGACACTTTGCCTAGTCTATTCATCACTTTTCCCAATCCAGATCAATTCCAGTTAAGCGTAAATCAACGTAGTCCCATCTCCTTCTCCTTTTCTTATACATCGTTTGGTTTAGTAGTGACTATGCAATATTAGGTTTAATTCAAATTAAATTAAATCATTTGTTGAACCCGACTCTTGATCATACACTTGGATCCTCATTTTTTCCTTTCTCTCATGGCTCCTAAAAATCCTTTAATCTCCTAACATGACCTACTTCAAATGCATCCACATTGCATGGATGTTCTCCAAAAAACCCTAGACACTATGTATCTCCCTTGCAATACGCAACCCGCTCTAAGTAAGTGCCATTTTTATCGCCTATTTGATGACTCTATCGCTTCTAATCCTCCATCAGATCAACCTATCTTATAGTCAATTCAAGATTTACATTGTTTATTTTAAGACAAAATTCAAGCTATGGAAACAACGATTACATCCCTTAAATATGAAATCCAACATCTCAAGGATGCTTCTCACCCATGATGGTTCTTTTTTCTACATCTCATTATACTTATATGACTTCTACATGTGCTCATATTAGTGAATCCCAAGTATTCCCGCTACCCACACCTCTTAATTTTAATTTCAATTCTAAGCAACATGATATTCTTCCTTGGGTCCTCACTCACCAATTGATTAATTTGTTAACTACTCACCGTTATCCTCCTTATCGACTTGCCAAATACCAAGGTCTACCATTTTGTAACTATCATAAAATTAATGGAGATAATGACAATGATTGTTATTCTCTAAAATGAAAAATTTTCCACCTTAAGCATTACAGTCTCATTTCATTTGCTACACAAACTTTTGCTACATGTTCATCTCTAATTTCTAAATCCCACTGGGTTCCCAAATCTGATCCATCTATGTCTAGTGAGCATCACTCAATAATTGCTAATGTTCATACTCCGAAAGTTAAGAGCTGCATTTCCAACCCATTCTAACTAAGCAACTTCCTCTAAAAATAAATTCATCCCCTCCTCCTCTCAAGTATTCTACACTTTACCCATTCTAACTAAGCAACTTCGTTTAAAAATCAATCCATTCTCTCCTCCTCTCAAGTCTTATGCAGCATTGTCAATCCCACATAAGCTACCACCATTCAAGATCCCTCCCCACCCTACTCCGCTTCTCGCATCTAATTCTCTCTCGTCAAACAAGTTAATCTTTACATTGACGACCAAAGCACATTTCAAGATTTTCCACCATGGCATGGTCCTTCTCATATCACTCATAAACATGGGGGGCATCATGTTTTCCCCCTTCCTAGCATCATTAGTTATATATCATTTCTATAATTACGATATGTGCTTCATACTTTCTATTTCTAAGCACTCTTACACATCTTGATACACACCTTGTATCATCCTTACCCTATGACACACTCTAGTTCCACGGTTCATACTCGACTACTGAAGGTCTAAATCTGAAATGAACCTCACATCCGCCATACATTTCATTCTTAGCGCTTCATGACACACACTTTCTAGCACATGATAAACCTACGTCACGATAACACACTCTTGTTTTATGGTTCATTCTTGACTATTAAGGGGGAATTTATAAATGAACCTCATCTCATACACATTTTATGGGGGCACACTACTCCCACTATCTCCACACTTTACATTCCATACCATCACACTCATACATTATATTTGCATATCTTGGTTGCACTTATTCTTGCTTGCTTATACTTACATATAGACTTTGTTTCCCATGTTAGATGGATACTTAGTATGTCAATATATTTTTATATACACATGCACGTTCACTTAGTATTTTAGAGTGAATGTAGATATCTTATAGGTCCTTACACGCTGCAATGATGCTTGGCATTGTACCTCTTACCACTCCCACCGAGGCTCCTGGGAATCTACTTTCTCACACATTATAGGTGATATCATTCCATTGTATACTACTTCTTATTATTACTAGCACATTACTTTCCACTGATACATATATGTCTTGACATACTGTTTTTATCTTTCTAACATACTAACGGGTACATCATGTGCAAATTTTTCCTTGCAAGACTATTTTCCACCATGGTTATCTGACACTTTGCTTGACATTTTTTTGCCATTGATTGTTAGTGTATACCATTTTTGTAGGCTATGTCCTATATATTATTTGATCACTGCTTGTATGCTTTGGCCGCTTCAGCCTTACTGATTGTCTTGTGACATTATGAGCGATGTCTCATGTTTGAAACCTACTTTTTGCAGTCTATCTTGTATGCACATTTTCTTATTACATTGTTTTTTCTATGACATGTTTGCTTCTTTTGCTACTAACACATGTATCTAGCCACTTTGTTTGCATGTGCCTTAGTTTCTACCATGTACATCCCCCTACAGGGATACACTACAACGTAACATTAGGTTCTCTCTTTTGGACAACATTCCCCTACCGATGTTGCATGCACCCCAAACGAGGGGGACATACATTGGGTGAACAAATCACCCCATACAACATCGCATAACTACATCACAATATAGTACACCACAAAATTAACATAGGTTATAATTCTAACACTCGGCTCAAAATCAGACTTAGGTCAAAATCACAACATAGACACCAACGCCCAAACTCAGTTAGTAGCACCTAGGTGCCCGTGTCCTCCCCTGGGTGCTTATGCCCTGAGGGTACACACAATTATCTTCTCATATTAGCACAGTTCACATAAAACCACCATTTCATTAAATTTGGACTAACCACCAATTTTCTAGACTTCCAATAATGTGATTATTGGTTTTATAAACATGAAATTTGGTTTCCAATTGTGTGATTATTGGTTTCTAGTTGTGATAATATTGGTTTCCAATTGTGTGATTATCGGTTTCTAGTTGTGTTATTATCGGTTTCCAAACATGTGAATGTTGGTATCCAATTGTGTTATTATCGGTTTCCAAACATGTGAATGTTGGTGACCAATTGTGTTATTATTGAGTATTTTCACTTTAAGGGAGAATGAGAGGCATCCCATTCTTTCCTTTTTTTTTAACTTTCCCATTCTATCTCTTGAGTTTTCTATCCCATTTTCCCTCTTGAATATTTATCACTTTTCCATAGAATCTACCTTTTTCATTTTACATTTAAATTTGATGGTGAATGGAAGGTCTTATTTTTCCCTCTTTGTTTTTTCACTTTTAGATAGAATGGGAGGCCTCCCATTATCCCTCTTGATTGATTTTACACTTTAAACGAAATTGGAAGGCCTCCCATTCTACAATTATTCATTATTTTTATTCTTCCTCTATTTTGACTTTATGAGTCCTCTTCTAACTCTATAGAAGTTAAAAATGTATCGATTATTGTTCCTTTATATTTAATGTTTGAGAATGGACATATGTTCATTCTATACAATAAAAATTACAAGTACATGGGAACAATTGCGATGTGTGAAAACTCACATTTTGCAAGTGGGAGAACTCACACTTTGCAAGTGTGAGTTCTCGCACTTTGCAAGTGCAAGAACTCGCACTTCGAAAGTGTGAGTTCTCGCACTTGCAAAGTGTGAGAAAGATGGAAATAAAACGCCCAAACTTTTAAAAAGAAAGATATTAATTTTTATTATCTTGCACATTTTCACTTTTGAACCTCCATCGAAACATATTGTACTTTTTAACCTCCAAATTTGTATATTTTTTAACCTCCCACGAAGCATATTATACATGATAGTTATTACAAAAATCATGTAATTATTTTACAAATAAAGTCATGAAAAACTATAAATGGACGTCAAATTAATAAAGTATGTTTGAGACGAAACCTAAAGTATGAAATGCATTTGTAAAGCCCTAAAATTTATGAAGAAACTTCAAGTGGAGGCCGCCAAGTGAGAGCAGATTGGTGATAGGTGAATAAGGGCTAAGACAACAATAATATTTTTTCAGGTACGTAAAAATTAGTTTTGGTTTGTGGTTTATGTTTAAATTTACTGTCCTCACACCAAAAGGAAACATTTTTGCATATTTTTTGGGGCAAAAATTCCACAAATGTGCATTCTACCTAGTTCTATTGAATTTTCTTGTTACTTAAACATGTGTTCTACCTACTTATATTACATTTTCTTGTTACATGATATTTTACTTCCTATCAATTATCATATGATTTTTTCATTGTAATCTTGTGATGGTGCATCAAGGACCACTCATATTACTATCCATTTCATTGTAATCTTGTGATTGTGTAGTCTCGAAGGACCATCTCATATTACTATGTTTGTCACACAACCATGAAAACATATTAAAACTGGTCAAGTTTAAAACATGTACACTAATACAGAATGACCATATTTCACAACCATTTTATTTCAAAGTGACATTACTATTATCCATATTGAAATGAATGAATTAAGATGTATAATGGGTTTGTTACCATTCTCCTTACTAAAATGTTAACTTTATATCTTAAGGGAATATATCATTTTGTCATACATTGGATATACATCAAGATTAAAGATAATATTATTTGAAATGAATATTAATAATGATTGCATAAAACATATATTTCCATCATCTTAAGTGCAAAAAAATATAATTTTTCATAAAACCCATAACTTGAGATTAGATAAAATATCACATATTGTCTTTGACATATTTTTCAGTATCTATAGTAAATCATTCAACATCATTATCACTTTGGCTATCCTCAATTTGTTGAAGTTACGCTTGATATTCTTTAATGGCTGCATGCCCCTTTTCTGATTATTCTTATTCTTTCTCGATTCCAACTTACTTTTTGTGACCAAGCCCAAATGATACTATTCACATCTATGTCACTTGTTCCTTCATTTCCTTCTTTCCACTCTTTTGTTTTATGTAAGCAATCCTCATACAAAATTTTTTTCTGATTTCCCTTTTCCAATTGGCGTCCACCATCAAACCTTTACCTTATATGTCTCACTCTTAGTATCCTTACAAGGGTAGACATTCCCTTCTACTTTACCCATCCATATTGGGATTTTCTTTGATCTTGGTCATATTAAAACAAATTGTCCCTGTACCACATCTCTTTGGATTGAATTCTTCTCTAGGTTGTTTAAATTTAGGTCCCACATAAATTTATTCATTAGTAAAGAAATTTTATCTCAAGTAATCATCCCAGAAATAATGAGAATCATTATTGTTATTTGAGTTTCGTCTAGTCCTTGGCCAAAAATCACCTTCTAACATATCACTATTGATGAAGGGATTATCTAAAGCATATAAAACATTTTCCCAATACCTTATCTTTGGAAACTAGAATGCTTTCCCCCATATATAGAACTTTTATTGCATTGACTGATATAGGCTCTTATTCCTGTCTTTAGTTCTTCCATCTCTTTCAAAATCTTAAATGACACTAGTTGAGGTTTCCCTTTAGGCAAATCTAGGTTTCCATTAGGCAATGTATGCCAACATTGATAGGATTATACCATGCAAGATCCCTTTTGGTTGCTTTGTATTGCATCATTGGTATTCCATTTATGACATGGAATTTAAAGTATTGAGGCTTGCTAAGACCCACTATCCTGTGACTCCCATATAGTAAATGTGGCCCCACAAAGGCTTTGAAATCATAGACATCTTCAATCAGGTATGGTGTGAATGAACTTGAATCATCCTGACATGTTCTATATGCATCCATGATATGTGGTAGAGAATATGTATCTTCTCACCATAACATAGCAGATAATCTCCCAAATGTTCCATCAATATCTTCATGGGTGTGTCCCACTGGCATAAGCTTACATATACTGCATTAAAAACCCTTCTAACTATCAACATAGATAAAAAAACCAAACAAATAATGATTTTATTGTCACTTGAAGCATTATCCAACTGTAAGTAGAGGATTGGTGGAAATTTTTTGAGTGAAAAACATGTTTTAGATACATTTGTGGAAATAGATTGCATTGTTGTACCCTTATACACTTGACATTTTTCATATGAATCATTTTGTAATAATGCATCATGTAGTGGTTGTTTTGAAGACCCAGTCTTGTCAATAGGTGCCCATATACATCAACCACTGGTTCTTTGAGCATGCAAAGGAACAAGGCTATTGATGTCACTGTGAAGTTTGAACCTCTTTCTAGAAATGGAAGGATGAAGTGACCGAAACCCCTTGTCTTATGTCCATGAGTAAGCATACCTGTTAAAGAGACTGGGAGGTTCCAAACATTACTAACTGACTTAGAATTATTCCCCAACCTTGGTATGGAAGTCTTCATCTTGTCCTTCTTATCATGTACAATGCGTAAGAATTTTTTAGGGTTTTCCTCGTTGATCTTGTGTCATCTAACTTTAACAAGATATGGTCAAACCATTTCAAGATGTTTGATTACAAAGAATAACTTCTTTAGTGATGAGTGTGTGGATATTGCAAATAAACGAAAATCCACAATGGACCCGATATAATCAAATAATTGCGAAGTATCAAAATCTATAATGATTACATTACAAGTTGTCATGCATGACAACTTAACAACTTGTAATGTAATCATTATGACAATTTTGATACTTTTGTAATTGTTTGATTATATCTGGGTCCGTTGTGGATTTTCATTTATTTACAATATCCACACACTCATCACATTTTGCAAAGAAGTTATTCTTTGCAATTGAAACATCTTGGAAATGGTTTGACCATATCTTGTTAAAGTTAGACTGTGACACTAGAGGGAGATTTAGGATTTCAAGGTCTACATTACACTTTTTAAGAATTGAACATTGGGTATAATTTGCTAGCAAAATCCTTATAGGAACTCTTGTTCCATCCTAGTTTATGGAGTGAGTCAAATGAGGAGCTATATTTGAATTTTCATTAACTATTTTTCTTATACTAACAATCATTGCCATAGTATTTGGCCTTGATTTTTGTAAACCAACATTACCATTCACTGCCCTGATATCACCATTTAAAAATTATTTCTTGTATTTAAAGAAGCTACTTCTAGGTATGCCAAAAGCATTAAACCAAGCATTTTGACATACATCAATGGTGTCATACTTCATGGTAAACATTTCTATGTTCCCATTTATGTCATTTCTCTTTATGGATCCATTTTCTCCCAATGCATTCAACAAAAATCTCTTCTTGAACCCTCACTCATATATCTAAACTTGCGCCAACCACTAGTGATTGATCCACTAGGTATTATGGAGCTAAGACATTTATTTTTACAACAAACCATCTTTCTTACTTTATCCAAGAAATATAATTCATCTTCATCTTCAGTAGATCTTGTATTTGACACATTGAATTTTGATGTAGTGGTCCTTCGTTTGTGATGTCTATATGGCCTAATTTCCAAAGGTTGTGGAAAGGTGTAATTCAAGACATCAATAGAATTGGACATGCCAATTGAGGAAGTGATTCTTCTAATGCACTCTTGTTACCAAATGGATTTTCACGCATGTAAATGACATGCAATAGTCAGAGGACAAATTCCCTCCTCAATGAAGGTGAGGTTGCCTTTATTGAAAACCAAAACTATATTTACATCTATACATTCAAAATTGTATGTGAGGGGTTTTGGGGACATCAAATGGAAAGACGTATGAATGAGGGAAAAGAATGGAATGAAGGAAATAAATGGAAAGGAATGGATGGAAGGAGCATACAATAGTTAGGTAAAAACATAGCCTAATATTGCATAGAGAAGAAGAAGAACAATGAATAACTAAATCAAATAAAGCAGAGTTTCAATCAGCTAAAAAGAATGAATGAAAGGGAACACACATGAGTAAGTAGATATCATAACTTAATCACTTGTGAACAAGAACACCAGATTAATAATGTTGACAATTAGATCAAAGATAGTATTTACAAGCAAGATGTAAACACTAACATCTAATGAACATAAGGACATCAAATGATATAAGATATAATGAATGGGACACAAATTTCATATTTCATTAACTCTTCCAAATGTCTTCACAAAATAACACAAAGTTTCTTTCTTGAAACAAAGCTTGCACAAAAGTATTCTTCTCCTCTCTCAAAGTCACCCTTTACAAATGAGCCCCTAACTTCCTTTTATAACCCAAAATTTGGTTACAAGGTAGTTAGGGTTTACATGAACATTAAATTAGGGCACCTTAAGTGACTTCGAATTTTTCAAATAACTTTAAAAAAGTAACTTGAAATTAGAAATCACTTAAATGATCAAAAGTCTTCTAAAATGAGTTTAACAATAACATCAGTTTAAAATATCATTTTAAAACATAAAACAAGACCCAGTGCCTTATCCATTAAAGTGGGGTCTTCCTATCTCAATCATATGAGAAATGGACTCTCCCACTTTGTTAGATACCAAAATGCTATCTCCTCACCCATTGGTGAAATTAGGATTTTCCACCTTTGCCAATTGAAAATATCCAAACCTTTCCAATGTCTTGAACATCTTCTCTTCTTCAAGAGGTTCACTCGGTTGAAGCACAACCTCACGAACACCTAGCAATTCCAAAATCCTACCTGGCATATTATGCAGGTTGACCATTTTGATTGAGCATCTTCAAATAGGTTCCTCAATTTGATACAATGTTCCATTGAAATAGAGGAGAAGTTGATGGCATGAATGTACATGTCCTTAAACAATTGTGAGAATTGTTCCTCAACATGTTCTATGAATGCCTTTGATTATGTTTGTCCAAAAATCACAAGGGATTTCAGCTATGAACTCATGAATTGAGGCAAGTGAAGTGAAAGCTTTCTTTGCATTTGCTTTCATAATGAATCATGGAATCTTTAAGAAGCATCTTCTACAACTTGAGATGTAAACACCATAGAAAGCATGTCCCTCGACATTCAAATTCAAGGATCCCTTCAATGGCTAGAATTGTAGATTCCATACTCATCATCTCTTGTAGACTAGGAAATATCTCATCTAGATTTGATATGCTAGAAGCAAAAGATTCCTTAAAAGAAAGGATTGGATCTAGGTATGCACTAATATATTCATGGAGCTTTACGACCACTTCGATTGTCTTTCTCCCAAAAATGAGAATTTTTGAAAGCCAAGATTTAGTGACATGGTCTAGAGTTTTTACATCCTTTGACAGATTGAGTGTTTCTTCATCGGGGCAGCCACCGCATCGGGTACTAGAAAGTGGAGGATATTGGATTTATCTAGATGTTGAACATAATTCACCAACTAATTCTTTTCAGCCTTGAGTTGAGAATTCGAGATTTATATTTCTCAAGCCTTCTTAACACAATATCCATGGAATCTTGGGCCATTTCCATGTCGATTTCCAATGTAGACTTCCCAAGTCCAAGTCTAGATACTTCATAGTTAGCAGGCGTCATGACATTACGTTCCTTCTCAACTTGTGGAATGGAAAGATCTGTAAATTTGTTTCCATCTCCATCCACCATTATTCTTGAGAACACTTTAGGATTCTTGGGGATGACATCATTTGAAAGCTTGGAAAGGGCATCAAAGTCAATATTGATCACCTTGACAACCCTCTTTCTTTTCTTGACTTCATAGTCAACCCAAGAAGGGGTCTCCTTGACCAATTCTGCACACATAAGCCTGGAGTTTGAAGCAACATTCACATCGTTCTTGACATCATTGGATTCTACAAGAGTTATTTCCACAACTTCAATCCTTGAGGAAATAACTTCGACATTAACCTCTTGAACCTCAGGGAGACCTTGAGAAACATCTTCGTGAACTAGGGGTTTAGGAGCATTTGATATTTGGACCACTTGCACTTGAGTAGACTCTTGTGCATGACATGGCTGAGTAGTGTTTATGATGAGCTTCCTTGAACTATCAATAACATGAGTAGATGAGTCTCTACTTGAAGTGGAAAACCCGAGACACGTTCTCTTCCTTCAATAGGGCCAGGACCCTTGGATGTTTCTCCTCGTGACATCTTCTTTAAAGAAGTGGATTTGGGAAACCATTCTCTCCTTGCTTGAGGTATATGGGTTGATGGCATGGAAGTTGACTGAGAAGAGGTTTTAGTCAACTAGAGACCTCCTCTTGTTGGTAAATTATGTGGTCATGGGGTGTAACTTGGATGGATGGTAACTTTACAAGTTGTCATTCCTACTGTGCTATGATCCTTTCTAGAATCGATCGATTCTTACCATCAAGAGAGAATTCATCTCTCTTGGTTCAATCAACTCAAGGAAATGGAGTGAAGGAAACAACATCTTTTGAGGGATCAATAAATTTTTACCATCATCTACTAATGAATCTAGAGGATCTATGATGTGGAAGGCCTTGATTTGAGGAAAGGTCAGGCAAGAGAATTCTCACCTTCTTACTTCGTGTTCATCTCGAGCGAGCGTGCACTTAAGTCTTCCATGGTGGGATTGTGCTGGTACTTCACTCTGAGAGCCTTTTGCATGAATCCATTGATGTCAAATTAGGATCTCTTCACAAATGGATGTATGGTAATGAGAGAAAAATCCTTCTCCATGAGTTGTGCACTGAAGAGATTCGAGCATTAGTATTCCCCAATTTGGATTGGGAAGTGAATGCTTGAATGGTGTTTGTCACTAAGAAGACAATGAACTTGGAGTTACCGTGAAAGCTCCATTAATGCCCACTTATCATTGAGATACTTGGGAAGCTTCCATGGAGTGCCTACAAATATGCTCACGTGAATGTAGGAAAAGGATGGGAACTGAATGAACCATGTTCCCCACTGAGAAATGACCGCCATGACATCCTTGGAGAATATTTCTTCCAGATTCCTATTCAAGTTTCTAATCATACGAAGATGAAAACATCATTAACTCTCCTGAAGTGATGAGAGCTATTCTTGAAACTCAATTGCGGATAATAGTGAAAAACACTATTTGATGGACCCATGATGCCTTTCATCTCTAACCCCGAAAATAACTTCCTTTTGGCCACCGCATAGGTTAGGTACGATGTCATGTAGAAATGCCCAGTCATCTTCACCTCGATCAACTTCTTGTGGAGAGTGTCACTAATGATGGTGGCCTAATCTACAAATTCTCTCTTTATAAGGATGATGCAGATGAACTGATACATCCATGGGTGAAAAATCCTAGTAGAGGGGAGACCGAAGACTCAGCTCAGAAGAGTGATCATATCACTAATTTCCTCCACAAATTCAATGCGGTATAATTCCTTGGGAAACTAGTCAACATGAGTCCTCTTGGTCACTAGCCAATTTTTGTTGACCATCTTGGTCCACCTGAGGGGTTCTTCATCCCAAAACTCTTGTTCTGATTATTGAATGATGTCAGCATTCTTAGGGAAATCGGGGATGTTGAGAAATTATTCGATGTACTCGGTGTGATCAAAAGGAAAGGCTCATGATTATCCTTGAATATTCCTCACCTTTCGGGATCATAATGTTCCACGCAGGCAATGACTAGCTCAGGGAATTGCACTAAAACAAGAAAAATGTTGCTTGAGGTAGACCACTATGATAGATTCTATTTTAGAAGGTGTTTTTCCCCTAGCTTTCACCCGATCATAAAATTATGTTACATTGATGTGGCCAAGATCGGTGTTGGTGATATTATCATACACAAATTTGATAGAAATGGGAGGAATGATCCCTTGGAATTCATATTTAAGTGCGGACTTATTTGAATTTTCTAGAGATTTCTTTGACTTTCCCATAGATTTGTTAGGTTTTTCAGCCATTATAAATTTTGAAGGAAAAACAAAGCAAACACACAAAATGGTGTCGATTCTTTGTCTCTAAATCATTGTGAGCACAAAATAGAATTACTACTTTATCATCTTCAATACAAAATTCCAATAGAAAAGATGGATCCTAATGAGTGGGTATAATTCTCCTTGGAAAACATGACTCGTAGCTTGAGTGTATTTGTGATACGTGTGAGCTTGAGTTCATGTTAAAGAACTAACTCGGAGTTGAACTAATGGAGATTAGAAATAGTGGGGTTTCCCATGAACAAGCAGAACTTCAAAAGACTTGAGTTTCAAACTTGAGTTCTAATTTTGAGCACCATGTAAAGCCTATGATCAAAATGATCGAGTTGCATGCAAGATGCAATCCATTTCATACCCGCATGAGCACGAGAAACATCTCTTTTTCCATATCGATTTTTGAGTTTCAAACACTTGTTTGATCATTTACTAGTGTTGGAATTTGATGGAGTTTATATTGGTTTGGGTTTGAACTTGTATGGATTAGTTACCTTAGGCTGCATAGGCTATTTTATTTTTTATTGTGTATTGCTTATGTTTCCTTTGGGTGTGTGACCAATGTGTTCGGGTGTGGTTTTTCTTTCCTTCGCTTGTGTGTGATGGATCTCCTTGTATTGCATGGCTTTTTTTTTCTAACATGCGTGGGCTTTGTGTTGATTGCCTTTTAATGTGTGGAAAATATTACCTTTGGCTTACGTGAACCTTTCTCTTTGGTTACGTGGACTATTATCTAATCACGTGGCCTTTGCTTTGGCGCCTTTTGCGTTTGCGTGGCCTGTGGGGCTGTTTAAATGGCTACATGGACTCTTCCTTTCTCGATCGGCATGATGTTTTAGCATCGCTTGTGCATGGCCAATGCGTGGCTATATTTCTTCATGGCGTGGCTAATCTTTGACTGTGTAGCTTTGGTGAATGCGTGGACAACTGTGTCTTTTCCCTATGGCCATGTCCAATGCTTTGAATGGTGTGGATAGCTTTCCTTTTGGCATGCATGTGACTATTGGGTGTAGAAACAACTGTGTGTGGGCAATCTTGGATTTCCTTGTGTGTATTACCTCCTTGGCGTATAAAATTTGGAAATAAAAAGATTCAAATCTTCTTCTCTGTCAATATTTCTCTTACACATCTTTTGTCATAGATTTTCAAGCTTTCTTGATTTGTAACCGCTTCTTCCTTCTTCCCGTTAATAACCAATCTCCAATTTCTTTGGTAGTGGGCATTAATTGCCAAGAGAATAGGGGAATAATTTTAACCGTTTGCCCATGACAATGGAAAAGTAGGCTGGCAATTCCCCTCCATTTCTCCACATGGGAAAATGGGAGATATTTTTCTATTTAATATCTGGTTGGGTTGGAAAATAACAAGGGAATTTCCCACAAGTGGGGGAAAATGAAAGCTTTGCTAGAAAAGGGAAAAACAGAAGCGGAGAGCCAATTTGGCATTCACGACAAAATCCGGGAAGCTTTTCCCCTTTTGGTTTTAAAATATTAATTAATATTTTAAATAAATAATTAATTTTCCCCAAATTAAATTAATTCATTTGTTTTTGGAAAATATGAGGAAATTAATTAAAATATTAATTAATTAATCTTGAACTTGAACTGAGCATAAAAACTGAACCGTTCATCGGAATGGGATGAAATGAAAAGGGATTTTCTTAGGATGTCAAGACGGAAAAAATGAGGAAACTCTTGACAGATGAAAGATGATTCAAAAATTTCAAAAAGTTTCAATTTTTTTAATAATTTTGCTAAATCAAAATTAGTTAATAACAACTCCACATATTGACTTCTATCTCCTTTGGAACTTCCTTTATTTTCACATCCATCAATGAACCACTAAGGTATGCTAGTTGATTTGTAGGCCATTGTATGAGAGAACCTTTTGATATGGTGCATGTGGAACAAGAAGGGTTGAATATAGTATTGAATAGAATACTAAAATGATTTCCATCTAATAATTTAAAATGAACCATATCTCCTTCAAGTACATTTGTAATTGTCCCCTCTACAACATATTTCCTTTGAACAAATATGGATTAACTTTTCTTGAAGTCCTCTAAATTTCAAGTTGTGATCATAGGCATTTGAAGAGGCTAAACATTCTAATGTAACACTCCTTTTGACCTTCAGTGTAGACCCTGTATTTTGATTCACCAATTTCTCTATTGGCCATGCTATTATCATGTTTGGTTTCACTAATGATGAACAAATATTGCAAGAAATCAATATCTTCTCCACCATCACACCAAACATTAGAGGACCCAACTTCTCACCTTAAAAATGTGGTCCTCAATCACATTTGATATAAAACCCTTGGCTATATTGTCTCCATGTGCATAACAATGTTGTTTAAGTATGACATTCTCTGCAATAAATTGGATCCGATCTTTTTCATATGTTCCATTAATTTTCTCATTGTATTCAATTTCAACATCATATGAATCAATTACATCCATTGAATTAAAATTCAATGTTTCATCTATATAATTGATCTAGGGTATTGATGAATCATCATGCGCTAACATTTTCTTCTCATCCCATGCAATATAGTACCCTTTATTTTCTATGTCTGCTAATGTTTTTGCTTCATCAACCAAATAAGGCAACCAAGATTTCCCATCCAATACTTTATCTACACTAATGGAAAATAAACCTTCTCTCATTACACTGTAATGTAGAGTTTTTCTACTTGGATAAACTCTCCCCTCTGCAACTTTCAATCCTTGTGAAAATAAATCAACATGTTGTGCTTCTTCAAATATGATAGAAATTTTCAAAAAAAGAATAGATTAATACACATAAACATAATGTATAGACAAAAAAGAGACAAGTATAAAGAAAATAAAAATCAAAGTGAGAAAGAAGACATATTTGTTAGTATAATTTATAATTCCAAACAACATTAAATTTTCTATGTATAGCTTATAAATACCAAAATATTGAATACACATTCTAAATTTAGTCTATATGTTGCATATTTAAAATGTTTTATGATGTTTACTTGTTTTATTGAATACACATTCTAAATTTAGGAACTTTTTGGTCCTATTTTGGAGCCTTGTGTAATTCACCCAACCATGTAAACTTCAAATGAGCATAAATTTCTTTCCACAACTCCAAATCAGGAAAAATTGGACTTGTTGGAAAGGTCTTGAGGAGGTCTTCATGATGGATTTATTAGATCAAGGATTGGATGAGGTTAAGAGGGTGAAAAATAGGAAAAATCTAGATATAATTTCATGTTGCTATCTTAAGCCATTTTTGTAGGCTAGCGGTCGTTAGGATGTTTCAAGGCTAGCGGTCACCAAGATAATTTTGAGGTTATCGGTTGCCTTTATAAAATTTTCTTGACTTAATTTTGAGACTACCGCCACTAGGAATTTTTTTCCTACTGATTTTTAGGTTAGCGACCACCTTGGGCACTTTTTTTCCTACTAAGCATAATTTTCCTTCTACAAATCCAAATCAAGAAAACTTGGTATCGTTGGAAAGGTATTTAGGAGCTCCTCATGATGGATTTATCATATCAAGGATTAGATGAGGCTAATAGGGTGGAAAATATGAAAAACAACTTGGAAGTCACTTCATGTCGCTATCCTAGCTATTTTTACAAAGCTATCGTTCATTAGGATGTTTCAAGGCTAGCGGTCGCAAGGATAATTTTGAGGTTAGTGGCCACTAGGAACTTTTTATGGCTTATTTTGGAGCCTAGCGGCCACTAGGAATAATTCACTAGACCATTCAAACTTCAAATGAGCATAGCTTTCATTCTAAAAATTCAAATCAAGAAAACTTAGTATCGTTGGAAAGGTATTGAGGAGATATTCATGATGGATTTATCATATCAATGATATGATGAGGTTAAGAGGGTTAAAAAGAGGAAAACATTTTTTTCAAAGTCATTTTATGTCGCTATCCTAGCTTTTTTTTACAAAGCTAGCAATGCATGCTAGGATAATTTTGAGGTTAACGGCCACTAGGCACTTTTGTTGACTTAATTTTGAGGCTAGCGGCCACTAGGCACTTTTTCTTATTGATTTTGAGATTAGCAACCACTAGACACTTATTCTAGCCTATTTTGGAGCCTAGCGGTAGGCATAATTCATTTGACTATGCAAACTTCAAATGAGCATAACTTTCATTCTACAACTCTAAATTAGGAAAACTTGGTATCGTTGGAAAGGTATTGAAGAGATCTTCATAATGGATTTATAATATCAAGGATTATATGAGGTTAAGTGGGTGAAAATAGTAAAAAAATTATATGTCACTTCATGTCGCTATCTTAGCCATTTTTGCAAGCTAGTAGTCACTAGGATGTTTCAAGGCTAGTGGTTGCCATGATAGTTTTGAGGTTAGAGGCATTTTAGGCATTCTACCGACTTAATTTTGAGGCTAATGGCCGCTAGGAACTTTTTCCTATTGATTTTGAGGTTAGCGGCCACTAGGCACTTTTTCTGGCCTATTTTGGAGCCTAGTGGCCACTAGGCATAATTCACCCGACCATGCAAACTTCAAATGAGCATAACTTTTTTCTACACTCAAATCATGCAAACTTGGTATCGTTGGAAAGGTCTTGAGCTTATCTTCTCAATGGATTTATTAGATCAAGGATTGGATGAGGTTAAGAGGGTGAAAAATAGGAAAAACAATTTGGATGTTGCTTCATGTCGCTATCTTAGCCATTTTTGCAGTGCTAGTGGTCGCTAGGATGTTTCAAGACTAGTGGTCGTCAGGGATAATTTTGAGGTTAGTGTCTGCTAGGCACTTTTACTGACTTAATTTTGAGGGTAACGGCTGTTAGGAACTTTTTCCTATTGATTTTGAGGTTAATGGCCGCTAAGCACTTTTTCTGGCCTATTTTAGAGCCTAGCGACCACTAGGCATAATTCACTGGACCATGCAAACTTCAAATGAGCACAAATTTCATTCTAAAAATCCAAATCGAAAAAAAAACTTATCGTTGAAAAGGTATTGAGGAGCTCTTCACAATGGATTTATCATATTAAGGATTGGATGAGGTTAAGAGGGTGAAATAATGAAAAACAATTTGGAAGTTGTTTCATGTTGTTATCCTAGCTATTTTTAGAGGCTAGCGGTTGCTAGGATGTTTCAAGGCTAGCGGTCGCCAGGATAATTTTGAGGTTAGCGGCACTAGGAAATTTTACTTGATTTAATTTTGAGGCTAGCAGCTGCTAGGCATTTTTTCCTACTTATTTTGAGGTTAGTGGCCGCTAGGCACTTTTTTTGGCCTATTTTGGAGCCTAGTGGCTGCTTAGGCATAATTCACTAGACCATGCAAACTTCAAATGAACATAACTTTCATTCTACAAATCCAAATTAGGAAAACTTGGTATTGTTGGAAAGGTATTGAGGATATATTCACAATGGATTTATCATATCAAGGATTGGATGAGGTTAAGAGGGTGAAAAATATGAAAAAAGTTATGAGATGTTGACGTTGCTTCATGTCGCTATCTTAGCCATTTTTGTAGGCTAGCGGTCGTTAGGATGTTTCAAGGCTGGTTTTGAGGTTAACGACCACTAGGTAATTTTACTGAATTAATTTTGAGGCCATTGACCTCTAAGTACTTTTTCCTATTGATTTTTACGTTAACGACCACTATGCACTTTTTGGGCCTATTTTGGAGCCTTATGTATCTTAGCGTACACTTTCCTTATGTAGCTTAGTGATCGCTAGCCTTATGTAGCTTAGCGGCCACTAGACTTATGTACCTTAGTTGTCACTACCCTTATGTATTTTAGCGGTCTGCTAGCCTTATGTAGTTTAGTGACCACTAGTCTTATGTAGCTTACCCCTATGTTCACATTGAGGGAGAATGAGAGGTCTCCCATTCTCCTATGGATTGTTATTTATTCCTTCAAAGTAAATAAAAGAAGTAAAAAAGATGCATTTTCCACACGAAAACAAAAAATAATAATTAAGGAGAATGGGAGGCTTTCCATTCTCCCTTAACATAAAAGAATAAATGTTGAGATAATGAAAAACTCTCATTCTATCTTAGCTCTGAATTTTCACATTGAGGAATAATGGGAGGCCTCTCATTCTCCTTATCAATTTCTATTTATTCCTACAAAGTGAATAAAAATGAAAAATAAAAGGGTGGATATAGAATGATAATTTTTCATTCTCTCAACATTTAGGTTTTATATTGAGGGAGAATGAGAGGCCTCCCAATATCCCTAACAATTATTATTCATTTTTTTGGAGAATAGGAATGTTTATAATTTTAGGTAAATTTTGATGCCTCCAAATCTCCTCACAGTGAAAATATGCTCATTTTCCTTTAAAACAAAAAACTATAAATAAAGAGAATGGGAAGCCTCTCGTTCTCCCTACATGTGAAAAATCAAATCTGAAATGGAATCATTGAAAAAAATAGGATAAAATCGTCTCATTGTCTCATAACTTTGATTTTTCACATTGAGTGAGAATGGGAGGCCTCACATTCTCCTTATCAATTGTTATTTATTTTTTAGAGAATATGATGTTTTGCATTAAGTTTTTCATGTTTTTTTCACATTGAGAGAGAATGGGAGGTCTCCCATTCTCCATACAAATTGTTATTTATTCCTTCAAATTGAATAAAAATAAAGAAAAAATGATGAATACACCATGAAAAACTAAAAATAATAAATAAGGAGAATGAGAGGCCTCTCATTCTCCCTTACTGTAAAAATAAATGATGAGAGAATGAAAAACCTCTCATTCTCTCTTAGCTTTGATTTCTCACATTGAGGAAGAATGAGAGGCCTCTCATTCTCCTTATCAATTGCTATTTATTCCTTCAAAGTGAATAAAAAATAAAAATAAAAGGGTGGATATAGAAAGAGAATTTTTTCATTCTCTCACAAAATTTATTTTTTAGATTGAGGGAGAATGGGATCCATCCCAATCTCCTTATCAAGTATTATTTATTTTTATGGAGAATAGGAAGGTTGTAAGTTTTAGGTAAATTACGATGCCTTTAAATATCCTCATAGTGCAAACCTTCTCATTCTCCTTGAAAACAAAAAAACTATAAATAAAGAGAATGGGAGGCCTCCCATTCTCCCTCCATGTGAAAAAAATAAATATGAAATATAATCATTGTAGTGGTCTATCAATCTTTCTAGGATTTGATTATTCAAATTGAGAGAGAATGGGAGGCTTATCATTCTCTCTTAGATTTAATTTTTTATGTTGAGGGAGAATGGGAGGCCTCCCATTCTCCATCAAATTAAAAATTAATTATGAAGGAGAAAGGAGGCCTCCCATTCTCCTTCAAAATAAAAACATATTAAGAGTGATATTATTAGGTTGGGAAGCCTCCCATTCTCCTTCAAGATGAAAAATTATGTTGTTGGTTAATGAGAATAGAAAACATTGACTTTATTCAAATAAAATAATACGTTTAATATTTGTTTTGTATAGATTCATATTATTTATTAATGTATTCTTATGTCAATGTGAATGATGGAGTCAAAATCCCACTATTTCAAAATTAAATAATAAGATGCATATAACTATGAAATTAAAAACCCACAATTTCTAAGTTCAAATTTTTGTTTCCACGCACATTGCATTTAAAAATGACGAGTTTGGAAATGGTTCATTATAGAGTAGATAAATTTCATAATAAAAATAATATCAATAGATGGTTTTGTTTTTATATTTGAACACATAAAATAAGATATACTAGAATATTTAGATGTTTATAGGCATTGTTCATCTCTAATCATGGTTTTTTACATTATAGACAAACTCCATAATAAAAAAATTGTGAGCTGATTTTTTTGTTTTTGAACATAGAAAAGAAAAGATATCAAGATGAATAGAAATGGGAAGTGATACTAGAGGAAGAAAATATTTACAAGTATTCTTCTTCTATTTAAACATCTTTAATCATTTTCAAATAAATGTGCAAAATGTAGAGAAATGGTACCTGTAAACCATGTATTTCTATTACTTGTGTGTTTTTTCTTTTCCTTCTAGGAACTGAGGTGCATATAACTCTGATATATTCCACTTCAAGATAATATTAAATAATGTCCAAGTGTAGTTGAGATGACCTTAATATTTGTTGGATCAAACTTTAGTTTTTTCCCAGATCATTATAAAATCATGTAGGTACCGCCATGATGAACGTTTCTTTTTCTTTGATCTCACTTTCCATTATTGAACATTCATTTTTATTGAGAAAGCTTTCAAATCCTCCTCATTGTGAGATCAATTTCCATTATTGGACATTCATTTTGTTGCTTCCATGACAATAACACTACATTCATTTATCCATTTCACCATTTCATCCTCTGGTAATCCTACAAAAACTAAATTCGTGAAATGGGAAAAAATGCTTTACTTAAAAAAACCTTTTTATAGCATTGTAGATGTTTTGGGTGGATTTTTCAATTTGGAAATGAGGCAGGATGAATTTTAAAATGGAGTTGGGTGGGATAAAGTTTAGACACCAAAATTGGGTCACACTCCCCTCGATCCCTCGACAAATAACCAACTCAAACACACTCACCTAACCATGACTCCTTTCACCCCACTCTAATATTAATTTAATTAATTTAATTAAATTAATCCATGTTCTCACAATAATTATTATTTTAATGTCCTAATTGAGATAATTCTCACACCACCACCTCACCTATACACCTCACCTAGCCACCTCACCCCAAATATATTCTTAGTATGTTTTCATAACTAACTAAGACATACCTAAACCCTAAAAATCAAAGCCTACATTCCCTCTAACCACATTCCCACTTGTTAGAAAAGAAGCTTTATTCTAATCCACAAAAAGAAATGAACAAGATCCAAGAAATCAAGCAAGATCTGCCCATTTTAGTAAACCTAGAAAATCACGCCCTAACCGACATTGGTCACCACTAAACCATCACCAAATCAACCCTAACCATCATCGGTTACCTTTTATTCCCTTTGGTAACCTTATTTCGGAGGTTAGCACATTGAAAGAAAAAAGAGATGAGACCAGAGCTGCATGCAAGTAGAACCAACATTCGCACACACATCTCGAACATCCACAGCCAACATCAGAAGCAATTACAAAGCCATTTTGAATTCACGGGAGCATCCGGGAAGCACCATCACCACAAAAATTCCATCCATCTGATCAACTAGCCATTGCCATCCAGCCATCAAGCTCATACAACAGTAAGTATTTTGTTAACCAACATTCATCTACTTTCATTTTAGTAGGCTCTGTTACCTCTATTATCAGTTTCTACTTGCACTCCCATTCTCCCACCATTTACCTTCATGCAAGTTTGATCATTCCTTCACCCACACCATTAAATTTCCCATACCCGACTATTAAACACCTCTGAGTATACCTAAGATCTCCATAGACCTTTCCATTTCCCTCTTCATTTCCATTTAGCCTCATATCTATCCTTACACCAAGATTTTAATAAGTTTATCATCACTCATCAGACCGACAATGGTTACCCATGACCGTTGTCGGTCCATTCTAAATCGTCATCGATTACACTAGACCGACGTCGGTCTCTGTGTTTTACCCTTAGACCAAGAATAGAGCCTAAATTCTCCACCAAACACCCAAACAGCCCAAAACTAGACCCTGACCAATACTAGTACTCTAACAAAGACCTTGCCCTTCAGATTCAATCATAGCTTAGCTTGTTGTGAATGAATTTGCTTATTGTAGTCGAATGAGATACCTAAATCATTTTAACTACAATATGATTTCATTTATTTTTAACATTGAGTTATTTTTAAATAGTGGATTGACAACCTTCTAGGGAGTATCATACTTCCCGGAACTAGCATACACTAGGCGGTCCCACGTCATATGCTATTTAGTCACACTCCCCTCGATCCCTCGAAAATAACCAACTCAAACACACTCACCTAACCATGGCTCCTTTCATCCCACTCTAATATTAATTTAATTAAATTAATCTATGATCTCATAATATTTATTATTTAAATATCCTAATTGAGATAATTCTCACACCACCACCTCACCTAGCCACATCACCTAGCCACCTCACCCCAAATCTATTCTTAGTATGTAGTCATACCTACCTAAACCCTAAAAATCAAAGCCTACATTCCCTCTAGCCACATTCCCGCTGTTAGAAAAGAAGATTCCGTTCTAATCCATAAAAAGAAACAAACAAGATCCAAGAAATTAAGCAAGATCTCGCCCATTTTAGTAAACCTAGAAAATCCCACCCTAATCGACACCGGTCACCACTAAACCGCCGCCGGTCAACTTGGAACCATTGTCGGTTACCTTTTATTCCGTTTGGTAACCTTATTTTGGAGGTTAACACATTGAGAGAAAAAAGAGACGAGACCAGATCTACATGCAAGTAGAACCAACATTCGTACATGTATCCAAACATCCACAACCAACATCAGAAGTGATCACAGAGCCATTTTGCATTCATGGGAGCATCCGGGAAGTGCCATCACCACACCAAATTCCATCCATCTGATCAACTCGCCATTGCCATCTAGCCATCAAGCTCATACAACAATAAGTATTTTGATTAACCAACATTCATCTACTTTTGTTTTAGTAGGCTCTGTTACCTCTATTATCAGTTTCTACTTGCACTCCCATTCTCCCACCATTTACCTTCATGCAAGTTTGATCATTCCTTCACCCACACCATTAAATTTTCCATACTCGACTATTAAACACCTTTAAGTATACCTAAGATCTCCATAGACCTTTCCATTTCCCTCTTCATTTCCATTTAGCCTCATATCTATCCTTACACCAAGATTTTAATAAGTTTCTGTCACCCGATTGTACCGACGCCGGTTACCCATGACCGTCGTCGGTCCATCTGAACCATCATCGGTTACAATAGACGACATCGGTCTCTGTGTTTTACCCTCAGACCAAGAACAGAGCCTAAATTCTCCACCAAATACCCAAAACAACCCAAAACCAGACCCTGACTAGTACCAGTACTCTGACAGAGACCTTTCCCTTCAGATTCAATCATAGCTTAGCCTATTGTGAATGAATTTGCTTATTGTAGTTGAATGAGATACCTAAATCATTTTAACTATAGTACATTTCATTTATTGTTAACTTTGAGTTGTTTTTGAACAGTAGATTGGCAACCTTCTAGGGATTATCATACTTCCTGGAACTAGCATATGCTAGGCAATCCACTGTCATATGCTATTTAATCTCTTTTGGTGGTCTTGTTGTTCATTTCAGGTAGTTCCTCCTAGCCAAAAGGAAGCTCTCACGATCAATTATGGATCAAGAAGTCATACGCACACAACAACCTTCAACTAGATTTAACAGGTATTCCTCCTAGCCCTTTTACCCTTATCTGTTTCGTCACATTCAAAGAAACGCTCTAAGAATCAGGTGAAACATTTTGGCATGCCAGTGGGACCCATTCAGGGTTCCTTGCATTTCTTCATTTCTAGGTGAAAATTTGTATGTTTGTTTCCTTTCTGAAAGGTTCTCACATTAAATTTCTCCCCGGAATCTTCTCTTCTTTCTATTGTCTCAAAGCAATCGTGTTTTGGTGCTATAAAAATAACTCTTCTTCTCTTTCATTTGTATTGCATTAGTGAAAGATCATACTCTCTCCTGTTCATCTTTTTGTGTCATCAAATTCAATATTTCGATTTGGGCTTAAAATCAACTACATTTCATTTTGCTTTATCTGCATTAGCTCACATTAAATGAGGGCAACCTATACTGTTGGAAGTCATGCCCAACTGATGGTTGACAAACAAATCATAGAAAAGCACTTTCTCTCTCTCTCTCTGAGTCTTACCAAACATCACAAAATTGAAAAATACACACATTCTTAAACAACATCTCACTCAAAAGAAGTTATAGGTGATCACATGATCACAACACAGTGGGCACCTAGCTCGTTATTTTCCGAGTCATTATCTCGAGGACACCACCCCTACCATAACATAACCTAAAACCTCTCCTTGTAGATCTCCTTCTTTGTAGGAAGCCTTCCTCACCAAAAACTCTATTCTAAAGTTCATGAGTCAGTCTTCTAAATAACATAAGTTGAACAAACATAAAGGAAATAACACTCTTAGGATCATATTTTTCTTAGTGTTTCGCTGACTTGTGTTTTGAGGTGAGAGGACATGTTCTTCATCTTTTTATTTTTCCTTGCATGCTCCTCATCATAGTTGGTGTATTCCAACTTTGTTTGAGTGTGCATGGACCCCATTTTCATCATTCTCAGAATTCTAGGTTTGATTCCACATTTGATTTTAAATCACAACCACCTTTTTCTTCATCTCTGTTTTAATTTCACAATAACCAGTGTCGGTCTAGTGACCGTTGTCAGTTACCCTTTGAAAGTCACTGATTTTACCCAACCGGTGTCGGTTTACTATTCTTTTGGTTAACCTACCCAAAAAGACACCTGTTTCATATTCTTTGTTATTCAGAGTCTTTGTAACTCTCATCATCTTCTCTGTCTTGATAAAATCCATATGCACCTTATCTACCTAGCAGATTATTAGACTTTTACCCTTTTTTAGCAGACTATTCTTTTTCCATAGTGACCGACCGCGGTTACCTGTGACCAACATCGGTTTACCCTAATAAGCATCGGTTAGCCTATTTAATTTTCCAGCTAACATTTTTACCCAATCCACCTACCACTATTTGTTTTTCCCATTTTCTATTGTATTTCGTGTCATTTACAGAAAGCAGTCCTACCAAATTAGCACTTGTTCACATGGTGCTTTGACTCGTAGCCAAGAAAATACCCTCATATTCCATGCTAGTTGTCAACCACTCCCACCTAGTCCTTCACCACCTTCCATTCTATCACCCATGGATCCTACCTAACCTATCACCATCGCCACAGGTGACGAGGAGTTCACACAACTCCTTGATCAAAACCCTGCTTGCCTTATAGTTTTATCTTTCCCACTCGTCCACTTGAGATGCCTCGGGTTAGTTGATATACGACATGCCCGTATCTATCCCCCAACTCTTGTTCCTTGATCAAAACCTTGCTACCTTACGCTTTTATCTTTCCCACTCGTCCATGTGAGATGCCTCAGGTTAGTTGATATACGACATGCCCGTATCTATCCCCAACTCTTGTTGATATATGACATGCCTCGAGTTAGTTGATATATGGCATGCCCATATCTGTCCCTTCTAGCTCCGTGCTACCCACACCTACCTTGCCCCTAGTCATTTCATAGCTAGGCCCTATACCTCTATGACCGCCGCATCTAGCCACATCTATTGCACCCGCAACATCCACTATACCTTTGTCAACCACCCAGAACATAACCTCATCCACACCTATTGTCTCACATATACCCATAACAACACAACCACCCCCGGTGTCGATGACCCCTACCCCATTTCAAAACATTGTCCTTTCTATTCCACAGTCCTTAGCCCCCATCACTACTAGAGTCACCTCGACCCTTCCACCTCCATATACATACTATCAACAACCTCTTGTTTCATCTATCATTCATTCTGGGTACATACCCCCTATCTCACTCCCTCATTCTCAACCTACCTATGCGGCATCGCCATATACTGGAATGCCACCTCCATCATATGTCCAACACCAACCCTCTTACGCTACAGGAGGTACCCATCCATCACTGCTACCAATGACCTCATCAAGTTAATGATGGAGAAGATGCAGACACTTTGAGGCATCGGTTTTCGACACACACAACTCTCTCACCTATGAAGAAATTTGCAATGAGCCCATACACCCATCCATTCTTATTCATCCATATCCCGTACATTGGGAAATGCCTAAATTTAACCACTTCAACAGCAAAGAGGACCCATAACAACATTTTTGATCTTTTAAACATGGGTGTTATCTGATCGCCCATGATGACACTTTGCTTCTGAGGACCTTTCCCATGTCTCTAATTGGGCCCGCGTTAGACTGGTATAGTGGGTTACCTAGACATTCTATCTACTCATTTAATCAGGTAGCCCAAGCCTTCTTGGATCACTTCTCCATCAACGTTGTTAAGAAGGTTACCATGACTGACCTCTACTCTACGCGTCAATATGACGACGAGTCTATCACATATTTTGTCGCTCGTTGGTGTAGCTTGATCAATCAACTCACATTCCAATTACCACAAACTGAACTCATAGAGCTCTTCATGTGGCTTGTGCTAGACATATTTCTCCAACCTTACAGGTGCATACTTTCTAAACCTTTGATGAGGCATTCACCATGGCACGAAAACTAGAGATTCGAGCCATCGAAGAAAAGAAAATCCAACTACAAAATAAGAACGTGACATTTAAGTCAAATGATACCTCTTCTTCTTCAAAACCATAGAATAATTATTCAAAATCCAAGGGAACCACTAACATAGTGGTACTCAAGGTGGCCCAGCTCATCCATCAAATCAAGCTAAGCCCTCATCTAATATTTCCCTGTCTAGAATTTTCAATTCAGATGAGAACAATAGAAATACACCCCAATTAGGGAGCCTTATTCTTCTATTTTAGAAAAGCTCATTAAAGTTGGGGCCATCACCCTCCCTCCTATAAAACCACACACTGGTTTTGATCCTTCTCGCCCCACACTTGTATGGTACAAAGAGCATGACTTCTACAACTATCATCGGGTAAAAGGTCATAATGACGGAAATTACATCACTTTCAAGAACATTGTCCAGGAAATGCTTGAGAATGGCGAGTTAGTCTTGGATAATCCTAATGCACTTGTCAACCAAAAACTACACATTTTCAAGAAACCATTTCCTAATCATGCCCCTTCTTCTAACCAAACTGGAGAGACCTCAACTAATGATAACAACACTCGCGAGGTCCATGCTATTTTCAGTGACACACCAGTTGCTTCCCAATTACCTCATATTCCTTCCATAGAGGAAATCCTAGCCCGAATTCCTCCACCTACACATGAACCCACTTCACCCATTCCTCCACCCATAGAGGAACACACTTCATCTCCTCCCTCACCTATGAAGGAGCCTACTATTAACATCAAGACCACTTCACCTTTTTCTTCTCCACGTGAGAAAACATCACCAATAGTACCTCTCGACCCAAGGGAGACGCTTTTTCATCTCCCACACCCATGAAGAGCACCCATCATCTCCTCCACCTATTAAATATCCAATAGAAATTCATTACCTCTGGGTGACCATTCTCCATCATCCACCCAAGATCTTGCTTACTTACTTTCAGCTCTCTTATCCACGAGAGGTTGAAGCTAGTGATTTCCCCATTTATAAAACATATTTACAGAATCACCATTGGATCCACATCAACCTCACCCACAGCAGCCTCCATTCTCACGCTTAGCCGATCACCTAGATTATGTCGATAGAGCCTTACTTTGGGGGAATCTTCTACTTCTTGTCTCAACACAAATGTAGATGTCACTCGCTGACACCTCCACTATCTATCCAAAAGTGTTTCAGGTGGTGAGCCAAACACAACCACAACTATCACAAATGCTCCCATGATACCACTCATGACTCAACTCATACCTCTACCCATGACCCAACATGCATCTACATCCAAACCCACACCTACATCATCTTCCTTGCCTAAACCTATTTCTACTTTAGGGTCATCCCAATGGCTAGCCTTACTCATCCACCCATCAAATTAGATTTAGCTACGTCCCCTAAAACTAACACCAAACTTAACCCAACCCCTAAATAGAAGAACCAATCCCCTAGATCTCATACCCCAACCTCTCCAATCACACCCTCATCACCTTCACCCCTTCCGTCCATCCTAGGACCTCACCCCTCGACCCTAGTTAAGAAACCCCCATCCACCTAAACCAAAAGCACACCAATCCATTTCCCCATCACAAAACTCTAATATACCCAAGCGTCCAACTCAACCTCCACCCACACACTCGTAACATTTTTACCACCCATACCTCCAATACCATCGATAACTTCGTCACTACCCATGCCACTTCCTTCCCTTTCCCTTACACCTCCCCGCATAACTGCGCCTTCCACCTCCACAACACCTCGGTTATCCCCATGGGTAACCCACCCTCTTCTACCATCCACTTTTCCCTCTAAATATCATGCACCTATATCAACTTTACCCAAGAAGGTGCAACCTAAAGGAAGAAATCCGCTACCCTCCAATAAGGTAGTTAGACCAACTACACACTCTATTACTAGTTCATCTACCATGCACCTACCCAAGCAGACATGACCAACACCTAAGACCATAGCTCAACCCACTCCCCTCTCAAAATAATCTTCCCGTACAATTAGTCGCACCTACACCCAAACCTACATTCAGCTCCCATTGTAATCCACTAGCGGGATCCTATGCCAAAATCTTAACCAACCTCCTCAAAAATTCCTTCATCACATTACGCCTCTTAGACCTTACGACCCACTCAAGCCCAAACCAAAAGGGTTTGAAGAAACCAAAATTTGTGCCTACCATCATGTGCCAGGACATGATGTAGAGGATTGTAAGGCTTTGAAAGTTGCTCTTGTCTAGTTGTGTCCTCCTGAAGAAAAATTTGACGATGATGACCCCATTTCACCAGCACCAATTTCCATAGTTCTTCCCTCACTACCTACTCAATGACCAAAACCTCCACCCCCACAACTCTTAGAGCCATCCCTAAGATTCGAAATTAACATGGTTTGTATCAGATAACTTACCAAACCTCCACCCAAATGTCGGTGTGCCCAACTTATTTCACAAGGTTCCTTCCCACCTCTTGGCTTCTACCCTTCTTATCATTACACCTTTCATGGCTCACCTACTTCACCTACCTCTCTGCCTCAAATCAACATGATCCACATTGCTACACTGCGCTCGAAGGAAAAAGGCAAGGAAAAAGCAACCGACCCACCTACCAACCCTATACCCAACATACCATCTACACCCACACCTAAAGTCATTATTTTCGCCCCACATATCTTATTTCTAATGGGGTTACACATCACATGATGCTCAAACTATTACACCAATCTTCCCTCAAAATGTCCCTATATGACCTCATCGAAATCTCTCAATCCCATTGTCAAGCTCTCATGGAGGTTCGTTAGTCTATTGAGGTTTTAAACAATGCCCCTACACTTGTAGCTTCCATTATCACAACTCATCATGTATCTTCTCTCACCAAATTACAACCTTCTTCTACACTTCCACCTACTCACCAAGTAGTCACCCTCGCCTTCTTAGATGAAATTGATGACCTAGATCTAACCCTTTTCATCTCCATCTATATTGATAATATACATGTACAACATGTTATGATCGATGGGGTGCTAGCATTAACATCATCTCCTCCCATGCATTCGACCAAATGCACATACCTGACAATTGCATGCATAAACATCCCATCATGTTGCGTTCATTTAATGACGCTATCACTTCTACACTAGGCACCGTCATCCTCCATGTTCGCGTGGGCCCCCGTACTATTCTAGAATTATTTTATGTCTTGGAGGGGGATTTCAATATAACCTTGTTGCTTGGTAGACCCTAGATTCGTGTTATGGGTTGCGTTCCTTCCACTTTGCATCATTGTGTGAAGTTTGAGCATGAAGGGCACACATATACCATTCTGGTTGTCCCATCACCTTTCAAAATCTGCAACATGCTTTACTAACCCAATGACGTGCTTGTACCCATTAAGGCATCTTCATCCAGGACCACTTTTTCTTCACTTACACCTACACTCACTAGTGCCGCCACTACCTCAACCGCACCTAAACCCTCCATCCCTACCGTTGCCACGACCTCCACTACCAACATGTCGGTCTCTAATCACTGGCTCCACCTCCGATATAACCTCTAACACATCATCTCGGTCCCAACTACCCACATATCATCTACCGATCCCTTAGAAGGTTTTTTTCAATGCCTCACTTTGGGGGAGTATCGCATATATAATGTCAACACATTCCTTACTCCACAAGAGTATGGAAGCCTTCACCAACACCCTCACTACGATCACCACATAGGAGAGCATCTCCTTTATGGTCCTCCCCACCTTCACACCAATATCACCTATGGGGGACTTGGTATTTCAATTTATACACCTGAAATACCATCGAAACCCACCCCTTTTCTCGCCGACCTCTAGTCACTCACCAATCGCCGCTTCGCCCACACCTTCTTGCACTGATGTGTGATGAAAGGTTTTGGTTTTGGCTTTTATGAGCAAGGCCGTCACACTATTATTCCATGTACTACCCACAAACATAACGACCGTAGTGGTATTGGCTTTGCTGAACTACCTACCTAGAGGGCCTGTATTGAACTCATTGAGGATATCGACCCTTCTCTGCCTTCTCCACCTTCTTCACTTGCTCTAGCTTCTTCACCACCTTCTTCGACAGAGTCGATGGATCCAGAATCCATTCCTCCTATTTTTTTTTTCATAAACACCATTTCCTTGGGGCCTCTAACTTATCAAAATGAGGGTGAGGCCCCCTCTTCTCTTCCCTTCCTATATCCTGAAATGATCGATGATGATACACCTTCTATTAATGTTGTTCAATGTCAGGATGATGAATCTATACTCACCTATCTTGGTGTAGAAGACTCATATATTCATCGGTCATTACCATCTGAGACACAAACCATGTTGAATGAATTGACTATCGAAATCAATATCCATACTCAGGTTGACCTACACATTCTAAACATTGTCCAATCTTTGAATCTTTGCTAAACAAGAAGCCCTCACTTCTTTCCTCAAAAATCATAAACATGCTTTTACTTGGTCTTACGCTAACATGCCCTATATTGACCCCACCATAGTGGTCCATAATATCATAACCATTCCCGATGCCAAACCCATAAAACAAAAGTTGAGGAAAATGCACCCTCGCATTGCTCTTCTGGTTAAAGAAGAGCTTCAACACCTTCTTTCTGTTTCCTTCATCTTACCCATTGATTATCCCCGATGGATTTCTAACATTGTCCTAGTCACTAAGGCAACAAGGGGGCTTTTCATTTGCATAGATTTTCGTGACCTCAACCTAGCTTTCCCAAAAGATGAATTTCCTCTACCCGGTATTGACCAACTAGTTGACCTTCTTGCTGGTCATGAGATGCTATCACTCATGGATGGTTTCTTGGGTTATAAAAAAATCTTGCTTGCCCCAGAGGATCAACACAAAACCACATTCATCACCCCTTGGGGGACCTTCTGCTATCGAGTCATGCCTTTTGGCCTTAAAAATGCTGGTGCCACATATCAGTAGGCTATGACTTACATCTTCCATGACATCATGCACCATATATTGGAAGATTATGTAGATGATCTCTTTCTTTAAATATAAATGCTTCTCTCGAGCACCTCGCCGTCTTAAGAACCATCTTTGACCACCTCATTAAGTATTGTGTTCGCCTTCAGCCCAAGAAGTGTGTCTTCATAGTTCTCTCAGGAAAGCTCCTGGGATTTATCATTTCCTTATGTGGTATAGAGGTTGACCCTGCTAAAGTCAAGGCCATTCTCGAAATGCCTCCGCCCACTAATCTATGGCAACTCCGTAGCCTGCAAGGTAAGTTGTAGTCTATTCGCTGTTTCATTTCACAACTTTTTGATCGATGTCAGCCATTTCATCATCTTCTCAAAAAGGATGTCTCCTTTAAATGGGATGATGAATGCCACAAAGCTTTTGAGGCCTTGAAACAATACCTTCTCTAACCACATGTACTCATTCCACCTAAAGACGATCAATCCTTCTACCTATACATATTTGCTATCGATCACTCCTTACGAGCCATGCTTTCTCATCACGATGAACAACATAGGGAGCAGGTGGTTTATTACATTAGCCATACTCTTCTGGACTATGAAACTTGATACACCCATGCCAAAAAACTTTTCTTAGCCTTAGTTTTTGTTGCCACCAAACTCCACCATTACCTACTTAACCACAAAACCTATGTTGTGACCAACACCGATCCCTTACATTTCATTTATGCCTTACCAAAATAAACGGGCTGCGCATTAGCTTATGCCTCGGCCAACCTCAACCTTGAATTCATCCATCAAAAGTCCATCAAGGGCCAAACAATTGCTGCGTAATTGGCCGATGCACCTATTTCCTTCGGGATCAACCCTCTAACTTTGACTTTCCTAATGAGTCAATTCTACCCTTTCCCTAGATGAACTTGCTTACCGAATGACACTCTTCTTCGATGGTTCTAAGTATCAGTGTGGGGGTGGGGCTAGCGTTATGCTTATTTTGCTTGATGGTGAGCCCATGCCTTTGTCTTGCAAACTCGATTTTAATTATACAAACAATATTCTTTGAATATGAAGCACTCGTATTGGGTCTCCAAGTTTGCCTACGCCTTAGATGTTAAGTCAATCAACATCTTTGGTGATTATCAATTGGTCATAAACCAAGTCAATGGTATATACCAGTGTTGTAACTACATACTTCAAAAGTATAAGCATCATGTGGACATACTTTTGATCACCTTTGATGACTTATTACCCTTAAACTGTTCCACGTTCTACCAAAAAATTTACAGATACCATGGTCTGCTTGGATTCTCAGATACCCACTTCGCCCGCCGACTCTAAAATATTTATCACCGTACAAAGACTTCAATCACCCTCTTATTTTCCTCATGAATTTTACTCTATCGGAACCATTGCTCCTGACTCGAGTGACCTTTGGTATAAACAATACTCAGACTATCTTTCCCTCTCCATCTTGCCTCCCAACCTCACTCGTAATGGAAAACACGCCTTTCTTAAAAGGGTCTCTTGTTACATCATCATGGGTGGCCTCCTCTATAAGCGTGGCTTTGATGGTATTCTCTTATGGTGCCTTACGAGTTCTGAAATTCCTTATACCATTAAAGAAGTTCATGATGGCATATGCCGAGGTCACTTCATGGCTTCTTGCTTGTTCTTAAGCGTATTCTTTGCCTAGGCTATTAGTAGCCGACCCTTAACCATGATTGTTGCGACTACGTGAAGCGTTGTATAAAATGCCAACAACATGCCAATCTTCATCATACACCCAAACATGCCTTACAAGTCACCCATGACCTTTGGCCCTTCTCTCAATGGGGTTTGGATCTTGTCAGAGAGATCAATCCCCATTCTTCCTAAACGACATCAATGGATAATCACCGCTACCGAATATTACACCAAATAGGTTGAAGCCATACCTCTCATCTCCATGAAAGCTAAGAAAATATGTGAATTCATCAATTATCACATTATCTATCGCTTTGGTGTCCCACATTGCCTCATCATTGACAAATGAAAAACAATTTAAAAATAAAACTTTGCGGAAACTTTATGATGCCTTTGGTATTCAACTAAGTTTTTTGTCACCATATTACCCACAAACCAATGGCCAAGTCGAATCCACTAATAAAAACCTGAACAAAATTCTCATGAAAGTGGTTGATGATACTGGGAAGGACCGTAATATGCACATTTCTTTCACCCTCAATGGGCGTATCGTGCTAGTATTCACATTTCCTTCTTTGCCACACATTTTTCTCTCGGTCTATGGTACAAAGGTTGTTTTGCCTCTCGAAGTCTAGATTCCACCACTTCGTATTTCTCTCCATGACATGATCAGTGATGATGACTTTCACCAGGACCGTTTAGTAAAACTTGAGTTATTAAACAAATGCCATCTTAATGCTCTTGACCATCTTCAAGTTTACCAAAATGTAACAAACACCGCCTATGACAAATGTGTTTATGAACAAACATTCCAAGTCGGTGACCTCATCCTAAAAGAAAATCAACATGTAACCAAAGCAAAAAAAAGTAAACGGGCAAATTTGCTCCTAATTGGCTTGGACCATACATCGTGACTCATGCTTATGGATTAGGTGCTTATCGTTTATCTTCACTAGATGGTAAACCCAAACCTGAGCCCCTTAATGCCTTACATCTTTGACCATTCTACTATTGAATTTTAGTCCTACCTCACCTTCGCCTCTTTTTATGCTCGTCCCTTGAGTGCTATTCACTTCCCTCCTTCCACTATGCCATCCCCAATGATTAAACAAGAATCATGTGTGTACCCGTCACTCTATTTTACCCTCTCTTAAATATGTGTACCATGACTCTACACATGGCATGATTCTCATGGATACTTTTCATCTACTTTCAGATGATATCCCATGGTCATTTCACCTTGCTTTCTGAACAAGAATCTGATTCCTCATCTTAGTCTTGTCCATGACTTAAAAGCCCTCACATGGGATCCAACTCCTTGAGTCGAACTTCCAATAAAAGGATGACTCCCTCAAAAGGACATCTTTCTCTACATCAACTGCTATAAAGAGATTGCTCCTTTAAAGGACATCTATGTAAAGCCTACTTAAAAAACAAAAAAGAAGAAGAAAGAAAAAGATAATCCGAAGCTTCCCGCATCGATCAGCTTCACGAAGACCTCAAGGAGATAATTTCCTCATCCTATATAGACTTCCTGCATCGATCAGTCTATCTCAAATACAAATCAAAATAGAAAAAAATTTCATCATGGACTTGCTCATTGTGATCTTGGATCTCTTTCCAAAAGGCATGCTACCTAATACCATATAACCTAACCATTTTTCACCGTCTCACCATTTGCACCTTCATTTCCTACCGCCTCAAGGGACTTTCTGGAACCGTGACATTTGGTGATCATGGGACTATTCTGCACCTTTAGAATAATCAATCATGTAATGTCTTTAGGGTCTTACGTTCACCAACCCATCTATGGTATGATCCACTCGTTATGATCCTCACTAATCAAGTGGCTCTCTTGCCTGCTTTTATCTTTTAAAAATTTTCATTACGCATTGATCATCTTATACAGGACTAGATCCTCAACGCTTATCTCTAGGGATTTTTCTCTTTCACCACAATCAAATTAAATCACCCATACCAATATTCCCACAATTCAACCATGCCTAACCAAAATCTAGACTCAACCATGCCTATAACCTACCAACCCATTCTCATACCTCCTCACATTTTCCCTAGCTTATGGGAGAACTACATCGGCCTGAGGTCCCTGTTTCTTTGGGACTATTTAGGTAGCACTCTGAGGGCATGGGGCCCTTGGAGGTTAGCTTGGCCACTCTCTACCCTAACCAATTCCCTCTCCCCTTTTCCTAGTCACATTTTACCCTAGTTAGTTTCCTTTTTATATCAATAATTAGAAATTAAACCGACCAAACAACAATTACTTCACATCTCTACTATCATCACTCATACATTCATTATATCTACCATTTCTTTACCATTATCATGCATTTTACTACAAAACATCTTAACGTGACCCACATCATCATTAATTACACAAATTAATGAATTACAAACTCAACCAATCCCAACTCAACCATACCTAAACCAAACCTAAACTTCATCATGCCTAAACCAACAACCTGACTCAATCCATACCTATGACCTGGCTCAATCCATGCCTAAACCAAAAACCTAACTCGATCCATGTCTATGACCTGACTCTATCATGCCTACAATATTTGGTTACCATCACATATACAAATCAAAATAGCCAGTTAAACACAACCATGTACACATCATGCCATAATCACCATCATCTCTATAAATCAGTCATCTAAACATATGTATCCATATACATGACTCTCAAATATATTCGGCACATAGGCCAGTATGTATATAACAACATCTCAAAAAATCTCATGTACATCCTCACTATCTTCGGCACGTAGGCCGATATATATGTCAAAAATATGATATCAAAAATAAACTAATCATACATAGAGCTCAATCATCTCCCCATCTGATATCTAAGCCTATCCCATCTATCTCCTCCTCCGCTCCTCTAGCTTTGGTTTTCTGGATGACCTCCCCGCCTTGCTCTGGTATGGCTCACGATGGTCCTGGCTGGAGATTGTCTCTCACATGCACTAGTGGCCTCACCTTGAACTAGCCCCTAGGCTCGCTGGTCCCCTGTACTCTCCACACTATGTGTGTGGGATCTTCTCCTCTCACTTAAGGCTTCACTTGTGCTCTATGCTCGACATATGATAAGACATATATCCCCACTGCCATCAAGTGATCCTAGTAGTACCTCACCTCACCCATGGCATCTCTCGATCAATCAAGCGGCGTGTATTGTTTGCGGTGGTGTCATCGGCCCGGAGCCTACACATGTACAGGGGCATGAAGGGCCACTATACGTGCTGTGCGCAGCAGCGGCAAATGGCCCTACAAACCTGTAACCTATCCCTACACTGTTACTAATCGGCCTCGCAAAGCCTATCTCATGCACTGTAGGGTAGTTACTTGCACCCCATCTCCATCTCCACCCTCTCCCTCTCCCTCTGGTGTGGGTACTAGTCCTTGTACTCCTGTGCTCCGTGAGTCGTCACACATGTGCTTTAGCCCCTATTAGATGTCCCTGTACTATGCCCAACTAGGTCACTAGGGTAGCCACCTACCCCTGTAGGGCATCTCTCTGCACTATGATAGTAGCCAAATCTGGCTGCCCTAGCCTCGGCGAGTGCTCTTGCTAAGTAGCTTATGCACCCACCACTATCTCTGTCACCCCAACATAATCTATCTCGTTGGTCGACTTGCTTACTCCTCCTCTGCACGGTTGACACTTGTAGGTCGTGGCGAGACATAGGCCTCTCCACATCATCTCTCCTATATTGAGGGAAGGGTGGAGGTATATCCGTGGAAAACCGAACTGCCATCTGACCCGGTCTACGGGTATCATCTCATGCTCCCCTGCCCCTGCCGCCCCTCTATCCACCTATAAATCTGTAACCCATCCAGCTTCACCGCCATCTGCCTATATGAAGGATAGCCTACATATGGCCTCCAAATAATGTCCATGCTAGAAAACCCCTCTAATAATCGCATGTAATAGGCTACATCATGTGTAACTCTCACCGCTTAACGCTCTCCCATAATCGACACCCATCGCCTGTAGCCCACTCGAACAAAACTTGGCTTGAATGCATCGGCCCAGGGCATACCAACTAGGCACACACACATAATGTGCTCATAGGCCCAACAATGTAACAAGAATGTGCAGCACAAGTTGAATCGCCGTAGTCACCCATAAGCCCACAGCTCCCTGTATAGCTATACCAAGAACGCAAGCCCCCATGCAAATCGAGTCCTGCTCTCCACCATGTCGTATAGAACCCCCATTAGTGACTATGGGAATATCCCACCCTCTACATCTAGCAATGCAAAACAACAAACTACCTCCATCAGAAGCACTAGCCACCTCATCTCCTTGGGGTAGGCTCGGTACATTACCACGTAGCTCATACTTGCGCCTGTGGAATCCTAACAATGCCAACCCCTCTCCAAAAATGGTAATAGTAACTCCTCGGATGCCTCTAAGGAGATCAAGTACACTTGTGTACCTGCTATAGGTAGTTGTAGGATCATGTAAACATCCTCTAGGGTGATTGTGATCTCACCCATCGAGAAAATGGAATGTATTAGTTCTTTGAATCCCATCTATCGATGAGGGCAACCATCAAACTCACCTCTTAGACTATGTGCCATGTCGTGTCGACTCGATCGCCCACATCTACGACATGGATCCACTCCTCGCATGTCGAACTCCCACGTATCTCCATGAGCAAGGGAGGTACCTTATCCCTCATCCATAGCTAGTCTCTGGCCTGTATACAACCAATCATAATATTAAACCTTAATCAAACCTGCATGTAACCTTGCCACCTCTTCTATACCGCTTACCCTAACTAGATCAACCTTTCACCTATATCTATGCCCTAAATCAACACGTACATATTGAACTATCTACCCATGCCTCGGACCCTCACCTATTTCCATTTTGCCCCTCTCACTGATTTTCCTTATTCACCCACCTACCCATACTCATAACTCTCCCCCTATCTAAATCTCCCTACCCCTACCTATCTATTTGTAACTCGTCTATTTTAGCTACTTGTGGGCATGCTTCTCTAGCTTGCCAACCGACATCGGTCATCCTTGACCGACCACGGTCCAACAATAACTAGCATTGGTCACCACATTTGTGACCGATACCGGTCCTTACCCACCGATGCACAGTGGCGTAAACCAATGTCGGTCCACTTTGTTGTGGTGAAAAACCTGCGACGTCCTGCCTATTTCTACCCACACTCCTCCTTTCTACCCATTTCCCCCACTAATGCCTACCCAATACCTATTCCCACCCCTCACTTACCTAAACCTACCCTCCCTTGTTCCCCTTTTCTCATTACATTCCCTTCATTCAAATTTTAAATATTTGCCACCCCAAACCCATTTTCCTACTACCCGATTTCCCTCCTCCACCTACTCAAAACAACCAAACAATCGGAATAGGCTCTTACCTCATCACGCTTCCATCTACATGGTGGCACCTCGAGCCACTGCGCAGGTCCACCCAATCCCTCTCCTACCTCTGCCATCACCAATTTCCCATTGGCTCAATCAAATCCAATCACTCACCCAATCAAATCACACCGCACTCATAGACCCACCTATCGACCAACGATCACTCACTCTACGGCTCACTAACTTAGCTCTTTGTGTCATTTGGTCACTTTCCACCTCTTTCTTTCTCTCTTGTCATTTTCTCCACTTTGTGGCAAATGACAAATGATTTTAAAAATGTGGCACTTTTTTTTTATTTTTTATAGCCTTCTTGAGTTGACTGGCGACCTATGCCATAGCATACCATGGTCGGTCCAATGTGACTGACATCGGTTCATTATGACCGTTGTCGATTATCCTGCTTCATCTTATTACTACCCATTACTCCTAATTTACTGGCCTGAATCTTTTTTACCTCACCCACACCTGACTTGGACATTTCACTTTACCCTCTTGACCTCATCATTTCCACCTAACCCCTTCATCATTTGGGGACTCGTTATTTTCCCATACCTCATCCCTACCCATGCCGTGACCTAGCTACTTGGACTTGGAACATTTCTAGTGACTTGTGACCTCATGTTCTCACTATACCTTGCAACACTGTTACTCGTGTTGTTTGACCTAATGACCTTACCTTGCCTTTTGCCATGACCATTTATCTTGACCCAACCTTTGGTGTACCGGAACATACCTAAACGTTCCTGCACCTGACCTGCGATGTGTTTCTGACCATATCCTATACCTTGGATACCGAAATCACCTCAACCTTGTTTGGATAAACCTATCGACCTTAGACAATGTAGAGTTTACATGCTCTTCAACCTGGTACTGTGTTGTAGTTTATACGTGTGCGTGTGTTTTACTGTTACTACCTTTGACCCTGACCCATTACCTAGATTCACCGATTGGACCTTTACCCCTTTACCCCGTTACCCACCTTCCTCTTCATCACATTCACCTTTTATAAAACCACTCACCGATTCTGCCTTCTACCTCATCAGTTCCTGGTTTGAGGGGATCACCTTCACCCACACATGGGGCAACCACATCTTATTTTTGTCAGCATTGCTTACCAATACAAGCTACGTAACAAAAAGGGGCAAAATGTAGACACCAAAATTGGGTCACACTCCCCTCAATCCCTTAATAAATAACCAACTCGAACACACTCACCTAACCATGGCCCCTTTCACCCCACTCTAATATTAATTTAATTAATTAAATTAAATTAATCCATGATCTCACAATATTTATTATTTAAATATCCTAATTGAGATAATTCTCACACCACCACCTCACCCCAAATCTATTCTTAGTATGTTGCCATAACTAACTAAGACCTACCTAAACCCTAAAAATAAAAGCCTACATTCCCTCTAACCACATTCCCACCCATTAGAAAAGAAGCTTCCATTCTAATCCGTAAAAGAAATGAACAAGATCTAAGAAATCAAGCAAGATCTACCCATTTTAGTAAACCTAGAAAATCCCACCCTAACCGATGTCGGTCACCACTAAACCACCGCCGGTCAACTCGGAACCATCGTTGGTTACCTTTTACTCCCTTTAGTAACCTTATTTCGAGGTTGCCACATTGAGAGAAAAAGAGACGAGACCGGATCGTGCATCATGCAAGCAGAACCAACATTTGCACACGTATCCGAACATCCACAGCCATCATCAGAAGTGATCACAGAGCCATTTTACATTCATGGGAGCATCTGGGGAAGTGCCATCACCACACCGAATTCCATCCATCTGATCAACTTGCCATTTCCATCCAACCATCAAGCTCATACAATAGTAAGTATTCTTTTAACCAACATTCATCTACTTTCATTTTAGCAGGCTATGTTACCTCTAATATTAGTTTCTACTTGCACTCTCAATCTACTACCATTTACCTTTATGCAAGTTTGATCATTCCTTCACCGACACCATTAAATTTCTCATACTTGACTGTTAAACACCTCTGAGTATACCTAAGATATCCATAGACCTTTCCATTGCCCTCTTCATTTCCATTTAGCCTTAGATCTATCCTTACACCAAGATTTTAATAAGTTTCTATCACTGACTATACCGACATTGGTTACCCATGACCGTCGTCGGTCCATCCTAAACCATCATCGGTTACACTAGATCGATGTCAGTCTCTGTGTTTTACCCTCAGACCAAGGATAGAGTCTAAATTCTCCACCAAACACCCAAAACAACCCAAAACCAGACCACGACCAAGTGCCGATTTCGAAAGAGACCTTGCCCTTCAGATTCAATCATAGCTTAGCTTATTGTGAATGAATTTGCTTATTGTAGTCGAATGATATAACTAAATCATTTTAACTACAATAGGATTTCATTTATTTTTAACATTGAGTTATTTTTAAACAGTGGATTGATAGCCTTCTAGGGAGTATCATACTTCTCGGAACTAACATATGCTTCAGTGAGTCCACTGTTATATGCTATTTAATCTCTTTTGGTGGTCTTGTTGTTCTTTTTAGGTAGTTCCTCCTAGCGAAAAGGAATCTCTCACGATCAACTATGGATCAAGAAGTCATACGCACACAACAAGCTTCAACCAACTTTAACAGGTATTCCTCCTAGCCCTTTTACCCTTATTTGTTTCGTCACATTCAAAGAAACGATCTAAGAATAAGGTGAAACAAAAGCTTCAAAATAAAAAAACATGTTGGGTTTAATAATTATAAAAGAAAACTCTTTCAAATTCAAAATGAGACGGGACAAATTTGAAAATAAAAATAGTTAGGATATTTATTTTTTTAGAATACAATTACCTTTTGCTTACCTCATTATGATTTTGAAAATAAAAAATAGGTGGGATAGTTATTATTTATTACACATTTATATATTTACTTGTGAATACAAAAAAGGAGGGTTCACATTTGATAATATTAATTTGAAATTCAAAATGATGGGGTTGAATATGAAATTTAAAATTAAAAACATTAATATGAAAATTAAAATAGCAATAATAGATTAAATATAGTTAGACCCCTTTTTAATGAAAATAAAAAATAAACATGATGTAATAACAACTAAAAATTGATTGATAATAAAATATAAATATGTCAAATATAATAATTATAAGAGGTAGAATGAATAATTCTTAAATAATAATAGAGAGAAATTACTTTATTTTCTAAATATTTGAAGAGAACATTATTTAACGTATAGTCATTTAACGTATAATTTTAATATAGCATTTTAACTTCAAAAGTTTACCTAAATTAAAATGCTTTTTAAAATTATAATATGTTTTGAAGTAATGTTAAATTAATATGTTGTTATTGAAAATTTAAATTATTTTGAAACTAGGTAGCTATCATTTGTAAAATAAAATTCTAAATTAGCTAGCTTTGTAAAATTAATGTAATAATTTATCAATGTTTATTCAATATAAATTTATTGATATTGAAACTAGGATAAATGTTGAAATATTATGTGTTTTATAGCTAAATGTTGATGAGTTAACATATTAGAATATTCATTATTATTTTTAATTAATATTCTAAAAACATTTCATTATGAGTGAGAATGGGAGACCTCACTTTCTCCCTCTTGTAAAGTTCTATTTCTCATTCTCCCTATGTATCTATTGTGTGTCGTTTGTTCGCCCTAAAAAAGAAACTTCTCATTCTCCATGAAAATAAAAAACAATAACTAAGGAGAATAGGAGAAAACCCCTCATTCTCTCTTAGTTTTGATTTTACACATTGATAAAGAATAGGATAAAAAAACGTCTCATTGTCTCATAGCTTTGATTTTTCACATTCAGTGAGAATAGGAGGCCTCCCATTCTCTCTATCAATTGTTATTTATTTTTGGGAGAATAGGAAGTTTTTCACTTTCAAGAAAAATATGTGGCCTATTAATCTCCCTTATTGAAAAGCTTCTCATTCTCCCTAAAAAAAGAAGAATGTGAGGCCTCTCATTCTTCCTCAATGCGTAAAATCAAAGTTGAGAGTGAATGGAAAATATCTCATTCTCTCTTAACTTTGTTTCCATATTGAGGGATAATGGGAGGTCTCCCATTCTCCATATGGATTGTTATTTATTTCTTCAAAGTGAATAAATTAAAGAAAGAAATATGAATACACCATGAATAATAATAAATAAGGAAAATAGGAGGCTTCCCATTCTCCCTTAATGTAAAGGAATAAATGTTGAAAGAATGAAAAGCCTCTCATTCTCTCTTAGCTCTAATTTTTGACATTGAGGTAGAATGGGTGGCCTCTTATTCTCCTTATCAATTGCTAATTATTCCTTTAAAGTGAATAAAAATGAAAAATAAAATAGTGAATATAGAAAGATAAGTTTTTTATTTTTTCACAACATTAATTTTATTTATTGATTGAGAATGGGAGGCCTCCCAATCTCCCTAACAACTATTATTTATTTTTATGGAGAATAGGAAGGTTTTCTTATTTTAGGTAAATTGTGATGGCTCTAAATCCCCTCACAGGAAATATTCTCATTCTCCTTGACAACATAAAACTATAAACAAAGAGAATGGGAGGCCTCCCATTCTCCCTCCATGTGAAAAATCAAATATGTAATAGAATCATTGTAGTGACCACTAGCCTTATGTAACTTAGCGGTCACTAGCTAGCCTTATGTAGCTTAGTGATTACTAGCCTTATGTATCTATTTTGTGTTAGTCATTCTCCCTACAATGAAAAACTTCTCATTCTCCCTGAAAATAAAAAAAATAAATAAGGAGAATGGGAGGCCTCTCATTCTCCCATAATGTAAAAATAAATGCTTAGAGAGAATGAAAAACCCCTCAATTTGTCTATCAGCTTTGATTTTCCACATTGATAAAGAATAGGATAAAAACATCTCATTGTCTCATAGCTTTGATTTTTCACATTGAGTGAGAATGAGAGGCCTCCCATTCTCCCTATCAATTGTTATTTATTTTTAGGAGAATAGAATATTTTTAGCTTTCATGGAAAAATAGGAGGCCTATTAATCTCCCTTAGCGAAAATCTTCTGATTCTACCTCAAAATAAAATAAATAAATAAGAAGAATGGGAGGGATCCCATTCTTCCTTAATGTAACAATCAAAGATGAGACTTAATGAAAAATATCTCATTCTCTCTAAAATTTTTTCACATTGATGTAGAATGGGATGTCTCCCATTCTCCACTATGGATTGTTATTTATTCCTTCAAAGTGAATAAAAATAAAGAAAAAGCAGATGTATTTTTCATGAAGAAGTTTCATGCACTTGTTTTGGAGGTTAATTTTTTTTTTTTAATCCGCACTTTTGTATTTTGGAGCCAATAGTGGTAAATGCTTAGGATGTTTTTGGAGCCTTAATATCTAGGCATAATAGTTTGTGCAAACTTCACAATTTTTTTGGTTAGCATCCGCTGATGATTTATCACTTTTGTTGACCTAATTTTGAGACTAGCTGCCACTAGAAATTGTTTTTACTAATTTTGAGGTTAACGACCATGATGAAATTTTTCTATCCTATTTTGGAGCCTAGCGACCGTTAGGCATAATTCACCTAACCATGCAAACTTCAAATGAGCATAACTTTCTTTCTACAATTCCAAATCAAACAAACTTTGACTTGTTGGAAAGGTCTTGAGGAGATCTCCATGATGGATTTATCATATCAAGGATTAGATAAGGTTGAGAGGGTGAAAAATAGGAAAATAATTTTGAAGTCGTATCATGTTTCATGTCGTTATCCTAGCTATTTTTGTAGGCTAGCGATCATTAGATGCTTCAAGAAGGCTTTTCCTTGAATTCCATTAATTTTGAGGTTAGCGGCCACTAAGAACTTTTGCTGACTTAATTTAAAGGCTAGCGGCCGATAAGCACTTTTTCCTACTGATTTTGAGGTTAATGCTATCTAGACACCTTTTTTGTCCTTTTTTGGAGCCTAGTGTGGTTAGACATAATTCACTGGACCTTCGCAAACTTCAAATGAACATAACTTTCATTCTATAAATCCAAATCTGGAAAAATTGGTATCATTGGAAAGGTATTGAGGATATATTCATGATGGATTTATCATATCAAGGATTAGATGATGTTAAGAGGGTGAAAAATATGATTTTTTTTGGAATTTGCTTCATGTCAATATCCTAGCTATTTTTTTACAGGCTTAGGTATCACTCCTTTTTTCTAAGGGTATTGTGGATCTCTTCAATTATGGAATTATCACATCAAGAATTGGATGAGGGTAAGAGGAAAAATAGAAGAGGCATGGGAAAAATAATGTCCGGTTTAATAGGTATTCGCTATAGATGTTTTGAGCCTTAAGGCTAGCTAAACACTTTGATAATTTTGAGGTTAGTGACCACTAGACTTTTTATTGACTTAATTTTGAGGCTAGCCACCACTAGGAGCTTTTTAGTGGCCGCTATTTTTTCGCCTATTTACTGGCACTATTTTGGAGCCTAGCGGTGATAGGCATAATTCACCATATGGACAATACACTATTCAAATGAGAATAACTTTCATTCTACAAATTCAAATCAGAAAACTTGGTATCATTGAAAAGGTATTGAGGAGATCCTCATGATGGATTTATCATATCAAGGATTAGATGATGTTAAGAGGTTGAAAAGTAGCAAAAAAAATTTGGATTTCACTTCGTGTCGCTATTTTAGCCATTTTTGCAGGCTAGCGGTTGCTTATAGCTATATGTTTCAAGGCTAGTTTTAGGATAATTTTGAGGTTAGCGACCTCAAATGCAGCACTTTTAACTTAATTTTGAGGCTAGCGACTACTAGGAACTTTTTCCTACTGATTTTTAGGTTAGTGGCAACTAGGCACTTTTTCTGTCCTATTTTAGATCCTAGCGGCTGCTAGGCATAATTCACCCACAATGTAAACTTCAAATGAGCATAAATTTGTTTCTACAACTCCAAATAAGGAAAACTTAGTATTGTTGGAAAGGTCTTGAGGAGATATTCATAATGGATTTATAATATCAATGATTGGATGAGGTTAAGAGGGTAAAAATAACAAAAAAAATTGGATATCGATTCATTTCTATATCTTAGCCATTTTTTGCAGGCTAATGGTCAATTTTTAGATGTTTCAAGGCTAGCATTCGATCTAGAATAATTTTGAGGTTAGTGGCCATTAGGAACTTTTGCTGACTAAATTTTGAGGCTAGCAACCACTAGGCACTTTTTCCTACTGATTTTTAGGTTAGCAGCCCAGCACTTTTTCTAGCCTATTTTGGAGCCTAGGGCCGTTAGGCATAATTCTCTGGACCATGCAAACTTCAAAAGAACTAACTTTATTTTACAAATCCAAATTAGGAAAAAATGGTATCATTGGAAAGGTATTGTGGATCTCTTCATTATGGATTTATCACATCAAGGATTGGATGAGGTGAAGAGGGTGAAAAATAGGAAAAATAACTTGGAAGTCACTTCATGTCACTATCTTAGCTATTTTTGTAGGCTAGGCTAAATCGGTCGTTAGGATGTTTTAATGCTAGTTGCATTGCAAGGATAATTTTGAGGTTAATGACCGCTAGACACTTTTAATGAACTAATTTTGGTGCTAGTAGCTCTAGACACTTTTTCTTACATAGTTTGTGGTTAGTGGCCACTAGGCACTTTTTTGGCCTATTTTGGAGCCTTAGGGCCATGCTAGGCATAATTCACTAGACCATGCAAACTTCAAATGAGCATAACTTTCTTTCTACAACTCTAAATAAGGAAAACTTGGTATCTTGTTGAAAGTCTCTTGATGAGATCTTAATTATGAATTTAAAAGATCAAGAATTGGATGAGTTTAAGAGGGAAAAATAGGAAAAACAATCTAGATATGGCTTCAGTCACTATCAAAATAGGAAAAATTATGTGGCAGTTTAATGATGCATTTTTTTTATTTTCTCTTTCCTTGGAACCCTAAAGATTTCCTCCAAATGGAATATTTCATTATATTTTTCACATTGAGGAATAATGGGAGGCCTCTCATTCTCCATATCAATTGATATTTATTCCTTCAAAGTGAATAAAAATGAAAAATTAAAGGGTAGATATAGAAGTAGAAGCTTTTCATTCTTTCACAACATTTACTTTTTTAGATTGAGGGGGAATGAGAGGCCTCCCAATATTCCTAAAAAATATTATTTATTTTTATTGATAATAAGAAGGTTTTTAAATTTAGGTAAATTGTGATTCCTCCAAAACTCCTCACAGTGAAAATATTCATACCCTATTCAGGAGGATTAGTGGCCACTAGACTTATGTAGCTTAGCGGGTGCTAGCCTTATGTATCTTAGCGGTTGCTTCTAGCCTTATGTAGCTTAGTGGATGTCTAGCCTTATGTAACTTAGCGTCATTAGCCTTATGTAGCTCATCGATTGTTATCCTTATGTAACATCATGGATGACACAAAAAATATAAACTATTTTTAGAGCTTAGTGGTCGTTAGTAATATCTCAATAGGATAAAAAAAAAGTTTTTATCATACTTTCCTATGCATTCTAGGGATGCCAAATTTTTAAAGCTTACCAATAGCTAATTATGCCTCAATAAGATAATAGTTTTGATACTCATATTTTCATATGCATTACGGGATGCCATTTTTTAGAGCTTGTGATCACTAGCTAATACATCAACAAGAAATAAATGGAGAAAGGAGATATCCCTTTCTACCTCATAATTATTTTTCAATATGAACTAGAATGGAGACATCCCATTCTACCTTTTGGTTTATTTTCCTCTAAGGTTGAAAACTATTATTCCTACTAATTTTTTTAAGTGAAAAAATACTTGGATGTATTCATTAATTTTTGTGGTTTATATTCATTCTTTTTTATATTGAGATAACTTTGTTCAAATGTCTCATTTTTATGAGTGTTATGGTAACACTTGGTAATTTGTTTTCATTATTATTGATATTGAGATAAATTTGTTCAAATGTCTCATTTGTAGGAACAATATGGCAAGCACTTGGTCAACTTCCATTTCTTGAAATACCACTACAAAAATTTGATAGAGAGTTTGAAAGAGGTATTTTGGATGAAGAATGGTTTGTTGAAGTACATAAGCCAGATAACTTCCATGATGACTTATGGATGTTTCAGATGATAGTTAATGATGTAACAGAAATTGGCATGGTTATAGCTACAAAACCAATAAATAAATATGTGATCAAGGTTCAAGTTGAGAGAATTGATAACATCACAAGAAAATGCTATCTTTTGGAAATGGATCTCTATGTGGCCAACTATCGTAAATATTTAATGGAGAGTCAATACAAAATGCCAAATATTATTTTGCTGGTTTTGGTTGGAATTTTCCATTCCCAACTGATAGAAATAATAAGGAAGGTGTGGCTACATCACAAGAAATATATAGAGGTATGCTACAATGTCTTAAAAGGTTGTATGGAAAACCTACAACATATTCAATTCTTCATCTTCTTAATAGAAAGTCTTCACACATTGGAACTAATCACTGCACTTGTTAGAAAAATGACATATCACAGGATCATATTTATCTTCATTAGAGGTAGATATATCTCTTTCCTCTTTCAAGGAGATGAAAAAATATCAAAAAAATAAGTTGAAAAGAAAGTAGAGACTGTCTTTTTAAAAGTGGCTCCAGAACTTAGTGAAGAAGTAAAACATTTCTTGTTTGATGAAAAAGTGTTTTCTATTGATGTTTAGAGGTGTGAAATTACACCTAAAGATATCCAATTCAGAAGCTAGATGAAGATGAAGTTTCAAAAATAGTGGCCTCAATGATACAAAAATATGATTACAACTCCTCGAGATGCAATACTTCTTCCTTTTAATAAGATTACAAAACAAGTTGCTTGAAAATTATAACAGAAGAGGATCTCATGGATGAGAACATCAATTTTTATATATTAGATGGGCAACACACTATTAGTGCCCAAAATAAAATACTTGGAAATCCCAAGTATGTTGATGTGCACAATTGCTATAAAATGTGAAATTCTAGAATCATGGCCCACAATGTTCCATTGAGTACAATATATGCTTATTTGCAAGAAACAAAATTGAGCAAAAGAGTGTGGGTTGAGACACAATTTATTGATAATATATCTAAGGAAAGGGATTTATGGATAAGTTGTGGAAGACCCAAACATCCAGGAAGGGGAAATGAATAGTCAACAAAGTGGAAGGTGTGTATTATAATTTTATTTCAAATTTATATTTATTAAAAAAATAGTTAAATAGAAATTAACACTCATTATTTTAATAAATTTAAATGCAGGTTTCATTAAAAGGTGCTTAGATATATTTGAAATAGAAAAATAAGAAAGTTTGCGTGATAAGTTGACATTTTAATTTACTTTCCTAATTCTATTTGGGAAAAGTGGGATTTTTTTTTTTGAATTGTATAGATTGGGTGGATTAACATGTTCACCCAAAAAAGACAACCATGATGAATTCACAAAAATTCAATAAAACAATTTAGTGCTAATTTTTTTAAGTGCATACATGGGCTTGATGAAAATGAATTAGATTTCCTTGCTTGATGAGATATATGAAGGACGTGTTTGGTTGAGGACATTGGTTGACCTAGTCAAAGAGCTGAGACCATTGCCAATTACTACAAAAGAATTAAGGAAGAAAGAAACGTAAAAAGAAAAAATATTTGAATATGTTTGCATGAAGGATGGTGATAATTGTACAAGACTTCAATGTGATGCAAAAATGTGGTAAATAAATATGGAATTCATAGAACCCATTTAGATCAATTATGTCACATAATTGGTGAAGAAAAACATTCTACTATTGGTCAACAAACTTCTCAAAAGGGAAAATAAAAAATTCAGAAAGGAAAAGAAAGTGCTAAAAAGGAAAGAGAAAATCAGATGAGGCTAAGGAACCAAACATACCTACAGTAGGGGTAACACAAATATTAGATTTGTATATTCAATATTTTCACAACAATACTCTAGCTAGAGATCTAGATACAAATAATTTTACTTGTAGTTTTCCATTTGGACTCGAACTACATTAGAGAATATTTCTAGTTTATCTATGCTTGCATGTGATCTTCTTGTTATGGATATGTGTAATATTGTTACTAATGTAACAATAAAGGACCTTATTGACATGTTCACATTTTTGGGAACAAATGCAAGTAGATGTGTTTGTGTGTTTTGGTTCCAATTTTAAAAGTACCAATTGTGGAAGAAGTTGTGAAAATATATTGCAGAGATGTTAAGGAGAATTTTCCAGAGATTGATTATGGGTGTTATAGATTGTATACTTCCCATGGTTTTGATGGGTTTTTAGTAATATGCATTGTTTATGACATCCATAACCATGATGAAGAGGAAGAAAAAATTCAAGTTGATTTATATTGGGAGCATAATGAAGATGAAGTGAAAATTCCTTCTTGTAATGATCTTAGTCTTATTGGGTCAAGACATCCATTCCGCTTTGAGAGAATGGAGCATTTTGGAACAATTTGATTAAAAATCACACACAAGAGGAGAAAACATTATCTCATTTATATAGGATGCACATTACTTCCAATATTTGTAAAAATAGGTGATCGTTCTTGTATCAATTGTTGAAAATGTTGACCAAGAGTTATTTATGAAGACATTTTACAAGGAAATTTTAACCATTGAGGTTTCATGTGTGCCTGGTGAGTTTTGTACCTTTCTATGATTATAGTTTTTGATTTTGGAGGGAGAAAAAGTTAAATAATTATACTATCAAAATGTATTCTCTTAAATTTAAGTTTATTTTGTATAAGATATGATTTATTCCACATTGAGGAAGTATGAGATACCTCTCATTAGCTACATAAGGAGGCCAAATGATAGTGCTAAGTTACATAAGGCTACTAAGGCTACATGATATTTAATGATGTAAGAATTTTTGATCTCTTTTAAAGATGTTTTTAAACTATCATATTCATTATTTTTTCATAATTGATCTAATATTAGTGAATATGTGTTTATAGGTGTGGAAATCCAAGAATTCAATGTCTCTCAAACATGTAAAGAACCACTTGCATTTCCAGCTTGGGGTGATTCACATGGTGTTGGGTTGGATGCAACAAAAACAATAGTTTCTAAGAAACATAAATGCATATCTAATCAACAAGATTTGGAAAATGTTCTTGAGTCAGAAGATCTAATCATACACAATATTGTGAAATATACAAAAATATAGAGAATCAAGAAGTTGAGAAAAGTTTGAATAACACTGCAACTAAAACATGTAATTAACTACTCACTTTTTTATTTCATATGATTTTTTTTTGCAATTAGTGAATTTAAATTATTAATTCTATGAAACATTTATTTACATATGGTTATGAGAATATAGATGTAGAGTCAACAATTCAAGGCCAAATACCACATTCTTCGGTATAATATAAGAAAAATAAGTTGCTTTAATTTTATAAAAATATTGTAATTGGTAGTTTTTAGAGTATACTATTCACTAATTTATTTGTGCAGATCTAAGTATAAAACCTCTATTGATGCTAGATTTGGAAGGTTTGCTGATTTGTCAAGTGACTTCTAAAATTTCCAAATCTTTCCGCACCAAAGTATGCCATTATGTTCCATGGAAAATTTGAGTGGTTAATATTTGTAATTTGGATAATAGTAGGAATTTTGGAATATGAATTTGGCTATTTTTACGACCATAACAGTGCCGTGTTTTGCCCAAAATTTCCACAAACATTAATTTTTCCTATGTGAATATCCAATGGATATCCCATTCTAACTTATTATTATTATCAATCACCACGTGATCGACACGCCAGATTTTAAAATATTCTTAGATCGCTAAGAAATCTATGGAACCTTCTTGGTCATTTGGTCTCATTCACCAGACATATTTGGGAATATTTTTTGAAATTTGATTAAATTTTCCATATATATATATATATAGATCTATATTGTAGAAATTAATCACTAAGTGAAACCCAATCACTTTGAAGAGGGTTGGAATGCCGACACATGTCCCTATTGATGCTCTTGATCTACACCATGTGTCTCCTTCCTTGGCCATTGTGTGTCCTCTATTGATTGTTGACCCAAGACTTGACCCTAACTCTAGACCCAAAATTTATATTAATTATGGATTATTCTATGGGCTTTAATTCCTCTAGAAGCCTTTGGTTGGGAGATCATTGGAATGGTGACACGTGTCATGTCTTTGGCGAGCTTTTGGATGTTTGGTGAAGTCTCTATAACTAGTGGGTCTTTTAAATTTGGTGGCCTTTCAAATGTAAAGTGGTCCTCTACTTGTAAATAATGGCTAAGTCCATAATATGATAAGTTATCCTTCATTTTCCACTCAATCCAAAATTTCCTTCAAAAAATATATCCTATTTTGCAAATGCCACAAATGTTGATTTTAGATAATTCGCCAACCTAACGAATCTGGTTTTGGCCATATTCACCACGATTTCTATAATTTTTTTAGGTACGAGTTCCTTAAAATTTTCCTTGTTATGTTCCAAGGAAAAAGTTATCTCATTTTTAAAAATGCATATGTACTAAATTTGAGATAGCATTTTGGTTAGGTTTATGCGACCAAGATGTTAAATATTTAGGGAAGAAGATTTTGAAGAAATATGGGTATGGTAAGCAGAGATATTTATTTTATTATGGTGTTGAAATGTGCATGAATACAGATTGTGAACAGGTAAAGGATCTAAATATGGTTTGGTTAAAGCATAAATCATATGATGCTACAAATACCATATTGATCAGTTCTGAAATGGTAGGGGTTCCTCAAGAAAATTGTTTCATTACACCAAGTTTTACTTTCTCAGATGATATGCAAGCTGATAATTGGCTAATGGCTCATATTTTGTAAATCCTGAGCACTTTAGAGAATGATGTAAATGATGCAAGAACATTAGTTAAAATTTTGTAAATGATATTACAGTGAATATTTTGAGCTAGTTTCATTGTAAGCCAATTTTGGAATCATTTTGAAGATACTTTGTTATATTGTAAGACAATAAAATCCATTTAAAAGTTAATATAATGTATTATTACTATTTATTTTATAGCATTAAAAATGACTCGTATTTTTTTTATTTTTTATTTTTCTAATGTAATTATTAAAATGATAGTAATGTTTTTGATATCTTAATTCCAATTACAATGAAATAATTGCTTTTTGTAGTGATAAGGATGTACTTTTGAAAGTTATTTTAAAGTTAGTTTACATCTTGTTATTTATGCTATAACATTGTATGGAGTTCAATTTTTGATGTGGTTATTTACTAGATTAATATTTAATATATATCTCTATAATAATGTATATCATACATTTGATTTCAGTTGCAAGGAAATTGTTGATATTGGGAGTAGAAGGATTGTTGTTCGGAGTTCTAGGATATTCTAGAACTAAGCCTTAAAAATTACAACATGATTTTAAATATGCTTCATATGCATATTTCTAAAGGATTTATTCACCTGATTTGTTAGAGGTTACAAGAGAACATTTCAATATAGCTTTTTGGTTTACATTTTTAGATAAAAAAGAAGTACATTCTTTTCTTGCACACTTTTCTTGGTTACACGATACAAAATTTGTGTTTACTTGGGGAAGAGAAAATTGTATAATATCAAATACATTTGAGAGATCTTGAGTGGAAATTTGAAGCCTGTATAGAAGAAAATTTTAAAGGATGTTATTGATGTGTACAAAGAGAGATATGTTGATTCTAACATATTATTCATTGACAAGGGGACATACATATTTGAAAATGTTAATTACTTTAAGATCCGACATGGGATTTTGACGAATCTTATGAGAAAGATAAAATTGTAAAAACCCATCTATGTACTTGGGTTAAACATGCGGGGCCTCTAAAAAACTTGAGGTGCTCATTGAGAACTTTTAAATTAACTATTGATGATTATTAATTATAAATGAAAATTAAATTGTGAAGTTATTTTTATCAAGTAAAATATATGAAATGTATATGTTTATTTTATTGTTTTTATAATAATAGTGCTGACATAGATACTATGCATAACAATAAGGTAAAGAGAATCCAACTAACAAATTAGAAACAAGTAATTTAGAAGTGTTTTTCACTCAATTTTGTTTTTATGAGTAAATATATAATGGAACTTACATATGTTGAACTATATGGCCTCCTAATAATCATTTAAATGAACTAATCCTTAAGTGAACTAGATGGCCTCCTATTTTATTAAAAATAATAATAATAGGGAGAATGGGTGGCAAACCAATTTTCCCTCAAAGATCAATCAATAATTGGAAACCAAATATATTATGAAATTTTAAATTTTTAAACTAGATGACATCATATTATCGTTTTGAGCTCAAAATAACCATGAAGAGGTAGAATATGTGGCCTCTCATTATCACACAATGTAAAAAAATTGGCAATGTAAACACAAATTTAGATGTAAAGAAACCGATAATGAACTTCTTGAAAAAATTATTAGACTAAAATTAGTCCAAATTTAATGAATTTTTTTCCAATGTGAGTTAAAATTAATAGGGAGAATGGGTGGCCCCCAATTATACCTCATAATTCAATTAACTAAAAATTAGAAACCAATAATGCAATTATTGGAGACCAAGAAATCAAATGTTGAAAACCAATAATAGCATTTTGAAAACCAATAATAACATTTTTAAAACCAATAATAGAAATTTTAAAAACCAATAATAGCATTTTTGAATACCAAAATTTAGATGTGAAGAAACCGATAATGAGCTTCTTGAAAAATTTCTTAGACTAAAATGAGTCCAAATTTAATGAAATGGTGGTTATATGTCTTGAGCAGCTTTTCGCCATACGCACATCCTCCAAAGAACATAATATAATTTATCTCTTATATTTAGTTCAATTGGTACAACTTGAAACTAATACAGAATAATCAAGAAACCATAAACAAAATAGGGACATATCATCTGCAGTGGTGTTTATCGGGAAGAGTCGTGGATGGAGAGTAACACTAGACCTCTCTCCCCTAACACTTTCTCTTTGGCGTGAGATCACCCAAAAACTTGCAATTGGCATGAGATCACCCAAAAAAACAACTCTTGGCATGAGATATCCCAAAACACTCATTCTACACAACATTTCAGGACACTTTTCTTTCCTTTTACACTCTTTTACATCAGGTGCACACTTTCCTTTACACACTTTTTACACACTTATGCACATTTTTCTCTGATTTATCATATATGATACTTTGAATACATTCGTGCTCTTCTTGCAGTGTCCTGTCCTTACAAAAAGAAACACCAACAAGCTATAATAATAGGTTCAAAAAAACACATATGCTTCAACCCTAAGGTCACTTTCCTTGCGTAGTTTCCACGCTTCACTTGTCCACTCAGCAAGCTATTCACCGCACACTCTACAAGAACATAATGTACACATCTCTTATCTACTTTATGTTATTGAGTATTCACTCAACAACATAAAGTGGTGGAAAATGTAGACACAAAATCATGCACTTGGGTACATTTTTAGGTCCTAAACACATACTAGCATTCATATGATTCCTAAGCAAGAAAACTAGTAATTGATGATTGTCCTTGGCCTCTTTTTGTGTTTCTTGTTTTTCTATTTGGTCTTACACACCCTACAACCCAATTAGGATTTTATTGATTTATATTTTATGGCTTCAGACACTAATGGCCAGCTAGGACAACAGGTTCCTCAGGCACTCTTGTCCCCTCTGAGCACCTCTGACCCTTTTTCACCTTACTCGGTCCTTTTGGGCCTCTTTTATCTTTTGGGAATACTTTTCACTTACGGGTTGAATTCCAGCTTGTCAATTATGAAATTAAAACAAGGGAATCATATGAATACATAGTTATGTGCTCAAAATAAGGGACCAAGCACTAAACATGACTATCATCACCCAAGCTTGTATTCAAAAGGCACCTAAAGCACTTCAAATCATCCATCTAACATCCATTCAAGGGACAAGGTCCGTAAAAACTCTGCATACATAACATAGGAAAAGGAAGTTCCTTTTTCCATCCATGGATTCTACTACATTACTACATGTAGCTACAACCCACTATCAAGTATCGCTTACACAATGGCATCCTGGGAAAAATTTCTACACACACTCACAAGAACTACATGGAGTCTGAGATGTAGTGCAATGCTCGGTTGTAAGTTCACTCTCGGGGTGATTGCTAATGTCATCTCATTTCCCCATATTACATATTTCTTTTAGGTTTGACATGGTTTGTGGGATTTTATAGGTGAAATTATATTTTACAGGTTATAGGTTACAAGTACCTTCGATGATCATTGTATGACTATTAGGTGATCAATAGGAAGAAAAAATGAAGATCTTGCGAGACTAGAGAAATCAGGTTCGAGCATCTATGTAGTTAGAGGCACCCAAGATATGTCTTCAGTGCCCCTACCCTTCCATGGGCACCCATTTCTATCCTTATTCCCGCATTCTAGAATATATTGCAGTAGTAATGATGCTTTGCCTAATTTTTCATCACTTTTCCAGTCCATATTGGTTCCAAGTCAAGTATAAATCAACTAAGTCCTCTATCCTTCTCCCTTTCTTAGGGTTTTAAATATTACATTTTAGATTACTTGTGTCATTTATTTAATTCAACACTTATACATCATTTGGTTCGATGAGTGACTCTACAATATTATATTTAATTCAAATTAAATTGAATCGTAGATTTAGGAACCTTTTAGTGCTTTTAGAATGATATTTGTAATAAGAGCTTGTAAGAGTATTATGTGATTTATAAAGTGACATTAACTTGCTTATATATCCTTCAGTAGATGAAATATTCTAATAAGGTCAACCCTAGAAAGATGAAATGACCCAAAGAAGATATTCAAATTGAAAACATAGTCATTGAAATTGAGGAAATATAACCATATAAGTTAGTCAAAACCGAACCCACATCCTAACCTAGTTTCATGGTTTTGGAAAGAAAAGGAGAAATACAAAACAAGAAGTTTGGACATGAAGCACATAGATTGTTTATTGATTTTATCAAATAATATTCCTAGAATTGATGATAGGGAAGAGAATAATTATAATCAAGTTATGGAATAGAAAGAGAGGTGAATTGATTGGATTTTAAAGGTGATCATTTGTTTTAACAAGGGAATATGATCACACTTGGCATTGCACAAGGAAAAGTTCATTGAGAATATTTACACCTACAAACAAACTATAGATTACCATAAAATATTTTTATAGGGTTCATATCATCAAAAAAGGTCGCAAATATTGAATCATGGTAGAATTCAACTAAGGTCAAAACCATACAATACAATCGGGACCATGGTATGGGTTTGACCACGAAGTGGACGTTCCTATAAAAGGGTGTATTCTCTATATTTTTCAATTCCTCCAAAGTCTATCGACCATTTATTTAATTTTCATACAATTTTAGATACATGTGAAACAATGTAGACCATGTTATAAGGGGCATAAGTACTTGATTCCTTCTTCACTACACTATTTAGATTCAATTGCATGAACATGGTCTAGGGCATGAACCTCCTTCTCCCCTATGATTTTCACAATTCAAATGATTAGTATTGACAATAATAACACCTTATGGGCATGCCAATGTCCACCCCCTTAATGGTTTAAGGTTATAAAGTACTTACAACAAAAAATTAGATCTAGATCCATCTATAGTGGTGTGGTCTCAGTGGGATTAGTGAAAGGTGTTGAAGTAAATATGTTCTTTGTAATATTCCCTTTATTTTATCTCTCTAGATTCCCAAAATGGGAAGGCATTGAAGTAGATAAGTTTTATGTATTCTATACATTCCTCTCTAAGAGGCTAAAAAGGAGCACTTTAACTCTTCTCCCTCACTCACTCAGTGCTACGGTGTACTCAACACTCTAGAAAATCATACGGCACAAAATTGGGGACTAATCACCCCCAATCCTCTGGAAACTTTATAGTAATTCCAAGTCTCCAAGGCATGGTAGGAATGATGAATCCTTCCTTTGTAAAATGAACAGTGTATTCATTCCACGTTTTGCTTCTCTTTATTTTTTTGTGTTGTTGCAATGTTCAAAGTTACAAGAATTATCTATATTTTGAATTAAAGTTTAGTTTATATCATAAAACTAACTATACTCTATGTTGCAAATTTCATCATAGAGAATGCAAACACCAACACATTAGAGAACCACTATCGAGTGAAGACAATATGTGTGCACACTCATGTATGTTTTTCCTTCAAGTAAATAATTTTCAATTACACACTTAAAGGGGGATGTAGACACGAACATTTGTTGAATTGTCCTTATCACGCAATGCCAAGTTTGAATTACTCCTTGCTAAGACAAATGCTCACATTCGAAATCCAATCAATTCATCTCTCTAGCTCTCTTATGACTTGTTTATCATTACACTCTACTATGTTTTTAATTATGGGATATTATATGATAAAATTAGTTAACAACCTATGTGCTTCATGTCCAAACTTCTTCTTTTACATTGTTCCTTCTCTTTCCAAAAACATACAACTAGTTCAAGATGTGGGATTGAGTCTTGGCCGACTTATACATTCCTAGATCATTAAGTTTACCAAATTTGTTTTCAATTTGAATATCTTCTTTGGGTTGTTTCATCTTCCTAGGGTTGACGTTATTAGAATGATTTACCCATATAATGTTATATAAACAAGTAAATGTCATTTCATAGGTCACCCGACACTCTTACAAACTCCTATTACAAATATCATTCCAAAAACAATCAAAGGGTTCCTAAATCTACACAAATTAGCTGCACATCAATTAGAGAAGTCCCTATTATAGGTGTAAAGAGCTCAACTAGGTCAAAGATTCTAGATTCTTCCATTTTCAAGCATGCAAAGGTTATAAAGTCATGTCTTAATAAGAGAAAATTCACTCCAAACATTGTTCAAGGGTTTCAAGGAAGAAAGGGTTAGATCGTGTAGTTAAGGCACACCACATCACACTACTACCATGTTGGGTACATTCTATACTATATTGTTTGCTTGTTATCTTGGTGTTCAGATACATGAGGGAACCATTAGGGGCTTAGTTATTTGTTTCACTTGCACAAGCACATAGGAGAACTGCACAAGGCTTGATCACACAATCATGGGAACGTGGTGCAACACTTGGATTGGTTAAATAGTTGGGAGTATGACTACCAAGGGTAGTCTAACCTCAATTACACACATATTTTTATCTTTTTGGTTTATTAATGTTCTAATGAATGGTTGTGCAGGTTTCCGGGGTTTCCACTTTATTACAGGTGATTATAGGTCATCTTGAAGTTTTGCAAGAAAGAGAAACATATATCGAAGCTCATTTATAGACAAGAAAATCACATAGGAAGTTTCATATCCAGATTGTCAAATATTTCAAGACCGTACATATCCAAGTTAGGTGTGTACACATTAGGTCTAGACCATATAATAATTTTACAATCCTACCCCCACTTAGTTTCCAATCCTAGTATTAATATCAAAGCATTTTTCAATCTCTAATATGTATGTTTGACCATCTTGAATATCTAAATCCTCTATAATATTCCATATACAACTAATTTTCTCTCCCCTCTTGTGTATTTAAGAATTTATTTATAATTTATCAATTTTTACATTTATGAAATCATTATTATGATTATGAATATTTAATGTTGTAATTTATTTGATCAAAATGTTAGAACCTATTACAAACCTTTACATCCTTTATATTATCAGTGCATTTCCATAACATAAATTTAATTAGGATGTAAAAATTTGCAAACCTAACTCACTATTTATCTTGCACCTTCTTCCAAGCCCTATTTTCCTTAGGGTTTCATATCTACATTATATATTGAGATCCAAAATTTATTTTCATCCATTGAATTCCCTAAATATGGGTTTCACAAAATTCCCTAGGGTATGGTCATTCCTTCCCTTTGAGTCTCTTTCTAGGACTTCCTAATTGTTAAATCACCTTTTGTCACATATCTCAAGCATAACAACTCTATTTTCAAATTCCTCCGATAGTGTTCTTAATTTTTCTATATTAAATGAAATCCCCCTTTTTTGGCATAATATTTGGGACAATTATCCAAAATTCAACATTACTATTTTTAGTAGTTAGAGATAATCATAAAAATATGACATTTTTATCGATCTCTTGGAGGTTTTTATTCCACATGTTTTTATTGCAAAATACCTCTTTTTGTTTTTTTCAAGTCACTATTTATTTTCATAAATAATCATTTTAATAATTTGACAACGATCACTTTTTTGCTAAACATTTTTAATAATTTGACAACGGTCACTTTTTCGCTAAACATCACTTTTGGGTCTTATATTTTATGGTATTGTGACTATCACCTCATATTTTTTATTAGTATATAAATATGTATCTAATTTAATGATTTACTCTCATTTTTCCATCATGGATCTTTCCCAGATCCATTATAACACTTGTAAAATTATTTTGACAACACCCCACTCTTTGATAAGAACTTGATAATATGTTTGATTGTGTAACGATCCATCTTGATATGGATCCCCAATTTATATAAATATATGCCTATAATATAAGTCATGCATTTCCTACTCCCCTCCATGATCCTCCTAAATTAGATCTAGCACTTGTGCCTAGTATTCAACATACACATGATATATATACTAGAATGGTGGTTACTAGTGTACTTATGGTCTTCACAATAATCCTAATAATATTGGATATGATGATACTTATGTATGTGAGAATTCATTTAATTGTGAATAAATAGTTGAAAGTAGTACTTTGACTTATTAGATCCATATTTTTATTGTGACCTTAGTTTTGAATATGTATCTAGTGAAAGTGGTTGGATTAGTAGGGATAAAGCTCCAACCCTCTCGTATTCTTAAGTTTCCTAATTCTCCTAGTCACACACCACTTACAAACATAAAATCCACTAGGTTTGTAGATGAATCTTATTCATATGATGACGTATTATCTTCTAGTTAGGGATGTCTTATCTGTCTTCCAAGAGATAATAATGTTATTTTTCTTCTCGATATTAACATGAATGATGATAGTGATGATGACCATTATTCTTCTATAGTTTGTGATGCATATAATGGTTGAGATATTCCATGTGATAATGAGGTTCCTAGTTTAGCTAATGTCCTATTTATAATAATGTTCATGATGACGTTTCTATTCCTTAAAATGTTTTTATTCATAATGATGATGTTTCTATTCCTAAAATTTTTGTTATTCATAATGAAATTTCTCCACATGATGATTTTCTTATTTTTCTCCCGAAAATTCTAATGTTGTTACATGTGTCTCTACTCTCTCTACTAAATTCAAAAATTATATTCCTATTCATGTTTCTTTCATTCCTCTCCTAAATCACAATATGGTAAATGTTAGTATGTCTTCTAGGCTTCTTACAATTATGGAACGTGTTAATATAGATCTTATTATTACTCCTTGTGTTAAAATCGATGCTATCTTTGAGGATATTTATATTCCCATTTTTCTATCACTTTAGATCCATCATCTACCCATGATCATAAAAATAACATTCTTCATAAGGCTATCCTACAATCAATTAAAGCTTTACAAAATGATTTTCAACTATAAATTCAAGATATGAGTAATGATATCAAATCACTTAGGGAAGAGGTAACACACTCCATAACTTCCCACATATTCGTACTCATTCACATGATCATTCTTACTGCATTTGTGAAGTTGATTTTAATGTTTCAAATTAAGTCAAGGTTTTACATCGGGAATGTTTTTAGATAATGTTACACCTAAACCTACAACTACTACAAGGAATCATCCACTTCATAAACACAAACCACTATGATTTGACACATCTATTGATCATTCACATGATATTTTTCATACTCTACTTGATAAAAAATTGATTTAAATACTATCCACTACACACCATCCTCCCCATTGGTTTGAATATGAAAAATAATGAGCTTTTGTAACTTCCATTGTATTCTTGGGCACTATGATAATGATTCATATGTGTTAGATCAAAACTCAAGTGGCTTGAAGACAAAGAATACTTTTTTTTTTTATATATTGTTGGAAAAATATCTTTTCATGTGGGAAAATTGTTGGTTTCACCAATGGTCATGAGGCTAAGCCCCTCCTTGTGTATGGGGAGGCTCCCATTATTGAATGTAAACTAACCTAAAGTTGTGGGTGGCTGTTAGACCATGGATCACATAGGAATACTCCACTAAACCTGTGGAAAATGCTTGTACAAGGTACAAGGGAGGAATTTGTAATGAAGAAAGGTAAGGGGAGTTGGGAAAATAAGGAGAGTGAGTCTTGCTATTGTGTGTAGGATTATAGAGTTCACATACAATAACTAGAGTAGGTCCATATTCAATTAGAAGAACACAACAATGAAAACAATGATAAGACCAACAAATCATAGACAAAAAATTCCATTGACTCATTTATCAAAGGCGCAAACACCTTTCTTGGTTTTACAAGATTATCATGTATGTAAATTTGGAAAGAGAGAGTAGAGGAACATAAGACAAGAAATATAAGAATTGCAGCTTTTATTGCTTGATGTAGAAGTGGTAATCTCAACAATATACATTCATCAAAAATTTCCAACCACTTGGAATGGATAAAATATTCCAATCTATAACATTAAAAACATGTCTCTTCATCTACCCCCACACGAGTTTTCACCTATCCCAATCACTTGTGAACTTTCTATTCTTAGAAGCGAGTCTTCTTAGTTTAGTAAAAAAATACTCTTACAATGTTAATCTTGAGGGTCACTTAAGTGAATAGGATGAAATATCAAAAGTACATTATTAATTGAAAATTAGAATAAGGAGAGAGAATAAGAGGGAGAGATAAGGGGTTGAATGGTCTTATGAAGATGGAGCCATTTTTGATGAAGAACTATCCATTCATGATCCTTGAGGGAGAGTTATTAGAATGAGATCCTATCCTTTGAGTAAATGCTTCATGAATGAGAATCTTAACCTCGACCACTTTGGTTGAACTAGAACACTTAGATTTTATATGTTTCCTCTTGTTTTGAGATTCAAGAACACTCCAAAATTCTGAATAAGTGTTTAGAAATGTTGTTGCGAGGAATTGTAAAGCGAACTTCGGATGATCACTTACATAATCCATGATGATATTCTCCCTTCATGCTTTTTATGAACATTTCCTTAATGACCTAAATTCTGATGTTTCAACACCCGTCTAGGATTCATAATGTTCTTGACTTCATTTTTTTCATGAGAGATGATATGTGGAGTTAGAAAACCATGGTTATAAACTACCCCTCTGATTAAATGTAGAAACAACCTAAGACATTGAATTAGTGTTGAAGAAAACTATTATGATGCATAATAATACGAGCCTAGGATGACTGCAGGAATCACTCATGATGACTCTTTCCTAATCTCACGATGAGAGTGAGGATCACTCTCTCATTTATTACAATTTAACAATTGACCTTAGTGATCACAATATGATGCTTGAATCTCTTAATGCTTATCTTTCATTCACCAAAATAGATCCCCACTCTACAGATAGATCATTGCTTTCCAAATGTGATTCATATCATATGACCACCCGTTGGAATGCAATGAGGTGATTGCAATGTGCTTCTTTCTTGAGGTGTGATGAAACTACAAGGTATGGAATGAGTGCTTAAGCACACTACCAAGTGAATGACATCAAGTGGAATTGAGATGGTTTCTCATTTTTCATACACTGTGCTCTAGAATTCTCTTTAAATGAGATCAACTCATACACCTCCTACTCACATGTTTCTCATAGAAATAGGTGACTTCTTAATATTTCACACATAGTGGTCATGAGTACCTTGATAGCTTGATTATCCCATTTTGAATTTTTCCTTGGTGAGATTTAGGCATGTTGGCAGAATTAACATCTTGTTTCACTTTTGAACATGATGATCTCTTCACAATTCACTTTCCTAACCAAGATGTTACCTAGGTGGAAGCATGCTTATGGTACTTAGACATTCTTTTTCTCAATTTCTCCTCATGGATATAGGCTTCATCTTCTTGAATCAAGAATGATACCTTAATTTTACTTGAAGGAATGAACAAGTACTTCCGTGTTATCGTCTCCCACACTGCATTGAAACATTACAATTTCCACCTCCTCTAACTTGTAAGATGTGAGATCCTTATCAAGCATGGATCAAGTGTTTAGAAACACTTCTCGAGGTATGCATTTCTTGATGTGACCTTCATAATCACTCATAGTGAGCTTATCAAATCATGCTCATGATGATAATTCTCTTAATGAATCTAAATTTCAATAGAGTTCTTGAATATTTTAAAACTCTTTATTGATATCATAATGTTCCTGGTTTCACCTACTACGTCTTGATGTGCTCTGATATGTTCTTTGACAAAAATTTGGTTAGAATGATGATTTAACATATTCATGACCTTGAAATGATGGAAAAAACTAATTATATAAGTAAAATAGGAGCTGTCACAACTTTTTGGGCCAAAATTGGAAACTTTCTATTTTTAACAGTAGGGCTAGAAACTGTTATTTTTAGCAATTTTGAATTTTTTCACTTCATGATGTTTCTTGGTTGTCCAGAGGACCGCTGATGCCGAGAATCCACATAATTTAACCATTTTCTATTCTTAGACATGCCCCATCATGAACACATGCTATTTTTAGTAAGTGCATTGTAGGTGTCTAATTACAATGAAAATAATTTTGAAATTTTAGGTTTTATTCTAGGATTCCCTGCTCCAAATTTCAGATGATTCCTTTGTCTAGATGAGTGGGAAAATGAGTTTTTCATAGGAGGGGGAATAGTACTTGAGAGAAAATTATCTCTCCATATCTTGAAACATCAGTACCCCCATCGAGAAAGAAATGTCTTGGAAGAAACTAGATTTTTTGGGGATCCTTCACTCAAAGTTTTGGAGCTTTTCGCTTGGATCTTTGGGAAAGTGAAAATTTATTCAATGAGGGAAGAATGTTGAGAGGAAAATAATCCTTAATATCCCTAAACTCAACTACTTCATGGTGCAAAAATTGGCTTGCATGAAAGTATAATTTTTTATGATCGTTTGCTCTAATTTTCAAGTGATTTCACCCATTGGATCTTTGGGAAATGAAGAAGGGTCTTGTTGTCCTTTCATTTTTATGGAAAGGAAAAAAATTAATGGAGGTTGGAAGGTGTGACAATATAAATAATGGAGGAATAAAAACATGTGTTTGAAATTTTTCCTGCTCTGTTTTTAAGTTAATGAAATAGTGCACAAGAAAAACAAGAAAATCCAATATATGATAGGGTTTAAGGCTACCTATTGATATGTGATGACAATGAAGATGAGATACGGGCACAAAGATACTCTCTGTGGTGAGATCGATAAATTACATAATAAAGAGACAACTAGAAAAGAAAAATATTAGTAGATTAAATGGTGGGTTTCTGACTAAGTCGGTCTCGAGAAGTAATAAATTTCCTAGAGAGGACTTCAACCCACTTTGATAAAAAGATTGATAAAGGATAAAAGGTGGATAAAATTTAGAATATAGTATAATTGAGATTAGATATATGTAAATATAATCTAAGATAAAGATCTAATAATGAAAAAATTAAAATAAAGATATCAAACCCGATCGGGTCGATGGCAACTGAGATAGATAGAGGTAGTCGATGATGACTGCAGAGGGAAAATCAAAAGATGTAGAAAATAGAGGGTCTAAATTTGATTGTGAGATGTTATAGATATGATGCAGAGGCACATGAAATAAAAAGTATGTGAAAAGTAGACATATTTGATGGAGATGTAGATCGGGTTGATGATGAACATGGTATATCCGGGACAATCGATGAAAACCAGGGTTAAAAGTCGATCCCGGCTGTTAGATAGAGAAGGATGATAGAGACATATATATCAAAATATTGGAGGAGGCTGGAAAAAATATGATAGATAGGTAGAATGGAGGAAATAGAGTTGATGAAAATTGGGTTGATGACGAATAGGGTAGGATCGATAGTGACTGGGGAATGATTAAGGCTAAATGGGACTTAATGGGTGGAAAAAGGGATATAGGAAAGAGACAATGATGGCTGAAAATTTTTATAAATCTCTAAGATGAAGGAACAGACTTGCAAAATTGATATAAATAATTTTAAAACAATGGTGGGGCTCTAAGCAAACTCTTAAATTTTAGATATTCAAAGATACCATGCAAGGGCTCGAAGATGATTCCTACTTGTTGATTGTAGCTCCTAAGAAGAAAAAGGAAACAAGAAAAAAATTGTAAGAGGCTAAAATTCTCCAAAATTTCATCCTTTTGAGGAGGGGGGTAGTGATATACTTATAGGGTTTCCATCGACGCATCCAACTGTCGATTTGGGCAATGGAGATGATGCAAAACTTGAGACAAGGGGCCTAAAGAGAGGTAAAATAAGGGTTTCAAGTTGTCTAGGTGGGTTTATGGTTGCATATGGATGATAAAATGTAGTTGGATGGTGGAAAGGCATTGAATGAGGGTAGATGAGAGTCTAAGGATGATAAATGGGGTTTTAGGGATGTGATTAGGATAATAGATGTGATTAGGGATAATTAATTATGATTAGAGATGAATAATGAGGGGTAAAATTAATGATGAAATTAATATAGGAAAATAAGGAATTAGATGAATAAATGGGGTTAGGAGGGAAACAAAAAATTGAATAGGAAGAGGGATGTGAAGGTAAAAGATGACGATGAAGGGGAGTGGATGCAGGATGGGGGTAATTTTTTGGTGTATACATTTGGCCATTTTTTTCAAGTGGTTTGTGTTTAAGAAAACCACAAGACAAAAACTAGAAGTGATAAAAGATGATGGTTAAGGTGATCCCCCTCAAACTAGGGATTGTTCACACAAAGAAGAATCAATTAATAGGTTGAAAGAGATAAATGATGGAAGGAAGAAAAGAGTGGGATGATGATAAGAGATGAGAAATGATGCCCCAAGTGGAGAGTGGTATAAACATTACAGAAGGAGAGGATAAAAATAAATATGGTGGTGATCTTTGGAAGAAATTTGTTAGGGAACATAACACAACCTCAAAAGAGAGAACGTTAATGTTCTATGAACCTATGAGTAGACAAAGATCACTGCAAAATGAAGGGAATCTAATACGAATCCACTTAGATGGATGAGATAAAGATGGTAGGAATCTTGGAAACACATTAGTAGGGAACATAACACAACCTCAACGAAGATGAAGTTAATGTCCTGCTGAGACCCATGAGTTGGAAAAGATCACTAAAAATGGAGGGAATCCAATGGGAATATTCTCGATGGATGTGCAAGCGTCATGGGACCAATGGGTCAAAGATAGATATCAAAATATACACTAAAAATGAGGATGGTCAAGACAATGGTAAAAATTCTGGGCAACAAACTCGAGGAAAAGGAGGATGTGATGTCCTTCAAATATTAAGAATCAAACAAAAATGTGTCTTGATGGGATGGAAAAGGGAAAATGGACACAACGGTGGGCTCTAAGATGAGATATGGCTCCCAAGAGGGAACACATAGATATCCGTAGAGTGGGCTATTAGATGTGATTAAGGATGCATGATGAGACAAATAGATAAAAAGATAGAAAAGTGAGCTATGTAAGACAAGTAAAGGTGTGGTATGGGTGACACACAATTCAAGAGGAAGAAAAGATAATTTGGAAAAGATATTAGATGAGAGAAGATAAAGGGTAAAAATTAGGGTTGGGTCGATGGAGATTGGTAGGGTCGGAGACTTTAAGGAGCATGGTGAGCATGGTGTAGTCGAGATGCGATGGTGGACCGGATAGAGGACACGAGGAGGAAAGGTTCCTATGTCGGGAGTTAGGGTCTCGATTTGGTGTTCAAGATTAGTGGGTCATCATAGATGTATTAATTTTGTGTATATATTGAGATAGAGCCCCGGATGAATCATGTATAGACATTTTGTTATTATATATATATATATATATATATATATATATATATATATATATATATATATATATATATATATATATATATATTATATATATATATATATATGTCATAATTTACTATGTTGTGTGAGAGTAGATTAGATGTATGTGATGAATGATGATTATGTTTATGGATGTAGAAATAATGTTTGATTATATTATTTATGTTGATTTAGATATTTGATATGATATATGGATTAAACATTGATGATGTGATGTGTCATATTGATTGGATTATATGTGATGGAGTTAGATGTTGGACTAAACATGAAAAAGATATGATGGATTTAGATTAGATGTGATGGAATTAGATTAGATATGATGGATTGGATGTAGATGTTAGATATGATTAGATATAAATGATGTGATGGATGTAGATTAATTATGATGTAATGGATTTAAATGTCAACTATGATGATGATATAGGTGATGATGTGATTTAGATGTAGATCAGATGTGAACATGATATGATGGTTAGATTAGATAGATCAAGTATGAGATAAGATAATGTAATTAGATTGGATTGGATGTAATAAATAAAACATGATTTTAATAAGGTGAGCAAAATATAGAAAAGTACACTTCATCGTAGTAAAGAACACACATAAAATAGGTGCTTTTTAATTGGATTGGAGGTAAAACATGATATGGAACGCTAACAACGTAATGTACTTGCAGCCATATAACAAGTGTTAACACATGAATAACAACAGTTACTCACATAAGATCATGAGGAAAGATGAAATGTGTGCTTATACACCTACTGTAGCCATGAAAAGGGATTTAGATGTAGCTTGCATGGGGTAAGTAGGTTCTCCTTAGGTGGTTATCCTAGGTCTATTACCAAGATCTAAGTAATATTGTGTGTAAACTGATTAATGCAAGAAGTTTTCTTGTTACCGAAAGTGATCGATGTGAGAAGCTTTCTTAGGATGCTTTGCTTTTATGAAAGGCTGATTAATGTGGGAATCCATTTGCTACCATGATATACTAAGGTAGCCACCATTTGAGGGAGTGGTCTACAATGGGATTTTTTCTTTTGATTTTTAAATGGTAGGCTAAGATATGTGATAGTTATCATTCAAGGGATTAGTCTATAATTTTTATATTATTTTCTTTATATGAAAAATTTCCTTTGAGGGAGTAGTCTATTTTTGGATAACATAGCTTTCGATAGGAACATCCATGATTTTTTGATTTTTAGATAAAGATGAGGAGCTAAGTAGACCAATTGGGGAGGGGGAAAATAATGTGTCCAAGATATACATATGAACCCTTATCATGGTTCCAATAGGTAGATAAGAGGAGATGGATGTAATGATTGTTGGGTTCCCACATAGAAGGAGTAACTTTTACATAAGGAACATGCTATGGGAAGAGCTATGGTGCCCATATTCAAGGTCATGGATAGGATAGTGATGGAAGACCACATGATTTAAAATAATTACGATGGAATATGGAGAAGGATAATGATGGGAATGCGATCATTAATGTGAATAAGATCACGTTGGTAGGTGTGTTAATAATAGAAATGATGCAAGTGCAAGGTGTTGAGAGGTTTCATTTCCAGTTTACCATCAAGGGAGGCTAAGCGATAGGCTCTAGACCCATACTTATGCATGATAATGTATGGTCCAATTTGATTGGGAGAAAACTTTCCACGTTTTCTCCTTTCTAGAGTAGTGAAATTTTTATTTTCTATTAAGACAAGGCCACCAATGTTAAAGTCATGTTATTTTAGATGTTTATTATAGGCACGTTTGATATGCTCTTGGTAGAATTGGTGATGTTGGAGTGTAATTAAGTGATGGTCATATAATATTTCAAGTTGTGTTAGACACTCTTAGTGATAGTCCTTGTCAGAGATGAAGTTGCAAAAAAAACACGAAAAGATGGAATTTTAACTTTGAGGGGAAGGAAAAAGTCAGAGCCATAGAAAAGAGAGAAAGAAGTAACACCTGTAGAGATATGGATGCTAGTCCAATAAGCCCAAAGAGTGAAGGGGATATGAAGATGCCAATCTCGACCTACCTTATCAATAGTTTTGACAAGAATGTTGCAGAGAGTTTTGTTAGTGGATTGATTGGCCGTTAGCTTGTGGATAGTAAGAATAAGAGAAGATACTATTGATATTGAAAGTGTCACAAAGCTTCTTAATGTATTTTGTTTGTAAGTACTTTCCATTTTCCGTGATGATTTTATGAGTAACAACAATGAAGCAACATATGGTGTGTTGATAGACAAATTCAATGATCTTGTTGGCTTTGGTAGATGCGATTGGAATAGATTCCACCCACTTGGTGAAGTATCTGGTAGCAAAAAGGATAGAATGTTGATGCTGAGAAGAGCATGGATTGATGAGACCAATGAGGCCAAGCCCCATTATGAGAAAGTCCATATATATTAAGTTAGTTGTAAGGCCTGGATAGGGATACAAATGAGATTGGAATGCTGCTGTCACTTGACACACTTTTTAACATACTCACAACAGTCTCGATTGAAGGTGGGCCAATAGTAGCCCATCTAAAGAATTCACTTGGTGATGAGAAAACTACTAAAGTGTCCACCATAGATGTCTTCATGGACTTCTTGGATAACACGGGTAGATTCATGGGATTTAAGGCATCATAATAAAATACTATGTCAAACCCACGTTTGTAGAGGATGCCGAAAGGATGACATAACACTTAGCACGTTAAAGGAATGAAATCCTACCATTTTGGATAGGTAAAAGATGATTTTGGATTAAGAAAGATAGTAAAATATCTGAGTATACTAGAGATCGAGATTGATTGGTATCGATATGATTGATTCAGGAAGTTCATTGGTATGAGATGGCTGATTGATGTGGTAGACAACGACAAAGAGTTTGGATTCTTCGTTGTCCAAGGGATGAGAGATGTGAGAGATTCTATAGTATTTGCAAAGTGGTCAAGTGAGAAACAAATGGTTTGGATGGTGTATTGATCAAAGGCCTTGAGGAGAAAGTCGATGATGTCTTTTTAATTTTTGAAGGACTTCATTTTTGTATTGATAGACTTTCTTAATTTGATTGATGATGATTTGGGAATCACCATAGATGTAAACAATTTGGATGCCAAACATTATAATAGTTTAAAGGCCCAAGATGAGGGCTTCATACTCAGCCATGTTGTTAGTACATTCAAAGTTGAGTTTGTAGGTGATGGGGATAAGAGTTTCCTAAGGAGGAATGATGATGATGCCAACACCTTCCCCTTGCCAACACTTAGATCTATCAAAGAATATTGTCATTTTGAGGGGAGAATACTCATGATTGATGGTGTGGATGGATTTGTTAGGGAATTATTCATGTGGGAGTTGATTATCGGAAGAGGGGCTTCGGTGAGTTGATAAACAATAGTTTGTCCCTTGATTGATTTTTGAGATATGAAATCTAGGTATAACTCAATCATGAGCATGAGACATAAAGTGATGCAATTGTGTTGTTTAGGATTATAATTCATGGTTTTGAGAGGATAGAAGCTAGTGATGAAATAGGTTTTATGATTAATAAAATAGTGGTGAAGCTTGGAAGTGGTGAAGAAAAGAGCGCAAAAAATTTTCAGCTTCAGTGTAGTGGGTTTCATAATCATGGAGAGTACAGATTGATATAATAAATAGCCTTCTCCTTGCCTTGCTCATTGTGATGTGAAAACATGGAACTAGAGTGTGGTCAATGTAACATATGTAAAGATAAAATAGATCCCCCTCATGTGGAGGTGTGAACACATGTGGCACTACAAGATAATGTTTAAGTTCATCGAAGGCCTTTTGGTAATTGACATCCCACTCAAAGTGAGTGTCTTTGAAGAGAAGACGATGTAAGGGTTGGAAACAATCAAAATTTTGCTAGATTAAACAACGGATTGATTAGAGTTGGCCTTGGAGATTGCAAAGTTGCTTAATATTAGGAGGAGGAATCTTGAGGATAACTTTGATCTTGGCAAGGTCAACTTCAATACCTTGTTATCCCAAACCACCCCAAACTATTTTTATAACTCCCATATTCATTTGGAATTATGAATTAATAAAAAGTTGAAGAAATTAGTTTTGGGGACATTCCTTTCCTCCTTTTCTACTCCTCATTTCCATACTTATCTAAAAAATTAGAAAAATTAGGTCATTTGGGGCCAAATCGGAATATCGAGCCTAAGAGGAACATACGAGAACAATTCTCATGTTCATTGAGTTCCCCACATTCTTGCATCACATGCATTGAAAGTTTAGGGGCATTGAAATTGGTTAAATAAGGATTTCTAGGAACAAATGGAATAATTACATTGGGTAACTGTTCTCTACATCACCGATCCGACAACAAGAAAGACAAAGAGCTAGTTTTGTGGGTGAATCAGGATTTTCAAGAACGAGTGGAACAATTCCACAGGGTTTTTAGTTCTCCGCATGGCATGGTGAAGTCGATCGACTAATTGGCGATGAGAATTAGAAAAGTAGAAAAGTGGGGAGATAATGTTACGAGATAAAGTAGGAGATGCATCCACCAATGGAATGGGTGGAATTGTTCCATAGTTCCACCTAATGAACAATTCTCTAACTAACACAAGACCTATGATGGAAGTGGAAAAGTTAGACACCAAAAGATAAACAAGAATAGTTTCCATGTTCCCTCGGTTCCCGACTAATAGTGAAACACCCGCATTTGGAAAAAACACATTACTGCATGGACCGTAGCATCGCAAGTGTAACTAGTCACGACCCCCTTGAGCCCATGAACTTCAAATGGCCATATCTTTCACCTTGTTACTCCAAATTTCACAAACTTGGTACTGTTGGAAAGATCTCAACATGTACTACACCACAAAACTAGATTTCTTAATTTAGGTGAGGTTAGGTGGGTGAAAAAGAGGAAATACAGTCTAACATTAAAAGATACAATTCTAGGTAGCTCAACCACCCAATTTGATGAAGTATGGTGCCCATTCCTTCTCCTATAAGCAAAGTATCATAGGGGAATGGTATTGGTAGGGTACCCATGCTTATTTTTAGACATTTAATATATGTTATTGGTGGTTAAAAGAGGAAATCCGAGTTTCCATCTATTTTCCCTCATCTCTCTTTCCCATCTTCTATATATTGTAAAATGAGGCTCATTTGTAAAGGTTGGAATCTCTTGGAATGTTGGTGCATCATTCTACAAGTGTTGCACATATTTTTTGAGTTGCAAGCCTCAGATTTAGACATTTACAGGGTGATTCATGCCTTCTTCCTTCATTATAATGGACCGTGTGTCTCTATGAAGCATCAAAATTCATGTTTTGTGACTATTTTTGCCATAACTTGTGTTTATTGTATCCTCTTTCCTCTATATTACTTTTATGGTGTGTTGTGCATACTTATTCTCTTATTATAGGGTTTATTTCTATTGTGGTCCACTAGGAATGATAGCTTGAATGTTATTTTGGATTATGGCACTCATGTCTACTCTCTCCTTCTTCCTTTGATTTTTATTCCTACTCATTTGAGAGTGTCTTTCCCCCTCTTCTTAGTGCTATCACTTTTAATAGCTTAGGATTTCTTTTTCATGCATCTCTCGCTTCCCCTAGTCCCTTGGATTGTTAGAGTAGGATTAGATAGTTACATTTCCTTCCTTAGGAGTAGTTTAGCATTAGGATTAGGTAGATGAACCAACCTTCTTTGGAGGTTTGTCTTAGCAGATGTAGGTCCCCCACTTAGAGACAATCCCATGTTTCCCAAAAACATTGATTGCTCATCCATTCATTCATGAAAAATCAAAGGGTGCTATAGAAATGATTAAGCCAAGAGCTTTCCAATTACGAATCCAAAAAAACACTTGGTGGGATTAAGATGAAGGAATAATCGGATAAGACGTACAAAGATCATTTAAAGGATGAAAAGATGGTCCTGTCGGCATTTGGATTTACCCAAGATGTCATCAACATAGTACTATAAGATTTTGTGGATGAGATTGCGAAAGATGTAGGTCATGACATGTTAATAGGTGGATCCTATGTTTTTCAAACCAAAGGGCATGATGCGCTAGCAGAAATTTCCCTAAGGGGTGATGAAAGATGTCTTATGTTGGTCTTCTCGGTATGATGAGGACTTTTATTATATCCGAAAAAAATCATCCATAAGAGAAATCATTTCATGGCCGGTGGTTAGGTTGATAAGTTGTTTAATGTTAGGAAGGGGAAAGTCATCCTTAGGGAAAACGAGAGTTAAGTCTCGAAATTCAGTATAGATACAGAGCTTTTAAGAGGCTTTAGCAATGGGTACAATGTTGGAAACCCATTGAGGATGGTCGATAGGTTGGATGAGGTTGTCGAAATAAGATAATGCAATTCCTCTTTAATGAGGAGGGCAATGTGAGGATGCATGTGGCGTAGCTTTTAGTTAATCGGCTTGGCATTGGGGATGATGACGATGTTGGGATTAATGTCCGACATGTCATCATATAACCTGCAAAGGCATGGGTGTGCTTAGAAAGGAAATGGGAAAGGCTTTATCTCTTATGGATCAAGATATTGACCCACTTTTAGGATGCAAGGATCTTGTGAAGTCCATATGTTGATGTTGATGGTGGATTCATTGAGAAGGGTGGATGTGTTAGGAGGTAAGGCCTTATGAAGATGAGAATATTCCACCCCCATGTAGGAAATAATGGAGTCATCATCGCTACATTGAAGAATGTTGATGGTATGGAAATCCTCATCTATGATTTTGGGAATTTTGAGAGGAAGAGACCTAGTTAAACCTTCAACCTGATAAGTAATTGGTCCAAAAGTGATGGCATAGATTTAAAAAAGTTATAAGAAAGGGACACGATGTCATCCATGTCCATGGGGTCATTGGATGGAGAAGGATTGGGTGATGGATCAATGTGCATGGGGGATATAGAAGAAGTAGGTGCGAGAGAGTCGGTGGTATGTTCTTTGAATCCTAGTCCGAATTTATCATGAGGTTTACAAGATTAATCAATGATAATATTGTGCATGCCTTGTTTTTAATTCCTAAGATTGAATCCCTTCCACGTGTAACGATGGAGATAGGTATAAAGCGAAGGATTTTCTATAGAGTGAATTGAAGCCATTGGTGTATGGCTTAATATGTGGTTAATTGTCTATGTGGGAGGAGGGGCGATCAATGCCACCAAAGATAAGGTTGGATTTCAGATGAGGTGGACTGAAGGAAATGATATCCCTAACATTAGGTTGATACATAGGAGATTTTTGGGTCTACCAAATTGATTTGGTGTGGGAAGAGCATTAAGGGTGAGGAGTTGATACTCCATGAGTAAGAGACACCGCATCATGGTGTCGAGAGATTCGTCATTAGGAAGCTTGGATGTAGGCACAAATGAGCTAGTAGATGCTTCAAAATATGAATATTTTTAGGAATGAGCACGTCATTTTTATGGTAGGTCATGTGACATGCTTTGAAGGGAGGAATATCAATGGGGAGTGTATGGATTTTCCCCTCATGTTTGTACTTGAGAAAACAATGGAGAGTGGAGGGGACATAATACATAGAGTGAATCCATGAGCATCCAAGCAAGACATTATATTGGAATTCCCCTCAAAAATGTAAAAGAGATCATGGAGGAGTTTTTCATAAACATGGATGGGGAGGATAACTGTTCCTAAATTAGGGGAAAAACAATATTAAAGGATCGAATAACTGCAGGTGATTAAGAGACAATGATGGTTTGAAGTTTAAGTTGATTGAAGGTATGGGATGAAATGATGTTGATGCTAGAACCATTTTCAATCATAGATCATCAAATGTAGGTGTTGTTGATACAAACATTGATGAAAAGAGGAGGGTCATGATCTTCGTAGGATATCAAAGAATTTTAAAATCATAGAAATATATTGTGGCGAGGAAGTTGTAAGAGCTACGAAAGGTTGAGTCTCATAGATGGTGATTGGTATACATTTTAATGTTTTGATGAGTGTTTTTAGATGATTAGGGGAGCTTTGGATAATCTCATAGAGATACATCTTAACATGGGCTTGGTGTAGTTGCTTCATGATACATTTTTCAACACCAAAAAGATTTTGGGTTCGTGGAGTGGCTAGGATGGATACCTCAACCTTTGACAAAAGAAGGGTATGTATGGGGCTCATTAGAAGGAGAAGTGATAACAAATCTAGGATATGATAAGGTATATGGTTGTGAATCATGGGGACAAGAGTGAGTGGTGATGCAAACGATGTTTATGAAAAGAGGGTACCTTCTTTAGAAGAGTTGGGGTTTGGTGGAGGGATGGTGATGAAGGGTGTAGATGAATACTATATTTAAAGGCCTTATAAGTTTTATATTTGACTCAAGGGTTATGCTTGGATGTGTATGAGCTAGTGGATAGAAGAGGGTGGTCCTCTTTGATGATAAGGTCACCATATTCTATGAGGTTGTAGATGAGGGTATGGATGGCCTTATAGTGTTCTGTCATGTATGGGAACACAATGATGAGCACAAATGAAATTGTAATCAAACCACATGGGTTTTTTCCTACGTGAATTGAAGGATTTGATAGGGTCCAGGGGTGATTACGAGATGATTGGATGAGACAGTGAAGTATTTCAACATAAGATTTGATTGGGTGTTTTTGAAGAGGGGTTTCATGGGTTACAAATAGATTTGATTTAGGAGAGGTGGATGAAGGTAAAAGGGTACCTTACTATTGTGAGTTTTAGTAAGGACCTTAGATTCTAATTTAGGCTTGGAAGGAGGAGTGGATGGTTTTGATTCAGATTTAGAGGTAATGGGGAATTCGGATGAAGGGCCTGGTTTTGAAATGGAAGGTTGAGGTCCTAAGATGGATGATTGGATGTTGGTTTGTTTAGATTGATGGGGATTTGAAGGAGGAAGCTCCAACTTCTTGTGCGGATGAGTAAGATATTTTTGGGTAGGGGTTCCAAGCCTCAAGGTTTTTAGATTTTTACTGTGAAGGTTTTCCCTTGGCGGAGATGAAAATGATCTCAATGACGGGGTTTTCTTTGGAAGTAGGATTAGATGATTTGAATTTAGGTTTCTTTGCAGATGTAAGGATTGAGGATGAAGATGGTTTTTAGATAACATGATTGGTGGGATGAGAAGAAGTTCTTTGATTGCATGGGATTTGGAGGTGTTGATGTAGGAGTTGTGGTACTTTTTGAGATGAGGATGAGTTGGGGACATCATTTGTGATAGAATTAAGGGATATTTCCACTTGGTAGAAGCTTTAAGGGATGATGTGGATATGGGAATAAATTCATATATCAATGTAGGTATGGTTACTGATTGGGGACATGGGTGCAAAAATAGATGTAGAGGTAGATGTTGAGATAGACGTGGGGTTGGATATGTGTATAGTAGATACATGTGTAGTAGATGTAGATGTAGTATATGTTGATGTAGTATATGTGGATGAAATATATGTGGATATAATATATGAGGGTAGCGGTGTACAATCCTAACTTAAAGTATTGATTGTATGGGCGTTGGGTGCTTGAGATGTGCCTGGTTTTTTGGTGGATGGTTAGGGAAGGGATGTTTGAAGACATCTAATGGTTGGTTAGGAGGAGAATTAGGATTATCCAATTGAATATCTCCATGGTTGATAAGATTTTGTACTAAATATTTGAAATTACATATTTATTTGATATCATGACCATGGACTTGATGATTTTTGCAATAATGGTCCTCACAAGACCATGTGAGGCTTCGACACAAATTATAAATGCGAGAAGATATGAGGGAGTTGTATGAGGTAGGAAACCGTGATTTTTTTCAAGATGGAAGTATAATATTCCCCAAGGGGATGTAGTTGGGAGGTGGTGAGGAGCTCTTTGTAGAGGTTCAATGTGGGATGTAGATACGAAGAAGATTTGAAAACAATGACAATTGCTATATTTTTGGATTTTTCATTATAGGTGGATGATTTGGTGAATTCAATTTTGGGCTTGTTGGAGTGAAGTTTGACATGGCCTTTCTCATGGGCATGTAATTCTAATTTGCGGTCCATGGTAAAATCCTCTTTGAATGTTTGGAAAGATTGGATTTTGAGGGTGGATGAGATATGTTTTGAATATGATCTAGATAATATCTTGATAAGTTCGGTTTAGGGAAGGGAAAAGGATAATTGATTGATATTGTCACACTACCTAGTGACAAAATAAATGATTGATTCATTGTCAATTGTTTGATGAAATAGATATTGGTGATGGAAATTTTACACATGATACTAATGGAGAAGTTCTCTAAGAAGAACTACACAAGTTGAGTGAATGAGAAGAGGGAATATTGAGGAATTCCATTGTACCCGAAAAGAGGGTATGGCTAATGACATGGGGAAATTATGAAGCATGTGATCTTGGTCATGGGCGATGAGATAACATGAGTCCCTGAAAGTATGAATATGTTGTCGGGGATCCTCCTTACTTGTTGAAATTGGAAAATTTAGGGAGCTCATAATGTGGAGGATAAGGCTTGATGGGTATGGATGGGTTGATAGGATCATTGCAATTTTGTTTATAGGTGAATGTGATCTTATGACAAAAAGTAACGACTTCCGTTTGGCATTATACTTAGTAAAGATTGCATGGGGTCATTAGATGTATGAGGATGAGGGGTTGATTGATGTGGTTGTGGATTGTAAGAGGTAGATGGGTTGGGTTGTGGGTAGGATTGATATTGTTGAGGATAAGTAGGAGTTTGTGGAGGTGGTTGATAAGGAGGAAGATAGTTGAATGCTTGTGATTGGATAGGTTGGGAGATATGATGTTGTGGAGGGATGTAATTAGATGGATATGATTATGAGGTTTTTTGAGATATGGGAGGATTATATTAGGATTGTGTTGGGTGAGTTGGAATAGTGTATAGAGTAGTTGAGATGTTTGGATGGGTTGATTGGGAAAATGTGTTGAAAGATGCTTTGGAGTGGAGGTTGATGAGTTTGAGTTGACTCGAAGGGTGGGTTTTGAGGTAAAAACATTTCCATGGACTTGAAATGTGAAGAGAGGTAATGAGTTTTGAACATGTTGCTTGTGTGGTGGAGGAAGTAGATGATAATATTGAATAGTTTGGGTAGGGGTGCTTGATGAAAATGATAGATGAGGTAGTGATAGTGATAGAAGATGTAAGAATGGTATTGATGTGAGGTACTTTGGGTGGAATAGGGACCATCAATTGAGTGGAATGATGGGCTTGAGGAACCATTGTAGAAGAATCGTGAGGGCCATGTTCATTTTGAGACATTGCTAGCTCATTAATATCCCTTGGAAATAAAATAGAAAGTTGGGAAGTAAGAGCCTTGGTGGATTGAAAATGTGAAGGGTAAGCATATATTTTTTTTTAAGGGGAGGTCCATCGATGGAGATATTAGTGCCTTTACGATTAAGATAATCATGAATGGAAACATGATTGGCATCAAGGAGCTCCTAAAACTCCATGCATCCATGAGGGATAGTGGGAGGTCCAAATTCTCCTAAGGAAGTGGAAGATGGGAGTGTAGTTGGTTAAAAGGGAATAGACTAATGATAGAAAAAAGGGTTGGTTTCAACATGGAGAGTTATTTGGATCATATAAGACTCATGAGGAGGAGTCACATAAACAATGGGTTGGGAGACCAAAGGTGTGGTGATCATAGGTGTAGAGGAAACAATGGAAAGCGTGGAAGTTTCTTAGGAAAGATTGTTTGAGGTGGGGATGTTGTTGGATGAGGTTAAATTGTTCATTTTTTTGGCTTGCTAACGAGTGATAAGCGGCATGAAAAATCAAACAAAAAATTATGTAGATTATTAATATGAAAATAAAATCAAGAAATAAAGTTTTGATTATCTTGTTTATTTAGAGAAGTGTGAAAAGAAAAGAAAGAGGCTCAAAGGGAACCTAAAGAAGTGGCTAATCTAAGGATGGTTTTGGATTTGTTTAAGGCTAGAGTTCTCTATATACTAAAAGTTATGTGAGGCACAACTCTGTGATGACTATCGGTACGTGGATTGATATTGGGGCCTACCCCTGTACTTCACACACCAAAATGATAAGGGTGTTGGATGCTTAACCGATATACTGATACTCTAAATTTTTTTTACACAAGCATAGCACCATGGCGGCTTCCTTATCGGGTGATTAAATCCCAATAGATCCATATGGGAGGAAATGCTTAGATGTGTTGATTTTTTTGTGTGGTTTGGATGTGTGAATGTAAAATATTTACCACCTACTTAAACTATGTGAGCAAGAAAGCATGAAAAGGTGTTATTTTTAGATTTAAATCTAAATGTGATATTTGATGAGAACATGAAAACAAAGGAAGGATAAATGATGAAAAAAGATAAAATAAGGATAAAAAAGGAGAATGCACTTGATAAAATATTTTTTCCATTTTCCCAAATTAAGCACACACATTGTTGATCCAAGAAGCAATCCCCTAAGCACATGAGAAAACAAGAATTTATTGTAGAGTTAGTACAAAGAGACAAATGGAATGGAAGAATGAAAATAAAGAAATAACTCACCAAATAAGATAGGTAAGTCCCACTAGGCATGCCATATTGTTTGACGAGTTTTACCACTCTTGCTTCAAGTTAATGGAATGATGTGCAAGAAAAACAAGAAACTAAAATATATGAGAGAATTTAAGGCTACCAATATGTGATGACAATGAAGATGAGATATAAGCACAAATATCCTCTCCGTAGTGAGCTTGATAAACTACACAATAAAGAGATAACTAGACAAGAAAAATATTAGTAGATTAAAAGGTGGGTTTCTGACTAACTAAGTCAGGTCTCAAAAAGTGATAAACTTCCTAGGGAGGATGTCAAACCTAAATAGATCAAACCTAATTGGGTTACGATGAACTGAGACATACAAAATTAGTCGATGACGACTACAACATGGAAGATCAAAAATGGAGAAAACAAAGGATATAGATATGATTGTGAGATGTTGTAGATGTTATGGAGTTTATGTAGAAGCACAAGAAATAGAAAGGATTTAAGAAAAAGATAGATTTGATGAAGATGTAGATCGGGTCAATGACGATCGGGTCAAAAGTGAGATATGAGTTGTTAGATAAAAGGATGATAGAGATATAGAGATCATAATATTGGAGGAGGATGGAAAATAGATGACAGATAGGCTACCAATATGTGATGAAAATGAAGATGAGATACAGGCACAAAGATCCTCTCCATGACGATCTTGATAACCTACACAATAAAGAGATAACTAGACAAGAAAAAAATTAGTAGATTAAAAGGTGGGTTTCTTGACTAAGTCAGTCCCAAGAAGTGATAAAATTCCTAGGGAGGATGTCAACCCACTCTGATCAAAACATCGATAAAAAATAAATTTTAGAATATAATAGAAAAAATATCGAGACATGCAAAGATAAGCTAAGATACCTATCTAATAACAATAAATTAAGATAAAGAGATCAAACCTAATCAGGTCGAAGATGAACCGAGACAAATAAAAGTAATCGACGATGACTATAGTAGGGAAGATAAAAATGGATGAATTAAAGGATATGGATCTAATTATGAGATGTTGTAGATGTTATGGATTTAATGTAGAGGCATAAGAAACAAAAATGATGCAATAAAAAGATATATTTGATGAAGATGTAGATCGGGTCAATGGTGAATTGGGTCAAAAGTGAGATATGAGTGGTTAAATAAAAGGATGATAGAGACATAGAGGTAATAATATTGGAGGAGGTTGGAAAATAGATGAAAATTAGGAAGAGTTTATGAAATAGAGTTGATGTAGATCAGGTCGATGAGGACTAGGGTAGGATCGATGATGATCGGGGTAGGATTAAGGTTAAATAGGAATTGATGGGTGGAAAAAGGGATATAAGAAACAAATAATTATGGGTGGAGGTTAATGCGTTTGAGTTGAATACGAAGGGTGGGGTTGTGAGGTAACAACATTTGTATGGACTTGAGATGTGAAGAGAGGCACCAAGGTTTGAACATGTTGCTTGGGTGGTGGAGGAAGTAGATGGGATTATTGAAGAGTTTGGGTAGGGGTGCTAATGACAATGGTAGATGAGGAAGTGATAGGGATAGAATATGTAGGAATGGTATTGATGTGAGGTAGGTTGGGTGGAACGAGTACCATCAGTTGAGTGGAATGACGAGTTTGAGGAACCATGGTAGAAGACTCATGAGGGCCATGTTCATTTTGAGCCATTTCTAGTTCATTAATAGCCCTTGGAAATAAAATAGAAAGTTGGGAAGTAAGAACTTCAATGGATTCAAAATGCGAAGGGTAAGCAAAGATTTGTTTAAGGGGAGGTCCATCGATGGGGATATTGGTGGATTTACAAGAAAGATAATCATGAAGGGAAACAAGATTGAAATCAAGGAGCTCCTGAAACTCCATGCATCCATGAGGGATAGTGGGAGGTCCAAATGCTCCTAAGGAAGTGGTAGATGGGGGTGTAGTTGGGTTAAAGGGAATGGAATGACGATAGAAAAAGGGTTAGTTTCAACATGGGGATTTATTTGGTTCATATGAGAATCATGAGGAGGAGTCATAGAAACAATGGGTTGGGAGACCAAAGGTGTGGTGATCATAGGTGTAGAGGAAACAATGGAAAGTGTGGAAGTTTGTTGGGAAAGATTGTTTGAAGTGGGGATGTTGTTGGATGAGGTTGATTGTTCCATTTTTTGGCTTGAGAATGAGTGATAATGGGCATGAAAAAGTCAAACAAAAAATTATGTAGATTATTAATATGAAAATAAAATCAAACAACAAAGTTTTGATTATCTTGTTTATTTAGAAAAGTGTGAAAAAGAAAAGAAAGAGGCTCAAAGGGAACCTAAAGAAGTGGCCAATCTAAGGATGGTTTCAGGTTTGTTTAAGGCTAGAGTCCTCTATATACCCAAAGTTATGTGAGGAATTTTTTTTTGATGATTACTGGTACATGGCTTGATATTGGGGTCTACCCCCGCACTTCATGCACCACAACGATAAGGGTGTCGACACTTAATTGATATACCGATACTCAAAATTTTTGTTACACAATAATAACACTATGGAAGCTTCCTTATTGGGTGATGAAATCACAATAGATCCATTTGGGAGGAAATGTTTAGATTTGTTGATTTGTTTGTGTGGTTTGGATGTGTGTGGAAGAAGTATGAATGCAAAAGATTTACCACCTACTTAAACTATGTGAGCAAGAAAGCATGAAAAGGTGTTTTTTAGATCCAAAACCAAATGTGATATTTGATGAGAACATGAAAACAAAGGAGGGAGAAATGATGCAAAAAGGAGAAAATAAGGATAAAAAGGAGAATACACAGATAATTTTTTTTTCCTTTTTCCAACTTAAGCACACACATTGTTGATCCAAGAAGCGATCCCCAAACACACAAGAAAAGAATATTTTCCTGCAAAGTTAGTATATAGAGATAAATGGAATGGAAAAATTAAAATAAATAAATAACTCAACAAATAAGATAGGCATGTCCCACTGGGCATGCCATAATGTTTGACGATTTTTCTTGCTCTTATTTCACGCTAATGGGATGGTGTGCAAGAAAACCAAGAAACTAATATATGAGAGAGTTTAAGAATATTGATATGTGATGACAATGAATATGAGATACAGGCACAAATATCCTCTCCACAAAGCTTGATAACCTACACAATAAAGAGACAACTAGACAAGAAAAATATTAGTAGATTAAATGGTGGGTTTCTTGACAAAGTTAGTCCCAAGAAGTGATAAAATTCCTAGGGAGGATGTCAACCCACTTTGATAAAAATATCGATAAAAGATAAATTGTAGAATATAATAGAAAAAGATTAGAGATATGCAAAGATAAGCTAAGATAAATATCTAATAACAATACATTAAGATAAATAGATCAAACCTAATCGATCGATGACATTGAGACAAAAAAAGTAGTCAATGACGATTGTAGCAAGGAAGATAAAAAATGGAGAAAAAAAGGATATAGATATGATTGTGAGATGTTGTAGATGTTATGGATTTGATGTAGAGGCATAAGAAATAGAAATTATGCAAGAAAAAGATAGATTTGATGAAGATTTAGATTAGGTTGATGGTGACTAGGGTCAAAAGTGTGATATGAGTTAATAGATAAAATGATGACAAAGACATAGAGATCATAATATTGGAGGAGGATGGAAAATAGATGACGAGATAGGCTACCAATATGTGATAAAAACGAAGATGAGATACGAGAACAAATATCCTCTCCATGGTGAGCTTGATAACCTACACAATAAAGAGACAACTAGACAAGAAAAATATTAGTAGATTAAAAGGTGGGTTTCCGACTAAGTTAGTCCAAAGAAGTTGTAATCTTCCTAAGGAGGATGTCAACCCACTTTGATCAAAACATCAATAAAAGATAAATTGTAGAATATAATTGAACAAATATAAGAGATATGTAGAGATAAGCTAAGATAAATATGTGATAACATGAAAATTAAAATAAAGAGATCAAAACTAATCGGGTCGAATTATTATGAACCAAGACAAACAAAAGTAGTTGATGATGACTATAACATGGAAAATTAAAAAAATGGAGAAAACAAAGGATATGGATCTGATTGTGATATGTTGTAGATGGTATGGATTTGATGTAGAGGCACAAGAAAAAAAGGATGCAAGAAAAAGATATATTTGATGAAGATGCAGATTGGGTTGACAAACCATTGCTATGGTCAAAAGTGAGATCTAAGTTGTTAGATAAAAGGATGAAAGAGACATAGGAAATAGAGTTGATGCGAGATCGGGTTAATGATGATGGGTAGGATCGATGGTGATAGGGGTAGAATTAAAGTTAAATGAGACTTGATTGGTGGAAAAAGGCCTATAAGAAAGAGAAAACGATTTATAGACACCTAAAATTGGTTATCGATATAGTGTCCCCCATGTGCGTTTGCCTTCTCGGGTAACCTGGGGCACATTTATATCACCACTTCTCCCTTAGGGTATTAGTTAATATTTGATTTAAACATCTATCCTAAGTTTATTTCACCCCATTATGTTTTACCCATAGATAATTAAATATTAACTATTTAATTATACTTTTTACATATATCTTAACCACTTATCTACCCCATATCAATTCCTAACCTCCCATATCTATTTTATCCATCTATCCCCCTATTTCTCCTCCTCCCAAACCAAAGCGGGAGATATTTCCCATATTTGAGGTGGAAGGATCACTTTCATCTTTCCAAAAATTGCCCCTTTTGGCCATTTCGGGAGTTTGTTCCCTGATCGGCGCCGACCGGTACTCGGTCGACGCCAATTTTTCGGAGTAGTGCCGATTTCATCTCGGTCGGCACGATTACAAATACAGGGCTAGAATTCAATTCTGGTTAGACAGAAAAAATGACAGAGAGTTTTGAGCATCAAGTCTGAGCATTATCTATCAAGCGAAAGTGAATTCTGTCCAAATCAATCCTTGAGAGGAGTACCATTACTCTACTCCTACCACATCGACATCGTGAGCCTCCATCGATCTCTTGGTGACTCTGTTCCTACATCCAGCTGAAGGTGGAGCCTTGTCAGTATCCCTATGGCTCTTGCAGATCCAGCGGAGATCGACGATCTAGCTTCCATTGTCTATTTCTCAATCTTCCTGTAATTTTCCCCTAGTCGATGCCAACCTTACCCAGTTGACGCCAATTCTCTCTAGTTGACACGACCTATCTCGATCGGATCCTCAATCGACCCAATTTTCCTAATCGATGCCGATCTTCTGCAAACGTGCAATCTAATTGCGAAAAATAATTTAGGGAACACAAATCCAACATTGTTTTCACACTTTCCTTTTTCTATTGGTTTTACATGTTTTTGTTTACATTATGTCTATCATCATTTTTAATCAAAATCTAGACATTTACTTACATTTTTTTATCATGTATGCTTCTTTCCTTAATTGAAAACATGGTGACATCCACCGAGGGAGCTTATCGCTTCTGGACCCGCTTTTCGGGCAGTCCACCCAAATATCTTTTAACGTTGTTTTTTTCTGTCAAGTATTTGTGTCTCACAGGTTTCTTGGATCTACTTTGCAGGATTGCTCGTGTGCCCGTCTTGTCCACATCAGCTTTCTTTTCCATCTACATCTTCGGATCTTGTCTTATCTATCAGGTATCGATTTCATTTGAGTTTTCAGGTTTTTGTGTTTAGTTTGGTACATTAACTTGGATAGGTAACAAGTGTGAAAAATTCTTGATCTACATTCTGGCATGCCCGGTGGGACCCAACCAAAGTCCCTTATTGGTAAGTTCATTTCTTTTCCAGTTTTGAGCTTTTGTTTTGTTTCTTCACTGTTTTTCATCAGTTCTCCATAGCATTTCCTTCCTTCATTTTGGTCTTGCTTCTTTCACTTATAATTTGCAAAGTTAAAGTTTCTTCTTTCTTGCAAAACTAAATTCCAATTCCTATTTCGAAGATCAATAAATCTTTCATTTGATTTCAAAATTGCATTTTTGATCCATCTCTTTTTGCAAAATTGTTATTTTCTTGAAAGTTTTCTAGTTCCTTAAATAGAAATTTTCATTCTACTATTATTTGGATATATCTTTCTGGATTTGTTGGTGTGTTTGCTTAACCTTTTCTTGCGAGCACATTGCTTGTTCGTGGGATTGTTCGAGGGGAAGAGCTCAACAATGTGCTTTTTGAAGTCCACACACCTTGGAGAGCTAAATCTATAGGTATTCCTCTTTTACGGTGTTTTCTCCTTTTTAAGAACTTAAAAAGAACTTGTTTGTTTGTTTTCTATCACATTCAAACATTTTGATTTTGGTGCTTAAAAGAATTTAATCACATTTGGGAAAGAATTTGTTTGACTTGTCTTCATCGAAATCCAACACTTCATTCTTAGTGCTTAAAAAGAACTTTTCCTTTGTCATTTCTGTTGTATGCTATTCATCTAGTTTTCTAAATAGGCTGGAAAAATTGATCAAAATCGGTAGTGACACTATTTGATTTTTATTTTTCACCCTTGCACACAAAGCCAAAATCACTAGGTATAAAGCATCAAAACAAAAATTCCTCCCCTGCCTTGCCTACTTGGAAGTGACATCCAAGAGGAAGAGCCTACGCGGTACTCGGGCCACTGCTATAAATTCACACGAAAGTTACGGTATATATTGGCAAAGCACCCAACTCCCTTATCGCAGTGGTGTGTGAAGTGCGGGGGTAGGCCCCTATATCAAGCCACATACTGGTCTTTTACTGAAGTGCCTTCGGGACTCCTCACCAAAACATTCCCCAAACCATCCTTAGTTTGGCTATCTGAGTAGTTCCTGTTCTAAAAAGCCTTCCCTAATATTTTCTTTCTTAAAAGTAGGAAAATTTAAAAGAGATAATCACCTACGTTGCTTGAATTATGTGCATTAGTTAGGTCAATCTTCTTTTTCTATATTTCTACTTGTTTATGACGGTCATCACTCGGTTACAATCTAGAAAAATGGCTCAACTGGCCCCTTCTTCCTCTGAGATCACCACTAGTGTGGATGTTTCGGCACCCCTCGGGTCTTCCTCGGGACCGCTATTAGTTGGTTCCCCATCTTGGTCATATAATCCTTTCTATCAGCCTAAAGCAATCCCATCACATCCAGCTTCCCCCAGTCCTTCAGAAATATCATCTGCGCTTGATATAGAGTATGTTCCTCACGGGGATCCTGAATTTCAGGTGCTCCTTGATCGCAATCCGGTAGCCCTTATGGACTATCTAGTACATAAGTCTGTTTGAATATCTGATCAGGGACCACCAATCCAACAAGTTTATGATTATCCTCGTGAACCATCCCAAGCTTTTATAGAACAGTTAGCATATTTTTTCTCACCTCGAACCACGGAAGAGGGTGGCGCACCTGTGCCTCCTTTTTCTCTTCCACCGACCATGTCGACTAGTTCTCAAATAGTCTTGCCTATTCCTAGTGCCACAGTTACCTCGACTATTCCACAACCTACTTAAGAAGTCCTCTTCTCTAGCTATAATGGGTGCATCTGCGCACCCACAGATTGTTAATTCTTCTATGCCATCCATTGCGTCCCAGGGTCAGTACCTCTTTATGAATCAACCCCCTTCTATGAGTCAGTTGGTTCCTGCTTCTCGTCCTCCAGTTGGTCTTTCTTCCAATGCTCCAGCGATAGTGACCTTCACCCATCCTCTAGCGTCAGCACCCTTAATAACCAATCCGGTAGTCGGTCAAAAGCCTCATTCGGACCTTGTTCCCCACCATGTCCAATCAAATTAACACCCATGTTCCTCAATCCATTCGATTCGATCGATGAAGTGTAGGAGCCCACCAATCACAGGCTCCGTCTTTCATTCAACCACCTTTTTCTCAACCACTTGTCATCTCATAGCCTATTTATACACAGGCTCCTTCACAACAAATACCTCACCAGGTGTCACCCAGAATGCCTGGTTATTCCTCTTATCATCTTGTTAATCAACAGATGAATCCCCATTGACACCTCAACAAAAATCCACCATTCACTTCTTATGTAGGACATACCAGTATGCCTCCTCCTCAATCTGACATGGTCCAAATTCTTTTCAAGAAAATCACAGACCTAGAAGCCTCCACCAAAGGGGCTCATCCTTCATACTCTTTTGAAGAAGTGTGTAATGAACCCATTCATCCATCAGTGGCTTTTAAGCCTTATCCTCCCCAATGGGAACTTCCTAAGTTCTCAAAATTTCATAGTCGGGAGGATCCTCAACAACACTCTACGAGCATTCAAACACGCTTGCTACTTATAGTCTAGGATCAGGAGCTTATGCTCCGTACTTTCCTATGTCTCTAGCAGGGCCTGCTTTAGACTGGTATAATAATATTCCCCAACATTCCCTATTTTCTTTCTCTCAATTAGCCCAGATGTTTGTTGAAAACTTTTCAATAAACATCACACATAAGATCTCGATTACAGATCTTTACAACATTCGCCAATTCGATGATGAGTCTATTGCAGACTTTGTCACTCGTTGGAGAGGGATAATAAATCAATTATCTTTCTCCCTCCCTCAATCTCAACAGATCGAGTTGTTTACTTGATCTTGTGCTAATCATATTTCTTCCACTTTAAGGATTCAAACCTTTCATACATTTGAGGAAGCCTTTACAATGGCACGTAAACTCGAGTCCCATGCCATTGAACAAGGGAAGTTAAAACTTCGCTCTAAATCTAAACCAGATTTTTCTCGGTTTACAAAATCAAACCCTTCCACTTCTAAAGACAAGAATCAGGGATCCACTAACACTATCATATTAAAAACACCACGAGACGATAACACTTCTAATCAAACACCACGGAGAGACTCCTCATCTTCTCAAAAAGGACCCTCATCATCTCGATCTTTTACTTCGTTGGGGGAATCATATGCTTCTATCTTGGAAAAAATGTTGGAAGTTCACATGATCGAACTTCCCCTATTAGAAATTTTGATGAAAACCAAGAACGTCCATTCTGGTATAGGGAAAATGACTTCTATCATTATCATAGAACCAAAGGCCATGACATTGAATGATGTCAGACCTTCAAAAATCTTGTCCAAAAATTCATTGATAAAGGTGAGCTCATTCTGGATAACCCAAATGCTCCCCCAAATCAGGCGCTTGATGTTTTTAAACAACCTTTTCCCAATCATTCCCCAAACAATGATGCTTCAGAGTCTCAAAAACCAAACACTCATACTATCAACTTCATTTCTACTGAAGAATCTTCTTCTAAAACTAAGCCATCTACGAACACATCAACTAAATCAGAACCTCCTTCCGACTCCGCTAATCGTTGGGATTCCACCATCTTCAGACAACCCATCTTTGAATATTCCCACATTGTTAGAGATGGATTCATCTCCCTCTGCCTCTTTATCTGATCTTCCATCCATGCCCGAGACAGTGTCATCCTCATCTATCTCATCATCAGATATTCTTTCGATGCTCGAGGCATTTACATCCCTTCGAGTTTCCACCACGAATACATCTACTTCTTGTTTCTCCCATTTTTGCTTGTGACTATGCCATTGGTAAACATACCTATAGTTGTACCAACTTCGATGGAAGCATCTTCAATTTTGACTCTTCCCGTTTCCTTTCCTACAGTAGTTACACCCACAATTACTGTACCAGAAGTATCTCCCTCGCAAGGAACTGCTTCTTCATCATCCACTTCTTCCATCACCAATACTATTTTGCCTATTAAGGGAAAATCTAAAGAAATAGCACCGACACCTACACTCTCGGTTCCTGAACTTAAATCGAGACAACTAAAGTCTAACGTTACATCATCAGTACCTCCTCATCTCCTTCCCCCGAAAAGGTTACAATCACCTTATGCGGTTGAAGTTGTCACCATCCCTGAAAAAGGAAAACCCATATTTCGGACTATTAAGACTCTTGGTGCTTTCCCTCAAAAATCTCTCTGCGCCTCATAAAAGATTGGATTTATCAACTGGGAAGGCATCTTCTTCTACAATACCATCAGAACCATCATCTTCTTCTACTACAACACCTTCTTCGCTAGTGCCTTGTAAAGTGAATTTACACACTAGAAAGGCATCACCTCTTTTATCAGGACCATCATCTTCATCACCAAAAGTCAAGGCACTCTCTATTCCTCTAATCAGACCTATTTTGGGAGCTCCTCCCTCATCTAAATCGGCATTATCTAAATCATCATCTGTTTTGACCAAGCAACCTTCTTTATCTCTGAAGACCACAACACTTGTCACATCTTCATCATCTTCAAAATCTATCTTAGGAGCTCCTCCTCCATAGAAATCAATCATGCCTCACTTGCTTCCATCTCAAGTGTCCAAGGCTACTTCTCCCGATGTCTGAAAAAGTAAAATGATCCCTAAAAAGACTGTCAAACCAGACATGCAGGTTCTTTTACCTCAGCAGTCCATGGAGGTAAAAGAGGCACCTCCATCATCTCTGTCCTCATCTTTGTCTACTGGATTCTATACTGAAATTCTTCACCAACTTATCCAATCTTCATCCATATCCCTTCCTCCGATCAAACCCTATAATCCTAAAGGAGTAAAACCTTCCTGGTTCAACTCTGATTTGATTTGTGCTTACCATCGCACTCCAGGACATGACAGAGGGATGTAAAGCCCTTCAATCTGTCATTAACAGTCTTTTGGAAGAAAGTGATCTTCTGCTGGAAGAAGAGGAGGAACAAGTATCTCCTGTCATCTCAACCACATCTGAGCCTCAACGATCTACTCAGGCCTCTAGTTCTATTAATTCCACTCCGGATGGTCTTCCACCTTCTCAAATCGACATGATTCATATCGCCACTAGAACACAACAATATGATAATCTATCATCATCTACATCTCAGCCACGGGTTGTCATTTCTACAGCCCTGAAGGCATTCCTCTTTCCACATCAGCCTCGAGACCTAGGGTCTCTATTCATGCTTCACCTCGGGCTCAGATTCCCGTGTCAGTAGAGGAGAGTGTTATGAAACAACTTACCCATGCTCCGGTCAAAATGTCTCTTTTCGACCTCATTCAATCATCTCCACAACATCGCCAGCTTTGATTGATAATCTATGCATATATCGCAGTGAATTCAGATGAGCCCCAACCTTTTGAGATGATTGTTGGATTGAATAAACCGTCAACCGCCATTTCCTTTGAAGATTCAGAAATTCCTTCCCTTTCTTCCGAGGATTTGGAGGCTCCCCTCTTTATCACAGTTCAAATCAACAACACTACGTTAAAACACACTATGATTGATAGTGGTGCTGCACTCAACGTCATTTCCTCACACACATTTGAGCAACTTAAGTTACCAAAGAATGTAGTGTCACCCCACCTTTCGCCCTTCGATCATTTAACGATCAATTGGCAGTTACTTTAGGAACTGTGGTCCTACCCATTCGAGTAGGTAAGAAGCTGCTTCACGAACTCTTTTACATTGTTGAAGGGAAATTCCACTACAATATGATCCTCGGACGCTCCTGGATTCATGCAATGCATTGCGTCCCATCAACCCTCCATCGATGTTTAAAATATCAATATGAGGGAAAAATCTATACTCATCTAGGAGATCCTTTTCCTTCTGCACAATGCGACATGACCACAGGGTCTGCCCCTCTAAAGGAGAATGCTTGTTCTCCTAACAAGGCTTCATCCTCTTCCATACCTGCAACAAAACTACTAGATTTACAAAATCTAGAAGAGACATTGTAGCGTTTCTCACTAGGAGAGCTTCCTCTTCTCTCTTTTGATGCCCATCTCAAACCTAATGAGTATGGTAGACCAGACAAACAACCTAAATATCAGCCAAGTCTCGGTCACATCATCACCATTGGTCTACCCAATCAATAGACTAACTTCATTTACGGTGGTCTTGATACACCTCACTATCACTGGATTCTCCTCCTAGGGCCAAACCCTATTCAACAGGGTTTGATTGTCTATAGAATCCCACGTTTGCAAAAACTTATTTATATCGATGCGCGTGGAAGGGTTTTGGCACAGGAAGTATGAACAGGGTGTGCATGACCTCGTGTCCATTCCAACTCTCAAACCACATCAAAAATTTGGTTTAGGATTTAAACCTCTTTCAAAAGCCACCATCACTATTCTCGATGAGCCTCTTCCCATTGAGGAACCATCTTCTCCCACTAGGTCAGAAGCATCATTTGATGTGGATGACGCCATTTCCATCCCATCTAACTTTTTTTTTAGTCAATACCATTTCCTTAGGGCCGCTGACCTATAAAACTAATAACAAATCCACTTCCATACCATTAGTCTTCCCTGAAATAGTTGGAGACGACTCTCCTACTATCAACACTATCCACTGTGCGGATGATGATTCTATCCTCACCTATATGGGGGCAGAGGATTCCTATCTTCCTAAAACCATTCCTTCGACACATCTATACGCTTCTTAATGAAGCCATTTGTCGACCTTAATATAGGGACTTCTAAAGACCCTCGCATCATTAAGGTCGGCCAATCTCTTAATCCACAGGAGTTAGGAGACTTTACCACTTTTCTTTCCAACCATCATCAAGCCTTCACTTGGTCATATGAGGATATGCCAGGACTCGATCCTGATATCGTGGTCCATAATATCGTTACTCTTCCAGACATCAAACCGGTTAAGCAAAAATTGCGTAAAATGCACCCTCGAGTAGCCCTTCTTGTTAAAGAAGAGTTGCAACATTTGCTTTCTGCTAACTTCATCCAACCCATTGATTATCCACAATGGGTTTCAAACATAGTACCAGTAACCAAAGCTACTGGGAAGATTTGAATTTGTACCGACTTCCGGGATCTTAATCTTGCTTGTCCAAAAGATGATTTTCCTCTACCTAATATCGACCAACTCGTGGATTTAACGGCAGGTCACGAGATGCTTTCTCTTATGGATGGTTTCTCTGGGTATAATCAAATTCTCATCACTAGAGGACCAACATAAGACTTCCTTCATAACTCCTTGGGGGACTTTTTGTTATCATGTCATGCCTTTCGGTCTTAAGAACACAGGAGCAACCTATCAGCGAGCAATGACCTACATCTTCCATGATCTCTTACACAAAACTGTGGAAGATTACGTCGATGATCTCCTCGGTAAATCCAAACTCCGTCAGGATCATCTTTTCACTCTTGCACCTCTCTTTGAGAGGCTCATTCACTTTTGTCTTCACCTAAATCCATCTAAGTGTGTGTTTGGCATTCTCACTGGTAAACTCTTAGGCTTTATCATTTCTATTAGGGGTATTGAAGTGGACCCACAAAAATAAAAGCTATCCTTGAGATGCCTCCCCTTCTAACTTAAAGCAAACTCCATGGTCTTGAGGATGCCTTGATCAATGCGTCATTTTATCTCGCATGGCTTTTCGGACCGTTGTCAACCTTTTCATCATCTCCTCTCGTAAGAATGTTCATTTTGAATGGGATGAGCGTTGCCAAAAGGCCTTTGATGATCTCAAAGCTTATCTTCTTTCCCCACCTGTGCTTACACCTCCACGCGAGGGGGAGCCATTCTATCTTTATATTTCTATGACTGACCATGCTTTGGGAGCCATGATCTCATCGGGATGCTAGTGGTAGAGAACAATCTGCCTATTTACATCAGTCACACTCTTCATGAGTATGAAACACGTTATTCTGAAGCTGAAAAGCTTGTGTTGTGCTCTCTTCTTTGCAACTTCTAAGCTTCGTCACTACCTCCTCAATCACAAAACTTACATTGTCACAAGTGTCAATCCACTCAAGACAATGCATGCAAAGCCTTATCACAATGATCGTATCACTCGTTGGCTCATGCTCATGATAGAATTTGATCTCGAGTTTATCCCACAAAAATCTATCAAGGGTCAGGTCATTGCAGATCAATTAGCTGATGCTCCTCTTTTCGGACACTCAAGTCCCCCTTGCTCAATTCCCTGATGAGTATATCCAACAAATTGATTTCAGTCTTTCTCCATTTAAAGTAAAACTCTTCTTTGATGGATCCAAATGCCAGCAAGGGGGAGGTGCAGGTTTCGTTATGATTCCTCCTTGGGGTGCACCTATCCCAGTCGCACACAAACTTAACTTTGAGTGTACCAATAATATGGCTGAATATGAAGCTCTTGTTTTAGGTCTTCAAAATGCCATTAATCTTGGCACCCGCCATATCGACATCTTTGGTGACTCTGAACTCATCGTTAATCAAGTCACGGGTGTCTATCAATGCAAGAATGATATCCTTCAAAAATATCATGATATCGTTCTCTTTCAACTTCAATATTTTGATAAATTCACTATCCAAGCTATTCCTCACACTGTGAATCGATTCACAGATACAATGGCTTCTTTAGCCTCACTTATTCTACCTTTTACCGAAGACTCGCACTTTATGTGGTTGTGCAGTCGATTAGATCAACCATCTCATCTCAGGCAACTGACTTCAATCAATGCCATCACAACCAATACTCAAGATGAGTGGTATCAACACATTGTTGATTATCTATCTCATTCAGTGCTTCCTCTAGATCTGACTTCCAATGGTAGAAGATCTTTTATCCTACGCGCTAATCGCTATACTATTCTAGGTGGAATCCTCTACAAACATGGTTTTGATGGTATTTTGCTTCGGTGCCTCAAAACCCCTAAATCATCTAAAGCCATCCAGGAAGTCCATGATGGTATATGTGGTGGACATTTTAGTGGCTTGGCCGTAGCTAAATGCATCTTACGTTTAGGCTATTATTGGCCTTCTCTTAATCGAGATTGTTGTGAATACACTAAGAAATGTGTCAAATGTCAACAACATTCCAATCTCACACATATCCCTAGTCAAGATTTGCAACTGCGGTGAATTTGTGGCCTTTTTCACAATGGGGTCTTGATCTCATCGGTCTCATCAATCCCACTCTTCACAGCGTCATCATTCTATCATTACTACCACAGAATACTTTACTAAGTGGGTGGAAGCTATTCCTCTTTCATCGACCAAAGCTAAACCCATAGTTGATTTTGTCTATCAACACATCATTTGTCGCTTTGGTGTTCCACACAAACTCATCACAGATAATGGTAAATATTTCAAAAACGTCAATTTGTAGAACCTCTGTGACACTTTCAATATCAAACTCAGCTTTTCTTCTCCATACTATCCCCAAGCTAATGGCCAGGCTGAGGCTTCCAATAAAACTTTACGTAATATCCTCACAAAAGTAACTAGTCGAGCTGGTAGGGATTGGCATTTACATATCCCTTTTGCTCTCTGGGCTTATCGGACTAGCATTCATACTCCTATGGGTGCTACTCCCTTCTCTCTAGTCTATGGGTCAGAGGTTGTTCTTCCTTTGGAAGTCCAGATCCCATCTCTTCATGTTTCTCTCAGAGAATTTGTTTCTGATGAGGACTATCGTCAAAATCATCTAGCACAGCTTGAGTTGCTAGATGAGTGGCATCTCAATGCTCTTGAGCATCATCAAGTCTATCTTGAGCATGTCAAATGTGCTTATAACAAGCACTTGCAACACCGTGACTTCAAAGTTGGTGATCTTGTTCTTAAATAAAACCAAAATGTCACTACGCTAGAAAGGAGTCAGCGTGGTAAGTTCACTCCTAACTGGATGGGTCCATATGTAGTCACTCATAAATATGGGTCTAGGGCTTATCATCTATCTTCCATGGATGGTGTACCTGAAATGGAACCTCTTAATGCCTTGCATCTAAGGCCCTTCTACTGTTAAAATCTATCTTACACGATCTTAGTCGTAAAACAGATCTTTCATCCATCTAACACCAGTCATATATTTTCATAGTGATTCGAACTATGTGGTTCTCCACGTTATGTCTTTTCTACCTTAAATATGAGTATCGTGGCTCTACTCATGGCATTTTTCTTATGGATATGTTCCTCCTCCTAGTAGGGACACCTTAATCACTTCTTCATTTGTCCCAAGTATCTATCTTAATCGAATCTACTCGGGGCATGAGTACATGCTTTTTATACGTTTTCTTCCCCTCTATCTGATCTATCTGGTCTACACTCAGCTTCTTTCAAAAAAAAAAAGCTCCAAAAAAAAAAAAAAAGGTGCTATCCTAAAATTCCCAAAAGATAGACTGATCCCTCGAAGGATAGCTATCTATGCATTTTCAAATGAATCAAAAGATATAGACCATGCCCTTGAAGGATGGCTACATTCAAAATACAGACCGTTCCCTTGAAGGACGGCTATTTGTTTATTTTCTTAGCATCATTGAAAGACTTCCCGTATTGATCAGTCTTTCTATATCTAGCAAACTTCCCGCATTGATCAGTTTTCTCTTCTGTCAAAACAAAAATCATGAAGCTGAGACATAAGACCTTTTGTCGATCATATGGAGAACCCTATTTTCCCAATGTGAGCATGTATTCTATCCTTTGTAAATTTTGACAAGATAAATACTTACTTCTCCTTCCATTTACCTTCTAGATCTGGTTTGTGACTAGCTAGTGTCAGGTTTATTTTAACCTCATATATGGCCTTGTATGCATGGTCTTTTGGTTTCCTATCAAAGTCTCTATTTATGGTCGGTTAGGGGCCTAACTTATCATTCTTTTTCTTATCTAGGTGTATTGCCTTTATTTCTAATCAAGGTCATTTCATTACGTCCTTTGCTCTCACAGAGAGCATTTCCCATTATTATTTGTTATTCATCCAATTAAATTGACATTTAACATGTTAATTTAGTCAAAATCTATCATCTATCTATATTCATCTTATCTACTTTGTCCAAAAAACATATCAAAGCATGTATTGCAAATGTGAATCTACCTATCTATTTTCATCATTAAATTAACATCTTAAACATATCAAATCTCATCATCTCCATCTATCATCTAAAAAATGTGTCCATCCAAGTTACACTACATCTATCTATATCTATTTTTCATCAAAATTAAATCCACATATCAATCACATCAAATCACATCACATCTATCTATCCTCTATGTCTATGTCCATCAAATCACATCTATTTGTCCTCTATCAGCATATGTCTATATCCATCACAATTACGCTACATCTATCCATATCTATTAAAATTAAATGCATGAGTACAATCATATGACACAAAAAATGATGAATCTATATATATACATGAGTGTCTGTACAACAAAGAATGGATGGCTTTCAATCAAGCCATCTATATCATACATCAAAAATGCCTTCAAATCGAGGCTACATCAATATGTCGATACAAAAATATAACATATCTATATCGTGAAATCCGATAGGTGGAAGACGCTATCTCCTCCACCCTCCTCTGGTCCAGGCTGTCTCTCCTGGCCACCACCTATCGAGCTAGAAGCACCTACTGCTAGGGGCCTGCTGCCACCTCGGTCTCTCCCGTGCTCCCTCCCTCTGATGCACCACTAGCTGCAACTATCGTTGATCTCCTCCTCACACCGTAACAAGGCACATCAGGGGCATGTTGTGCTAGGGCATCCTCGTAGTATCTCACCTCGGCAAGGAGAGACTGATAAGTACTCGGATCACCATACCAGGTGCTCATAATGGCGCTGTTGGTGCTGCTAGTGGTGGCCCTCCTAAGGTCGCACCTTGTGACCCGGACTTTGACATAGTGCCTGTATCACCATATTTGGCCTTGAGGGCTTCTATGCCGATGGTAGTGATCCCTCTGTTGGATCACTGTATCTCACTCCTGACAAGATGTGTCTCTCTCTCAGTATCAGTGCATCCCTCTCCTCCGTCAGAGCTCTGATCTCCTCGAGGGCAGCCTGGTGTGTCTGCACCAGGGTGGCATGCTCTCCCTCCAGCCTCTCCAGCACTGTGGCTATATCCTCCTCGTCTGCGTCTATAGATGCTGGCAGGTGTCATGGTAACTCTATAGAATACCATGCCACATAGCCATCATCTACTCTGGCATCATCATCACTATCTGTGGAAGGTGGGGCCTCCCTCAATGGATCTACTCGGGATCAAAATCGGTAGATCGGTCTCTCTGCTATCTCACCTGTATGGCATGTAGGTGGTGGAATTGTCTGAACTAGGCCGAACTGCCTTAATACCCACATAAACGGGATGCACTCCCACATATCTGGCCTATGCGGCCCCTAATCACCCTACTCCGTCTCAGCCCCACCAGGTGAGCCTCCTGACCGGCCCATGTTGGATAGACCCGATATGGTCTCCAAATGACCTGCTCTGGTGTCAGCATCCTGAAACGCTCAACATACCACTCTGCAGATCTCCTGTATCTCCCGGGGCCATGTCGGCCCGCCATCACTAGAATCCATAATCGAGGGCCCCCTCACTCTGCTGCTGGCATCCATGGAAGCCCGGATGGCCTGATCACTGCTATGTGCTCATATGCCCAGCAATGGAGCACAAAGCTAACATCGATACCTGTCCGCCTACGGTGGTGTACATCCATAACTCATAGTATATCTGAGCTATCAGGGCATCGGTAAACATGAACACCTGTCTGAACTATAGGATGTCACACACACAGTCTAGTAACAACAAGGAAATCTCCCACCTCCTAAATCTGGTAGAGCAAAATAGGAGATCACCATCTGAATCAGCGCTATCCGTCTACTCCTGACATCACCCTATCTATAATGTGAGGCTATCCTCACCACCCCGACACTATCTCTGAATCGTCTGCCCTGTCTCCATATAATCGTCCTAGGGCCCTCTGTTTGCTTTTTCTCGTGGAGTAATCTCAATCGGGTCCCGATGATCGGCAGCCTCAGGATCCTATATATATCCTCGTGGGTGATGGTCATCTCACCCGTCCTGAACCAGAAAGTGCATGTCCTGCTATCCCATCACCGCACTAGTGCTCACATCAGCTCTACATCTCGAGGCACCCGTCGGTAGTACCGAAAGCCCCCAAGTCCAAGCTAACTCTAGGTGGTGCCAATCTACATCAGTCACATCGGGAGAATGGTCTCTAGAAGCTCGAGAATAACATCTCGCATGTGTAATGCCTCTCGTGCTTGCATCCATGATGTCAAGAGCAATGTTAGTTTCCCATTTATCCAAATCAGAACATCAAAAACAAATTCTATCATCTTATCAGTCTATTCGGTCCAATCGGCGTCGATTTAGTCAAATCGGCGTCGATCCAACCTAGTCGGCGTCGATTAAAGTTAATCAGCACCGATTTAATATAATCGGCGTCGATTTTTCCAATCGACGCCGATTGGAAGGTAGAGTGTCAAAAACACTCTTGCTTCCCACTTATTTCCTTTTTCTCTAAAAAAAATAAAGGGCATTCTAGTGTGCTATTTAGTGGTAAACATGTACATGAGATTAAGGAGGATCCACTTACCCTAGGTCGTGTCCTCTTTCGCTTCTGACTAGCTCTCAGAGGCTTCCATGTTGCTCAAAATCAGTTTTTGACTCTCTCTAAATCAATCATCATGGTCTAAATAAATCATTCACATTTTCCTTTCACATATTTATATGGGCTCGGTGCGGTCGGCGCTGATTTGTGTGGTCGGCGCCGATTTTTATGGTCGGCACCGATTAATCTGATCGATGCGCCGATTTAGGCCTATTGTTGCCGATTGGTTGCACTTTTACTTCTTCACCTCACTTTCTTCCATCTCCTAATCTTTTGCCATAGTGTTGATGCTTGGCTTATTTATCTAGTCATTATTATGCCCTGAGTGTTGCCTTTTGGCACATACTTTTGATATTATCACCCATTTCGAGCCTATTCCCTATATATGGGGCACTCACATTTTTGGCAGCTTAGAGTTAACGGGTCTATAGGCACTAACATCGTCTACTTCGTAGACCGTCTGGTTGTCCCTACCAATGTGTCTCTCTTTAGGTGCTACTATTTTGCAGCCCTCCTTACACTCACGGGTCTGTAGGTACTAACGTCATTTCATGTGAGACCGTCTAGTCTACCCTACCAATGTGAGTTCCTTAGGTTGCTGCCTTTTTATTATTTTTGTGCATCATTAATGATCATATCTACTCCAGGCATCTAGCTGGGGCATCCTACATTTTCATCTACCTTTTTCAAACTTGGGATCGGTTTCTTTTGGGGCCCATCCCATCCCTAGTTTGAGGGGGATCACATCATCACTTTTTGTTCCTTTCTTCCAACTCCTTGTTTTTGTCTTGCAACTTTGCTTATCGCAAGTTACTTGACAAAAAGGGGCAAAATGTAGACACCTAAAATTGGTTATCCAATTTAGTGTCCCCGTGTGCGTTTTCCTTCTCGGGTAACCTGGGGCACGTTTATATCACCACTTCTCCCTTAGGGTATTAGTTAATATTTGATTTAAACATCTATCCTAAGTTTATTTCACCCCATTATGTTTTACCCATAGATAATTAAATATTAACTATTTAATTATACTTTTTACATATATCTTAACCACTTATCTACCCCATATCAATTCCTAACCTCCCATATCTATTTTATCCATCTATCCCCCTATTTCTCCTCCTCCCAAACCAAGTAGCGGGATATTTCCCGTATTTGAGGTGGAAGGATCACTTTCATCTTTCCAAAAATCACCCCTTTTGGCCATTTCGGGAGTCTGTTCCCTGATCGGCGCCGACCGGTACTCGATCGACGCCATTTTTCGGAGCGGCGCTGATTTCATCTCGGTTGGCCGATTACAAATACAGGGCCAGAATTCAGTTCTAGTTAGACAAAAAAAACAACAGAGAGTTTTGAGCATCAAGTCTGAGCATTATCTATCAAGTGAAAGTGAATTCTATCCAAATCAATCCCTGAGAGGAGTATTGTTACTCTGCTCCTACCACATCGACATCGTGAGCCTCCATCGATCTCTTGGTGACTTTGTTCCTACATCCAGCGAAGGTGGAGCCTTTGTCAGTATCCCTATGGCTCTTGCAGATCCAGTGGAGATCGACGATCTAGCTTCCATTGTCTGTTTCTCAATCTTCCTGCAATTTTCCCCTAGTCGATGCCGACCTTACCCAGTCGATGCCGATTCTCTCTAGTTGATGTCAACCTATCTCAGTCGACGCCGATTTTCCTAATCGATGCCGATCTACCTGCAGACAGGTAAAATAATTCAAGGAACACAAATCCAACATTGTTTTCACACTTTCCCATTTTCTATTGGTTTTTGTCTGTTGTTTACATTATGTTTGTCATTTTTAATCAAAATCTAGACATTTACTTACATATTTTATCATGTATGCTTCTTTCCTTAATTGAAAATGTGGACTGACATCCGCCGAGGGAGCTTATCGCTTCCTAGACCCACTTTTCGGTAGTCCACCCAAATATCTTTTAACATTGTTTTTTTGTCAAGTATCGGTGTCTCGCAGGTTTCTCGGATCTACTTTGTAGGATTGCTCGTGTGCACCCGTCTTTTCCACATCAGCTTTCTTTTCCATCTACATCTTTGGATCTTGTCTTATCTATCAGGTATCGATTTCATTTGAGTTTTCAAAATTTTTTGTGTTTATTTTGGTACATTAACTTGGACAGTAACCGCGAAATTCTTGATCTATAATAATCACCCTATGTAGGGTGGCATTCCTGAGCCATTTTTCCAAAACTCTTGATGCATGATTTAAACACATGATGCTTCACTTAACTTGACTTACAAGGTGCGTTTATGAACCAAATTGCCTAAAAATAGTCTTGATTGCATGGTATTCCTTCCCTCTTCTATTTTTAAATAGATTTAATTAGTTTTAACTACCTCTTCACCCAATGATTTGGCACTCCAAGGATTCCTTGTGCATGAAGGCACATCCCAACCAATTCTTATATATTCAATGCTTGTATTCAAGTAAAGGCCTTGAGAATTTTGTGTATCTTACATAGTATTGCTTGTAATAATCTTGTTGGAAATTACATAGCCAAGCTCTATTCACTTGTGCTATCTCTCTTCTACTTGCATTGCAACCATATTTTCCTTTAAGCTACCATTGCTCAAGTGCCTTTTCCTACTGCTGGCTTTGCATTCCCAATTCCTTGGACTCATATTGACACATAAAGAATGAAAGGATAAACTCGAGGGGACAAGTCATTACACGATGGATTTATCTCTGCTTTGTAAATTTTAGGTTGGGGTTGTTGTTTTATTTTCATTCATTGCTGCAATTTATTACTATCATATCACATCAAATAGAGTAGAAAACCGTATTATTTTATTTACAAATAATTTATTAATTTATAAGAGGGTTTAAATCATTAATAAAACTTCCCGATGACAGATCTTCTTCTTCATATCCCCGTGGATTTGAAGGAGAATATATATGTAGGAAGTTTTTACATATCATAGATTATTGGGAAAAGTTCTTGTATTATGTTAACATTATTTAGAATACACTCAAAATAGGTGAATAACCACACAATATTATTTTGACTTTTTAGTTTTAGTATAAAAGTAGATTTGATTATTTAGAATAAAAGAAAATTGTTGTTTGTAATTATGATGTTTCAATTTTGTATATTTATTTAGGTTAGTTTCCTTTCAACAATAAAGATAGATTGTTAGTTTCATCTAAGTTAATTTGGACACTCAAAACTAGTTTTTCATTGAGATTCAGCTTAGACAAACCAGAGGGAATTTACACTACCCGTTCATAGCCTCTAAATCTCCCATTTGCCAACTCACTACTAGGAGATCACACTACCAGCTCTCGACCACCGATCCTTCTATAGTTAGCCACACATATTTCCACATTGGATCCCCTAGCATGACCTTAGGGGTCGAGTGTGGTTGAAGGTCATGTCAATTTTCATCCTTAAAAACTAGTGAACCCAACGCAAAGGATTAATTCCTTCTTGTTTCCTTTTCTTTCATTACTAGTAACTCATCTTTCTATTTATTCCCTATTTTGGTAGGTATTTTATACTTTATAAAATATGTCCGGAAGAGAGTTTGGTTGGCCATTTGGCTCGATAGATATTACACCAATGTTCAAACACAACGATCCCCTTATCTTTCAAGGTGGGGTGAAAATTTGTAACATTTCCATTTTAAGACTTTAGGAACAAGGATTTTTTACATAATATTCTCTGCTTTCTTATGTCATAATTTAGAACACACATTTCAATGCCAAACTATCTCATAACAGAAAATCATATGTAGTTGTAATGACTCGGTGAAACACTGATCTCTTATTTCATGACTCGACACGAAATGATCTCTCATGTTATTCAGTAATGTGTATACGAAGTATACTTAGCTCCTTTACCCTATTAGGGGTACTCAAGTGTTTTGTTTAAGATCTCATATGAATATCTTTTACCTATATTCATCTAAAATCCCGCTTCTTAAACTAGGGGACATAGGACAATGCAACCAACAAATTATAGAAACTTTGGCTAATATTTTTACACGTGTTTATTATGTTTACATTCCTAGATGAAATACTCGTCAAATGGAATAAGTCCTTCACCACACTTGATATGTTATCTAGATTGGTCTTCACTGACCTCTGTCACCACTTGATTCAAAGTTTAACCCTAGACAAGGTTAGCAACATGATCTAGTGTGGAGGACTGCTCATGGTGACTAAGGGTACATAGACATACTCAATTAAATTACGTCAATTAGGTGTGTCTAGTTATCCTAAGTTAACGTGAGTTGACCCGACACTAGATCATGTCCTTATCTCTGCATAGGGCAGAACTGTGATCTAGTCAAGAACTTATGTTAGTCTAGTTGAACAAAATTTGAGGGTATTGAGACATGTCAACTACAACATAGTATCCTTGTAATGACTCCTATCATTATGAAGGTACTTCATTTAGTTGGCATGTGTCAACATCCAACTGAGTTTCCTCATCTAGATGAACATAACTTAGATTGAAAGTTAATTTTATATTAAACATTTCATTATAGATTAATTACAACATATTTACTGATTCAATCAGGTTCTTTAACCTAAAGGGTTACAAGTTATAATTGCATCTATGGTAGGTATGTAGATAAAATATGTTTCCTAACCTATTTATTTACAAGCTTTAGTTTATCATTTAACTGATACAACTTGTAACAAGAAAAGGGACATAAAGACAATTTTAGTTATGAAGGAGAATGAACTAATTATTTTCTAGTTTAACATTAAGGAAATCTACATAAGGAAGCACACATGCAACCATTCACCCATATGTTCATTATCATTTTAGCAAGTTCATAACTTAAATCTTAATGAATGTTCTCAAGGGAATTTCCCCTTTTCCTATGTCATGGGCTAATGCCCATTCATGAAAAAAATTCATATATTCCATATAAATTCAAGTTGCATATTGTAAATTATAATCATGGTTTAGTACACATACCTCCATGTAATTTAATTACCATCCTATTTGTGATGGTAGAGTATCTTAAGATTGACAACATTATAAGTTGCATTTCTCCTAGAGAAACTAATTCAACTCACCACTCGATTCATACCCCACCCATTCCATATTATTAAAGTATGTTACCTTCCCTCCTTTATCAGAGTAATACATATCATTTCAGCCCAATTCATGCCAAAAATTATTACAACAAGAAGTAATAGAATCACACATATTTTATTCATCAAGGAGGAGTTATACATTCACTAAGTCAAAACATTTCAAATATCATAAAATGTCCAAACAACAACACCTAATCAATTCTCATTAAAAATTTATTTTCCATCAAGTACATCTCAGTAATGAAGCCATATTTCATCATAATAAAGATTCAGTCTCTTTAATAAAACAAATCTAAATTTCCATAAGTCTTTCTCCTTTCATCTTTTACGAATTCCATCTGCAAAATTGATAGCATGGGTCGGGTTCATTTAACTCGAGCATGATAAACACTAAATCATTGAAATGATGTGATTTTAGATAATAAGTTTCATAAAAAGACTTTTCTGTTATGAAGCAATCCAGAGAACAAAATTAGAAAGAATCAACCAAAAAGAGTACAATCCCATATAAGATATATATATATATATATATATATATATATTCAAATCAAAAGCCAAGTTTGGTCATTCAATCTAGCAACCTTAACTTTCCATCATAAAATCCTTTTATCATACAAAATTTAAACAACAAAGTTAAGAAGAACTATCATTTCATCTGAACCTTACCATTACTTTCATGTAATCCATTTAAGTTTCTTCACTCAGCTAAACCTATTTAATAGAAGGAGATAAAATACCTAATACTATCTTTCAGACATAACTCCACAGTTTGAACATTAATAAACATTGCCTTCCAACTAATCATCTCCTTATCAAAATTCACCCTAAAGTCTAAGATGTCATCAATCATAATTAAGATCATAAGAACAAGTAAGGATAACCAAATCATCGTAAACAATTAATGTAACCCCGATTGAAGCATCCTAATGTTTAGGCTCAGAATTAGGAACCAATTCAAGTTAGAAGTCAAAGACAACATAAATCAGACCTTATCAAAAAGTGAAAGGTTGCTTCTACAAGAAAACAATCTAACATTCAAATCCCAAACAAGATACACCATTGTTAACATTACATAAAATAGTAGATTGGTTGAATTCAGAACTTATACAAGACTAAATAATCCTTCCCAAAGATATCAAAAATTATGTTATGCTGCCCAAGGAAATAACTACACTCAAGACTAACACATGGTCAAGAAGTGACATAACCATAATAGACCAGAGGAGGGACAAAAACTTCACCAAGTAAACTATATCCTATTAGAAATATAGATGAGTGTATGAGGGAGATTGCAGTCTCGTCTGTCCTAACTCTTAAGAATAAGAGTAAACATTAAATAACCAAGAAAACTATAATGAAAAAGGACAAATCACATACAACCCACACTAAAATTCAAATAGAGATTCACCAGACTCAAATTGTATAATTACCAAAAGAATAGGAAAATAGAATGTAGTGCAACATCAACCCTTTACCCTTTTGTCATTCAATGGAGAAAAATTTGAAATAATTGATTCCCTCAAGGATAAACAAGTAATCCATTTCCCAAAAATCCCAGAGAAGAAAAGGAAAGTAGAACAGTAGGATTATTCTGAAACAAACTTCTAATGAACTCAAAACCCTTAAAAAGGAACACAAGTAAGCATTCAAACTTTACCCATATAAGAGCAAGCATTCAAAACCATTTAGAACATTGCCTTTGTCGCAAAAGATCCGTACTAAGTTCATAGGCCTAAGGGATTTAGAAATCAAGCCAAGACAATATACAATAGAACAAGGTCAACTAAAACTGTTATGAAGTCATGTGAACCCGCAACTAAATGAGAAAATAACTATCCTCATACCCAAAAGAGTTTCCCAACTTAACATGAAGTGATTAATTCTTTGATAACTTAAATTCCCTGAAAAAATGGAAATAGAATAACGTTTCCCACATACATTATTCAACAATCAGACTTCCATGCAACAAATTATTTTTCCATGAGGTCTACACAAGATTTCCTTCAAGTTCTTTTAACAACAAAAAAGAGGTCATGCAAGTCAAAATATCCATACAAATGTTCAACATGCAACTCCTATAATAAATTTATCCTCCATCAAGAACAACGATGGTCAAAAAGTCTGAAACAAGATAGAAATACACAAAACCACCAGAACAACAAAATCTCAGACATCAATAAGATTTCAAATGAGTTCTCTAGTTTGAATCCTTCCATCAACGACATAAAGGAAACATTTAAAGGAAAATTCATAGAATCAAACTACTAGAAAGACATACAAGATCTTAAACAACAGTCAAGATATCCAAACAATTTCCCTATCTCGAATTTTTCTCGATATAGGATCATTTAGAACAAGATCCTCAGATTTAAGAAAACCAAGTTACCTACAAGGTTAGAGCAACTTTTAACTATGATCACCTAATAGATCTTGGCTCTGTTTCAAGCCTCTGATGAAAGATTAAAGAAAAAGCTAGTTTCTTAGAAGTATGGAAACCACATACCCAGAACACACCTTCCATTTTTCAAACAAAATCGATAATGCATTCAAAAAAACAACACAATATAAAGAAGTAAAAGAAATCTATTAATAAAAACAAAACCAAATTATTTCCTTAAGATTAGAATTATTTTTATGAGCATTTAAGTAAAATCATAAAACTTAATGGATAGGGCCTATCATGCCTGATAACGTTCTGTCCTTCTCTGCTTTTGTAGAAAATATCCAAGCGATATTCAATTATTCCTTCAAATTGCCAAGAAACCCTCTAAACTTTCTCCTTCTCTTCCTTATAGCTTCTCAGTGCCAACTTCTTCATTCAACGCCATGCAAGACAAGAGAGTTAATGTAAAGATAAACTTCATGAAAGAATCAAATTGGAGGTTTGAAGAGCAAAAAAACCACATGTAAAGCTCAAGCTCAAAACCAAATGAAAAAAACCAAACCCCTCTTTCTTCTTCCTAGGAAGTTTTTGCCAACTTCAAAATATTAAATGCAAAGTAGGACTGTCAGTCCTTCCAATTCTCCCACCACCACCACCTCTATTTCTGGCGAAGACTAAGTTCAAATTTGCATGCATCCAAAACTTGGTGGAGATGCCAGCTCATTCCTCCAAATTTCCTTATGCCCTTGCCAAATTTGGTAGTTAAAAAGAGATAAGGACTCATTAACTTCATCATAAATTTCTAGGATTCGATGCCACTAACTTTCCCCCTCCCTATGTTGTCCCATAGGCCCCTTTTAGGTTATCCATACATTAGGTTAGGTTCAACATTAGTTTAGGAACCAACATAGGTCCTTAGGTATAAGTATTTAGTCTTAGGTCCATTTAACATCCAAAATAACAAAAGAACTTAGTAACTTAGGTTAGGTTACTCTTTTTAGGATAAAGTTCCTAATTTAAGGAACATAGTGTAAATAGGTTCCATGTTTCTAATTTAAAAATTACATCTTACTTTAATAGAAAAGAGGAACCAAACTCAGTGAAGCAGAGAACCATGGAGATCAGATCATTCATGACCTTTGTACATTCAAGGTCCAGGAGCCTTTCATCTATCCATCTTGGACATTATGACAACAAGGTTTGAAAATTAGAAGCATACCTTGGATCAATGAAATTGATCCAAGGTAATGCTGTTCTGAATCCCCATGAATTATGAAACTAAAACTCAATTTCTCAATCCCAAGTAGTGAATTATTCTACATAAAAAGATATGGATTGCTTCATTTTAAATTAAGCAAAAACATGACATAATGTACCTATTTCAGTAGATAACATATTACCTACTACAAACATGATTTCATAAGTCATAAGAGTACACCGTCTTAAGAAAAAATCACCTGTCAATGTTTGAAATTTCCATAACAGAAGTCATCATAGATACCATTCATGCTAGAGGTGTTACAAAATTACACAAACAATGTCCAAAACCTCCCCGAGTTACACTTCAAACCCCATTAACTATGTAAGGATGGAGGAGGTTGATCAACTGTTAAACCATGTTGTTATAAAAAATGGAACAAGTTCTTACCACAAATTCTTGTCAAGACCTCACATTTCCATGTAATCAACAAAAGATGATATATTTGCATGAATAGCTAATCCTCTTTGTCAGATAGATGAGTCTTTGGATAGAATGAACGATACAACCTTTGAGATTTCAAATGCGTATCCTAAACTTCTTACATCTAAGGAAGAAAAGAATTATGACACCAAACAATTCATGAAAGGGTATCATGAGCTTACTCAATCAAACCCTATGCCAAAGGAACCCCAATAAGGGACTCAATCCTCTCCCAATAATCTCATTTCTACTTCTTTAGTATGGAGGATTAGAGAACTAGAAAGTTCCCAGACTTCACAACCAACACATGTAATAGGGAAGAACACATGGTATCAATTGATAGTAAAGGATACATCCCTCCCAATGAGGTAACCAACTCAATATATTTTACAACAAGGTTATCTAGTTCATTTAAGTCCAAGTGATCTTTTCATAGGATTAAACACAATAGGGACGGGTCCTCATCCTTCTCAAGCTTATCCTATGCAAGGGCTAGTTGGAAGTGCATTCTCGAATACCGCCACAACAAGCAATACAACATTCCCTAGTTTTATGCCCGCTAGTCCATATCCTAGTACTATCCCACCTTACATGTACATGTATTCAAAAACTTCCCGATGGACCCATATGCCATTCCCACTCCCTACATGCCATATAAAGGGACCCCATATGTTCTTGCAATGCTTATAATGAAGCTTATCCAAATCCTCCTCCTCCACCTCCTCATCAAGGATCTTCAATTGGTGGAATATTACGAAATGGGTACATACCTTGAGCACTTAAAGGAGCCTTCTGACTTCACCATATGTGGTGTCATGCTTCCATGCCCATTGCCGGATCTTCTAAAATTTAAGGGAGAAGGATACCCAAACTATCATATCAAGGCCTATCAGATCTGCTATCGGGAATTAATTCCTTAGGATGGTGTAGTGGCTAAGATATATCCAAAGACTCTTACAGGAATCACACTGGATTGGTATTACTGTATTCTGAAATATTCTATACATTCCTTTAAATAGATTATTTGTGAGTTCATCAAATAATTTGACGTGAACAAGTTGTTGCGTATACATGGATCAGGGAGTTATTGCATATTACATAGGAGAAAAATGAATCTTCCACCCATTTCATCCAGAGATGGTGCCAAGTTCTCTATTCCTCTACAAGTACACCCACCATGGACCGATGGAACTTTGTGATCTTTTCTTCACTCGCTTAATCGAGAGACTAGGGAGGAAATCCAGAAGTTTCCTTTCCACAATTATGATGAAGTGTTAGAGGGTGTGCTTCGGATTGACCAAGGTGCTATAGACAGTGGGCATAAGAGCTATGGTCCCAATGGGAAATTGGTATCCCCAAATCAAAATAATGCAAATTATCAAAACAATGGTGCCAAAAACTAAGAACCTAAGGGTGTGAATCACAATCATGGTGCTACTAATGAATAATGCTACTGATCAAGCCAAGAATGTTGGTTTTCCAAAAAATGGTAACACTAAAAATAAAAACAACACGGTAGTCAAAGAGCCCCTAACACTTTCCTCTTGATCAACATAGTTGACGTAAACTATCCCTCTCAAAAAAAAATCAAACCCAAGGCCCAAACCAATATCAAAACTTTGGCCAAGGGGCAACGAATCATGGTTATAACAACCAATTTCAAAACTACAACCAAGGTTATAATCAACAACAACAAGATGCTTATCAAAGGCCAAGAGATTATGACCCTAACCTATACTATGGTTTCCATAAGGTTTGAGGTCATGATGATAGGACTTTCCACGATTGCAACAAGTTTTTGCAAAGACTTCCCAAAAACCAAAGGCAACTCTTTGTAGACATGTTCCTAGAAAATCCTGAAACAAACCCACAACCTAGTCATACCGGAGACTGTCACACCTCAAAATGCAAACCTAAATGTCTTGGGATTCCCAAGTGAATCCTCAAATATAAAGAAGGGAATTCCTATACGAAATAATAACCATGAAGCCTCAACTTCTGAAAACTCTCGGGTTGCTCCTAACCTTGGTTCAAACGATAATAAAAAATCTTGGGGTTAGTCAAGCTAGAGGTCAAGCTAGAAATTAATGTAACAACTTAGATGAAGGATTATGTTTCAAACCCTACCCACTCTTTCCTTCCCATAGGATGACATTCCTACAATCTCAAAACTAGTAGGATCCTATGATTTAATATCGATTTGAACAAGACCTTTTCTCACATTTCATTTCTAGATTTGATGAAGAATTCACCTGTACATCATTCTACGTTACTCAATACACTAGGTCTTGGTCATCTAATCCATGTTATGCCACCTCCTAGTGCTCAAATAAATCATATTGACTTTGACATACATCCTCCGGGATAGAATGATAGGGATACTAGGTTTTTTTTTCAATATAGACAAGATGCCATTTGACATTGAAATTTCTTGAAGAGGTGATCCTGCCTTATTTTTAAAAGTATGGGTTTATAAAATTTCATTAAGAGAGCCATGATTGAAAATGAGGGCTGTTGTAAATGTGGTTCCCTTCTCTTTCTTGCAGAATTTGGGATATGGAGAGACAAATTGTTCCTCTATAAGAAACACGTTATGGGGGTACGATAGTCTTAAAGCAACCTCGATTGGAACCATAGTTCTTCTAGTCACGCTTGGTCCAAAAACCATCTTGACAGAGTTTTACATTATCAATAGGGAAAAAAGTTATAACATGATCCTTGGGAGACCCTGGATTCATCGAATGAAGGCTATCCCTTCTACCATATTCTAGGAGATTAGATTCCTCCATTTGGGGAAGGTATTCATCACTCAAGGGGATCCTAAGCCCTTCGATATACACTTAGAAAACCTCAAGAAGAAGAAAGGAGTCCATATGGAGTATGAACTTCTTGCGAATCAATTGAACAAACCACCTCCATCAAAAGAGTTAGTCCCGATCACCTACATGTGTGCCAAAGGCTGAAGTCGTTGACCCAAAAACATTTGAGGTGGAAAAAATAGATAAGGGTAAATCAATATATGTGGAAATAGTGTCCACTAAAACCACAACAAAAATTATGAAACTCTTAGAGAGTGATGATCCAATCTTCCTCCCATTTGAACCACAAGGGATGGGTAGTCTTCTCGGTTTAGCATCTCTTCCCTCCAATGACCTAGGTCTAGGTGTAAACATGATAGAATTAACAAATGAAGAAGGAAAATTTGAGATTGAAATGATGCCCATCAAAACCATCTTTGAGGGTTGTTCTATTCTAAACCACAATTTCAACCCATGTGCATCTAAAACTAAGCTTTCCATATCCATGGGGAAAGGCCTCATCATTCAACAAGGGTCATAAGTAAACACAACACTCTACATAGGAAATAAGGCCAAGCAACATAGTCATGCTCACCCACACACCATGTCTCAAGAACGTGACAAAGAGGTGCATGAATGCCTCTTTTAGACAAATGATTTTAATGATTGGACATATACACTTTTGGGCAAGGGTTGTAAGTTTAAACCCAGAATGGTAGGCCCTTGTCAAGAGAACAAAATTTTGAGGATCATGGTTCTCTCATTGTGTACTTTTAGGGGTGAAGAATTTGATATTCATCAACTTTCTTCACCTTAGCCATCATGACATGTAGTTTCACCTGCATTTCCACATGTACATTACTACATCCGCATTGCATTTTCATCTTCCAGTTCATTTCATAAATTTGTAATCAAGGGACTTATTCTTATAACAATTCCTAAAAACTTCTGAAAATATTGGCAAAACATTCAAATCATATCTCTTCAAATCCTCATGGTATCATCAATTGTTTTTGAATCATTTCATCAATTCAAGCAAGATAAGAAAATCTTTGATAATAACCATACCAAGGCCTGCATACTTGGTTCTACTCATAGTTTCTTCTAGATTAGGTGTCTTTTCCTATAGTTTGTTCTAGAAGCTTCATGGTGTCGCATCTATCCCATATACATCTCTTTGGAAATAAGAACATTCTAGACATTTTTCCTAGATAAATAAGTCAAATGCAAAATCCACAAAATTTTTTATTTTACACATTTCTTTTCCCTACCAACCTTCGGTGTTGAGCCTACATCTCTTACTAGTGATGTAGGGTTGGGAAAGGAGAGAAGTGCCCTTACTCACCTATGCCTTGTCCATGGTGATGAGCCCATACTTCCTACTAGTAGCATGGGGCAAGGTGTAGGGGGTCTCTTTGAAAAATTTGAAAGTTAGAAACAATTCATTCAAATGCTATGAAATCATAAATTAGAACAAAGTGAGTTAGATGTCCAAAATTCCAAAAGAGTTTAAAACCTCAAAACCAGATTTTGTCAACCAAGTGGCCATCTACGGATCTAAGTCTAGATAAACTAGAAAGTAATTCACATTTTAAACTATGAAGCAAACTTGAGTAGAATGAGGTTGTAGGGTCTCAATTTGGTTTTTCCAAATCCTTGTCTTTCTCTCATCATTACCATTCAAAAATTTCTATAACTTGTGCCCCTTCTAGATCTTGGTGTTGAGCCCTCACATCTTACCGTTGCATGGAGTTAGGAGTGGGGCAAGTTCATTCACTTATCATATCACTCTTTCATCATGTCTTGCCAAAATAATACGAAGTATCAAAAATTTCTTAGAGAAACTAAAGTTCAACATTACAATGTATTTGCATTATCATGTATCAACATTACAAAACACAAAAAAAGAAATCATTCTATTAGCATTCATATCCACTGCATACATTTTGAAAAGCATATAAAAATGGAAGTTCTAAACATCTAGAGTACACATGTGAAGTGAGCCAAGAAGAAGTCAACTTAGATATAATGAATTACCAAACCAAAAAGAAGAGTATATATATATATATATCTATATCATAATAAATCAAGTTTGTATATAATTCCATCACGCACTAGGCATGGTAAAAATTCTCGCAACAAGCTTGAAATATACAAAAAAATCATATAAATGCTTGACAAAATATAAACTAAGAAATAAAAGGACCGATATCCTGTCATCCTGGGATCCCTAAGATGGTGCACGCATGGTTTACGTCTAGGACTCCTACTACTACTATGATGTTGAGAATGCATTGAATGGTGGGAGTGCTCATGATGGTGGCCATTGGATGTGGTCTCACTACGAGAGTGGCTCTGCCTCATCAATTTCTCAACCTGTCTTATATGTGGAAACCTGAGTGCAGAGAGAAGTCATGATCACCACTGCTACCAGATGGGTGTAAACACGTTAGTGTGTCTTACGGATGCTAGTGGATATCCTATGTCCTCATCAGCTCGATTGTGTCTTCCCCAAAAGGGATCAACAAGGTGTCCACACACATTTGATGAATAAGATCTCTCCATCCTGTGAATTTGTTGCAAAAAAAGAGAAATGATAAGTTAGAAAGCTACAAAAATCAACAAAAAAAAAATACCAATTAACATTTCCAACTAACAAAGTCAAGAGAAGAGTATCAACATACTCGGATCTCCCTGCATCCATGTGGGGTCGACTGGTATGGCTGGAGCTACTACGAAGGTACTTGGTGTGCCTCCTCTCCTCCTGAGGCTACGCGTTATCCCATGACAGACCCCTCATCTCCTCCCTCATCTCGAGGGGGTAGATCCTTTGAGACTAAGGTCTCCTTCTCTCGCATCCACCTCCTCCTGCTCCACTCTCAATATATCTTGGGTGTCATGCCACTCAGGGTCACTCTCCTCCTCCTCCATGTGAGCTGCCTCACCAGTCTCACCACCCAATCCCTCATCATCAGATCCATCATCAGTCTCCTCATCACCCAAATCCTCTCTAGTCTCATCTCTTATCTCCTCCTTAGAATCATAGTCCACATCTATGGGCTCATCCTCCTCCCCTTGTGGGTAGGTGTAACCTCAATCTGGAGTAAAGGTGCACGAGTGGCACCAACTACCCGTTGGGCATGAACAACTCACCTAACTACAATAGGCACTCCTGGAATCACCATTCTAACCCAGATCTCTGCAGGGCCCTTTTGGGCCTCCTTGACACTCCTATATATGGGTGCCACTAGAGAAGCATATCAATATATGGAAGACCAAATTGTTGAGGAACTCGACAAATGGGTGAGTCTCAACCTTCCCCATGTCCTGTCAACTAACTAGCCAAGTAGTGGTACAAGCCACCACTGTGGTCCCATCCTATCCCCACAATCCTACCATGTCCTAGTATGGAGTGGCCACCATGTCTGTCATTGTGGTCAAGGAAGCCACTAGCTGATGTGGTACTTTGAGAACTGACATCACCATCCATCTAGCAGTCCTGATGGCCCCTGGGTCTTGTTTTAGTACTCCCCTCCATAGGGGATGATCCACTCATACACCTAGCTCATAACCAATGTAGGGTGGCTCAAAGACTTTCCTATAACTTGACAATCTGGTATAAATCATGATAAGTGATATCAAGGATATCTTACCCCCAGGTGTAGATATGACCATGAGCCTCAATCTGTGTAATGATGGGAGCCCAAAAATATAGTAATGTGTCTCCTCCCTTGTCCCCGATCAACCATGAGGCCAAGATACCCATGATGGCCTTACGGATAGTGGGGATGGGAGTAGTGGCAATAGATCAGACCTTCATCCCCTTCTTAAACTAACTAACACCATGACATATCCCATATAAGTAGCCCATAGAGTCATCGTGGCTCTAGATCATGTTGTCTCAAGAGTCAGCCTCCTCCCAAGTATCAAAACTCCAAGTATCGATATACATCCTCTAATGTAATTTTCCACTCACCCTTACACTTGGGAACTAGAGGTATTCCGGTCTGCATCCCAATAAGAAAACAAGTCACATAGTATGTGACTAGCAGAGTGACATGGGGCACCCGTGTAATCCTCCAAATGCCCGCCCTCTCAGTAGAGTGTTCGGTCTCATCTGAGTCATCAATTGATCTAAAATCCCCAGGGAGAAAGTTACACTCCCTCTCTCATGACTCCAGTGGATGTACTCCTCCTTCTGCATCCACCAAAACACATAAAAATAGCAAGTCAGTGACATCTTCAATAGGAAAGCTCATCTAAAAACATGAAAAACATCAAAAATCCAAAAAATTAAGATTAACATGGGTTTAATGTGTTTTGTTCGTAACCGCCACCAGTGTGCTAGGTGAGGTCTATAACCACCACCTGCTAGGGGCGGGCCCTAAAAAGCTCCTAAAAATACACCATTCTTTTGTAAAATAAATGACTACCCTATGGGCCCCCCCTAGGGACTAGTTTAACACAAGAAAATTTGAAAATAACCCCCTACGCAAATATTTTCAACTTTTAACATTTTAGGTTTCAAAATAAACAAATGAGGAAAACTAACATGAGACCACATGGGTCGATCTCCCACTCATGGAGGCATGATCACGATCTCTCAATGGTCGTTTTGGTTGTACTCTCATAAAAATGGTCACTGTGGGCCCAGAGCTCAAAAATCACCAAATCAATACACATAAATGAATTGGAAAATGAGTTTGTTTTTATATATATATATATATGTTGTTATAACTTCATTTTGAGTGTATGTGTTCATAGGGTTGGAGCATTAGCGCAGGTATATTTCTATATCCCCACAAAATGGTAAGTCCTCTTGTCATTTTAATTTAGTGTTTATTTTTCAATATTTCATCTATCTGCACTTGAGTCTTCTTTTTCATTTTGCAGGTAGTGGGAGTTTGGACGATGACATTTTGACACATGGTGTGTCAGGTATAGCTTCTAACTCCCCATTTTAGGAATTCCATACTCGGACTTTACGTTTTACGCATTTTCATGGCTAAGATGCTTCTCCGAGGGGGAAATATGTATGCACCCAAAATTACATGTGCTACATTGTCGAAAAAATGGTTACAAAAGTCCCCAATGATGATTCATGTCCTTTCAGAAGGTGTTCAAGTTCCTAAGCTCATCCACAGTGTATATTTATAACCTAGACATATTTACTTAGCTTTTCCATGCTTTCTTCCAGCTTCCCACTCTTTTCTATGCATGTTTTGGCCTTAAGTGTCAAAACCGCGCCTTAAGTGTCAAAACCACCCCTGCATGGGTGGTGGATTTGTGACCGCCACCTAGGTGGGGCGGAAAATTTTGATCACCACCCGGGACGGGGGGATATCTGTGATCGTCACCCTACACAGGGTGGCGGTCCTAAGCCATTTTTTCCATAACTCTTCATGCGTGATTTTAACACACGACGCTTCACTTAACTTGACTTCCAAGGTGCATTTGTGAACCAAATTTCCTAAAAATAGTCTTGATTGCATGGTATTCCTTCCCTCTTCTATTTTTAAATATATTTAATTAGTTTGAATTTCCTCTTCACCAAATGATTTATAACTCCAAGGCTGCCTTGTGCATGAAGGAACATCCCATCCAATTCCTATATATTCAATGCTTGTATTCAAGAAATGGGCTAAGAATTTTGTGTATCTTGCATAGTATTGCTGCAACAATCCTACTAGAAATTACATAACCAAGCTTTGTTCACTTGTGCTATCTTTCTTTTACTTGCATTGCAACTACATTTTCCTTCAAGCTACCATTTATCAAGCACCTTCTCCTACTTTTTCCTTTGCATTCCCAATTCCTTGGACTCATATGGACACACAGAGAAAGAAAGGATAAACTAAGGGGACAAGTCATCACATAGCTAGATTTATCTTTGTTATGTAAATTCTAGGTTGGGGTTGTTGTTTGATTTTCCTTCATTGCTGCAATTTATTACTTGTTATATCATATCAAATAGAGTAGAAAACCAATATTCTTTCATTTGTAAGTAATTAGTTAATTTCCAAGAGGTTTTAAATCATTAATAGTAGCTCCTAGTGACGGATCTTCTTCTTCCTATCCCTATGGATTTGAAGGAGAAAATATCTGTAGGAAGTTTATTTGCATATCATAGATTATTGGGAAAAGTTCTTGTTTTATGTTAGCATTATTTAGAATACACTCAACACAGGTGAATAACCACACAGTTGGGTTATTTTTCTTGTTTAGTTTTAGTGTAGAAGTAGATTTGATTATTTAGAATAAAAGAAATTGTTGTTTGTAATTATGATGTTTCAGTTTTGTTGTTTTATTTAGGTTAGTTTCCTTTTAGCAATAACATAGATTTTTAGTTTCATCTTAGTTAATTTGGACACTTCAAAATAATTTAACATTGAGATTCAACTAGATAAACCATAGGGAATTTATGCTACCCATTCATAGCCTCTAAATTTCCCTTTGCCAACCGAGGTACTAGGAGATCAGGATGGAGGAGGTTGATCAATTGTTAAACATGCAATACTGATCAACCCAATGAAAACAACGTTGTTATCACAAATGGAACATGTTCTTACCTCGAGTCTTATCAAGACCTCACATTTCCATGTAACCAACATAAATGATATATTTATAGGAATAATTAATACTCTTTGTCGATAGATGAGTCTTTAGATAGAATGAAGGCTATAACCTCTGAGATTTCAAATGCCTATCCTAATATTCTTACTTCGAGGAAGACATGAATTATAACACCAAATAATTAATGACATGGCATCATGAGCTTGCTTAATCAAACCCTACGCCACAGGCACCCCAATAAGGGACTAATCCCTCTCCCAAAATTATCATTTTTAATTTAGTAGGGAGGATTAGAGAACTAGAAAGTGCCTAGACTTCACAACCAACACATGTAATTGGGTAGAACACACAATATTCGATTAACAACAAAGGATACATCCCTCCCAAATGAAAAACCAACACAATATCCTATACAACAATATTATTAAAATTTATTCAAATCCAGGTGATCTTCTCATAGGATTAGACACAATAGGGACGGGTCCTCATCCTTCTCAAGCTTATCTTAGATTAGGGTTGGCTGGAAGTGCATTCTCGAATGTCGCCAATAGACAATGTGACATTCCCTAGTTTTATGCCTACTAGTCCATATCCTGGTACTATCCCACCTTACTTGCACATGTATTCAAAAAATCCCCATAAGGACCCATATTCCATTCCTGCTCCCTACATTCCATATCAAGGGACCCCATACATTACCATCAACGCTTATAATGTATATTATCTAACTCCTCCTCCTCCACCTCCTCATCAAGGATCTTCAATGGTGGAATCTTACGCAATGGGTATATACGCTGAGTACTTAAAGGATCCTCTTGAATTCACCATACATGGTGTCATGCTTCCATGTCCATTACTGGATATTCTAAAATTTAAGGAAGAAGGTGACCCGAACACTCATATTAAGGTGTACGATATTTCTATCGGGAATTACTTCTTTGGGATGTTGTAGTGGTTAAGATATTTCCAAAGAATCTTGAAAGAATTACAATCTGGATTGGTATTACCGTATTCCAGAAGCTTCTATACATTCCTTTAAACATCTTGTTTCTAAGTTCATCAAAGAATTTTACATGAACAAGTTGTTGCGTATAGGGATTAGGGAGTTCTTGCATATTAGATAGGAGAAAATGAATTTTTCACCCATTTCATCTAGAGATGGTGCCAAGTTCTCTATTCCTTTGCAAGTGCACCCAACATGGACCAGATGGAAATTTGTGATCTTTTCCTTCACTTGCTCAATCGAGAGACTAGGGAGGAAGTCTAGAAGTTTCCTTTTTGTAGTTACGAGGAAGTGTTGGAGGGTGTGCTTTGGATTGACCAAGCTGCTATAGATGTGGGCATAAGATCTATGGTCCCAATGGAAAATTGGTATCCCCAAATCAAAATAATGTAAATTATCAAAACAATGGTGCCAAAAACCAAGGACCTAAGGGTGTGAATCAAAATCATGGTGCTACCATGAATAATGATACTGATCAAGCTAAGAATGTTAGTTTTATAAACAATGGTAACACTAATAATAACAAAAACACGGGCAATCAAAGAGCCCCTAACACTATGTCCTCGGTCAACACAGTTGAGATAAACCATCCCTCTAAAAAAAACTCAAACCCATAGCCCAAACCAAGTATCAAAACTTTGGCCAAGGGGCAACGAATCATGGTTATAGCAACCAATTTCAAAACTATAACTGAGGTTATAATCAACAACAACAAGATTCTTATCAAAGGCCAAGAGATTATGACCCTAACATATACCGTGTTTTCCATAATGTTTGAGGTCATGATGATAGGAGTTCTTTGTGATTGCAACAAGTTTCTGTAAAGACTTCTTGAAAATGAAAGGTAGCTCTTTGTAGACATGTTCCTAGCAAATCCTAAAACAAACCCACATCATAGTCATACTAGACCTATCACACCTCAAAATGTGAACCCTAAACATCTGAGGGATTCCTAAGTGAATCCTAGAAATATAAACAAGGGCATTCATATAGGAAAAAATAACCATGAAGCCTCAACTTCGACAACTCTCGAGTTTCTCCTAACCTTGGTTCAAATTATAATAAAAAAATCTTGGGGTTATTCGAGCTAGAGGTTGAGCCAAAATTAATGCAACTCAGATGAAGGAGTTCATTTCACAACCCCTACCCACTCTTTCCTTCCCACAAGATGATGTTCCTATAAACTCAAAACTAGTAGAATCCTATGATTTAATATTAGATTTGAAAAATACCTTTTCTCACATTTCATTTCTATATTTTCTGAAGAATTCACCTACGAATCATTTTACATTGCTCAATGCACTAGGTCTTAGTAATCTAATCCATGTTATACTACCTCCTAGCACTCAAATAAATCATATTGACTTTGACATACATCCTCCAGGATAGAATGATAGGGATCGTGTCCTATTTTTACAAGTCTGGGTTTATAAAAATTACATTAAGAGAGCCATGATTGACGATGGGGCTGCTATAAATGTGGTCCCCTTATATTTATTGGTGAAGTTGGGATATAGAGAGACAAATTGTTCCTCTACAAGAAACATGTTATGGGGGTATGATAGTCTTAAAGTGACCTTTATTGGAACCATAGTTCTTCCATGAACGCTTGGTCCAAAAACATCTTGAAGGAGTTTTACATTATCATATGTGAGGAAACAAGTTATACCATGATCCTTGGGAGACCCTGGATTCATTGAATGAAGGCTATCCCTTCTACCATGTTCCAGGAGATTAGATTCCTCATTTTGGGAAGGTCAACATCACTCAAGGGGATCCTAAGCCCTTCGATATACACTTAGAAAACCTGAAGAAGAAGAAAGGAGTCCATACGAAATAGAAAAAAATTCTCATGTTCATTGAGTTCCCCACGTTACCACATCACCTGCATTGAATGTTTAGGGTCATTAAATTGGTTAAATCAATATTTTTGGAAAAAATGGAATAATTATACCCGAGGTAACTGTTCTCCACATTTCTAATCTATTCTCAAGGAAGACACAAAGCTAGTTTTGTGGGTGAATTGGGATTTTGAGAATGAATGGAATAATTCTACAAGGTTGTTAGTTCTCTGCATGGCATGATGAAGTTGGTTGACTAAGTGATGATGAGAACTAACAAGAAGTGAAGTAGGAGTCATTATTGTAGATAAAGTAGGAGATGCATTCACCAATGGAATGGGTGGAACTGTTCCATAGTTCCACCCAATGACTAATTCTCTATAAAACACAAGACCTATGGCGAAGTGGAAAAGTTAGACACCAAAAGATAAATGAGAGTAGTTTCCATGTTCCCTTAGTTTCCCAACTAGATGAAACACCCAATTCAAAAAAATACATTCTTTGCAGACTATAACATCATGAGTGGAACCATTTCCGACCCCCTTAAGCCCATGAAATTAAAATGGCCATATCTTTCACCCTGTTTCTTAATTTAGGTGAGGGTAGGTGGTTAAAAGAGGAAATCCAATTTTCCCTCTCTTTTCCCTCATCTCTCTTTCCCATCTTCTATAAATTGTAAAAAGAGGCTCATTTGTAAAGGTTGGACTCTCTTGGAATGTTGGTGCATCATTCTATAAGTGTTGCACATATTTTTGAGTTGCAAGCCTCGGATTTAGACATTTACAGGGGTGATTCATGCCTTCTTCCTTCATTATAATGGACCGTGTATCTCTATGAAGCATCAAAATTCATGTTTTGTGACTATTTTTGCCATAACTTGTGTTTATTGTATCCTCTTTCCTCTCTATTACTTTTATGGTGTGTTGTGCATGCTTATTATCTTCTTGTAGGGTTTATTTCTATTGTGGTCCATGGGAATGATAACTTGAATGTTATTTTGGACTGTGGCACTCATGTTTACTCTCTCCTTCTTCATTTTATTTTTATTCTCACTCATCTAAGAGTGTCTTTCCCCCTCTTCTTGGTGCTTTATCACCTTTGTTAGCTTAGGATTTCTCTTTTCATGCATCTCTCTCTTTCCCTGGTCCCTTAGATTGTTAGAGTAGGATTAGATAGTTACATTTCCTTCCTTAGGAGTAGTTTAGCATTAGGATTAGGTAGAGGAACCAACCTTCTTTGGAGGTTTGTCTCAACAGAAAGGTCCCACACTTAGAGACAATCCCATATTTCCTAAAAACATTGATTTCTCATCCATTTTTCATGAAAAATCGAGAGGTGCTATTTTTGATGATAACATACCCCTAATAGAAATTATGAAGGCAAGGAGCTTGCCAGTTAGAACTCCAAAAACACACTAGCCATGATTAAGATGAAGGAATAATAGGATAAGACATTCAAAGAGGATTTAAAGGATGAAAATCTGGTCTTGTTGGTGTTTGAATTTACCCAAGATGTCATCGACATAGTACTATAATATTTTATGAATGAGATCATGGAAGATATAGGTCATGACATGTTGATAGGAGGCCACTATGTTTTTCAAACCAAAGGGCATGACGCAGTAGAGTAGAAATTTCTCGAAGGGGTGATGAAAGATGTCTTATGCTGGTCTTCTCAGTACGATGAGGATTTTTATTGTATCCGAAAAAAAACCATCCATAAGAGAAATCATTTCATGGCTGGTGGTTAGATTGACAAGTTGTTTAATGTTAGGAAAGGGAAAGTCATCCTTAGGGAAAATGAGAGTTAAGTCTTAAAATTCAAGTAGAGATACAAAGTTTTTCAAAGGCTTTAGTAATAGGTACAATGTTAGAAACCCATTGAGGACATTTGATAGGTTGGATGAAGTTGTCAGATATAATACATTGTAATTCCTCTTTAACGAGGAGGAAATGCAAGGATGCATGTAACATAGCTTCGTTAATTGGATTGGAATTTGGGATGATGATGTTATGGATGATGATGTTGGTATCGAGGCTTGATGTGTCATCATAAAACCATATGAAGGCATGAATGTGCTTAGAAAGGAAATGGGTGAATGATTTAGCTCTTATGGATAAGTATATTGGAAAACTTTGAGGATGTGAGGCTCTTGTGAAGTCCTTATGATGATGTTGATGGTGGATTCATTGAGAAGGGTGGACGTGTACAGAGTAAGGCCTTATACGAGATGATAATCTTCTACTACCATGTAGAAAATAATGGAGTAATCATCGCTACATTGAAGAATTTTGATGGTATGGGAATCCTCCTCTATGATTTTGTGGAATTTGATAGGAAGAGACCTAGTTACATCTTCAACTCCGATAAGTGACTAGTCCCAAAGTGATGGAAAATATTAAAAAAAAGTTATAAGAAAGGGAAACAATGTCACCCATGTCCATGGGTCATTAGATGGAGAAGGATTGTGTGATAGATCAATGTTCATGGGAGATGTAGAAGAAGTAGGCATGAGAGAGTCAATGGTATGTTCTTTGAATCCTAGTATGAATTTATCATGAGGTATAAGATTAATCAATGAGAATATTGTGCATGCCTTGTTTGTAATTACCATGAACAAATCCATTCCATGTAAAATGGTGGAAATAGGTATAGGTGAAGGATTTTCTATAGAGGAAATTTAATCCATTGGTGTATGGCTTAGTATGGGGTTGATTTTCAATGTGGGAAGAGGGGTGATCAATTCCACCATAGACAAGGTTGGTTTTTAGATGAGGTGGAATGAAGGAAATGATATCCTTGACATTAGGTTGATACATAGGATATTTTTGGGTCTATCGAGTTGATTGGGTGTGGGAAGAGCATTAAGGGTGAGGAGTTGATACTCCCCGAGTAAGAGACAATGCATCATGGTGTTGAGAGATTCATCATTAAGAAGATTTAATGCATGCACATATGAGCTAGTAAATGATTCAAAAGATGAATTTTTTTAGGAATGAGCACTTCATTTTTCGTAAGTCATCGACATGCTTTGAAGGGAGGAATAAAAATAGGGAGTGTATGGATTTTCCCTCATGTTTGTACTTGAGACAATGGTGGAGAGTGGAGGGGACACAATGCATACAGTGAATCCATGGGCATCCAAACAAGACGTTATATTAGAAATCCCCATCAACAATGTAAAATAGATCCTGGAGGAGTCTTTCATCAACGCATATGGAGAGGATAACTCTTCCTAAATTAGGGGAAACAACATCATTGAAGGCTCAAATAATCATAGGTGATTGAGAGACAATGGTAGTTTGAAGTTTAAGTTAATTGAAGGTAAGGGATGAGATGATGTTGATGCTAGAACCATTGTCAATCATAGATCATCGATGTAGGTGTTGATGATACAAACATTGATGAAGAGAGGAAGGTCATGATCTTTAGGTAGGATATAAGGAATTTGAGAATTGTAGAAATATATAGCAGTAGAAGTCGCCGTAAGAGCTTCAATAAGGGTTGTGAAAGGTTGAGTCTATCGATGATGATTGGTATATGTTGTAATGTTTCAATGAGGTCTTGTCAATGATTAGGGGAGATTTGGATAATCTCATAGAGATACATCTTAACATGGCTCATTGAAGTGGATTCATGATACATTTTTCAATAGAAACCAGATTTTGGGTTCATGGAGTGGCTAGGATGGATACCTTAACCTTTGATAAAGAAGGGGATGTATGGAGCTCATCATAAGGAGAAATTATAATGAATCTAGGATCTTATTGGGTAGATGATTGTGAATCATGGGGATGAGAGTGAGTGGTGATGCGAATGAAATTTATGACAAGAGGGAGACCTTATTTAGAAGAGGTGGAGTTTGGTGGAGGGATGACGATGAAGGGTGTAGATGAATACTAGATTTAAAGGCCTTATAAGTTGTATTTTTACTTAAGGGTTATGATTAGATGTGTATGAGCTAGTGGACAAAAGAGGGTGGTCATATTCAATGATAAGGTCACCATCTTCTATGAGGTTATAGGTGAGGGTGTGGATGGCCTTAGAGTGTTCTCTGTGTCATGCACAAGAACACAATGATAAGTGCAAATGGTGTTGTAATCAAACCACTTGGGTTTTTTCCTATGTGAATCGAAGGATTTGATAGGGGAAGGGTGATTGCAGATGCTTGGATGAGAACGTGAAGGATTTCAACATAACATTTGATGGGAGTTTTTGAAGAGGGGGTTTCACGGGTTATAGATAGATTTGATTTAGGAGAGGTGGATGAAGGTAAAATGGGTACCTTAATATTGTGAGATTTGGTAAGGAACTTATATTCTAATTAAGGCTTAGAAGGAGGAGTGGATGATTTTGATTCAGATTTAGAGGTAATGGGGAATTCGGATGAAGGTCCTAGTTCCAAAATGGAAGGACAAGGTCATAAGATGGTTAATTGGACGTTGGTTTGGTTGGATTTATGGGGCTTCAAGGAGGAAGATCCAACTTATTGTGCATATGAGTAAGAGATTTTTTTAGTAGGGGTGCCAAGCCTCAAGGTTTTTATATTTTTACTATAAAGGTTTACCCTTGGTGGGAATGAAAATGATCTCAACGATGGAGTTTTCTTTGGAAGTAGGATTAGATGATTTGGATTTAGGTTTCTTTGCAGATGTAAGGTGTTGGTACCCAAATTTGTTCTCCTTTTTAGTCTGAGAAGCATCAGAGATATGGCATGAAGCTTGAAGTTAGATAGATCATGATGTGTGTTGTTTTGTAGTGGGGATGTGATCTAATTGGCACTCAGATTTGTGGAGAGATGGATAGCACTCAAATAGGACTTGATCTTGTCCTAACTATTTTAGGTTGTGCCTTTCAACCAAGGTAAGAGAACCTACTTTGTAACCCTCAAATGGTGAAGGAGATGAAGATATCCCTCAATTTGTGTAAATAGTATGGAAAGGCCTTGGGAAAATATGATCAACACTCCAAATCTGACTTTCACAAGTTGTCACTTCTAGATTATGGAGATATTTTCAATGCAAGGCAAGGGTTACTGAAGACATTGTATGATCCTGATTTGCTTTGTGCATTTTTGTAGATGGATTAGATTCTTTTGTTGACACACAATGCAATGCAGGGGTAGTATGGGGTAGGATTAGTTATTCTGAATGAATTTTTGGTGGGAGATTTTAAACAAGACTAACCAGAAATTGCCAAATTATTTGATGACCTTTGCAAGAAATTTGTAAGACCTAAAAAAAATAATGCTTCAAAGGGGTTAAGGTACTCCTTCAACTAGGATATGTGCACCAAATGAAGGCCCAGATCTACACTCTTCCACACAATATTTGACCACCTGCCAATAAATCTTGAAGTAGATGAACCAACAAAGCATCCAGAAATCTCTATTTTATCATGACCTAGGTGCACCCAAAGGTTTACAAACAATATCTAAATTCAAGGAAGGTAAATTGATTTTAAATCTGTTTATCTATTTATCAGATGAAATCTCTTCTAAATGTGATATTTCAAATGCCACTAAAATATCAACAAGAAATGAGACCATGTATGATCAAGAGATATTTTAAACACAAGACTACAACATGAGCAAGAAACACAAATTGAAAACATTCTGAAACATAAGTGCATGTAAATTTTGCCAAGAGACAACACAAAATCATCTAGAATGACCAAATTTATTAGCAGGGGAATGTTATAAGAACAATCTCAGAGCTTGTTGATGGATTTACAACTAAAACTAACTCAACATGATACAAATATGATGCAGAAAGGAATTAGAAATGGTTCTCAGGTAGTTTCTCAGAGAATGGGCCTTTTCCCATATTTTCCCATGAAATTCTAAGTTTCTCTAACCTTTTGCATGTCTCCAAACATGCATTATATAATTTTCAATTACATTTGACCCTTCTTTCCCAAGAAAAGAATATGCCCAACATCAAGTTTGTTGCAAAATTCCAACATGATTCATAGATAAGGACATTTAACAAATTTGCAACAAAAGTTGCTAGGTGTTTGAAAAGGTGAATAATTACAAATCCTTCATCATTATCCATTATGGAGACACATTTTTCATCCTCCAAGCATGTAGACCCTTTCCATTTCATTATTTCATCCTTATCATTTCAAAGTTTGATTCTGCAACTTCTTGATTTGATATTTCACGTTTTGGATGGGTTGGGGCAAAAATCATTTCAAAAACACTCCAAATCTGTAAATTGATCCTTGAAACCAATTAAATTGGTACTTGCAGTCACAAATGACTTGAATTTGACAAAAAATTGATCAAAATTGATGCAAAATTCACATTTCCAAGCTTCCTGGAGAAAAAATGGCAGCCAAATTGAAGAATGTATAGTTACTGATTGATTTTCCCTTTTCCCTTCAATCTGAGCCCTCCACGTGTCAAAATGTGATTGGGAATGGATTTGGGATCACTTTTTGACTTTTTAACATTTTTGGAAAAATGTAAAATTTTGAATTTTTTCTCCGCCCCTCCACCCTTGAAATTTGGTGTTGACATGTGGCATATGGTGGGTCCCATTGAAGTCACAGCTCAATTATGCACATTTTCACCTTTTTGGAAATTTGGATTTTTTTACTTTTTTCCCCATGGGCCCACACCTCCACCTCTGTCCTTGACATGTGTCCACCTCTCTATCGCTAAGAATCGGGGCTTATTTCATGTTTTAACCCCTTTTTCACCGAGGGAAAATTTTCCATTTTTCTTCCACGGGCCCATGCCTCTGATTTCTTCCTTGCCACGTGTCTCCTTTTGATTTTTCATGGAGCCACACCTCAAATTTTCATTCTAAGTATTTTTGCAAAAAGGAAAAAATCCCTTTTGCCTCCACCGGCCCACGACTGTTCTTCCCGCCACGTGTCTCCCTATATTTTGTTTGGTGGACCCATGCTTCAAACTTCCATTTTAACTCCTTTTGCAAAGAGGGAACAATTTCACTTTTGCCCCCACCGCCTACCGACCCGCACTCTCCTCTGTGCCTGCCACGTGTCCACCCCTTGCTCCATTGTGGACCCGTAACCCTTTCCTCACCCTTTTTCCCTTTCACCAAAAAGGCAAAACTTGCCTAAGTCCTCATGACCTCTCATTCCACCTTTGCATGAGAAAGTGACATGTGTCCTCCTGCGAGTTGTGGGGCAATTTTGAATTTTGCCAAAACACCAAAAAACGTTAAGTTTTCAAAGAAACCTCCGATCCTTGTCCAACCAGAAGTGGCCACGTATGAGGGGAGGCTTGAGCTTAAATTTGATGGGCAAAGGACACCTGTACGACCATCAAAAAACACAAAATTTTCCCGCGACCTCCAAAATCAATTTTTTCTTCGTGGATGAAGGATTTTTGATCAAAAGGCAAATGGAAGGTATTTTAAAGTAATTTTCGACCATGGGGATAGATTTTTTAGGGAAAAATACATGAAACGAACAACCACGAGCTCCACAGGCTAGGAAAAATGGAAAAAATGATAGAGGCCCGTGGATTTGGAAATTTAGGGCACAAAATAGGGCAGACATGTATTTTCTTTCAAAATGGGGAAAAATAATAAGTTTGTGAGCCTTTGAAAGCATTTAATCTAGAGAAAAAGTTTTTAGACCACCAAATTTGAAGAAAAATGCTTTGTAGAGCACGTAGAACATAGGGGAAATATGGGAAAATAACAGAGGATCAAAATGGGCACCAACATAAGGATTGAGTATGAAGATGGTTTTGGATAACATGATTGGTGGGATGAGAAGAACTTGTTGATTGCGTAGGATTTAGAGGTGTTGAAGTAGGAGTTGTGGTACTTTTTTGAGATGAGGATGAGTTTGGGACATCATTTGTGATAGAATAAAAGGGGATTTACACTTGGTATAAGCTTTAAGGGATGATGTGGATGTGGGCATAAATTCATATATCGATGTAGGTATGGTTAAAGTTGAGGATGTGGGTATTAAAATAGATGTATCCATAGATATAGATGTAGATGTTGAGATAGACGTGGGGATGTATATGGGCATAGTAGATACGCGTGTAGTAGATGTAGATGTAGTAGATGTGGATGTAGTAGATGTGGATGAAATGGATGTGGATATAATAGATGAGGGTAGTAGTGTACAATCCTGACTTAAAGTATTGATTGTATGGGCGTCGGGTGCTTTAGATGTGGGAGGATTAGCCTAGTTGTTTGGTGTATGGTTAGGGAAGGGATGTTTGAAGACATCAAATGGTTGGCTAGGAGGGGTGTTAGGATTATCGAATTGAAGGTCCCATGGGTCGATAAGCTTTTATACTAAATCTTTGAAGGTAATTTTTTTTTCGATATTATGACCATAGAATTGATGATGTTTAGAATAATGGTCCTCATAGTACCATGTAGGTTTGGGACACAAATTATCAACGGGAAGATAAGAGGGAGTTTTATCGGTAGAAACCATGAGTTTTTGATGATGGAACTATAATATTCTCTGAGGGGGTGTAGTTGGGAGGTGTCTAAGGAGCTCTTTGTGGAGGTTCAACGTGAGATGTAGATGTAGAAGAAGCTTTAAAAATAATGACCTTGGTTGCATTTTTGAATTTTCGTTATGGGTGGATGATTTGGTGAATTAAATTTTGGGCTTTTTGGAGTGAAGTTTGACATGGACTTTCTAAAGGGCGTGTAATTCTAATTTGTGGGCCATGGTGAAAGCCTCTTCTAAGGTTTGGAAATATTTTATTTGGAGGGTGGATGAGATATGTTTTACACATGATCTAGATAATATCTTGAAAATTTTAGTTTAGGGAAGGGAAAAGGATAATTGATTGATATCACCACACCACCTAGTGACAAAATCGAGTGATTGATTCATTGCGAATTATTTGATGGCATAAAGATTGGTGATGGTGATTTTTCACTTGATATTAATGGAAAAGTTCTCTTAGAAAAACTAAATGAGTTGAGTGAATGAGAAGAGGGAATATTGAGGAATTCCATTATACTAGTCTAAAGAGGGTCTAGCCAATGACATGGGGAAATTATGATGCATGTGATCTTGGTCTTGGGGGATGAGATAACACGAGTCCACAAAGCATGAATATGTTGTTAAGGATCCTCCTTACTATTGAAATTGGAAAATTTAGGGAGCTCCTAGTGTGGAGGATAAGGCTTGATGGGTATGGATGGGTTGATAGGATCATTGAATTTTTTTATAGGTGAATGTGATCTTAGGACCAAAAGTAATGACTTCTAGGTTTGGCATTCTAGTTAGTAAAGATTGCATGTGGTCATTAGATATATGAGGACGAGGGGATGATTGATGTGGTTTCAGTTTGTAAGAGGTAGATGGGTTGGGTTACGGGTAGGTTTGATATCATTGAGGATAAGTAGGAGTTTACGAAGGTGGTTGATAAAAAGGAAGATAATTGAATGCTTGTGATTGGTAGGTTGGGAGATAGGATGTTGTGGAGGGATTTAATTAGACAGATATGATTGTGAGGTTTTATGAGATATGGGAGGATTAGATTAGGTTTGTGTCGGGTGAGTTAGAATAGTGTATAGGGTGGTTGAGATGTTTCGATGGGTTGATTAGGGAGCATGTGTGGAAAGATGCTTTGGAGTGGAGGTTGATGCGTTTGATTTGAATCCAAAGGGTGGGGTTGTGAGGTAATAAAATTTTCATGGAATTGAAATGTGAAGAGAGGGAATGGGTTTTGAACATGTTGCTTGTGTGGTGGAGGAAGCGATGATATTATTGAATAGTTTGGGAAGGGGTTACATGACAATGGTAGATGAGGAAGTGATAGTGATAGAATATGTAGGAATGGTATTGATGTGAGGTAGGTGGGTGGAACAAGTACCATCGGTTGAGTGGAATAATGATTTTGAGGAACCATGGTAGAAGACTCATGAGGGCCATGTTCATTTTTAGCCATTTCTGGCTCATTAATATCCCTTGGAAATAAAATAGAAAGATGGGAAGTAAGAACCTTGATGGATTCAAAATGCGAAGGGTAAGCATAGATGTGTTTTAGGGGAGGTCCATCGATGGAGATATTGGTGGATTTACAAGAAATATAATCATGAAGGGAAACATGATTGACATCAAGGAGCTCCTGAAACTCCATGCATCTATGAGGGATAGTGGGAGGTCCAAATTCTCCTAAGGAAGTGGCGATGGGGGTGTAGTTGGGTTAAAGGGAATGGACTGATGATAGAAAAAGGGTTAATTTCAACATGGGGATTTATTTGGATCATATGAGAACCATGAGGAGGAGTCACATAAACAACGGGTTGGGAGACCAATGGTGTGGTGATCATAGGTGTAGAGGAAACAATGGAAAGTGTGGAAGTTTCTTAGGAAAGTTTTTTTGAGGTGGGGATGTTGTTGGATGAGGTTGATTGTTTATTTTTGGCTTGCTAATGAGTGATAATGGGCATGAAAATTCAAACAAAAAGTTATGTATATTATTAATATGAAAAGAAAATCAAGCAACAAAAGTTTTTATTATCATTTAGAGAAGTGTGAAAAAGAAAAGAAAGAGGCTCAAAGGGAATCTAAAGAAGTGACTAATCTAAGGATGGTTTTGGGTTTGTTTAAGGCTAGACTCCCTATATACCCAAAGTTATGTGAGGCAAACTTTTTGATGACTACCGGTATGTGGCTTTATATTAGGGCCTACCTTTGCACTTCACACACAAACAATAAGGGTTTAAGACGTTTAACTAATATACCGATACTAAAAAAATTGTTATACAACCATAACATCATGGAAACTTCCTTATTGGGTGATGAAATCCCAATAGATCCACCTGGGAGGAAATTTTTAGATGTGTTGATTTGTTTGTGTGGTTTGGATGTGTGTGGAAGAAGTGTTAATGCAAAATATTTACCACCTACTTAAACTATGTGAGCAAGCAAGCATGAAAAGGTTTTCTTTTTATATCCAAAACCAAATGTGATATTTGATGAGAACAAGAAAACAAAGGAGGAAGAAATGATGTAAAAAGATAAAATAAGGATAAAAAAGGAGAATACACGAATAAAATATTTTCCCTTTTTTCAACTTAAGCACACACATTGTTGATCCAAGAAATAATCCCTAAGCCAGAGTTAGTACAAAGAGATAAATGAAATGGAATAATTAAAATAAAGAAATAACTCACCAAAAATATAGGCATGTCCCACTAGGCATGTCATAATGTTTGATGAGTTTTCCCGCTCTTATTTCAAGCTAATGGAATGGTGTGCAAGAAAACAAGAAACTCCAATATATGAGAGAGTTTAAGGCTATTGATATGTGATGACAATGAAGATGAGATGCGGGTAAAAAGATCCTCTCCACAAAGGTGAGCTTGATAACCTACATAATAAAGAGACAACTAGACAAGAAAAATATTAGTAGATTAAATGGTGGGTTTCTTGACAAAGTTAGTCCTAAGAAGTGATAAAATTCCTAGGGAGGATGTCAACCCACTTTGATTAAAATATTGATAAAAGATAAATTCTAGAACATAATAGAACAAAGATCAAAGATATGCAAAGATAAGCTAAGATAAATATCTAATAACAATAAATTAAGATAAAAAGATCAAACCTAATCGGGGTCGACGATGAATAGAGACAGACAAAAAAGTAGTCGATGACGAATGTAGTAGGGAAGATTAAAAATGGAAAAAAAAAAGGATATAGATATGATTTTGAGATGTTTTAGATGTTATGGATTCGATGTAGATGCACAAGAAATAGAAATTATGTAAGAAAAATATAGATTTGATGAGGATGTGAGATCGGATCGACAACGACCGGGCTCAAAAGTGAGATATGAGTTATTAGATAAAAGGATGACAGAGACATAGAGATCATAATATTGGAGGAGGATGGAAAATAGATGAAAAATAGGCTACCAATATGTGATAAAAATGAAGATGAGATACGAGCACAAATATCCTCTCCACGGTGATCTTGATAAACTACACAATAAAGAGACAACTAGACAAGAAAAAGATTTGTAGATTAAAAGGTGCGTTTCTGACTAAGTTAGTCCAAAGAAGTAGTAAAATTCCTAAGGAGGATGTCAACCCACTTTGATCAAAATATCGAAAAAAAGATAAATTGTAGAATATAATAGAAAAAATATAAGAGATATGCAAAGATAAGCTCGAGATAAATATCTAATAATAATAAATTAAGATAAAAAGATCAAAACTAATCGGGTTGATGATGAACCAAGAAAACAAAAGTAGTCGATGATGAATACAAAAGGGAAGATAAAAATGGAGAAAACAAAGGATATGGATCTAATTGTGAGATGTTGTAGATGTTATGGATTTAATGTAGAGGCATAAGAAAAAAGGATGCAAGTAAAAGATAAATTTGATGAAGATGTAGATTGGGTCGACGACATTAGGGTCAAAAGTGAGATATGAGTTGTTAGATAAAAGGATGACAGAGACATAAAGATCATAATATTGGAGGAGGTTGGAAAATATATGAAAATTAGGAAGAGTATAGGAAATAGAGTTGATGCAGATCAAGTCGATGATTAATGGGGTAGGATCGATGGTGATCAAGGTAGGATTAAGGTTAAATGGGACTTGATTGTTGGTAAAAGGCCTATAAGAAAGAGACAACGATGGATGATAAGTCTACAAATATCCAAGAAGAAAAAAAAAACTTGTAAAACCGATAGAAATAATGATGAAAAATGGTGGGGCTCATCACACACCCAAAATTTCATGTGCTACATTGTTAGAAAATAGTGATAAAAGTCCCCAATGATGATTCATGTCCTTTTAGAAGATGTTTGAGTTCCTAAGCTCATCCACAGTTTATATTTTTAACCTAGACATCTTTACTAAAATTTTGCATGCTTTCTTCCAGCTTCCTGCTCTTTTATGTGCATGTTTTGGCTTTAAGTTTCAAAATCACCTCCCTCCCTGGGGGGTAGTTTTGTGACCACCACCTAGGCAGGGTGGTGGTTTTATGACCGCTACCTAGGACAGGGTGGCAATCTTGCTATCATCACCTTGCGTAGGGCGGTGGTTTTGTGATCGCCACCTAGGTAGGGCGGTGGTTTTTTGACCGCTACATAGGATAGGGTGACGGTCTTGCTATCGTCACCTTGTGCGGGTGGCGGTCATGAGCCATTTTTCTAGAACTATTTATGCGTGATTTTAACACACACCACTTCACTTAACTTGACTTCCAAGGTGATTTTGTGAACCAAATTTCCTAAAAGTAGTCTTGATTGCATGGTATTCCTTCCTTCTTCTATTTCTAAATTGATTTAATTAGTTTGAACTAACTCTTCACCCAATGATTTGGCACTCCAAGGCTGCCTTGTGCATGAAGGCACATCCCAACCAATTCCTATATATTCAATGCTTGTATTCAAGTAAATGGCCTAAGAATTTTGTGTATCTTACATAGTATTGCTGCAACAATCCTGCTGAAATTGTATAGCCAAGCTCTGTTCACTTGTGTTATCTCTCTTCTACTTGCATTGCAACTAGATTTTCCTTCAAGCTGCCATTGCTTAAGCACCTTATCCTACTTTGATGCCTTTGCATTCACAATTCCTTGGGCTTATATGGACACATAGAAAGAAATGATCAAATTAGGGGACAATTCATCACACAACTAGATTTATCTCTGTTTTATAAATTCCAGGTTGGGGTTGTAATTTGATTTTCCTTCATTTCTATAAATTAATACTATTATATCACATCAAATAGAGTAGAAAAACAATATTATTTCATTTGTAAGTAATTGGTTATTTTATAAGAGGTTTTAAATCATTAATAGTAGCTCCCAGTGATGGATCTTCTTCTTCCTATCCTTGTGGATTTGAAGGGAAAAATATATGTAGGAAGTTGTCTACATATCATAGATTATTTGGAAAAGTTCTTGTTTTATGTTAGCATTATTTAGAATACACTCAACATAGGTGAATAACCACACCGAGTTATTTTTCTTGTTTAGTTTTAGTATAGAAGTAGATTTGATAATTTATAATAAAAATAAATTATTGTATGTAATTATGATGTTTCAGTTTTTTTGATTTATTTAGGTTAGTTTTCTTTCAGCAATAGCATAGATTGTTAGTTTCATCTTAGTTAATTTGGACACTTCAAACTAGTTTAACATTGAGATTCAATTAGACAAACCATAGGGAATTTACACTACCCATTCATAGCCTCTAAATCTCCCACCTAAAATGAACTAAACTACCTTAGACCTCCACCCACCACCCCTATCCCATTTATTACCCTCCCCATTCCTCCTTTTACCCAATATCCCTACCATTCCCAAAGTTAAATTGTGCCCATCCACCCAACCGAAAAACAAAAAACCTAAACCAACACTAAAATAATCCTCTAATCTATCACATCAACAACGTAGAGTAGGGTGCTTACCTCCTCGTGCTACCACCATGTCTCGGTGGCACGTCGGCTGCTATCTGGTGGGCCCGCCCAATCCCTCTCTCGGCCTTTACCATCACTTTGAATAGATACCCGCATGACTTGTCACCATTGAATCCCTCACAATGATCATGTGGACCCACTGCTCACCAACCAATCACTCATCGATCACACCGCCATCTCATTGTTCCATTTCATATAGACACTTTTCTCTCTTTTTTGTCATTTTCTCACTTTGTAAAAAAACAAATACATAGCAAAAAATGTGGATTTATTGTTTTTATAACAAACCCGACCTAATTGACGTCGGTTACCCTTGACCGGCATCGGTCGCGTGCCCTACATAACCATCGTCAGTTTACCTATACCAACGTTGGTTATCCCCGATCGCATTGGTCACCCTCACTTGCACATTGCCCTCAATTTTACCCTTTTACCCTACCCCTACATCCTTTTTTTTACCTCACCCCACCTTTAATTTACCTATCCTTTCCTGACCTCATCATTTACTACCTCCCTTTGTTCACTTTTGGGGACTCATTATTTTACCCCTACCTTGGCCTTACTCATTTGTGACGTAGATATTTGGACTGGACCATTTCTAGTGACTTTTGACCTCATGTGTTCACTATAACTTACGACACCATTACTGTGTTGTTGGCCTAATAACCTTACCTAGCCTATTGCCATGACCATTTATCCTAACCCTACATTCGGTGTATCGTAACATATCTAAACATTCATGTGCCTAACCTATGTTGTGTTTCCTGACCATATCCTATACCTTGATACCGGAATCACTTCAACCTTGTTTGGATAAACCTATCGACCTTAGACGATGTAGAGTTTTCCTGCTCTTCAACTTGGTAGCATGCTGCAGTTTATACGTGTGTGTGTTTGAATGTTGCTACCTTTGACCTTGACCCATTACCTAGATTACCTGAGTAGACATGTATCCCTTTTTCCCCCATTCCCCACCTTCCCCTTTCTCACATTCACCTTTTATCAAACCACTCACCGATTTTGCCTCTCCGGTTCTGGTTTGAGGGGATCACCTTCACCCACATAGCAACCACATCTTATTTTTTTAGCGTTGCTTACCAATACAAACTATCTACAAAAGGGGAAAAATGTAGACACTAAAACACTCCCCTTTGTCCTTGACATCTTATTTGACATTATCTTAATTTAAATAATATCCACACATACACTTCACTAGAGACCTCACCATGAAACTCACCTCACCTAAAACCTATTCTTAGTAAGTTTCCATAACTAACTAAGACTTACCTAAACCCTAAAAATCAATGCCTACATTCTCTCTAACCACATTCCCACATGCTTACAAGAAGCTCCCAGTCTAATCCATGGGTTAACGACATGAGATCTGAGAAAATCAAGAGGATCTCCCTAGTTTAGTAAACCTAGGAAATCCCACCTTGACCGACACGTGGTTACCCCTAACCATCACCGGTTAAGCGGAACCACCATCGGTTACCCTTTTAACCCCAAAACAACCTTATTCTCAAGGTTGGAAAGGTTGGAAAAAGATTGGAAAAGTTGGCAAACATTAGCACATTCCAGAGAGATATCACATCTTCTGAGAGTGAATTCCAGAGAAACATGCATGCAAGGAAGGAGATCAAGCATCTTTTCTACACAAATCCCAACATGATCATGATCTAACCAAGCAAAGAGGAATGTACATGCAGCCCATGCAGAAGCTTTCCTTCAGTTGGTGATCACCTGTAGCCTTCAACCTCTCATCAACACCTCCATCCCTCACTCACAGGCATCCAGGACCAGAATCCAAGTAAGTAAAACATTATACTTCTCTGGTTCATTCCATTTCATCATTATATTATCATCTATTGTTTACCTAGCCACCCATTGACCTCCTCCAACATTCACCCCTCCATATACCCATTAAAACCTCACCAAATCCTTCCCAAATCACCCAATACCTCATCCCGACCAACCAAAGTCCTTTGTGCAATCACAAAGGAGACCTAAATCTCATTCTGTGGCATTCCCAGAACTCCACAGTAACTGGCACCGATTACACCCAACCACCATCGGTCACCCTTAACTTGACATCGGTCTCTTGTATTTTCCCATACAACCCAGAACAATGACCTACCCACCTAATTCCCTCTCACCCTCATTCACCTGTGATCTACCTGAGACCTCTGTCAGACCTGCAGAGACCCAGAACCAGTTATTTGACCTTTGGATCCTATTCTAACCTAGCTTATTAGATTAGATCTATTTCTTATTGTGTTTTAAGTGAGATACCTAAATCATTTCAAATTACAATAGGATTTACCTTATTTACCACATTAAATTGTTTAAAATAGTGGACTGACAGCCATCTAGGAAGTATCACACTTCTGGATCTAGCATATGCTAGGCAGTTCACTACATATATTGTTTAACTTTTTCTGGTGGTCTTGCTTTGCATTACAGGTAGTTCCTCCTAGCCAAAAGGAAGCTCTCACAATCAGCTATGGATTCGAAGTCATACGTGCATGCAACAACCCATCACCAACATTTGAACAGGTATTCCTCCTACGCTCGTTACCTATCTATTTGTTTTCATCGATACTTTCAAAAATGATCTAGAATCGGTGAAACATTTTGGCACACCGGTGGGACCCATCTAGGGTTCCTTGCATTTCATTCATTCCTAGGAAAAATTGTGTGTTTTTTCCCTTAAAAGCATACACATTAATTTTCTTCCTTGGTAACCCACCTTTTCTTTCTATTTTCTCTAAAGGAAACCTTTCTTTTGGTGTAATTAAAAAGAACCATTTCTTCATGTTTTCTGCATTGTAGTGAAAGAGCATCCCTCTTCCTCTTCATCTTATTGTGTCATCCAACTTCACACTTTGATTTGGGCTTAAAAATAAGTGCATTGCATTCTGATTTATCACATTAGCTCACATTAATTGAGGGAAACCTATACGTTGGAAGTCATGACCAGCTGATGGTTGAAAAACAAATCATAGAAAGCACATCTCTCTCTCTCTCTCTCTCTCTCTAGTCTTGCCAAATTCACAAAAATTCAAAACAAACACATATTCTTAAACAACATCTTTCCTAACACTTGTCAGGTGATCACACATGATCATGAGGATTGTGGGCTCCCCAACTCAACTTTGCTGTGTCGAGTCATACTTCAGAGTGAAGCCCGCCCCCACCATAACATACAAAACCTCACCTTTTAGATCTCCTTCTTCATAGGAAGCCATCCTCACCAAAAAAATCTATTTCACAATTCATGTGTCAGTCCTTAAATAGCATAAGCTAAACAAACATAATAGAAAAGGCACTCCTAGGATCACATTTTTCTTAGTGTTTCTACTTGGCTTGCATTTTGAGGTGAGAGATCACGTTCTTCATTTTTTCTTGTTCATCCTTGCATGCTCCTCATCACAGCTGGTGTATTCTGGCTTCACCTGAGTGTGCTGGGCCATATCATCATCATTCTCAAATTTGGGTCTGATTCTACATCATATTTTAATTCACAACCACTTTTCTTTCATCATTGTTTCAATTTCATAGTAACCATCATCGGTTACCCTCTGACCATCGTCGGTTATACCCAACCGACGTCGGTTCCAGGTCCTTTTGTTAACCTACCCAAAAGGACATTTTATTCATTTTCTTCCACTTTTCACAGTCCTTCTCACTTTGCCATCATTCCCATTGACATTGTAAAACACCATCAGATTTGGCATACCTGTCAGATTTGACCTTCTACCTAGTTTTTCACTCACTGACCATTTTCTACAGTGACCGTGTAAGTGGTTTACCCACGACCGGCGTCGTCGTGGTTTTCCTTAACCGGCATCGGTTAGCTTTGTTTCACTTTCCAACCACCATTTGGTACCTAATCCACTTTTTACCACCATCAGATTCACTGTTCTGTTATTTTTTTGTCATTTATGAGAAGCAACCCTACTACTATCGATCTTGGTTCACATGGTGCTGACCCGAAACAAATAAAAGCACACTTGTGTTTTCATGCCAGTTGTCAACCACTCCCACCTAGTCCTTCACCACCTTCCATTTTATCACCAGCCATGGATCCCATCCAACCTATCACTATCACTACTAGAGATGAGGAGTTCACATGACTCCTTGACCAAAACCTACCACCTTGTAGTTTTACCTTTCCCACTCATCCACTCGAGATGCCTCGGGTCAATTGATATATGGCATGCCCATATCTATCCCCCCAGACTCTCACTCCCACTCTGCATCGGCCCCATCTAGCTCTGTGTTTGCCCCATCTACCTTACCCCCAGTCATTTCATAGCTAGGTCCTATACCCACTATGACTATGCCACATCTGCCACCTCCATTACCCCCACCACATCCACCATACCCTCGATAACTACCCAAAACACAACCTCATCCACCCCTAATGTCTCACACATACCCATAGCTACACTACCACCTCCTCATGTCGGTGACCCCTACCCCTTTTTAGAATGTGGTCCTTTCCATTCCACAATCATTAACCCCATTTCCACTAGGGTTACCATGACCCTTCCACCTCCATATACATACTATCAGCAGCCTCTCCCATTTCCTCCATTATTCACTCAGGGTACGTACCCCCTGTTTCACTACCTTCTTCCCAATCAACCTACATGGTAGCACCATACACTAGAGTGCCACCCCCATTATATGCCCAAAACCAACCCTCTCATCTACGGGGGCACCCGATCATCATGACCTACCAACGACCTAATCAAATTGATGTTGGACAAGATCTGACATTATTAGGCATCGGTTTCGGCTCCTCATAACACTCTCACCTATGATGAGATTTGCAACGAGCCCATCCACCCATCCATTCCTATCCACCCATACCCCATGCATTGGGAAATGCCTAAATTCAATCATTTCAATAGCAAAGAAGACCCATAATAACATTTTTGCGGTCATTCAAACATGGGTGTTATCTGATCACTCACGATGATGCCTTGCTCTTGAGAACCTTTCCCATGTCTCTGACTGGACCTGCATTAGATTGGTATAGTGGGTTACCTAGACACTCCATATTCTCATTCAATCAGGTAGCCCAAGCCTTCTTGGATCATTTCTCTATCAATATCATCAAGAAGGTTACCATGACCGACCTATACTCCATGCGTCATAGTATGAGGATGAATCTATCATAGATTTTGTCACTCATTGGCGTAGCTTGATCAACCAACTCACCTTCCAACTACCACAAATAGAACTCATCAAGCTCTTCACATGGGCTTGTGCTAGACATATCTCACCAACCTTGCAGGTCCAAACCTTCTGAACATTTGATGAAGCATTCACTATGGCACGAAAGTTAGAGATTCGGGCCATCGAAGAGAAGAAAATCCAATTACGCAATAAGAATTCGGCATTCAAGTCGAATGATACCTCTTCTTCTTCCAAACCACAAAAAAATTATTCAAAGGCTAAGGGCACTACTAACGTAGTGGTACTCAAGGCTGGCCCAGCTCATCCATCAAATCAGGCTACCCCCTCATCTAATCTCTCACCCATCCAAACTTTTCAATTCAGATGAGAGAGCGAAATACACCCCAATTGGGAACCTTACTCTTTTGTCTTAGAAAATCTTATCAAAGCTGGAGCCATCACTCTTCCACCCATAAAACCACACACTTGGTTTTGACCTACTCTCCCCCATGCCCATGTGGTATAAAGAACATGACTTTTGTAACTATCATCGAGTAAAGGGTCATAGTGATGCGAAAATGCATCACTTTCAAAAATATTGTCCAAGAAATGCTCGAGAAAGGTGAGTTAACCATGGATAATCCTAATGCACCTGCCAACCAAAACCTACACATCTTTAAGAAACCATTTCCCAACCATGCCCCTTCATCTGATCAAACCGGTGAGACCTCAACTCATGATACCCATACCCACGAGGTTCACGCTATCTTTAATGACATACCTGTCACCTCCCAATTACCTCACATTCCTTCCATAGAGGAAATCCTAGCCCAAAATCCTCCTTCCATCATAGAACCAACCTCCCTTGTTCCTTCACCCATAGAGGAACATCTTTCATCTCCTTCATCACCTACGGAGGAGTCTTCCACTAACATCGAGACCATCTCACCCCTGGCTTCTCCACTTAGAGAACCTTTACCCACAGTACCTCCTCCACCCATAGAGGAGCACCCATTACCTCCTCCACCCACAGAGGAGCACCTATCCATTCCTCCACTTGCATAGAGGAGCTTCCATCACCTTCTACACCTACCATAGACCCAGTTGAGATACCTTTGCCTCTTGGTGAGCATTCTCCATCCACTACCCAAAATCTTGCAGACCTACTTTTGGCTCTCTTACCCACGGAAGCTGAAGCTAGCCAATTTCCCATCTCTAAGACACATTTTATGGGAATTTCCATTAGGTCCTCATCAACTCCACCTACAGATGTGTCATTCTCATGTTTGGCCATCACTTAGATTATGTGGATAGAGCCTTACTATGGGGATGCCTTTTTGCTTCTTGTCTCAGCCTTGCGATGTGAGGTCACTTGCTTGATACCTCCACTATCTACCCAAAAATATTTTGACCAATCAAACCAAACACAACCACCTCTATCACAACTCCTTCCATGACACCTGTCATAGCTCAAACCACATCCTTACCCATAGCCCAATCTATATCTAAACCCAAACCCACACCTATGACATCATCCTCGACTAAACCTATTACCACTTTAGGGGTCACCCCGACCACCAGCCTTACTCATCCACCTATCAAACTAGATTTAGCTACATCCTCCAAAGACAACACCACACCTACTCTGACACCCAAAAAAAAGCACCAAACCCATAGAACTCATACCCCGGCTGCGCCAATCACACCTGCACCTATCCCATCCATCTTAGGATCTCAGCTTCCCCACATGGTCAAGAAACCTCCACCCATCAATAAACCAAAAACACAACAACCCATTCCTTCCTCACAAACCTCTAACCTACCCAAAGATGCACCCACATGACTTACACCCACACCTGTAGCATCTTTACCACCCATACCTCCAATACCCTCAGTTATTGCTTCACTACCCACTACACTTTCATCTCTTGTCTCTCACACCCAAGCATGACCCGCGTCATCTACCTTCATAGCACCCCCATTATCCCCATGGGTAACTCACCCTCTTCCCCCATCTTCTTTTCCTTCTAGACCTCATACACCCATATCACCTTTACCCAAGAAGGTGCAATCCAAAAAAAAAATTCCACTACCCCATGATAAGGTAGTCAAAACAACCACACACCCTCCTACCCATTCCATCTACTATACCCCTACCTAAACAAACATGACCACACCCAAAACCATGCTAGCACCCAAACCCATAGCTCGACCCCTCCTCCTCTTCCAAAATTCCTCAACAATCAACCACACCTACACCCAAACCCACGTTCACTTCCCATTGTGATCCACTAGCAGGGTCTATGCCAAAAAATTTTAACCAACCTCCTTGAGACTTTTGTCATCACATTACCACCACTCAGACCTTATGACCCCCTCAAACCCAAGCCAAAAGGGTTTGATGATACTAAAATTTGTACCTACCATCATGTGCCAGGGCACGATGTGGAAAAACTGAGAGGCCTTGAAAACCATCCTTATCCGGTTGTGTCCTCCGAAGCCAACTTTGTGATGATGACCTTCTCGATGAGGATCTGCTTCACCAACACCCATTCCCACACTTTGCCCACTCAATGAACCACAAAACCTCCACCCTCACCACTCTAGAGCCACCCCCAAGATTTGAAATTAACATGGTTCATCAGAGAACTTGCCATGCCACCACCCAAATGTCATTGCACCCAACTCACCTCACAGGGTTTTTCTCCTCCGTAGGTTTTTTCCCATCGTGTCATTATACCACTCACCCTACACCTTCTCCATTTTCCAACTCCCCTCAGATCAACATGATACACATCACTACACATGCTCAGAAGGATAAGGGTAAAGAAAAGGCAACTGACCCACCAACCAATCCTATACCCAACATACCATCTACACCCATACCTAAAATCACTATCCATGGCCCCACGTACCCCATTTCTAATGGCGTCACACATCACACCATGCTCAAACAATTACACCAGTCTCCCCTCAAAATGTCCTATATGACCTCATCCAAACCTCGAGAATCCCATCATCAAGCTCTCATGGAGGTTCTTCAATCTATTGAGGTTTTACCCAATGACCCTACACCCATAGCCTCCATTATCACACCCCATCATGTAGCCTCTCTCACCAAATTACCACCTTCATCTTCACCCCACCCTATTCACCAAGTGGCCTCCCTTAGCTTCTCAGAGGAAGAGATCATGCCACACCAAAATGATGACCCGGACCCAGCCCTCTTCATCTCTGTCCACATCGATGACATATGGGTACATGTGTGTGATGATTGATGGGGCACTAGCATTAACATCATTTCATCCCATGCATTCACTCAAATGCGCATACCTGAAAATTACATGCATAAACATCCGGTCATGTTGCATTCATTCAATGATGCTATCACCTCTACACTAGGCACCATCATCCTCCACATTCGCATGGGCCCCCACTATTTCCAAAATTGTTTTACATTTTGGAAGGGGAATTCCAATATAACTTGTTGCTTGGAGACCCTGGATTCATGTCATGGGTTGCGTTCCTTCCACTTTGCATCATTGTGTAAAGTTTGAACATGAAGGACACACTTATACCATTCCAGCTGACCCATCACCTTTTAAAACATGCAACATGCTTTACCGACCCAATGATGTGCTCATACCTATTAAGCCATCTACCTCCACAACCATTACTTCTTCACCTACACCTCCACTTACCCTTCAGTACCACTTCTTCTACCACACATACCTCCTCCTCCATTCCTACCACTTCCCATAACCTCCATGGCTGACCCATCAGCTTCCCCCGATCCATTAACTCCACCTCCATCGACCTCGACACATCATCCATTCCAGCTACCTACATACCAACCATTGATCCCTTGGAAGGTGTTTTTCAATGCCTCACTCTGGGGGAGTACCACCTATATAGTGTCAACACATTCCTTACTCCACAAGAGTATGGAAGTCTTCACCAACACCCTCACTATGATCACCACATAGGAGAATGCCTCCTTTATGGTCCTCCTCATCTTTGTACTAGTCTCACCTATGGGGGACTTGATACTACCACTTACACACCCAACCACCACCACAAACTTGCCCCTTTTCCACTGACTTCCAATCACTTACCAATCACCATTTCACCCACACCTTCCTACACCGATGTGTGTGGAAGGGTTTTGGTTTTGGATTTTATGAGCAAGGCCACCATACCATTATTCCATGTACCACCCATGAAACATAATGACCATAGTGGTATCGGCTTTCTGAACCACCTACCAAACAAGCCCACATTGAACTCATTAAGGACACTAGCTCTTCTCCACCTTCTTCACCCACTCCACCTTCATCACCACCCTCACCGATGGAGTCGATGGATCCTGAATCTATCCCTCCTAACTTTTTTTTTCATAAACACCATTTCCTTGGGGCCTCTGACTTATCAACGTGAGGGCGAGGCCCCTTCCACTCTTCCCTTCTGTATCCTGAAATGATCGATGATGATACACCTTCATTAACATCATTGATGTCAGGATGATGAATCTATACTCACCTACCTTGGTGCAGAAGACTCATATATTCATCGGTCATTACCTTCTGAGACACAAACCATGTTGAATGAATCGACTATCGAGATCAACATTCATACTCAGGATGACCCGCACATCCTAAAGATCAGACAATCTTTAGATGTTGTTGAATAGGAAGCCATCACTTCTTTTCTCTAGAGATCATAACCACACTTTCACTTGGTCTTACGCAGACATGCCCGTATTGACCCCACCATAGTGGTCCATAATATCATAACCATTCCCGATGCCAAACCCATCAAACAAAAGTTGAGGAAAATGCACCCTCGCATTGCTCTTCTCGTCAAAGAAGAACTTCACCTTCTTTCCATTTTCCTTCATCTTACCCATTGATTATCCTCATTGGATTTCTAACATTGTCCCTATGTCACTAAAGTGATAGGGGGACTCCACATTTGCACAAGATTCCATGACCTCAACCTAGCATGCCCAAAAGATGACTTTCCCTTACCGTATTATTGACAGGTTTTGGTTGACCTTACTTGCTGGTCATGAGATGCTTATCACTCATGGATGGCTTCTCGGGTTATAACCAAATTTTTCTTGCCCCAGAAGATCAACACAAGACCTCATTCATCACCCCTTGGGGACCTTTTCTTTATCGAGTCATGCCTTTTGGCCTTAAAAACATTGGTGCCACATATCAGTGGGCTATGACTTACATCTTCCATGACATCATGCATCACATATTGGAAGATTACGTGGATGATCTCTTGGCCAAATCTAAATGCCACTCACTCCAGCACCTAACCATCCTCAAAACCATCTTTGACCATCTCATTAAATATTGTGTCACCTTTAACCTAAGAAGTGCATCTTCACGGTTCTCTCAGGAAAGCTCCTAGGATTTATCATTTCCCTCCATGGTATAGAAGTTGACCTACTAAAAGTCAAGGCCATTCTTGAAATGCCTCCACCTACTAACCTTAAACAACTCCATAGCCTACTGAGGTAAGTTGCAGTCTATTCACCATTTCATTTCACAATTATCGATCGATGTCAACCATTTCATCATCTTCTCAAGAAGGATGTCTCCTTTAAATGGGATGATGACTATCCACAAAGCTTTTGAGGCCTTAAAACAATACCTTCTCCAACCACCCATACTCATCCCACCTAAAGATGATCAACCTTTTTACCTATACATATCAGCTACGATCATTCCTTGGGAGCCATGCTCGCTCATCGCGATGAACAACACAGGGAGCAGGTGGTTTATTACATAAGCCATACTCTTTTGGACTATGAAACCCGATACACCCATCCCAAAAAAAATTTCTTAGCCTTAGTTTTCATTGCCACCAAACTCCGTCATTACCTACTCAACCACAAAACCTATGTTGTGACCAACACCGACCCCTTACACTTCATGTATGCCAAACCTTATCAAAATCAGCATGCCACATGATGGCTTATGCTTTTAGCTGATCTTGACCTCAAATTCATTCATCAAAAGTCCATCAAGGGCCAAGCTATCACTGACCAATTGGCCAATGCACCTATTTCAGGGATCAACCCTCTAATTTTGACTTTCCAGATGAGTCGATTCTTTACCCTTTCCCTGGATGAACCCCTTACCAAATGACACTCTTCTTCGATGGTTCCAAGTGTCAGTGTGGGGGTGGGGCTGGTATTATCCTCATTCCTCTTGATGGTGAACCCATGCCTTTGTCTTTCAAATTAGATTTTGAATGTACCAACAATATTTCGAATACGAAGCACTCGTACTAGGTCTCCAAGCCACCTATACCCTAGATGTCAAATCAATCAACATCTTTGGTGATTCTCAATTGGTCATAAACCAAGTCAATGGTATGTACCAATGTCATAATGAGATACTTCAAAAGTATAAACATCATGTAGACATACTTTTGACCACCTTTGATCATTACACCCTTCAAACCATCCCATGTTCAACCAACAAATTTGTAGATACCATGGCCTTCTTAGCTTCCCAAATACCCACTTCACCCACCGATTCTAAAATCTTTGTCACCATACAATGACTCCAATCACCTTCTTATTTACCTCATGATGTTTACTCGATCGGAACCACTACCCCTGACTTGAGTGACCTTTGGTATAAACAATACTCTGACTACCTTTCTCTCTCCATCTTACCTCCTGATCTCACCCATAATGGACAACGCGCCTTCCTTAAAAAGGTCTCTCATTATGTCATTCTGGGGGGCCTCCTCTATAAGCATGGCTTTGATGGTATTCTCTTACGATGCCTCACAAGTTCTGAAATTCCTTATACCATTAAGGAAGTTCATGATGGCATATGTGGAGGTCACTTCAGTGGCCTTGTTGTTGCTAAGCGTATTCTTCACTTGGGCTATTATTGGCTGACCCTTAACCATGATTGTTGTGACTACGTCAAACATTGTGTAAAATTCCAACAACATTCCAATCTTCATCATACACCTAGTCATGCCTTACAGGTCACTCGAGACCTTTGGCCCTTCTCTCAATGGGGTTTGGATCTTGTCGGAGAAATCAATCCTCATTCTTCCCAATGCCATCAATGGATCATCACTACTATGAATACTATACAAAATGGGTGGAAGCCATACCACTCATCTCCATGAAAGATGAGAAAATATGTGAGTTCATTAACCACCACATCATTTGTCACTTTGGTGTTCCTCATCACCTCATCATTGATAATGGAAAACAATTCAAAAACAAAACATTGCAAAAACTTTGTGATGCCTTTGGCATTCAGCTTAGTTTCTCATCACCTTATTACCCAAACCAATGGCCAAGGCCAAGCCAAATCCACTAACAAAACCCTCAACAAAATTCTTATGAAAGTGGTTGATGATCTTTGGGAAGGATTGGCATACACACATTCCTTTTTCCCTGTGGGCATACCACACTAGTATTTGCACTTCCACTGCAGCCACACCCTTTTCTCTGGTCTATGGTATAGAGGCAGTCCTGCCTCTCGAAGTCTAGATCCCCTCACTCCACATTTCTCTCCATGACATGCTCAATGATGATGACTTTCATCAGGACCATTTAGCATAGCTAGAGTTATTAGATGAATGTCATCTTAATGCTCTGGATCACCTTCAAGTTTACCAAAAATGTATCAAATGTGCCTACGAAAAATGTGTCCATGAATGAACCTTCCAAGTTGGTGACCTTGTCTTGAAAGAAAATCAACATGTAACCAAAGCAAAAAAAAGTAAATGGGGAAAATTTTCTCCTAATTGGCTTGGACCATACATCATGACTCATACCTATGGATCAGGTGCTTATCATTTATCTTCACTCGATGGTAAACCCAAACTTGAGCCCCTTAACACCTTGCATCTTTGACCATTCTATTGTTGACTTGTAGTCCTCCTCACCTTTTGTCTCTTTCCATGCTCATCCCTTGAGTGCTTATTCACTCATACACCTCACTAATTGATTAAACAAGAATCATGTGAGTACCCATCACTTGTTATCTTCTCTTGAATATGTGTACCATGGTTTGCACATAGCATGATTCTCATGGATACTTTTCATCTACCTTTAGATGAGATCCCATGGTCATTTCACCTTGCCTTTTGAACAAGAGTCTTATTCTCCACCTTGGTCTTGTCCATGACTTCAAAGACCTCACATGGGACCAAACTCCTTGAGTCAAACTTCTACTAAAAAGATGATGACTCCCTCAAAAGGACATCTTCCTCTCGAAAATTGCTACTGCTATAAATAGACTTGCTCCCTAGAAGGACAGCTATGTAAAGCTCTTAAAAAAAAAAAAATGAAGCAACAAACCAAAAGCTTCCCACATCGATCAACTTCACGAAGACCTCAAGGAGTTAAATTTTATTCATCCCATATAGACTTCCCATTCGATCAGTCTATCTCAACTATAAGTCAAAACACTCAACCTTTTTGTCATGGACTTGCCCATTGTGATCTAGGTTCTCTTGCTCGAAATGCATGCTACCTATACCATATAAAAAAAATTACCCACTTTTCACCCTTCAAACCATGCCCACTCTCATTTCCTACTTGCCTCAAGGGACTTCTTGGAACTTAGACATTTGGTGATCATGTGACTACTTTTCACCATAGAACAGTCCATCATGTAATGTCTTTAGGGTCTTACGTTCATCACCTCCACCAAGGTATGATCTACTCGGTATGATCCTACCCAATCAGGTGGCTTTATTGCCCCCTCTTATCTTTTAACCATCTTTGTTTACGTTTTGATTACCTTATACAGGACTTGGTCCTCGATGCTTACTTTTGGGGTAATCTTCTTCTTTCACCACAATCACCCTCACCTACATCATTTTACCTATAATCTACCCACACCTAACAAACCTAAACCCACAACATGCCCAAAAACCTACCAACTCATTTTCATACCTCCTCATATTCTTCCCTAGCTTATGGGAGAACTACATCGGCTTGAGGTCCCTTTTCACCGGGACTATGTAGGCAGCACTCCGAGGGCATGGGGCCCTTGGAGGTTAGCTCGGCCATCCTCTACCCTAAACAATTCATCTTCCATGTTCCTCACATTACATCACACCTAACTTAGTTTCCCTTTTATACCCAAAATTGGAAATTAAACCACATACATAACAAGTTGTTTCATATTTTAAACATTATCACAACATACATTTATTACGCCTACCATTTCTCTATCATCACTATGCATAGATTATACCACATCTCACATATGACCCATATTATCATTCATTGCATAAAATAATGAATCACCACTTCACCTACTTTTGACTCAACCATGCCTAAACAACCATGCCTAAACCTAACTAACTCGATCCATGCCTAAACCAACCTATCCTAACTCGATCCATGCCTAAACCATGACTCGATCCATGCCTAAATCCATGCCTAAACTACTGACTCAATCCATGCCTATAACTGACTCATGCCTATCCATGCCTATTCCTATGCCTGACCTATATGCTATCATCCATGCCTAACTGACTCGATCCATGCCTAAACCAACCTGACTCGATCCATGCCTAAACCAACTTTGACTCGATCCATGCCTAAACCAACCTGACTCGATCCATGCCTATACCACCTAACTCCATCATGCCTAACTCACCTAATTTCCATCCATATCAAATCAAAAATCAAAATCATATCTCATAAATAAACACATCAAAAAAAATCATAGCATGTATCTCATCATATAAATAAATCAATGTGTATCTCAAATATACATGGCTATCTCATCATGTCCATCATCTCAAAATCATCGGCATGCAGGCTGATATATAATACAAAATGTCATCGGCATGCAGGCGGTCTCATATATATAATAAAATAATGAATCAATACAAAATCTCTTTGGCACACGTAGGCGGTATATGCTCAAAATATACAAAATCACTCATACATCCTCATTATCTTGTCTTTGGCACGTAGGCTGGTATGTGATCAAAAATATAAATATCTCTCGGCATGCAGGCGGTATATAATAAAAAAAACTATCATACATCAAAAAATTGGTGACCATATCAGGCATCTCGGTGGATGTCCTCCATCTCTGTATCACCTGTACCCTCGGCCTCCTGGGTCCCTGTTGGCACCTCAACTAGAGCTGGTCTCCATGCGCTGGTAGCCTCTGCCTGATCGGGCCTCGGAGCTCACTTGACCCCTGTGCTCTCCACACTTTGTGAGTGTGGGATCTCATCCTCTCACTTGGATGCCTGTTGTGCCCTGTACTCGGCATAGGATATGAAAGTCTATCCCAGCCACCATCAGCTGGTCTGATAGTATCTAGCCTCACCTAGGGCATCCCATAACCTAGATATAGGCATGGTCTGTGGTGGTCCCATAGGTCTCGGCCCTATACCTACCTACCTGCGGGACCACCTCCCCTGCCTTGCTGAACTGGGACCTGACTCCCGGTGCTTGTGGTGGTGCCCCCTGGTGGTGCCCCCCCTGTGTGCCTATATATGGGCCTATAAGACCCCAATCTATGCGGGTTGTGGCCAGCTAGCCTGTGTAAACCTTGCCACTGAGCTGTAAGGCTGCCACCTAACCATCCCCCTCCTCTCCATCTCCATCTCCTCCATCAGCCATCTGGGCCTGTAGACTAGCCACATGTACATGTAGCTCTCTACCTCCCTCCTCGAGCCCTCAGGTTGTGTGTGCAGTATATACCCAACTAGGTAATGAGCATAGCTACTTGCCCCTGTAGGGCATCTCTCTACAGCATTGTAATGGTAGCTAGATCCAGCTGCCCCGGTCTGGGTGGTATGGCTCATAACTGAGCCACCCACCACTACTTGTACCTGTCTGTGCACCTAGCATCATCTATCCACCCACCACTCACTGCTCCTCCTCCTGCCACCTGTGGGCACTTTGTAGGGCTGTGGTAGAGGTAAGGGCCTCTCCATCATCTCTCGATCTATGGGAAGGGTGGAGGTATGTCTGTACTAGCTTAGCTAAACCATCGGACTCTCTCTATTGGGATCATCTCATCCTCCCCGGCACGGTGACCCTATATCCATCTCTCTAGCTTGGAGCTCAGCTAGCTCCTCATGCATATGCCTATATGAGGGGAATCCCACATATGGCCTCCATATAATGTCCACTCCAGACAACCCCTCCAGTAACTACCGAAAATGGGCCACATCATGTGTGGGCCTCTCAGATCTCCACTCTCCTATCACCGGCACCCATCTCTTGTATCCCACCCACACAAAAAATCATGTTGGGAATGCATCTTCTTGGGGCATCCCTATAGGATGCACACACAAACTATGTGCTCATATGCCCCAGTAGTGTAGTAAAAATGTACAACACAGGCTAAACTGTGCACCACCCATATGCCCACAACTCCTGTATAGCTGCACCAAGAATGTTGGTGCCCAGGAAAAGTGGGTCTCATCACCATCATGTCATGGAGTACCCCCATCAGTGATCGGGGAAAGCATCCACCCTCTGCATCTGGCAGTGCATAGCAGACACACTACCTCCATCAACAAACCACTAGCCTCGTCTCCTCTCGGATGGGCTAGGTACATCTCTCCATAGCTCAAGCTAGCACTATGGAATCTCAGATCAGCCATCCCCTCTCCAAAAATAGTCACAATCAGCTCCTCTAAGGCCTCGGGAGATAGAATAAACTGGGCACCCAATATGGGTAACCAAGAATCGGAACACATCCTCTAGGGTGATAGTCATCTCACCCATCGGTAGGTGGAACGTGTTGGTCACGGAGTCCCATCTATCGATGAGCATGACCATCAAACTAGGCTGCTTGGACTACATGTCTATAGTGACAAACCCCACTCAAGCCCACTACCTCCACATGTTGCAGCTCCTCCGGGGTCATTGCACCACACTGTCACCAGTAGAGGTGGAACCCTATCCCATATGTAGTTGTGCTCTCCCCTGCATCCAATACAAACAAAACATTAATTTACATGTATCATCCATATTCAACCATTATCATTTTCCTATACCTTATTTTCACCCTACCCATCTCAACTACCTAGCCCACATCACTTTTGGACCCTTGTGCCCAATAATCCGACCGGTACCGGTTCATCCTAACCGACCCGGTCACCCTTTAACGGCATCGGTCACCTGTTTGGTGACCATACTTGGTTCACCCTTACTGACCCGGTCACCCCTTAACTGGCATCGGTCACCTGTTTGGTGACCGATACCGGTTCCACCTAACCAACGCGTGACCCAACCTTGACTGATGCGGTCAGGTCATCATGCGGAAAAAACCCACGATTTCCCAAAACCCCTCTCTAAAAAACCTCCCCCTTGCCCCTTTACCCCCCCTGCAATGACCTAAACTACCCTTGGACCTCCACCCACCACCCCTATCCCATTTATTACCCTCCCCATTCCTCCTTTTACCCAATATTCCCCCATTCCCAAATTTAATTTGTGCCCACCCACCAAACAAAAAACAAACAAAACCCTAAACCAACACTAAAATAATCCTCTAATCTATCAAATCAACAACGTAGAGTAGGGCACTTACCTCATCATGCTTTGCCACCATCTCGGTGGCACATGTTTGACATGCCATATCTTGGTGGCCACCCGATCCCTCTCTGGCCTCTGCCATCACCAAATAGCTACCCATAACCTCTCACCCAATCAAATCCCTCATGATCTTGTGGACCCACTTGCTCACCAACCAATCACTCATCGATCACACCGCCAACTCACTTGTTCCATTTCATCCAGACACTTTTCTCTCTTTTCTCTCTTTTTTCATTTTCTCACTTCAAAAATAACAAATGAATAACAAAAAAATGTGGATTTTTTTTTTATAACAAACCCGACCTAACCGATGTCGGTTACCCTTGACCAGCATCGGTCGCATGCCCTACCTAACCATCGTCATCGGTTTACCTATACCAATGTCGGTTATCCATGACCGGCATCGGTCACCCTCACCTACACATTGCCCTAAATTTTACCCTTTTACCCTACCCCTACCTACCTCCTTTTTTTTACCTCACCCAACCTTCACCCTGATCATTTACCCCACCCCACCTTTACCCTACCCATTTACCTCACCTTTCTGACCTCATCATTTACTACCTCCCTTTTCCTCCTTTGGGGACTCATTATTTTACCCCTACCTTGGCCTTACCCATGTCGTGACCTAGATATTTGGACTTGGACCATCACTAGTGACCTTTGACCTCATGTGTTTGTTATACCTTGTGGCACTGTTACCTGTGTTGTTGACCTAATGACCTTACCTAGCCTATTATCATGACCATTTATCTGACCCTACCTTTGGTGTACTGGAACATACCTAAACATTCCTGCACCTAACCTACATTGTGTTTCTGACCATATCCTATACCTTGGATACGAATCACTTCACCTTGTTTGGATAAACCTATCGACCTTAGATGATGTAGAGTTTTCTGCTCTTCAACTTGGTAGCGTGTTGCAGTTTATACGTGTGTGTGTGTTTGACTATTGCTACCTTTGACCCTGACCCATTACCTAGATTACCCAGTAGACCTTTCCACCTCTTTTTCCCCCTTCTTACCCACCTTCCTTTTCCTCACATTTACCTTTTTATCAAACCACTCACCGATTCTTCCTTTGCCTCATCAGTTCTTGGTTTGAGGGGGATCACCTTCACCCACACATGGGGCAACCACATCTTATTTTTGTTAGCATCACTTACTTACCAATACAAGCTACACAACAAAAAAAGGGGCAAAATGTAGACACTAAAATTAGGTCACACTCCCCTTTGGTCCCTCGACAAATAAGCACCCTTCATCACATTCACCTAGCCATGGCCCCCTTCACCCCACTAATATTAATTTAATTAATTAAATTAAATTAATTCATTATCCTCACTATATTTATTATTTAAATATCTTAATTTAAATAATATCCACACATACACTTCACTTAGACACCTCACCAAGCCAACTCACCTAAAACCTATTCTTAGTAAGTTGTCATAACTAACTAAGACTTACCCAAACCCTAAAAATCAATGCCTACATTCTCTCTAACCACATTCCCACATGCTTACAAGAAGCTCCCAGTCTAATCCATGGGTTAATGACATGAGATCTGAGGAAATCAAGAGGATCTCCCTAGTTTAGTAAACCTAGGAAATCCCACCTTGACGATGTCGGTTACCCCTAACCATCGCGGTTAAGCCGAACCATTTTCCGGTTACCCTTTTAACCCCAAAACAACCTTATTCTCAAGGTTGGAAGAAGGTTGGAAAATATTGGAAAATTTGGCAAACATTAGCACATTCCAGAGAGATATCACATCTTCTGAGAGTGAATTTCAGCGAGAACACACATGCAAGGAAGGAGATCAAGCATCTTTTCTGCTACATACCATCCCAACAATGATCTAATCTAACCAAGCAAAGAGGAATGTACATGCAGCCCATGTAGAAGCTTTCCTTTAGTTGGTGATCACCTGCAGCCTTCAAACCTCTCATCAGCACCTCCATCCCTCACTCACAGGCATCCAGGACCAGAATCCAAGTAAGTAAACATTATACTTCTCTGGTTCATTCCATTTCATCATTATATTATCATCTATTGTTTACCTAGCCACCCATTGACCTCCTCAACACTCACCCTCCATATACCCATTAAAACCTCACCAAATCCTACCCAAATCACCCAATACCTCATCCCGACCAACCAAAGTCCTTTGTGCAATCACAAAGGAGACCTAAATCTCATTATATGGCATTCCCAATTTTCCACAGTAATCGGCACCGATTACACCCAACCACCATCGGTCACCCTTAACCGACATCGGTCTCTGTATTTTCCCATACAACCCAGAATAGTGACCTACCACCTAATTCCCTCTCACCCTCATTCACCTGTGATCTACTTGAGACCTCTGTCAGACTTGCAGAGACCCAGAACCAATTATTTGACCTTTGGATCCTATTCTAACCTAGCTTGTTAGATTAGATCTATTTCTTATTGTGTTTTAAGTGAGATACCTAAATCATTTCAAATTACAATAGGATTTTCCTTATTTACCACATTAAATTGTTTAAAATAGTGGACTGACAGCCATCTAGGAAGTATCACACTCATGTGCTAGTTTAACCGCATATAGATGGTTGGAGAGTTAAAAATGTAATGGGATGAAATTTATTGTCCCATACATCCCCTTGGGGATAAAGGGACAATAGGAACACAAAAGTGTGCCTTGCCCCATTTGGAAAACCAAGTTTTGCACCAACTTACCCAAAACAGCCTGAAAGCATGAAATCTTCACCTTGGAGGCTCAAAATGGACTTTTGAGGTCAAATTTTATATGGACCAGATTAAAAATAAATTATAAGAATAATGGAACCAGATTAAGACCTTGATTATGCATGAAAATCCAAAAAAATGGACCCTTTTGATCGGGATAACAAGTTACACACGTAAAGTTTGAATCGCCTCAAGAAATAATCAAATCTTGGATAAAATTTGATGATTACACCATGTAGAGGATTATTCAATATTTTTTTTTCTACTTTTTTCCTTATAAATCCTTACAGATATCACAAAATCATTTGGAGAAGTTCAGGTTCACAATTTGACCGTTCATTCCTTACACGCTGAAAACCCATTTTTGCACAGACTGCCCTTTAATCACAAAATATTTCCTAAATATTACTTAAATATTTATAAAATACTTCTAAAATATTCAAGACTATCTAATACCACCTCCTAATGTTTATTATCTTTTCTGAATCCTCCCAGAGGACGTACATAGGCCCCAAAATAGCCAAAAGTGTCCTTTCTAGGCCTCGTAAGAGAACTAGTCTTCTCTGCACTTTACTTGAATGGAAGAATTGACGCTATCACATCATTTTGAAAATGTGTACATGCTTATTTTGTACATTAGGATAACCTACAAGGTAAATATGATCATGACATGAAATATAAACTCCGATCCAAAGAGGAATTCAATAAGATTTTGAAACAAATTTACCTTTTTTGGCTTGGTTGTTATGATGAAAATTTTACATTTTTGGGCTAGCAATTTCTCATGAGAACAATTAGATCCAACTCAAGGAAATCAAACCATAAGGGTAATAGAGTACCTCAACTTTCTCTCAAGTGAGGAGATCGGTGCCTTGTTTAGTTGGGACATAGAGTTAATTCTTCACTACTAGCACAAATGATGAACACACACAAGGAAAACCAAATGAACACACCAAATGAAGGGAAACATATTGTACAAAAAGGAATCAAACCAAAATAAAAAAGAAAGAACAATGAATACTATGGTAAATGAGGGTAGGAAAATTTATTGAGGTGGGAGAAGAATGTACACACACCTGAAAATAGGTTGAGAGAAGTACATACCATCATAAAACAATGGGTTGAATTCAAACTTTTGAATCTCGAAGATAATCATCCGATCATGTCATGCTCTTATGATGGATCTTGCATGGTTTGAAAATGAGGGAAACCAATAATCCGTATTCATACCGATATTGTACTTAAGATACCCTTACATCTAACAACCACTTTGTTACCTATTTGGAAGTTTTGCCTTTTGTAGTTTCAAATTGAGGCCTCATAAGCACAAGATCCTACTCTCTCATGTTTAAAAAAATGGAGTCTATGTTCTTAGCATTAAATAATTCATAATTATTGAGTGAATGTTGTATCATGAGATCATTTCTAGGATTAGTTGTTCATCCAGAGTTAGTGAGAACAATTTGACTCTGATTCCATTCACAAGACTCTTTAGTGTTCTCATTTATTTGTTCCAAATGATTCTTCTATGTGCATATCATCTCATAACTAACATTTATATAATTTTATATAATGGAGGTGATACCTTCATGACTAAATGTTTTCACAGATATTTAAGAATTTTCTTTCCTTTGGTTCATCATAGATGTAATCTTCTTAAAAAATGGGAAAGGGGAAGAATTACCTTCACATTCATGCTCATCCATCAAGGATTCAAAGATAACATTGATCTTACATGTTTTTTCCATCTCATTGTTGAGCATTTGTGCATCAAAAGAAGGATCACAACTAAAATCACACTTATCTCGCATAGTCATGTCATATGTTAGGATCTCAAGGTTGAGTTGAGGGTCTTCAATTTATTCCTTAATCTTCAAGATGTCTTGCATGAGATTCCTCCTTCAAAGATTCCACATACTCATTTTCACCTTCATTTGAAAAATCTTTGCATTAGGCCTCAAGGAAATGGTTATAAATAAGATCATCATATGGCTAAGACTCATTTGAAAAATTTCTTCCTCATGATCCATATTTTTATCATCTAGGGATAACCTTTTTAGAAAGTTCAAGAATACCTGGTTTTTGTCATTTTAAAAGAGAGAGAGAAGAGATCCATGCCACACGAGAAGGGTAAACCTTTTAGTTCTAGATTCATCAAACCATTCTCATGAGAGGAGGAATAATAAAAAGTTGGTGCTAAAACATGAGGAAAATATTATATTCCATCATGAACATATCCTATAAAGTCTTCTTATTCACAAGGAAATGGGAAGACTCCATACTTTCTACAGTGATCAAAATTATATTCCTTTGGTGATGACAGGGAAAACAAATCCTTGAAGAGGTCATGTTCAATTTACTAATCCACCTTTGTCTCAAGAAGAGAGTTGGATTCTTCAATTTTCTCCATTTCATAATTTAGCATTTATGCATCAATTGAAGATTCAAAATTGGAAATAAAACTATCCATGATTACCTCAAATTCATCCTCCTGAAGAATATGTGGTGGGGAAGGATGGTTCATCTCTTGAACATCTTTGTGGTCGGTAAAATCACCAGAAAAGAATTGATCATTTGTCATGGAATAAGAGTATTCATCTCTCATTCACATTGTTTCTCCAAAGGGTTATGCCTTGAGCCAAAATGAATTTATGAATGGAGGTTAAACTTTCATAATTTCTTCATTATCCTCCAAGGTGCTAAGTTGAATTTCATTGGAAGGTTCAAGAAGAGGACAATCATGAGAAGTACATAAGAATATTTCAGGGATAAATACCTTGTAATACAAAGAATCATCAAAATATGCTTCCGAAGGATGAATCTCTTCTTCCTCATCATTACGAGTGCTTCAAGTTGCTCATACCTTTTTTGCATAGCCTTAGCATAATTCAAAATTTCAAGATTGGTTTGGGGATTAAAATTTCCTTTTGCAATGCTCAAAATTATTTGCACAAACTCTCTTTTCAAGGTTATCATTTCTTCATCTCCATATGCAAGAAAATAATCCAAAGGAAGAGAGAAAAAAGATAATGCTTTGAGTCTCTCATTCAGTTGCATGAAGTTCAAAACATTACCTTCAAGAGATTCTTCATCTTCATGACCTTCATACAATATTTTGTATATTTTTTTTTTAGCATTCTCCTAATTAGGCTATTAGATTCTTAATAATCAATCGACGCAATTATAATTTTACTTTTTTAGAAACAATCTATTTACATCAAAGCCACAAGGATTTTCTGGTAGGATCTTCATAAGTAGAAATCTTATCTATTATAGACAATCTTTCCATAAATTTTGTAGAAATTTTACAAACCCTGTTTCCCTTTTCTAGTTACTGATTTTTGGTTGAAGTGAGAGACCTCTATTCCGCCGAATATGTTAGACTCAATGCCATGTCGAATATCGTGCCAGTGATACTTACTTTTATGAGGGTTGGTCCAAAATGATGAATGATAAAAATTTACACATCTTAGTGGTCATATTCTTCATGGTTATTATCACTTTTGGTGACAAACACCAATCTTGAAACTTCATCATTGTGATGTGGGAAATAAACATGACATGGATTCATTCCTTGATAGTGTCGCCTTAAAAATCTGATTTTAACTTTGAAACCTGAATTTTTGGTATTTTTTATAATATGTATTTTTAGATATCTTTAAGGGTGTATGAGGGAAAATCTCTCCCTAGTACAATTGCTAATTTTTTTGGTGAAATAATTTGTCATGTGGGAAAATTGTTGGTTTCACCAACTGGTCAAGGGGCTAATACCCTCCTTATTATATATGGGGAGGCTCTCATTATTGAATGTAAACTACCCTAAATTTGTGGGTGGACATTAGACTAGGGATCACACAGAATACTCCAATAAACCCATGGAAAATTATTTTACAAGGTATAAGGAGGAATTTGTAGAAAAGAAAGGTAAGGGGGTTGGGAAATATAGAGAGGAGAGTTAATATTGTGAGTAGGCTTCTGATTTCACATTCAATAACCAAAGTAGGTCCACATTAAATTAGAAGAACACAAAAATGAAAACAATGATAAGACCAATAAATCATAGACAAAGAATTCCATTGAATCATTTATTAAAGGCATGGACACATTTGTTGGTTTTACAAGATTATCATGTATGAAAATTTAAAAAGAGAGAGTAGATGAACAAAATAAAATAAATATAAGAATTATAGCTTTTATCGCTTGATGTAGAAGTGGTAATCTCAACAACATACATTCAATAAAAATTTCTAACCCTTTGGAATGGAGAATCCATTCCAATTTATAGATTACAAACTTGTCTCTTCATCTACCCCCATATGATTTTTCACATATCCCCATCACTTGTGACCTTTCATATTCCTAGGAAGTGATTCTTTTTCTTATTAGTGAAAAAAGAATCTTACAATGTTAATAATGACATTCACTTAAGTGAATAGGAAAAAACAACAAAAATTACATTCTTAATATATAATTAGAATAAGGAGAGAAAAAAGGGGGAGAGAGAAGGGGTTGATTGATCTGATGAAGATGGAGCCATTGCTGATGAATAACTAGCCATTTATGATCCTTGAGGGAGAGTTCTTGGAATGAGATATTGTCCTTTGAGTGAATGCTTCATGAAAGAGAATCTTGACCTCTGACCACTAGTTGAACTGGAACACTTAGATTTCATATGTTTTCTCTTGCGGTGAGATGTGATAACACTCCAAAATTCGAATAAGTGTTTAGAAATGATATTGCAAGGCATTAAAAATTGAAACTTGGATGATCACTTGCATCACCCATGATGATCTTATCTTGTCATGCTTTTATGCCCATTGCCTTAATGGGTTGAATTCTGACATTCTAACACTTGTATAGGCTTCATAATGTTCTTGAATTCACCTATTTGCCGAGTGACCATTTATGGAGTTAGAAAACCATGGTTACAAATTAACCCTCCGATGAGATGTAGAAATAACCCAAGACATTAAATTAGTGTTGAAGAAAATCATTATTATGCATCACAATGTGAGCCTATGATGACTGTGGAAATTAATCATGATGGTTTTTTCTTTATTTCATGGAGAGATTGATGATAAATTTATAATTTATTATGATTTCACAATTAAAATTAGTGATCAAAAATCATCTCTATGATACTTCAATCTCTTGATGCTTATATTTTATTCACTCGAAATAGATCTTTACTTTATAGATAGATTTTTCTTTCCCAAATGAGATTCTTGTTATGTGACCGTATGTACGTACCCAAAATTGTAGGGTACTACATCATTAGAACAATGTTACACGTGCCCCAATGATGATACAGGTCTCCTCGTAAGGTGTTTGGGATCCGAAAATCTCTCCAAGTGTACATTAACATCCCACATACCCCACTTAGCCTCCACATGCTCTGTTTTACTCTTCCCCCCTCTTTTCCTTTGCTTTTGGTCTTCAGTAATAAAACCACTTTGCCTTGCAAGGCGGTGGTCTCATGACCGCCCAAAGCCTGCAGGCAGTAGGCGAGGTCCCAGTAACTACCGCCTCTGCTCAGGTGGAGGTCCTTCACGTGTTTTCCCAGAATGTTCTTTTATCGCGACTCACGTAAATTTTCAACTTTTACCAACCTTTTCATCCATTTTTGCTTGTATTTATGATTTTGGTTCCCTGGAATAGTGTTTCTCCATTGTTTATAGTAAAAGAGTTCAAATTGGATTTCACCTTTGGGTAAATGGGAATTCTATAAATAGCTGGTTTGATTACAAGCAAATGGCCCTCAAAATTTATCTCTCATCTTCTCATTTCAATAGTTTAGTCTTTCAGTTCTTGTTTAGGAATTCAATAGTTTTCATTTGTTGCATGCATAGCTAGTCTTGTTTTGCTGTTTAGAAGCCACATGATCTTCTTGTTTTAGTGTTATTACTATTTCATACAATCAATTGAGATAGGATAGTTTCATTTTCAGCTTTGAAGCCATTAGAGTTGCATGTTTTTTCATCAAGAAGGATAGTTTCAGGTTCTGGATGTTTTGTGTTGCATGACTCGCAATAAATCCCGCTAGGAATTGCATAAGCCAAGCTCTGTTCTCTTGTGCTATCCCTCTCCTACTCGCATTGTATTCAGTCTACATCCAAAGCTTCCATTGTTCCAATACCTACTTCTATTGATGCTAGCATTACACACTTTTCTGGATTCACGTGAGCATGAAGGAATGAGGAGACCACACTGAGGGGACAAAGCCACACACAATCGGATTCGCCACTGTTCTATAAAATCCAGGTTCAAGATATCAAAGTTTTAGTTAAAACATATCTAATAGAGTAATAAATAATTTCATTTTAGTTAATCTCGCTTTCGATATTGTCGGGAAGTTGTGGGGATTGATAGTTTATGAGAAACTATGATTCATTCCTCACTTCTGAGGTAAGATGGGGGTCTTTCAAATAAATTAGATCAGTTATTTAGTTATTTAGAATAGATTCACAACTACACAGACAAGTAGCTATACTCGGCTACCTTGTTTGTTTTAAATTATGTTATTAGATTAGTTGTCATTTCCTAGATATATTAAATAGTTGTTATCTTAATTCTGTTAAAAACTCTACCAACAAAACACAAAAATAGAGAATTTATATATGCTATAGATATACTTTGCATAATTAGCTTGCTTTGCTTTAGTTAGATTTACATTATTTCCTTTTATATGACAATCACGGGACCTAGGGAGCCCAGAGAATATGTATTCGAGCCAATCATGCCTCAACCCAATCTTGTTACAGCAATAACTAACATAGACTAGAATCTCAGAATCCAAGTCTTCCGAACAGCAATGGACCTACAAGAAATCAGCCCACAGTTAAGAGGATTAAACATAGAAGACGACAGAGCACATACATTTTGGTCAAACCAACCAAACTACAGATTACCCTAGATAAATATCCACATGACTATAGAAGGGCTTGAAAGAGAGAAAACATTCGGTTGTGATCCTTTGGTCCCACAACTAGACGCAAGAGACATTCTCATTGACATAGACACTAGCTTAAGAATTCAAGTTGCTAGAATGCCTATAAGGTACTCTGAGAAGATTGTGCAACTTTTAGTTCTAAACATAGAGGCTGAAAAGGCATACGACTACTAGATATCAGGGATTAGAGATTGATTCTTCACATGACCATAGGAGGTCCACAACAACCATGAATCTATGGTTGTGATCTACAGATCCCACAACCCAACAAGCCCACAGGATAATTAGATGTTGATGTTGGTTTACGCACATTAGTATTTAGATCCTCTCCACTTCCACCAACCATTATCACACAATTATCCTCACTAGACATAACAACTAATCTAGCTAAAGATTTCTAGACTAGACCAAAGAATCAACCATAGAATCCACCATATATCCACCTTCCATTTTCATGACCTTGTCGGGAGACATATACGAAGCACCCACAGGTTATCTTCCATGTATCCCACAACCTATAGATCGAGATCACGCCAGAGCTCGATATTGATTAGAGCCTTCGAGTAGTCATCCTCACCGACCGATCTATCATGCCAATTCAGGTTAGAAGGGCCTTCTTTGCCTTAGATTCATAGATTCCATTAGTGCACGTCAAAGACATAAGATTTCCTAATTAGTTTGTCTATACCCCACATATATTCCATCCCCACCAGCTGTCTCGGCACGACCTTAGGAGGTCGGGTGTAAGGAAGAGTTACTTGTAGATTCCCATGCTCACTTGTCACTTTTCCATCATACAAAATTGGTGAACCCAACATGAATGAAACAGTTCTTCCTCTTTTATTTTTCACTTCTTCCATCCACCTTCACTCTTTCCCATTATTCTGTAGGTATTCATATACCCCCAAATATGTCAGGATAAATGCATATGGCAGACCTCTTTCAGGTCTTGAAACAAGCTATAGTCAAACAAATAGACAACCATCGCCCTCACTTTCTGCATGGGCTGATAACTATTCAAATAATTATTTATCATCTCAAACTCCCCCTCAAAGAGCTAGCGCAAGTTCTTCATTCCGAATTGAGGAGTTTGATCAGCTTACACAACAACCAGAGCCTTCAGGCTCTAATAACATGACGTTTACTGGAGAATCTATTTCATCTCCTTGGGTCTTATTCAGACCACAGATCAGTAGACAGTCAGACCCACTTCCTTTTTTGGATGAGGAATACTTGGCACACTTCGCTAAAAGTGACCAATGCTTCCAAAGCATGTATCCACTAGTAGGGAGCTTACAAGTACAATCTGATACTCTATTCTAGGAAAACACCCCCATTCCTCCACCAATGGGAAATGCCCTCGGTGAAGTTTGGCAGGATAATGACCAATTAAGAGCAAGGTATCATACCCCTTTATAGCCTCAAATGACACAACAAATTCCTGTAAGGAAAAATAATGTGTCTTCACCAATAGAGGTCATTTCAGCCTTGGCTGAAAAGGTTAGAGGGCTGGAACTTGCTCAAGCAAATCAGAATTCACATTTTGGACAAGTAGGAATCCCCAACCCTCCACATCATCCTAGCCAAGTAGACCTCCTCACGGAACAAGCACGTTGGGCATGCCTCCTCAGTATTCACAACAAGCACCAACTAGAACCGCATTTTCTAACGCCACTCCGGTGGAAAATATGATACCTCCCGGTCTAGTACAAAATAATCCATTCTGGGCAATACTCCTCCATACTTAAACATGTATTCCAAGTCACCACAAGGAGATATGTTCTCTTCTCCCAGCATGTTCGCTCAACCACAGGGATTTCCTTATGCCCCTGTAAATGCATATGCTACACCATATCAACAAACCATCCCACCTCCACCCCCTCAGCAAGTGCCATCGATGGTCAAAACCTATGCGATAGGAACTTATTCAGAATATTTGAAAGAACCCTTAGACTTCACCATATGAAGCGTCATGCTTCTAAGACCTCTTCCCGATTTTCCCAAATACAAAGGGGAGGGAGACCCGAATGCACATATCAAGGCCTATGCCACAGCCATTTGAGAACTGCTCCCTTGGGATGGAGTTGTTGCTAAAATATTCCCCAAAACTTTAGAAGGTATCACCCTTGATTGGTATTACAGAATACCTGAAGCTTCCATCCATTCATTTAAACAACTCATTTCAAAGTTCATCAAGGTGTTTGACATGAACAAACTATTGAGAACAGAATCAGGGAATTCTTGCATATTAAGCAAGAACACAATGAATCTATTGCTCATTTCATCCAAAGATGGCATACAGTCCTTTATTCTTTAGAAAGTTCTCCAAACATGGATCAGATGGAACTATGTGATTTATTCCTTCATTCTCTCTACTAGAGAGATAAAGGAAGAAGTCTAGAAGTTCCCACTAAGGACTTACGATGAAGTACTTGAGAGCACCCTCCAAATAGATCAAGCTACAATAGATAGTGGTCACAAGACGTATGGAACAAATGGGAGGTTAATCATCCCCAACCAAAATACTACGACTTATCCTACTACCACAAACGTCAATCAAGGACCTAAAATCCTTAACAAAAATCACGGCGTAACAACAGATGGGGTAACTGACCAAACTAAAAAGGAAACTATTGTAAATGATCCACCACCAGTTAACATTCAACAAAACAACAATTTTACCCCAATAATCAACGCAGTGGATTTTAATCATCCACAACAACAACAACAACAACAACAATGACAGATCCAAACATGGGGTCCAAGTCAAAACTCAACTGGATATCAGAACCAAAGGTAAAAAATGTAAAACTTGAATCCTAATAATCAATAGTTTAATCAAATTTTTGGACCACAACACACACCAAACCAGCAACCTAGGAATTACAATCCTAACTCGTATTGTAGTTTCCACAAAATTTGAGGCCATGACACTAGGACTTGCTGCGATTACAATAAGTTCATGCAATGTCTGCCAGAATAACAAAGACAACTTTTCATAGATATGTTCTTAGAGATCTTTCACCGTCGGAAATACTTTCTCTCCCTCAAAATTCTTCCCTCAAGATCTTCAATGATCCACTCCCAAATCACAATAAATTAAATCCAAATGGGACGAACAAGGGTGCAATGACAAGAAACAATGATCATGAAGCCTTGACTTCACTAAATCCACCTGTCACACCACAATTAGGAAATCAGCTATGACCCAAGATAGTCAGTTTAGTGGAGTTAGACACTGAGCTACATGTGGAAGCCGTAATAAGGACACGAGAGTATTCCTCTTAGCCAAATCCAAGTTACCCGCTAGAGACAGATAACATTCAACAACCATTAGTAAAACCCGTAGGTGCCTATGATTTAATTAATGACCTAACAAAGACCTTCTCTCACATCTCCTTTTTGGACTTATTGAAGAACTCTCCTACCCATAGGGCTGCTCTTTTAGAAGCATTAGGTTTAGGTCATTTAATTAACATCACTCCACCTCCCGAAACACAAGTAAACCATATAGACTTCGATATTCACCCTCCAGGGCAGCCAGATAGGGATACTGAGTTTATATTTGACATAAAAAAATGCCAACAGACATTGAGATTACACGTAGAGGTGATCTAGCCTTACATTTACAAGTGTGGGTTTATAACAATTACATTAAACGTGCAATGGTTGATGATGGGGAAATAATTAACATAGTCCCCTTCTCTTTCCTTCAAAAGCTAGGGTATGGAGAAACAAATTGTTCCATGACTCGAGAATACACTAAGAGGCTATGATAGCCTTAAAGCCACTTCGATTGGGACTATAATACTACCAGTCACCTTAGGACCCAAAACAATCCTAATTGAGTTTTATATTATAGATTGGGAAACCAACTATAATATGATCCTCGGCTGACCATGGATACACCGTATGAAGGCAATCCCTTCTATGTTATTTCAAGAAATAAGATTCTTGCACTTAGGAAAGATATTCATAGCAAAAGGTGATCTGAAACCATTCGATATACACCTAGTAGATCTGAAGAAAAGGCCAGCATTCACTCTGAGTTTGAACTCCCAACAAACCAACTTAACAAGCCAACCAACTCAAAACCGGAAGAAAAGTTGGTACCTACAATGGAGTTAGAAGTTATGAACCTAATCAAGAATATCCCAGCCCTCAAGGATGAGGCTAATGTTGTAGAAACAATATCATTAGGAACTACTACAAAAATTGTCGAATTGCTAGAACAGATTTACCAATTTTCCTGCCATTTGATTCTGTAGGTATGGGATGTACCCTAGGAGTTGGTTCTCTTCCAGCAGAGGAACTCTGCATGGTAGAAGTAACAAAGTAGAAGAAATAGACGTAGCAAATGTCCCAACATCCATCTTCCCAAGTAAATATTGGACTCTCCATTTCGATGGAGCTAGATGTCGTTATGGGGTTGGGGCAGGTGTGATCTTTACTTTGCCCGAGGGAAAGATCCTACCATTTGCCTTTAAATTAAATTTTGAATGTAAAAACAATGGCACTGAGTATGAAGCCCTCCTCCTTGGTCTCATCATAGCTAAAAGGATCGGTGTTAATGACATCAGAGTGTTAAGAGACTCATAATTAGTAGTAAACCAAGTCTCTGAGGTGTATGAGACTAGAGCTAAACACTTACAACTCTACAAAATAGTAGTATTAGATTTGAGCAAAGGATTTAACTTCATATCCATTGAGGTAATCCCACGAGAACAAAACCTTCTCACATATTTGATAACAACCTTAGCTTCATGTTTTACTCCAAACAAAGTGAGTTGAAGACACCCGTTTCATGGTATCCTTTCGTTTGATCGAACCCTCAAAAGGATTTTGCATTTAATTATAAAGAAATGACGGGAATTACACCACACATCATGGTACATAACCTCGTCACCAAATCAGATGCAAATCCAATTAAACAAAAATTGAGACCAATGAAACCCAAGGTAGCTCTCATGGTGAAGGAAGAAGTAATGAAACTTCTCCAAGTAGGGTTCATCAAACCGGTCGATTACTCTCAGTGGGTATCTAATATCATTCATGTTCTAAAAAAGAATGGGAAGATACACATCTGCATAGACTTCTGAGACATTAACAAAGTGTGCCCCAAGGACGACTTCCCGTTACCATCCATTGACATCATCGTTGACACAACAGCTAGATTTGAGCTTTTGTCTCTCATGGATGGATTCTCGGGATACAATCAAATCAGAATATCCGAACAAGACCAAGCCAAAACCATGTTTATAACTCCTTGGGGAACTTATTGCTACGCTGTTATCTCGTTCGGTCTCAAGAACACTTGGCGCTACATACCAACGGGAAATGACATACATATTTCATGATCTTATTCATAAAATCGTGGAATCCTATGTAGATGACTTGTTGGCCAAGGCCAAGAAGCACTGTGATCACCCGAAGTGCTCCGCGTCATCCTTTCATGTTTGATCGAATACAGAGTCACACTAAATCTAGAAAAATGTGTATTTGGTGTGACAGGAGGGAAACTCCTAGGTTACATTATATCATCATGAGGGATCGATGTGGACCTAGCCAAAATCCGGGCTGTTCTTGAGATGATCCCACCATCAAATGATTTTGGCATTAGATCATTTCTCAAAAAGCTCGGTGTAATCAAGATTCATCCCAGACTTGAGTTTTTCTATTCATCCAATCAACAATTTGTTGAAAAAGGATTGCTACATTATTTGGACAAAGGAATGCCATGAGGCCTTCAAAGTAGTTAAATGCTTCTTACTGTCTCCTCCCATGTTAATGCTACCTAGACCAGATCATCCTTTGATCTTATATTCACAAGCTATGGATGTCTCACTAGCCTGCATGTTGGCTCAAGAAGATGACAATAAATGAGAACGTGTGATCTATTTTATTAGCTAAATGTTTCTCGATTGTGAAACACGTTATACACAGGCAGAATGAGAATGCCTTTCCATAGTCTTTACAACCAAAAACTTAAGACATTACATGCTAAATCAAGAAAGAAGGGTCATTGTAAAAACAAACCATTTACGAACTTTCCTCACGCAAGGGTCTTTGTCTAAAAAGGCTGGATGCTTTATAACCTTAATGGGTGAATTTGAATTAACTTTTGTAAACCAGAAGTCTCATTAAGGACAAATCATTATAGATTGGTTAGCCGACAACCCATTAGATGGAGGCAATCTAGTAGATCTGGATTTTCCCGATGAATGCATATATTACATCGAAACCAGACCTCCCATCTCTAAATGTCCTTGGTATACTAATATTATTAATTTTATCATGGACCATATGTATCTAGAGGGTGCTACACCACAACAAAGAAGGGGGTTACACATTATCATAGCTAAATACGTTATTATAGAATAAGTTCTCTATTATAAGGATTTCGATGGAATGCTCCTAAGGAGTGTTGACACCGAAGAATCCAAGAAGATTCTCTATAAATCTCACAGTGGAATATGTGGAGGCCACTTCAAAGGGTCATGCTTTGCCACTTACAAAATACATCGAATGGGATATTTTTGGCCCACTCTCGAACATGATGCAATAGAGTTTGTACGCAGATGCCATAAATGCCAAGAATTTTCCCACAAGATTCACATGCCGGCACAAGCTCTACAACCAATCGCGACTCCATGGCCCTTTTCTACATGGGGCCTAGATTTGATAGGGAAATTATCTCCCTCGTCAACAAATGGCCATAACTTCATAATCATGGCCATCGAGTATTTTACCAAATGGGTAGAGGTTATGCCTCTTACCACTGTACCAAGTGCCGTGATCACCAAGTTCATTTTGAACCAGATCATTTACAGGTATGGTGTCCCACAAATCATTATCTCAGATAATGGCACTTCCTTTAAGAATGACAAGGTCCATGAGCTATGTAGTAAATTTAAAATAAACCATCATACAGCCTCCCTGTATTACCCTCAAGCTAATGGGCAGGCTGAAGCAACAAACAAGACGTTGAAAGCTATTCTCCTCAAAACAGTAAAAGAAAACAAACAATATTAGCATTTAAAGTTATATCTAGCCTTATGGACCTACCAAACCTCAATAAGAACACCAACAGGAACAACTCCTTTCCCATTGGTATTTGGAAGAGAAGCAGTTCTCCCACTTGAGGTTGAAATACCCAGTCTCCGCATCTCACTACAAGGGATTCTGGATGAAGAAGCTTATAGAGAAGCACATCTCTCCCAACTAGAAAGCCTAGATGAGGCCAAATTAGACGCTAAACAATGGCATAGAGTCTATGCTAACCGGATGTGCCGGAAGTATAAAAAAAAGGTCTATGAATGAGAAATATATGAAGGAGATCTAGTTCTAAGACTAGACAACCGGATCGATAAGAAGACCGGTGAAGGAAGGAAATTCGGCCCAAATGGTTGGGCCCATACTCGAGTCATGAAAGACTATGGAAATGGTGTGTATCTCTTATGTACACTAGAAGGTGAGGAATTCAATGAAACAGTCAATTCCTTGCATCTTAAACGATTCTATGCATAAGCGACCAACACTATTTGTATAATTATATCTACATTGCATCTTCATATAGTTAGGTTCATTTTTTCCACTCGTTTCATAAATTTTTGTGATCAAGGAACTTATTCGCAAGTAATTCATTACAAACTTCATTGGTATTGGCAGAAGCATTCAAATCACACTTCTTCATTTGTCATAACATCATCAACCATTTCAGAATCATTTCATCAAATAAAGCTAGATATGACAAAGTCTTAACGGTAGCCATGCCAAGGCCTGCATGCTTGTTCTCACTTTTGGTTTCTTCCTAGGGTAGGTGTCTTGCCTATGGTCATTCTAGAAGCTTCATGGTGTCACATCTATCCCGTATATAGATCTCTTTGGAAATAAGAACATACTGACATTTTGCTCAAATAAATAAGTCAAATGTAGATCAAACAAAAAAATTTATTTTTACACATTTCCTTGCCCTACCAACCTTTGGTGATGAGCTTGCATCTCTTACTAGTGACGTAGGGTTGGGAAAGGATGGGAATGCCCTTACTTACCTATGCCTTGTCCATGGTGATAAGCCCATGCTTCCTACTAGAAGCATGGGGCAAGGTGCAGGGGGTTTCTCTTGAAAAAAAAATGTTGAAGGTCATAAGCAAACAGTTCAAATAAACCTTTGAAATCTTGAGTCGAAATGAATGAATCAAATGTCCAAAATTCCAAGAGAGTCCAAAACCTTGAAAACCAGATTTTGTCAACCATGTGGCCATCTACGGATCTAAGTCTAGATAAACCGCAAAGCAAGTTACATTCTAAACTATGGAGTCACTTGAGTAGAATAGGTTTGTAGCATCCTAATTTGGTTCCATCAAATCTTTGTCTATCTCTCATCACTACCATTCAACAAATTTCATAGCTTGTGCCCTTTCTAGCTCTCGGTGGTGAGCCCTCACATCTTACTAGTTGCATGGAGTTAGGAGTGGGGCAAGTACATCTGCTCATCATACCAGTTTATCATTACACATTGTCAAAACAATATGAAGTATCGGAAAGATTTCTTATGACAGCTAAGTTCAAAATCACATTGTGTCTGCATTATCATATATCAGCATTATGAAATACAAAAAGAAAGAAAGAAAGCATTTGTATCATTTGTTCTCCATTGCATACATTCTGAAAAGCATATAAAAACAACATTATAATTTACATGTGGAAATGAATCACAAAATCCTAGACACCAAGAGTCTGATCCAAAAAGAAGTATATATATATATATCAAGTTTTATGTACAATGCCATCATGCGCTAGGCATGGTCAAAATGCTCAATGAGCCTGGGAAATACAAAATAAATCGTATAAACAATCTAAGAGTCACTACAAAAAGAGCCAAGTGGCCTCTCAACCCCTATGAGATCCCTTTGAAGGTGCACGACCACGTCTAGGACTCGGCTATGCCGGTGCTCTGAATGCACTAAGGGCTCACGGTCCCAAGGAGCAGCTGACCTTTGCTATGAGAGTGACTCATTAGGTGCTCCACTGTCCTATATCCAACTAACTTGGTACGAAGGGTAGTCACCATCTTGGCCACATGCTAGATAGGGAAAAGACATCGCTATGCCTACCAGCTGTTGAAGGCTCCCCTACATCCATGGATAGCTCGGTGTGAGTCCTCTCCATGGGGATCATCAGGGTATCAGTACATACCTAACGAATCAGGTCTCACCACTCATCAACAGTCTCTGCAAGAAAAGGAGAAAATTAAATTAGAAAATAATCAAAAGATAAAAACAAGAATGAACAAAAGGAGAGATAGCAACTAAGACAATCCTAGCTAAAAAAAAAAACAAATATTAAGAGTTGGGTGACAACTCACTCGGATCTCTGGGCCTCCAAGAGGGATCCCTAGGGTCAGCACTGCCGCCAGATGCCGCCACTAACTGATGTCCTCCTCTTGTGCCTAGGGCAACATAACATCCTACTACGGACTCATCCTCTCCCTAAGTCCTGAGAGGGCAACTCCTCTGAAACTAGGGTCACCCTCTCCGCACTCTACTCTGCCCTCTTAGCCTGTAAGATCTCCTGAGTGTCATGCCACTTGGGATTGCTGTCCTCCTCTCCACCCAACTCATTGACCTCCATATCCTTAGTCTCCTCCTTCGTCTCTCCCCCATGAACTCCTTAGACTCGGAGTCTATATCAATGGGGTCATCGCTACTGTGGGTAGGGCCAACAGTGATATGAATTAAAGGTGCCTGAGGAGCACTGGCTCTCCCTCGAGCATGTACCATGCTCCTAGCTGCAATAGGGATGCCAGGAGTAACAATGGTCCAACCCCAGGCCTCTAGGACCTCCCCTAGCCTCTCGAACTGATCTAAACACTGGCACCACTGGGGGAGCATACCGACGTAAGCAAGGCCAAACTGCTAAGGCACTCGATCAAAGGGGTGTGTCTCCACCTTCCCTGTCCTATCCACAAGCTGCCCTATAGTAGAGCAAGAAATCAAAGTGAGGGTCTCCTCACCCCACAACCCTGCCATGGCCTGATAAGGTGTGGCCTCCATATCATCAGTAGTCAGGGAAGCAACTAGCTGGTGAGGTGCTCTAAGCACCGACATCTCTATCCATCTAGCTACCCTCACGGCTCCAAGATCCACCACCTCTATGCCTCTCCCATAGGGGATGATACACTCATAGACCCAACTCATAACCAGGGTCGGATGGCTCAAGGACTATCCCTATAAGCGGACCACCCTGTATAGGTCATGGTAGGTGGTCCCAAGTATATCAGCTCCCCAGGCATAAATCCGGCCATGTGCCTCAATCTATGCAATAATAGGGGACCAACAGTAGAGTAAAGTGTCTCCTCCCTTGTCCCCGATCAATCTTGAGGCAAGGATCCCCATAATGGCCTGACGAATCAAGGGGATAGGCAAGCTAGGAATGGAACAGACCCTCACCCCCTTCTTTGAACTGGTGGAGACAACTGCGTCTCCCATGTATGTAGCCCACTGAGCTATCTGAGCCCGCGACCCCGCTGTCTCAAGTGTAAGTTGTCTCCCAATGATCGGGACTCCCAAGATGTGGTAGACATCCTCTAGGGTGATAGTCCACTCACCCCTGACTCCTAGAAATTAGAAAGTGTTCCGATCAGCATCCCAATACGAAAACAAGTCACATAGTATGTGACTAGAAGGTGTAACATGCGGAACCCGTGATATACGTAATATGCTAGCCCTCTGAAGAGTATCCTTCTCGGCTTGAGAAAGTGCATCCAACACACTGGAATCCAATCACACTCTCTCTCTCTCAGCTCCATTTGATATATTCCTCCTTCTGCATACACCCAAAAACATGCAAAATGGAGTAAGTTAGTATTCAAATTACATTGGAAAAATCATTAAAACATATAAGAATACTAAAAATGTAAAATTGGGCTAAAAACACTATTATTTTGGTGTTCTGTAAAGAACCACCGCCCGAGCGGGGTGGTGGTTCATGTAACCGCCGCCTTAAGGGCGGTGGTCCCATGAATCGCCACCTGCTCATGGCGGCGGGTGGGTGGTCGTGTCCCGCATTTCCAAATGGGTCACGTGCCCTAAAAACACCTAAAAACATGAAAAAATGACTATTTTGACTAAAAAAAAGCCTACCCATTAGGCCCCCCCTAAGTGACCCTATTAACACCAACATTTTCAAAAATAATCCCCCATGACAAAGATTTCATCATTTTAACATTTTGGGGGTAAAAACGTTAAATCAAGAAGAACTAACATGTGATCTCACGGGTCGATGTTCCACTCGTGGAGGCATGATCACTATCTCGTCACGAACATTTTGACTATACTCTTGTCAAAAACCATCACCGTGGGTCCCAGAGCTCAAAATCAATCAAATCGACACGCGCAAATGAATAGGAAAATGGGCCCATTTTTACATATATAACATCTTGACTCATTTTGAATCCCCTTTTTGCAGGTTTGGAGTGTCGACGAGGTAAGTACTTATCCCCACGCAAATGGTAAGTCCTCATTTCATGTTATTTTAGTATTTATTTTTGGCTTATTTTATCTATCTGCACTTGAGTCTTCTTTTCATTTTGCAGGTAGCGGGAATTTTGGATGGCATCATTTTGACACACGATATGTCAGGTATAATTTCTAACTTCCCATATCGGGACCGCCATACCCGGACCCACCATTTTACACCTCTTCATGGCTAAAATTCTTCTCCGAGGGGGCAATATGTACGTACCCAAAATTGTAGGGTACTGCATTGTCGAACAATGTTACACGTGCCTTAATAATGATATAGGTCTCCTCGTAAGGTGTTCGGGATCTGGAAAATCTCTCTAAGTGTACATTAACATCCCGCATACCCCACTTAGCCTCCACGTGCTTTGTTTTACTCTTCCCCCCTCTTTTCCTTTGCTTTTGGTCTTTAGTAACAAAACCACCGCCCTGCCTGGGCAGCGGTCTCGTGACCGCCACCCAGGCAGGGGTGGCGATCTGTACCACCACCCTGCTTAGGGTGGTGGTCCTTCACGCATTTTTAAATGTTCTTTTTATCACGAATCATGTAAATTTTCAACTTTTACCAACCTTTTCATCCATTTTTGCTTGTATTTATGATTTTGGTTCCCTGGAATAGTGTTTCTCCATTGTTTATTGTAAAAGAGTTCAAATTGGATTTCACCTTTGGGTAAATGGGAATTCTATAAATAGCTAGTTTGATTACAAGCAAATGGCCCCTCAAAATTTACCTCTCATCTTCTCATTTCAATAGTTTAGTCTTTTAGTTCTTGTTTAGAAATTCAATAGCATAGCTAGTCTTGTTTTGCTGTTTAGAAGCCACATAATCTTCTTGTTTTAGTGTTATTACTGTTTCATATAATCAGTTGAGATAGGATAGTTTCATTTTCAGCCTGAAGCCATTAGAGTTGTAGGTTTTTTTTGTCAAGAAGGATAGTTTCAGGTTCTAGATGTTTTGTGTTACATGACTCGCAATAAATCCCACTAGGAATTGCATAAGCCAAGCTCTGTTCTCTTGCGCTATCCCTCTCCTACTCGCATTGTATTCAGTCTACATCCAAAGCTACCATTGTTCCAATACCTACTTCTGTTGATGCTAGCATTACATGCTTTTTTGGATTCATGTGAGCACGAAGGAACGAGGAGACCACACTGAGGGGACAAAGCCACACACAATCGGATTCGCCACTATTCTGTAAAAATCCAGGTTCAAGCTATCAAATTTTTAGTTAAAACATATCTAATAGAGTAATAAATCATTTCATTTTAGTTAATCTCGCTTTCGATATTACCGGGGAAGTTGTGGGGATTGATAGTTTCTAAGAAACTATGATTCATTCCTCACTTCTAAGGTAAGATCGGGGGTCTTTCAAATAAATTAGATCAGTTATTTAGTTATTTAGAATAGATTCACAACTACACAGACAAGTAGCTATACTCAGCTACCTTGTTTGTTTTAAATTCTGTTATTAGATTAGTTGTCATTTCCTAGATATATTAAATAGTTGTTATCTTAATTCTGTTAAAAACTCTGTCAAAAACACAAAAATAGAGAATTTATATATGCTATAGATATACTTTACATAATTAGCTTGCTTTGCTTTAGTTAGATTTACATTATTTCCTTTTGTATGACAATCACGGGACCTAGGGAGCCCAGAGAATACGTATTCGAGCCAATCATGCCTCAACCCAATCTTGTTACAACAATAACTGACATAGACCAGAATCTCAGAATCCAAGTCTTTTGAACAGCAATAGACCTACAAGAAATCAGCCCATGCAGCTAAGAGGATTAAACATAGAAGATGACAGAGCACATACGTTTTGGTCAAACTAGCCAAACTATAGATTACCCTAGATAAATATCCACATGACTGTAGAAGGGCTTGAAAGAGAGAAAACGTTTGGTTGTGATCCTTTGGTCCCACAGCTAGACGCAGGAGACATTCTCATTGACATAGACACTAGCTTAAGAATTCAAGTTGCCAGAATGCCTGTAAGGTACTCTGAGAAGATTACACAACTTTTAGCTCTAAACATAGAGGCTGAAAAGGCATATGACTACTAGATATTAGGGATTAGAGATTGATTCTTCACATGACCATAGGAGGTCCACAACAACCACGAATCTACGGTTGTGATCTACAGATCCCACAACCCAATGAGCCCATAGGATAATCAGATGTTGATGCTGGTTTACGCACATTAGTATTTAGATCCTCTCCACTTCCACCAACCATTATCACACAATTATCCTCACTAGACATAACAACTAATCTAGCTAAAGATTTCTGGACTAGACCGTAATCGACCAATTGACCATATATCCACCTTCCATTTTCATGACCTTGTCGAGACATATACGAAGCACCCACAAGTTATCTTCTCGCGTATCCCACAACCTATAGATCGGATCATGCCAGAGCTCGATATTGATTGGAGCCTTCGAGTAGTCATCCTCGCCGACCGATCTATCACGCTAGTTCAGGTTAGAAGGGCCTTCTTTGCCTTAGATTTGCAGATTCCATTAGTGCACATCGAAGACATAAGATTTCCTAATTAGTTTGTCTATACCCCATGTATATTCCATCCCCACTCGGCTATCTCGGCATGACCTTGGGAGGTCGGGTGTAAGGAAGAGTTACTTGTAGATTCCCATGCTCGCTTGTCACTTTTCCATCGTATAGTGACCAATCATTGGAATAAAATGAGGTGATTTCAATGCACTTATTTCTTAAGGTGTGATGACACTACAAGGTATGGAATGAGCGCTTAAACATACTACTAAGTGAATTCAATCAAGTGGAATTAAGATGGTTTCTCATTTTTCATGCACAATGCTCTAGAATTCTCATTGAATGAGATCAACTCATACACCTCCTACTCATATATTTCTCATAGAAATATGTGAATTCTTGATCTTTCAAACTTGGTGGTTATGAGTATTTTAATAGATTGATTATCCCATTCTAACTTGTTTCTTGGGGAGATTTGGATATGATGGAAAAGTCAACATATTGTTTCAATTTTGAACATGATGATATCTTCACAATTCACTTTCCTGACCAAGATGTTACCCGGTGGAAACATGCTTATGATTCAAACATTCTTTTTCTCAATTGATCCTCATGGAAATAGGAATCCTCTTCTTGATAGAAAGATTGATCCTCAAATGGTACTTGAAGCAATGCATGAGAATGAGTTGCATGTTCTCATCTCCCATGCTACATTGAAACACTACAATTTCCACCTCCTCTGACTTGTAAGATGTGAGAAACTTATCAAACATTGATCAAGTGTTTAGAAACAATTCTCAAGGAATGAATTGCTTGAGGTGACATACATCCTCACTCATAGTGAGATTATCACATCATCCTCATGATGATAATCCTATTAATGAATTTGAATTTTAATGGAGATCTTAAATCTTGTCAAACTATTTATCGATATCGAATGTTCATGGTTTCACCTACTACGCCTTGATGTGCTTTGATATGCTCCTTGACACAAATGTGATCAAAATGACACTTTAACATATTATTGAACTCATGATGATGGAAGAAAGCAATAATATAATAAAAAAATAGCTTCCACGACTTTCTAGGATGAAATTGGAAACTTTCTTTTTAGCGAGGTAGGGCCGAAACTGCTATTTTTAGAAATTTTGCACTGTTTTCACTTCCTGATGTTTCTTTCCTATTTGGGGGACCGAAAATGCAAATAATTAACCTTATTTGACCACTTGATATTCTTAGACATTCTCCATCTTGAAAAAATTCTATTTTTATTAAGTACACTAGAGTTGTTAGATTGCAATGAAAACAATATTGAAACTATGGGTTTTATTCAAGGATTCCCTACTCCAAACTTTAAATGATTCCTTCATCCAGATGAGTGGTAAAATTATTTTTTCATAGGAGGGGAATAATACTAAGAAAAAACCATTCCTATATATCTTGAAAAATTAGCAACCCCATCGAGAAAGAAATGTCTCGGATGAAACTAGATTTTTTGGGGATCCTCCACTTAAAGTTTTAGAGCTTTTTTCCTTCTAGATATTCTAGAAAGTGAAAATTTATTCAAGAATGGTAGAATTTTTAGTGGAAAAATAGTCCTCAATATCCATAAAAATCACCTACTTCATGGTACAAAAATTAGCTTGCATGAAAGTAGATTTTTTTATGATTGTTTACTCCAATTTTCAAGTGATTTCTCCCCGACGGATCTTTTGGAAATGAAGAAGCTTATCTTTTTCCTTTCATTACTATGGAATGAAATCCATTAGTGGAGGTTGGAAGGTGTAACAAAAATAAAAATGGGGGAATGGAATCTTGTGTAGAAGGAATGCAAAAAAATGGTGTTTTAAATCATTTTTATGATGTCCCGTGCAAATTGTGGTTTAACCCTAGGTCAAAGGAGAGTTAATGTGAGGTTTAAATATGGTTTTCATGGTGAATTGGGGAAAATGTGAAAATAGGGGCTCCCAAGTGCACCTTAAAGTAAGATGAGGACAAGTGGCAACACATGAGAGATGGTGAGTGAGATGGAGGAGCTAGACAAGGACCCTACGGAGTCGGGAGAGGTCATGTGAGTGATCAAGAGATGGGGCTTATGAACATGTGAAATTTATCATACCTCATACCCCATGGAAAATGGGGACACAAAATTTCACTGATGGAAAATTATGGAAGTAAGTTTGAGCATGATGGGTTGAGAGATTGAGCACAAGAGCCGAAAAATGAGCTTCAAGCCTCAGGCAGGTCATGTGAGTCTTTGGGGGCTAAGAATGGGTGTGAGGTGAAATTTATTATATCATATGTCCCATTGGGGATAAATTGACACAAAATCACATCTTGAATCAAGGTGGTGACATGTGGCACAATGAAAAATTGGTTAAGTATGGCTTTACAACTCACACTCAGCTTAGACTCAACCCAAGTTAGTTTAACTACATGGGGATGGTTGGAGAGTTATAAAATGTCACATGGAAAAATTTACTATCCCATATGTACCCTTAGGGATAAATAGACAAGAGGGACACAAAAGTGTGCCTTGCCCCATTTGGAAAGCCGGGTTTTGCATTGGCTTAACTAAAATAGTCTGAAAGCATGAAATCTTCACCTCGGAGGCTCAGGATGGACTTTTGAGGTCAAATTATATATGAATATGAATCTAAAATCCATTATAAGACTAATTTAACTAATTTAAACCTTAATTATTCCTGATTCTTAAAAAAATGGCCCCTTTTTGATTGAGACAATGAGATACACCTATAAAGTTTGAACTAACTCAAGAAATCATCAGACCTTGAATAAAATTTGATGTTTCCACCATTTATACGATTCTTGAAGATTTCCATTTCCTATTTTTTTCCTTATAACTCCTTATGAAGCTCATAGAATCATCTGGAGAAGTTCAGTTCACAATTTGATTGTTCATTCCTTACACATGAAAACCTACTTTTCACATAGACTACCCTTGAATCACTAAATATTTCCTAAATATTCCTAAAATAATTCCAACATATTGAAGGATCTATAATACCACCTCCAGATGTTTATTACCTCTTCAAAATCCTCTCGAAGGATTAAATAGGCCCCAAAATAGCCAAAATTGGCCTGTTAGAGAACTAGTCTTTAGTTGCACTTTACTAAATGGAAGAATTGACCCTATCACATAATTTTGAAAACTTATACAAGATTAATTAGTAAATTAGGAGAACCTTAAAGGTTAATATTATCATGAAATGGAAGATAGACTGATTCAGAGAGGGATTTGAGAAGATTTTGAAGCAAGTTTACATTTTGTAGTCTTATTTTATACTTAGATGCCTACACACTCTGACACTTCACTTAGAAAAGTCTCGAGTGCTCACCAAGTGCGTGAAGCCTACCATGTCCCTCTTTATGGAATAAATGTCAAGATGTTATCATGCATAGTCATCTATTCCATAATCATACCAAGTTATTTAACGCAAAACATAACAAGAATCATATCACAGCCATAGTGCACAATGAATCAAATAAGGATCAAGATCAGATTTACCATACAAGTACCATGAATAGAGACATAAACAACCAATATCCATCCACAATGATCCATTATATTATCTCATTAAAAACCAAAATATGAATACATAGGAATACTTTCATAAAACTCACACGCACAAGTTCTTACCAATAACATAACTCTAATACATATGGTGATCAAAACTTAGAACTCTCACATGGTGTCTCGTAATCAAATTACATAACATACTTATAGGGGTGAGGAATTTACCTTCATCACCTATGCATTCTCAAAATATTTTTCATGCTCGTAATAACCATGCATGCATACAAAGATAACTACGAAGCACACAAAATTCACTAATAATAGATTATATCTATAAATAAACCTTGATCTAATCCTATTATTAGCTAAAAATGTTTATGTCTCTTGATCTTCACTTGCTCCCAAAATAGATTTTCCTTGGTCACGAAGTCTTCATTATTTTATCTTTTACGTGCTCTACACTCCATCCTATTTTATGTTTGATCCAAACAAAATGGCCAAGTCTTGAAATTTGTCTCTCTCGGGCACAAAACCTCAAAGCACAATTTTATCACCCTCTCACACCTGTTCACACACCCCCTTCTTTCATGCCACTATCACATGTGACTTTGATACTTAGGAATTATTTTAAAATCCCAACATTACCCCATAGTAATATCATTACTACCCTCGCAATGGGGTTGCTTAGCTTATATCTCCAAAGTATAAATAACGAATAATGACTTAAAGAATAAAATAATTGTATAACTTATTTGAATAACTAGTGTGATTATTCTTCAGCAGGTAGTAAGATCTCATGGTACTCATGTTTGATGTTAGCTTCTAATTCATTCTAGTCACTTAGGCCCTTCTTTTCCTTTGTGGGAATATCTCCAAGCACTGCATCCATTTATTCTAGGGTCATATCCTCACCCTTGTGCTTCAATTCCTATACTACATTTGATAACCCTGACACCATGCCATCCATTACATCCATTCACCGCGCTATTAACTTCCCCAAATCCTTTATTTTGTCATCATAAGGGTCCCTGACTACCTTAAGCATGTTGTACTTCTATGCTAATAATGACAACCTCTCTTCCCATACCAAGGTGTCATTATTATTTTCCACAAGGACTTCATTTTATTCTTGTAATGTCCTTGTTTTAATAATCTACTTAGGATCCTCACATATCCTCAACCTAATTTTCTTTCTTTAATTCATCCTTCAAAGTTTGGAGTATGGAATCATACCCAACTATCGTGCACACAATATTCTTCTTGGTTCTCTCCTTTTTAGCTACAACTTCTTTTTTCTTCTAAAAAAAAATCTCCTTAGCACTTAGACCATGCACGCTAGTTCCCACTTCCAACAGAAAATGTACCAAGTTCCGTAAATAATGCATGGCTACCGATGGAAAGGTTCTCATTACTATTTTTGTATTGTGATCGTGCCTTCAAAATTTCCTATCAAATATCCTCATCCATCTCCAAAACATTAGTCGATTTCTCTCTCATTTGCCTCTCAAAACACTTGATTTCTTCCTCCTTAGCCTTCCCTTCTTCCATCATCATCCTCACGGTATCCACCTTATTAATATTATAGCAAGAAACCTTTGCACCTATCTTCGTCAATCCATTGCTTGCCTACTCATTAGAGGACACCGTGGGCTTGGTTGTCACATGTCGGGATTGTGGAGATTTCTTCATTCTTTGTGTGACACATGAATCCTTGCAAACATAAAACTCAGGCACATCTATGTGAGTCTACATACTCCATGATAATTGTTTCCTTGTTTGTACATTTTCCATCTTAGGTTCCATCAAATATCATCCATATAATTATTCCATCACAAGAGTGTTCTAGAAACTTGCACAAGAATTATTCATTGGGTTGTTTATGTACCCAAGTTTTGGTGTCTACACCATCTATTCTTCCCTCTATCTCCTAGGGTGACCACTTGTATTTCCCTATGCTCTAGCACCTTTTGGCACACCTTCACCCATTTCACCTTCATGCCGACCGGTTGTCTCCTTTTCAATATTATCCTTCTCTTTATCTCCTTCAGCGTAGGTTTCTTCTTCATGCTCATGTACATTCACACTGGGGACTTCTGTATCAAACTATTTTTCCTCATTGCTAAGCCCTTAACCTTTTATTACCTCAGTGCTAGGCATGGGAATATTATAGCGCGTGGACCCGTCTAATGATCCCTCTCATCACTATCCCTCACGGGAACATATTTACACCTTCTTCTTTTCTCTTATTCTTCCTTCTTCACGGTCATCATGCATGGTGACTACCTCATAAGTGTGAAGATCCAAAGGTGTCCACATCTACATCCTTACACTTCTTGCATAGTTTACTTTTGCCATGATCCAATGCAGTACTATCTTCTTTCACTTCTTCTTCTCTCTCAAGGAAATTTTCTAAGTTCTCTTGTTCATGTCTTGGGGGTGTATCTTCAAGCTTTCTCTTTGTGCCTGAGCTTGTTTTCCTTCAAGAACCTAGAAGTGATACATCCTCACCAGAAATGTATTTCCCATTTTTAAATCTCAGCCTCAAGTAAGCATAAATGCTCACGTGATCCGTCTCGCCCCACATCCATAACCTCATGAATGATATCAATGTTATCAGACTCTATTATTTCCACATATGCCTCCTTGTTAGGGTAGACATAAGTTTTACGCAAAATATGAATATCTGCATCTACCTTATCCAAATTAAACTACAACTTACACATGTTATGGAACATGTTCATTGAATCCTTAAAGTAAAGTACAAGAAAGGCAAAGGGAAATTGCACTAGGGGATTTTATCACCAGTTTTCATGTAAAATCTTCCCAAACAAAAGTGCTAGTAGGTTGCAAACTTAGCTTGTCCCTCCAAGACATTGGGAAACTCCCATGGGATGTGCCACTCCCCCTTAAATGTGTTATGCATCATCATGTACCAATTGTCTATGTGTTGTTTGTAAGTGTTAGAAATTGTGCCTTGACAAGTGAAATTCACAAATTTCTTTTCCAAAGAACTTCTTCTCCATGGGGTACACCCACATATTCTCATTTGGCCCGTCAAGAACACCAATTTAAGAAAATAAAATTAGGATAAAAATAGCGCCCTAGGTTATCTTCTCACTTTTTCCACTTGAATGTGTACTTCTTCCACAATGATTTCTACAATGTAGCTCGTAATGTTATAAAAGGTTTTGTTAGCCATATTATGTGTTATATATAACCAACACTTGTTCACCTCCTTCCACATCTCCAAGGTACCTAGTGAGCAACTCGACCAGTGCACTTCTACACTTATAGCTATGTCTTCTATATTTATAAAATTAAAAGCTCAGACTCCCTTGTGATACTTAAATACGACAGTCATTTCCTCTACTCCATCGTCACTAGAGAGGCCACCCGCAATCTAGAAACTAGAGTCGCACACTCCCGTAACCTTTTAAATAAGTTTTGTTGTAATTATCATCCTTTTACTAGAAAAGTAGAAGTAATCCTCATTCATGCATGACATAAGACATTAGTACAAAAGGAATCATGATGAGCATCATTGGTACTTGTACTTTAAACATATTATTCTCACAATCTAGGGAAGTGTCCATGGCTGTTTGTAACAAAGGAAATAATAGGAACTATATCTTAGAACTTAATTTAATAGTAAAAGTAAGAAAATAATGAAATAATCATGATTACAAAATGAAATTATTGAAAGGAAAAATATAATAAAAACAAAATTGAAAGGTTCTTAACATAATTAACTATGGAAAGTAAATGCATCAAAATAATAGAACTAATGCTAAAACAAGAATGTATCCAAGAATACAAAAAGGAAATAAATGTAAATATCCCTTTTCATTAGGTAGGAGTGGCCCTTGCTCCTTCCCTTTGATCGGTTTAGTACTAAAATTCACACAACAAAAATTTCCCTGAATTTTCTATCTTATTGAAAGAGTATGCTTGTACAATCAATTGAATAACTAAACCGAACCACTAAATCTAAGTACATTAGCTCTTTTATACAAGAGAAATTCTAGTCTCTTTAGGAGAGAACTAGTTATTCATAATAACTAACATCTACTTAACTGAGTGTTGATTGAAACAATGACTATCTATTTTAAGGAGTACATTTATGGAAGGAGCATTCCTTGAAGTATTTGGATTTGAATCAATCGTGACAACTGTAGAGGAGGTCCGTGATTGAATCCTTTGAGGGATTCAATTAGTGTTGGAATATTCTTCATATCTTTGATTAATTGAAGGGAATTGCGGTGATAATAAATCTCTAGTTGTTGGCCGCATCCCGTCTCCCAGTGACTAGAGTAACTAGACCTCAAAATCAGCCTGAATATAGGTTGAGTTAATGGCGCACATTTCTATCCATGATCCGGTGCTGCAAGTCGTATTACTAGTAGTTTGAGCTATTTGTATTCTTTCCTGAATCCCTTGCTTTGAGGAATTCATAATTGATGATCTAGATGAGCTCGTTGTTATCCTATGAGTCCTCTATTAATGCGGAGGTGATTCTTGCACCAACACACCGATTGAGTCCCGTGCTATTACCATTCTACTCCTATGATAAATCAACATATAATTTTCCAAAGGTACTATTAAAGCTTATAAAAATATCAATTTAAGCCATTTTTGAGGAAGAATTAACAAGATAAAAACAAACATATGCACAATAATTCCTTCAAAAACACAATAAAGTATTAAGTATAAGCAGTTAACATTATACATCATGCAATATGATATCAAAATGGTATGAGGCTTAACATGGTTTAAACATAACAAAATGGGGTTCATCACTCCCTAGAATAAAGGTTTAGTAGGTCCTCCTACTACCTATTGTTCAATTGTTCTACAATCCTTGAACAATTATATTCATTGGAAAAAGTTTTCCAAGTTTCATCCAATGTGGTGTTACAGAATCCAAATAGTTTAATAAAATTATCTCTCCAATTCTTATAGCTACCCTCAATCTGATCATCGGTTGAATTCCATCTTGCACTCTTACAATGACCAGTGGGGGCTTGTAGCACATACTAATCCATTGTTCCTTGAGCTTCAGAATAATCTTTTAGAGGTCTTTGGCTCATTTTAAGTACCATCAGAGGTTTTTGGTGAAATAACCTCATTTTTATTATATAAATCTGCAAGAAACTGATATCAAACTTGAGAAGTGAGGAAGTTGATATTGAATTTTAGAATCACTTGTTCTTTGAAATTTGTGACACAAGTTTTAAGAATATCTGTGTGTCTATCTACTATACGTAAACAATATACCTATGAATGAAACCTATTAAAGAACCAAATTGGGGTAGGTAAATCATGCCTCATCAAGAGGCCTATTGTAGATTCTGATTGCACAAATGTTTCCCTTTGATCCCTCCATTCACCTTGGTGCCTGAGAGTAGAGATGAAGGCCCTTAACTATACTTCTCCCACATAAAAATTAATTGGAATTTTAATTTTCTTAGGGAGAAGAAATTTGTGAACATAAAATTCACACAAAAATTTTTCTCAACATCATTCCCTACTATATATGCACCTATAAATTGTTTATCATCATCAAACTCTATGTCCTACATGACACGAGCCCTAGATATTTTCCATTTGAAAATTTAGAAATAATGCATAAAAATTTGAAGGGGGTCTACAAGAAAGAACCTGGTCATAGAGATGACTAATTGTAACCACATTTTCCTTTAACAATTTATTTTATTCTCCTCGAAAATGCCCTTATTTTGTAGAATTCATCCATCCACTTGACCATTCATTTTAAAACAACAATTTGAGGAAAGACAAAATTAGTTTGAGTAGCATGCTCTTCCATGATCACATGCTCTTGTTCTTCTCTATTTTCTTGCAAAAGTGCAAGAGATGTGCCAAGTTCCTCTATTCTATCCCAAAGGTATTGTATCTAATACTCTCATTCCCTTAGGGCTTTGTGTAGTTGAAGATTTACCTCTTCATGTTGTTTTACGTTTTCTTCAATTGTTGAATCTCTTGATTTTTAGTAGTTTCTTGCTGGGAGAAATGAGCTTCTTTGGCCTCAAGGAGTAATTAAAGATGGTTGATTATTTCTTGAGCTAATTTTATCTCAAACTAGGCTTTGGATAAAGAACAAACTTTGGGAATAATATTATAAAATCGGGGAGAACTAGGTTCTCCTTTTCTATACATGCCTTCCCTTTGTCTTTAATAGGCTTGAGTCTTTAGAAGTGGGTAAGGAATGCTCAATTTCTTGTTCTATATCAGGAACATATGGGGATACTGATTTGTGAGGAGATACAAGTGGGGTTTTGACTAGGGTTTACATTATTTTGGCTGCCTCTTATTCCTCATGGGAAGGTGGATTGTCAATTGGTGTTTCATGAAGGGTAGGTGTAGGCCTAAAAGTTTTGAGGTGTTTTTAGGTATCTTAGAGGTAGATGGTGCTTGTTCCACAAATACCTTAGGGTTCAAGGCACATTAATTTTGAAAATTCAACCATTTCTTCATTCCATGCTTATTTTTAACAAATTGATGTTTGCATATAAGATGAATTAAACCCTGGAACTTTAAATATGAGGCACCCCATCAAAAATTTTATGTAGTAGAAAAAATGGAATCATATAAAAATTGAGGTAAATTGATATTATACTGGGCTTACTTTGACCATGTCAGAGATGGATTAACATTCTTAGTATAGGTCCCAACACAATTTCATATTTCCCTTCACATGTAAAGTACTTAATCAACCATTTGGCCACTTCTACCCAAGGTTCAAGAAGGGTTATTATTTTGAAACCTTTAGCTTTACCCTTGTTATCTATGACCAATTGTAGTTTCTCCTTCTTTCCAACTAAAAATATCTTAATTACCTCAGCATACATTGTTCTATCACTTACTGCTAACCCTTCATCAGGTATGCCTGAAATATGACTGATGATAGTTGGAGTAAAGGGAATTTTCTTACCTTGAACTGTAGAGTGTCCTTCCTCCATATTTATTACGAATTCCTCAGTCATTGCTACACCGAAATATTGATAAGTGAGTAAAAAGTCCAGTCATCCTGTACTTTTAAATATTTCGACCAAATTTGCATCAACCAAAAGTTCCACAAAACTTGTTGGTTCATGCCACAATTGAGGCCCCATGTTTGGATTTGAAAAAATAGGAAAAAGGAGAAAGGATACATGGTGGCAAAGTGCAAATTTGTAGGGCTGTGGGTAAGTAGAAGAGTGACTGGTGGTGTAGGAGTGAGAAGGTCCAATTTGGAAAGTAACAATGGAACATAAATGGTATGTAATGAATATAACCAAATTGTGAAATATCCGAGGTTATAATGAAATTAATTGGGTTCTTGTGAATTTTATAGAGGTAGTGGTTTATGGATTTGATTAGGATTTGTGAAGCATGAAAAGTGATTATAAATGAGGGGAAAAATCAATTTGCATGATGCTTAATAATTAACGAATCATAATTAAAACTTCCTTATATTCAAGAAGTGAATTAATTGTGCAAATACCTTGTTAAATGAACTTTTCACATCCTCGCTGCAATTTCCATATTGGTTTAATGCTCCATCTTGAACATGGTACTTTTTTATTGCTTTCTGGATTTAGGGGAGATGACCACCATTTCTGGTTTTTGGTCCTCTAATTTTTTTGTAGAAGCATTGGCTGGCATTTCTAGTTTTCAGCCAATGCTTCAGAGGAGGATGACCGCCATTTCTAGTTTTCAGTCATCTCCTCTTTATTTTCTAGCAGAAGGTAGCTCAAGTTTGAGTTGTGTTGGACAAAGAGACTTTTTCCACACAGTTCAAATCTAAATATTCTTGAAGTTATTTTTGAAACTCTTCTTTAGATGTTGGTTTATGGTATAACCTCAGTCTATGACCATTAACTAACATTACCTTATTTTCTCCATCTATTGGAATCAGTTGAATAGTCCCATTATCAAATACTTGTGAAATTTGATATGGGCCCATCCATCTCATTTGTAGCTTCCCTTTAAAGTCCTTGTACTTTGAATCAAATAGTAGAGCCCAATATCCTTCTTGAAATTTCCTTGGCTTTATCTATTTATCATGCCAAAGTTGCCTCTGATGTTGGATGATTTTAGTATGATGTAGTGCCTAAAGTTTGATTTCATCCAATTCATTCAATTGAATAATTATGGCTTGTTTTTCTTCTATCAATTCAATGCCCACTTTAATTTCTATTTTTAAGGTTTGAATATCCAATTCTATAGGTATAATTTTCTTCTTATCATAGACTAATTCATAGGGAGTAAACCATGTAGTTGTTTTCCAAGTAGTGTTGTAGGCCTAAACTACTTCAAGTAGTTTTTGAGCCCAATTTTTCCTTGAGATATCCACTTTCTTTATTAGTATGTTATCCAATTCTCTGTTAGTAACTTTTACCTACCATTAGACTGTGGATGATAGGGGGATGAATTCTTGTGCTTAAGATGGTATGTTTCCAAAAATAACTATTTACTTCTGACATGAATTGTGGTCCTTGATTTAACACAATGGATCTTGGAGCTCCAAACCTTTAGAAGATATATTCATATAAGAAATATGTAACCTTCTCATCTCTTGATGTTTCCCAAATTTATTGTTCGTTATCAAATTAATGAGATATCTACTAAAGAAGCTACATAAGTTAGAAATGATGGAGGGTTTATGTTACCTCAAATGTTCGATGATTTGGGCACGGATGGATGTTGGATCTTTCTTGCTACAAATCAAATAAAATTTACAACTAAGACTGAAAATGATTTTGATTAGATGATTTGGGTGGGGGTTTCCTAACAAGGAGGACCCGAGAAGTGTTAACTTCCTCAACAGATGTCAACCCTAGTTGTTTAAACAAAAGAGATGTACACAAAAAATATATATACTGATAATATGTAAATACTGAAAAAATACATAATTTAAAAGCACTATTAATTGATTTAGATGTCAATTTGATTAAAATAATCGAAAGATAAATATACCTGGTCTAGGTCGATGGTGACCTCGGGAGACTAGATCCGAAAATAAGAGAAATATGTAGACTGTGTAGGATTTGAATGTGATTTGGAAGATGCAGAAGTCTAGATATGTTGAAGTTAACTTACAGAGGAGATATGAAGGAATAAAACTAGGAAAACATAAAAAAACCAAGATTAAAGAGAGGGATTGAAACTAGGACCCTAGTCAATGGTGATTAGGGTGTAAACATGTTGATTTTTTTGGTAGAGAGGCGGATGAGAGTTTAGAAAATTGGAACAGAGGTTAAGAAAATGAAGGGGCTGAGGATGGTTCTAGAACAAAAATCAAGGGCTACTGAGGCCGAGTCAACGATGATTGTGAAAGAGAAGGATAAGGTTGAGGAAAGGAAAGCCAGATGAGCAACTTGTAAGTATAGATTTGTAGAAATAAGTTGATAAAGAAGATGAGAGCTCTACTGCTGATGTTTTAAACATGTAAAATTACATATGAGAAATACCAAGATAATACGATAAAGTTAACTAAAGAAATGCAAAATGATGAAAATATCACAAAAGGGATGACTATGATTGACACATGTACATTACAAGGAGGTCTCAGGAGGTTTGTAATGGCTTCTGGACTGCTTCAAGCACGAAGGATTGTTCATAGGTTGCAAAGAGAGCTGCTAAATTTTGCTTACATTCGATGGAGAATAGAAATAAAGAACTTAGCTTTATAGGGTCGATGACGACTAGGTCAGTGTCATTGTCAATCATGGGGAAAGTCTCCTCAATGGGGATATTTTCCTCATTTTAGCATGATTTATTGTTTTTTTAGAGTTGGCTAAATAATTTAAAACATTAGGTAAGAAGAGGTTTTTAGGGATGAGGTGTTGATGATTTGGCAAATGGAGATAGGTTAGAAAAAGCGTAGGAAAAATAATGGGTGTAGATTTAGAATGAAAGCATTCCAAAATGGAAAGCTGGTTAGGGCATGATTAATCAATTAATTAATTAATTGATGTTAATTAAATAGGATTAAAGGTGATGGGAATTTAATTAATTAATGAGGATGGATTAATTAAGAGGGAATTTGATTAAATAAGGGGGATGAATAGAATAAAAATATGCTCATGCAGTAATGAGGGTATAGATACCAAATTTAGGTGTCTACATTTTGCCCCTTTTTATTGAGTGGTTTGGGCTAGCAAGCCATAAGACAAAAATGATGAGGGTTGGATAAGGATAAAAAGAATTGATGATGAGCTCCCCTTTTAATGGGGGATCGATGATGTCAAGGAAAATCAATGAAGTGTTTGAAAAATGTAAATGATAAAGGGCGGGTGGGTGAAGAAAATATGGGTGAAAGCATAACCTAGGTGAGATGCCCCCGACAAAAAGGATCAAAATAATAATTAAAAACTATGGTAGTGAATCCAATATCACATTGATAGGGGAAATTGTGGTCTTAATGGAGAAGGAAAACAATGTTCTATGGACTAGTGAGTGGGTGAAGATTGTTGCAGATGGATGTAGGCCGGAATGATCAACGAGTCATAGGAAAGTCATCAAAATATTTCCAACTATATGTGAAATGGTATGAAAAATCCTTCATACATGAGGAATCAAGTGAATAGGTATGCATCCATAAGGGATGAGGATGAAAGATATGGTGCCCAATGGGACACGAAAAAAAATGCCGAGAAGGAAAAATGAAAAAGTGAGTGATGAAGTAATATGATCCAAAGGAGAAGTATGGATGAGAAGGCGGAAATGAAATATGCCTCAAAGGAGAAGTATGAATGAGAAGGAGAAAATGAAATATGTCCCAAGTGGGTAAAGGTGTGGCCTTAAATAAGGACTTCGAGAGGAGAAATGAGTAGAGTGAATGTTGAAATAGAATGTCCCAAGGGGAGAATAAATATGGCCTCAAAGGAGGACTTTGTGCGTGGATCAAATATAATTGTGAAATAAAAATTCCTGAAGGGGGAGTAAAATAGGACTCGAAGGTGAAGCACGGAAATGAATGATTAAGTAAAATTCCCCAAGGGGAAATAAGTATGGCCATCAAAGTGGAATTTGAGAGGAATTGTTGAATTAAATTCTCGAGTAAAGAATCACTATAGCAAAAATGTGGACTTTGAACAAAATGTGAAGGAGACGAAATATTGAAACATGTTGGGTTGATGAATCATAACCTAAGTAATGAAGGCACACAAAATTTGGGTGCGAGGAGTTAGGGGCAACGCAGAGGTGCACGCGATAATATAACAAAAAGGGTGTGCTTGGGAAAGTATGACTTCAATACTTAGTCACTTTGCATGGTAAGGATAAATATAGATGTTGAGTGTAGGGAACACATGAAATTAAGACTTGAGGATGAAGCAAGGCTATTCTAGGAAAGTGGAAGAGAAAATGACATGCATAATTATGAGATATTAATAGGATTGGATCTCCAGTTAATATTATTAGATAATCTATTTTTAGTGAGCTTGCATGCTTTTTTATTTATCTTGTAAGGGTTCATGGATATTCTTAACAAGTAGCCTATTTTTAGGGTGCATGAGTAGTGAAGGGAAAGTCCCCACTACCTATAAATATGTATTGATTTGCACGATTTAGGATACATGTTATGTTAGTATTACACCATTGGTTTATGGATGCACATGACCTATTATGATACTCTTATGTATGTATTCAACTTCTGCATTTTACAATAATTAATACAATGGATATTTGTGGCTGGATATTGGTTGTTGACATATTTGTGAATGGTTCTTGTATGGTAAAACTAATATTGATTCTTGTATAAGTTATTCTTGCATATGGTTATGATCTAGATCTATTTATGGTTTATCACTGTATTGTTATTATGAATCTATAATATATCTATGTGTGTGCTCATCATGCTAACTCCTTAAAAATATTCCATAAAAGAGGGACCTAGTACCCTTTGTGCGATTCAGTGAGTGCTTAGTCTGGATAAATGATGTGCTAGTGCACATTGGGCTGTTTGGTAAAATAAAAGACTACAAAACAAAATTCCCTAAAGGAGGAATATAGATGACCACAAATATGGACTTATGATTAGAGAGATTGGATGAGATCTGATAAAAGAAAATTAATGATGGATACCTATAGGTATGAAAGAATCTATGTCATATCAATGAACGTGTGAGGAAAGTATGCCTCAAACTGCATCAGAGGTAAACAAGAGGGGGATCTAAGTAATGTAAGGCACATGTGACCAGCACTGATGCTAGCAAATAACCATGGTAGTTAGTCATTTCAAATAGCATAAGGAAATGATGGATGAGATGATATCATAATCATAATGTTGACATGATAAAAGAGGTTTGAGATGAAACTTGTACAAGGAAACAAGGTTCTCCAAAAGTGTTGTTCCCTAAACTATGCCCTAGCTATGGGAAGGGGAAAGAGAAAGATGATCAATGCGGGAAGATTTCTTAGGATGATGATAAAATGGAAGGTTGATCAATGTGGGAAGCCTTCAAATGCCATAAGGAGTAGCCATCATTTGAGGGTATGGTATACTTTATACAAAATGTAGATGGTAAGAATAATGTATTATAGCCATCTTTCGAGGGATTGATGTACTTATTTGATTTTGATTTTGATTTCATGTTTTTATTTATTTTTCTCTTCTTCTTTTTGCATGAACAACTATCCTTCAAGGGATTAGTCTATTTTTGATAATTTTTATTTTTGATTTAAACATCCATGAATTTTGATTTTACATGGGGGAGAGATGGGACTAGCTAAGTAGACCACTTAGGAGGGGATAAAGAGTGTACAAGAGACACCCTTGGACCCTTTGCATGGTTCCAATAGGTTAATAAGAGGGTGATGGATGTAATGATTGTGAAGTTCCCACCAAAGGGGAGAACCTATCCATAAGGAATATGTTATGGGTAGAGATATGGTGCCCATATTTAAGGTCACATCTAGGAAGTGATGGAAGACCACATAATTCCAAATCATCATGATGAGATATGGAAGGGGTTGAGATGGAGAAATGATTTGAAGACATGACTAAGGAACATTGGTAAATGTGCTAATAATACAATGGTCACAAGTGTAATGTGTTAAGTGGTCCCACTTCTAGTTTAGCATCAAGGGAGGTAAGACGATAGGCTCTCAATCCATACTTGTGCATAATAATGTATGGTCCAATCTAGTTAGGGGAAAATATTCAATGTTGGATCTTTTCTAAAGTAGTGAAATTCTAGTTTTCTTTGAGGACAAGGTCACTAAAATTAAATTTGCATTCCTTAATACGCTTATTATAAGCATGTTTAATGTGCTATTGATAAATATGATGGTGTTTAAGAGTGAGAAGGTGATGCTCATCTAGTATCTCGAGCTGTGCTAAACAAGCTTGGCGATAGTCTTCATTAGAGATGAAGTCACGAAGGGAGACACATAAAGATGGAATTTGAACTTCAAGAGGAAGGAAAACTTTGGAACCATAAAAAGGCAGAATGGCCTAGCCCTAGTGGAGGTATGAATGCTAGTACGATAGGACCAAAGGGAAAAGGGGAGTTGGAGATGCCAATTAAGATCTACTTGATCAATGGTTTTGGAAATAATGTTCGAATGGTTTTATTGGTAGCTTCGAATTGGCTGTTAGCTTGGGTTTAATATGGGTAGGAGAAGATGAGATGGATGTTGAATACGTTATAGATTTTCTTGAGATCTTTGTTTTTAAAGGACTTTTCATTGTCCATAACAAGTTTGTGGGGAACATTGAAGCGATAGATAATGTGTTGATAAATAAAATTAATGATTGGGCCAAATTTAGTTGAGGTGAGTGGGATTTCTTCCACCCATTTAGTGAAATACTCGGTTGCAGTGATGATAGAGTGATGTTGTTGTGAAGAATGAGGATTAATAAGACCAATAAGATCAAGGCCCCATTGTGAAAAGGGCCAAAGGTCCTGAGCTGATTACAAAGTTTGAATATGAATATAAATAAGATTGGAATGCTAATGACATTGTTCACATTTATTAACATACTCAAAAAATCATGATTGAGAGAAGGCCAGTAATAGCCAAGACAAAGAACCCACTAGTAATGGATAAGCCACTAAAGTGTCCACCACAAATACCATCTTGGAATTCTTAGATGGATCAAGAGGCTTCATGGGATTCAAGACATCAGAGAAGAAAAATTTCAAATATACATTTATAAAGAATGTTGCTAAGGATCACATAGTGATGAGCGCATCTTGAAAGGACCTCTTAGCATTTTTGTGACAGATCGGGAGGAAAATGGATTTGAATAAATAATTGAATATTTAAGAAGACCAAAGATATGGTGAATCAAATTCAATAAGGTTAACTTGGGGTAATTCATGTAAAGGTAGATCACAACAATGAATGATGATAGGGAGCTTATACTCATCTATCATCCATGGGATGAGAACCACAAGGGATGTCATTGTATCAGTGAAACAATTGGTTGATCAGGGAACAACTTGGATAGTGTAGGAATCAAAAGATTCAAGGAGAAGATGAACAATGTCATGATATTTTTGAAGGGTATCATTTATACATTGATACTCACCCGTGACTTGTTTGATTATAAGTATGGAATATTTGTAGATGTCAATAATTTGAACACCTAAAAATATGGTGATTTCAAGACCCAAGATGAGGGCCTCATATTCCACCATGTTTTTTTACACTCAAAATTGAGTTTATATGTGAGGGGAATAGGAGTTTCACAAGGAGGAATGAGAATGACACCAGGTGCCCCCCCTTGTTGAAATTTTGAGCCATCAAAGAAGAGAGTGAATTCAAGAGTGCCATATTCGTGATGAAATTGATTAATGGATTTGTCTAGAAATTTCTCATGAGGTAAATGTGTACTAAGAAGAGGGGATTCTGCCAATTGGTCGAAGAATAGCTTGTCCCTTAATGGATTTTCAAGAAATAAACTCAAGGTAAAACTTTTTCATGAGCATGAGCCATTGAGTAATGCAATTTCTATGATAAGGTTTAGAATGTAATGTTTTGAGAAGATGAAAGCTAGTAATGACATAAGTCTTGTGATTGAGAAGATAATGTCGAAGCTTAGATGTAGCAAAGAAGAGGGCGCAACACAACCTTTCGATTTAGTGAAGTGGGTCTCATAGTCATGAAGAGTACGAGTGATGTAATAAACAACCTGCTCATGACCTCGCTAACATGTCTCCTAAGGAATTATTGGTGGCAGAGATGTATGATTAAAATGGCTCCCCCTCACGTGGAGGTATGATAACTAGTGGAGATAAGAGATATTGTTTAAGATCATCAAAATAATTTTGACAATCATGATCCCAATCAAATTCATTATCCTTGTGAAGGAGGTGATGAAAAGGTTGACAAGATCAGAAAGTTGTGAGATGAAATGGAAAAAATATTAAAGGTAGACTTGAAGGCAGTGAAGTTTCTTGAGATTAAGGAGGAGGAATTTCGATAATTACCCTAATTTTCATGGGGTCAACTTCAATACCCCTAATAGAGATGATAAAGCCAAGGAGTTTTCCTGTTAAGACTCCAAATACACACTTGGCTGGATTGAGATGAAGACAAAAGCAAATGAGGTGCTCAAAAATGAATTCAAGAATAGAAAGATGGTCACGTCGATGCTTATATTTTCCTAAAATATCATCAAAGTAGTCTTCTATGGTTTTGTGGATGAGGTCATGAAATATATAAGTCATGGCCCGCTAATAAGTAGCACCAACATTCTTTAAACCAAAGGGCATGATGCGATAGAAAAAGGTCCCCCAAGGGGTGATGAAATATGTCTTGTGTTGATCTTCCAGTGCAATGAGGATTTGATTATAACTAGAGAAACCATCCATGAGAGAAAGAATCTCATGACCTGTGGTAAGATCCATAAGCTGATCAATGTTCGGAAGAGGGAATTCATCCTTAGGGTAAACAAGATTAAGATCTTGAAAATCAGTACATATGCGAAGTTTTCCCGATGCTTTAGAGATGACAAAATATTGGAAATCATTGAGGATAATCAATGGGATGATGAAATTAGCTAAAAAAATGTGTTACAAATTCTCTTTAACAAGGAGGGTGATGTGAGGATGCATGCGGCGAAGCTTCTACTTCACTAGTTTAGCATTGGGATAGGTGATGATATTGTGGATGATGATAAAGGGATCAAGACCTAAGATGTATTAATATGACCATGTGAATGCTTGGCTATGAAGAGAGAGGAATATAGTGAAAGAATCTAGCTCATGTGGATCAAGATATTTTTCCACTTTGAGAATGTAAGGCTCCTGCAGAGTCCCGATATTGACATCAATAGTGAATTTGTTAAGAAGAGTAGGTGAATTAGATGTTAAGGTCTTCTGAAGATAAGATTATTCTACCCCCATATGGGAAAGGATGACATCATTGTCATCACAATGAAGGACGTCAATGGTAAAAGAATATTCTTCTATCATCTCTAGATGGCAAAGAGGAAGGGACCTAGTCTAATTGTCACACTGATAGGTGACTGGTCCCAAAGTTATGGTGGAGACTAAAAAAAAGTCAGAAGAAATGGAAATGGTGTCATCTAGTTCCATATCCTCAAGATTCAAAAAATATGGGAAGGTATGTTCATGTCTTCGGCTATCAGAGGGGACAGAGAAAGTAAAGAAGGTATGTCCATGTCTTTGAGCATGTCCAGATCTTCGAGGGTTGGAAAAGATGGAGAAGGTAGAGAAGATATGTCCACATCTTCAAAAGTTGAAAAATACAAAGGAGGTGGAGGAAAAATGCCCATGAGAATATTAGATGACAGAATGGGATCAAGGGACTGGTCCTGTAGCCTAACCCAAACTTTTTGTAAGGTTTACAACATTGATTAGGAATAAGGCCATGTGGGCCATGTTCATAATGACCTAAGCTGAATCCCTTCTAGGTGCAATGATGGAGATAGTTATAGGAAAAATATGGGTTATTGAGAAAGCTAAAGCCACCAGTATAAAGCATGGTGTGTGGAATATCATCGATGTGGGAAGATGGGGTATAAAAACCACCATAAATAATATTGGTGTGAAGATGTGGCAGACTAAAAGGGACAAAATACTTGACATTTAGTTTGTACATAGATACCTTATCAAGTTTACCGATATGGCAAGGAGTTGAAAAAGTGTTGAGCATGAGAAGGTGATAATCTCCCATCATAAGTTTGTCCATTACATTATCCATGGAGTCCTTGTTAGGGGAGTTTAGATGAGGGAATGGATGAGCTAGTGGATGATGGAGATGGATATTCCATAGGGATGAGTACGTCATTTTGTCTATAAGTCATGTTACATACCTAGAAGAGAGGAGTGTCACCAGGAAGTCTCAGGATCTTTCCATCATGTTCATATTTGAGGGAATGATGAAGTGTAGAGGGAAACAACACATGGTCTAGATATATGGTTTTTCTTGGAGAACATTATATTAAAATTATCCCTCAATGATATAGAATATCTCATTGATGAGATTCTCACTGACACGGATATGGAGGGTGACTGTTCCCAAGGTGGGAGTAATGAAATCATTAAAAGTGTGAAGAACCATGGGTGTCTAGGGCAATAGATTCCTTTGGAACTTAAGCTAGTTGAAAGTGCTTGAAGTAATGATAATAATTATTGCCCCACTATTGATCACAAACATTTGAATGAACATATCATTGATCTTAATAGTAATAAAAAGGGTAAGGTCGTGTTCGTCTAGTGGGATGTCTAGAGTTTCAGTTTCATTGAATGATATAACAATAGAAGTAGTAAGTGCTCCTACGAAATATGAAAAGGGTTGTGCTTCATCATTAGATGTTGAAATGTGCTTTAAGGATTTGATAAGAGTCTATTTATGATTTGGTGAGCTTTGGATGAGCTTGTAGAGTGACATTTTGACTGGGGCTTGATGAAGCTATCTAATGATGCTTTTTTCAATAGGCTTAGGAGCCACTAAAACAGAAACCTTTGGTTTCAATGATATGGCCAACTCCTTAGGAGGAGGGATGGTGATGAAAGTATTGGATTTTGGCTCTGAGGTTGATTTGGGATCACATGGGCTAGATTTATTAGCTACCCAAACTACATTGATGAATAAAGGAGGGCCATCACTGGGTGAGTCATCTCCCAAAGGAGAACTAACGATCTTTGGACTAGTTGTGGAAGGAAGAACTGACTTAGTCAAAGGAAATTCTTCCCTCTTCAATGAGTCTATGAATAATGGCCTAGAGTTCTCTATAATTTTCAATATCATGTCCATGGGTATGATGAAAGGCACACATATGGTTGGAATTGAACCATAAAGGATTTTTATTTTTGGGTTAAAGGACTTGATAAGAGGAAGTGTAATTCCATAGGTTTGTAGTCAGTGTTGGAAAATTTCTTTATATGATCCAACTAGAGCACTAGAAGATGCCTTATGAGATACTTTGGATGTTTTGGGTAAAACCCGAGTGTATTGATGCTTTGATGATTTGAATTCAATTTTGGTGTTGATTGGTGTTTTAGTGCTAAGCAGTTTTGGATTGTTTGGGTTGAAATGTTCGAGGTTCTGAAATAGATGATTTTGGATTGGATGGTTTAACCCTAAGAGGGATTATAGATTTTGTATGTGAAGATGTATCCTTGAGAGGAGTAACAACAACCTTCACTGGGGTCAAATGGTGATGCTATAGTTAGTTCACGTAATAAAATATGTCGAGGAGATCTATGGAAGGTGTAGATTGATGGGATTGTGTTGATGACATGGAAGGAACATTTGAGGTCATTGTAAGGTAAAGTGCCTTTAAGAATTATTCAAATGATAAAGTTGGGGTAAAGGAAGAAGGTGGTGCAGATGTGCCCACAACACTTGATGTGGGTAAGAGAGTGGGATGAAGAACCTGGTATGGGTTCCACAGATGGTATGACAGGAAAAGGTGGAATAGATATAGGCGAGGTGGTCAAGCCTACTAGAATGGATGAAGTAGATGATGAGGTGGATAAGGAAGTTGATAAAGGACCAATGCCAAATGTGTAAATAGGATGAAATGGTTTCTTCATGAATGTCTCTAAGGGCATGAATGATATATTTTCTAATGGGGTTATGGTAGTTGCATATGTGGAAGTAGATGCCAAGACATATGTGGGTGTAATGGATGTAGGGAGGATATCAAAGGGAATGGATGTGGTCAATGATGAAGTTGTGGATGGGATAGTTTCCTGATCGAAAATGTTTAGGGTGTTAATAGTATGAGCATTAGGTGCTAGAGTTGTAGTAGAAGTGGTATCTTGGCTTGTCGATGTATGATTTGGGAAAAGGTTGTTTCAATATGTCAGTGGTTGATTAGGTGAAGCATTTAGATTGTCGACTTGAATATCACCTTGATAAAGGATTATTTAGACCAAATCCTTGAAAGTACAACATATTTCTATGTTGTGACCTTAGACTTGGCAATACTTTCAGTAATGATCTTCATGATACCATACATATTTCGGTCTTGACTCATCAACTGGTTAGATAAGAGGAAGTATGATAAGGTTTACTACCATTAATTTTCAAATATTGTATTATATGACTCCCCAAGGGGAGTATAGTTAGGTTTGGTTGAGTGACTCATTGTTGAGTCCATGTGCTAGATGTAGATGTAGGAGATGATTTAACAACTACAACATTGGTTATTGCCTTTGATTTTTGTTTGGTGTGGATGGTTTAGTAAATTCATGTTTGGGTTTATTTGATTTTAGTTTTAAATGGCCCTACTCAAGGGTGTGTGTTTCAATTTTATGGGCCATGGTGAAGGCCTCGTCAAAGGTTCGAAATGATTGAATTTGTAAATTTAAAGATATATGCTTCACACACAAGTGTGAGAAGAGATATATGAGATCAAATTGTGGAAGAGGAAAGAATAATTGGCGTATAGTGAGGCACCATCGTGGGAAAAAATCTATAATGGATTTTTATTTAAATTTTCAAATGGTTTATAGATCATTGAAGGTTATTTTTCGTGCAATGTTAGTAAAAATGTCCTAGAAATAACTACGCGAGTTGGGAGAAAGAGAATATTGAATATTGAGGAATACTATTGTACTAGTCCAATGCAGGACCAACTAAGGAAATGGGTAAAGTATGGAACATCAAGTCATGATCATGTGTAATAAGATAACATGCATGTTTAAATGCACAAAGGTGTTGTTGTGGATCCTCTTTGCTATTAAACTTAGCAAATTTTGGCAATTCCTAGTGTAGAGGATATGGTTTAATTAGTATGGATGGGTGAATAGGCTCATTACAGATTTTATCATAGGATAATGAGACCTTGGTTCATAAAGTAGAAGCTTCAAGGTTGACTAACCTATTCACAAGGGAATGCATGGGATCATTCGAAAGAGTCTGCTAGGGGATAAGAGGTGGTGGTTACATGTAAGAAGTGGTCGATAAAAATGTTGGTGAACTTGCGGATGTGTTGATGTTTGGGGAATTTGTTGAGGGTAAGCCATGGGATGTGATTGAAAGGATGGTTGTTGAAATAATTGTTGTTGGGTGATGGGAATGTGATAAGATTATTGGGATTGGGTAGGCTATTGTGGTAAGTGCTAAGCAAGAATGTGGGCATGAATAGATTAGAACTATTGTTGAAAGGGGTTAGATACTGCATAATGTAAAACACCTATGAAAGGGGGTTGGGAAATATTGACATGCATGATAGATGTGATAAGATCATACTTTCCGCATAGGGGTATGATTTTTGGGCATATTGACTAGGGATATTAGTGGGAATAATGATTGAAGAGGTGAGGGGAAGAGTAGTGTTGATCATTGTGTTGATTAGCTAGAGGATGTGAGGAATAGGCATGAATATATGGGTAGTTTGATTAGTCAAGGGATTGATGGAAGAGGAAGCAAGGTGGGATATACAAAGATCATTAGCTGCAAGCTGGGTAGTTTGGGGATTGGTTTGGTAAGGATAAAATTGTTCAAGCGGTGGTCCATTTGGGGGAATCTAGGTTGATCTCCTAAGGAGGTAATATTGAAGTGCCACTACATTGGAATAAAAATATATTGAAACATGGTATCACTAAGAGGGACCTTAGGTGGTCCAAAGGATTTAGATTAGACCGATGGTGGGGTAGCTAGTCTAGACATGATAAATTGATGGTAAAACAATGGGTTGGTCTCACCTAAATTTGTAGTGTGAACAAGGGGTTCTGGGTGAGAGATGTCGATAAGTGGTTGAGTTCTCAAGGGCACAGATGAGGTGGTTATTGTAGAGAACATTTGTTGAGATAAGGAATCATTTGAAGAATTTTTTGCTCAATTATCTTAGCTTCTAAATGAGTGACTACGAGCATGAAAATAGTTTTTACCTAAGAAAGTAAAGTAGATAGTTATTTTTATGTTCTTACTTTATTTAAGAAAGTATGAAAAGAAAGGGGATGGATAACCAAGTACCTATAAGAAGGAAAAATATGTTTGGTTTTAGGTTTGTTATGGTGGGGAATGTCTGAGGTGAGTTCTTTATTGGGTGATGAAATACCAATAAGAAAACTAGGTAGGGGATGTTTTGATGTGTTAATTTTATTTGTGAGGATTAAGGCTATGTGTGATAAAGTGTGGGATGTAGAAGATTAAACCCATATTTAAGCTATGTGGGAAAGTAGGATGAAAAAGAATGTTCTTTTTAAGCCCAAAACAAAGTATGATATTTGATGAGGACACAAACAAGAATGGGAAATTATGATGCAAAAAGGAGAAAATAGGGAAAAGCAAGGAATACTTGGATACCAATTTTCTTATTTATATTCACTTCTTGGGTGATGAGTGATCCAAGCTGAAACCCAACACAAACAAGCAATAAAGTGGATCCTTATGCTTTACAGTGTTAGTGGAAGATAGAAAAAGTAAAAATAAAAACAAATAAATGCAAGAGATCACCTAAAGGGTGGTCCCACATGGCGTGCCAAGAATGTTGTCCAAATTTCTTGTTCGTTATCAAATTAATGAGCTAGCTACTAAAGAAGCTACACAACATATAAATTCTAGAGGGTTTATGTTACCTCAGACATTCGATGATATAGGCGCATGATGGCTATTGGATCGTTGTTGATGTAAATAAGATGAAATATGTAAGTAAGAATAAAAATGATTTTGATTAGATGATTTAGGTGGGGTTTTCCTGACAAGGAGGACCCTAGAAGTTTTAACTTCCTTGATGAAAGTTAACCCCCGTTGTTTAAACAAAAGAAACATACAAAAAATAGATATACTGATAATATGCAGAGATTGAAAGAATATAGAATATGAAAACACTATTGATTGATTTAGTTGTCGATATGATTAAAACAACTAAAAGATAAATATACCAAGTTTGGGTCGACGACAACCCATACTATGTAGAGGTAGGTCGATGACGACACAGGAGACCGATCGGGAAAATAAGAGAAATATGGAGACTGTGCAGGATCTGAATGCAATCTTGAAGCTAAAAAAGTATGGAGATGTTGGAGTCAACTTGCGAGAAGAGATTTAAAGAAATAGAAACCAAGAAATTAATAGAAAACAAGGATTAAAGAGAGGATTGAAATCAAGACCTTGTTCGAAAACAACTGGGGTGTAAACATGTTGATTTTTCTCTAGCGAGACAAGGCTGGATGAGAGTTTAGCAAACTGGAATAGAGGCTAAGCACATGCAAGGGTTGAGGATATCTATAGAAGAGAAAGAAAGGGCTATGGAGGCCGAATTGAGGAAGACTGTGTGACAAATAAGGATAAGGATGAGGAAAGGTAAGCTAGATGAATAGTTTGTAAGTAAATATTTGCGAAAGAAGTTGATGAAAAAGCTACGAGATTTGCTACGATGTTTTAAACCTGAAAAATTAAATATGAGAAATACCAAGATAATGTGATAAATATAACTAAAGCAATGTAAAATGACAACAATCTCACAAAAATCCAATCATGATTGATGCATGCACGTTGTAAGGAGGCCTAGGAGGTGCTGTAATGGCTTCTAGACTATTTAGGCATGAAGGATTGTCCGTAGGTTGCAAGAGAGCTGCTGGATTTTACTTGCATTTGATGGGGAATAGAAATAAAACACATAGCTTTATAGGGTTGATGAATAATAGGCTGGGTCACTTTCGATTGTAGGGAAAGTTTCCTTAATGGGGAGATTTTCATATTTTGACATGATTTCTTATTTTTTTGAGTTGGTCGAATGCTTTAAAGCATTAGATGGGAAGGGGTTGTTTAGGTATGAGGTGTAGATGAGTTGGTAGTGGAGATAGGTTAGAAAAATCATCGGGAAAAATATGTTTGTATATTTAGAATGAAAGTATTCAAAAATGGAAAGTTGGTTAGGGAATGATTAATCAATTGATTAATTAATTAATGTTGATTAAATAGGATTAAAGGTGATGAGAATTTAATTAATTAATAAGGATGGATTAATTAAGAGGAATTTGGTTAAATAAGGGGATGAATAGAATAAAAATATGTGAATGTAGGTGATGAGGGTATAGATACTAAATTTAGGTGTCTAAACTTGCATGTGGCGGTGCTTGCACTTCAGCCCATTTAGTAACATAGTTAGGAAAAAATATGATGTGTTCTTTTTCCTTGGAAGTTGGGTCCACTAGTCCAATGAAATCCAACCCCACTTCTCAAATGGTTTTAAGACTACATGTGGCTGGAGTGGCATTTTTAAATTAAACTTTGGTTTCCCCATCCTTTGCACTGATCACATCTTTATACATACATTTTGATATCCTTAAACAAGAAAGGCCAATAGTAACCAACTCCAAACTTTATGAATGGTCCTTTTAACTGAATAATTCCCACCCTATGGTTCATCACATGGCATGCTATAAGTATGTCAAATACTTAATTTTCATCTACCTACCTTTGTAAAATATGATCGGTGTTAAGAAATAAGGGATAAAATATATAGAACTATACCACATAGAATCGCAATAGTAGAAACTAATATGTAAAAACTATTACAGAGACCTAGAACAAAAGTACATAAAATAATAGAACACAACACAGAGACAATATTTAATGTGGTTCACCTAATTTGGGCTATGTCCACCAAGAATCACTTGCCAGATTTTATTACAAGTCACCTCTCTCTCAATACAATACCTAGATATGTTTGGGGCTATGCTCAACAAACTCTCTTGAATTCACACACATCTACAATGATATGTCTTCCCTATTAAAAGTACATCAATAGGAAACTAATTAAGTAGTTTTACAATACTATGGGTATTAAAACCATGGGCTAAAACCATCCCATAAACCTATGGGTCAAAAATCCTACCCATATGAGAAGAGCACGTTTCTCGAGATATCGGGCAAGTTTTTTTGAGGCCAATTTTTTTTTCTCATGGGCTATGCCCCAATCCCCACTCACCGAGGGATTTCACTCCAAGACCCTCGCTTGGGGCCTGAACCAACCACGAAACCCGATGAGAAAATTGTGGAGAGTGTATAGCCTTCAACACTTCCACACATGAAAAAATGCTCCACAATATAACAATCTCCCACTTGGAGACTAGTTTTCCTTTGAGAAATCTTCTCAACCCTTCACTTGTCGTTTGTGAAGACCAACCAAAGATGAACACAACTTTAGTTTCTCCCTTGTGACCACCTTGGTCATCATGTCTACAGGATTATGAATGGTATGAATCTTCTCCAGCTTTAACTTCTCTTCCTCCAAAGCTATCCTAATGAAATGGTACCTTAACTGTATATGCTTCGTCCTAGAGTGGAAAACATAGTTCTTAGCTAGGTGTATAACACTCTAAATATCACTATGTATATTCCCTTCCTCTTTCTTATGCCCTAAATCCTCAAGCTATTGATATAACCAAATCATTTCTTTTCTTTCTTCTGTGGCAACAACATACTTAGCCTCCATGGTTGAAAAAGCCACAAGCTTCTATAATCATGAAATCCAGCTCACTATTGTCCCACCTACTATAGTGAAAATATGACATGTTATGATCCTCATTCTATCTACATATTCAGCCATATTTGAATCTACATAACCATGCAAAGTGGTGTTTGATCCACTATAGCACAAAACTTTCCCCATGGTCTCTCTCAAGTACCGAAGGATTCACTTTACTACACTCCAGGATGATATTTACCTATATCACTCATAAATCTACTCATTGCTCCCACCTTTGTATGGGTAATATTAGGCACAATATACACCATTATGTACATCAAATTTCCAGCTATTGATGAGTAAGGTATCTTGAATATCTAGTTTCTCTCTTGTTATGTCTTGGGACATAGCTCCTTTTGATAACTTCAAATGACCTGCCAAAGGAGTCCCAACTGGTTTAACATCTTACATATTAAACCTCTCCAAGACCTTCTTAATGTACTCTTTCTAAGATAAATTCATCTTCTTTCCTTCCTATCCCTATATATCCTCATACCAAGGATTTTTTGTATGCCCCCAAATCCTTCATATCAAAGGAGTCACTTAGTTGTTTCTTGAGTACTTTTATTTCCTACATGTTTTTCATACAACCAACATGTCATCCACATATAGACATAGGATAATATAAATGTCATTATCAAATTTATTTGTATATATGTAATGGTCAGAATGACATCTAATATAACCTTGTTCCATCATGAAGCTATTAAATTTCTTATACCATTGACGTGGAGCTTGTTTCAAGCCATATAAGCTCTTCTTCAGTTTACACACCATATCCTCTTTACCTTTGACTTCATAGCCCTCGGGCACTACATATATAGATCCTCCTCCAAATCACCATGGAGAAATGTAGTCTTTACATCTAGCTACTCTAAGTGAAAGTATTCTGCTGCCACTATTCCAAGAATAGTTCTAATAGAAGTCATTTTTACTACAGGAGAAAAAAATATCATCAAAATATATACCTTTTTCTGTGCAAACCCCTTGAGTACCAATTGGGCCTTGTATGTTTTCTTTCCTCCTTCCTCTTTAAATTTGTATACCCACTTGTTCTGCAATTCTTTTTTTCCTTCACGTAGATCCACCAAATCCCAAGTTTGGTTCTCTATGAGAGATCGATGCTCCTTATTCATCACTTGTTCTCACTTCTTCCTAGCATCTACCTACATTACTTTATCGAAGATCTCTCGGCTCTCCACTATTAGTGAGTAATAAATAATAAAGAGAAGGAAAAAATTCTTAGGTTCTCTTCTTACCCTATAAGACCTCATTAATACAAGATTTTGGGGTTCTTATTAAATAGGTTCCTAAACCGATTCATGTGTCACTTTCCCATCCTAAAGATCCTCTACCCTTGCATATTATTTCTTGGATTCTTACGTCTTTTACTGCATTGTTGATTATACATAAATTTTGCATTAAAGACCACATCCCTAGATTAAATGATTTTATTTTCATTAATACTCTAACATTTATATCCAAATTCATCACCACCATAACCAATGAAATTACATTTGTCTGATTTAGCCTCTAGCTTGGTCCTATCATCCTTGTTTATATGAACAAACACCTCACATCTAAAGACTCTAAGAAATGAGTAATGACATTTCCTAACAGACCAAGCCTCCTCGGGTATGCCTCCATCCAAGGCACTTTAGGGTCCTCTTTTTATAGAGTACACAATTGTTCACACCGCTTCTACCCAAAAAGAAAGAGGAAGTCCCACATATAACCTTATACTCCTAACACATTCTATTATTGTCCTATTCATCCTTTGTGACACCCCATTCTCTCTGCGGAGCTCTGGAACCATCTTTTTCCGTGGATTCCATTCTTAGAACAATAATCATAAAAATCATTGTTGCAATACTCCCCTTTATTATCGACTTGAGACATGTTATCTTAAGATATGTTTCATTATCTACCAAGGCTCTCCATTTAACAATAGTGTCAAATACATCATATTTGTTTCTAATACAATATACCCAAACTTTCCTTATTGCATCATAAATAAAAGTAACATAATAATTTGAACCCCTAAGAGATGATACCTGAGCCATCCCCCACACATTAGAATGTACCAACTCCATCTTACTCTCTTTCTTCATAGTTCCACCCTTGAGAAACTTTACATGCTTCTATTTCCCATATACACAATTCTCATAGAACTACAAACATGTTTCTGTATATCTAGGAAAATTATTCTTTATAATCTCCATTCCCTTATGGCTTATATGACTAAGCCTATAGTGCTACAATGTTGTATCTACATATGAAGCCACAAGATTAAAAACATTAGTTGTTTTAGTGGTTAAATAAAAGGTTCCAACCTTCTTACCTCTTGCCACCACAAGAGCACCCTTGGTAACCTTCCAAGAGTTCACTATAAATATCACAAAGACAACCATCATATCCCAACTTCCTGTCAATACCGAGTTTATTCTTAATGTAGGAACATGCTTGACATTCTTCAATAGCCATGTATTCCCATTCGCATCTTAACTGAACAAATTATTTTCCAACTATGCTCAAGGCTCATCATAACCCGAAAAACATGCCCAAAATCCCCTTGAACATAATCAACAAAATAATTCCTATGTGGAGTAGGATAGAAAGAAGCCCCCAAATCTAAAACCCAAGATTCAACAATATTATTCAAATAAAGAATCAAAGAATCCTAATAGACATTACCTGTTGCCACATTTTCCTATTTGTTTTCTTCTTGTTTTTTCTTCTTATCTTGAAGCTCTCAACAGTCCTTCTTTGCATGCCCATACTTTCCACAATGCTAACATACTATCTTGCTTTTGAATTTTGATCTTTCTCGATCTTTCAATTTTGCATGGCTTCCTCTATTATTTTGTCTCCATCTAGTTTCCATCACAAAGCATTCCTAAGTAGAATATTCCCTGTATCTTTTTATTTGTATTTCCTCACTTAGAATCACCCCTACAATGTCCTCAAACTTCAACTTCGAGTTAGTTGGAACCGATTTTCTTACCGCCATTACTAGGGTATTCCAACTCTCACTAAGTACCACAAAATTAATAAGGCCCTAACTTCTTCATCAAATTCTATTATGGCTGAAGCTGGAATATCCATAACCATATTAAAATCATTAAAATGATCTCAACTCTTGAACTATTCTCACACATCTTCATATTAAACACCATTTTCATTAAAAATATCTTGTTAGAGGCGAGAGGTTTTTCATATAACTTCCCTACTCGCATCCTTCAATTTTTTGTAGTCTTTTCCTTTGAAACATTAAATAATACCAAAGATCAAAGACATAGCCTAATTGTTCCAAGTGCCTTCCTATCCAGCAAATCCCACTCAAAGCATTCATTATTCTTGAGAGTTTGTTCCCTTTTTCATACTTTGGAATATATAGATTCTTGATAAAGGTAATCTTCCATCTGCATCTTCCAAAGACTAAATTCTACCCATTGAATTTATCAACCCTTAATCTTCCATCATCTGCGATAGATCCCACTCAAGCTAAAAATTTACTTGTGATTCAACACTTCAACAAAAAAACCGGACTACGATACCAATAGTTAAGAAACAAGGGATAAAATATGTGGAAAAATCCCACACATAATCAAAATAGTAGAAACTAATATGTAGAAAATATTACAAATTTAAAAAAAAAGTGTAGAAAATAATAGAACACAACAAAGAGATAGTATTTAACACAGTTCACCTAATTTGGGCTATGTCCACTAAGAATCTTTTACTCAAATTTTATTACAAGCCACTTCTATCTCAATACAATACCCAAAATCTATTTGAAGCTATACTCAACAAACTATCCTAAATTCACATTTGAACTCACACACATCTGCAATGATATGTCTCCCTAAGTACATCAAAATGAAACTCCTTAAACAAGTATACATCAATAGGTGATAAAACTATGTAGAATGTACAATACTTTTAGTAGTATAGTATTCAACACTTTGACACTTGAAAATAAGATCCACAATATAAAAATCAGGTCCACATTTGAAAAGAATTACATTTAACCAAGTATACATCACACTCTATTTAATTAATTGTTTTCTTTGCTTTTGTGTGAATTTTTTTGGAAACTTCCATGTAGCTAAGTAATTAGCCATATTTGCATACCAAGGAGAGGTAGTAGAAAGTGAAAATAAATGACTATCTATAAAGTCATCATTGACCTACTCTTCTTCTTCTGAAGTGGTAAGTCTAGACAGAAAGTCTGCTACCACATTGGATTTTCTGGCTTATCAATGATTTTAATGTTAAACTCCTGTAGTAGCAATAACCACCTTACAATCCTGCCATGCACTAAATGTTTATTCATTGGATATTTGAGGATAGTGGTTATTATGGAAAATCACTTCATATCCTATAATATAATGTCAAAACTTTTGATTGCATATACTACTGACAAGAAATTCATTCTCAGTTGTTGTGTAGTTTCTTTCAGCAGGGGAAAGATTTTTACTAATGTAGTAAATTACATGCATTGGTTCTCCTTCCTCTTGCTATCCTAAGAAAAAACCTCTTGTTTCATTGGAGGAATCTATTTTTATATGGAAGGGAGATTCCAATTGGATCCTCTCAACAACTGGTGTACTTATAAACTTGTCTTTGATAGCATTAAAATATTGTTGAGATCTTGTATCCGGGAATTTTTAGTGGCGAATATTCATAATATGGAGAATATTCCATTTTAGGAATATTTGAAAAGGTATTTTTTCAAAACAAGGTAGTTTCTTGTTTGCCTAAAAATTACAGTATAATGTTTTTAGGGGTCAGCTTTGCCTACCCTTAAAAACATCCCTATATAAACCAAGGTGATTCATCGAGTAAAGTACTATAGAATACTCATATTGAGTCTTGTACCACTACATGCATATCAAGTACAATGAACTTGTGAAGCACCAGAGTCTAGTACATAAAGTATACTCTTATAGATCATCACCAGATTTGCATTCAAGTGAAAATTATTATTTTTTGGTGCGTGACAAGGTCTATTTGTTGACACTCGACAACTATTGATCATTGACACCCAACAACTAATTTTGTTGACACACACAACAAGGAATTTTTTGACGTGTGATAAGGGGAGTATGTTGATGTGTGACAAGGGTGATTTGATGATGAGTGATTGGAATTGGTTGATGTAGGAAAAGAGGTTGTTGACACATGAAAGGAGGCTGCAGATGCATGATGGGATATTTTTAATTTGCGGTCATGCAACAGTAAGTTATCATGTGACAACAAGGTTACTTACCATGTGAAAACAAGTTTACTATTGTCCAACAAAAAAATTACTATCAGGAGACAATAAGGTCATTGTTGTGTGACAATGACCTTATTGTTACACAAAAAAGGTTGATATCATACGGCAGTAAATTTTTTGCCACATGATAGTAACCTTGCTATCACATGTCTTGAAAATTAGGAAAAATGTTGCTCACAAACCCTAGAAAATTTTCTTGTTTCGTGAAAGTGGTTATGGGGATATTCGCCAGGGATTTTCCACCTTCGATTTCCCAAAGGTCTCTTAAAATGAACCCTACGTGTGTCTATTCAAATTTAGGATCCTTAGTTAGGAGAGCAAATAATGGAGAAGCAATTTTACTATAATTTGAGATAAATCTTTGATAAGTAACTAACATGACCAAAAAAATTCTTACCTTAGTTTGGTTTTGCGGGGATGGAAGTTTCACAATGATATTAACTTTGTCTGGGTCTACCTTAATTCCATCAATTGAGACATGATGGCCTAAGACTTTACCTTTTCCATAATAAATAAGCACTTCTCATGATTGATGATAATTTATTCTTTACACATCGAGCAATAAATTTATCCAGTTGTTGACCCGCTCTTGGAATTTTTATCCACAAAAGGTGAAATAATCGATGTAAATATCTACATAATCACGGGTGAGATCGAGAAAAGATTTCCAACATGACTCTTTGAAAATTGGTAGGAGTATTACATAACCCAAAAGGTAGTACTTTGTAAGAAAATATCCCCAAGGACACGTGAAAGTTGTTTTATTTTGATCTTCATGGGCCACTATTATTTGGTTATATCCATTGAACCCATCAAGGAATGAAAAGTACCTTTTTTAGATAAATTGTCTATAATGGAAAATAATCCCTATGAGTTGCCTTATTCAATTCTCTATAGTCCACAAACTCTCAATTTCTTGTTATTTTTAGGAACTATGACTAATGGAGAAACCCATTAACTATCAGATATTGGATAAATAAATCCTACATTCAAAATTTTCTCAATATCTATTTTCACAATATCTCTTAGAGCAGGGTTTATCCTTCTTTGAGGTTTCTGAGTGGTCTAAAATTAGTGGTATAGATGTGGTGTGTACAAATACCATTCATTTCACTATATTCCCAACAAAAATCTTGTGGATGAGAGAAAAAGTGTTTAAATAATGCATTCTCCTCCTAATCAGGTCAGCCAATTATTAATTGTCAATGTCTTTCCTGGGAGAATAGGAAATTGTTTGGTATCAAGGTGAACAAAATCTACAACATGATATTCTCTTAATAGTGCATTTCATGGAAACACATGTGGTAGAAACCTATGAACAACAATTATGTTTTGAAAGATGGATTACATCGGATCTATGTTTCTTGTAAAAGGAAAAATGATGGGCTTTCCATATTCATCCATGAAATCATCTTTTATTTCCATAAGTTGTGGCATAGGATTGGAACAAGAACCTACATAGGAATTGAGCATAGGACTCATCTTGAATCTATCACAAGACTCGGGTGCATAACTTAAAATGTGTCCAACACAAGGTTCATCACCACCAAATTGAATTTGGTTTGAGTGCTCTTGAATTACAACCATGGAAAGAGAAGAGATGATATCATCTGAATCATCATAATCATCTTTAGACCATTGTTTGTTATCTATGGCAAATGGTTTAACAACGAGGGTATAATGACAATTTCTTTGAATCTTGACCATTAGTGATCACCATATTCCTTGTCTTGCAATTAATAAGGGTGGTAGTTATGGCTAACCAAGGCCGTCCTAGGATTATAGGGTATCCAATATTTTTGTTCTTTGTTTTTATTATCATGAAATCTACTACATAGTCCCAAGATTCGATAGTAATAGTGATATATTCAATAATTAACTTTGGTTTGTTCACAAATAGGTCTTTCATTTGTAAAACTATAGATGTAGACTAAGGTTTAGGTAGAGATAACGTGGATAGAGTATCTATTGTCAGAACATTGATGGTAGCTCCTAGATTAATCAAAATGTTAGGAATCTGGACATATCCTATGTAGACCGTTACAATAGGACTTCCAGGGTCTCTGTATTTAGGAGGGGGTATATTACCTTCCAAAATAATTGTAATTTTCCCATCAACATGGATGGTTTTCAATTGATTATTCATTCTGCATAAAGCCTTAAAGCATAACTCTTTAACTGTTCTGTTTAATTTAGGGATTTACTTAAGAGATTGCAATAGGGGAATGCCAACACTTAACTTCCTCAATCTTTGAATTTATTATGACTATGATTTTTCAGGAACTATTGTACTTGGTTTTTCAAGAGCCTAGATGGAAAGGGAATATCATTGTTTGGTTGAGGGGTTTCTTTAACGAATAGAATACATTGTATTTCTTGGTTTTTCTGTTTCTTTAGGAATTTATTCTATCACATGAGAGTAAGGTTTTGAAGTAACCTTACAGAATGAAACAAAATATTCTTACAATCCATCAAGTTCACTATGGGATTTTTATCTGATTCCATAATATACGTTGGGTTTCCCTACCTCACATTTTTGGGATTTTTCATAGTTTGTGTAGGTATCTATGGTTAGGCAGGTTGATCAGGATGGGAAACATTAGTGGGTCCAGTCAACATGGATTATTGACTTTGAGATCTTCTTTGATTATAATATTATTATACATAACCTTGAGGTGTATTCCACTATTGTTGGTACTGAGGATTAAACTATTGGTATGGTGGAATGTTTGGATGTGGAGCCCAAGGTTGTTGATAATAATTCGGTGGAATATTCCACTATGGGCCCCACTCCTGTGGGGATTGTTGAACCCAAGGTGGAGGATATGGCCATGGTGCATTCCATTGATTTGGGGCCCATTGTGATTTTTGGGTGTAGGGTTGATTTTGGTTGGACTGAAAATTTCCTCCTTGCCTTTGAGCCATATAATTGAGCTCAGATTCATCTTGAGTGTTCTATTTTAGATGATTCTTTAGCAAGGGAAGCAATCCACATTTTCCATGGAATGCTTGAGTTCAAAAATAAGATAGATTTATGTCTTGACTAAGGGGCAGTCCTTGAGTCCATGTTTTTCTCTACACTATGGGAAGTATATGAATAATGGATTTACATTTCTAGGCTTCTCTCCATCCATAGTTATATTGAGTTAGACTAAAAGGTTTGTCCTAAAATTTTCAATTTCTTCCCTCAATTTGGATAGATCCACATTTTCTATTTTTCCTTTTTATCTTCTAATATCAAAGTGATTTTGAGAAAAATTCCTATAGAAGTCAATGATTTCTATGAATTATAGTATGTTCATATCTCCCTTTTCCATCAAATTGAATGCTTCTTGTGTATCATCATCCAATCCTTTAAGGAATAAGGTTTTAATTAGATTTATTTCAAGTTCATTACCAAACCTCTTGTGAAGAAAGAGGAACCAATCCAAATAATCCTCTACACTTTCATCTTCCTTTTGTTGAATCCTAAAAGTTCTTCTTTCCTATCCCTGACTCTATAGTAATCCTGGTACTTATCCATGAATTACTTTTCCATTTATTCCCAGTTATGGATGGAGTTAGGGATCAAGCCCATAAACCACCTCATAGATGCATATTTTGAAGTAGAGGGAAATAATTTAATCTTTTGGGAGTCAGAAGTGTAGTTTTATGTTTGGCATAAAACCTTGAATCAAAAAGAAACTGGTCAGGGTCTTTTGAAACTAATCCCCAGAAAGTTGGTAAGATAGAGGGGGATATATTTTTCATAGGATCCGATCGTTTGATCCAACTAGATGGGGTAGGTAAATGTTACGATAATTGGAGGGTTTATATTGTCTACACCATTGGAATTATCTACTTCATCAACCATGCTAATTTTTTCAACAATTTGTTCCATATGATGGTTTTGAGTGGGGTTTTAAAGATTTATTCTAATGGATCTACCTTTATGGTATCTAGGTCTAAACATAAAATCCTATCATACTAAGGATGATTCCCTAACTATCAACACTAAAATTAATTATTTGTGTTCCACATACTCAAAACTAAAAGGATTCTTCTTTGTCACACAAGGGTATTACAGTCTTAAAAGAAAGAGTTATAAAAATGAAATTTCTAAATGAAATATTACTAGATAACAAGGAGTACCTTTAAATAGAATCTTAACCTTTGACAATACCTTTAATTCCTTATAAAAAATGTCAAAAAGTGACGAGTGTCATTGATACTTGTACTTTAATCATATTATTATCAATCCAGGGCGGTGTCCATGGTTGTTTGCAACAAAGGAAATAGTAGGAACTATGTCTTAGCACATACTTTAACAAAAAAACTAAGAAAATAATGAACTGATTGTGATTACAAAATGAAATTCTTGAAAGGAAAAATATGATAAAAAATAGAATTGAAAGGTTCTTAACATAATTAACTATGGAAATGTAAATGCATCAAAATAACATAACCAATGCTGAAATAGTAAATGCATCCAAGAATACAGAAAGGAAATAAATGTAAATCTCCCTTTTTGTTTGGGTAGGAGTGGCCCTTTCTCCTTCCCTTTGATCAGGTTTAGTATTGAAATTCACACGATAAATTTTCCCTTAAATATGCTATCTTATTAAAAGAGTATGCTTGTACAATCAATTGAATAACTAAACCGAACTATTTAATCTAATTACAATGGCTCTTTTATACAAGAGCAATTATAGTCTCTTTAGGAGAGAACTAGTTATTCATAATGACTAACATCTACTTAACTGAGTGTTGACTGAAATAATGACTATCTATTTTAAGGAGTACATTTATGGAAGGAGCAGTCCTTGAAGTATTTGGATTTGAATCAATCGTGACAACTACAGAGGAGGTCCATGATTGAATCCTTTGAGGGAGTCAATCAGTGCTAGAAGATTCTTCATATCTTTCATTGATTGAAGGGAATTGTGGTGATAGTAAATATATAGTTGTTGGCCGCATCCTGTCTCCTAGTGATTGAAGTAACTAGACCTCAAAATTGGCCTGAATATAGGTTGAGTTAATGGCACACATTTCATGTTCATGATGTGGTGCTTCTAGTTGTATTACCAATAGTTCGAGCTATTTGTATGCTTGCATGAATCCCTTTTTTTGAGGAATTCAAAATTGATGATCTGGATGAGCTTGTTGTTGTCTATGAGTCCTCTATTAATACAGAGGTGAGTCTTATGCCAATATTCTAATTGAGTCCTACGCTATTGCCATTCTGCTCTTGTGATAACTCAACATATAATTTTCCAAAGGTATTGTTAATGCTTATAAAAATATCAATTTAATCCATTTTGAGGAAGAATTAACAAGATAAAAATAACAAACATATGCACAATAATTCCTTCAAAAACACAGTAAAGTATTAAGTATAAATAGTTAACATTATACATCATGTAGTATGATATCAAAATAGTATGAGGCTTAACATGGTTTAAACATAAAAAAATGGGGTTCATCACTTTGGCTTGCCAAAGAATGGAAAATCATACAATTGCATCACCCAACACTCTCTAGTAGTTTTTAGATCATATTATCATAAAAATGAAGGAGTGTAGGACAAAGACCTAGAAGGAATTCATGTGCATCGAATAGTTGCACTTCACCAAAGTGTAGGAGTTGCGAGATTAAAGCAAGCAAGCTTTGTAAAGCAATGTGCATGCATATGAGAGCTCAAGATTTGAAAAGTGGAGTGGAATGGAAGCCTTAGCTTAGCTTGTATTGGCTTATCATAGATCAAAAGAGGTGGTGTACATATAGGGGAGTGAATGTGTAACTCCCATGTAAGAGAAGATTCCTCCATAATGGAGAAGAGGAGTTACTTTCCCAAATGGGAATGTAACTCCTATGACACACACATATGACAGTTACGTAAGAGAATCTATCATAACTAAGATGACACCTAGATCCATGTCCACCTAAGTGAGATGACTCACCCGGTGAGGTGGAATAACACTAAATAAGTGAATAAAAATACCACCTATACCAACACCCCCTTCATCGTAACTTAGGATGAGGTGGAAAGTCAGAAATGAGAAATGGGTCTTGGCACAAGGCATGATGAGGTACCCATGTACAAGAAAAAGGTCCCAAGTAGTGAAGGAAAACCTAGTGGGAAAAAATCCACCACAAGAGAACAAACCACTCTCTAATCTAAGAAAGATGCCAAATATGGGTCCCAGCTCTAGATGAGCCTGAAAAGGTACCCATGTACAAAGAGGAAATCTCTCAAAAAGAAGAAGAAGAGAGAAGAAGAGGGAGATGAGAGGAATGTAGAAGATGTCATGGATAGATCTGAACTCTGCAGCTCTAGGAGGTCTCCCCAGGAAGAATGTCGATGATGAGATCGTATACCTGCGGGTGAAGAAGAGCCACCCACAACGAATCGTGTGCCTTCCCTTAGGAAGGACATAAATGATGTCTTTGGAAGTCCGCCCACTCCACAAAGGAAACTGAAGGCAACAACATGAAGAACTGCGAGTCAGTGCAGAAGTGTGACATAGGTCTAGCGAGTGAGTGCCAAGGAACCAAAGGTAATGCCACGTGTGTATAACTGTCAGAGTGAAGAGGAACACCCACAAAAAGGATTTCTAAGTGATGTGAAGGGAACAAAACATCCTCCACAACAAAAAATGGATCCATAATTGAGGGTGGATCAATGAAGGTCTCTGGAAATGTGGAAGTGACATGATTCTTGGAAGGGCACTCCCAACACAAATATGATGAGCTCCTCTAAAACACCTATAAATGGATGAGGACTGTAGTGCATCACAAGTAGACTTTGTGAAAAGATGAATAAGGTCGAGCGAGATACTTGTCCCAATGATGGGGCTCAATAAATAGAAGAGCGATGTCAGATAGGTATGAATCATCCAATGAAGGTAGAGGAGTGAAATGGGCCTCACACACTTTGGAAGTGGAAAGGAGGTGGGTGTGATGACTATGTGAGACCCGAGAGTAGGAGAGCGCTCGATATACGATGAGATGTGAGGGGTGATAACAATGTCTGGAATAGTGAGAGAAAGAGGAGAGAAGTCCTCTGTAATGCTCTGTGCATCAGAACTAGGTGCATAATCCTCGTCATTAGAAGTAGAACCAAATGAGTCTATGTCAGTGGAACTGCCATCACACGAAGAAGAGGAGATAACTGAATCAACATCAGCAACAATGGCGGCAGTATGTGAAGGGTCTCCATAGAAGGACTGAAGAATGCTCTAGACACGGTGAGGTGGATCTGAGTCTACCACGTGAAACTAGAGAGAACGAGAGACATGCATCATCATGTGACCAAAGACATGGTCACAAGTGTCAAGGAAGTCCTCTAGATGACGATGATCAGCGGGTGTAGGAACTGGCCCAAGCAAGAAGGGTAAAAGACCCTCGTGGGTAAAGTAACGTTCCATGGAAGCACGCCAAGTTGAATAGGTCTCTCTCCTGGTGAGAAGTGGTGGAGGTTGTAAGGTGATCCTATGATGCTCACATCTGGAAAGAGCACTCTCCATGATGAAAAATGCAAGATGCACAAAAGAAAGACGTCGGACTCAGCCGATAATGCGTCTGCGTGTGTAGGCCCAAGAGTACAATCAACCCCCCTAAGAATGTGGCACTTTATAAAGTAGTGAATTTACAAAATTTACAATTCCATCACGTAGTGTGTGAGAAATAATGAAACTTT